>OY796683.1:2416588-4816588 GCA_963680715.1 Tetragnatha montana | reverse complement strand
ATGTTATTGACCATATAATGAAATGATTTAGTCAGTGGTGAATAAGCACCGAAGAAAATATGAAATATTTAAATGCGGTGAGCTATATCTCTCTTTTAAAATAGATTTTGAGGAAGGTTTCAAACTGGATACAAGGTATAATAGGACGTCGCTTAAGGCGCAATATGACATAATTCAATTTCCTTAACTTTTCAGGAGAGTAGGAAGAATACACCGCTCCAACATACTATACCTATATGAATGGAGCGTTAACAAAAATTATGATAGCAGTGGTCGTTTTTACAAAACTGTTTTGAACTCAAGAGTTTTGAATGCAGATTGGTGAATAACTCTAAATGACAAAAAAATGAGTTGTCTTATTGCGCCTTAGACGTCGAGGTGTTCAACGGACTTTTACAAGTAAAGACCCCCTGTTTTACAGTGACATAGTGACATTATTCAGTTTCCGAAGTGACCAGACTTCGTGCTTTGGCCGTGAATAACGCGAGTTGCAACTACGTAAATTTGCCAAACGACTCCAAGAAATCTATCTGCACCTGACATATTCGCTCAGAGAGAGCCACTTTATCTCTTTTTTTTCCGTGTATCGGAGACCGAGAGATTTGTTTATTTGGCACAAATGTGACGTTCAGCTGCCGCCATTGCGCCACCGCTGTAGAAGTAGACGATTATTGCTGCAGCGGGAAAAACGAAGATTCTTCGCTGGAGCAGGATCCTTTTGCTGCTGCTGCGTCATGCAGATGGTTAATCTGATGCAAAGGGAATTAGCCATTCATTGATATGTCAAATGCCAAGATGAGTAGGCATGACACGAACATCTGTGGAATGAAGTCCAAGCTTCAGTGGGAAAAACATTTCGGGAACGTTATCATGGATTTACACATTCTCATCGACACACATTCTTCCTAGGGGGCCAAATCCCCTCCCCAGGAGCGAACTACAGGAGGGGCGTCTCTCCCCCTCCTTAGTTGGCAATTTCGATCATAGTCGGCATAGCCGGCATCCCCAGACCCCCCCCTTTGTACTTGGAACTCAATTTTTCAGAACTTTTCAGATATTAAGTTCTTTCAGACGCAAATTCTACCTAAAAATGTATTAAAAAGCTACATTTAACCTATTAAATATGCGTGGGAGGGGCTGAGGAATTATATTGGGTCCCGCCCGAAATAAATTTCCATATAGGCTACTGTAATTAAAGTTAGTCGGCAAATTCGTCATATACGCCCCCCTCATAAATTCTGCTTAAATAAGCCCCTGCCCCTCCCCGACATTTTATCGTTATTTATGTACATATTTTCCATTGAAAATCCTCTTTGTGTCTAAAAGGTTCTCAAAATTGAATCAAAATAACATTACAATTTAGGGTTAAATAAAAAATTATTCTTGGAGAGGAACACCAGATCCCCTTCTTTACTAGGGCTAATTATTATCCACAAATTTTTGACATTAAGTACACGAATGTTCAAATCTGACTTTGACCTGTAATACATTCGTAAAAAGAGTTCCAGGAAAATTTAGGGCTAAAAAACCCTCCAGAAGCAAAAGTCGAGATGTCTCAATTGGACTTGGCTATAAAAGATGTGGGTTTTATGGTTTATTTGAGCATACCACTCTTTTGGGTTGGGTGAACCAGGGTCTCTATCTAACCTTGGACTTGGATAAAGATAAAAGGTTTTTAATGTAAAATAGTTTTATGCAGATATGTTAGAAAATGATATTTATCTAGCTTTTGAAACAAATAATTGGGTTCTCAGGCAATTTAGAAGCCCTTTAATCTGTAATATCCTGGATCCGAGGCCTTGGAGTAATTTAGGACCTACCATAACATGTTTTCCGTAGAACACCAATTCAATTAAGAAATTTCCTTGGTATTCTGTCTCCCATAGACTAGATAACTGTTTCATTACCTCCACCTTTGTTTAATCCCAATTTCTTACAGCACCTCACTTTTACTTAATAATGAGAGTGAGGTAGAAAAAGAATGACGATAAAGGTAGAAAAAAGGTTGCTGATAGAAATGAGAAAGATAATGAAACAACAAATAATAAACCGAAGAACTGGGTCAGATCGCCTAGCGTTGACATCCACGGAATATTTTAATACAAGAATGATTCATTGATTCAATAACTATTGAATTTTAGAGTCAGCTCCTTCTTATTTTCACCCCTTAGCTATTGGGAGAGTTTTTGATGAAATTTCGTAAAATATTTACATGTTTTGAAACGGGCTAACATTAAGTTAAAGTGCAATTTGGAATGATAGAATTAATGAGGATTCAATTTCAATAAAGAAATGTTTTAAGCAGAATATAAAAGAAACAATGGTTTTATTTTGCACGTAAAATGTTAAAATTGTACAATGTTTCGGGGATACTTTGATCCCCTTCGTCAGCAAGAATTCCAAGTTGAAATTTAGTTGGAATTCTTGCTGACGAAGGGGATCAAAGTATCCCCGAAACATTGTACAATTTTAACATTTTACGTGCAAAATAAAACCGTTGTTTCTTTTATATTCTGCTTCATAGTCTTGCACGGTGGATTTTATTCTCAAAGAAATGTTTTGTTCAAAAAATTTCTCGGAATAATATCCTCCGCTAAAACAAATCGATGGTTACTTTCAACCTTCAAAGGAATTTTTAAAAATATTAGTGTAAAGACTTAAAATCCCCTATAGGTGAATTTTTCCACTATATCTTCCGATGCGAGGTATGAACTTCTTCGGAGATGAAGATAAGTATTTTCAATGGAGTAAAACTGATTTTATTATTTTATCAAACGATAACAGCCGACGGAGTCTTACCAATCCCATACAGGTACTTGCACGTTATGCCTTTTTTAAAGTTCATCCCTAAAAAATACCTATAATAAGAGCTAGGTCATTGTTTTTCAATCATTTTTGATGGAGACTATGGCAGAGTCGAATGTAAAAAAAGAACGAATCATTATGACGAATCCATTTTGATGGATAAACGTTTTTCGTAAGAGACAGTGTCTGGTATTTTTATAGAAACAGATGCTGCTCTTGCTAGTCAAGAGCAAGACTGAGTTGGGAGAACTGCCAACACAGCTGAAACTATGGCTGAAACAGTAAAATACATACCACATAAAGAACTTTCTGATTTTCCCACAATTATCCGCTAATCCCGATTTATGTTTGTTAAGTCTTTTGTTTTATAATAAGTAAGCTGCAACTATTTGGTATCACCTGTGCACATTTATTACACCTTACTTTTGTAAATTTACACTTTTTAATGAGGTGTAAAATAAGTGTCTTTAAGTCTGGCTGCAGTAAAAAAGCTTTTATATCAAGCCATTCTTTAGTAGTCCACGGTTTTTAAACTCATGGTCCCGATGATATAATCTGTAGCTACAAATCTTAAAATTAATATTCAAACCTAAAATCTCCGAATACAAATTTATTCCAGGAATGTTCAAATATGTGTAGAAAATCCTATCTAAAAGACTAAAAATTTTCCTAAATTTAGGATATCCCACGCCCCTCCCTTTAAACTTAAAAGTAAAAGATAGTTTACTAAATTAATTATTTAATTATTATTAATTTTTGGGGGAATGTAATTTCAACCTACAATTTGAATGGAACATTTAAACATCAGTACTTCACTGTAGGTACTTCATTTTACATTGTTGGGAAAGGTTCGTTAGATGATGCATCAGAATCCAGTTTCCATATGGGATCATTATCTTTTTTGAACATGTGGTTCTTCCAGTTGTTGCACAGAACAATATAAAATTTGTAGGTGTTACATGAGCCGTGTTCACTGTTCAGGCCCTGCGCGCGGGATTTATCTTAATGAAATGCGGCCTTCTGATTAAAAGAGGTTGGACACCACTGCCTTAGATTAAATAATTTATAGTGAAAAGACTTTCAAACTACTCGGTGCATCTCGAGTATTTGCAGTCTGGTAGGTTGCCAAAGCACCAACTCAATCCACCAGCTCCTGTCCTCTAAAATATTCGCGTCTTCTACCTTCACCTTAGATTCTGGGTTTTTTTTCTTGTCCCGCTCTCTCAAACCGAAGTGACTTGATCAAGAAGATCCCATCTCTTTAGTCAGGAGGAATTCACGCTCTTCATGATCCCGAAAAGCTGGATCCGAACTGGGGCTCTACTACGCGCTTCGACGAATCATTCCACGCGACGGAATTGACGTGGTCACGTGATCTTTTTCACGGAATTGCTAAAAACGCTACTTCCCGGTGCAGCGGAATTATTCCCCGTCGGAATGAGGAGCTCTTTTTCGACGAATCTTTCCACCACCTAAAGACCGCGGGGAATCGATTCCGCCTCCGCCATATTGGATACAATTTTGGTCCATGCTGCCGTCCGAGAGAACGAGGATCCATCAAAATAACAATTGAACAGTTTTAATCTGCCAGAAAATGAATCGAAAGGTGTTATCGTGTCCTTAAACCACTTGCTCTAGCTCTAGGTTCGTCCTTACTTCACTGAGCTCCTTACTTAGAAACCCGATCAACCACTGGAACTGCCTTTTCAGTCCAAACAAAGGTAAGCCTCTTTTTAAGTTCTTTTACTCTGTTAAAAGTTAATTTTATTGAAATTAGGAAAGGAAATTGTTTTAAAATTATATTATGTAGTATCATTATCGATATTTAATCCCTACATCGATTACATCAGCATTTAGTAAAGGTAAACAAACATTACGAATACGAATACAACTTCTTGTAAAAATAATAGAAAGATTACTCTAAAATTATTTTATTGAAATTAGTTAAGTAAATAGCTTTAAAATTATATTATATGGCTGTATCATAATCGCTATTTAATGCCCTTTATCGATTACATCAGCCTTTAGTAAACAAACATTACCAAACTCAAACATTACGAACAAATACAACTTTTATTTTGACTTATTTTAAAAGTAATATTAGCCACGATTTCAGTCTCAATAATACTTATGATAACTTTCACATGTGTTCAACTTGTCGATTTGTTCATTTTGATAAGCTATGTTTATGCTTGTTTCTGAGTTATTGATTACTTAGTCATAAACTTTCTATGGCGAACAAGTTTCATATTACTTTTTAGGGTAAGTTTTTTGTCTGTTGTAGATTTGAGGAACTTCTTTTTAGATTAGTGGTATTCAAACTGCTTAATGTTCGTCTTCGGATTCTAGAATACAAATATAAACACATAGTTGAGTTAATACTAAGAATTGTTATACATGTTTTGTTGCTATTATGATATTAAGTAAACTTTTTTTGCAGATGTGAAATACCTGCCCTCTGGCTCTGTCGATAGATGTCTACTTGGCTTTTTCAAAGTGAGTAGTTTTATGGTCTTTTTCACTCCTATACACACATGTATTATACAACTTAAATCAGTATTTTTCAATCAGCCTGGCACATGCTCAGACTTGGATAATGCATTGTAATGTAATTGTAATGTTGTGTAATTTTCTTCAAGTGTCACAATCATTTAAATTTTGACTTAAAATTAGACAGTCACATTGTTCACCAAAACTGTACGATGATTCTTTATTCTAACAGTAAAAAGAATTTACATTTGAAAAAAACTTCTACGTGACTCCCAAGTTGCGTAACTATATTTTCCAAGTCTGCACATGTCTCGCCAATCCGACTTCATCAACAACATTTTACAAGTTAAAAAATTGTTTAAAGCAACACTGTTAAGATGTTTTGATTTTTTAATTTGTCGTTTTATTTTTTCTGTGATTTATCAAAATACTTGGCTCTTTTGCGCCTGGCTTAAATTTAATGCATGTATTGTTAAGTCACGGCTTACTAGATACTTATACAGGCTAGCCGAGTTTTAAACAATGAAAACCATTTGACAACTTTTCCCGCTTAGAGCGCTACAAGAACTACCTATATCACCCACCGCTTTCAACACTGTGGATATGCTTTGCCAGTTTGTCCGTTAATGCCATCTGGATTTGCAATGATTTCCGTACTCGGCTAGCCTGTATAAGTATCTAGTAAGCCGTGGTTAAGTCAAATACTTGGTCATGTACATGGCTTGTTACTGAAATAACTTTGATAGTTAGAGACATCTTTTCTTGAAATACACATCTCTCCCCTGGAAATTCTTATATCCCCTTCGATAATTTATTATTTTTCTAGCCATTGGATCTTAAATTTCTCAAACTTAAAATAACCGAAAGTAGTGTTTTGTCGGCATTTTTTGCTTTTATCCCATGTTTTAAAATTTTTTGATTATTGCATGATAGAAATGTTAGTTATTAAGATATCTATTATATACTTAACTTAATGGGTCTTGATCTGTGTTGATAAGGGGACATCCATAAATTATGTGAGGTGTTTTTTCTAAATTTTTGACCCCTTCCTCCTCTTTAGTGAGATTTTGCCGGACTTTTCCCCCACAAATTCTTAATGATATTTTCTTCAACGATTTATTGAATAAATTTCTTTGACATGTTCTAGCCACGTTTGTTTGTCTTGTTAGCATGAAACCTAGCATATACATTGTACACTGCAAAAGTTTTGATACAAATCCATGTTGAAATCAAAACTATTTTCTTATGTATGTTTTAATTATCAAGACTGATTGACTAATGATTTGCTGTTCTAACTAATTTGTGCAGTTTTCCTGAACATGAGCTAAAAAATTAAAGAAAAAATGTATATTTTCTAATTTAAAAGTTGATGGCGAGATTTTAATTGACTTCCCCCTCCCCTGGTGAGGTTTTGCTGAACCTCCCCTTTTTGCCCTCATGTAATTTATTGATGTCAATTAATCAACATATTAAATCTGGACAACTACTTACTGCCATATTCGCTGTCTCTGATTGGTGGAATCCTTCATTGACCAAGGATTTAACACCGATGCTTATGGCTATGAATATGGCTGATAGAGATGTTTCGAACACAAGGTTGTTGTCAGTTGTACTTCTTGTAATATTTTAAATTGAACATCAGTCTGAGCTAAACAATTTTTTTGTCTCTGTGCCAGTACATTTCAACAGGCTGGTTTCTCGAAAACCGATGTGCATTTCACTTCATGCATTCCTTGTTAAGCTCAGACTGGTTTTAAAAATTATTTTGTTAAAAAATTTTTAGGGTAACTTAATATTTATAATTTTATATTTTTAGGATCTATTGCTTAAAAAAGGATGCATTCATCTTAGCAGATGGAATTTCATGGTCATGCTGTGTATTTTTGTAGTTTGCTTCATCTTCCACATTGAAATAAATGTAAATTGTGTTAATATATACTTAATTTTAACATTTTCATATTTAAGTAAATTAAAAATGTGGAAATTTAAGGTTAATAAGAGTGTATACTAGTTTATTCAATTAAACTTCTGTATTCATAGAAACATTAATAAGTTCTTTTTGAACATTTCAATGTAATTTGATTGTATGTAATAAAAAAAAATTCTTGATTGAACTTCTGTTTTGAAAATTTTTTCCTTCTATTATTCTACATGCTGTAATTGTTGTTATTTTCCCACTCTTTGAAAGCTGCACAACATTTTTTCTGAATAGGTTTAATATTTTGTAGAATTTTATAAAAAGCAGATAAAGGAGAAAATTGAATTCAAAAATTCTATTTTTTGCACATATACGTATGTTTAATCATTTATGGTATTTGTACTCAATTGCTACAATGGGTTCTTATTGAATTGGGGGGAAGAAGCATTTGTTATAAATAGCTGAAACAGTATTTTTTGTAAACATTAAGGTAAGTATCTTAATCAAAAACCTTTTCCTAATTAATTGTGTAAATATCTTCCCGTATTTTTTTCATAATTAATGTTAATCTCAGGTATATATTCCAATAAAAATGTGCTTGAACTTGCAATTAAATTAAATACTGTGTTCATAATACTGAGCAGAAATGTCTTAATTTAAAGTACTTTCTCTCAAGGGGTGGGCTTGGGGCTAACATTCATATCCTCCCCAAGTTTAAAAAAAAGGATTAATAAGGGTAAATAAATAAAACAAATTTTCTGAACTTTTTAGCTCCCTCCCAGCCATTCACAATCTCTACAAAAGGATGTAATGAAAAAAATTAGAAAGATTTTGAGGAACCTAGATTTCATAATCAAAGCTTTAGAATTCATAGACAAATTTGGAATTCGAGTAATACAGTATTTGTAATGAAAAAGTAGGAACTGTTTAAAGGCAAATAAATTACTATTCTCATACCTACCAGAATATGATTATGTACCCAATTTTTTAAGAATAATTAAGTTTTTAATTTTGGAGAGAAATATAAGCTAAAAATTTATTTATTTCAAATTTACTGAGATATTTTTTTAGTTTCCAATAGGACTATCTGATCAACAGAAACTGCATTGAAAAAAAAATATTTATTTTCCTCAATAGCTCAAAAATTTTAAGCATCAAAAATATTCCTGCTTAATATTTACATTATTTTAGTAAAAAAAATTCTATCTTATTTGGTTTTGAAATCTTAATTAAATTACACGATGCTCTCAACAACTTGAGAGCATTAAAATTTGTGAACAACCACCACTTTCATAAAACATCTCAGAGGCCCGCTAAAGTCTTAGCGCGCTTTTTAAAAAAGTGAATTTTCAAAACTAGAAACATGAAAAAGCCCGCGGTGAAGAGAAAACCAGGCACGTGGAGGCAGAAATCGCTGCGATTGGTTAAGAGATTCCCCAAAAACTACGTCGCATAGCCTCCAACCCAAAATGCCTTAATCCCATTCCGCTACAAAATTCTGACGAACGGGAAGTAAGACCAACGTGTTTTGACGGAATTCGATTCCGCAAATTTCAAGATTCCGACGGGGGAATGATTCGTCGTCGGAAAGATTCGTCGAAGCGCGTAGTAGTGCCCCTGGTTATTCAGCTATAACGTGAGTGGAGCGGGGAATCATATATGGGATGGAATGGAAAATTGTTTTACTCACATTCTCTCTTTCGTTCTATCTGTCTCATTATTCCTGTCTTGCAAAAAGCAAGGAATTCGTCGATAGTCAAAACTTTAGTCATCTAAAATTGATAAAATTAAAATGCGAATAATTAAGTAAACCTTTGCTGTGCTATAACCATGATAATTAATATGGTGATTTGGGTAAAAAAAGATAGACTCTCGGTTTTTACTTTGCTGTATACCATTCAAAGAAGTAGAATATTCAAAACTTTTGAGGATTGTACCCCTTCTAAGTTTTTAAACGATATACTTTTTGTTTAGTGAAAAAAAGGAATAATTATACTTCAAGTTTTTGGCAATTAATGATACCTCCACGTCCTCTCTCAAAGAAATGTGGATTCTTGTAAGATTATATTTTTTTAACACGATACACAGAGTGGAGGCTTCAAAATCGGGTCCTCCAAACATGAAGGCCAACCCTGCCAATAGGCTCAACACCACACATTCTCGAGAAGTTCTTGGAAGGCATTTTTCGCATTCCATCCCTCCAATCCAACAACTCACAGGTGCTTCGGGCTGGCGGAGACTGCTCGCCAACATAATGGCCCTTCGAGAGAGTGAGGTCAACATCCTCCTTTGTCAAGGTTCGCTTATGGCCCATCATTCCTCTTCGTCTGCCTTCGGATTGGAAGCAAAGATTCCCGCTGGGTTCAAATACGCCAAGTCACTTGGGGATCGGATATTGGTGAATTTCTAAGGCCGGATTTACATGCAGCGATTCGAGCGACCCGACTGGTCGAAACTTCCCTGTAAATTCCCTACAAATGATGACGTAATTACTACGTCATACCACTAAGTACCAATGGTACAGCAAGATTCTAAATAAATCGATTAGGAAAGCGATAGGAAGTAAGAAATTTTCGACCGTTTTTCCCATGATGTCATCGTTGCATGTAAATCCGGCCTAAAGCAAGATTCCTTACTGCAATATCTAAGAAGGAAATTTGATTCATATTGTCTCTGAAGACGCAATAATGACATAACTCAATTCTGTGCCATTTTGAGTTTTAGGATTCGAAGCAAAGATTCACAATGTGTAGTACTAGTCGGGTAAATGACTTTTCGGTGCACCTGGAATGTGTGTGGAATTCGGTAAAACGTATCATACTGAAGCGTCCTGTTCTTTCTACATAATACATTTCTCCGTGAACTTAGCAAAATTAACTCAGTTTGTAAATAATCTGATGAAGGGGCTTAGTAGCGCAACACACATAGGCGTAACGAGGGGGAATTATTGGGGATGTAACCCCCCCATTGAAAATCAGCTCAAAAACGAGTTAAAACCCCTGTTTTTAAGGGTCAAATTTCAAAATTTTTCTGGGGGACCCCCAGACCCCCGTTTTGTACTTGCAACTCTGTATCACCAACAATTTTTCACGTATCAAGTTAATAAGGAAGCACATCCTACTTTACGATTTCTAAAAAGCTACATAAGGTTTAAGGACATTCATAGGCGTAACGAGGGGGTGGTATTGGGGATGTAACCCCCCATTACATGAACGGTTTCTAAAACATGAAAAACTGAAAAAATTCTCTTTACAAGGAAGGTCCACTTGCTATCACCAGTCCACCCCCCAACTATTTCCACCCAATCGCCGCTGAGGGCATCGCCGCTGAGGGGAAATCGCCGCTGAGGGGAAATCGCCGCTGAGGGGAAAAAGCAGGTGGTTCACAAGGAACTGTTCTTTTAGGAACTAACCCAAAGGGCCTCAAAATGAATTTAAACACTACATTGAGAGACAAATTTTTAAAAATTTTGGGGGGAGAACCCCCAAACCCCCCTCTAATATTTTTACGTCTGTTATACTGTGTTTTTCCCTTGAAAGTTAAGCCTCTTAGATGAAGTTTTCCCATCGGAGGTTTTTCAAAAAAACAAAAAAAATATTATACCTACATTATGAGAATTTTTTTTAAAGGGAGTAATATGTTGGAGTGGTTGACTGTGGTCGGAGTAACACCCCCCATTAGTCAACTCTAGTTACGCCACTGGAAACACATGGTGTGATTTAGTTTACTTTTCTAGTACCTTCGTTCCAAAAATTAGAAAAAGAGCAAGATTTTTCAAATTGCAATACCTACTGAGATAAAAACTTCGTCAAACCAGCATAAATAGTCATCAACCTTTAGTGAATTGATTTTGATGTTATCAAAAATACAAAGTCCCTTTCATTGCCCATTGGGCTATCTGGGCACAATATGATCATAATTGATTCTTGCGCCATGAAACAATAACCAAACCAAACCCTTTCATTGGGGTCCTTACATTTCAAGGGTGGTAAAATTACACATTATATCAAATCGGTTGGATATAAACATATTTCTACACCAGTGCTTATAGAAATGGTTTGGTCAAGGCCATAGTTGCGTCTTAAAATGTAAAGTTATTTAAACCACATATTTGAAAAGCAAAGGCAAACTAGTTTATCAGCTGTAGATTATTAAACTGAAATTTCATACCGTGCTTCTCTCAGTATACTTTTTTTTTTCAAAATAATTTCTAAGAAATTTCGTAAGTTACATTTGTATAGAGCATTTTCAATCACATGACTCGGACCTAACAACGGCCTTAGCAACAGAAGATGTTACAGTTTTTTGCCCTACAGAGGTTAACAGTTACAGAAAATGACTAGCCGTGGAATTTTTCCATTGGAGCATTTGCAATCACGTGATCCCACACCTAAAAACCGCCTTACCAACAGATAAACAACGGCCTTAGCAACAGTTAAAAGCCCTACAGAAAGTACACAGTTAAAAGAAAATAACCGGTTGTGACGTCACCTGAAAACACTATTGCGTTCTCCCGCTTAATTCTTTCAATCCTGACTGTCCTAAATTCTCCATAGGATTCAATAGAAATCTCGGGCAGCTTAGGATTGAAAGGGTTAAACAAGTTTGACATACCTGCCCTATATAAGGGTAGGTGTATTTTTCTGGATCGAAAACATTTTAAGTAAAACTTTGTAGGTTACTTAGTTTTTAGGGGGTAATCAGAAGTGTCATAGCAGAAATTTTTGTAAATTTGACTCTTAAAAATAGTGGTTTATAAACTTTTAACTCATTTTTGTACATTTTAGAGGAAGATATCTTTACCGCCTCCTTGCTACGCTACAGCATTTTCAAAGTAAAAGCCAAAAGGCAGTACAAAGGAGTAATAATCGAAACTAATAAAGAACTAAGATGGAAAATGACTCTTGACCCATTTAAGTGTTTATCAAAAGTTAGTTGATTAAAAGATTTTTCTCCTTGGATGCAACTTAATCGGAAAAGCGGGACATTTAGGTGGTACATTCGGGCAGCGAGACAGTAAAACAAAAAGCGGGACGTCTGGTCACGTGGTACCCTATTCTTGACGGATGATAGAGCCAGACACAAGAGGGGAGAAAAGACGACTTGATTCCTTTGTTGATTCGGGAGGGACACAAAGAAAGTAAAAAAAAGTGGTTCGGTCCAGTCACTGTTCTCGGCCCCACCTTTTTCAGGGGCAGAGGAAAGTTGAATTGAACTGACCACTTTTCCCAGGTGAAAAACGGCACCAGAGGCACCAACATTGCTAGAGAACCTGTTTTCCCCAAAATGACCACAGGTCATCCTGGGATCAATATCGATACTGATGGTAGGATATAATGGATTTCCCAGGAATGATGTGGATTCTGCTTAAGCAAGCAGTTGCATGGTTATGGTTGACGTAGTTTTTCATGGTATAAGAAATTTTCCAACTTTGTCTAAATATATTTATAGTGATCTTTGGCCTAATGTGCAAGAATGGATCCGAATTAAAATTTGAATAAAGAATGTCCATTTTGCTATGTCTTAAGTAAGCGACTGACTATATGGATGCTATGCTCGATAAAGCCATTCAAAGTTTAACAAAATTAGAAAACCTGCTGAAGAAGAAAACAACCATTTGGCTTCGTTCCATTATCGATGCCAGTTCGGATAACAGCTCAGAGTAAAGCAATCTTCTTCAAGAGGTCAAAGTTTGCTTGATAAAAACTGTAGACACATATTCCACTGTTGTTGATAAAAGATGCTAGAAAAAGTAGCATGACAAAGCAGTATTATGGAACAGTTGGTCTTTCTCTTCATTACCATTTGGTTTACTTTTTGACATTGTTCCAATTAATGTATAAAAGTATGAGACTCGATCGGAATTTTCATAGGGCAAAAATAGGCAAAAAGTCTAGTCAATAGTGTAAAGAAATGTTTATAGAAGTGTTCTTCAAGCTATGCTGTTTTGCTGTTTATCTTAGATTTTAAAAATTTATGTCGGGATTGTTTTTAAACACTTTTCTGCGATGTCATGGGAGTTTGGCAGTTCAATTCTCCCTATCTCAATATTCTTTGTAATTCTTTAGGTCCTTGCGCATTATTACTAAATTTAATATTACACATGACATTAGGTTAAAGAGTTCACTTACCTTCAGACTCGACTTCGAAGGATTTTAGAACATCTTTATCAAAGATTATTCCAGTTGGTAACATACCCTATCTAATATTTTTGAGTTCATCTCAGTTTTCATTCTCTAACTAAAACTTTTCTCTAAAAACATTCTCTAACTAAACAAGCATCTATTTAAAAAAAAAATTTTTTTGGGGAAAAATCATGTAAAATTTTGATTTCATAAAATTTATCAATGGAGGTATACTAGCAATAGGTATCCTTTTAGCGTAGATTTTAAAGATCCTAATTTGTTTCTAAAATATAATTTTTAGGAGTAAATATCTTTTGGAACTCCAAATGTAACGAACCCACAACAAAGAGCAAAACTAAACTTGAAAAAATTGGGGGCAATGAACCGAAAATATAAATATTAAATGCTCATCTCTCTGAAAAATGTAATTTTGTAAGATAGGTACTGTAAAATCAAAAATTTATTGTAAAATACCATATAAAAAATTAGTTTAATGTTGGGAAGGAATTTAGTAATAGGTAGAACGAGAAATTCGTCAATTTTTTAAGAAATAAGCACAAAACAAAGGCTAATAAAACAATTAACAATTATTAAAATTTCTAACAAAATTATTACAATTATTATATTACAGTTAATAAAAAATTATAAAATGAGTGCGTGCCATTATGCATAAATATTTACATTCAAATATAACACAATTTTTATATTAAATTTTAATGTATAAAAAAATGAGTAAAGAAGTGTTCCCTAGTATAATTGATCTTTTATTAAGAATCTACATTGAGAAATTTTAAAATAAATATAAGGAAAGAGTACATTTTTAAATACCTTGTAGAGAGTTCAAGAATATAATCAACTTTAAATTTAATATTTACACGTTGATTAACATTTTTTTTCTATATTGCAACGTTTCACGCATTTTCATAGGGTTGATAATTAAAAAGCAGGATGCGTGTGATAAAGACCTTTAAAATTCCATTTTACAAAGTTAAATGTAAAAGAATGAAAATAATTTCCCACACCGGGAATTGAACCCGGGCCTCCTGGGTGAGAGCCAGGTATCCTAACCACTAGACCATGTGGGATGCACACTCGTTAGCTTTAAAAAAATCAATTAAATTTAAATAAGACTAGAGAGTCAAGTTTTTCCTGTACAGGATGTCTTTGTTTTATATACAGGGTGTCCCGTAAATGATGTGTCACACTTCTAGGGGGGATAGTAGACACCTAGACGAGTCAGAATCACATAGGATTTGGGGTCCCAGACCCAATCCCTGGGAGTTAAAAATGGAGCGACACCCCAAAACAAGTATTGAAAAATTCAATTTGTAGAAGAACTACTATTGGTAAAAATGTAATTATGGTCTCAAATTTTGTGGTTTAATATGATCCTCAAAATTACCTTGACAGTTTTCTATTTAAAATTTTTTTTATTACGAAAAAAATTAAAAAACAGCAAAAAAATGTGAAAAATATGCCAAAACTTTATTTTGTTTTCCGAAATCCTTTCTTTCGATTTGATAATCTGAAAGAGCATAATTAATTAACCTTAAGTCCAAAGTTTCACGTAAATAGCATCAGTATTAAACGCTTGAGAGCCTGTTAAAGTTAGTTTTATGGGAGCAAAAACGGCTTCGAAAAACGAACGTTCAGGGACAATCTACAAGTTACGGATAGATGCTCGCCAAATTTCCCAACATTATTTGCGATACGAGATTCCTCGCCAACCTACGCTTCTACAGATAGTTCAAACTTCCTTGGCGATGTGTGGCCTTAGTTTTCGGATCGTCACTAGAAGTCTAAAAGGTAAATGTATTCAAGCAATCAAATCAGACACTCAAGAAAAAATTGTTACTATACCTAAGAAAATAAGCAATGTTTGTTTAGCAAAAGGGATAGTTAC
Organism: Tetragnatha montana; assembly: GCA_963680715.1. Classification (NCBI taxonomy): domain Eukaryota; kingdom Metazoa; phylum Arthropoda; class Arachnida; order Araneae; family Tetragnathidae; genus Tetragnatha; species Tetragnatha montana. The sequence goes on along the minus strand of OY796683.1, from coordinate 4,801,347 downwards.
AACTTATTTTTTCTTAAGTCTCTGTTTTGTTAAGTTCAATAAACATTTATCTTCTAGACTTCTGTGACGGTCTGAAATCGAAGGCAAAAATTTAAGTAAATTAATTAATTTACTAATTTTTTTCAAAATAATTCCCATCCCATAAAAAAGTGAACCACCATGCCAACTTTGAACACTTTTTGTAAACAGTTTTTGTCGTTATTTTTCATTATACCCCTGCTTTAGGATAGGTCAGTAGGCGGATCCTCGATCGCTGGGTTCGTGGTTTCGAATTGCGATACAAGATTGGTTTCTATTAATCGAGAAATGTCAATGGGAATAAGCAAAGTGTATGGGGGCTATCCACTCACCGTCCGATAAGCAATATCTTAGGTTTGTCATCTTTCAATAACCTGCATTCTTTTATTTTGCAAATTTCTTATATCGGAAGTTGAGGGGAGACCCTGCATACCCACTTGCTTATTATATCATTCTTTAATTAATAGGAACCACCCTTGTATCGCAACCCGAAATCAGGAACCTAGCGATTGAGGATCCACCGACTGACGTATCCCCACTATGTACAAAAGATATTTTACGAACCATGTTTGTAAATAATAGATTCTTCTGTTTTTTTTACCTAAGTTATCAAATGTACAGTTTTTCTCATTAAACGCAATAAGTAGTAATGCTGTTTGCATGATTGATACATTTGTAAAACTAATACAACTATCGATTGAATAAAAAACTATCGATACTATCAGATAATTTCTAACAATTTATACTATTGATTTTTAAGATCGATAGTTCCTAAAAATCAGTAGTAAAATCATGTTTGTTCTTTATGTTCAAAAATTTTTTTAATTAAATTAATTAATCTCTTGTTTTCTAAAAATAATAAGAATTAAGAATCAACATTTACGCTTTTGAAATTTTCATCCCGCCAAATTGTTCAATTGGCGCATTTCAGATATTTTCATACTCATCTCCTGTCTCGCCAAATCGGGCGAGGAATGAAAGTTGGCAGACATCTATCCGTAACTTGTAGATTGTCCCTAAACGTTCGTTTTCCGAAGCCGTTTTTGCTCCCATAAAACTAACTTTAACAGGCTCTCAAGCGTTTAATACTGATGCTATTTACGTGAAACTTTGGACTTAAGGTTAATTAATTATGCTCTTTCAGATTATCAAATCGAAAGAAAGGATTTCGGAAAACAAAATAAAGTTTTGGCATATTTTTCACATTTTTTTGCTGTTTTTTAACTTTTTTCGTAATAAAAAAAATTTTAAATTGAAAACTGTCAAGATAATTTTGAAGATCATAATAAACCGCAAAATTTGAGACCATAATTACATTTTTACCAATAGCAGTTCTTCTACAAATTGAATTTTTCAATAATTGTTTTGGGGTGTCGCTCCATTTTTAACTCCCTGGGATTGGGTCTGGGACCCCTAAGTCCTATGTGATTCTGACTCGTCTAGGTGTCTACTATCCCCCCTAGAAGTGTGACACATCATTTACGGGACACCCTGTATGTTGGGTCACACTTCTAGGGGGGATAGATAGTAGACACCTAGACGAGTCAGAACCTCATAGGATTTGGGGGTCCCAGACCAAATCCCAGGGAGTAAAAATTGGAGCGACACCCCAAAAAAAAATTATTGAAAAATTCAACTTGTAGAAGAACTACTGTTGGTAAAAATTTAATTATGATCTCAAATTTTGTGGTTTAATATGATCTTTAAAATTATCTGAAAAGTTTTCACTTTAAAATTTATTACGAATAAAGTAAAAAAAACACAAAAAAATGTGAAAAAATTGCCAAAACTTTATTTTGTATTTTGAAATCCTTTCTTTTGATTTCAGAATCTGAAATATCATAGTTGAAAACCGTGGAGTTTAAAGTTTCACGTAAATATCATCAATATTTAAACGCTTGAGAACCTGTTAAAGTTTGTTCTTCGCGTGCGAAAACAGTTTTAACAGTTAACTACACTGTAAAAAATTCCCAAAAAATAAAAAAAAACTGGTTGGTTTTAAACTGGCTGCTGGGTTAGTTTTGCAAAACTGTAAAAATTACGAAGTAAATCCGTAAAAACGACGGCGTTTTATCATTTTAATCCATGTTTTTTGGATTACAAGGTAAAACACCGTTGTTCTTACGGATTTACTTTGTAATTTTTACGGTTTTCCACAACCAGCCCAGCTGCCAGTTTAAAACCGTAAATTTCACGGTGTACAGCTGTTTCCGTAACAGCTTTTTTCGCACTCAAAAAACAAACTTTATCTTTGTCTTCAGCCTTCAGAATTTATCTCAATGACTTCAACCAATGGTGGCTGCCTATCTTGCTGTGGCCTTTCCCATGACCTTTGTCTTCATGATTTATTTCAACGACTTCGGCAATGATGGGATTTTCAAATGACGGCTGCACTGCCTCATGGAAATATCTCAAAGACTTTTGCCGTACATGGTGTCTTGTGTCTTTTTCATCACCTTGTTTATAGAAGTTATCCCCATTACTTCAGCAATGATAGCCGCCTCCTTTGTGTGGCTTAACCTTTTTCATTATCATTATCACGTTCTTCTGGAGTAGTCTCCAAGAGTTATGCAATGCTTCATGTCTCTTGTGTGGCTTTTTTTTCTTCAGGACAGAATCTTCAGGAGTTACATTGACTACTACAGGCAATGTTGGATTCTTCTTTTTCAGATTTATTTGTACCATAACCTTTGTATTTAGCATGTACAAGTCAAAGAATACCCCGTTCTGCCCATTTGCTTAGGGCTCTCGGGGGGTGTCTCAAAAGGTTGATATGCCAAACTTAACATGCAGGTCTGTCATGACCGGGACAGACAAACAAAATTTTCATAGGAACTCATGTCCGCAATTATAAACTGTGCCCGATAGCTAGCATAGGCGTAACGAGGGGGGGTTATTGGGGTTGTAACCCCCCCCCCATTACATCGACGGTTTCTAAAACATGGAAAAACTGAAAAAAATTCCCTTTTTTCCCAATTTTCCCACAAGGAATTGTTCTTTTAGAACGTAACCCAAAGGGCCTCAAAATGAAATTAAACACTACATTGAAAGACGAATTTTTAAAAAATTTCTGGGGTGAACCCCCAAACCCCCCTCTAAAATTTTTACGTCTGTTATACTGTGTTTTTCCCTTGAAAGTTAAGCCTCTTAGATGAAGTTTCCCCTTCAGGAGTTTTGCAAAAAAAATTGTTTACATTATACCTATATTATGAGACATTTTTAAAAGGGAGTAATATGTTGGAGGGGTTGACTGGTCGGAGTAACACCCCCCATGAGTCAACTCTAGGTACGCCACTGATAGCTAGAGGACAATGTTCGTTAACGAAGGGGCAACGTTATTTTTTTTTTTACGGAAAACTATCCATAACGAACTTCAACAGGAGAGAGCACCACTTAAAACCCGAATATGTAATAAACTCTCTCCGAATGTACTCTAACGGACGCAGTTTACATTTGCAGACATGAGTTTCTATGAAAATCTTGTTTTCATGACAGACCTTCATGTTAAGTTTGGCACCCACCTTTTGAGACACCCTGCATTTAAATGACTTCAGCAATGCTAGGTTTCTGTTTTAATGGCTTTAATTTGTTTATCATCGATGTCTCATGAAGATAATTCAATGACTTCAGATGCTATGAGTAATATCTCTTACCGTTTTCTTCACTACTGTATTCAGAAGTTTACCAGAAAACTTCAGCAGTGGAAACTGCCCCTTTTGTGCGGCATTGTCACGGTTTGTGCGGCGGCACATCACAACTCTTTTCAGGAGCCTTTGAAATAAATTTAACAAAAGTGGTTGCTTCTGTTTCCTGTTTACCTTCTTCATCACCACGATTTCCAGGAGATATCCCGATGAACATCAGAATTAGTCGATACCTCTTTTTCGGCTATGTTTTTTCTTCAGATGGTATCTAGAAGATAGTTCTATGTCTTCACTCCGGCTTTAAATTCTTCTTTACCAAGCTCTCCAGGAGATGTTTAACTAACTTCAGTAGTAGAGGGGGCCTCTTACTACCTGTTTACTCTTACTTAAGTGTTGTTACTCTTACTTAAGGAAGCTACCTGTGCTGAAGTCATTGAGACAACGGCTGAAGACAATAGGGATGAAAAAGAAAAAGTCGTAGAAAGAGTACGCTTCCACTGCTGAAGACATTGAGACAACACCTGATAACAGCAGTGATGAAAAAAGATAAAGTCAAAGTTAAAGGAATCTACCTGTGCTGAAATCATTGAGGCAACGGCTGAAGACAATAGCGATGAAAAAGAAAAAGTCGTAGAAAGAGTACGCTTCCACTGCTGAAGACATTGAGACAACACCTGATAACAGTAGTGATGAAAAAAGATAAAGTCAAAGTTAAAGGAATCTACCTGTGCTGAAATCATTGAGGGAACGGCTGAAGACAATAAAGAAAAGTCGTAGAAAGAGTACGCTTCCATTGCTGAAGACATTGAGACAACACCTGATAACAGCAGTGATGAAAAAAGATAAAGTCAAAGTTAAAGGAGAGTCATTGAGACAACGGCTGAAGACAATAGGGAAGAAAAAGAAAAAGTCGTAGAAAGAGTACGCTTCCATTGCTGAAGACATTGAGACGACACCCATGGGCGTAGCCAGGGGGGATGCAGGGAGGGGCAGCTGCCTCCCCATAAATTCTCAGTTTGTTAAATCTTTTTTAAAAACTTTTCTGAAATCTACAAATCTAAATTACTTTTCTTGCACTTTTTGTTGCTTTCAAAGTTGACTGAAGAATGTCTGAATCTTCAGCTAAAAGACTACGTTGAGCGGCAAATTTTAAAAAATTTTATGGGGAACCCCAGACCCCCATTTTAAAGCTCACATTCATTACACATATTTTTAAGTTGTACAAAAGTACAAATCCTTTGTATAAGTACTCTAAAATTTAACGTGTAAAAGTACTCGCCATGGGAGGTGGGGACATGAGAAATAAGGTTGGGTCAACTCCTTGTCAACTAGTCGCAACATCGAGAGCAAAGTTAAGTATCCTTGCCCCCCCCCCTAATATGAAACCTGGCTACGCCCATGACGGCACCTGATAACAGTAGTGATGAAAAAAGATAAAGTCAAAGTTAAAGGAAGCTACCTTTGCTGAAATCATTGAGGCAACGTCTGAAGACAGTAGGGATGAAAAAGAAAAAGGCGTAGAAAGAGTAAGCTTCCATTGCTAAAGAAATTGAGACAACGCCTGATAGTGATAACAGTAGTGATGCAAAGAGATAAATTCAAAGTTAAAGGAATCTACCTGTGCTGAGTCATCGATCCAACGGCTGAAGACAATAGGGATGAAAAAGAAAAAGCCGTAGAAAGGTGTTTGAAGTTTATCTCAGTGTCTTCAGCAATGGAAGTGTACTCTTTCTACGACTTTTTCGTTTTCATCCCTATTGTCTTCAGCCGTTGTCTCAATGACTTCAGCACAGGTAGCATCCTTTAAATTTGACTTTATCTGTTTGCATCACTACTGTTATCAAGTGTTGTCCCAATGTCTTCAGCAATGGAAGCTTACTCTGTACACGGCTTCTTCTTTTTCATCCCTATTGATGTCTTCAGACTTTGCCTCAATGACTTCAGCACAGGTAGGTTCCTTTAACTTTGACTTTATCTGTTGGCATCACTACTGTTATCAGGTGTTGTCTCAATGTCTTCAGCAATGGAAGCGTACTCTTTCTACGGCTTTTTCTTTTTCATCCCTATTATCTTCAGGTGTTTTCTCAATTATTGTACCTTAGGCACCTTCTTCTTTCTACGACTTCATATTTTTCACCCCCTTTGCCTTCAGGCGTTATCCCAATGACCTGACTTATGCAATAATAACTTCCTTTACGGATTCATATTTTTGATTACTATTGTCTTCAAGTGTTGTCTCAATGACCTCAACATTCAACAATGGTACAAGCTTCCTCTTTCTACGACTTTTTCTTTTTCATCCCTATTGTCTTCGGTCGTTGTCTCAATGTCTTCAGCAATAAAAGCTTACTCTTTCTACGACTTTTTCTTTTTCATCCCTATTGTCTTCAGCCGTTGTATCAATGACTTCAGCACAGGTAGTTTCCTTTAACTTCGACTTTATCTGTTTCCATTACTACTGTTATCAGGTGTTGTCTCAATGTCTTCAGCAATGGAAGCTTACTCTTTCTCCGGTTTTTCTTTTTCATCCCTATTGTCTTTAGCCATTGTCTCAATGACTTCAGCACAGGTAGCTTCCTCTAACTTCGACTTTATCTGTTTTCATCACTACTGTTATCAGGTGTTGTCTCAATGTCTTCAGCAATGGAAGCTTACTCTTTCTCCGGTTTTTCTTTTTCATCCCTATTGTCTTCAGCCGTTGTCTCAATGACTTCAGCACAGGTAGTTTCCTTTAACTTCGACTTAATCTGTTTCCATCACTACTGCTATCAGGTGTTGTCTCAATGTCTTCAGCAATAAAAGCTTACTCTTTCTAAGGGTTTATATTTTTCATCCCTATTGTCTTCAGTCGTTGTCTCAACGACTTCAGCACAGGTAGTTTCCTTTAACTTCGACTTTATCTGTGTCCATCACTACTGCTATCAGGTGTTGTCTCAATGTCTTCAGCAATAAAAGCTTACTCTTTCTAAGGGTTTATATTTTTCATCCCTATTGTCTTCAGCCGTTGTCTCAATGACTTCAGCACAGGTAGTTTCCTTTAACTTCGACTTTATCTGTTTCCATCACTACTGCTATCAGGTGTTGTCTCAATGTCTTCAGCAATAAAAGCTTACTCTTTCTAAGGGTTTATTTTTTTTCATCCCTATTGTCTTCAGCCGTTGTCTCAATGACTTCAGCACAGGTAGTTTCCTTTAACTTCGACTTTATCTGTTTCCATCACTACTGCTATCAGGTGTTATCTCAATGTCTTCAGCAATAAAAGCTTACTCTTTCTAAGGGTTTATTTTTTTCATCCCTATTGTCTTCGGTCGTTGTCTCAATGTCTTCAGCAATAAAAGCTTACTCTTTCTACGGCTTTTTCTTTTTCATCCCTATTGTCTTCGGTCGTTGTCTCAATGTCTTCAGCAATAAAAGCTTACTCTTTCTACGACTTTTTCTTTTTCATCCCTATTGTCTTCAGCCGTTGTCTCAATGACTTCAGCACAGGTAGTTTCCTTTAACTTCGACTTTATCTGTTTCCATTACTACTGTTATCAGGTGTTGTCTCAATGTCTTCAGCAATGGAAGCTTACTCTTTCTCCGGTTTTTCTTTTTCATCCCTATTGTCTTTAGCCGTTGTCTCAATGACTTCAGCACAGGTAGCTTCCTCTAACTTCGACTTTATCTGTTTTCATCACTACTGTTATCAGGCGTTGTCTCAATGTCTTCAGCAATGGAAGCTTACTCTTTCTAAGGGTTTATATTTTTCATCCCTATTGTCTTCAGTCGTTGTCTCAATGACTTCAGCACAGGTAGCTTCATTTAACTTCGACTTTATCTGTTTTCATCACTACTGTTATCAGGTGTTGTCTCAATGTCTTCAGCAATGGAAGCATACTCTTTCTACAGCTTTTTCTTTTTCATCCCTATTGTCTTCAGCCGTTGTCTCAACGACTTCAGCACAGGTAGTTTCCTTTAACTTCGACTTTATCTGTGTCCATCACTACTGCTATCAGGTGTTGTCTCAATGTCTTCAGCAATAAAAGCTTACTCTTTCTAAGGGTTTATATTTTTCATCCCTATTGTCTTCAGCCGTTGTCTCAATGACTTCAGCACAGGTAGTTTCCTTTAACTTCGACTTTATCTGTTTCCATCACTACTGCTATCAGGTGTTGTCTCAATGTCTTCAGCAATAAAAGCTTACTCTTTCTAAGGGTTTATTTTTTTTCATCCCTATTGTCTTCAGCCGTTGTCTCAATGACTTCAGCACAGGTAGTTTCCTTTAACTTCGACTTTATCTGTTTCCATCACTACTGCTATCAGGTGTTATCTCAATGTCTTCAGCAATAAAAGCTTACTCTTTCTAAGGGTTTATTTTTTTCATCCCTATTGTCTTCAGCCGTTGTCTCAATGACTTCAGCACAGGTAGTTTCCTTTAACTTCGACTTTATCTGTTTCCATCACTACTGCTATCAGGTGTTGTCTCAATGTCTTCAGCAATAAAAGCTTACTCTTTCTAAGGGTTTATATTTTTCATCCCTATTGTCTTCAGCCGTTGTCTCAATGACTTCAGCACAGGTAGTTTCCTTTAACTTCAACTTTATCTGTTTCCATCACTACTGCTATCAGGTGTTGTCTCAATGTCTTCAGCAATTAAAGCTTACTCTTTCTAAGGGTTTATTTTTTTCATCCCTATTGTCTTCAGCCGTTGTCTCAATGACTTCAGCACGGGTAGTTTCCTTTAACTTCGACTTTATCTGTTTCCATCACTACTGCTATCAGGTGTTGTCTCAATGTCTTCAGCAATAAAAGCTTACTCTTTCTAAGGGTTTATTTTTTTCATCCCTATTGTCTTCAGCCGTTGTCTCAATGACTTCAGCACAGGTAGTTTTCTTTAACTTCGACTTTATCTGTTTCCATCACTACTGCTATCAGGTGTTATCTCAATGTCTTCAGCAATAAAAGCTTACTCTTTCTAAGGGTTTATATTTTTCATTCCTATTGTCCTCAGTCGTTTTCTCAATGACTTCAGCACAGGTAGCTTCCTTTAACTTCGACTTTATCTGTTTTCATCACTACTGTTATCAGGTGTTGTCTCAATGTCTTCAGCAATGGAAGCATACTCTTTCTACAGCTTTTTCTTTTTCATCCCTATTGTCTTCAGCCGTTGTCTCAATGACTTCAGCACAGATAGTTTCCTTTAACTTCGACTTTATCTGTTTCCATCACTACTGCTATCAGGTGTTGTCTCAATGTCTTCAGCAATAAAAGCTTACTCTTTCTAAGGGTTTATTTTTTTCATCCCTATTGTCTTCAGCCGTTGTCTCAATGACTTCAGCACAGGTAGCTTCCTTTAACTTCGACTTTATCTGTTTTCATCACTACTGTTATCAGGTGTTGTGGTGTTGTCTCAATGTCTTCAGCAATGGAAGCGTACTCTTTCTACCGGTTTATATTTTACATCCCTATTGTCTTCAGCCGTTGTCTCAATGACTTCAGCACAGGTAGTTTCCTTTAACTTCGACTTTATCTGTTTCCATCACTACTGCTATTAGGTGTTATCTCAATGTCTTCAGCAATAAAAGCTTACTCTTTCTAAGGGTTTATATTTTTCATCCCTATTGTCTTCAGCCGTTGTCTCAATGACTTCAGCACAGGTAGTTTCCTTTAACTTCGACTTTATCTGTTTCCATCACTACTGCTATCAGGTGTTGTCTCAATGTCTTCAGCAATAAAAGCTTACTCTTTCTAAGGGTTTATTTTTTTCATCCCTATTGTCTTCAGCCGTTGTCTCAATGACTTCAGCACAGGTAGCTTCCTTTAACTTCGACTTTATCTGTTTTCATCACTACTGTTATCAGGCGTTGTCTCAATGTCTTCAGCAATGGAAGCTTACTCTTTCTAAGGGTTTATATTTTTCATCCCTATTGTCTTCAGTCGTTGTCTCAATGACTTCAGCACAGGTAGCTTCATTTAACTTCGACTTTATCTGTTTTCATCACTACTGTTATCAGGTGTTGTCTCAATGTCTTCAGCAATGGAAGCATACTCTTTCTACAGCTTTTTCTTTTTCATCCCTATTGTCTTCAGCCGTTGTCTCAACGACTTCAGCACAGGTAGTTTCCTTTAACTTCGACTTTATCTGTGTCCATCACTACTGCTATCAGGTGTTGTCTCAATGTCTTCAGCAATAAAAGCTTACTCTTTCTAAGGGTTTATATTTTTCATCCCTATTGTCTTCAGCCGTTGTCTCAATGACTTCAGCACAGGTAGTTTCTTTTAACTTCGACTTTATCTGTTTCCATCACTACTGCTATCAGGTGTTATCTCAATGTCTTCAGCAATAAAAGCTTACTCTTTCTAAGGGTTTATTTTTTTCATCCCTATTGTCTTCAGCCGTTGTCTCAATGACTTCAGCACAGGTAGTTTCCTTTAACTTCGACTTTATCTGTTTCCATCACTACTGCTATCAGGTGTTGTCTCAATGTCTTCAGCAATAAAAGCTTACTCTTTCTAAGGGTTTATATTTTTCATCCCTATTGTCTTCAGCCGTTGTCTCAATGACTTCAGCACAGGTAGTTTCCTTTAACTTCAACTTTATCTGTTTCCATCACTACTGCTATCAGGTGTTGTCTCAATGTCTTCAGCAATTAAAGCTTACTCTTTCTAAGGGTTTATTTTTTTCATCCCTATTGTCTTCAGCCGTTGTCTCAATGACTTCAGCACGGGTAGTTTCCTTTAACTTCGACTTTATCTGTTTCCATCACTACTGCTATCAGGTGTTGTCTCAATGTCTTCAGCAATAAAAGCTTACTCTTTCTAAGGGTTTATTTTTTTCATCCCTATTGTCTTCAGCCGTTGTCTCAATGACTTCAGCACAGGTAGTTTTCTTTAACTTCGACTTTATCTGTTTCCATCACTACTGCTATCAGGTGTTATCTCAATGTCTTCAGCAATAAAAGCTTACTCTTTCTAAGGGTTTATATTTTTCATTCCTATTGTCCTCAGTCGTTTTCTCAATGACTTCAGCACAGGTAGCTTCCTTTAACTTCGACTTTATCTGTTTTCATCACTACTGTTATCAGGTGTTGTCTCAATGTCTTCAGCAATGGAAGCATACTCTTTCTACAGCTTTTTCTTTTTCATCCCTATTGTCTTCAGCCGTTGTCTCAATGACTTCAGCACAGATAGTTTCCTTTAACTTCGACTTTATCTGTTTCCATCACTACTGCTATCAGGTGTTGTCTCAATGTCTTCAGCAATAAAAGCTTACTCTTTCTAAGGGTTTATTTTTTTCATCCCTATTGTCTTCAGCCGTTGTCTCAATGACTTCAGCACAGGTAGCTTCCTTTAACTTCGACTTTATCTGTTTTCATCACTACTGTTATCAGGTGTTGTCTCAATGTCTTCAGCAATGGAAGCGTACTCTTTCTACCGGTTTATATTTTTCATCCCTATTGTCTTCAGCCGTTGTCTCAATGACTTCAGCACAGGTAGTTTCCTTTAACTTCGACTTTATCTGTTTCCATCACTACTGCTATTAGGTGTTATCTCAATGTCTTCAGCAATAAAAGCTTACTCTTTCTAAGGGTTTATATTTTTCATCCCTATTGTCTTCAGCCGTTGTCTCAATGACTTCAGCACAGGTAGCTTCCTTTAACTTCGACTTTATCTGTTTTCATCACTACTGTTATCAGGTGTTGTCTCAATGTCTTCAGCAATGGAAGCGTACTCTTTCTACCGGTTTATATTTTTCATCCCTATTGTCTTTAGTCGTTGTCTCAATGACTTCAGCGCAGGTAGCTTCCTTTAACTTTGATTTCATCTGTTTCCATCACTACTGTTTTTTTTAATGGCTGGTAATTTTGAACCGTTACAGCTGTAACTTAAGTCCATGTCATGCCGAAGCAGTACTTACTTTGCGGAACTTACGGAGCAGTACTTACGGAGGTGAAGCACTGTTGCCCACGCCGCACACATTTACACAGGCACAGCTCCTTTTTACAGGGGAGCCACATGCATTCCTCACACACATAAGGACTGCAGAAACTAGGCCAGTACGTCGGCCCATCACTACTGTTATCAGGTGTTGTCTCAATGTCTTCAGCAATGGAAGCTTACTCTTTCTACGGGTTTATATTTTTCATCCCTATTATCTTCAGATGTTGTCTCAATGATTTCCCCCCCCCCAGCACAGGAAAATAAATAAAAAACTTCTTAAAATCACGTTTTTCAAATGGACTAAAAGGTATGAATTCATATCCTAATTCATTGAAAGTGGAAAAAGCTGGCTTGAATGCATTAGATAGGTAATAGTAAATAAAAATGTGCGCCAGGGAGTAGTAGATGATGAATCATAATTAAATTATTTTCTACTTTTCAGTCTCTTTTAAAATATTTTTTCTACTTCAATAATTTTTTTGAAAATGCACTTTTTACAGTGCACAGCCTTTGAGGAGGGAAAGTTGAGATTGATTTGATTGAGGAAAAATAATCCTCACTTCGTTTTATAAATGGACCTGTATTTGTTCTACTGATGACACTTCTCAGTATGTATTTGATATTTTAAAATTATTTTATTAAATATTCTTTTCCTGAACATCCTAGGAAGGAGGACGAGAGAGTTTTCGTGTATTAGAGCCTTGAGCTGTTAAAACGTTTTTTTTTTTTATTTTCATATTAATGTAAAAAATATTTTTCTTCGGATCTGTATTTAATGTTTCAGAAAAATAAATTTCTTTTTATAAATGATCAAGTGAAAAAAAAACCCTAGGCATTTGTCCAAATGTCTCTCATATGTTCATACTCTACTCATGTTATAAATCAATTGCAAAATTCTCATATAGATTAAATCATTTGCAGTGTAATAAATTTCATTGTAACTTAGATGAATGTAAATTTCACAGTTGCCTCTTAATAGTATATTAATCATCTCTTGCACATTGGGCCCTATAATTTTTCGTAATATTTCTACTTTTTATTTCTCTGTAGAATCTAGGCCTTGTAGGTTATTATAATAAATAAAATTAGCTAAATCCTTTAAAAGTTCTAATAAAATTTCAAGACACTAGGCACTTATCTCTTTTAAAAGCAGTAATAACATTAAAAGTAATTATAACTTTTGCTAAATTATCTTCAACTCAAAAATATTTTGGTTCAGTAATCAATATAGTCGAGGATGCAACTGTTAACCATTTAGTGGTAACTGATATCCCCACACATTCATCAAATGATAGTAATTAGAACTTCATTGCATTCATGATTGTATTCATTTCTGCTTCAAAAATCCCTATTAAAGCAATTTTTATACGACCTTCTGGCCCTATTTTGCGGATAACTTCCAAGGATCTCACGGATCACTTTATGCACCGCAGACCTTCGGTTGGGAACCATTGACCTAAACACTGGATTCTCCCTCCATCCCTTAAAAATGGTTATCGTACTCTCTTCCATAAAAGCTTTTACTTCTCTTCCAAAGTTTAGTACCGTGTTCTGAGCTCTTGGCAACAATTGTCACAGCGCGATCGATATTGCTGAACTTCGGCTATTGATTTGCCCACCCTTGGAACGACGGTTGGGTAAGCAGAGAGAGAGGTTTCTATAGCACCATGGGTTGTTTACCCCTCTTATTGCTGATTTCAACCTATTCGGGTATTTGAACCTTTTGAACTTTCGGAATCGACATGCAACCCATCACAGGACAACTCAATAGTCATGTAGTACGTGATTGAGTTTGGCTGAGCAGTTCACAACAATAGGGCTGGCTAAAAGAACAAAATATTCTTCTTCAAAAATCTCTCCCCGAAACACTATTCATTACTATGTGGTAACACCAGAATTCTGAAGAGTCTGGTTGCAGCACAACAATGAAGCACATTATAAATCTGTTAATTTTTTTGGCTTTACTACTACTTCTTCATGTGTGCCGGCTATTAGGAACCTGTGGTTATAACACAATCTTCTTCTTCTTCAATGGTCAGACAGCCCAGGATGGGCCCTTGCCTTCTTCAGAATCAAATTCCAAGCTCTTCTACCCTTGGCCTTGGACATCCAGTTATTATTATAAGAAATTGTTGTCCCTTACTGTATATCGGAACAAAATTACTCGCCAAGAAAGCTTTTAATTTCGCTCTGGAACGAATTCAACGCTGCTGTTAGTTTTGTTCCAGAGCAATTTTCGGAGAGCATTGAATTTTACTCCCCCAGGATGAACAAAGTACTTCTAACGCACAGATTCTGTTCTTAATAATTTATATTCATTTGCCAGTCCTGACTTACAGACTTCTACAGGAACTACTTGTAGGTCAATATTTAGGGCAATTCAAAATTTCGTCACTCATGTAAGGGGAGGAGAGTTCTTATTTTGCGACACCCACTACCCTTCAAAAGTTGTTATTTTACTGCTGTTACAATGCTAAAGAAACAACCCTCACGTAACGAAAGATAGTTGCGGCATCCGGGTTTATTATGGGGGGCACATTTTAGAAAACTTAGGGGTCATGTTGGCTTTGAATTACCATTAGACCCAGGGGTGCCTATGTCTGATGTCCCAATTATTTAAAAGCCCCCTATAACTTTATAAATTGGTTTAAAAATTAAAACAAAAGTAACACTTTTTAAATAAAAGGAATAAATTTTGAATATTTTTTCAAACAGGAAAATAATCATCTAATTTTTATTGCCGCATACAATTATTTTTGTAGTTTTGTGTCAAGATCTAGTTATCATTTTATAAAAGTTAATTTTTAGATCGAATACCTAATCCGAGGTCCCCCATCCTGCGTGTTGTGCCTACGTACAGTACCAAATTTTCGAGATCGGCCCTAGGGGAATGGCATGAAAAAGGTAGAGGAACACTAACAAACATAGTAAAAATCATGTTGAAAATTAGAATTTAATTTTAGAAAAAGTTCTTAAAAATGTACGCGTTTGGAAGTATGTATGACTAATCTGCCACCAGATGATAATTTTAGTTCCGAAAAACAAGAAGAGCTGTCTTGAGTTGTTGCTCGATGAACCAGATGTTAGCCATTGGTGATATATTACTGTGCAGTTCACGGAAGAAAGGAAAGGATTTGTGGAGCCACATTTTTCAAATGAACTCTTCTTACCTCTACGACACGCTAGCCTGAGTTAATCCCAAAGGCAGGGGCGTAGCCAGGGGGGATTTGAGGATATATCCCCCCCCCCGAAATTCAGAGATTTACCTTTTTGTGATCAAAGAAAAGGAATAAATTTACCCCATATCCCTTTCCGAAATTCAAATCCTACTCCGAAAAATTTGTCTGGCTAGCCACTGCCCAAAGGTTTCTCAAAAGCATCATGTTTATTCTTCATGTACTTTTAGTAATTAACTTGAGAATTGTGTAATTAGCAAAAAAAAAAAAAACAATTTTGCTTTCCATGTAGAAAGAAATTGTTTCCACGTTTCCTTTTCCTATAATTGAAATATCTATAAATGAAACTCAATGAATATCGATCAAATTTCGGAATCTTTTTAGCAATTTTTTGCTGAATTAGAAAAAGAAGTACGTAAATCGGTCTGTAGCTTATTTGAAATAGGCACCTGATGATAGGATATCATATCAGATATCATGGCTAACAGGCTAACACCTACTATACATTCTCAAGGGATAAAAATTTCTCTAAGGAAGGGTATAGTCACTGCATGTAGGTAGTAATGGGAATCACTCAACTATAGGATTTCTTTTTATAAGTTTAAATAACAGTTTATGGAATACAGGACAGCACTTCAAGCTAAGATGATTTTTTATCAGTGGTCTATCCTTCTTTCTTTAAAGAAGTAGCGATTTATTACCAGTTTATCAGAAGTTGAAAATAGGTTGAACACTTTTGGACTTTCATTCCATCTAAAATTGAGATAGTGTCCTTCCTCTTTGGCAGTTCTCTTCATACAGCATTGCTTTGTTCTTATTTAAACAAAGCTTTAGATTCTTAATCAGTACATCAGATTTGTAATACAATACTTGCTGTACATATGTTACGGGCAATGTGATAAATCGGGCATTACTAATAATGCCCGGGTAATGTGATAAATTCAATGGAATTAATTTATCAATGAAATTTATAACTTTGCCCGCCTCTACTTCGGGCATTATTAATTATGCCCGATTAATCACTATTCCCGTAGCATATTATAGTATATAACTAAAACATAATTAAAAAAAAAGAAGTTACAAAACTGTTAAAAAAATATTTGTTACATTTTAAATAATATAGAACACTTACTTCAAGTATATTACGTTACCAGATTAACTAAAAGATGCATATCACAGTTTTTTCTTCCCAATTTAATTGAATAATTTATATATCTAATGGTAGCCTTAATAATTGGTCATAAATTTAAATCCAATAAATGGAAGTAACATATAGTATTTTTCCTTCTTACCATAAGGTTTGCCAAAATTTTAGTTTCTACCAAATGCAATTTCAGGGTTTTACAATCCAATTAGTTGTAAGATGGTACGTAGAGTAAATTTTAAGAAAATTCAACTAATTTACCTTTTAGAAGAGAAGACTTCATTAGTCTTTATTGATCTTCCAAACGCTTGTTTTTTTTATAAACAATAATTCAATTAAACGCTGGGATCTTATTCTTGTACGTTTTCTAATTGAACAAGAAATAGAATAAATCTTTGGATAAAAAATATACAGAATCATTATAATAATTTAATTAGTCAATTTTTATTACAAGCATGTATAGTTAACGTATTTACCACAAGGTTTTACTAGTTCTGCTAATTTCTTTAAATTGTTGCACATTTCTTGTTCCCTCTAACTGTTTACTAACTCTTACTGTTTGCTAACTCTCTGTCTAACTGTTTGTGTTTTTAAAATGTGCCGACATGGACATATATAATTAAGAGTTAAATATCTCCTCAAAAAATCTTCCAGCATTTTGATCTGATCTTACCTGTTTCAGTAGATAAGTTGTAGTACATTCTTCTAAAAATATAAATTTTCTTATCATGTTTTGTGAAAAAGATCTTATTTTTTGATATTCTTAATTTTATCCATGAAAGTGAAGGAGATGTTGGAAAAGGTAAAAGTTTTTCCCACACCGGGAATTGAACCCGGGCCTCCTGGGTGAGAGCCAGGTATCCTAACCACTAGACCATGTGGGAGATGATAATACAGGGAGTCAGTATTTTCATTATTTTTTTTCCAAAAATCTTTTGTTAAGGTGTAGTTTTTACAGGAGTATAAAGGGGAGACATGGGGTTCCTGAAGAAGAGACCAGTTGATCAATCTTTTTGATTACTTTTGGAGATTTGACCATAACACGGAGTTTGCGCCCGGCTAATTATAAAGTATACCCACAAAATTCATACTTTTAACGAGGGGGCCAGTACCTCCTCGTCCGCTCGCCCCTCCCCCCCCCTTGTATACGCCCCTGCAATTTTTATATTTAAAGTTTTGGAATGCATCTAAGATTATAGAATACATATACAGCCGACTCACTTAATGTAATCACACTTGTCCAAGATCAGAATGATAACAATATCCGAATGATAATAATAATAAGCGGTTTTATAATAAAATGTGGCAAACAATGTAACACGAGTGATTGCATTAAAATCACGACTGTGTAGTCCTAATTTAAGTATTTAAAACGATTTTCTACTATGTATTTTGTAACTTAAACATTCTTAAAGAAAAATATAATAGTGGATCATATAACGCTACTACATTGTTAAACATTAATGACTCAGTTTGTATGTTTATGTCAGCGTTCGAAATTGGGGTGTTTTGCTGGTCCGGGACAACTGATAAATGGTTCGGACCAGTGGAATCCGAAAACCACTGGTCCGCCGGACCAGTGATTTTTCGAGCACGTAATCCTTTTTAGACGATTTGTTCAGTGATAGTGGTATTTTAAATGCGTTTTTGATGATTGCATTTGGTGAAGCAAGTACATATTTTTGACAGAAACCAAAATGTGGCGATATGGGATAGGGGAGCCCCCGGCGAAAAAAAAAATACTATTGAATAATTAATTAATTTTTAACATTAAATTACTATTCGGTACTCAGATTCAGTGCAATAGTTACTGTATAATATTTAAACCGGTCCTTTTTAATTTGTCGGACCAGTGATTTTTGTTGCGGACCAGTAAGATTGGCAAAGCACTGGTCCGCCGGACCAGTGGGTTTTTTTCCCAATTTCTAACGCTGGTTTATGTAATAAAACTGGCCTTCCAGGGGACCAAAAGGAAGTTTAAGGGGATTTCATCACATTTTGATGACATTATAAACTAAACGATATACTGCAATCACACGAAACAATACATTTTGCGTTAATTTCGATCGAGTGATCGAGACCAGTCAATTTGGATATACCATTAACCGTGATCGGAGTCCGACTGCAAAAAGTTTTTTCTTTTGTAAACAGCTTAACCCTTGGAAGATGTTACATTCTATTTGCACAATTGTTTTGGAAAAATGTAATCCCAAAGAAAATTTTTCTGCATTCAAGCTGAAAAATGCATTCAATAAGTAATTAATCAAACTGCTTGTTATGAGAGACCACACCACTAGACAAATCTAATCTAAATAATTTTAACTTGACGCCATATCTGTTTACTCCATTTCTCTAATCTAATTAATTATTTAACGACTTTCTTTCTCAGCACTGGATCGATGTCGAAGGGGGAAACAATGCCGAGCAAAAATCAGAACTCGATAGTTGGAATCTGAAAATAAAACTTTTGATTCATCAAAGAGCGAAAATCCAGCTGCTATAGTAGATGGAAGAATTCAAAAACCCGGAGAGAAAGAATCGGAGAAAGGGCTTTTCGAAGGTAATTTGAAAAGATGAGATCTCCAATTTCCAAAGCCTTTTTGGCCATCGGCCATCGAAGTAATGGAGCGCCATTTCCGATAAGGACGAAGGAAAAGCTGCACAAGATGGCGGCGAGTCGAACGATGTAGCGGTAGATGTGGAATGGAGGAAGAAGAGTGCAATGAATGGCACAGTTCCTCCAACGTTCGTCGACCAAGAAGAAAATCCAATAAGTGGGCTGCTTTGAGCTTTGCTTACTTTCATCGAATTCGCCCGCAATATTTGTCGTTGGTTGATAATTTGCTTGAGGTAGAAGTGGAGAAGAATGGGGAAGGGTGTCCATTTTGATCGTCATATCTTATATTTTAAGATATCACAGAATAATTCACATTAAATAATTGTCAATCTAAATAATAGTTTTCAAAGAAAATATCCAATAATTATAAAATATTTTATTTATGTGTTAGAGTTGAAATATCCTTTTGGGGGCGTTATAAGTAAACATTTTTCAGATGACTGAAAACATATTTTTTTTTAAAGAATAATGTGTTTTTCACTTGCTGCACATGGCAGTCTTTAGAACTGCCAAGTTTACCAGAATTGCCAGATTTTTATTATTGTGCTGTGCTTTCAAGGGGTCCTTATGAGTATAGCGCCCTCAATCGTCAATTTAGGAACTTTTTATTTTTTTATTAAAATAAATTAAATTATATAGCTTTAGGAATATTCTGTTGAAATATCAAGTTCTAACCAGTGTTTTCACAGCTTTTAGAAAGTGCATCAGTCATCAGCTTCAATTATAATCTCCTGCATACCTTAAGAATTTTTAAGCACCAGCGTAAATCTGCTACTACTTAATTACTTCAATTTTTATATCTTGCTCGAAACAGTACTGCTTTCATTCTACTCTAAAAATTCATACTGCTTTCATTCTACTACTCTTCGCACAAAACGGAGCCTTTACTTTCCCAAACTTTCCTGAGGCAGATTTGAACGTTATCCAGGACTTCATCGATCGGAGATTCAGGGAGATATCTTTTGACTGACATCAGAAAAGAAGGCTGGCAGATGAGAGTGCACTTCTTTCACTCTTTCAGAAGGGGAAAGAAACGTTTCCACACGTTTACATCGGCTCCAAAGTTTCTATCATAAAATACTGTAAATTGAGAATCATTGGTCAAAATGACTTGATATTTCACCATAGTATTGTATGAAGCATGGGAAATATTTTTTAGGGGATCCGTTCAAAATCCCGACAATCAACTGCCCGACGCGATGCCGTTTGCCCGACAGGTACATTTGCCCGACAAGTTGTCGGGCAAACGGCATTTAAGCTGTGGGGCAGTTGATTGTCGGGGTTTTGAACGTAATTTAATTTTGGTCTCGTAATTTTAATCTGGAGATACAGTTAAACTAGTCTTATGTAAATTTGAGGTCCAATCGTTAAAAAAGTGGCATGTCATTTCAGGTAGTGGATCCCCCATAGGAATTGCATTGGCGGCCAGATCAAAGAACAATTAGCTTAGTAAAACTCAATTAACTAGGGACTCCCTGGTTAATTAAGTTTTACTAATTTTTTTTTTGTTTCCTGTTGCTTTGTTTACCACTGGTCAAGATTACTCTATATGGCCATGGGCGGATTTAGGTGGTGGACCCTGGGGAGCAGACTGGAAACCTTAGGGGGGAAGCTGTCCCTGATGGGTTTCTAAACATGTATTTCCCTCATGAAAAAGGAATTTTCTCAAAAAGTTGGGAGGGTATTGCCACCCCATGACCCTCCTTAAATCCGCCCATGTACATGGCTAAAAATCATTATAAAAATTATTGGAGTTGCTAATTGATATTTTGTATTCCCTATTGTTGTAAATTGTCTTTTTGGTTCTGGCTGACCTTTGGGGTCAACCTTTTCTTACTTCTATGCTTTGACACTGAAGTAGGTCATGGGGGGGGCTCAAATCAAACTCCTTGAGATGGGTAACATTTTGGCCTCTTGACCAGTGGTCAATCTGCTTTTTCTCGCTATTTATGGCTTTTCTGATCTTCTCTTACTGCCTCGTGGTTGTTTTGGGGTCCCTGACCATTGGTCAATCCCATTTTTTTTTCTCCGGGAGCCTGGTATAATACGAAAGAAAAATGTTTTAGAAAAATGTTTTAAGAAAAATGTTCCTATGACCAGCACATCATCCAGTTAGAGAGGGTCCCAGAGAGAAAAAAAAGGAGCTATAATGTCGAAAAACTCAAAAATACTAGTGGTCAAATGGTATTGACCGAAGGTCAAGGACCCCCATAACAACCACAAGATAGAAAGAGAAGGTCAAAAAGCTATAAATATAGCGAGAAAAAGTGGATTGACACAACTGGTCAAGAGACAAGAGATCTTGACTAGTGGTCATCGTCATGACCAAAATGTTACCCGTCTCGAGGCATTTGGTTTAAGCCCCCACATAACCTACTTCAGTTCCAAAGGATAGAAGTAGTAAAAAATTGACAGGATTAACCAAGATCAGCCGAAACCAAAAAGACGGTTTTAACAATAGGGAATACAAAATATCAATTAGCAACTTCAACTTTTATTATATTTGGGCTATAGTCATCTAGACACATAAGGCCAGAGAAGCTCGAAATCTTGAGTGATGTTCTGCCTACTATTCCACGTCATCATCGCTTTTTGAACAACAGCGCAACTACAGTCTGAAATCTTGCTTGCTCCCTTTTTGCAGTGGTCGTGCTAATATGGCTTTACCATTGAGTGGAGGCGATAATGAGGTAGATCTGGAGGTGTCAGTCTAAAATAGACTAGCAAAAGCATTGTCATTGTGGCCGCATTGTTACAACCAATCAGTGAATCTACAAGTGGTCCCTAAGGGTAAGTTTTCTGGAGAATTCCTTGTTGCAGATGTTGCTCTTGAAAGGCTTCTCCTCTGAATGAATCAAGAGGTAGGTTTGAAGATTGCCTTTTTTTTCTGAAATCCTTGTTGCAGATGTCACACTTAAATGGCTTTATCTCCGAATGGATGAGAGGATGAGTCTGGAGATTAGCCTTTGTGGTGTTAGCCTTGTTGTAGATGTCACACTTGAATGGGTTCTTCTCTGAATGGATCCGGAGGTGGGTTTGAAGATTGTGGTGAAATTCTTGTTGCAGATGAGTGGTTTGAGTGGTTTCTCCGTTGAATGGACTTGAAGATGAGACTGGAGATTGTGCTTTTGAGTGAAAGCATTGTTGCAGTAGCTGCACTCAAATGGAATCTCGCCCGTGTGAGTCTTCAAAAGGTGCCTTATGAGGTTCTCGTCGTAATGGGCGGAGAACGTGCATTTAGGACAGGGTTTCCCAAAGGGGTCGGGACCGACCCCCTAGGGGTCGATGAAGGTTTAAAGGGGAGAGGGTCGGTGAAACTCTAGAGGTCGGTTGGGGGTCGACGAAGCTTTAGGGGTCGGAGAGGGTCGATGAAAGTGAAACAGCTATAAAAAGCAATGATTGGAAAATATTGAGAATTTTTAACTCCTTTAAAGAAAGAAATTTCAGATCTTTGAACCATTCTTTGTCTGTTGCATAGATAACACTTGTTGCGCAAAATCTAAGCACCAGGTTCACCCTTCTAATTGAATCTATTCGTAATTACCCTTAATTGCATTGTAATAATGACAAAATCAAATAAATTTTTCTTTTGATAAAATTTTGCTATCTTATTATGCAATGCTGTGGATGATCCAAAGATTTTTCCTGGTCCCTTGAGCTTCCTTTACATACTAATTTTTGATCAGGTTCTTAGAGTTCAGATGCGCAGATCGTAACACCTCTTCCCTCCAGCAAGGACGGTTTGAAGAAAGGCACTTTCTATTTGGACGTACAATATACAACTAAACTCTACTCTTATTTCCACGGCAACGGTTCTAATTGGAGATCACACTAAGTGCCGGAACTGCTATGTAACCGCGAGACCTACTGCACATGGGCCAACTGCCGTTTTTGCCGTCCAAATAGACACTTCCTTGAAGAACTCCGGATGCCGGAGGTTTTCCCTAGTGCGCAGCCTCATACGAGGATGAGAGGGAGCACGACTCGAACTCGATGACAGAGCAGAAGATGGCTTTGGTTAAAGGGGTTCTTATACTCAGAGGAAGTTGCAAGAGGATGAGTGACCTTGGTAGAAGGACTTTCTACGCCAGGTTCCTTTAGACTCGTGGATACGATCTTTCGTAGTCTCCGGAGTTGTTCCCTTCATCATCTGATCAACATGTCTCCGTAAGATTTCTCCTTATTCGACAGTAGCTTTGTAAGAAACTGGCCCTGTTTCTCTTTCTACGTTGGCAGGAATCCAAGCTGGACCCTTGAAATAGTTCCGGACGTAGACCGGATAATCAGGATGGAAAGTCCTTACACGTCGTTCTGGAGATTGATCAGAGGAGCCAGGAGAGAAATCTGGATGAACTCTATCAAGACATGATCTCAACCTTCTTCCCATGAGAAGTTCAACAGGACTCACACCAGTCACTGAGGAGGGCGTGATATGCTGAAACAGGATCATCAGAGAAAGTCGCTTTCTCCAGGAACCCTTGACTATTCGCTTCAGGGAATCCTTTGTAAACTGCACTACTCTTTCAGCTTGGCCGTTACCTGCTGCTCGATGTGGCGTGACAAGCACAGGTCGGACTCCATTTGAGCTCAAAAAGTATTGGTATTCTGAAGACTGGAACGGAGGACCATTGTCTGACACCACGACATCAAGAATGCCATGAGTAGCGAAGAGGTCTCGAAGGACGTCGATAGTAGCACTTGCAATGGTCACTGACATCTCCTTCATCTCGAGCCACTTGGAATGAGAATACACTAATATCAAGAATTTCTGACCCTGGAATGGCCCTGCGAAGTCTTCATGGATCCTGGGCCATGAAGTTCTTGTCTCCTCCCAGGGTTGAACAGGAGCACGAGGAGGTGAATGGGTCGTAGTCGTTTCGAATCACCGTCAAGCGGTCTAGGCAGTGGCTCAGCAATTAAAGCCTTACTTTTGCGAAAACTGTAGTAGAAATTCATTAGCCCTAGAAAAGCCTGTAGTTGCTGTTTTGTAGAGGCACTGCTTGTATCGCTTTTACCTTAGACTTTGAAGGGTGGTGACAGGGTTCCCTCATTAATAAAGCAGCAACCATTGTAAAATCATCTCATCTTTATTAATCCATCTAAAACTGTTTAAAACTCTAAATCAAGTAAAAGATTATCTAAAAACAAGCATAGTAAAAGTCCCCTCTAGCCAAGCATTTCCTCGCTATATATACAGTTACAGTAGGCCCTCGCATATTCGCGGTTCGGTATTCGCGGTTGAGCAATGTTACCCCCGCATATTCGCGGATTTCGATCTCTAAGTCATTTAGCAATGAAACTTGCATATTTGACAGGAAAAGATGTAATTGTTCGATTCCGGTATTTATTATGTAAAACCATTTTGAAAAATGTAACTTCTACTATGCGAGTTTTCTAACTAGTAACCCTTTTGGTTTCGACAGGAAAAAAAGGTCGCCAATCCGTGATCGCCAAATACTTTTTTTTACATATTCGCGGTTCTCTATTCGCGGCCCCTCTTATTCGCGCATTATGATCTCAGTTATTTTTTCTTCATTATTTCAACAATTTCGTGAATTTCCTAGGCCTCTTTACTGCAGAAAAACTCTCACCAGATGACATTTACAGCTCTCTCTAGCTGGTAAATAGTTTTAAATTAAGAATGTCAGTTACGAACATATATGTTTCTAGTTTTAATTCGTAACGTTTTTCGAGGCTATAAAGCTTTTCACGATGACAACACGACCAGTTATTTTCTTCTAACTGTGATGGATTAATGCGATTTTGTGGTTTGGGGCGGTCAGATGGAATATTAAATTTACAGTAGGTCCTCCCTGAGAGATATTTTTTTAAAAAATAACATCTTTAAAACTAGTACTGCTGTTAAGCTGTTTTAAGATTTAAAACTGATGCAAAATAAATTTAAAAATAAAGGGGGCACATTAATTTTTAAAAATTTGCATGTAAAAATTTGTGCGCAGTATAGAAATCGAAGTAAAAACAAGGGGTTCTGGGGGGGGGTCCTCCCCCAGAAAATTTTTGGAAATTCGACTCTTAAAAACATTTTAACTCGTTTTTATCCACTTTTAGGTCGACTTTCGGAGGGGATGCCGGGCCCCTTTAACACCCCTTATATACGCCTCTAGCTCACGGTGGGCGATTTTCCCCTAAAAATTTTTAGAGTCGATTTATATTATCTCTATCTATTTATATTCTAGAGAAAATTTAAGTGTCTGAAAAGTGTTTTTCAGGCACTTTTAAGGGGTATAGCGTCCGGTGTTGAGTGGTTAATCATAATTATAACATCTAAAATAGGATCTAAAATATTTTAGGTCAGGTCCAATGGTGGGGGGGGGGTCCGGACCCGGGACTCCTTGGCAACGCCCCCCCCCTGAATAAAAACTTCTATCTCATCATAGAAAACGACTTAAAATACTCAATAGCCATGGGAAATTTTTGAATTTTAGACTGCCAAAGAGTGTTCTGATTCTGAAACTACTTTGAGGATATTTTTCTCAAAGGGGGCTCTCTGCCCCCTTTAATGCGTCCTTGGCTCCTAGCGGGCCGGAATCTGGTCATTCGGAATAAGTTTCCAACATGAAGAACAATCATGGAGTGAATACTAACGAATAGCTAGTGGGTGACAGAATGATCAGGGTTTAGTGCTCATACTGAAAATAATTTTAAAATAAAAGTGGTAGATTAATGTACATTTTTTTGAATGTTAATTTTTAATAAATGTTTAATTGTAGCCACCACTATTTTATGTATAATTAAGTTAATGATATCATTCTACCATCTATTGACTGCAGTGCCATAGGCCTTTGATGCCTCACGAAGCAACGAACCAAAGAAAGAAGTCATCTCCAGTGGGTGGTTGCTATCGAGAAGGCAGGTTATGGCTTAAAAGCGTTCATGTTTGAACGTGAGCAGTCGAGGCTGGGTTTGTCATGGTAGCATTTAAACTTTCACCAAAATTCAAGTTTAATAACTAAGAAGAAAATAATAAACAACAATTTTTGACAAGTTGATAATTTCAATAATTTTACATCGTGCTTGATATTAATATCTAAGTTAAATCAAAATGTTGTAAGTGTAAATAGATAGTGTAATAACAATAACTTTAACAATTTAAATTTAAGGTATGTTCGAATTTTTAAAATTATAAAACCAAATTCCGCACATCCCCAGACCTCAATCCTTTCGATTTCTTCCTTTTATGAAATTCTTGGTGTATGAGTATGAGACGATCTCGTCGCCAGGATCGTTGATCGCCTCGTGTCCGAGAAACACCAGCTCATTTTGAATGGGTCCGAGAATAAATGCGTCGACGATGCGTGGCCAGCATTTAGGGTAGATGGAAAACATATTGGGAACCTTCTTTAAAATTGAATATGGCTCTTTAACATAAAATAAATTAAAATAATTTAATAAAAATGTACTTTTCATTTTTGACTTTTTCTTTCTTCAGCTAGGAACCCTGTAGTGATTACAGTTTATACCTTCGGCTCAATTTTCTATGTAAATTTTGATTGACGTGGTATGACAGACTAATTTAAATCCAGCTGAATAAGCTTTACAATTCGTAAGATGAAGTTGATTACTTTATTTTGGACCCAAATCCAATAAAAAGTTCCAAGGAAATTCTATGATTGAGATTTTAGATTTAGTTTTTTCATAAAACTATTCAAATCCTAATAATCTCTCCGTGTTCAAAGCACGAGAAAAAACACAATCTTCGAGTATCCCGGTTATTAACTTTACCAACTGAGTTACGGTTTTAATAATAAAATAATAATCGGAAATAGATTTCGCCAAATGGTTAATACGTTGCCAAATATGGTTGACCGTGCATCAGTAAAGAAGACTGATCGAAATGAATCTTTTCCTATCCAAAGATAACTTCCTGAAAAATTTATAGTTAAAACTACTTTTTGCATGAGCCAGTTTCATTAGTTTTTTGGAATAAATGACGGAATCGAACCATTATATCTGTTACATTATCATATATGCGCGTTTTAAAACTGGGTTCGTTATTCGCGGATTTCGCGTATTCGCGGTATATTTTGGAACGTAACTACCGCGAATAACGAGGGAACACTGTATATAAAAAATCCTCCAAAATATTTAAAAACACAGGCATATTCTTGAAGAAATCACCAAAATGCTGCTGTGGTAAAACCAGACCACAGAGGCAGCATCTCAGTGACCTCCTGGCCTGACACGCCGCCGCCAATAGGAAACCAGCCTCTAAAAGTAATGCAGTGCTGCCATCGCTGTAGAGTCACAGCCCATTGTGCAACCTTGGGCTGCTTTCTGCTCTTGCTGCTGACTTGGGCTTGGGTCGTGCTCTGGGTCAAGAATTGGAGAGTTTGGTGGTCCATGACATGACGATCTCCACCTGTGTACCGTGGATCCACCGGTCAATTTTCTGCAATCCAAACAACACAGCTGAGAGTTCCCTTTCAACAGTAGCCCAATTTCCTTGAGAAGCGCTGAGCCTCTTGCTAAAAACACAATTTGTTGAAAGTTATTATTCACATCTCTCGCATAGCCGGGAATATAATCCATATAAAATCCTGTTAGTCAGTCCCAACACAGACCGTACCTCCTTCCTCGTCTGAGGACGTTTTAAACGCTTGATAGCCAACAACTTTTCCTGATGTGAGGAATGCCTATACCTCCTCCAATTCTATGACCCAAAAACTGTATTTCTTTGTCACCAAGAGTGCATTCTTCTCAGTTTTACCGAGAAACCCAAATGATCCAAGTCTGAGAAGACCTTTCTTAAGTGTACCGTACCCTATGTCCCAAGATGGAGTATAAACTACCTGTATCCTCTTCACTCTTAATGAGTGATGCTGATGCCACTCTCTTAATGACTTGTTCTCAAAGAGTTCGAAAGATTTTCCGAGGACTTATGGTCGTAAGGGCCACTTTGTCCAAGAAGGATGCTTCTCTACATAAGAAATATTTCATAAAAACGGATTAATTGGATTTGGTTATGACATGTAGCATCTTTTTTTTTCAACTACGTAATCAAAATTATGTGAAAATTGTAATGGTCATCTTTAGTTTTCAGTGCGATCAGGGACTGACAATTCACCCTTCCGGGTCGCGTATTTACAAACCCTATCCACGCCAGCGCCTTGGCGCGTTCAACAGCTCCGAGGGTTGCAAAGATGCAAAGTGTTGCCACATTTTTCTATTTATTGCCGTTTTGGCAATTTCTTTTAAGTCTTCTTAAGAACAGTGTTGTTTTATTATTTATTATTTTCGTAGATGGATATAAAATTCAACTTGCGCGATTTTTTATGTGATATTTTTATTAATGTTTGCTTATGAACTGATTCTTTTAATTAATAAAAACCCCTTTTTATAGCAATTTATTTTTAGAAATGTTAAATGAAACTATTCATTAATACATTCTTGTGTAATAATAATAAGTTTTATGGGTTTAACTTAGTTTAATTTTTTAACTATTTTATTTTTTGTTGATATTGTGGCAAGTGCGAGCCACGGGTAGATACCGATCCGAAGGTCATACGACTCAAAAGTATACTCCGGAGTTATATTCGCTTCAGTCGGTATATATAGCCCATTTGAATTACTTGACTCTTATAGTGGTGAGTAAGCTCGCCACAGTACTCCCCCTCCAGAATGCAGCTGGGCTGGATTCGTGAAACCGAGATCTCGCGGCTAGGTGAGACGCCGGGAGTGCGGAGCCTATGGCCCATGTTTGACTATCCCGAGGCGTGAAGTTGCGAAGTCGAGAGCGAAGCGCTGCGAACCCAACCACAGCGAAGAGGGTGGTTTGGAGCTGGTAACCGTAAGTGAAGGTGGTGAAGGTGCGTGTTCGTATGCCGGGTCACCAATGTGGCAAGTGCGAGCCACGGGTAGATACCGATCCGAAGGTCATACGACTCAAAAGTATACTCCGGAGT
Organism: Tetragnatha montana; assembly: GCA_963680715.1. Lineage (NCBI taxonomy): Eukaryota > Metazoa > Arthropoda > Arachnida > Araneae > Tetragnathidae > Tetragnatha > Tetragnatha montana. The sequence goes on along the minus strand of OY796683.1, from coordinate 4,772,905 downwards.
TATATTCGCTTCAGTCGGTATATATAGCCCATTTGAATTACTTGACTCTTATAGTGGTGAGTAAGCTCGCCACAATATTTTTAGAAATTATTTTTTTTTCTCATTATGCCTACGTTTTACTATAAAATTTATGTACATCTACAACTTTGATTAGTGAAAGATGAAGAAACTACCCAAAAATTTTCTTATAGTCCAACACAACTTTTTTAAACGTAAAACCGAATTAATTAGGAGTTTGACTAGAAGGATTTTAGGGAATCAAGCATAACCTATAACTTTAAACTATCCAAAATTTCTATTTCAACCGTTTGAGGTATAATTTGATCTATAACAATATAAGTATAGTACAAATTCAAAGGTGGTCATAAAATAATGACCCTACTTTAAAATTCTCTACTGACAAAACTATTGGTAATAAAAAAAATCTGAAATTTTAAAGGGATGGGATTTTTTTAAACAAAAAAATGTTTAATTTAAGTTTAAATTATTTTAAGAAATGTGAAATTAGACTTAACAATCCTATCAAAATTAATCAAAATGTTTGCACTTTACTTTGAATTTTTTTTTTTATAAATTTTGAATATTTTCCTTCTGAAAATATCCTTATAATTTTATTTAATTACATTTCTTATAAAGAAGTAAAATATTATTTAAAAAAACAACTGAAATTTAAGATCTTTAATTTAACCATTTCCTTCATGGCTCCATTTCTTCGTTACGTTTTTAATAAATTACCTAGCGAAGTTTTCAAACTGAATCAAATATCCATCCGTCGCTTCTGAAAACTTTGCGTTTATTTTTTTTAATCTCAAAAATATTACAATCAGTTGGATGATTTATTTTCGTTTATGGTGCCATTCGTTTCCAATTCTTTTTAATATATTCCTTTTCTTTTGTGGCGAAAGTTTGTTTCTTTATGTGTGAACAAAAGTTGCAGATTTTTTGTTTATTTTAAATCAAAAAGCGCGGAAGTCGAAAACATCAAATCGCGAAAAAAAAACAGACGAAAGAAAAAAAACCAGACGGTGAAAATGCTCCATGGAAAATGCCAGCTGCGTGGCTAGATCAGAACTAACGTCGCCAGGGCGCTGGCGTGGATAGGGATTGTAAAGACGCTTCCGGGTCATCCTCCTAAATCCGCCCATGACTAGTTGAAAGGGAAGGGGTAGTTTATAGACTTGCTCACTCACTCAGTTTAAAATATGAACTTATATACTATTTAACTTTTGTTACTTAATACGGGATAGATTCTTTAAATGTATTTTAAATATGTAATTTAGTTTATTGTCAAACATTATTTGCCATAACTTTCAAATGGAACGTAACACAGTCGACAGAATTTAACTTTTTTTTCCCTAACAAAAGTGAGATTTGCTATTCCCAACTAATTTCAGGGTGTAGAATTCAGAAACAGTTCTAAAAAAGCTGCAGGCTGCAGCACATACAGTTTTTCTTTGTTACGGATATGGCACCAGATCTGTAAGGAACGGACAAAAGCGTTGAAACCACTTCATTAATTTTGCATAAAATACTATCATAATTGAGATTATATGTATGTTTCAGATAATATAAAACTAAACTACTATTCAACTTTCATTAAATACGATGAAATTTTATCACTTATTGTTCTCCGAGTTTTGGTGGGCTCAATCTGCTCAATCCTCCTTTTTGTTTTTCTAGAGGGGAGCTGAGGCTGAGCCCACCCGATATTTTCCCCCGACACCTCTGAAGACCAAGACCCACCGAGTACATGCGGAGTACTTGCTCGATAAATCTGTAGGTCCGAAAGTCCTGTGGTCGGTCATGGTGCAGTTTACCAAGGGTCCAGGTCGTCTGGAGACCACTTCCCTCCCCTTCAGAGACATGGCAAAATTGTGGAGGTGGCGATAGATGGTGGCGGCATCTATCAATTGAGACTAAAGTAGGACCCCTGCCATTCATGGGCGGATTTAGGTGGTGGACCCTGGGGGTGGCAAGCTGTCCCTGATGTGTTAACATGATTTTCCCTTGCAAAAACAGAATTTCTCAAAACGTTGGGGGGTATTGCCCCCCTTAAATCCCCCCATGCTCAATTTCTCAGAAGCCTCTCCCCTTTGCCTTAAATCCTGTACCCTTTGCGGATGGAACTTGGATATTCCAAGTGGCATAAAAAAACAACAAACAACAAGACTTAATGAAAATATTGGTTTAAAAAATGCAATGGTAAAATTGAAAATTTATAAGTTAAATCTTTTTTTTTTCTATCCAGCCCACTCAATTTCCACAAGCCTGTGGTCCCATTACTATCAGATAACTCCCCTTCATAAAATAAAGAAACCCTATTTCGTGCCTCTTTGGAAGTGCCCATCCCCCCCTCCACGACCACCCACACTCGTGCTAAGCGGCTAAGCTCCCTCCCCGTGCTCAATCACGCACATCAGGACCTCGTGGACATCAAGCTGCCCAGTGGACGGTTCCATTTGTTGGTGGAGGGAGGGGGCATTCAACCCTATCTATCTCTCTGCTCATGATGAGAATTTGAGACTGGGTCGTGCCTCATTGCTTCTGCTTTCGACGCAGTCTCTTTCGTGCTGCCAATAAACGGTGACCGAAATGAGTTCACTGCAGGGCGAATCATGGGCGAATACTTCTGAGGTGGGATTTCGGTAAAAACATTTTGTGAAAACAACTCGATCCTAATCTAATGGGGATCTTGTCCCATTATTTTGACCACGAATGTGCTATAACTCCGTTTTTCTCATGTAAGAAAAAAAGGTGTTAAATTTTACAGGAAAGAACTCCGATTCCTGTTTTACTACATGTCCCAGAAAAGCTTACCTCACACTGACTGAAGTATTGCCCAAAAATCTGAACTAAATCTACCCTGACTAAAATATATAAAATAGCCTACATTAATTTCAGAAGTTTCAATGTCTACTATACGATTAAACTCTCTTTGGCTTATTATTCCATGTTTACAAGATATATTATGGCACAAAATATGTTTAAAAAGTATTTTTATGTAACAATTCAATGTTTTTTTTCCTTTTGCTTTTTGTGTTTTTCTCTCCTTGAAACCGAATAATTCAGGTTCAAACTAGGTGTCAACTTTATGGTCCCTTTTAGTTGGGTATTTAAAATTTGAATTTCAAGGGATGTCAGCGATGATTATTTTCCTGTTTATTCTGGAATACCTAAGAATTTGAAACGAAAAATCGTGGACAGTTTTCAAAATATACTTTTTCAGTAATGGAACACTACATTTGAGAAATTTCTCACAGCTTCAAAAATCTTATTTAATTAGAAATTTCCCAGAAGTCAGTTTTAAGCAATGCCAGTTCCTTCTGTGGGGGAAACGTACCCTCCCAGATTCCTACCTGTCACCACATAAAAAAAAGTTTTTTAAGTCTTGGAAACTCTATTAGTCTTAATTCTAATTAGGAAACTTAATCTTGAGTTTCGTTCATATTTTAATAACTGTTTTTTGTATTCATAGTTGTCCAATAACAGGGACTTATTTTCATTACAGACTCTACTCCCAGCGAGTACAACTCAGCATTAAAAATGAATGGATCCTAATTTTAAGCAGCGTAGAACTGCATCAGTTCGTATTTCCCGCCGCGTTCGCAATCTCCGATCAATGACAAAATCGACAGCTTCGAAAACACACACATCAAGACGAAACATATATCTCCTCCTAATGGGAGACACGATTACGAGACATCCCCCAGCAACAAATAAATTCCCAGCACACGCGTCGCGAGCAGAGGTAGAAAGTCCACCTTTGGAGCAGCTGCAAGCAAAGCTCTCTCCCCCTCCATCCGGAATGGAACGGTCCTTCAGCTAGACGCAAAGGCAGCAGCACCTACGAGCGAACAAGGTCACCTTCTTTTGATGGAAATCTATCCTCTTTCCGCTGAGCTCTGAGTGCCAAATCTCCTTCCTCTGCAATTGATCAATAGGCTCTTGTTAAAGGGAAGGATGGCACTCGGACCTTCTTGGGCTGTTTGTCTATTTTCGAAAGACGTATTTGAAACTTATCACTCAGGATATAGGTTTATTGACCTCGGGTGGAGTAAATCAATACCATTGGTCCAACTTTTGGCTTTGTAGCGAGGATCCCATATAACATCAATTTTCTTTTCTGAATCTGCATTCCATCCGTATAAACATTGATTTTAATTTGTTCCATAGTTCCGCACAGGGCTTGCTCGACGTACCAATATTGGTAGATATACCAAATTTTAGATCCCTTACATTAACATAATATTGCGTTGGTGCGTTAAGTTAAATAAAATACCTACAGTTTCAGGGGCATAGCCAAGGGGGGGATTCGGTGAGAGTCAGAAGACTTCGCTCAAAGAAGAGAAAGTGACTTAGCTAAGAGCCAGAAATTTTCTTTTTTTCTTGTCTACATAAAAGGGCTAAATTTACCCCATATATCACTCCAAAATTCCAATAATTTTTTCTGGCTACGCTATTGAACAAGCACGCTTTTAAAATTCGTTATCGTACTCAATATAATAACACTTTTTTTTATCCAGTGTAGATTTTTATCGGTGTTTTTCGACAATATCATTTGAGTTTCTTTAAAAAAGTTGCAATAATTATGTCGAAAATAAAATGATGATACCTACTTAATATTTTAATAATTGGCCACACTATACCTTTCGCAACCTTTTGGGTTGGAACTGAAAGAACTATAAAATGGTGTGAAGTTAATATTGAAATAGCTTAATAATTCATTGTTACTCGTCTTTTTCTTGCTTTAAAAATATTTTTACTTTTGATTTAAACTTAACTAAATGAGAAAAGAACTATTCAACTGTTTAAATATTAACTTCTCACATTTTATAGTTCGTTCAGTTCTAACCCAAAAAGAGCAATTTTTTAAAAATAGAAATGTTTAAAGAGTGAAGGTTACAGTAATCAAAATTAGAGGAAAATATCTGCAAATGAGATCATTGGAAAGCTCTTAAGAAGTTGATTTTCAATTTACTACCCATTTTCAAGGAAAACGTGTGAGAGGCAAGAATGGGCAGGAAATCACTAACTTAAAATTGCTCACATCTCAAACCTTAGCTTCATAAATTTAATGTAGTTTAGAATTTGTGTCTTAAAATAGGTATTACTTCCCCTCTCTATGAAATTTACTCTATTGCTATCATTTTTGTATGCTTTTTAAAACAAAAATACTATTCTTGACGCTAAACTGTAGTCAGCATGGGCGTTAACCAATGTATCAGTCCGAGTGCGACAATTTTAACATGAATTGAAAATTCAATAAAAATAGTTCCTAACAAAATCTCCTATGGAACTTACGTTATTCTAAAGTGCTTCGCGATTCTCGTATAATTAAGAGTTAATATCATTTGGAAGTCTCTAAACTAAACTTATTCAAAAGCCAAAAAAAAGTTGCCAATTCCATCTGTCTCGTTAACTATCATAATTACGATTATTGCAAATAAAACCAACCGATTAAAATACACAATCAATGACAATAATAAAGATATTTGAATACTTGGGGTTTAATATATTTTTCGATATTTTACGGGGAACGGAATTTTCATTTGTAATAAAACCAATGGATGGCCAAATTTTTTTACATAATGTTTCAAAAAGGCTTTTTCTGAATAATACTTTTAATGCAAAAATTAATATTAAGGTAAATTTTTAAAATTTGAGACATGAACAGAATATAATAATATAGTTTTTGCAATTTTAAGTAGTTATAACCGTGGTTCTCTGCTACGTGCTGCATTTAATTTAATAATAATATTCTGTATTCTTGTGTTTTACTCAATCAGAAATGATGATTACTCTAAATCTAAAAGTTACACTCAAAATAGCAATATTTAATATTATTGTGAGCCCTCAACCCTTTGACCAAAAACTTAAGCGAACGGCGACTTTATTTTTTACTAGAACTGAAATACACCTTGTGCTACCCATGGCGATACTTTTGAAAGGCGGAACAACAAAGGCACTCGGGGAGCACCTGGTCTTCGTGCCAGCTGTCGCGGAAAAAACAGGTGAGAGAAGCCGCCATTTTCTACCTGTGGGTCCATCGCCTCCTTCTTCGGTGAAAGTGTTCTTTAGTTCTTCCTTCCCTGCTTTTTGCATCTTCGCGGAAGCAAACATTATTTGCCCTTACGAAGTTCTTTATTCTTCTTTTTACAGTGAAAATTAGATCATTAAAATCTGAAGGGGACCACTAACAAAATCGAATTATCCACAACTTCGAATTAATTCCACTACTCAATGCTTGAAAAGATAACTTTCTATATCTCTATCTCATGAATGACAGCCCCTGATCTTTTTTATCAGTATTATTATTCAGGAAACCTAGTTAAACTCTAGTTTTATACGTATCTTCTTTTGGCAAAAAAAGAAAACAGGATTGAGACCATTAAAACAAAACCTAACCCCCTTCCCCTTCCAATGTTACGATACGAATGTCTTCGAATTTCAGGCAGGGCGGTACCTTAGGGAGGGGGTTTCAGGGGTTCCACCCCCTCTCCCGAAATTTTGACATAAATTTTTATAGTGTTTTTTCCTTGAAAATTTTAAGGAATTGTCCTCTTCAGGAGTAATTCAAAGGGTGTAAAAATGAGTAAAAACAGTACTTTTAAGGGTAAATATTCAACTTACTTATAAAAGTACTCGTAAGGAGGTACCTCAGAATTAATGTCGAGTAGGGTGTATCGTAGGGCTCGATCGATGCATAAGCGCCGATTGTTTAAAAAGTAGCCATCGGCATTGGCGGCCGATGTTAACCTGTAAAAAAGTCGGCCCATCGGCCTAAAGAACATCTAAATACCGATGTTTTTCTTAGAAAACCGAAAAACCTCCAAGTGACGTCAAGGGTCGTCAAGAGTGATTCTGCTCAATCCTGCTCTAAATTTTGTTTTAAGTTTGCGATTGCGACTGTGACAAAACGGACGTTTCACAAGTAGACTAATACCTTTTTCGGCGGGAAACTAATTTTTTTTCAGACTTTGAATTTTAAAGGTAACAATCCTACTTATTTTTCAAAATTTAGACCATATAATGAGTGAATTTGAGTTTTTTTTAAAGTATTTTAGATTTTGCCCCCGAGTTAGGGGTTAACTCCAATTCGAAATTTTAACGTCAACTTTAATACTATTTTTTCCTTGAAAATTCTCAACTTACAAGGAGCAGTCCTCTAGGATAAAACAAAGAGTTTTAAAACGAGTTAAAACACTACTTTTAAACGTTAAATTTCGAAAAATTTCTGAGGGAGGACTCCCTCTACCTCCCCCGAAATTTTAAAGTCTATGTTCTTTTTTGCATTGAAAATTCTGTGGTTTTACAAGGAGCGGTTTTCTTTTTGTGTGACACAAAGGGTCCCAAAAGATAAGCTAAACACTAAGGAGAAATTTTCAAATTTTTTTTGAGTCACCCCCCACCCTAAATAAAAGTCTAATTATGGCCACTGGCTTGTCATGATACCTCACCACCACCATTGAAGTCAGCTAGCTCTACTTTTGATGTTTCGATTGTAATGCGGAAAAAACAACTACACCTAGATGGGATTCTCGCTCATTGTGGTCCTAAAATCGGCTTCCCCTCGCTTTCCAATAATAGTGCAGAAAAAATGACTTATCGGAAGCCAGTGATTCCAAAAGATCTCTTTTAATTATAGAGAGGGATATTATAGAAATACAGCGAAGTAGATGTAGATAATAGAAACACGAAGGGGCCAGGAAATTTTTTACCGATTAAGTTTAGTCTATGCGCAATATTACCAAGATCAATTAATTTTCAACATATATATATTAGGGTGGCCCTTATTATAATGGAGAAAAAAAATTTCAATATTTTTTTGGGCACCCCCCTCAATTTTTTTCCTTTTACCATGAAATGAAAGTGTGCAAAAGGATTTTCCGATATTTTAATATTAACCCGTGCCGCACGGCGGTTGAAGTTTGAATCCCATAGCGCGCCACAGTAACTGTGGCTTAATGTGGGAATAGCGCAGTATAGTTTTAATAGCGTTAATAGCGCAATATAGTTTCTATACACGCAATGTCATTGCTTACAAGAAGAGTTTAGGCAAGGGAAATGCGAGAGGTTAAGTAGATAAGTGGAAGGAAAAAAAATTAATCCGTTTAACTGGAATTATTCTGGATAAGTGGAATGAAATATCATTAAACCTGTCTAGTAAGTGGAATAGTACTGGATAGGTGAAACGAAAACGCCGATCCCGAGCGATACCACTTATCCGGGTTTGACGGTACCTGTTAAAAAATAAAAAGTTAATTATTCGTGGTATTTGATTGATTTTCTCATTAGTCTATACTATATCTATAATGAATACACACACATATATATTAGGGTGGCCCTTATTTTTCAAAGTCGGAATTTTTTTGGGCACCCCCCCTAATTTTTTTCCTTTTACCATGAAATGAAAGTGTGCAAAAGGATTTTCCGATATTTTAATATTAACCCGTGCCGCACGGCGGTTGAAGTTTGAATCCCATAGCGCGCCACAGTAACTGTGGCTTAATGTGGGAATAGCGTCTCCGCTCGTTTCCTGAACCTCAGAATAACAATTGATTTTAATAATTTCAGCATTATTAAGGGTAAGGAAGATGAAAATATTACCTAAAAATATTATTAGTAGATAAAAGCAGTAAATTTAACAAAGAGGTATTTCTTGAAAATAAATTGTAAAAACATCCAATAACATTATTTCACATAGTATAACACCAAACAATAACTACACTTATTACACTACAATAATTTAAAAAAAATCCGTTTAATATTTTATACACATTTTCAATATAACATATTATATATATCTATAACATTTATTAAATTCTATGTATCATCTTTAAAAATAAATAAAAGAGTTTATTCATTTTTAGGACCAATTATTCAAATTTACGCTTAAAAGTAGAATTTTTGCAATAGGGGTACTGTTTTCTATGACTTTCAACGCATTGCAAAAGGTACTGTTTCTGCTCCTCATCTATTGTGAGAAGTTCATTAAAATCTCGAATTAGTTTTACACCCCTTTCAGCTGTGTCATTGACAGCAGTCAAATTTTGAAATGTCTCTGGTATTTAGGTATGAAAAGTCATCATTCCAAAGTTCTGAATTGATGTTCAAGAAACTAATATCAACGTTCAATCTCTTAATAAAATTCACGTTTTTTATTGGAAATAAATTCCTCAATTTTCCCCTGAAAAATAAGGAATCAATCCGTAATTAGGTATAGTAAAATTTTTATATGTGAATATTCCTCAGATAATCAAAAATAATATTTATGCCTAAGTTAAAAAAAAATCCCAATAAGATATTTTAAGTAACTGAAGCAGGCAACTTCATTAGGATAAAAAGGAAGATGCATTTTCTTGCAGTATTAAGAGTATCACGTTTGAAATTCTTGATTATGCGCTTTTTTGATTCCACATCGACGTTTTCATTAAAAATGGATGGAACGCATATTCTTCATTTAGGTACAACAAATGATTGACAAATTTCGTCACATCAACCAAAGAAATATTTTTGTTAATGGTCTTGTATTTCTTTAAAGCCTGTAATAAATTTAAATAATTTAACACTGATGGCTGATGGGGACTTTCTATCCATGATATCACATGATCTTCACAAGACTAAAACAATTGTTTTTTTATGCCTTTCAATTTCTGTTCTTTTAAAACCAAATGGTTTCTAAACATAAATGACAAAGGATTTTGCCCACTTAAAATGATTTTTTTTAGTCTTGTGTCTGGCGCAATAATGGCCTGCTATGCACCTTTCACCATAAAAAAGTGAACCAACCATTCTAAACTTGAACATTTTCATGGAATAAGTGGCTTTAGCCATCCATCTGGCATGATGTAGAGCTAGTGGCCTAATTTTAAATAATGTTTCTGAATTTCCCCATAAAAATTACACACAATTCAATTACCTCCTTATAATCGTGTTTCCGTTCTTTTAGGGCATTAACAATATAAAAAGTAGTGCTCAAAATTTATCGATGATTGATATTTCCATCAAATATTTTTCACCGTCTTTCTTATTGATATCATTCCATCTTTCTTTTATTTTTTTAAAGAAGATCACATCTAGACTTTTTTTAATATGGGCAGTTCTTGCACAAACACACTTCTTAATATCAATTAGTATATGTGATGGCAACATGTAAAATAGGTAAGCTCTCGGTCCGCCATAGTGATCCAAAATATTGACAGAACCATTTACCCATTCAGTGGTGGTTTCTGAAGAGTGAATTTTCCTATAAATTATGCTAAAATTATCACATTTTACCAAGTTTTCATGGATTTTAACAAACATCTTCAACACACATGCTCATTTTGTGTCTCATAATTCATCTTTTCTTCATTCTGATCTAGAGGAAGCGAGCGGACAAGCTATTCCCCTACTAAACCATAGTTACTATGGCGCGCTATGGGATTCAAACTTCAACCGCCGTGCGGCACGGGTTAATATTAAAATATCGGAAAATCCTTTTGCACACTTTCATTTCATGGTAAAAGGAAAAAAATTAGGGGGGGTGCCCAAAAAAATTCCGACTTTGAAAAATAAGGGCCACCCTAATATATATGTGTGTGTATTCATTATAGATATAGTATAGACTAATGAGAAAATCAATCAAATACCACGAATAATTAACTTTTTATTTTTTAACAGGTACCGTCAAACCCGGATAAGTGGTATCGCTCGGGATCGGCGTTTTCGTTTCACCTATCCAGTACTATTCCACTTACTAGACAGGTTTAATGATATTTCATTCCACTTATCCAGAATAATTCCAGTTAAACGGATTAATTTTTTTTCCTTCCACTTATCTACTTAACCTCTCGCATTTCCCTTGCCTAAACTCTTCTTGTAAGCAATGACATTGCGTGTATAGAAACCATTAATTCCACCATTGCTTCCACAAAATTTGTCTATGTACTATACTATAGTAGATACCTAACAGATATGGGAGATTATGTTTTTTATCTTTTATTAATGGGTCATTTAGTGAAATGTTTTAAAAAATGAACCACATATCTCAAGATATTCGGACGGTCAAAATTACCCCAAAAATGTAACATCTGGACATTGAGAAAAATTTTCCGTTTCCACCTACACAAGTTCCGAAATTCCACTCAAAGAGGTTTTAATCCAATTTCCAAGCCATAGGTTTTTCTTTTGGAACGGAATCATGACATCTAACTTCCTTCTCCTGAAAGTTTTAGAGCTGAATTAATTTAGAGAAGAATTTCCTCCAGAATTTTCTTGGTTGTCTTGTCTCGTGTGTATTGGTAACTCAATTCAAACGTAGTTATTCGGTCAATGTAGAAGTTTTGACCTAATTACATTTCCATATCAAATAGTACTTCGGCCCTCAAGAGATCTTCTGTTCCACGGATTTTTGTTCAATTTTGCTGAAAATTAAAATTTTAATAATTATTTATTGAAGTAATAATTCAGGATTTACAATTTTCAGATATTTGTGTAGTGAGTTTTTATATCTTTTCGCCCATTTCTTATTTATAAAATAATTTTTATATTTCTTTTAGCATCGTTTGAAAATTTTATGCAGTATACTACTCATGCTTAAAAATAGCATTAAAATATATTGCATTACTTTACTTGAATTAGCACCATATTTCAATCGTCAAGTCATGAAGATTGATTAATAAAATTATAACAGGTTAAATATAAAACACATTTAACTGCAATTTAAATTCAATAGAATTATGAAGCGGTTTAAATTAGCCTTTAATTAACCTTTTGTAGTTCTTCGTTACAGTCGGAATTGAGCTGAGGGCGCCTTCTTTAAAGTTTCATATTTTATCATGTTTAATCAAATTTCAGTTTATCAATTAATTTCTAAGCGAAGTGAATCTTTCTTATTATAATATTTTTCTTTTGCAGTGTGCTGTCGGAAGAATTATATTGTCTTATAGAATACTATAAGACAAAGGAAGGAAGCTTGTAAAATAACAATAATTTGAAGCTAGTTTCCTTTTATGGTCGTGATTATGATCCTTGTAAGAACTTTACTTATTGGATGGAAAAATTAGTTCCAGCAATGATCAAAAGATTTAAATTCGTCGATACTAAATTTTATATTTCTTATAGGTATATCAACTGAAGAAGTGCTTTCGACAAAATAACCTAAATATTGGTACTGGATTAAATTTCCAGCAGAGTTTTGCCTCATTGAGATTCTGGCTGGCTGATGCAAACATCCTTTCCAAACTATGTCCGTGACGTAGTTTTCCTGTAAAAGCAGTTGAGAACATCTCTTCAAAATAAGATAACACCGCCAGATAAGCGATTGCTCGATTACTAAAATGCTTCACGATCTGTATCCAAGGGCAAAAATTTTGAATGAAACTTTCTAGTTTAATTCTTTGTTCTGTGTGCAACCAATACATCGCTTTTAGACACATGTTCTAAAAGCGCAAACATATCGTTACCACAGCAATAGTCGATTAGTAACATTCGATTGGAAATGTTAATGAGCATCAATGGTACACGTCCTACGCATTATTTCCCCTCTATTTTGTATGAATAGCAAAGGCGATGTCCATGTCATTCCATCCCGGAAGAGCTCTAATACGGAGACATTTTGGGGAAAGTTAATCACTTTTCCAATAAAGGGAACACGGAAACTTCATGAAGATGCGCTTCTTGCCCTTTGCTTTTGGCCTCACAAAATCCTCTGCCATTTCTCTTAAGTTGCTAAATGAATCTTCTAATAACTATGTTCTTTGTAGAACTATAGTTCTGAACATGAAGTCATGGATAGCGTGTAGTTTCTTATTGAAACTTCCAGGAAATGTTTGCAAAAGAAACTATAAAAATGTCGTGTAAGTGTAAGTTACCAAAAACTGCCATCTTCTTAAATGTTTCAATTGAGATGCGACTGTAATTAAATGAAATATATATGTTCAATTAAACTTGAGGCTGAGAAGAGGGAATTAATATTTTCCCTCGCATGTTTATTTAGTACAACTTATTTGGAATATCCGAGATTAAAAAAAATATGGGCCTAATACGTAATAAGTAATGAGAATAGCTGGCTGAATTCTACACACGCACAAACTTATACGCTTTCATCAAAGTTGGTTCGCGCGAGAAAACCATCATGATATAAATTGGGGTTACCCAAACTACGGATGGTCCAGATCCGTCAAAAGGACTTCATTTAGCATTATTCAGAAACTTAAGATAGTTTTCAAAGAGAGAGATTTAGTAAACAACTTGTAGATGTTCAAATATTTTTTATCTTTTGAATCTTTTTAGAAACACAATTTCAGTCGCAATTACTTGTTCTTTAATTTCCTTTGAAAATCTTAAGTGTGTTTTTTAATGTCCTGATTCAAATTTGTTTACAAAAATCTAAATATTTCACTGTCGAGATGTTCCCTACTTCCTATCATGTAGTTTGATGAAGATTATCACAAAAGTCTTCAAACTTCTACTTCAAAAGATACCTGAAAAATTTTATTTTGGCAAATATTAAGGTAATTAACTATCATTAGAGGCATCAGAGATCCTTCAAAAGAAATTAATGCGATTTCCTTTTTTACACTATTAAAAATTTCTAAAACCTTAGAAATTGCTAAAAACCCTAGAGACACACAAAAAAATAACTATTGTTATGTTATCGCGAGATTTATTTTAACTGATAATACATTATATTCGGCTAGTTCAAACGTAAACCTCTAAAAAACAAGTACTTGAAAGTATAGCTCTTGAAATAAGCTGTTACGATAACAGATGGTATTTGCATCTTCTGAATAATAAAGGTTTACGGATCTAGAGGGTGTGGAATACACCCCCGAAATGGCCCCTTCCAAAAATCCATCCTGGAACAAATCCCTTCATCCTTATTTCGACTATTTTATACATCTATCTCAATTGGCAACACACAACAAAATTAAAGAAAAATAGCTTGACAGTTTCCAATCAAGCAACTGAACGATTTCACGAGAAAGACTCAAAATTCCTATAAAAGTAGCCTTTGAATGAAGCTTGCTCTTATTGAAAAGGTTTAAGAAATGTTGAGTACTTCTAAAATGTCAAATTTTGTTCCACTTCCTCATGGATGGTTACCATGGAAACAGTCTCGGGTTGTATCCACGATCTCAAAAGACGACTTCGTAGTTGGGTTGCTATGATTCCCAATAATGGAAGCGTTAAGTTTATTTACTCAGTTTCGAAATTAGTTTCAAATTCCGTTGGTTCACGAAGTATGTATCATACTCTTCTATAAGATATTAAAGAAGGGATAACTATTGGATGGATTGAAATCGATAAAGCACAAGTTAATCCTTCCGCAAGAAGATTTTAAGAATCTCGATTTAAATATTCTTTTTAATTCCGATTAATGGAATTACTTTTTGTAGCTAAATAATTAACAAGCTTTAAAGGTAATTTCGTAAAGGTTCCATTTTTAAATAAACATTTAGCCAAATTCAAAAATCTTAAACTATATTCGGAGAAAAAGGGTATAATCCAGAATGAAATCCTAAAATTTCGAACCTTTTAAAACCTGTACGCTGTGTAATAGAGTTTTGATAAATTTATTTTAGTTTCTTCGTAAAAAAGGAATTTATGTTTTAACAACTTTGATGTGAATTGATTACAAAAGAATAAGATGATATTAAGTTATTTTCTGAATGTTCTTGGAAACTTGAAACATATGAGCAAGTTTTAAAAAAGGAATGGGGTTAATGTAATCTTTATACCCCATGCACTAGTCCTTATTTCATTTGACATATTCTCTTTGAAAAATTATAAAAAAGTGAACCTTAACCATAATCTTTCTAGCAATTGAATTTCCTCACCATTCCATTTTTCTTTCAGAATCTTCCAAAGTTATTTAAAATTTTAAGAAAGAGGAATCTTAAAGGAAATGCATTGAGGGACAAATGGGATGATATTGACAGAATCTCAGTGTTCTTCACAGAAAAAAAAATCCTCATATTACAATTTTAATAAACTAAAAGTGCAACAGCTATTCAAATGAACGACAATGAACTAACAATTTTGTGCTAACTAAACAGGTCCAATAATCATGTATCAAGTTTTTCCGTATTTTTTATCAGATGTCCCTCCTCGAAATAAAACCAACGACTACTTATCCCTGAGCAACATGGATAAACGGAATCTGACATGATGAAACTGTGTGACAAAGAACAGACTGCAGAACCCATTGTCAACCGGATAGGAGCACGGTCGATGGAACAGAAATGTCACATCCTGTTCCCGCGCTTTCCACCAACCCTCGGCTGGCGAGTGAGGCAGGTCCGTCTGCAGAGTAACTGCATCCGTGCCTGAACCGGAAAAAAAACAACAAATGTTGCGTTGAGGAGAGGCTGCTGCTGCTGAAGAGGATATCATGACCTTTTCGAAACCATGGCCGCCGAAAGGTGGGGAGAAGGAGGCCTTTTGTGCAGTGCGATCGGAGCGCCTGAATAAATACCTTTATTAGTTGGAGATGAAGCCGTGATGATTATGGTCGATTCTTCTGTGAATCTGCCGAGAACGCGATTGCATCGAGGTTATTTAGGGTGGGTAGATATATTAGACGGGTTTGAGAAAGGATGTTGTTAGAGCACATTGAAAAGTTAAAATATACTAATAGTATACCTTCCTACGTTCTTCAATTTTCTTTATTGATGTCGTGTGGGGCCTACCACTTTTAAATAGTAGGATTTTACTGTTAAGGCGTTAGTTGTTAATTGTTTTAGCTGATTTCTAGATAAAGTTCTTTATATGGTCAATTTTAGTGTAGTGACACCATCTAACCAATATCAAACTTCTAAAAATTGGTAAGCTTCACACCACATCAATATTCCCCAGTGCTGTAGTTGGAACTATACATTTAGAGGATTTCTCTTTTTCTGCAATTTTTCCATTTTTCTGACCTAAAACCCAATATTTCGGGCGACGTTGTCCCCCCGCATCCTACCCCCAATTTCAGCACTGAAAACCCAATTTTCTATAATTTTTTTTTTACTTTGTCATATTGGGTTAACATTTCCTTATGCTTTTGCATTTTCTCAACTCATAATTGTTGTTTATCAAAACTTACAGTTATTTCCAACACAAATTGCTCTTAAAAAATAATAAAGAAAACATTTGACTTTTGCGTGAACTCTCAGACAAATCAAATGGTCACCATGGTGATTAAAAATATTTGAAACTGACCATAGAATTTGTCCTAGTTGTGTTTTCCAGTGTGTTTTTTAACCCTTGACAATAAAAAACTATGGCTTCTTGGAATTTTCAGAATTTTATTGGTATCAGTTCTATTCAAAATCAAATACGTTTAACATCAGATGTCCTGAAAATGGTAAATCACTTTATGTTTTCTTTTTTAAAACGCGTGCACACAGTTTCTAGAAAACTAATATTTGAACAGTTATAACTTGTGATAATTTGAGTTAATTATAATATAAAACAATTTAGTATTGTTCTACTCACTTTAATAACCATTTAGTAAAACTGATTGTTTTACGGGTAAAGTGTTTTTTAAATAATGAATATACTTTTACGTATCGAACAGTACTTGATCGAATCCATCAAATATATCCTCCCATTGCACTGCACATCAATCACTTTTAACACCCTTGGAGCCATTCAGAAATTATTTTTCACAACTTTTAAGGACCCCGCCACACTCCCTCTCTCCTCTATGTCCCTTCTCAAATTTTCTGTAATTCTCTTCAGTATTGTGGCGTCACACTTTTGTTTTGAAACCTATGCACATTTTATTAACCTAATTTTAACTCCAAATTTTACATCACCATTTCAAATACTGAAATCTTTCAGTATTTGCTTAATTTCTGTTATATCAAAACTTGTTAAAGAGGACATGTTTTCCTATAGGCATTGTTTGTTATTGCAGTGAAAAAAAATTAATGCGTGATTTTAACTCCCTCTCGTCACAATATGTCACATATATGGAAACGAGACGCCTTCCTTCCCTCTAACAGGTCAAGTGTGTTATTTTCCAATGACCCCAGAAATATCTATGGTTTGAACCAGCCAGTAGTTCTCGAAATTTTTTTGAAGTACTTTTCAGGAAAAATTCCACATGAGTCAATATAAAAGAATGAAATCTAATCTAGATTTAGAACTAATCAGAAGAGAAATTTAGCTATGGAGTGATCTTTGAGGTACACTTGAAAGTGTTACTCAAGAGTTCTACATTGGAACCTTTCTTCACATAAGAAAGTGAAATGAAAAGCAATTCCTCTCTCAAAATTGCTGAATTAAAATTACCTCTCCCGATTCGTCCCAACTGTTTAAATGTAGCAAATTTCCTTGAATCCTGTTCTCATAAGCTTCCCCTCATCGATTCCTGACTGTTTGACTGCGATGGAAAAACTGGTTACGAGATCCTCCGAAGAAATCGATTTTGTTACAGCGAGAAAAAGACGAACCTCCTAAAAAACGATGTCTGTTGAAGAAAATAGAGAAGCTCCTCTTTTGGATTAGGAGCCTGCTTCTCTTTTGCTTTTCCCAGCCTGAATCTCCCTTAAGAATTGGGAGCACTTTCTTTCCATCGTCTCTCCTGCAATCATCATTTAATTTGCTCCGGGCTGCCTTTTAAGAGAGATGTGAAATAATGACGAACAAAGACGTACAGTTACGGAGGTTATTAATTGGAGGGCTCGTAAAATTGAGGTATAAATATCTTTTGTCTCTCGATGGGTTGTATAACTGATGCACCTACTTGGTCGCCTTAGGGAGGTTTTACATGCAGCGATTTGAGCGATGTGACCGGTCGGAATTTCACTCCATATTCCCTACAAATGATGACGTAACTACTTAGTCATGGCACTAAGAACCAATGGCAGGACAAGATTCTAAATCGATGAGGAAAGCGATAGGAAATTTTCGACCGTTTTCCCCATGACGTCCCGATAGCATCATTTGGATCACTGCATTTAAAACCATCCTAATCCTGTGAAAGAGGTAGAAAATCCACATAGGAATCCCCACAACGGTTTAAAAAAACAGTCGATGTAAAAAAATTTTACCTTTTTATTTAAGATTCTAGACTACGGGGCATCGAATCGACCCCCGGCCGTGTTTTGTTACATATCTTTGAGATTTTACGTTTAATGCTTCAGGAAAGGTTTCTATTTTTGGATAAAACCCATTTTTCTAAGAGTGGTCTTTTTGAGATTTTTCAATGGTATTTACTAGAAAAAATGGTACTTACGTATTAACCTGTTCCGACGGTCGCTGAACGGTTTACCAGCTAATATACATAAGTACTGAAAAAAATTTAGTTAAGATCTACTCTAAGATGTGCAAATTCAAAAGATTTTAAGTTTTTAAATGTCATTTTAAGGTTGCTGGTTATCGAAGTTAATGATAATTGGTGATAGATTTCCAAGGAAACACATAATTCAAAAATTATCCGAAAATTCATAAGGAAAGACAGTTGACAAGGTGCTCTGGAATCTGTTATCGTTTCTTCCTATGCTTATCGAACCATATCGAGACTAGAATTCAACGGATAATGAATTATTAATGCTACATATTTTCAGCTGACCACTTTCACTTACCGCATTTTCTCTGAAATTCGAGAGTCAACATTATCAAGATTCAAAAACTCATTACGGGACAATTCTTTTTTAGTTTTGAACCAGTAAAATGTTTTTTGAACAGTAAAATGTTTTTCTCTGAAAACCATTCACCAAAAACTCTTTTTATAATAGAGAAATACCAAATGATACACCTTTTGGCATTAGATCTTTCAAAATATTACATTATTCCCTGAGCTACAATGAGCTACACTGTTTCCCTTATTTCGTTTGAGAAAGGATGCGTATTTCCCATCATTCACCCAGCAATCAATGTCGTTTCACATTCCCTATATAATATCTTGTAAAACTAAAAATGATATAGGTTTTTCAATTAAATTTAAGGATTTAAATGATTTTTGAAGAGAAGATGTAAGATGACGAAACTATAGGTACACAATAGACACATCTTCAGAAACTTTCGGCAAATATACATCCGATCGATACACTTTTACATCACTCCAGAAATACTCAGTAATTCAGTTAGTCCCCTTAATACCCTTTTCTTTCAGCAATGATTTTCTCCCTCCGCCCCTTTCTTTCTTATTCTATCTTTCCTATCTTTAGTAATGTATTCTCTTTCCCCTTTCTCTATCTTCACTCTCTTATTCCAAAGTAATAAGCTACCAAGGTTATGAAAAATCAGCCAACATAGCTCAGTCAGAAAAGAAAAAGCTAATTACCTAATCTAGTCTATACGAAACAAAAACCGTCAAACCTTCGAGAACACCCCTATTTTGAATAGACGAATTCCGGAAAAACTTTTCCTGTAGTAGGGGAGACCGGGGCTAGTTTTCCACTGGGGCAAATTTTCCAACGCCCTTTATTTTTAAATGAGCAATTAGATCAACCCAACGAGTGAACTGGATGAAAAAGAAAGACTTCACACATATTCTGATGTACTTTCAGAATTTTAGCTCTTGTAGTTTCGTCAGAAAAGCGGTTTTTTCAATATTTTGCTCTTTGCGTAAACTTTTGGATTTTTATTAAAAATGTGATTAAGCCCTTTTAATTTTAACTGACTAATCTGATATTGCATATTCTGATAGAGGATTTCTTCCTCTACAAAACTATGCTTTTGTTTTTCAATAATATTACACCCCCACTCGTTGAGGGGCTCCCAAAGTTCAAAAAGTGAGTTGGGGCAGGTTTTCCAAAAGTAGACGGGGCACTTATTCCAACATTTGTGTGGCTCAAGCTCAAACCAATCAACCAATCCATAACGCAAGCTAACGATTCCAAAGGAGTTGTTTGTTCGAATCCCTCTAAATTTTTTCCTATTTCTTTCAAAAAAGGTGGTGTTCTTATTGTTAAAGTGTATATAGTTCTTATAGTACTTACATTTAAAGAAAACGACCATGAAAGCCTTTACAAATATTCATTTAATCAGATTAACAGTTTAATAAGATAAATAGACCCACTAGAAGGATTTGCAATTTGAAAATTAGAATGTTATGGTTTGAAGTTCGTCGAATTTACATTAAAATCTCGTTTTTCATAGATTTTGATCCCTACAGCCATTAACCCCGTGCACAATGTAGGAAATTTCATTTAGAAAATTTTCGCCAAACTCTTATCGCCAAAGATTAGAAGGAAAATCGCCAGGTTATGAAAATTACTGTAACCCGCAATAACACGATATACTAACTCAGATAGTTGGTCAGATTTATTACTAAAACTTGCTCACTGCAGCCGGCGTGGCCGAACGGTTAGTGTGCTTGGTCTTTAAGTTTCAGAACCAGGTTCGAATCGGCATACCTGCCATATGATTGATTAATTTTAAAAAGTTTGAAGATGCCTGAAATTTAAACTACTTATAAAGTAGAGTTATTAGTTATTTTTACACTATTGATTTCCGTAAAAGGAAATATTAACCTATTTTGTATGTGTATGTAAAATGTTTTACTTGTTACTAATTTTTTTCAGAGGAAAAAATTCCGAAACGATACTTTTCAATATTCGACTAAAAATTTCACCTGCATTTAATTAGAAGTATTTTTGAATTACATGAATAAAAATCTAAAACAAAAAACAAAGATTAAACCATTTTTTTTTATTTTTTTTTTACTATAGAAAGATTATTTCTCTACATAGGTTACACAAAGGAATTTGGTTTTACATATGAATCAAACTTTTAGAAAAGTCGTCAGTTAATAAGAACGGTGTCTTCTTACATTTATTGTCTATTAAATATAATAAAGATGGGCACAGCTTCGATAAGAGTCCTCCAGCCGCCATATTTATCCACATCTCCCTCAGCAATATGCTTAAGTGTTGTCATCATTTGAGCTTATGGGTAAACATGGCGCCTCAAGATGCAAGTTAATTTAAATGCAATAACTTTGCAGGAAAAAAAACTGTAGTGCTAAAATTGATATTCCCCCCCTCTCGAAACACACTCTGTTTAGGCGTAATAAAGACGTCCCAGGGTTGCACCGACAGCCTACTACCGTCAGGCAGGGTCGATGATGTCAGAATTATCTAACGCACCCTAAACACTCGATGCTAGAACTTGGTAGTGGACTGATATATAATTAAACTATTATAAATAAAACAGTGGTGGCCACACAAAAGAAAAGATTAACACTATAATTAAAATTTAGCTACCACTTTTAATTTTATTTTCTTTTTTATATATAATCAATCTTTTAAATTGGGAGTACAGACGGGGCAAGAGCAGCTTAAGCTGCTGGTACCCCGTTACCGACGTATACTCTCTGGGGAGTACAGCAGATCCAGCCGCATGTGCTGTAAATAAGATATAGGGCCGGCATCGGGTTTATAAACTGTTCTCTAAGATTTTAATCATGTTTAAGACAAGGGTGGAGTATACATTTTATAAAGATTTTAACAGTTTGTAAAATTCAATGTTAATTGGGATGCTGATTTTAATTGAGGCTTATGATAAAATAGCATGTCAATTAACGTTGAGTTTCACAAATTTGAAAACTGCTAAAATCCCTATATCTATTTTAGCCCGCTATAATCATTTTACCCCACCTTACCCTATAACACAACCATGAAACACCTTGAAAGTATTCTCTTTCACCTCAGAAAACAAAAACAAAAAAAAAACCTCCCCCTAAAATTAAACTCCAATATCAATCTCCAATTTTTATTCTGGATATCCCACTGTTTCCATGGATCAATGCTTTGCGTATTCCACAATAAAGGGTTATCAAATGTTTGGCAGTGAAAAAAGGTCTCGAGATTAACCCCTCCCCCCCCAAAAAAAATATTCACTCATAATTATAAAGACGCATTCTTATTCTTTTCTTTATGGATTAGTTTTGTCAGTGTGGTGGGTGTTTAAATTATTAAAAATTTTAAACAGAATGAAATAAATTTTTTTAAAAATTTATCATGACCACACGACGATTCAAATTTTTCCTTAACCTCCTAATAAGTTAAAATATCAAGAAGCTTCTAATCGTTGATGTGATTAAAGTTAATTAATTTTATGTAATCAATTTTAGTAAATTTGATGTTTGATGCTGAACTTCTTAACATAATTAATATTTATATTGGTATTTTATTCCAAGCACAACGTTCAGGAACTTCCTTAGTTTTTCGTTAAAAATGATTAAAACTCCCTACCCAATCTAATAAAACATTTTTGCTCAAATGGGCAGTTTCTGGAAATGTAATAAAACATACATAACTCTCAATTAATCATTAAAAACACGACCGTAGAATCATAATAATCTTATTTGAAATTTTATCTGAGTTTTCTTTTATTCATAGTATATGCATAAGCAAATTTTAAACTTTGAAAGTGTTTTAATTTTGAAAGAAAAATATGTTTTTTTTTTATTAAGTGGGAAAGTTCTATTAGAACCGTTCTCTAAATATTAATATTAAAAAAACACCTCTAAACATATCTGTATTAAAGTATTTTGACAGGAACTTTTGAGAAGTAAAATAACTTAACGTAATACGAATCCATATAATAATTTCAGAATTTAACGTGATACGTGGTATTTTTATTACCCATTTACAGGAATTAAATAATTAACTAAATTAAATTTAATTATATAAATTTTTCCAAATGCTTTAAATTTGAAGCAGTATCCAACATCTATTCTGCTTTGTGTTTGCCTATATCCCTATCGGTTAACCTAAAACAATGAGTAACTGATTTGGCAACTGCGGGGACAGAACCTGCAACCTAGTGATTACGAGCTTGATACTCTACCAACTAGGCTACCACTTTAGGTATCCTAATTGAAAGACAAAATTGCGCCAAAATATAGATAAATAGCCAAATCTGTTTTAACTTTTGTGGGAATTGTGCCATAGTATAGATAAGCAGCCAAATCTGTTTTAAATTTCCTGACAATTGTTGCCAATCTTTCCTGTTAGAAGTAAAGTTCCATTAATTTTCAAACCCCCCTCCTGGCTTTGTTTGAGGGCCAAATATTACAAAACTTGGTTTTAGGGGGTGTTCTTAGAATCGGGGATAATCTTTGATGTCGCCCATAGGAAAAACAAAAGTTGGTGCTTCGTTTAATATGTAGACGGCCCCCTAAGGGCATAAACTATGGATTATTTTCAAAAAGACGTTAAATCATGAAGAATGACACAAAAATTATCATTCTACCCCCAGTAGTTCACTCACAATGCGAACTGTATCAGTTTTTTTCTCTACGACTGTACAAATAAACAAAACAATTAAGGTAATCGTACTAAACTAATTTTTGGAGATTACTGTAACGCAAGTAAAGTTCACAGCTACAACACGATGATTTCATATGAAAAATACATATTATACTATAATTAATAAATTTTACTATAAGTGTTTTACGATTTAACCCTTTAAGACCAGTCTTTTAATTTAACCGGCACTGTCGTTCGATTCCCACATTTATTCCAAGCTAATACCTGAAAAGCTACAAATCTAGTTATGTCTGACAACCAATCAAACAACCAACACTCAAGATCGTATTCTGGGGCTTAGAGAGAGAAGAGGCACCAACCAATGAGAAAGGAATGTTAGGAATGGCATCCATCCGGTTAACCAATCAGAGTTTTTGCCAGCAATCGGTATAACTGCAGATAGTAGTACTGTAGGAAAACTTGCCCCTTACTGTTGGAAAACATGCCCCACATACGGGGCACATTTTCCAACGTGACATGGTCACCTTTAAACCTTTTTTGTAAAACAACTAATAATGTTGATGAAAATTGAATGCTACATTTTGTAGAGAACAGTATGAGGAATATGATGAAATTTTGTTCACCCAAAAATAAGTAAAAATAAAATGTAAGGAAGCAAAATTCATTTAGGTTGGAAAACTAGCCCCGGTCTCCCCTACTAAATCTGAAGTAAAGAATGATTAATTCCATTTGATTTGCCAAAGAGGAGACAAGATGTGGAAACCGCATCCTGACACAGACGCATTGCGCAATGTCAGGCAATATCATTACATCATTCCAACAGTTTAATTACAGCAACTTGATCCAAATGCCAATGTGTGCGAGAACCAGGAGCTTCAGTCCTCCTCTCTCCTTGACAAGTTGGGAGTCGATCGATTTTCCCAGGAACGGCTTCCATCTATGGCTTCCTGCCGGATGTCGGAGGGATAGTTCAAGGGGGCTCGTTCCCTCGTGGGGACGGTGGATTCTCTCGTAGAATAGAAAAGGATTCGAAAGCTTACGCAGTGAGTGGTCCCTGGTCCCCAGAAGGGGGACGTTCGGGGCGATCCCCCCTCCAATAGATGACACACCCACTGGGCGTACATTGTGGGGTACCCCAAAATTCCCAGATGTAGGGTTCAAAATATGTTAAAACATTACTTTCAAGTGCCAAATTACAAAAACTTTTGGGGGGAGATCCCCCAGATCTCCACTTTTTCTGGAAATTACAAAACTTTTACAGTCAGAGCACGAAGATTTAAAACATTCCTGCTGTGGTATCTGACATATCAGTGAAACTGTGATTACAACCAGTTCAAATCCTGTTTTAAAGGGTCAAATATTTAAAAAAATTTTGTTGTCGAACCCCCAGATCCCCTTTTGTGCTTGCATCCCTCCAAAAATTTCTATATACGCTACTGCTACTGCATTTCTGTTATTCTATTCTCTCTGGTAGTGTTCTAAAAAGCTACATTTAACCTATAATGCAAGTTTGAAAGGGGCTATAGAAATAATTTTGTGAATAAACCCCCCAAAAAAGAAACTTTAAATGGGTAGACGCTAGGAAAGAATCCCCGCCCCCAAATCAAAACTTTGGATCCGCCACTATCCCGTCATGGAAATCAGTAAACCACTTATAGCCTTAAATTCAATAAATTTACGAACCATCATTATACTCTGTGTAAATAGAATCGGCGGTTGACCTTGAGTTTTTTCTCAATGTATTTCTTCTGCGTTGCCATGGTAAAGAATGACGTTTAACCGCCTATTTTATTTACACAGACTATAAACCACCTCCTTTTATAACCCTCCAGCTAGTAAGTAAAGTAAGGAAAATTTAAGTAACCAATCCAATCCCAGCTTGTAAGTAAAGACGATAGTTCATTTGCTACTATTAACCATTTCAGTCCTAGACCGCCCAAAATTGCCATTGAATCCTATGGTAAATTTGGAGGGGGGCTAGGACTGAATAAATACAAGTAATTAAATTTACACGATATAATTTAATGAAGTAAAATACCTTTTCATGTTCGTAACCGCGGAATAGTTAATAAGACATTTTTCTTAAGGTATAAATTATCTTCCCAATCCTAGTGGAGGGAGGGGCGGAGGGGGTTCATAAAATTTTGACTCTTTGTGACTAGGGGCTTTGGAGACATCCATAAATTACGTGAGGTCCAAAAGGGAGGGGAGAGGTTTGGAAAAATCAACTTTTTAAGTTAGAAATTATACGATTTTCTTTGATTTTTAAGTATATGAAAAAGGATTTTTTTTAAAAAAGTTGTAGGTAAATCTCACGTGGGGCGGAGGGAGGGTCCAGCAAAATTTCACTAAATCTCACCAAGGGGGGAGGGGGGGTCTAGATTATGGAAAAAACGCCTCACGTAATTTATGGATGTCCCCTTTCAGGAATTGTGACACCGCACATAGGGAAATCAACGAGAAACCAAATAATCAGCAATGTTTTCTAGAAATTAAAGATTATACCGCATAGCTATAAACAACATTATTATAACATTCACACTAACGAAATAAGAGTTCAGCTAGAAAAATTATAAGATGGGGTGCACTTCTAACTTTATAAATATTTGGTCCCAGATTCTTACCAACATAGTTCTAAACATATTGTTGGTAAGAAAGCGTGACATGTGAAGGATAAATTGGACACTTTGTGACATAACGGGAGGGAGGGGTCAAAAATGGTTTAAAAAACTGGGACACCCTTATGGTATCACCTCAGCTTATGATTTTATTTTAGACATAGGGGAAGCTTGTGTACATTCGGACAAAAATCATGTTTTAATTTTTCTAAGACAGATAAAATCACATTTCGACCATTTAAAGTGCCCAACCTATAGTCACAACCTTAGTAAATAGGGTAATAATTTTTTATCAGCCCAAATTTTAAAAATTGGATTTTGAATCGATTTAATAACTTGATTAACTTTTTTCCATAAGTACAACAACCTGTTCTCCCTATGGACAGACCCAGTTTTACCTGTGGACACCCTTAAAAAGTGTAGTTTTAGTTAAAAAAAAGTTTTAAAGGAAGATTTTTTACTGATGAATTACCTTTTAATGAACAATTCCTCGCATGTAATAAATCGGAAATCGATTTTTTAAAGTAAAGTACTTTTATAGCTTAAATGATCATTCAATGGAACTTGATTGAGACATGTCTTGATTTCCTACAGAAAATACATAAATCACATTGAATTTTGAAATCGAAATTTAAGGTCAATAGTTTTATTGATTACGCTGATTGATTTGATCGTTTCACTGATACAAATTAATGTCATGGAAAACTCATAAAATCCGTAAAAAATTATATTCGAATCCGGTCCACTGGCTGCATCTTAGAGAATCCTGGTGTTTTCTTAATTCTTAATATAAGTTAATTACAAAGCTAATCGTATATTAAGTATTTCATCCATGGCAACATGCAGGATATTCAGTGCTGTCTGATGCTGGCAAACAACTAAATTAATTCAGAGCAAGATGTTCCGGCCTTGGCACCAGCTGTTACGTGTCACTGAACCGATCCATGTCGGAAAACACATCCCATCCCACGGGTTCTTTGTTCTTCTAAAGTGGAGTGGGCAAAGCCGCAGTGTGATTCTTGTTACACCATTGGTCGCTTTCGCCTTTTTGATAGGTGTTTCGAAGATCTCTAATAGAACCTCCACTCTGTCTGAGATGTCTAAACAGAACAATGGATCCTTATAGCCTTGGTGGTTTGATGGACTACTAGAGGTAGTGAATGATCCGCTTTGTTAAAATGTCACTGATAGTTCTAAACTTCTCGAAACTGTGGCCCTGGCCAATGTCCATGGACTTCTGAAACATTTAAAATGAATTGATAAAGGGATAATACTTAGCTTACCTAAATTACAAACTTTCAATTTTATTAGAATTTTTGGAAGGGCTCTCTATAGGATACGATATTTTTGCTACTCTTTCAAGAATATGTTTAAATTTTCAAAAGTTCATCCAATGATGGCCTTTGGAACTTACAGGTTTCATTACTTAAATTTTAGCAACAAGTCCTACATTTATACAGTACCCAGAATTTTTTTGGTTGAGATGTCTGATTTTTATAGGGAAATCAACAAGTTTTTTGCTTTTTAAGGGGAAAAAATTCTCACCTTCTGGGGGGGGGCTATAAACCGAAATCCTGCTTGGTTACACACCCCTGATCAGTTCGAAGTAAGGATGCAAGAATAAATGTTTAATAATTGTCTGGTTAAATAGCTCTGGTTAAATAACTAAATCCTTACAAACAAATTTCAGTTTCGTCCGACATATAATCTTCTTTATCTTTATCTCTCTATCTCTCTATATATAATGAAGGTGTCCCTGGGTTCCTGGGTTCCTGCCTGGGTTCCTGGGTTTGTCCGGAACAGATTTGGCTCAATTTCTCCAAAACTACCCGTCCGAATCGAACCAAACTTGGTACACTTACGTATGGGGACGGGGGAAAGACAATGACATCATTTCCAAATTTCTAAAACCACCCCTTCACCCCCTTTTAGGCCTTTTTGAAAAAATCGCCTTACTTCTCCACTAAAGAAGATCTGTTTAACTCGCATTGTTGCAAATAATACAACAAAAACAATTTTAAACATAAAACAAAGTATTTAAAGATAAAACTTGGCTAAAATTGTTTTAAATGTTTTAAAAAGGTTATTAATAATTTAAAAAATTAAAAACGGCCCTTATAAAAAACTTTATAACAGTATTTTCTTATTAAAAACTTCATTTTCCATGAAACTTTAAGTTGAAATAGAAAGTTTTAAGAATTAGACTGGTTAAAGTAAAGATTACATCATGCAGTTTTTTTAGAAAGTTGATGATAGAAACACTAGATCAATTTGTTATTTAACCTTATAATTTGTTTCTTTGGTGTAGTTTAACGGGATTTTTTTTTTCAATTCAAACAGGGGGTATTTACAAATTTTGGGATAATTGGGTAACTGTCGTAATTAAATGTGCAACACCGGAACTGGATGGTAAGGTTAGATTTACACAGTTGGAACCGGGAGGGAAAAGCCACAGGGAGCACGGTGATGAAAATGCACCGGGAACACCGAGATGAAAAGGCACCGGGGACACCAAGATGAAAAAGGCACCGGGATATGAAAAAATACTGGGAACACCGGGATATGAAAAAATACTGGGAACACCGGGATATGAAAAACTACCAGGATGATTGGTAATTATGGTTACAGAAAATTAGGCATGTAACTTGAGAAAATTTTAATAAATTGATACACTCCACCCGTGCAAGGCCGGGCATATCAGCTAGTCTCTATATATATAATCAAGGTGTCCCTGCCTGCCTGGGTTCCTGGGTTTGTCCGAAACAGATTTGGCTTAATTTCTCCCAAACTACCCGATCGATTTGAACCAAACTTGGTACACAGACGTATGGGGAAGGGGGAAAGGTAATGGCACCGGTTTCAAAGTTCTAAAACCACCCCTTCACCCCCTTTTACTCTTTTATCAAAAATATCCTTACTTCTCCGTTAAAGAAGACCTGTTTAACTCGCATTGTTGCAAATAATTCAACAAAAGCAATTTTAAGCATAAAACAAAGTTTTTAAAGATAAAACCGGACTAAAATTGTTTTAAAAAGTTTATAATAATTTAAAAAATTGAAATCTATCCTGATAAAAAACTTTTTGACAGTATTTTCTTATTAAAAACTTCATTTTCCATGAAACTTTAAGTTGAAATTGAAAGTTTAGGCTATTAAAATTAATCTTTATAGAGTGTTTTCAGGTGACGTCACAACCGGTTATTTTCTTTTAACTGTGTACCTTCTGTAGGGCTTTTAACTGTTACTAAGGCCGTTGTTTATCTGTTGCTAAGACGGTTTTTAGGTATGGGATCACGTGATTGCAAATGCTCCAATAGAGCATTCGCACATGACGTCACTTGGAGGAATAAATCAACGTTGCTAAGGCTGTTGTTAAGGGCGGGACATAGAAGATCCAATAGCAGCATTCGCACATGATGTCACTGGAGGAATAAAACAACGTTGCTAAGGCCGTTGTTAGGCAGAGTCATGTGATTGAAAATACTCTATAGAAGAATTCCACGGTTAGTCATTTTCTGTAACTGTTAACATCTGTAGGGCAAAAAACTGTAACATCTTCTGTTGCTATGACCGTTGTTAGGTCCGAGTCATGTGATTGAAAATGCTCTATAAAATTTGCTTGTTTTTTAACATGCCTACCACTTATACCTAATTCAATATAATGTATAATGTAACCACTTATACCTACCTTTTATATAAGGAAACAAAACTTGAATTATTTAAGTGTAGTTTTTTTTAAGAAAGTTGGTAATAAAAACTAGATCGATTTTCATTCTCCATTATTATTTTTCCATGATAGCTTAAC
Source organism: Tetragnatha montana (assembly GCA_963680715.1). Taxonomy (NCBI): domain Eukaryota; kingdom Metazoa; phylum Arthropoda; class Arachnida; order Araneae; family Tetragnathidae; genus Tetragnatha; species Tetragnatha montana. Next base: position 4,743,288 of record OY796683.1, on the reverse strand, counting down.
AAGATTTTTTTCAATTTAACCCATTAAGCGCCAAAGCTCCCATTTTGGGAACATTTTTAAAATATTTTTTTCACCAAAAAGAAATAAAGATACATACTTGCATTTTTTTTCCTTTAATAACAAGAATATGAATAATTGTTAGTAATTTTTACAAAAAGTTTGCAACTTAAATTCTATTTTTTAAAATTCTTCGAACTTTGACAAAATTGGCACTTTTTTCTTCACAACAAAATAAGTTCACTAAAAATTATTTATTCAAATGCGGGAGATTTAAACCGATGAATATGGAAAACAATAGTTTTGTCTTTAAATCAAAACAAACCGGGGGTCAAAAAAATAATTTAGAAGGATTTTACAGCTGTTTATTTAGAATGTTCCCAAAATGGGAGCTTTGGCGGGAAGTGACTAGTGCGATTTCTCGCGCGTTCCCGTATTGTGAGGTATGTTACTGAATTGGAACTCTCTGGGTTTATTGCCTTTCTTTTGAAATTCACACCTCTTTTCTGTCAAGGGGTACAGCCCCCTTGTTTCCTGCCTTTTGTTGTTCAAGAAGAGGTGTGTTTATCAACAACCAGGTGATTTATTACTTAGCAGGTGTTGAATTATTTACGGTACCACCTCCTTTATTCTGAAGAATGGACAAGGAATGCGTGTAGAATTCTTTATCTGCATTGCAAACTATATATCCAGTTAGTGCAGATGAGAAACTTTATTTAGATTATGAAGAATTTTCAGTTGAATGTAAAACACCTGTTCATTTTAGCTGCGCAATGTGTTTTAGACTATACAAAAATCAGATTCGCGTGTATTTTCAGAAGATTAGCAGGTATTTCATCGGTGCCTCCAAATTTTGTTAAAATAACTTTAATTAAAATTTTTAATGTAAATAATTTTGATTTAGTGAAGCTAGAGAATAAATTCGGTGATGTCTAATTTATAATAGAACGGAGAAAAACAAGGACATTTCAATAATGACTATTACATGAAAAATAGAAAAGGGTGCCCAAAAGATTACGACTATGATAACCTGTTAAAACGACTAAGATAACCTGAATAAAATTCAGAAACAACATAAAAATAATTAAAATCGGTAAAAAAGAAAAGAAAAGAAACATTCAAGCTAAATCATTCTATTTTTCAAACAAAGAGCATAATATTTTTTGAAAAAACACTATGAATTTATTAACAATTCAAATAGAAATTATGCAAAGTATAGAATGGTATAGTTTATTAATCATATGAAAAAGATTTACGGAACTTTTAACTTCATTTAGCTAGCAAATAAAATTAAAAGTTCAACCCGTAACACTGCGGCGGTGGAGAAAACGCCCACTTTACGTTACCCCCACTTTACGCCAAAGCTCCCATTTTGGGAACATACCATATCTCCGGTCGAAATTGAGATTTTTTGAAAATTTAAACTGTATATGATTAGAGACATATATTGAATCTCAAAACACACAAAAAATTAATTTTTTTCATAGCGGTTCATATAGCGGCGTTTAATGGGTTAACAGCAGGAATGTTATATACCTTTTCTTTATGTAGCTGTTTTTATTGTTTTTATTTATTTACCGGGAAATTCGTCAAAATAGCCGAATGGGAGCATTATCAATTTTTATTTTGAAGTTGTTGACTAAATTCCTCTGCGGGATTTTTTCCTGATAATGAAGTAATATTATGCCGATGAAAAATGTACCGGGAACACAGGGATGAAAAAGGTACCGGGAACACAGGGATATAAAAGGTAACGAGAACACCGGGATGGAAAAGGTACCGGGAACACCGGGATGGAAAAGGTACCGGGAACACCGGGATATAAAAGGTAACGAGAACACCGGGATGGAAAAGGTACCGGGAACGCCGGGATGGAAAAGGTACCGGGAACTACGGGATGAAAAAGGTACCGGGAACTCCGGAATGAAAAGTACTGGGAACACTGGGAGGAAAAAGGCGCCGGGTACACCGGGATAAATTGGTAATTCCTGATACAGAAACTTAGACGTGCAACTTGAGAGAGCATAAAAAATAATTTTATACACTCCCACCCGTGCAAGGCCGGGCAAATCAGCTAGTTATTAATATAAATGAAATTAAGAATTACAAATCTTCGCCGTAATTTAAGAATTAAAACATTAATTCCTTCAACGGAGTAATGAATAAAAAAATCTAGTTTCATTTAAGATTTACTGTTCATAACTTCCCCAAACCTGGTCGCTCAGCAGAGTGAGGCTTAATTATAGTCTGTGTAAATAGAATCGGCGGTTGACCTTGAGTTTTTTCTCCATGTATTTCTTCTGCGTTGCCATGGTAAAGCATGACGTGAACCCGCCGATTTTATTTACACAGACTATAGTATATTCTAATATTCTTAGGGTATCGAGGCAATTTTTCATGAACATCGTTTTTTACTTGACTTGACCAGTATAAGTATTTTGGAATTGTTGGTTCCACTGGAACAAAAGATAAAAATGATATCCGTGGATATTGATTGAGATGGTACGAAAGGTCACTTGCTTTCTTCGGTAATAAAAGACGGGGTAATACGTGATGGCCTTCTGTTACTCCCAAAGATATATTTAGAATAGCTTCGAAATCAATTGTGAACTTAATTGAACAAGTACTATGATATTTGAAGTAGTAATAGGGGTTACACACAAATATATTTTTCTGCAGCAAATCTCCCTTATTGGAAAAACTTAATTGATTTTAAACTATCTCTCTTAAGATCCAAGTATAGAGCAAGTAATGATGCAGGATGGACTTTGACTAAAAAAAAAGTCTTGTTCTGGGTTTTTTTTTAAAAAGAGGAGAATTTTCAGACACACGTTAATGTTATTCAAACACACTCTCATAGTCACGACAGCATTGTCTTGTAAGGTTTTCACTTAATTTTAAAGATTTCTCAGATGTTCTGTTGGTGTATAAAATTAAGTTATAGTATCTCCTTGCAACCGTGGGTGGATTTGCGGGGGTTAATGGAGGGCAATGCCCAGCCCAATTTTTTTTTCAGAATATTCCCTATTTTTAATGGTAAATGATGTTTTCTATGTTATCACAGAGATATCATACCCCCTCCCCCAGAATATCTAGCTTCCCCTCAGGGCCCTCCCCCTAAATCCACCCATGGATTTAATCCAACGACTGCTGATGCCATCTTGGTCTCTAGAGGAAGCAGTGGTGATCCAATCTCCTGAGTCAATGATCGGTCTTCTTCAAGCACCACTGACGTCACAGCCCTCAGCATGCTTTGATGACGATGAGCATCAAGGAAAGTGGGTCGGCGTGAAGAACATTCCTTTCTCTCTCTCTCTCTCTGCTTTTCCACGATCGAGTCACTTCCGTTACCGAACTGACTGATGGAAAATTCGCGTCACCACAACGTTCAGAAACCCGCTAAAATTTTGCTTAATACAGTTACAGCCTTATTCACTGCCACTTGACCAGTGGTTAACCAGCAGCTAAAGAAAGAAAATGAACTTCTCGCTGACGCTTATTGGTGGAATCCTTCTTTAACCGCTGGTTTAGGTATAGCAGTGAATAATATCACTATGAGTTACCATACCGAAAAAACCTCAATTAGTGTCAATTAGCTCCATTAACCCTTTCAGTCCTAAACTGTGCCCGAGATTTCTATTGAATCCTAGAGAAAATTTGGGATGGCTGGGACTGAAAGAGTAAACTTATTAGGTCAGTGTTTCCTAACGTGGGGCGCACGCCACACGGGGGGGGGGGGCAATATGAAAATTTTCAACCAAATTGCCCCCCAGGTAGGGAAGGGGTATGGACCACCAGCTTTATTTACTTTCCAAGAAGGATTTTCGAAAAGAAAACAGACATGGGGGCATGGAAAATTTAGAAAGGCTTTGATGGGGCATGGACCGAAAAAGATAGGGAAACACTGTGTTAGGTTAAAGCAAAAAGGGTAAACATGAATCTCAAAAAGGATACCAAAAATAAATTTGTGAAAAATAATAGCAGGGTTTCCCAAAGGGGACACTTAAATAGGCGATTATTTTGGGAAGGCATAGCTTTCCTCCAACATTTTGAGTTTTTTTTTCAATGATAAATGATGTTTTCAGAGCCCTCCTCAGGTAGCAATTGAATGCATATTTGTGCTGTACTAACAATATTGTCCAACAACGCGAAAATCGGTACAGGTAAGATATTTTGTAGATTTATTTTATTTTTAAGTAAGGTTAAAAGCATTCTTTATAACACTGTTTGAAAGAATTGACCTGCTACAAATTAAGTTGGATCTTTCGTGCCCCTATTTTGATAATCCTTGTCGGAAAAACGATATTGTCCAACAAAAGCCGATTCCGTGGACATTGTGTAGATATTTTATTTTGTAGGTCAAGGGTCGTTTTGACAAAGGCCATAATTGACAAAATGTTTTTGGTCATTTTTTGTGCTACATGTTCGGATCAAGGACAGCTAAGTCTTAAGCGTGTGCCCCCCCCCCCCCCAAGATCTCCCTCAGACCATGGTATTCGCCATTTCAGTACTGAATTTTGAAAGGAAATTAGTACCACTTGTTGGTTTCAGTTTGACAGATAACGAGTATTTGGAAGAGGTATTTTATCGACATGGATTTTGCCACTGTTAATCAACAGTCCTTTACATCAACCATGACATGAAGATACTGTTATCTCTGTTTTCGATATAATCATAAACCATAAAACCGTGAGATGGGAAGAGTTCAATAGTATACAGGGTTTTTCAAAAGTCCGTTTCACGGCTTTTATTTACAACCAACGTCTTCTAGGGTCATCGAAGTAGGGTGTACTGCTAGATAAGTGAGAGATGACTTAAAGCGTCCCTAGTAGCGAAATAAAAATGTTAAAAAAAAATTAATTAAAAAACCAAATGGGGTAGAACAAAAACTTTTTTTTTTTTACAACTAGGCCTTTATTCTACCAAGCACTTAACATAGATCTACACATTCTATAAACAGATGTGCATTTCAAACTGAAACAATAGAACAAAACAAAACTAATACATAAATATACATATAACACAATAGATGTCCCAAATTATTAATGAATTTTAATCTTCAGTGAGAAAAGTGTTGGCAATATTATTAAAAAAAAGCACAGATAAAAAGTTCATAAAAATATCTTCAATATTCGAGGAGATATTAGCAAGTGAAAATATCATTTTTTTCAGGCCTCGAAAATGAAAAAGTTCGCAAATTTGCAAGTTTTTTATAATTGCGAATATTGAAGATATTTTCATGAAATTTTTTCTTGTGTTTTTTATGATATTTTTAACATACTCATTGACTCCAAATAAAAGGAAGGCTGTGGTTTAGGAGGTCTCAAAATCAGCTGAAAATATACTTTTAGAAGGAAAATTCAGAAAATTTTTCTGGGGGAGGACCCCTAGCCTCCCCCCATTATCAGTCTGGAAGCATTAAATCGGTCTGGGTATGGCCCTTAGAAATCATTCTCTCCACATTTATAAACTTGAGCACGTCCCTGGATATCTTCTGAGTATAGAGAAGAAACTAATGAATGTTACTGTGTAAAATGTCTGAATAAGTAACTATAAACCCTTAAAAAGCTACTTAAAAACACTCTTTGTAATGCCAAAATTCAAAATGTTTTCTAAGGGCCCTGAAAATTTGGAAAGTATTACCTATATACCCTCCGAAAATCTGGTCTGGACCCGCCCTTGGATCCCAGTAATACTTTCAAATATTTTTTAGGATTAGTAGCCCACAATAAATAATAGGGGGGGGGACTCTGATAATTACAGTTCACAATTCAATGCTTTTCTTTTTTAGACAGGGTCTCAAGTGTTCATGACTAATCTAGTTAAACAGTTTGTAGAAACTTCTAATCTGACATAAAATATGTGTTAAAAAATATGTTTATGTTATAATAATATGTTTAATGTTTATATTATTTGTTTGTTATTATAAACAAACTTGTGTTATACAACAAATACTTTTTATATAATACTAACCTGTATAATAATAGGTATAAGTTTTGTATTTTTTCCTTGTTTCATTTATAAATATTAATTAAAATAGTTAATTTTATGTTTCACTTGGAAGGGCTTGGGCCCCTTAGTGAACAATATCTGTATTTGTATTGTTTTTGTATTTCTTTCTTTTTCTTTGTTAATAATTAATAAAATTGTTAATAATTATGAGAATGGTAATAATCACAATTAGCTATATAATAATAGGGTATTACATACAAATAGCATGGACGTATATAAGGGGGGGGTTTAGGGGGTCCAGACCCCCCTTAGCCCAAACCTTATGTCAGCCAGACAGAAAGGTTCCTGTCCCAAAAATCCAAAAAATGTGTGAAAATACAACTTTTTCGGATCAAATTTCACAAAATTTTCTGGGGGCGGACCCCCAGACCCCCTTTTTTGCTTGAGAGCATGTACTAACCGCAAAAATTCAGATTTTGCCTACATTTTACTCGAAAAGGGAAAACTGTTGGAAACATTGGCGGTTCCAGAACCCCTTCGAAACAGTCAGTTCGAGTCAGTAACTGCTCCCTAGGTCCTGAGGCTGAGGTCTTTTGCCCCCCAGTCAAAAAGTTGAACTTACGCATTTGATCCCTCCTGGTGATAAATGTTAACCTAAGCCTTTATAACCCCTTGCTACGCTTAGGGGGAATTTCAAGGTATACAGCCTCCCTTTCGAAATCTCAAACTTTTACTTTTTCTCCATAGAAAACGACCGACTAAAGCTACTCCTTGATGTAATAGGGGGTAAATAGGGGGTTTACAGGGGTCCTCCCCCAAAAATTTTTAAATTTTAGTATGCTAAAAAATCTTCTAAAGCTACTTTTAAGGGGGTTTTCAGGGAGCTTTGCGGGCCGCATGAAGCCCGCCAGTTGGAAAAGCCAGCCAGCCATTTCAGTGTCCCCTGAATGAAGTTTCTTGGACCCCCCCCCTTGTAAAAGCTATAGCTACGTCCGTGACAAATAGTAAGCAGTATCCATTAATCCATTGCAACTTCTGTAAAATAAAATGCTTATGTCGTGTAAAATGAGTTAGAAGCGTTTTCTAGGATATTCAAGAGAGAGGATATAATTAATCTATAATTGAATCAGTCAGTTTAAAAAAGGGAAATAAGTATAAAAAAATTACCAATTTACTTTTTGTGCTCAAGAAATTCTCCAAGCTTTTCTCATGAGAGGGAATGAACAACATGAGAGGGAAGAAATGACGATCCCTCCGATGTAGTCACTTGAATTTGATGAAATCGATGTCCAATAATCTTTTCATCATATTTTTTTTATCTAATTTAAGAAGAAGTTAATTTACCTTTCTTTTCTTATGCTTTGTGCTGTAAACTAAGCCAAAAAAAAAAATATTTTTAATTTGAAAGTGTTTTTCCGGTGAATGTTGGACTCCATTGATATTCATTAAACTCGCCCTGATGGCTCAGTCTCATAATACTTTTTAATTTTATTTGTCTTTCTATTTCTCATTTTTGTGTTGTGAACCAAGCGTAAATAGTATAATTTAATTGTCAATTTAAGTGGTTTTTAAGATTTTTTTTCAGCTGAAAAATATGTCAAATGTCAATTTGTCAAAAGTTTGAAAAAAGGGAATACAAGCCCATCAACTTTTTCAACTGTTCAACATTTTTTTTCAATATTTTTAATGTACTACTTATATTTATTTGTTTCGCGATAATTTTTCTGTATTTTGACTAGGTTCCTGAATTTCCTGTAAAAATGTGGTGGTAATACAATGATAATTCCATTACTTGTTTTTTTTTTTTTCGATTTTCTCAAAACTTGGTTGACTCTTTTTCAAACTGACGATTCAATTGGTTAGTCATATTCCAGTAGATATCTGAGAAAATGGACTAAATCAGAAACAATTTTGATAACATTGGAGTAAATAATGGCAGTAGCCACTGTTTTGGGAATTGAAGGTTTTCCGTTTCTACACCCCCCATCGCCATTGTTACTCCTATAGGAGTAACAGATGCGGTTTTATTGTGTTGAGATTGTTACTTGCTGATTAACTTTTGACTTAAACAACTCTACCACGAGAATTAAAGGATTATAAAAGAAACCAGAATCCGTGCTTGCATCAAATTTCGTATTTTTAGACTTAGACTACAGTCATTCTGATCAACTTATTTGGTTCTGAGGTTGTTTCCTGTTAAAGGTGATTTCAAATTTCGAAGAGAAACTTAAAATTTTTCCAATTCGGATATTAGCTTTTTTAATACTTTGAATTTCTTTCCATTATTAATAAAACAGTTTGTGTCAAAAAGATAAAATTAAATATAGCAATACCATTTCAATTCTTCTCAACTATTGGCAATGTCGCAGTATTTTCCCCTTCTGTCTGAGTCTGATGGGCGTTTTGTTCGAATGGCTGTCTCGCCAAGGAAACATGAAAAATCCGCTGACCTCCTCCAGGGAGAAAGAACAAGCAATGTCAAGAAGCACCGAGCCGAATTAAAATGCTTCGCCAGCGCAGTGAGCTCTTCTGGCTTTTCCACTACCTCTACTCTTGGCCTGATATCGACTCGCAAGCAGCGAAATGCCCAACAGAAGGAGGAAACCTGCCACGGCAGCCATTTTGTAGGAACTTTCTCTTTCTGTGATTAGTATCTATCACAGATATGAGTGTTCCGACTTGACTCGCTTGCCCCCTGAAATGTGACATTTAATAAATAAATAAACAAAACTCACCTGATATCCAACCTTAACTTTCACTCAAAATGATCGATTCTTAACCAATTTATTTTTTATGTACAGCCTTGGAGGACATTTGTTTTATATTGATTCTTGATGATAAATACAGGTCCAATTATATTTGTCTATAAATTTAAAAAATTGAAGCGAGTGGGAAGATCTTTAAAATACAAAAAGAAATCAATCTAGTTCTAACATTTGGATAAGTTGCGATAATTAAAAAAAATAACCTTCCACCATGGGTGGATTCATGATGGAGGGTCATAAGGGGGCAATGCCCCCCCCAAATTCGTAATATGGCTTCTAAGGGTGCCCCATCTAATTCCCCCCATGTAGATTCACCCCTGGGGTGACCTCAGGACCAAATTCTTGATCCACCTCTGAAATAAATCTTAATTATTAAAGTTTTGAAGAAGATCAAATTAATTGGTAAAAGGCTGCTAATGAATCAGAATTCAAATTCCCAGGTGAACATAAAAGGGAATAAAGCAGCCGGCGGGTCATAATAGCAGCAGTGTGCTAAAACATTTTAAAACATGATGATTGACTTCAAAATGTTTTGGACATATATGTTATGCATAGGCGGGATTTACGGGAGATCATGGCCTCCGAAACTTCTTTAGGATATTCCATTTTTAATGGTTTAGGATTTTTCTATGCAATCTTGGACAGCACACAGCCTCCAAAACCAAAGTCTCCAGCTTCCCCTCATTTTGGCTTTGTTTTCACGAACTTATTAAAAGCGCCAAATAAGAAGTGTATTCACTGATTGCAGTGCGCATTCTACAACTGCAGTGCGCGATATACAACTACAATTGTCCATCTTTACCTCGAGATGTATTTGGAAAATATTATTTTTTTAGCTTCTGTACATTACAGACCTGCAACCATAAACATTTATGGAGGACAGGGCCGAATCTGTAAGAGTATGGGATGGGGGTTTACACCACCCTAAATTTGGACGACTTTACTAGGTTTTTCTATGAAAATTCTGTGTCGGACAAGGAGTGATGGTGAAAGCTTAAAAAATTGAAATAGGGGGATAGGGGGTAAATTTATTTTTTGCTAAGATGGTAAAAAAAATCTCTCTGATCCCTCTGAAATAAAGAGGGGGTCATAAAGAGGGGGAAATAAAGGCCAATATCGACAACATTATCCAGAAGTGATTCTTACTAGGCAATATAGTTTCCTAGACATTGGTTATGAAAACGCTAAAAAATTCCAATATTTCATTTTTTCATGAAATAGTTAGTGTTCGGCACTAGTTAACTAGAACTAGTTGCAACTAGTAGTTAACTACCTATCAACTAGTAGTTAACTAGTAGTTTAACTACTTTTAGTTTAAAGTAGTTCAACTATTAGTTTAACTACTTTTTAATTAACTACTAATTAAAACTACTTCCAAATTTTCAATACTTCAAAAAATGTTTTAATTAAAATTTAAAAAGATATTTAAAATTTTTATCAAAGGTAGAGTATACTCAAATACCATAACCAGAAATAAAGACCATTTTTGCGGGAAGTATAAACGTTTTTTGTGACATAGATAAGAAAGATGTATTTGAATTTTGCCAAAAAGTAGATAATGAAAATAAATAAACTAGTTAACTAGTAGTTAACTACTTTGTGAAATAGTTAACTACTAGTTGCAACTAGTCCCAGAAAAAAATAGTTAACTACTAGTTACAACTACAATTTCCCAGACTAGTTAGTAGTTGGTAGTTAACTATTTTTTGGCCACTAGTTGCCGAACACTAGAAATAGTATTTTTGAGAATTTTTTAACCATGCATTTATGACACAATAAATGTCCAACATATTATCAGTATTCGCGATATTGGTCAATATTGTCACAACCCTGATCAATGTTCCTGGATTACGACGTTGGTGGGAATCATTGACTAGATTTTTACCAGTTTTACTGTATTTTCAAAGGAAGATTTTTTTAGCGATAAGGCTCTTTTAATATTATCTCAACTATAGACTGCTAAAATTAGTCAGTGGTAGGAAATTGGTATGATCGGCCTTTTTTTCAAATTGTAAAGCCCTAGAATGGTCTTAAAAATTTTAAATATTATCATACACAACTTCTCTATTTTTAAGGCTTTTGTTTAATTTTTTAAAATTTAATTTAATTTCTAATAATTTTTGCAATAATTTTTAAGAATAAAGATCCATAGATTTGTTTTTTATTGTTAAAAAAATAAGAGATGGCAGCACAAACATCTGAAATAAATACAACTTTTCTGTTTGAATTTTACCATTTTTCCTTTCACACATAGATGGCAGCAGGAAAGCGTATTGTTTGTTAAGTAAGATTTCGCTTTTTCAACAAATTTTTAGCTTAGGGCCTCCGCACAGTAAAACTGAAAAATCTTTCAGAGTGAAACTCGATCCAAAACAGGTGTCCGTCCGGCACGCGACTCCTCCAGCCTTTCCAATGCAAAGAGAGGGGGTCGAGAGCGTCAGTTTACAGGACTGTCCAGGAGGATAATGAGTGAGGGGTTTATTAATCTGTAACCTAACACTTTGTAACAATTGGGAGAGAGGGTTTTAAGAATTGTGACATCACACACACATTGAAAATACACAAAAAAACTAATTAAATTTTTTTTCTGGAAAATGTACTTTAAATGACAGGGAGTGAGGGGGTCAAAAATGTTGAAAAAAGTGTAACATCCATTTTGTTCCCCTCAAAATGCAGCCATTGATCACTGAAACAAATTTTATTGCATTCTTGATAGTATCTGCATGATATGGCACTCTACTCTCATATCTGAGTCCTCATACATTCTTTCTATTTTTAGGCTTACAAATTAGCTAAGGACTCTTATCAAAATTCCACTGAAGGAGAAAAGGAGTATCATCATCACTTTTCATATCAAAATTCAACTGAAGAAGCAAAGGTGATTTAAAATTTCATATTTATCCTTCAAGGTTTAATTAGAGAAAACATTTTTAAGCAAAAAATGTGTGAAGGCATTTAATTTAAAAGGGTTTTTTATTTTAAATTTTCTATAACTAAACCAAAATTCGGATGGTTGGCAATATTTTGATTTTATTTACTCTTTTATGATTGGATTTATGGTAATCATAGTACCCTGCTAAAGGTAAACTTAGCCATGTTAATTTGGATTATGCAGTCTTTGATTAATTTTCTCATTGAAAATACCACAGAGTACTAGAACAGAGAGTCCACGGCCATAGGCCATAATGGAAATCGAAAATCATGACATCTTGTTACAGGTTGGGAGAATTGTGGCGCTGGGATCGCACTAAACTCACTAGCGTCTGGATCCAGTCTGAATCGTTCGCCGGCTGCCTATGGGAGATCGAAAACACCTTTTTGCGCATGCGCTGAGTTCTAATTTGGCGAGAGATTTAAGCGGCCGGCATACGTTTTAGACTCTAGAGTGGCGCCCTCACATCAGTAACGCATTTGAAAATAGCCTCGTGGACCCTCTGTTAGGATATTTCTCTGTGGAAAATACGTTTGCAACCTTTTAAAAAAAAGTGCTGCCAATAGAGTATTTTCAATCACATGACTCTGCCTAACAACGGCCTTAGCAACGTTGTTTATTCGCCAAGTGACGTCATGTGCGAATGCTGCTATTGGATACTTCTATGTCCCGCCCCTAACAACAGCCTTAGCAACGTTGATTTTGTCCTCCAAGTGACGTCATGTGCGAATGCTCTATACGTCGGTGAAGTCGTGACGTCATCAACATGGCGCTGGGGACAAACAAACCCAATCTCTATGGCGTTTAACATGGGAGTGTTAAAGAATAATTTTTTAAAAATATTAATCGTCATTTCTTAGGGTATAGAACACCTTTCCCGCATAGTTAAAGGTATGGCAATCATTTATAAATAATCGGAGTATTTTTATTTTGCTTTTCTGTTGGAAAATTCAACGATAACATTTTAGGTCGATTGGTACCAATGGAGTCTAACACGATAGTGTGAAAAGATATTAGTTTTAGAATATTGTCCTTCGTTTGTTAACTTATAAAACCACTTTACAGTATATTTCAAGGTATGTTAATCATTTAGTAACAAGTATAATTTAGATTTTCGGTCTCATTTTTTAAGATTGTAACAAGAAATTTCATCTCCATTTGTTTATCATGCGAGTGTGAAAATATATGTTTTTATATAATATTCAACGTTCTTTGGTATATCACACCACTTTTGAGCATAGTTAAAGGTATGTTAATCATTAATTAATAAGCAAATTTATTACTTGAGCTCCACTTTTATGGATTTAAATAAAAATTAGTATCTCCATTAATGTTATCAAGTGAGTGTGTAAATAGTTTTGTTTTAGATATTTATCATCGTTAGCTACACTTTTATTATTTCATTTTAGTATTATATTGTTTTGAGGCTTTGTAAAAATAGTACTATACTGTATTTTCCTTAACTTTTTTTAATTTTTTTGTTTGATCTACATTTCTACCCATTTATGTTATTATTGCACAAATAGAAGCATTTTAGCAACAATGAGTATCAATTAGCTCAAAATTGTTTATTATAGACAAAATAAGAGTTAACAAGTTTTTTCCCATTCTGTTTTAGGTTCTATTTATTTATATTAGAGAATTGAATCACATCCAAGTTCCAGCTCACAGGACATTTTACATGTAATGAATGAACCTTACTAAATGGTTCTTGGTTTTGATGACCACTTTTGTGGCATCAATTCTAAGCGCTTTTTGGTTGATCATTTATATTTGTAAATCTATTTGTTTCTATGGTTTAATACCTGAATTAAACCATTCATTAATTAAATTAATGAGAAATTGGGGTGAATATGTCTGAAAGTTTTAAAAGCAGTCATTTATTACTCAGATACTTTTAGATCTCTAATTATCACATTATGAGCTAATTTTGCAACGTTCTTTTGCATGTTTGTATTAAACTGATTACACAACTAATTGTTTTTATGACGGATTTATTAGTGTTGATCTGATTTTACTGAATTCATCACTGTAGTGTATATTATATTGATTGATTGTTTTCACACTCATCTATCTAAGTGATTATTACCTGAAGAAAAACTAAATAATCAAATTGTTTCTTAATTTTAAATTAAATTTTGGTTAAACATGGCAGACATGTGCAAGATTAAAAATATTGGATGTAAAACTTCACTAACTTGCCAACGCTCACTTACAACTTCACAACGCTCACTAAATATATGGATTACTCTCACCTTTGGCAGAATCCACTTTCGTTTCTTACTTCAAATCAGCAATAAATATTTATTTACATGGAGATCCTATAATATTCATTTAAACTAAAACAAAGACACTTTAAGATTAATAACTTAAATGTTTCAAAACTGAACCTGTTGAATTGAAAAGTTCAAATATCCTGTCCTCTTCCTGTCAAAAAATCCCTATCCTATACCGACAAAAAATGATTGGTAATTGCTGATTCAAGAGAGAAGCTAGGAATAATGTAGAATTACATAGCTGCCTGGAAGAAGCAGATGTCACTCGAATTTTCAGTCCTAGAATTGTCATTAAAATGCAAGACACAATTTTAATAATTGGATAAATTTAATGTTTAGTCAATTACAATAATAGCTTGACGCAGGGGCGTAGCCAGAGGGGGGGGGATTTTGGGGATATATCCCCCCCCCCTGAAACTTTCCTTTTTTGACCATAGAAAACCACTAAAACTACCCCACATCCCCTCCAGAAATATCAATACCCCTCTCTGAAATTTTTTTCTGGCTACACCACCGGTCCCATGTAATATTATTGGAAATATATATTCGTGGAATAGCATACATGCTTTATTTTTACAACTTTAATTAAAATTTTCTGCAGACGCACTGGCGTAGTGGCCAGAGCATCTGACTGCTAAGCCGTACGTCTGGGGTTCGAATCCCCATTTGGCATGGATGTTAGTTTCTGTCCTTGTGTGTGATGAATGAATGTGGCCCCCCTGTAAAAAGGGGCTGTGGCTGTGTGAATGTGCTTGTGGGAAACTTATCAGATAAATTAAAATACACAAAACTGCCACATCATAGATATTAAAAACAAAATACGATTGCTTTTTCTAGAAAATAATAGATAGGTAAAGAGGGAATGCAAACGCTGAAAGAGCACACAATGTTTAATAAGATGCTTACCTCAACTCCATTGTAAGTCGCCATTCCCTAAAACATCTGGTAGACTGGTTTAATTCAGGTATTAAACCATAGACACAAATAGATTTACAAGTATAAATGATCAACCAAAAAGCGCTTAGAATTGATGCCACAAAAGTGGTCACCAAAACCAAGAACCATTTAGTAAGGTTCATTCATTACATGTAAAATGTCCTGTGAGCTGGAACTTGGATGTGATTCAATTCTCTAATATAAATAAATAGAACCTAAAACAGAATGGGAAAAAACTTGTTAACTCTTATTTTGTCTATAATAAACAATTTTGAGCTAATTGATACTCATTGTTGCTAAAATGCTTCTATTTGTGCAATAATAACATAAATGGGTAGAAATGTAGATCAAACAAAAAATTTAAAAAAAGTTAAGGAAAATACAGTATAGTACTATTTTTACAAAGCCTCAAAACAATATAATACTAAAATGAAATAATAAAAGTGTAACTAACGATGATAAATATCTAAAACAAAACTATTTACACACTCACTTAATAACATTAATGGAGATACTAATTTTTATTTAAATCAATAAAAGTGGAGCCCAAGTAATAAATTTGCTTATTAATAAATGATTAACATACCTTTAACTATGCTCAAAAGTGGTGTGATATACCAAAGAACGTTGAATATTATATAAAAACATATATTTTCACACTCGCATGATAAACAAATGGAGATGAAATTTCTTGTTACAATCTTAAAAAATGAGACCGAAAATCTAAATTATACTTGTTACTAAATGATTAACATACCTTGAAATATACTGTAAAGTGGTTTTATAAGTTAACAAACGAAGGACAATATTCTAAAACTAATATCTTTTCACACTATCGTGTTAGACTCCATTGGTACCAATCGACCTAAAATGTTATCGTTGAATTTTCCAACAGAAAAGCAAAATAAAAATACTCCGATTATTTATAAATGATTGCCATACCTTTAACTATGCGGGAAAGGTGTTCTATACCCTAAGAAATGACGATTAATATTTTTAAAAAATTATTCTTTAACACTCCCATGTTAAACGCCATAGAGATTGGGTTTGTTTGTCCCCAGCGCCATGTTGATGACGTCAGACTTCACCGACGTATGACCGCCAGTGACGCTGCGGATTTGACTTTAGTTGCGACTATTCGCAGTGGTAGCGCAACTAGTATACAGCAGTAGATTCCTAAAAAAATGTTTTCAGTAAATTTTTTCGAATGTATTTTAGATGGAAAAATATTTTATTACCACTAATTAAAGGCCATATTTCTGAATTTTCTGACAGCTCAACAGGGGCAGTTATCCACCGCAGTTAACAGCCACAAAAGCAAATTTTTGCATGTTTAATTTGTACTACTCTGTGATTTGTACAACTAAACTCTTATCTCAGTCCTTACAGCAGCTACTAGCGAATTGCTAGTACATTCCATTTTATAATCAGTTTCTTAAGTGCAATTTATTAATATTTAAGGTAGATATGGCTGAAACTGGCTTGTACGATTTGCTAGGAGTATCTAGGCATGCTTCTGATACCGAAATAAAGAAGGTAAGTTATTTTTTTGGTCGATTAAAAGTATTGAAAATTTGTTCACTGTATTTTCCTCCTCTTTGTTACTAAAATTGTATTGCGCATTTTGTCGTGAAAAATCAAAATTGATGTTGAGATCGATGTATAAAAGATTTCTAAATCATATATATTTGAATATTAGGTTTTTTACCATTATTTTTTGATGAGAGATGCATTCTTAGGGTTAAGTGGTTTTAATCAGGTTTGTTCCTGGAAGTCGCATGGGAGACTATTATTAACTCTTTATTCTCAGAATATCTATGGGTCAAATTTCTATTTCATTATCTACTATTGTGGTTATAAGTGTTTCACATTGAAAATTTGAGGTTTACCTCCAATATGTGTAATATTATCATCCACATTGAAAGCATTAATTATATAAGTACGATCTGCGACTTGTTTGTATGAGAATGAGGCGATTTCTTTATTTCCGACGAAACAATAATGTCATTAAATTCTCAAATATGACGAATGTTCTTAAATCTGTATATCTTTACAATAAATATTTGCTTGGAGGCATGTGCTTAGTTAATGTATTGACTTAATGATTGATTGGTAAAGGTGAGGAAATAATCTTCCAAAATTTTTAACTTTGATCCTCTTATTCCAGTTCAGTGTTAAAATGCAATGTTCAGAAATGATTTTTTCTTAGCCTTAAGAATCACGGTTCAATTCCGTTAGAGTCCCCGCTAAATATCGCCCGGTTCTTTTAGACAACAAAAAGTAGAAATATTTATAAATAATTTCAAACTCCTGAATTGAAATGTTTAATTAGATCAATAACTATTCAGTTTATTAATAAAAGTCAGAAAAATTTGTTGATATTTGGATATATTTAGCGATTTGGATATTGGCGATACTTAGCGGGGACTCTAATGGAATTGTACCAGAATCACTTTGGGACACTTTCTAGCAATAAAATATAATTAAACTTAAAATTATCAGTGTCATCAAGAGAAACACTAAATAATTTGAGTAAAATTTAAATTAAGTGTAAAACAAACAATATGAATATGATTATAGGATTGGTATAAGTTACTGATTCTGTAGTGTGTAAATATCAGGTATCAAGGTTGGCAAATTTCCTATTTACTTAAATATCAAATGTTTTTTATGTGTATCAAAAATTTAATATACGTAATGCAGTGTGGTCCAACCTTTAGGTACCCGAGTGCCAATTACTCTTTTTATTAGGAGGCGAGTGCCAGAGAGTAAAAATTACAATTTACTATTTTAAAACAGTCAATTCAAGCTTACATTTCACTGAAACATTTATTTCAACCATGAAGATTTACTAAGAAGCATTTCACTTAAGAACTCTCTATCTTACATAATTTTCTTCTTCTATTTATCTTTATTTTTAGTGATTTACAGCTATAAAAGTGTCATTTCTAAATTTGTTCATATCCAATGAAGAGGCTGGATTTTTTTGTCAAGAGTTTAACACTTTTAATGATCAAAATTTAAGTTCTAAATATAAAGACACGCGGGTGCAGCCTTGTAGTGAAATTTCTAAAAATTACACATGTAGATTAAATGTTAATGACAACTCATAGTTTCTATACTGATTTGATAAATCCTTTCACTATTGCCCCCAACTGGATCTTTTATTGATGCCCTTTTAATAACCGTTTTGAATTTTAAGTCAAATCAAAAACATTTCAAAGGGGGTTCAGGGGTTCTCCCCTGAAATTTTTTTGAAAATTAAACCTATAAAAGTGGGTTTTTAACATATTTCTGAAATAAAAAGTGAAAAGCAAATAACCTTCTATTAGATTGATTAAGCATTACATTTTTGTGGCCGAGTGCCATAAAAATATCTTCGAGGGCCGCATGCAGCCCGCGGGTTGGGCCACACTGCCCAAAGTGAATCTTAAACCAAAAATAACTTCCAAGGGGTGTCAGGGGTTCTCCCCTGAAAATTTACTCTAAAACTGGGTTTTTAATATTTTCTGTAATAAAAATTGAAATGTGGATTATATTCTATATAGTTAGATTACAAATTTAATTTTGAGGCCGAGTGCCACGAATATTTCTTAGAGTGCCACGGGTTGGACCACACTGATGTAATGGATTCACATTTAAGCTAGAAATATAATGTTTCTTAGAAGGGAATACTTGTTTTAACAAAGTATTATTAGAATTTCTAATTAAATAATAATTACCCAGAGGATAATCATATCATATACCTATCATGGTTTCATGGGAGTCATTTAACCATGATCCATATTGTATGATTTTCAACTATTCATATGTGTGGACTTAAAATTAAAAGTGGAGGAAGTAGTAGGAAGTAGAACTGCGGCTGATTGGAAAATTGATAAAAATATAATAAATGATTGTCATTGTAGAGGTGGACGAGTGTAATTTGGTGGTTGAAAAGTTGGTTCTCTATGAGAATGCATGTTTTCGCGTACTGGGAACTCAAATTATATTATAGTAGCTTAAAAGTGTTCATTAAATACCTACTTAAAGTAGGGTTCAATGCTAAGGGTCTTTCAGTTTGGTACTTAAGGATTAGCCTGGTGCAAGGGCCAAGTTGTATAATAAATCACCAAAATTAATGAAATATTAAAGTAGAATCAGCTGGAATAAGAGTCCTCCATTTGGCTCGCGTTGCGGTCGCCAGCTATACTGCCAACTGTACACTATAACTAATCGCGACGCTAACTTCCGTACCGCTAACTTGGCGACCACAACGTGAGTCGACAAATGGAGGACTCTTATTCCAGCTGATCCTCAAAGTATGTTACATCTAAATATCACAATGATATAAAATGTAAAATCGGAAGCAGTTTGTACCGAATTTCAGTACTAACCTCTCGAACCGCGCAAATCTCCAATCCAATCAAGAATTAATATTCTTTTTACTTCTATATGGTAATTTGATAAATTTCAAAAGCCAACAATGCATTCCTAAAAATTATAAAAAACTATATTATCAGACAAATTCAAAATCTTGTTGCGACCCACAGTTTGAGAACCTCTGATAAGTGTAATTTGTACTTTATTATTGGTTGTCACTTATGTTTGATTTAAAAATAATCACTTATAGTTTAAAAATATATTAAGTTCATTAGTTTGCTGTGTTTTTTCATCTCTGTTATTAAATGGAATTATTTGTTAATGAATAAATTATATAATATGACAATTGTTTTTAGGCGTACAGAAAATTAGCTAAGGAGTATCACCCAGATAAAAATCCAACTGAAGGAGAAAAGGTGATTAAAAGTTTCCCATCTCTACTCTTTTCTTTCCTTATAATCACTATAAATTAAAAGCATTGTTTTTATATTTTAGTTCAAAGAAATTTCCTTTGCTTATGAAGTACTTTCTGATCCTAAGAAACGAGAGACTTATGATAGATGTGGGTTAAAGGGCATCCAAGGAGGTGGTGATGGTAAGTATTGATTTTAGAATTATGGATTACCTACCTTGTTATGAAATCCTCTAACATTTTCAGTTAATTTATTGTTGCCCTTTGTCAACTTTTATTTCATACAATTGAAATTTTTAAATTTAACAGGAAGCAAATCAATGTCATTTTTATATTTTATTAACATTGACGCTCCTTGTCCTTCCTCTTTACTTGATGTATCTTCCTTATGCGCATTGGATATCGTCGGCTTACAGGAGAAAGGCGATAAAGTCATTTTTGGTGAATCTTTTGAAAGTGGTAGAATGCCATTGGTGAGCAAGGCCTTGGAGCTCTTCAAAATCTCACTAAACTGGAGAGTGTTCTTTTCATGTGTGAAGTTGCTTGGGTGTGAAAGAAAGCAAATGGATGTTGCCAAATTTGATGTAACCTTGTCCAGGAATACTGGAGCTAGGAGTGACTTCTACCTTTCTCCTGTAAGACGACAATATGTAAAGTAGAATTATCACATTTGGTTCTTAATGAACCTCTATCCCAGGGGTCAACAGGTAATTTTGCTTAGGGTCCAAATAATTTTGAAAAATTTTATCGAGGTCTAAAGAAAAAATAGGTACTTGTTACTACTACTTTGAATTCTTGTCTTCAGCTACATATATTTTTTTAAACGTTTTAATTTTCACTGAACTAAGTTGTTTCAAACTTCAAATTAGTTGAGTCCGCTATTTCCGCGATGCTCAACCTGCGGCCCATGAACTAATTTTGATTTTTTCAGATAAATCCTTACATTTTTACTTTCATGATTATTTCCGAGAAAAATCATGTTATCGCGGAAAAAAGTCCGAAAATCATGACTTCTCGTGAAAGATTCGTTTTGTTCGCGGAGTGTTCTGTTCCTCCCGCGATGCTTTCTTGGACGGCCGCGGATGCCAAATTGAAGTCGGCTTCTTCTTGAGTTGTTATTGTGATGTAGAAAAAACAACTTTAAGGTGGTCAGGTCAGAAGCCAACTAGTCTGGCGATCCAGATGTTGAGAAATAGCGATTTTTCGCAAAAGTTCCGTTTTTCCCGCGACTGCTCCGTACGGGCACGTGTTGAATTTGGTTTCTTCTCACGTAATTGCGATGGCAGAAAGCCTAATACAGCCTAATAAGTCTAGATTAGTGAAGAATCTTGTTTTTCTCGATTTTAGTCAGTATTTTCAACTGATTAAGTTTTTCTGTGTTGTAAATTTTTATTAAAAGGTCACTTTAAAAGCATTTTACTAAGATAATAATACAGTGAGGTTTTTTAAAATCTTGTTAGATTGTAACCTGTTTCAGATATCTGATTTTAGATTCTAAAATATTTTCAAAAATACGAACTTTCAACTTTGGGGACATCCATAAATTACATGAGTTTTTTTTTTTCCAAAATCTGGACCCCCCCCTGGTGAGATTTAGTGAGATTTTGCTGGACCCCCCCCCCTCCCCCCCCACGTGAGATTTACCTACAACTTTTTAAAAATGATTTTCCTTTCTCATACTTAAAAATAAAGAAAATCGTATAATTTCTAACTTAAAAAGCTGATGTGAGATTTTAATCGACCCCCCCCCTCCCCCCCCTTTTTGACCTCACTTAATTTATGGATGTCCCCTTTTTCTAAGCAAAAATGGTATAGGTCAACAAATTTTAGTAATTTTATTATAATTTAAGTAATTATTAAATTATTCTAGTAGATATTAACTAATTTCCTAAATTTTTGTATTTGCTTTCACAGTTACATTTTGGTTATTTTCAAGCCGATGTAGATTTCTTGAAATATGTATATTAATTTGGGGACATCCATAAATTACGTGAGGTAAAAAGGGGGGAGGGGGAGTCAATTAAAATCTCACGTCAACTTTTAGTTTAGAAAATATTCGTTTTTTCTTTAATATTTTTTAGCACATTTAGAAAAAATACTCAGATTAGTCAAAACAGCAAATTTAGCCAGTCAGTCGTGATAATTACAAGTTAGAACCATGTTTTCGATTTCAACGGGTTTTTGTATCAAAATTTTGCAAACTGGTTGGAAATTTTTATGGCAATAAAACAAAACTAGTGGTTGAGAAAATCTCACAAGACATTTATGTTTTAAAAAAAGGGGTGGGGTTTCCCCTGGGAATTTTTTGAAATTTGTCCATTAAAAAGTGGGTCAAACTAATTTTTGTTGTGTAAGAATACATATTGATTTTCAAAATACTCTGGCGATCTGGGAAATAACCTCTCGTGGTTATGTGATGTCCTAACTGCTTATGTAATGGTTCTGTTTTGGAGTGTGAAATGGTTAATTTTCTGACAATGTGACATTTTTTCTGTTTAGCTGGAATGGGCACCGATGATCTTTTTAGCCACTTGTTTGGAGGTGGCCTCTTTGGCATGGGTGGAATGGGAGGATCTCGTAGGCGTAAGCGAGGAGAAGATACTGTCTATCCCTTGAAGTAAGTAGTAGGTACTTAAGTTACCTTTTTTGAGGTATTTTTAATGCCTCTTTAAGCATATTTCACACATTAAAAATCAGAAATACTCTTGAAAAAACTAGTCTGGCGTATTCTCACGCTCTTCATTTTCAGATAGGCAGTTAAATCTAAAACAATGGATAACTAAGCAACGAACATCTGCTAATAGGACAGATGGGTGACCAATTTTTGATAGCACACCATTCTTCTGTGTGCCTTTCATCTTTTCATAAGTCACAAGCCATTCTTTCTAACAACAAAATTATTACTTGGCCAAAAGTGCTACAAATGTGGAAAGATTCATTTTTGTTTCTGAAAACTTTTATGAAAACAAGGGTTTAGCAAAAACTCTTTGACATGACATGAAATGAAAAATTAGCTTTATAGGAATACTCAATAGTCTTGGAGGGAATAGAGGTTTTCAGTATAACAAAGTTTATTATATCAAAAGTATACTGCAAAAAATTTTTAAAATCTTTCAAATATGCTGGTTTAGTTTTTAAATTAAAAATTGTTTAGGAAGTGCATTTACATGAGTAGCTTGTGTGGTGTCTAATGTATTTTTTTTTTCTTTAGGGTGACTCTTGAAGATTTGTATAATGGTAAAACTTCCAAGTTGAACTTGAACAAAACAGTTATCTGTAAAACTTGTGATGGGTAAGTTTTATTCACATGGTATTTCTACTTCGCATTTCAATCTAGAACGAGATATATGATAGTGCATGGTCATAGACCATATATTATGCACTTGTTAAGTAGCAATATAACTTAATAAATAAACCACCCTCTGATAAGGTTGCTGCAAAGAAAGCAACCCTGAGGTTACTCACAGTTTGTATAAATCTTACAGCCGTATCGACCATTGCAAGTTAAACCGAAAGTATGAGTAAAACCTCGCATCCTAGCGTTAACGTTATCGACCAGTCTTACTCCCGAGTAAAACCAAGGTAAAACCTACGTTGTGTGACCCCTCAACTTTGCCGAGTAAAACCTGGTTTAAGTAAACAAAATGGCCGCCGGCAATATGTTAGTAGGGTTAGTAGAGAGAATTAAGGTTAAATGTGTGAAAATACAAACATTTTAAGCTTTATTTAGGTGATTCATTTCATTTGTAATCATGTGCATTTGATTTAGTTTTAAAAATAAAGACAATTAACTAGTAAAGAAACGTTCAAAGTAATACTGATTTGCGTTTTGAGTTCGTGTTCATATTCATAGATGGCGCCCCGCAAATATTACTTTTGGTATTCTATTATAACATAATTTAGGAAGCACTTATTTCCCCAGTTTTAAAAACCTTTCTCTTAATTCAATAATCCATTTAAATTACTCCAAAAATTTCTTAATTTTGGAGAGGTGTTTCAGAATTTTTGAATTACGGTAAGTATTTTTAAAAAAAGATTGAAATTATGCTATAGAGAACGTGGGAAGCCGAGGTTCGATCGCGTGAGCTGCCGTGTGTCTCCGCTGTCCAATCAGAAGTGTTCTTACATAGTCCCGCCCTTCTTACTCTCGAGTAAGCTATACCGATGTTGGTCGATAAGCTCGGCATTTATTACGCGAGTCTTCTTTACTCTCGAGTTAGCTTCGATCTTACTCGAGATGGTCGATACGGCTGTTAGTCAGTTAATACTGCTTTCTCAATTGTTGGCAGATTATTTTAGAAAGGACACATCAAAACGACAATTAATACTTCTAGGTTACACTTCATAAATAGCTAAAGGGAGAGAAAGATATTGGTTGCTTGAGAAAATTTTATACTTGTTTCTGCTTTGTGCCTTCCTTTCATAATGGAGAATATTCAGATTAAACAGGAACCTTTTTATGTAACTCACTCTTAGTTCCGTCTTCAAAACAATTAATGTTGAGTAATTTCACTTTCAGAGTGGGAGGCAGAGCAGGTGCTGTCAACAAGTGTAATGCTTGCCATGGCCGAGGCATTAAAGTGTCATACAGACAACTCGGACCTGGCATGGTCCAGCATGTGCAGTCAGCCTGTGGAGATTGCAATGGAGAAGGTATAGATACTTGTATTAAAACTCCTATAGATAAGATGTGCAGGCCTGCACAATGTACAGACTGCCAGACCTCTTTTTGTGGCCTGATAAGTCTACTAGAAGAATTTAAATGATTGAATAAGTTTGATTTAAAGTATATGCATTTATTTTGCTAACCTAAGAAAGGTAACAAAAACTTTAAAAGTATACAAATTTTATCAAAGTTAATATAAACAAACATCTGTGTTGTGTATCATGCAACAAAAAATATTTTGAGCATAAAAACTATGTAATAATTTTCTCTATTCAATAGTTTATAACAATCTGTCATGATCAATTTTCTGACCCACTAGAGCAGACCAGATAGATTTTTTTGGCCTGCAACATGTTGGAATTGTAAGAATTTGGCTTTATAACAATTAATGTTTGTGCAGGCCTTGGTTTAGAGTATATTAACCTCAGTGCTAAATGCTAATAAATCCTTATGTTATATCCCTGTATAAAATCCCTTGTGTATACTTTTTGCATTAATCAATGTTATCTGTCTACTTTATAAACAATAAATCTTGATGAACTATCCTACCTGTCCCCCAGCTAATGCAACAATTTCATTTTTAATGAAAGCATATTAGATTAATTATTTAAGATCTCTGGACTAAGCTTTCCATAATTATCATTCAATGAAATGTTACTGTGTAGCATTCACATACTTTCATTCTAGTTTAGTTACCTGTGTCCAGATGTAATGGTTAGTTCTCTACTTTGTAAAACATTATTCAGAATTTTGACCCTATCTGAAGTTACAAGTGTTTTTTTTAGACAGATTTGATTTGTTATAATGAACTTCAGCAGACTAACAAGGAGAGGATCCCAACGTGTCATCACCAATTTGGTTCATTTTTGGTGTGGAAGTAGTGCATAACTAGGACATCAATTTGTGAAAGTATTAAGAAGCAACTTTCAGAAATTTTGGAGAAAATCGCAATTAAAAATCTTAGCATGTACCTATAAATTTAATAAGATTCTAGTCTTGCAAGCGGATCGTGGTGTAGCGGTAAGAGCTGTGATTCCCAACCCAAAGGTCCCGGGATCGAGTCTCGTTACATACCATAATTTTTATTTTTGTTTTCCACGCAATTAAGAGCACAGATATGAAATAAAGTAGTACATATTTATATTTGTAATTATCAATTTTGAAACATTTTTTAAATATTTTGTTTTTTGTTTTTGAAGTCTTTTCATTCCTTGTTTCCCAAAAAAATAGTTATTAAATCCAATTTTTATGATACTATTGTAAATATTATATGTTTACCTACAAAAATGTTTATTTTAACTATCAAATCAGACACATAACAAATCCTTTTAGAATATAACAAAATTGCGTACTTTCTTTCGGATAGTTAGGGATAAATTAAGGTAAAACTTCATACATAAAAATATAAATTATTATTTTTTTTATTATTATTTTTTTTAAATCTTTTCATTCCTTGTTTCCCAAAAATATAAATTATTAAATCCAATTTTTTATGATCCTATTGTAAATATTATATATTTACCAAAAATTTTTTACGCACAAGAAAAAATATTTCAAAATTTATAATTAAATATTATTATAAGTTTATTTCATATCTGTGCTCTTAATTGTGTGGAAAATTAAAATAAAAAATATGGTATGCAGCGAGACTCGATCCCAGGACCTTTGGGTTGGGAATCACAGCTCTTGCCGCTACACCACCATCCGCTTGCAAGACGAGAATCTTATCAGATATATAAGTACATGTTGAGATTTTTAATCGCGATTTTCTCCAAAATTTCTGAAAGTTGCTTCTTAATATTTTCACAAATTGATGTCCTAGTCATGCACTACTTCCACACCAAAAATGAACCAAATCGGTGATGACACGTTGGGATCCTCTCCTTGTAAGTGACAATATATCCCTGCCTACTAAGCTGTTATTGAAAACATAACCCAGTTTTTAAGCAGTTGCATAGAAATGAATTAATGGAAAGGAGTTTGTCATTTTCAGACTTGTTTTGCCAGCCTTTTCCCCCTGAGTCTTCTATAAAAAAGAATTAAGTCCTGAAAAACTTCCTGAATTTGTCACTTCTTTTTGATGGTATTTTGATGAATATTTAACCTCTTGCCCCCTAGACTGTGTTAAAAGGGTCGGAGTTTAATAAGACTGAATACCTTTCCTTTATTAACATATGTTCTATGGGGGAAAACAAAATGTTAAAATAATTTGGGTTGTGATGATAAAGATTGATGTGATTCAGTAACTATGTTGACTGTTTAATGATCATCATTAATCTTCTCGCTGAACCCTTATTGACTCAACTTCCTACAGACTGAATCTATGTAAATAGTTAACTTTAAAGTAAATATTTATTTCTCCAGGTGAACTTCTGAATGAACGTGACAGATGTAAAGTTTGTAAAGGAAAGAAAATTGTTCATGAAACCAAGCGCTTAGAGGTTCATGTGGAAAAAGGCATGCATGACGGACAAAAAATCTACTTCAGAGGAGATGGAAACCAACAGGTAATGAACTACTGAACTACATCCTTAAATTATCTCAATGTTTTTCTTACTCTTTTGAAATAGAACTTAGCTACAAACTTGTAGTATATTTTTAATTTAATGCAGTTGAGAAAAATTTTTTGCCCTAAAATTAATAGGGGTAATCATTATTTTTTATTTAAGACAATCCATGCTGTAATTAAATTAAGTCTTATGTTTGCATGTGGTAGTTAATGGATTGAGTTTACAAAAGCATAAAAGTGTCCAATAAATTGGGATTTTAAAAGAAATGTCCATTGTCCATTCAAAAATGTGAACATATCTGCTAATGGCTATCAGCTGAGGGGGAATAGCTATGGGGCTGCACCCCCTAAAATTTTTAAGTACCTCTAGTGCAATCTAGAGCTGTCTGAAATAAACAGATACTATTTTTAGGGGGTTGCAGAGATAATTTACAGTAGCTAAAATTATTACTCATCCAGTGTTTATGAAACTAAAAACTGTATTAAAAAATAGTAATATTCTATAATCACTGTACAATTTATGTAACTTGTTTGATTTGGGTAAAAAGCTTCACTTTGGAATTTGGTCAATGAGAACAATTCCAAGTGATCAAAGGCAAGGCTGGATTGTTAAGAAATTAATTTAAGGCCATGTAGTTTCTTGGCATTTTTTAAGTAAGGAGCCACTGTTTTAACGTGTTAAAAATTAATGGTTGTATGATTGTTTTTTTACTGTGCAAACCCATATAAGATTTTCATGATGAAATTTTCAGCCTTTTAGTGGATTTAATGTGCTGAGCTGAGTAACAAATTTGTGATACAAAGCATATTCTTTTTAGCCTGGTGTTGAACCCGGTGATGTCATCATAATCCTCCAAATGCAACCCCATGAGCGCTTTCAAAGGGAAGGGGAAGATCTCTACACAACTCAAAGCATTACCTTGGTTGAGGCTTTGTGCGGTTTCACCATCCTTGTCAAACATTTAGATGGAAGAGACCTAGCTGTGAGACATGCTGCTGGGGAAGTGATTGAACCAGGTAAGATGGATGATTGTAACTTGATTTGAGTATCTTCGTATTTGTCTTATGAGGATAGTTCATAGCGTTTTCTTTATTTTGTTATAGGAACTGTGAAAGGTGTTCTAAATGAAGGCATGCCTCTATACAAAAATGTATTTGAAAAAGGACATCTGTATATTAAATTTAATGTTACTTTCCCTGATAAACATTTCGCTGATCCAGCTAAGTTGAAGGTAAATATTATTCTATTGTGTAAATCTTTTAAGGTTCAATAACTATTCTTTTAATCTTAAGAACTTGGTTAATAGATTTGTTTATTAAATTCTTGCATAAGCATTGTTTTTGAATTGTAAAGAATATTAATAACAATTTCTATGTCAGCAAAATGTGGATATTTATAATAATTATTTCAAAAGCTGAAATTTACAAAGGAGCATACCTTTTTACAGTGATCGCAGTTGTCCTATAATTCCTATATTTTTAGGAAAATCCGAAAAAATGTCCTATATTTGTCCTATATTTTCAAAAACGGCCATTTGTCCTATATTTTTTCCATTTCACAAAACCAAAAACTTAAACTGCCTAAACTTCTTTCTTAAAAATCGAGAAATAGTTTTTATTTCCAAGAAAAAAGACTAATTATCGTGGAAAAAGTCGGAAAATCGCTATTTTTCGTGTAAGTTTCGTTTTGCGTGCGGAGTTCCGTTCCTCCCGCGGCTTCTTTCTCGATCGGCCGCGGGCGCTAAGTTGAAGTTGGCTTCTTCTTGCGTTGCTATTGCGATGTAGAAAAACCAACTTTACAGTGGTCAGAAGTCAACAAGTCCGGTGTTCAGGATCACATTCTCCTGAAAAGTCGAAAAATAGCAATTTTTCGCGTTCCGTTTTTTCCGCGCCTAGTTGAAGTTGACTTCTTGTTTTTCAAAGGCCTTGCCCCCCCCCCTTAAAAAATTTTTGAAGTTTCAAGAGTTGATAAAAAGAGGTGAAGTTAAAATTAAATGGCATCGGAAATGGAAGCTTAAATTTCCAAACTTTTTCTGAGGGAAGACCCCCTTTTGTATTTGAAACTCTATTATTTTATTCACAACTTTTTTTTTTATAAAGTTACATCAAAAGGCAAAACTTACCAAAAAATGTATGCCCAAAATTTGGACTAGGTGTATCAAAACTAGTTAATACCCTGTTTTTTAGAGTTAGTTATTTCCAAAAATTTTCTGGGGAAGACCCCTAGACCCCCCTTTTGGTAGAACATATTTTAACACTGAATATATTGGTGGGATGTAGTTTGTATTTTAAAAATATTAAAATTTCTGTTACTTCTCTTTTGTTGCAATATTATATATATAATATTGTTATATGTAACAATAATTTGTTTCTTACACAAATATTCTTGTGACAAACATTCTTTAGTATTTTTAAAGGTTTGATCATTACTTTTAAAAATTTTTTATTTTTTAAACTATTCACAATATTATTCATCCTTAGGAAACTTAACCATTAAGAAACTTTTATTTATATGTTTTGATTAATTATTTTTCTGAAATTACTTAGTTTTTTAACAGCGATACAAAATTTGCTATTAGCTCTACTGTAATTTTTACTGTAACTTCTTTTGTGGCCCTCCATGTCTCAATCAACAATGAGAGTGGCCCTCCTCCCAAAAAGGTTGTGCATCCCTAAACTATTCACATTTTTCAAAGTCGCATTTATTTGTTCCTCTTTAAACAATTACATAACCTTTATTTTTTTACTTACTAAAAAGGTTCCCCCCATTTTTTCCAATAATAAAAGCTCCTGAAAGAATCTTGGTTTCCTCTGGGGACAGACCATTGCATAGTGCATTGTTTTGTTACCATTGCATGGTTTTAATAGTTTTATAATCTAAATTTTTGAGTCTGCTGGGATTTATTTACCATTTGTCAAATTTGTGAAAGGATTTTGAGCATTTTTAAAGGTAATTACCTTTTGGCCAAATATTTAAAATATTGAATTTTTCATAAATACTCTCTTAAACTATTTTAAATAGTGCTTTTATCAAAATTTCTCATTAATTTGGTTTTATTATAAAAGGCTTGTGTATTAATGCATATTAAAATTTTGTCGTTCCAATAAAAGGTATGATTGATTTAATTTTGATGTCCTATATTTTTTTGTGGGAAATCCTATATTTTTTCTTGAGCCTGCTGCTATCACTGTTTTTAACAATAAGCATAAAACTCTTAATTTTTAAAATAACTCTTTTTATGATGCACTTTCATTTTATTGTTTAAAATATCTTAAAGCAGGATTAAGCATTTTATAATTTTTAAAAATAATTTAGCTGCAAGGTCATATAAAATTTGCTATTGAATACGTAAATTTTTATAATACTAAGTGATCCTGATTTAAATTGTATAGTGCATTTTCATCATTAATGCTGTTCAAACCGAGATACTAAGTTTGGATGTCGATTTATACCAGCAACCCCCTCTTGCTGATCATGTGACTTGCATAAAACCAGTGTCAAGCCTGAGTAGTCTTTAAAAATCCCATCACCCTCCAAAAACCCAGTGGGATTGTTTTGGTCATATGATGAACAGCACTGTTTTCTCTTGTTTTGGAAAGTTATGCATTCCTAAAGAATAAAAAAAGTGTCTTTATCCTTTAAGTCCTAGACAGCTCGAGATTACCATTGAATCTAATATAAAATTTGGGACGACTAGGACTCAAAGGGTTAAATATCGAATCTGTAAGCTTTGCGAAGAGATAATTTATCGCTCCAAATAATTGTCATAAACTCATTCATCTTATGTAGAAATGTTGAGGAAACATTCACAATTAATACTTTTGCTTGCCAATAGTCTGGGTTTTAATGCTTTTTCTTTCCACAGCTTCTAGAAGAAGCCCTGCCCCCCAGACCTCATTTTGAAATGCCCACTGGAGACAACGTGGAAGAAGCTGACCTGCACGATTACGATGCAGACTCGCACCGCGGTGCCAGCACCAGCCGATCCGAGGCCTATGATTCCGACGACGAGGAACGGTTCCGCGGGGGCCCAGGCGTGCAGTGCGCACACCAATAAGCCACAGACTGTCTAGCTCTGAATTTTTTGGACTGGTGAAGCGAAGAATTATTTTAAAAGGAAGCTGTCGTGGGAATTAGTATCCATCCTGTTAGGGTGGGTCTCTGTGCAACGTCTGTTTTATTTCAGCTATCAATTCCTCAAATGTTGGGACGTGCACACTTAAATGTTGAAGGATACTTCTGTATAATAGTAATGTATCTATTTATATATATATGAACATTGAGTGCTCCATACCTTTTTCATTGGAAAGTTAGTTGTAGAGAAGAGTGGAATACTTGTGATAGCGGTTTTTGTTCATTACGGTCCCCATGGATTAGACTCCTTCAGTGGCTCTATTTAATTGCACTTCCATAACTTAGTTGTTATTTTAGAATTTTTGTAAAAATGAAACTAGCTGCATTGAATAAAATTTTAATGTGATTAAGTTTAAGTGTACAATAAATTGAAGGTTTTATCTGTATTAATGTGAGTGATAAAACTGCAATGAAATACTCAAATTGATTTATAGAAATCGGTGTTGCTTCCTCAGAAATCATAACTATGTAATGCCATTTACTATTTTTTTTCTCATTCTATAAGGTTCTTGGTGTTTAAGCATCAATTTTAAATGTTGCTTCAAAGTGCATGAGTTTACCTCAATACTATGTTAAATCATCTTTGCCTTTGCTTGTATTTATTTTGACTGTAATCAGTGCAACACATCGTACATAAACTCACTTATATTTCAAGAATTTGTCATTATTTTCAAGTAGACCTTATACGATTGTAGAAAGGTAAGCAACAGCCTTCATCTATACAGGCATGTGTTAAATTAACAATTAAACTTCAAATTTGTATAATTATTATTTAAGAAGGGACATTTTAGTCTTTTGTATATAATTAAGAAATATTTAAAAAAATTTTTGGTTCAGTCTGTTAAGACTAAAAAGGATTCTTGTAATTTTAGTTGGAAGGGATAGCTCTCTCAACCTTCCATAAATCTGCTCATGCTGAAGAATAGTGAAACTTGTACCTGTTTTTTATACGGGATGCAAATTTCTTTTTCTATGAAATAAGAGATATTTCATTAGTATTTTAAAAAGCCCTTTGTGTACAAGATTTTTTAAAAATTTTATTAGCATATTAATGGGCTGCCATCAATTTAATTTAAAACGATTGACCCATCATGCTGAATATTGAGTTGCAGTAAAATTGGTGACTGAATGAAATTAAATTCTCATTAATAAAATATTCTGTTTGATAATTCAGGTGTTATTCTCTGTAAGTGAAACAGAAAGGAAAAGAACTTGAGAAGTGTTAAGCTAAGTAATATAACTAACAAGTTAGGATTAAAAGGCAGCTTGGAAAAAAAGACTGGCTATGTCTGCAAAGGGTTGATGGAATTCAGACATGTATAAAAAGTTCTTAGAATGGAAATCCGTCCCAGGTTTAATATGAAATGTATAATTGGTCAACTGATTGGCATAGTATTTGTATTAACCTTGCACATTTTGCCACAAAATAAGCCTTGTTTTACACAGATACAACTTAAAATTCAGGACCTATTTAATTGTTCATATATTTATGGATTTTTCTGCGATTAAACAAAATCTGCTAGATTGGGGGAAATGATTAAAAAGATAGTTCCAAGTTCAGTCTTGCTATTTTTGAAGAGTGGCACCCATGTTTAAGGGTAGTAGTTAAAGTTAAATGAACTGTTAAATAGTCATGCATTTAGGTATAGTTAGATACTTGAAGCAATGATGGAAAAGCTTCCCATATCAGAGGTTATTGCAAAAGATGGTCAGAAAATTAGTTTTACTAGACAGTAAAAAAAATCAATGATCTGAAAATAACATTTTTGATGTCCTTTTAAAACTACTACAGCTACAGTCATGAAATGTATACTCTCTAGGTTTAGCGTTGTGGAAAACGTATTTAGGAAATATAAAAAGCTGAGAAGTTGCAGGCCATCTTTGTACAAAGCTCTTTTTGTAACTGTTCTGATTTAACCTGCATCAGTATAATAAGACAATCCACTTGTTTGACTGAAAATATTAGTGTCAAACTATTGGTATTGAAATTGGCAAAGATGTAAATTTTCTGTGTTCAACTTCAAAGCCATGGTTGACACGAGATATAATTGGGTATTTGATTTTGGAGACAATGTGTAAAATGATTTAATTTATATCCAGATTCTATAACCCAATGAAATTGAAGTTTAGACTTTTAGAGGATTTAATTCCACTTTCCACAAAAGTAATATAACACAATTTTATTTTTATCACTACGGTTTTATCATACAGAAATCTACTCGTTTGAATTTGCGGCAAGTTTTACTTAGTATAGTAACATGAACTTAATAAATAGCTGATCAGTGATCAGTTCAAGAACGAAAAGAAAGAGGACGTCCAAAGTGGGGTCAGGTTATATTTTCCAAAACATCTCCTAGATGGCGCTACAAGTATGAGAAAAGGGTTTTACAAGGAAATGTGAAACCGGTGGAACTCCCATAGCGGTTCCGTGATGCCCTCTTAAAACAAACCCCTAGCCTGGAAGGTACTTTAAGAATACTTTATATTTACCATTCTTAAAATTTTTCCTGGGGGATCCTCCCTTTTTTTTTTTTAAAGGGGTGGTCTTTAAAATGCGACAGTAACAAAAAGTTATTCTCGAAATTTAAAAACAACCCCTGAAGGGCACAGTTTTTAGCCCCCTCCCGAAATTTTTTTGGGGTAGGACCCCTTTTGTGCTGGAAACTCTTATTCAGGCCTGAGGAGAAGGGGGGGGGGTACAATCCCCCGGGACCCAGATATTTTCTTATTGGGTATTAGAAATTTTTTGTTCACCCTGAAGGCCGCCGAAAATGAGTAAATTTCAGTTTTCAAGGGGTGTATTTCCGAAAATTTTCTAGGGGGGACCCCCAGACCCCCTAATGGAGATAATTGAATTCTCTAAAATTTCATACTCAAGATAAATCATTATTTCAAAGGATCCTAGGCTTAACTTAATTTCAGAAAAAGCCCATCCCTGAGTGTCTTTCAATTGCAGGGATGCAAGTGCTGCGCCAATTGCGCCGAACTGCGCCAATTATTGAATCTTGCGCCATCCTGCTCAAAAATGTAGTTTTGAACCGAAATTGCGCCGAACTGCGCCAAAGCGAGTATTTTCAGGCAAATTTTTCAAAATTGTTTACTCCGCGACCCGTCCAATAATCGCCAACAATTGAAATTGGCACTTCAGAGCATTTTTCCAGAGTGCAATGATAACCGCGCTTATGGCGTAAAGAGTGAAAATTTACGGCGCCAAAGCTGTCCGCGCGCGACTTTCCAAATCGAAACGAAAGCCACGCCCGGCGGGTCATTTTGTGCGGCCCGCAATGCGCCCTGAACCCCCCTCCCAAAAAAAAGTAGCTTTAAAACACTTTTTAGCATACTAAAATTTAAAGTTATTTCGGGGAAGGTCGCGATTTTCCCGCTTATTTCTGCTCTTCCACTTTTTCATCAATTTTGCGCCCCGCGAACTAATTATAACTTTTTCAGATAATCTCTACTTTTTTACTTCCCAGATTATTTCCTAGACTCAAGATCACTAGTTATCGCCGAAAAAAGTCGGAAAGTCGCGACTTCTCGTGAAAGTTTCGTTTTGCTCACGGAGTGAACCGTTCCTTCCGCGATGCTTTCTTGGACGCGCGGCCGTAAAGTTGAAATCGGCTTCTCTTCTCGCGTTCTTATTGCGATGTAGAAAGAACAACTTCACTGTTGTTAGAAACTACTTGCAAATCTGGTGTTCCGGAAATCGAAAAATAGCGATTTTTCACGAAAGTTCCGTTTTTTTCCGCGACTGCTTTTTCCGGGCGCCTGTTGAAGTGGACTGTAAGAGCAGCCTAATAAGTCTACTCTAGTGATAGATATCTCTCAGAACAGCGTTTAGGGGCTTATGTAAGAAAGGGCCTACCCCTCCCCCCAGAGTCAAGGTTACCAAAACCCTGTTTTTTAAGTGTCAAATTTTCTGGGGGGAGGGCCTCTAAACCCCCTTTTGCACTTGGAACTTGAATTCACAACTTTTTATAGTAAATTCATCAAAAAAGGTAATTCCTGTTTTTAAGGTCAAATTTTCTGGGGGGACCCCCAGACCCCCCTTTGGTGCTTTGAATTTATTACTCACAACTTTTCTTATAGAAAGTTCTCTAAGATACAAATTCTAAAAATTGAACCTATTAAATATGCGGGGCTAAGGTTTTTCTAAGTTGTAAATTTTTAGTGAAAGGTTGCTTTGAAGCAACTTAAGATAATAATACAGTGGTTTATTTAAATCAGGTTAGATTATAACCTGTTTTAGATATCTATAAGATTTAAGATTCTAAAAAAAAATTTCAAAAATATATTCTAACTTTTTTTTTACTTAGCATAAGTGATATTGGTAAAAAATTTCAGTAATTTAATTATTTAAGTGAAGGTAAATTAAAATTGGTTCTCTCATTGCTAAAAATTATTAGTTTCATGCTAAAAAATTGCATAAAACTTAAGCTTGCGCTTTTCACTCTTTTTTCATCTTTCGACAAACTCATCCCTAATAATTGCAAATAAACCAATAAAATATGTAATTTTAAAGGATTAAATATGTTAACATGTTTGGGTAATAAAATATTTTCATAGTGAAAAAAGTTAAGTTATTCTATTCCTCAGAATCGGATTTGGTAATATCAAATCATCCCTGTCCTAAGGAAAATCCCTTGCTCCAAAATGGTGTTTTTCCTGCTCCGAAACGAGGGTTTGCTGCTCCAAAATGGTGTTTTACCTGCTCCAAAACTTAGTTTTGCTGCTCCGAAATGGTATTTTTCCCTGCACCAAAGGTGCTCTAAAACCCCTTTTTGCCACTTGCATCCCTGCAATTGTGAAAAGTATCCAAAAAAGAGTTTAAAACTTCTTTTTTAAGGGTTCAATTTCCAAATTTCCTGGGGATTCTCCCAGACCCCCCTTTATAGTGCTTGTCACTCATCCTATAATCAAGAAAACGAAATTTTTAAGTTTATCAAGTTTCAAATCTTGCATAGAAATGTTCAAAACTGCATCAAGCTTATACATTTACTTAAGACAATTTTTGCCCCCCCCAAAAAAAAAGAAGAACTGGGGGCCCGCTTCTCAACTTGCCCGGCTTGGTTCTCGGCGGCACTGCTCTTATTACTCTCAAATTTGGTCCATATTAAGTTTATCAAGATGCAAAATTCTACCTAAAAATGTATTAAAAGCTGCATTAAATCTATTAAATATACATGGGAGGGGGGTAGGAATAATTTTTGTTCCTCTCACCCCGGTGGAAAAATCTAGCGTTTTTTCTGATAATGACTAAATTTTTAGATGATATTCAGATCCGCCTCTGTGCAGAGGGATTCAGGGGGTTTATCCATCTGTGACACTTTGTGACAAGGAAGAGGGGGGTTTCTATAATAATAATTGTGACTTAACAAAATGGAAATCAACAAAAAAGCAATATTTTTACTAAAGATTGTAAGGTTTTTTACATGACTATAAACAATATTATTATCATAATTTTACAAAAGAAAAAAGAGTTCCCTTTGAAATTAAAAGTAAGGGTTCACTTTAACTGATATAAGTATTAGGTCCCTGATTCTTGCCACCCTTTTCTAACATATTTTTGTAAAAGTGTGTGACAAAGAGGGATATGATGAAGTATGACACTTCTTGACAAAGGAGAGGAAGGGGTCAAAAATTTTAGTAAAAAAAGTACATCATTTATGAACGGGTGCCCCATGGTATCCTACCAAAATCCACCCATGCATTTAAGGAATTTTCTCAAGTATGCCCCCTTAAATCTCCCTCTATATCCCAACTTAAAAAATAACTATTTCAGGATTTCTAATAGAAGAGAACATTTTGTTTCTTAATGTCTCCATCCCACCTGAGGTATTTCTACTCGATCCAAAAGAAGGTGCAATTCTTTCGGAAGATGTCTCACAAGCAAAGACAACAATTACAACGCTTTTGCCATCACATTTTTGCTCTTCTTTTCGGGTCACCCATACTTAAAAGAATTTCCCGAACGTTCCTCCATCCAAGTTCTTTTTTCCCCACTACAGCGTGTTGTCTGCTGCCGATCTTTCCTAGAAGCGGCAGGTGAAGGTGCCAGCAAACGACTTTGAACGTCACCGCTGATGTCACGAGATCCATTCCAACCGTCGTGTGTCGGATCACGTAACCATCATCGGGGTCAAAACTCCCCGTTACAGTGATCCCCATTACGGACGAACATGGAGGAAGGAACTGTCATGATATTACAGGGTAAATAATCGAACCTTTGAGAAATTTAATAATGAGTCTGATTCTTGAAGACTCCGAAAATACTCTCCTGGTGTCGAAGTCCTCGTTTAATAATCTCTTTTAGGGAATGTTCCTTTTTTGTACTTGGGCAAGAAGCACTTGCAAAAATGGTGATGGCTGTTTTTGGAAAAAATTTTGTATATTCGATTAGTTGTACCTTTGTTACCACGAAAATCGAAACTGTGTGAATGATAAATATTTTTTTGATCTTGCTGGCAATGTTATTCTTATATGGGATACTTCCTGAAATGATTATGACACAGGCGCGTATCCAAGGGGGGGCACTCTGGACAGTGCCCCCCTCGGACCAAAAAAAATACTCAAAATGAGTTTAAACCCTACTTTTACAAGTCAAATTTCAGAATTTTTTCTGGAGGAGAACCCCCATACCTCCAGCGGTACCACAAAGGATCTTGAGTGATATTTTTAAGAAAATCTCCAATATTTTTGTCTCAAAAGGTAACAGTGATGGTCTGGAAAAGTGCCCCCCTTGGAGCCGTGCTGGATCCTCGCCTGCTATGACATACCACTCTTTTCCTCAATTTTTAGGTTATAGCCCCCTTTTTGTAATATGGCCCGGGGATCCAGGGACGCAGCATACAACCGCCCAATTCTAAAATATTAAGCCCCTCATATTTCAACAATGTAACAGATTCCTGCCTAAAGGCTATTCATTCACATTGTTTCACTTTCACTATTTATCCTGAGTGATTCCCTCCAGAGAAATCGCTAGTTTGCACAGAAAAGTTGAAGGAGTAAAGGGTGAAACGTCAAATCACACTTTCCCTTTTGATAATTCCTCCAAAATGAACACGAAAAGGGATAAGTCTGAAAGAGCCATTATTAGACTTGCTCCATATGAGTTGTCGGGGAAACGTACCTGTCGGGAATATGAACTGTCGGGCAGTTGAACTGTTAATAGTTCACTATATCGGGGTTTGGCCGTACACTCTACGATTCCCTAACTGTTATTCAGATCTGTTGATATTTCTCCCACGGGACAAGAGGAGCTCTTTTGGATCCCTGACATCATATTCACGCTTCCCTGCACAACCTGTCCCCGATGGTAATTTTAGTGCAATCTGGAGCAAGGACTCGATGGCTTAGCTCAGTTGATGATGTTACCCTTGCCCTTCTGCTTTTTTTTTTACTCCTGAGGACAGGGAATATCACTCAAAAGCAATT
This sequence comes from Tetragnatha montana, assembly GCA_963680715.1. NCBI lineage: Eukaryota > Metazoa > Arthropoda > Arachnida > Araneae > Tetragnathidae > Tetragnatha > Tetragnatha montana. The sequence goes on along the minus strand of OY796683.1, from coordinate 4,704,915 downwards.
TTCATTGTTCGTAACAAGTGTCTTGAACTAAACCGAAATAATTTTTGAGCATGAAAATAGGTCCGCAAAGAAGATTACAGACAACTACTGTTGCCCTGTAGTGAAAATTTCTGAATTTACCAGTAGTAAAAATAATGTTAAAAACTCATAGCACTTTACTGATTTGATATTTTTCCTTTCTCTGGCGAATACTTTTAAAGCAACACACTTTTATTTCCCTTTAATTTTGGAGTTTTCTTGTAGTTTTGAAAACTTAATATCTCGAAATTTTCACCCGTCCCTTCGATTTTGCGACGTGGAGAGTATTAGTACTAAAAATAGGATCAATAAAGTGACTGAATATGAAAAAAGATAAAACAATGAAGATATTGATAAATTTATTCAAGTTTAATGTTATTTTTAATGGGACGAACAAAAATGCTTTCGTGAATGAAATAAGACTTCGTTATTTATTTATTTAAATACATTGCCAAACAGAAGTAAAATTCCAATTACTTGGCAAGAAAAAGACACAAACAGTACAACATATTAAATATAAAAGGACACACATAACCACAAAAAATAAGCACTAAATCTACACAAAAGACAAAAACAAAAAATCATGGAGATACACTTTGCAAATAATCAAGTTTTAATTTAGAGTTAGAATCTAAAAACAGATCACTGGTTGTAGGCAGATTATTAACTATTTTATAAAATTGATAAATAGTTTGGCTTGAAAGATAGTTCTTGACAATTAAAGGAATCGTGAATATTATATTATTAAAAGCATAATAAATTAAATAAAGTAAATAATGTTCCAACTAATAATTTATTCTTTTCTTCCTCTCTAAAGTATAAAAAATTATCGGGAAAACTACACAGCTATGTGCTATTTAAGTCAAATTTTTCCAGCGTTCTAGGTTCATTTCTCTCTACCACCAATATCTTCCTTGACTTTTTTACTTAAACACGCAAAGCGTAAACTTGATCTTACAAAATTAAAAATGAGAAAAAATAGTTATTTTTGAAGGAGGCGCGTAGGAATTCATCTCGCGAATCATAATTTAATTAAATACACTTTTCGAAGGTTATGGAGGTGTTTAACAAGAGCAAGTTTTCTTTGAAGTTATATGGAAAATTTGAAATGAGTTCAAGGGCCGGATAAAATATGGGTTCACGGTGAGTTCATGAGGATTATTTCCAGGATCTCATCAGGAATTCTATTAATTTAATTTTGTTTTGTCTTTTTGTAAAATGAATTGAAAACCTTGAGCTTGAACTTTTAGTGGAGTCGCTTGTGTCAAAAACCAATGGTGTAAAAAAAACTTTTGGCAGAAGCTTAGTGAGTGGTATCATTCGATTCGTAATGACGTCTACATTAACGTGGTACCGGGTGTTTTTTCCGAATTCCGTGCAGGGGGTTTCTATAACGTGATGAATGCAAGATGGCCGCCGCAGGAAAAAAGCTGTAAATGGCGATCTAGCAATGTTATCGGAACTATTTTTGGACCAAAAGCTCAGAAATATATATTTTTATCGAATAGCTACAAAAATAAGCATCTAAATCGGTTAAAAATTGCGTTTATGACGTCATAACCAAAAAATGGCTATTTTCACCAAAAATACAGTATTTTGTCATGTAATACTTTAAATAGATACTATTTTCAATGTGAATGTAACGAAAATATGTTCATAATAAAAAACCAACAATGAAAATTTCATTGATGGTCACAAAAGGCGGATATGACGTCAGAAATCCAAAATGGCTGTCACATAGAATAAAAATTTTTATTTTTTTATTCAAAAATTTTTTAATTGGGAATTATTACACTTATATGAATGTAATAAAGGTATTTTGAGGATAAAATTTAACAAAACATTTTAAAATTCTTGAAAATAGCATTGAAATATTAGGTGTGAAAGACAGAACTACAGTATTTTGTCATGTAATTTCTTAAATAGATGCTATTTTCAACGTGAATGTAAAGAAAATATGTTCATAATTAAAATGCCAGCAATGGAAATTTCATTCTTTGTCACACAAGGCGGATATGGCGTCAGAAATCCAAGATGGATGGCATGTGAAATGAATTTCTTTAGTTTTTTACTCCAAAATTTTTTAATTGGGAATTATTTTATCCTTAAAATGACTTTATTACAACATTAATAAAAAAATAATAATTCCCAAATAAAAAATTTTGGAGTAAAAAACTAAAGAAATTCATTTCACATGTCAGCCATCTTGGATTTCTGACGCCATATCCGCCTTGTGTGACAAAGAATGAAATTTCCATTGCTGGCATTTTAATTATGAACATATTTTCTTTACATTAACGTTGAAAATAGCATCTATTTAAGATATTACATGACAAAATACTGTAATTCTGTCTTTCATACCTAATATTTCGATGCTATTTTCAAGAATTTTAAAATGTTTTGTTAAATTTTATCCTCAAAATACCTTTATTACATTCATATAAGTGAAATAATTCCCAATTAAAAAATTTTTGAATAAAAAAATAAAAAATTTTATTCTATGTGACAGCCATTTTGGATTTCTGACGTCATATCCGCCTTTTGTGACCATCAATGAAATTTTCATTGTTGGTTTTTTTATTATGAACATATTTTCGTTACATTCACATTGAAAATAGCATCTATTTAAAGTATTACATGACAAAATACTGTATTTTTGGTGAAAATAGCCATTTTTTGGTTATGACGTCATAAACGCAATTTTTAACCGATTTAGATGCTTATTTTTGTAGCTATTCGATAAAAATATATATTTCTGAGCTTTTTGTCCAAAAATAGTTCCGATAACATTGCTAGATCACCATTTACAGCTTTTTTCCTGCGGCGGCCATCTTGCATTCATGACGTCATAGAAACCCCCTGCACGGAATTCGGAAAAAACACCTGGTACCACGTTAATGTAGACGTCATTACGAATCGAATGATACCACTCACTAAGCTTCTGCCAAAAAATTTTCGAAACATGACATAAGCGATCCCACTATTGGGTAAACCGGGAAAAATAGTATTTTTCGATTGATGCTTCATTTTTATATTAAAAAAGGATATTGAAATTACGCGGGTTTTTTTTTAGTTTGTTATAGTAAAAGAGTTATCAATTTCATAATTAAATTACATGCCCAATTTTTGAATTTGAGATTATTTTCGAATAAGTATTAATTATAATTAATGCATTTTAAAATGAAAGAAATTTATAAGTCCGCAAAAACTCTGCACAGTCAAATTCTTTGCAGACACTCAACTGTCCGACGTTCATTTGCCCAACTATTCTCCTTCCTTCCCGTTGTATCGTTTTGAGGATGATGATGATGTCGGGCAAACGTACCTGTCGGGCAACTGATTGTCAGGGTTTCGAACTAGACCTTACAAAATACCCCCTCTATTACAGTTTCGAGATAATCGGGACAAAAACGTTACGCCGGTTTACGCTTAAAAGATTTGTGGAAAAAGTGAACATGGTCGTTTGGATATGTTTGCAAACTAAGACGTTAAAAATATCCTCTGCGCATGCATGCCCACCCCGTGGAATGAAATACTAATTAACTTTTTTCGGACATGACGTCACATTTTTGGAAAAATAAAATTCATCGTAGAGGTAGGGTTCTTTTTGTATTTTTTATGAGCTCCACGCAAGGAACCTGACTGTGCAGAGTTCGGGCGGACATGTTGTAGAAACACCCTGTAAAATTCAGTACCTAACTAAACCAAAACCAACAAATAAGTATGTATCAGTGTTGAATCACTGAAATCCATTTTGAACAAACAAATCCTACAGCTATTTTCTTCCGAACTGTCCAACGCGTGTAAGCTTATCTTTTTATTGTGTGTAAAGAGCTCTGTGAAGCTATTTTGAGAGAAACGGAAACATCGCATAACAGCTCTCTTCTAAAAAATATTTGTTTCCCTCCGTTTTGTAACAGTCTTTAAATAGCAATCTCTAGTCTAGTCTAAGATATTGATTTCCTGGAGAAGTTAGATCATTTTTATTGAGCTTATGGGGATAATGTAAAGTAATTTTTGTCTTTAGTATGGTAAGATGATAGGCCAGTGGAGTAATAAATACTGAATTATAAAACCTAAGAGTTTATTAATTAATTTAAAAAGTAATAACTAACTTGTTTGCTGATGGCGATATGCAGTTTTAAAGAATTCATTGTTTTCCTTTAAATTATATAACAGAAAGTAGTTACTTAAATATTGTATTTCAACCACTATTGGACCAGAAAATGAAACCTGGGATATGTTTATAACTCTGAAATGAACCTTTTGAATATACATGTGTACTTATTGAATTTATGAAGTACAACTTAACAACTGATTTATTTTTCCGTTCTTTTCTATTTCTATTCCAGAATCAATAAATAACTCCTTTATTTATTTATCCTAGAATGTGTGATGAAACCATCTAATAAACAGATAACTTCAAGATAAACTTACGTTTATGTTTTTTTAAATATTTGAGTGTTTTTATAGAGGAATCCACAAAATATGACATGAAAAGTGCTTGGATAGAGAATATTGAAGATATCTGATCCACTCTTTAATTAAATTAATTGCTAACTACCGAATTTTAAATGAAGTACATTAAAACACAATTTCTTTTGCAGTAATGACTAACTCTGTTAAAAGTAAAGAGCGTATTTTTTTACTAATTCTTTCTTCCATATCATACCGCTTTACGCATAAACGGCTTTGCTTATGGTTCTTCAGTTAGCAATGTTTCTAAGCTATTTGACATTTTTTCTAATCAAAGAAACTATCTCATTCAGAAACAATAGAAAATAGCATTAAAAGTAAGTCATATCTAAAAAAACTGTTGAAATAATGTCTGAATTAACCATTTCTCAATTTTTTGTCAAGTTTCAGTGCTTTTGTGATACACTTTTAATGTTAAATGCTATAAAATAAAATGTTAAAAATTGACAAATTTCTTACAAGAAAAGTCAAATGCTTGATAACCTTAAGTGATATTCTTTTCCTTTTGACGGAGTTATTAAGCGACGTAAAGAAACCCCAAGGAAAGAAATTACTCAGTGTTTTGTAAACATTTTAATCAGGCGAAGTTAAGATTCATTTGAAAAGGAAGGAGCTATGACTCGAAGCCGTTTTTCAAGCAGCTGGCAGCGATAACTTCCAGTTTGCTGCGTACAACACTTCCATTTTTTTATACGTGCTAGTTCCTCTTTACGATGTTGGCAAGAGAAATGTTTACATTCCACGTAAACACGACGCTTCTGTTTCTTGGGTGAATCTGCAGTTATGTCATAGGATGGTAACAGTTTGTTTCACCCTTTTTTTATTCAAGAAAGGATTTTAGTCTGGGGACTCTCAACCAAAAAAAAAAATAACATGATATATTATATTTTGGAGCGTTAAATTACATATTTACTTCATACTAATTAAAATTAAGTAGAGAAAGTGAATTCAAAAATATATTTTTTGAAAAATTTACAAAAAATTTACCCTAACTTAAAAATTCTACTCCCTTAATATTTACTTTTTAGACTTGATTTTTTCTCAACATTACATATGGAAATTTTAATATATGCAGGAGTTTTGGAAAGATATAAAAATTCCGAAATTTTGTATTTTTTTTTTCGAAAAAATATCCTTAGTTTCCACTTTTTTGCTTTGTAAAAAATTTTATCACAAATATATTTTAAGAGTTATAATGATGACTACAAAAACATTAGAAAAAAGTCTAAGCATTTTAAATGATAAAAACTTGATTTTAGAAAAAGCCGTTCAAAGATTAAAACTATGCTTCAGAAAATTCCAAAATTTTAAAACTTTAGAACTCGCATATCATTATGAAACTTTGTAGGAATACTTCTATTGCAAAATCGAAATTTTGATCTAATTTTGATTGTTAAGAGAATTTAGACTTGATTGTGTGGAAATAATTAATTCAAATTCACTGCTTTGCACAACATCACAGATTTAATCTCTCATCCTATCGTACGTGATGGGATTATTAAAAAACACTCACTTTTTTATTCAAGCAGAGAACAAACGATATTATAAGAGATTCCTATTTATTCATATTATAAGATCGATTTTTTTAATACATTGACTTTTTTGGAATTCATATAGGAAAAATTTAATTCTTTAGAAAAATTACTGTGTGTTTCCAAAAATGGGAAAAAAGACGAAAAATTTTTTTCTACTCTTACAAGGAAACGTTCTCAAGGTGAACTCACAGAATTGGATAAAAATTTTACAGGCATAAGAAGATAGCTAAAGAAACTTACTGTGAAAAAATTAGCTGCTAAATTTTATTAGGAAAGGAGTAAATTAACTTTGAAAATTGGGTTCTGAGATGCCAACCACATTCAGTTATCACCACTTGGCGACTTGGCGAATTTTCTATCAGATGGAATAATATATTTTTATACTACAGTGAAAATTTGTATTTAACGTGAAATTGAGATATTTTGTTAAAAGTACTTCAGAATATCCATTAAAACAACAGTTTTTTTAATTAATTTCCTTTCCTTTAATTTAATTTTCCTCCTTTAATTCATTTTTAATCCTTTTTTGCATTTTATGAACCTTTTTTTTTATTCGATCATTTAAACTCAAACGTGGCCAGTTTATTCTAGAAATTGGCACAGAGCCAAAGGAAGCATCCTTGCCTAGTAGGGTTACATTTGGCGTTAAATATGATAATTTTTAATAATTTTTTACAGCTTTTCTACTTTAATTTAGCAGCTAATTTTTTTACAGAAGGTGTTTTGAGTCATATACTAACCCCTGTAAAATTTTCGTCCAATTCTGTGAGTTCACCCTAGAGAATGTTTCCTAGATATAATGAATTCACAAAATTCTATTATTTATTTGAATTCCTGACGTCAAGCAGGTATCATTCAAAATCTTGTTTGAGGCTTTCTTCAAAAATTAATTTTTTGACGAATGTATTACGGGACATCAATTAACTCATTATAATTCATGTTAGAATTAATACATTTAAATATTTTAAATTTGATATAGTAATATTATCAATATTAAAAATTTAAATCTTCATTTTAAATTAAGGATTCATATAATTTATATTTTTTTTGCGACTCTTGACTACTTTTTCCCAAACTTTTTCCATTTTGCTGTTTATCATGATTTTGAATGTTTATGATATAGAGGGTTTTTTTATACCGATAAAACCCAAAAATATAGTGTTTATTTTTTCCTATTTAATATTAAGATTACATACAATAAGAGTGTTATTTTGATGTTATTTGTTTCTTTAAATTACATTTTTTTTCTCGTTCTAGCACCCGTTTTAAAGTCTGGGATTTCGTGACCATTCAACAATTTTCTGGGCTTAACAAATTATTTTTAACCCAAGTCAATTTAAATTGTACAACGAAAATTCTAATAAAGGAACCGAAAATGTCAATACATTATAATTTTTATCTCATTTTAATTGTTATTTTATTTATTTTTTTTTTTTTTGAAAAGTTAAAGCAGTTGAACACTTCAAATTAATTAGATTTATGTAAGTATTATGTAATGATTAATGAAAAATTGATATTTTTAATATGCTTTACCTATTTTGTGACTTGAATAATTATTATCTTATCGCATAGCACTTCACTTTTTAACCTTGTTTCAAACTTTCTAATAGTGATATAATATTTGTTGCAAAACATGATTATCGTTTCTCATTTCAAGATAGGAATAACATCTTGATAAGGATACTACGTTACTCGTATTATGTATTCAGATCTCACTCTTGAATGAGGGTACGATTTGACATTCAAAATTCGTCGCACTGTTCCATTCTGCGCTTTCTGAAGTCTTTTGTTCGGAATTTCAGATAAAGATTGAGATAAAGATGTGTTTGCAATCTCAACAATTCATTTGTTAAAATAAATTTTAAATAAAAAAACGGAGCTACCAATATGGCTAATGCACATTTTTACATTTTAAATCGTCAGTTGCATTTTACTTTTGAAGAAGTTAGGTACATTTTTCTTTGCTGTCTTTAAAGGGGGTTTTATAAAAAACTTTTAATTTAGAAAAGGTGAAAATAATAAATTACTTAGGATAAAAACGTGTCTCGTTTGTATTAAATTAAATATGTTTACTATTTAATAGTCATTTAATGAGAATTATATCTTTAGTTGATTAAAAACAACTAATCAATTAACCAAAATATGAAAGCATGTAAGTATATAAGGGACCTTTAAAATATTATATGAGCATGTTTTTGGTTATTTTTTACCCTATCTCCTTTTCAGCACAAATAAGCTAATAGCACACCCCTCTGATCATTACAGAACAGTAATAATTTAGTTTTTAAATTTGTAATAAAATTCAAATAAAAACTAAATTGGTTTGAAATGAGATCCCATTAGGTGCTTAGATAAATTTAAATTTTAAAGGAGTTTAAGGGGAAAATTGACAAATACTGGGAATCTGGTAGTTTGAGTTAAATGGACCAACCTTGCTAGGCTTCACGTCTGTAGTTGGTCTTCAATATTTGTATTTGTATAATATTTGGAACAGCCGATAACTGTTTTAATGTTTTGAAATTCTAGTAAAAGTTATATTTTAAAGTATTTAATAATAATCATTTAAATACATAAATGGATATAAAAGTTCCTGCATTCATTAGTGGTAAGGAAAGGTGAATCCCCTGATGCTTTAAATCTTTAGACTCCCCAAGTATCAACTAATGATTTTCCATTGAAGTTCACTGTATTCATTCGCATTCAATTTCAAATGGTTAATTAGCATGCCGTTTTGATCAAATTATTTACCACCAATCGGATTAGCGTGTTTGCAGAGTTACACAATCATACTGAATAGTCGTACTATAAATGCTTTAAAATAGATAGTTTTATTCTTATTACCTCTCTGTTACGAAAAAAAAAATGCTTTTCAATCAAGAAAAGTTACGCCCACGAGTATACTTAAAATTGCTAAAATCTAGAACTGACTAATCAGCTGATGGAAACTTCTCCTTTTGAATTCTTTCATACAGAGCGAATGTTTTGAAATATCTCAATAAGGTTAATTAGTTAACTATAACTGTTTATGAGAAAGTATCAGACAAGTCATCTTAATTAAAAGGGGACCATTTCGAGAAGAGAGAATGTTTGATGTTATGTTCTGAACTTGCTATTGCTTGATTAAATTTTCAATTAGAAAAGGAATTCACTTAATTTGATTTATTTTTTCTTTAGTTTATGAATGTTGAAATTCCAACATTTAATTTCCTTTGAAGGATTTCAAAAATTTGTAGTATTCTCGGCTTGTATTTTGAAATGTATGTCTGGAGAAATTACCAAGGGAAATAATGTTGGAATTCAGGACAGACAGTTATTTAAAGGTAACATTAATTTTAGAACTTTCACTTTCGATACAGAAGCGATTCATGCGATTTCTTTGAACGGACTTTATTTTATTAAATTTATAAAACAACTTTTTTTATCAAGTAGGATCTTTATTAATGTTCAAAGAGTTTTGTTCGAAGAATATCATGGACGAATAATCTCTCTATATTAAAAAAAAGTAACAGTCGCCGCCGCCGCTGCCGCTGTTTCAGAAAATCTTCACTTTGACAATTTTGAACTGTCACTATGCAAAAACTATGGAACGGAAATTATTGAAATTGTGACCATTTGTAGACAAATGAATGAGGGTCCTTTTCGTTCCAATAGCTAATTAATGAGATAATTAGTTCTGGAATTATTTAATGTCAAAGTCGAAAATTATTTTTTTCTGCTGCGAGTTCGCCCCCAGCAAAATCTATTCGCAGCAGAAATATGACTTTTTGCCGCCCCATTCTCTTAGATGTGAAGTTTTGCACCTCGTCGCCCTTTTTTCGAATTTCGAATTAGTTTTGGAGCAATTAAGTTTTAAAGTTTCGAAATTTTTGACGGGTTTTCGGTTTTTTCGTTATAAAAGAAAAACTAATCACAGTAGAACTATGATATTTTAAACACACATACAATTATTTTTTATAAAAATATTGGCGTTTTGTTTTTCAAAAAATTCTAATTAGTTTTGGAGTTATTAAGATTCAAAGTTTTAATTTTTTCTACTCTTTCTGTGGCCGTTCACTAGAGAAACAGGCGAGTTTGGTGATGAGTCTAATTTCTTTTATTTTCAACAATGTTTTTTCTACAAAATGGTTGATGATTGTTAGTAGACTTGCTGGATATTTTTTAACATTTCGATTAAATTATTGATAAGCTAAAAAAGGAATGTATTTCAGCAACATTTTTGTTGTTAATTTAGGGGAATCATACGAATTAAATTATTTATAAGCAAGAGAGAGGTATTTTCGGTATTACAAGAGGCTTAATTAAGTCGAGAAGAGTGTTAGGCTGGATTGTTGAGATGAACAAGCGAGCTCTGCTCGCTAAGATCGCGAAGCGATCTGAAAAGAACTGCGAAGCAGTTACGGGGGTTGGTGAGCGATAGCGAGCAGGGGGCAGGCCCCCTAGTGTAAGAAAAATTTTTTATTTCAAACTTCTTATTACATTCATCTTTTTTTTATAAGTATTTTTGGACCTGTCTCTAGGTTCATTGAGCGTATTCTCAAGCTTCATGATAGCTCTCATGAATGCATAAATATAAAATATACTGTGAATGTAATGTAATGCGTGCTACTATGAAGGCATGAATATATGTTACTGTGGATGATGCGAAAGATATCTTGGGAACCGGAAAAATTCCAACCGTTTTTATCAAGCACATTTGACAATAACCTAAGAAACTTAAGAGCGTTTCATGAGTTTATTTTTATACTTTTACTAATGAAATTTAGTGACTGGAAATCCCAAGACAATCTGAATTGTAAAACAATTAGATTCTTCTCGAAGAGATAGAATTAACCATTGGAAGAAGACATTGGATTATTATAAGAACCTACAACCCGCGAACCGTAGTTCGGGAACCTTTGAACAAATGTTTAAAAACGCGTATTTTTTGTTCGGTTTTTGGGGTGTAGATTTTGTCAATTACGCGACCTTGTGTCGCAGGATGGTCTGGACGTTCACACTGAACGCGTCACACTGTCTGGGCAGGTGGGTAAGAAGCCAAGCATGAATTAAGGCTGTCTGGTCGCTTCTTGCACACCTAGGGTTTCTTCGTCGCTTGTTTTGGAAACCACACCGTGAAGTGTGTGTATTCTTTTTTTTATTTTGTGGTTTAATTTAATGCATTGGTATTTCGTTTTGTAATCATAGGTACAATTTTTAATTAAAAATTGTTAAAAACAGAACACCAAGAGACACATTTCATAAAAGGTTGGAAAGCGATATTTATTTTGCAAAAGAAATAGCATAGTTTGTTCATGATGCACAAGTTCCCAAATTAGAATATAGAATTTACGTACTACTTTGTTTCGACAATTTCTTTCTTTAATTAATTTTATTTCAGGGTTTGAACTTAACCTGTTATAAAATTTCTTAATTATTTTAAACTGGAAATAGTTGTATTAGAGAACTTGGTGGATGTGGATGGAAAACAAATTCTTATACCATGATATATTTTAACATTCAAATTTTTTTTTCGTTATTGAATTCTCTTTATTATTATGTGTTATGTGTTTGCGCATCTCAATCGAAGCCAAATAATCTTAATACTTTTTCTGTGAAAAAAGTGTCAATTAAGAATTTGATAAATGTAAATTTGATATGGGAGAGGCGTGCATTTCAGAAATGTACGCAGATGAGGATACAAATTTTTATGAATTCAGCCCCCTTGCACCAAAATTCTATAATAAACTATCAAATTATATCAGTAGAGAATCTGGGATTTTTGTCTTGAAAGGGCTGAAGCTTAAAAACTTTGTATTACGGGATTAGGTTGTTTTTGTCAAATAACACGACAAATTCTATTTCTTGCCGTTTACATGAAATTGATTGATTGATTGATGTCGTGTCCATGGATAGAGAGATTCAAATGTTTACATGAAAAAAGCATATCAAATTAAAGTCTGGAAAATGGTTGAACTCTAGGAAAAGGGCTACAGCCCCTGATTTTTATTCACACAAATGCATCCACCTTCACTCAAAAATCCAATTCATCACTCAGTCAACTTTGGATAAAAAAATATAGACTTTTCTTTAAAAATCTAAAAGAGCACATTGTACTGAGCATGAATGAAAGGTAAACGAAAAGCGTAAACAAACAAAAGACGGAAAATGCAAATAAGAAAAGTTTTCTTCCACAAGAAACTCAAAGACAGAGAAACAGAAATGGGTCAATGTTAAGAAAAACTGTGCCACGGTGCTCCTGGTTTCGAAAAAGTGGCCTCCGTTCAACTCAACCCACCTCGAGTTACAGTTTCGATTTCGATAGTCATCATCATCATCGTCTGTCTGTTGTTTGTTGGTGAAAAAAATGGCTCATTGACTAGAAACCACCGATACTAGGTCAGACATGTTGGAAGATGCGTGCGTGCAGAGATGAGGATGGTTTACAAAGGGAAAGTAACGTAGGTTTTGTGGGTTGCGGTGGTTTTTGAAAAATAAAGGACGTATAAAGTGTGCTTAGCTGTTTGAACGTCAAGGTCTTTAGATATGATGTGGTTTATAGACTATAGAGCAGAGGTTTCCAACAGGCGGCCCGCCGGGTCATTTTGTGTGGCCCACGAAGTTCCCTGTAACCCCCCTAAAAAGTAGCTTCGAAACACTTTTTAGCATACTAAAATTCAAAAATGTTTTGGAGGAGGACCCCCGAACCCCCCTCCATATTTACCTCTTATAATATAGATTAGCTTTGGTCGTTTTCTATGGTGGAGAATTAATTAAAAGTTTATGGTTTCAAGAGGGAGGTTGTAAAATTCCCCCTGAGCGTAGCAAGGGGTTATAAAGGCTCCGGTCAACCTTGGAAGAAGGAAGCGCCACCATGATGTTAGGTCAACCTTTATCACAAGGAGGGACAAAATGGAGTATCCAAAAATTAGGTGGAACACTATTTTTAGGGAAATTTACAAACATTTTTGGAGGAAGACCCCTCTTTAAGGCAAGGGATGACTCAATAATCAAGCAAACATGCTCAAATGTTTCTTTCAATTCAATGTTTCTTCAAATTTTTACTTTCATTTTATTACAAAGTTAAATTTTAACATATTCATAAACCATAATAATATTTTAAATGTTTTTACTGCTGTAAAAAGTACGAAAACTACGTGTTCCTTAAAAATAGTTCAAATTATTATCACTGACAAAAATTTACAAAGACCTTTTAATGGAAGCAACTCATCCTTAGCGGACAAGCACCGTATATTTTATCAATTTTTATGGAAAAATTATTCTTATAAAAATATTTGTTCCATAAAACAAATTAGAAAATTTAAAACTAAGCTTGTGTAGTTATTAGGGTAGGTAACACAAATCTTATACTTTAAAAACATGAAAATCTTTTCCTTCATCATCTTCGGTAGCAACTTGAGATCTCCTTTCTTGCTCAAAAACAACCATTAAAGAAAGATGAAAAAGAAGAAAACAAACGATTTCTCTATTTTAGAATAATGATTCTCTTCATCACGCGATTAGATCTCGGAATTTCTCCAAAAAACTGAATAGAAAACAAAATTGAAATTGATCCCTGCCGCTGTCTCTTGTGAATCGGCCGCTGGCAACATGCCAGACGCAAATCCCAAATTTTTATTCCCTGTGAAATGGCAACGTCTCTCACGCACGACGACGAAAAAGGGTTTTTATTACTACTGCGACGAAGTGGGTCATCGAAGGTGTGTTTTCCACCATCGATCGGGAAGAAGAGAGAACCCAAACAAACAGTTAAATATACGCTCTGTTACGAGGAACGAAACGAGATAAGTCCTTGTTTGTTTGGTGCCCGATTTAGAAGCGGGTGATTCGGGAGATGGGAGGGATATGGGACGTCGGTTTTGATTTGGAAACGATAAGGATTGCACTTTGAAAAAATGGGTTACTTGTGGAGTTGTATCATTATCATCATTGTCGTAAACAAGAGTTTCCAAAACTTTTATTAGCACCGACTCCCTACATCAGGTTCTCTCAACGCAAGAATTTTTAAAAGAAATATTGCACTGAAAGTTATCCCATATTACTAAAAATTGAGTTAAAACCCTGTGGGACTTATGTGTACCCAACAGAGTAATATAAGTAGACCCATAAAATTTAAAAACTTGATGCGTCAAGGTTCAAATACTACCATTATTCTTAAATTAAATTCGTCTTAAGTTTAATGCATGCAGGAAATCATTATCCTAAAATTCTTAGCAAAAATCCACGGGGGGGGGGCTGTAAATGTAAGAAGGACTTTGGGGAGCATGAGATGAAAAAGTTTGAGACACTGATTGACAAGATAAAGAAGGTTGACACTGGTTGAGACAAGATAGAGGTTGATGACTGCTCTTTATAAACTTGGTTTTGTCATCGATCCTCATTACAAGCTGCATGGTTTTTTTTTACAAAATATTGTTAAAGAGTTACAAATTCTCCACTTTCAAACTTAATTAATATGCGTATTTAAAAGTCCGTGTAGACTCACTTCTTTTCTAAGCAAACAAGGAAACAAGACGCAGATTTCAAAACAGATAGCTGTAGGGAATTTTATGCAATAAGATGTTATAAACATGCGGTTGCATCTATATCAACTTCTAAAACTACCTTACGTAAATACGTGTAAGGCAGAAAATATCTCAGTTTGGTCGTAATTTAAAGATTTACAGAATATTTTATAGCCTGCACTTAGATTAACACAACCACTTTGGATTGACCGATACAATTTAAGTTTCTAAGAAAAGCGTGTAACCTAAAATAAAAATGATTTCAATGTTTCAAAAGGACTTGGAATCGTCCACATCCATTTCCTGTGAACAAACTGCGCATTAAACATTAACACAGGTGTTTAGGTGCTCATTTATTCATATATAAATTCGTGGTTTTTCATAAGCAGCTGAATGAGCCATGTAGATGATTTGTATTAGAACAGCTCGGTTACATAATCTGAATATGTAGATATTTAAGTACGCATGTGATATAAATGTAAATCGTTTTGGACCTGAGACAAGAATATTCTCTGATTTCCATATGAGCAGCATCTTTAGCACCTGAATATTCATCCAATACGAGATGATCTATTTCTAGAACATCAGCAGAGAAGATTAAGAAGATTTTTTTCCCTGGAAAACCTTTCATAGTACAATTTAATACCTTGATACATGAAGGAAATGATCATCATATCATATGATATCATGTGATAGATGACTAATAAATAATGAGTGATGGATCTATAAAATAAGTTATATAGTAATCTAATTATATAAAATATGCCAGTAGATTTTATCCTTCAAGTTATAAAAGATGAAGGATTAAAAGAGTTCAAAGTATAGAATTGAAATAACTCATAAAAGTATTAATTTGATAAATTTATTCATTGATGATTTTTTTATCGTTGAAAATTTGTTATTATGGTATAATTTGTATAAAAACCATAATATATCTTCATAACACAGTCATGTTTATATCCTTTGTATGCTTTCTATGTACATGTACATAATCTGAATCACGAATACGCTATTTTATTTTTTACTCCATTATACACGGAATCGGACGGATTTTTCCTGTTTTTTGTTTGCTCTACCTAATTCTTTCATTTCCAGCTGAACCTAAAAATGGTCTCCAATTATGCGTATATGATAACTTGTTTTGAGTTAAAATCTATTTCCTTCGTAAACACTTCTTAGGAAACGATTCGATATATGTACGAAAATAACTATTTCATCTCTCCAAGAAAACAACGTCTACAATTTCAGACAAATTCACTAAAAACCATTTCCCATACATTTCCTAATTTATTGCAAAACCCCGACTGCGTACATCTCAGACTCATCAAAACAAGTTCATGTTTCGGACCGAGCATCACATTGGCCGCATGTGAGATGGGCTTCTAGTTTCCTCGACACGTAAATGATCAGAATATAACTCTTATTAGTGAATAGGAAGTTTTTTTGGGAATGTAATATACCTAAGTGTTTTGTTATTGTTGAACATTATATTGAAATGTTTTCGATAAAAGCTAGACTTTTAGTAATTACCTGGAAGTAAGAGTTGCCTTGGAGATGAAGACTATATCTATATATTTAAATCTGGGGGGACTGTACTATTTATTATTTTCGGTATAGGTCTATTTACAAACTTCAACCATTTTTTTCAGAAAGTCCAACCAAATTATGCATGAAAAACCTCACTGTAAAATTAAATAGCATTTATATTTTGTATCATTTTAACAAGAAATGGCCTCTTATTATTCAGACTTTACATTCCCCATCTATGTATGATAAGGGCTATGATGGTGATTTTGAAATGGTGAAAAAAGTTTAAAAAAAAGTTTGTTATAAACATCCAGCCAGACTGGTGTATTGAGTTTAATTTTATTAAATGCACTGGAAAAGACCCATCAATAGAGCATTTTCAATCACATGACTCGGACCTAACAACGGCCTTAGTAACAGAAGATGTTACAGTTTTTGCCCTACAGAGGTTAACAGTTATAGAAAATGACTAGCCGTGGAATTCTTCTATTGGAGGATTTGCAATCACGTGATCCCTTACCTAAAAACCGCCTTAGCAACAGATAAACAACGGCCTCAGCAACAGTTAAAAGCCCTACAGAAGGTACACAGTTAAAAGAAAATAACCGGTTGTGACGTCACCTGAAAACACTCTATTAACCTAAAAAGATGTACATTTGTACATATCAACTTAACTTGTCAGCCTAAACTAAAAAAAAAAAATAAAAATAAAAAAAAAATTACGTATTGAAAAATGTACTCCAGTACAAGATGAGGTAGGTAAAGGAAAAAATGTCAGTGATTCGTATTTTAAATCTAAAAGCCTTAGGTAAATCTATAGTTTTGAAATAAACTATTTAAAAATCCTCATTATAGGATTTGAAAACTGTCTTTATTTTTTACATGTGTTTGTATTTGGAAATAAAATCTATAGTTTTTAACTAAAACTCTATATTTATTTAGACATAAGGTGTATAGATATAATTAGAGTGTTATGCGGAAAAATTTCTAAATCTAGATTTCAAAAATTGTTTTATTTTTTTATAACTATCGTTTTTGCATTTGATAATTGGAAATTCATTTAAAGGGAAGATTACGTTTTCAAGAAGTTTTGGTACATAATAGGTTTCAAAATAAACTTGAATGTACTTTCTTGGATAAGAATAATCTAAGACTTATATAAAGGATCTTAAACAGCACGATAAAAGCTTGTAATTCCAAAATAAATTATATAGAAATTTATAGCACCACAAACCTTGTAAAAAACAAAAACAAGGTTTCAATTAAATTCTTCTATTACTGAGAATTACAAACAAATAATGGCTACAGAAGGGTCATTGCCAAAAAACAACCAATTCCACAGGTAAGAACTCTCTAGAAAAAGAACTTTCTCCAAATATCCATCAAAAAACAGTTGAAAGAAAACCTTTTAATCATACTCGATGACTCAACCCATGTTTGTGTAACACAGCCTTGCCAGCTGTCTTTGTGAAAGAGTTCCAGTTTACCTGCTTCTATTCGAACAGGCCACTGTTTCTCAACTCCGCCATTTTTTTTCTTCTCCAATCGGAATTATTCAACCAAACCCTTTTTGGCGGGAAAAAGGAGATGGATTTATTAGGGGCAAAGGTTCAAGGCTGTGTCGGCAGCTGTTGTGTCCCTCTCTCACCTTTCCTTGAAAAAACCCTTCTTCTGTAGAGGAGAAGACGATTTTTGTTGTTGGTGTTGTTTGTTCTTGACTAAATTATACCTCGAGTTCAATGGTTGCGAAACAGGCAGACAAGGTTAGGAGAGTATTACCGAAAGAGGTTTTTTTTTACCGAACTACTTGAAGTGAAATAGGTTAAATGACCTTTGGGGAGAAGGTCTGGATGTTAGAAGTGTAATTATACACCGCAGTTAGTTGAAGCATATGATAGAAGTGTTTCGTAAGATTTTGAATAATGGGTTGTCTATAAACTTGCGTGAATGAAGGATTTCTAGATATAAAGTGAAGGACTATATTTGAGTTGGTTCTAAATATCTAAATTATTAGCTTCTTATATTTTTGTGTTTTAAAGATGAATGATTAGAATTATAATATCCTGGGTTTCATGAAGTTAATTTCCCTTCTACTAAATTGGATAAATAAAAAAATACCCTAAAACACATACAATCAAAGCATACCTTTTTCAGTAAAATAAAGAAGTATAGGAGAAAGAGGGTTGTAAAAATTTTGTTAGCATGATTGATTGGCATTGTCACAAAATTGACCAGAAGGGTTAAAATATCGCTAAGAGTACGTCAAAGTTCGGCAAAATACATTTATCAAAATATTTTTCCTTAAAAAGTTAAGATATTTATAAAAACAGAAAATTGTTTACATTTTGTTAAACTAATTTATTCAGATAACTTACTAACTTACTAAATTATCCAAATTTTCATAGACGTGTTCAAGAAATTCTTTCATTAAAATATTAATTTCTACAAATATTGATAAAAACTAATATAGTGCCAAAAATGTAAATATCTTTTAAAGTAAACCTGAAAAGGAAACCTGTTTTAATGCATTCATAACATTTAAAAAGTTATTTTAGCGTTCTAGAAAACCATGATACACGTTATAGAACTTTAAATTAAAAGTTTGTATCTACCATAAAAGTAGAACTCTCATGTTTGTTTTTGTTAAAACTTCAAATATCAATACATTAGGTTAAAAAGAAAAAAACTAACTATCAAACCAATTTTAAAATTATGGAAAATATCTCGGTGTAATTAAATGAGTTTATATGTCTATTATAGAATATACCCTGAACATAAAATACCCTTAAAAATAAGATTTAAAAGAAGTTAATACGAAGTATTTAGAGGAATTTTCGAGTACTTATCTTTCTTTTTCATTTGTTTATTAATCCCTCATAGAGAGTTGTTATTTTTTAAAAGTTAGAATCTTCTGCTCTTATAAAAAAAATGAGATCAGTGTGAACATATGAGAAATCTGTATCCTGCCAGAAGTTACCTTATTCCCAGACACAAATAAATAATCGAAAACAGTTATTCTATTTTCTCCTTAAACATCACTTTTCCTTCCTCCCCCCTCAAAACAGAAGTAAGAAACTGTTTTGACGGCGAAGCATACCGCCGAGAGCTCCATGGCCGAGACAGCTGCTCAACTGGACGCAAGGTCACAAACACTCTCCAAGAAAAAAAAAACATTCCGACTCATCCCCGCATAGAAAACAATGGACGACGGCAGCAGAAGGCCACGATCTGCGACCATAAAACCCGGAGAAAAGAATGAAATTCCGTAATTAAAGTATACCTAAATTTACTGCTCGCCTTGTTTACTGAAAGGAGGCAGTGGGATATTGTTCCGAAAGGTATTGTGAAGTAGAGAGAGATGGGATTTTGTAGTGGAATATTTTCGGAGGGAAAGGATGAAGCTCTTGACCCGGTTGGAACAATGCGCGTGTTTAGGAATAAATTGTGCATAAGATATAAAGGTTGTAGGGATTCTTTTTTTTTTCGGGGCCCGGTGTAAATTCTGTGATGTTGCCGTAAGCGGAGACTGGGTTTTGGACAAAGAGATAGTGGGGATGTTAAAAATTTGCTTTGTTTTGATATTGGATTGTACCTTTTCGTTTTGTTTCACAACTGAGTTGGATGTATCGTACGATTTTTCTATTAAAATCTGAGTGCACGGTTCTTTAGAACAGTGTTTCACAACTTGGAACGCAATTTGGTAAAACAGAAGAGTAATTACAAATTGTGGGAATTTTCTTAAGATTGCAAACTATATCCCAGATAACAAAAAAAAACACATTTGATGTAACCAGGTTCAAATTCAACCCTTTAATGCATTAAAATCTACATTTATCATGTGCATGGAATTAATGTAATATAAAAGTTAGGGGGCTAAACCCCGCACTCCAGAAAACTAAAGTAAAGAAGAACAACACAGATGTTCTGCTAAAACCCTCTATCCTCTATCTATAACTTAAAACCAAGTTTGATAGATTTACTATAAAAATTTTTTTCAAGTTTAACTCACGGCATTATTTAAAGATGTTGAATACCAGTAAATTATAATGAAAATGCATATTATTTTTATACAAGCGAAAAACTTGTCATGGTATTGTTTTCAGTTTTTATGCAATAAAAAATGATGTTTTAAAATGCAATGGTTATGTTATAGGTATTAGATTCAAGTTAATTAATCTAAATAAATAAGATAATTTTATCAATGTCAATAGCAGAACGATCGTCAAACGATCGCAGAACGATAGTCAAACGATGTAAACAAGTTTTGTTTGAGATGGAGTTTTACAGTTCATACACTTTTGTAATCGTTTACGACCATAGTTTAAGAGTAATTTAATACGATGTTTTTGTTATTCCAGTTCTTCTTCAGATGCGTCAGAGTTATTGCTTAAAACTAGTGTTCGGCAACTAGTGGGCAAAAAGTAGTTAACTACCAACTACTAACTAGTCTGGGTAATTGTAGTTGTAACTAGTAGTTAACTATTTTTTCCTGGGACTAGTTGCAACTAGTAGTTAAATATTTCCCAAAGTAGTTAACTACTAGTTAACTAGTCTATTTAATTTCATAACCTACTTTTTGGCAAAATTCTAATACATCTTTCTAATCTATATCACAAAAAAAGTTTATACTTCGTGCAAAAATGGTCTTTATTTCTGATTATGGTATTTGAGTACTCTACCTTTGATAAAAATTTTAAATACCTCTTTAAATTTTAAATAAAAATTTTTTTGAAGTAGTTGAAAATCTGAAAGTAGTTTTAACTAGTAATTAGTTAAAAAAGTAGTTAAACTAGTAGTTGAACTACTTTAAACTAAAAGTAGTTAAACTACTAGTTAACTACTAGTTGATCAGTAGTTAACTACTAGTTGCAACTAGTTCTAGTTAACTAGTGCCGAACACTACTTAAAACCCGAGGGTATGTTTTGTTTTTCTTAGTAAGTACACTTCCAGCAGACTCTTTTAGTTTCCCCTTTGTCAAAACAAGGTTTAGTGCTTAATTTGTATTTCTACATGTTGGATCTTGCCGCTTCATTTTAGAAAATTTCAGAACACAAACACTAGTTCTCATGTACGTATATTTAAGGGTATTTAAATATTGGGAGACTATACACAAACCTTTTTAAAAAAGTTTCTTAAGATTATTAAGATTAAGACATAGGAATTGTTAAAATTAGTGAGCTGATAAGAATTATTTCCTAAAGTTTATTCTTACGTAAAACTTTGCTGGGCTAATACTGCAAGATATTGCGTCCATTTACAGTTTGTAAAAATATATATTAATTCTCTGTATTGGGTGTAATAGTATTAATTTTTAGATATCTCTGAGTAAATGTCTTAAAAAATTGAGACTTGTTCTTACACATTAAAAGAAAAAGACAAAAAATATTGTCACTAATAGTTAAGTCCTGCCACAGATATTACTTTGACGGGGTAACAAAATTAAACACATAACTTACCCAAACTTTGATGAAAAACTTTTAATAATTTTATGAAATTTCTGAGAAATTTGCCGACAAGAAGAATGAGGTGCCAATAATCTAATAATATCAATTATAAAAAGTAATAACAGTAAATAACTAATAATAAAATCAAAGCCTTATGAAGAAATTTGATTGTAAAGGCTACATAAGTAAGCTCATGCAAAAAAAAGCTTTTTATTAGTTTCCCCAATACTTTACCATCTGAGTACCGATTTTTAGGGTTATATTATAAATTTAAATTTAATTGATTTTAGAATTTAGTTCAAATATTCAATTTCTTGTCGATCTTATAAATGAGACCTAAATCTGTAGAATTATTTTCACCGCAAAACATGGCTACGCTCCCAGAAATCGCGAAGTACTAGTTCTGTAGAACTACTTTTTCCGCATCGATTCAGTATCTGCTAAAAAGCCAAGTTACAGTAAATGTGTTTATTTTTTATTTGTTTATCATTCTTGAGATAAATTGAGTTATTATTATTATTATTATTATTATTATTATTATTATTATTATTATTATTATTATTATTATTACTACTATTACTATTACTACTACTATTATTATTATTATTATTTTTATTATTATTATCATCATTATTATCATCATCATTATCAGACGACTCCGCTTAATGTCATCAAGGTTAATGTTATCGAAATCAACAGGTCCTGTTCATTCTTATTTAATTTAACCTAAAATACATCGCTTTAAGCTATCAAAACTTATTCAAAAGTATTCATCAGCCATAAATGGCCCTGTGCAACATTATTTACATCTTCCTTTTTCATCATCTATTTCATCTTCTATATTTACATCATTCAGATAATCGGTCGTGTATAAATTTGCAATTTTATGATATTGTTATTCGCTTTAAAAGCACGGGTTTAAAGACCCACGTGATTATTCCCTAGTAGGACACGCATGTTTAGAAAACACGTTTAAAAGTAGACATTTGACTGAATCTAAACAAAGAAAGACATTGGTTCTCGTTTCCACCATGAATTACATTCAGTATATCTCTTAATAGACCGGGAGCCAGCAACATATTTTGTCAGTCATTTCCTCTCAAGCGATATTTGGTGGAAAATTTCAGGAAGTTATATCATAAAGCCTGGTGAGCGTCAGCTGGCTGTAGGGCGGTGGAATAGACGTCAGCTGGTCGTTTAACATTTGGAGCGTCTTTCTCAAAGATTCTTTGCGGCTTCAATTTCGCGAGAGAAAAAGAACAAGAGGGAAACTCCAGGGAAACTCAGTGAAACTGTTATGTTTTTGTTTACATTTCGATTTGTTTTGTATTGAGGAGAGGTACGAAAGGGTGTGTGGTCGCATGAGCGGCGGATATCGTTTTAAATCAAGATTTTGTAAATAATGTAAATAAATATCTGTTAATTATTATCCAGATCAGATACTACACTAGTAGATCTGTGGTAACCAATTGCAAGCTCAGTAGGGCACGTGTTGGTTCCGTGACGTCAGACGGTTAGAGTCCATTGTTAGGAAATAGACCAACTTTCTTTAAAGAACAATAAATTATTACTTCTAAAAATTAATTACTAACCAATTTCCCTAAAGATAACTTTTAATGGACTCTAACCGTCTGACGTCACACGGAACCAACACGTGACCTACTGAGCTTGCGATTGGTTACCACAGATACTACACTAGTAGATCTACTAGTGTAGTATCTGTGGTAACCAATTGCAAGCTCAGTTGTAGGTCACGTGTTGGTTCCGTGAAGTCTCGAACCAGATAGGCGGTTAGAGTCCATTTCTTTTTATAAACCAAACCAACTTTTTGAAAGGACACTGTTTTAATTAATTTTTTAGATGTTTATTTGTTTTTCAGATAATTTTAAGTTGGCAATATTTAATTAATAATGTTCTAGAAGGGAATTGTTTTTTGTTGACAACTTGAGACTCATGAAGTCAGGAAACGTTGAAAGGAAATCACTGAAAGTATAAATTTTTGTTCATGTTTGTTGGTTCCTTCTCCTAACCCAAGGCTGGATAATAATTAACAGATATTTATTTACATTAACAAAATCTTGATTTAAAACGATATCCGCCGCTCATGCGACCACACACCCTTTCGTACCTCTCCTCAATACAAAGCAAATCGAAATGTAAACAAAAACATAACAGTTTCACTGAGTTTCCCTGGAGTTTCCCTCTTGTTCTTTTTCTCTCGCGAAATTGAAGCCGCAAAGAATCTTTGAGAAAGACGCTCCAAATGTTAAACGACCAGCTGACGTCTATTCCACCGCCCTACAGCCAGCTGACGCTCACCAGGCTTTATGATATAACTTCCTGAAATTTTCCACCAAATATCGCTTGAGAGGAAATGACTGACAAAATATGTTGCTGGCTCCCGGTCTATAATGATGGAAAATAGCATTCTCAGTTTTCCTTTTTCCTTATTTCTATACGAAATGCACTTTTTCGCCTTCCAATTGAGATAATAATTTATAGCGACTACGTAGAGGTTTTTTGTGTATGTATACCTACGATTGTAAAATGCTAAAAATAATTCCTAATAATATTCTATAGATGAAATTGTATAATAAAAGTATAATGTTGATAGTTCAATCGAGCGGGACCATTAAAAGAAGTACATTATAAAAAATTAAATCTCGGGTTCACTGTATAGAAGTATGACTATATTTAAGAACGGAATCATTCTAAATCCTTTCTGTTAAGAATTAATAAACCTCTTAAAATAATGTTCAACACCATATTCTTGTTCAAAATTGTAAATGCAATTTATTAAAGATCAAAATGTATAATTACGAAAAATTATATTAATAATGAAAGTGTTTTTTCTGAACTTTATACAGATTTTCCTTTAGACTGATTAAAATTTTACTATATGATCTCTTATAATCTAAATCAATATAATGAAATGTGAAATCTCATCAATATTTTAGACCAGGGCATGAAATTTCAGCTCTAAAGGAACTAGCCAGACTAAAAGTTTACTCGCCACTACTTTGGATTCATATTTTTTTAGAAGAAATTTTTTTTAACCAAAATGCTGATATACATACACTTTTTTAATTTTTCTACAAACTCACATTTTAAACCTTCAGCAATAAAATGAATAAAACACCTATTGTTTTTCATTTCCATATTGTTTCAAAATATCTACATTTAATTTCTTAGCTAAGCATAATCATAATCTATAAAAGATCTGCAAAGTGTTTAAATGGTTTTTCATGCTTTGCTACATAATATGAAACATTGAATAAATTTTTCAAATGAGAAAACATTTGTTGGTCCATTTTTTTCATACACTTAGCCATGGTTGTTTCTGATGGGCGCTTTCTTCCTTTACAATGGCAACATTTTTACAGTGGATTTTCAGTGATTGGACATTTTTTTTTATTTTAAACCAGGGTTGGCACGGTTTAAACCAAATGTTTTTTTTTGTTTTTTTTCAAAAAAAACTTAGCAAAACTTTTGGGTTTAAAGTCATTTATTGATTCAAATATTGTCTTTTGAACAAAATATGTTGAATGCTTCTGACATTAATGCTGTAAAGCTATTAGTCCAGTCAAATTGTGCTCAAATAAGGTCATTTTGGAAAAAATTTGGGGTAAAAGATATTTTTCGCTATCTGTATGTATTTTGGGATGCTGAATCCGAATCTGAGGTTTGCCAACAAAATTTCGTGACGGAACATTGTGAAAATTCATTGTGAATATTGTGAAATAAAAACCAGTTGGTTTTAAATGCTCTAAAAAGACTCCCTTGGTTTTATTTATAAAAAAACTATTTGTTTTTTTAATTCATTAAGAACTGGATATTTGAATGCATAATAAAAACCAATTGTTTTTTTTAATCAAATAAGCACTGGATTTTTAAATATAATATGCATTATAAAAACCAGATGTTTTTTTAATGCTCTAAACAGACTCCCTTGGTTTTTTATGGTTATGTATAATTTTAACCTTTTTTAATTAAATAAAATTAATTTTAATTAATTAATTAAGTCACTTAGTTAATAGCTGAATTGATGAACTATTTATTCAATGCATTCATAAATGAAAACAATCAGAAATATTTGTATTTATGTGTTAGGGAAGAATTTCAGTAAAAAAAAACCGGTTTAAACCGAAAAAACCTGGTTTAAACAAAAAAAAAAAAACAGGGATTTTTAGGTTTTTTGAAAAAATACTGTTTTTTTTTCCAACCCTGTTTTAACTCAACATTTTTTTCAGGGAAAAGAATTTTCTCGCCAGCCTTAAATTTTTGGTCGCCAATGGCGAGTTGGCGAGAGGAAATTTCGTGCCCTGTTTTAGACTCTACGTAAAAATTGTTAAAAAGTAGAATCATTTAAAAATTTGGAATGACTCGTATGAAACATAGTTGTTATGCATATTCAAGTGTGACTGGGAACTAATATTTTTGACTCTGTCTTGATCATTTGAAAAATTATTGATCTATTTTGTTGCATGCATCTTTAAAATGTTGAACTACTAAGGATGACTAATTAATAAACTGTCACCCACTAAGTCGTTGAGTAACAGATAATTTTTTAAAGTGAAAACTGCCTCCTATGTGAAATGTTTTTAAATATGAAACATAAAAAGAGTAGTAGAAAGAAATAAAAATAAATAGCTGGGTCAAATATTTTTTGAAACTAAAATTTCTTCCATTAAACGAATATCACCCGAAAGAAAATTGTAATAGTCAGTATTTTTATTTGAGAAAGAATGCAGTAAACGAAAGAAGGAAGAAACTGTTTTAAAACAGCAAACAACTTTTGAAACATTTGTTTTGATTGACCAACCCGCTTAATCATCTCTATGCTTTAAATGTCAAATTTAATCCGTAACCTTCAGTATGTAGCCAACTATGAGTTTACTCAGTTACTCACAAACCACATAAATGCCATTTATTGCATCTGTTTCGCGCATTTCAAACTTTATACCTATAGTTTACGTGCACCAAATGAGCAAAACAGAATTAATAACCTTTATGGCTACCGTTCACAACGCATCGCCGAACATCGTTGGACGATATTTGCTCTTTCTCTTCACGAGCTGTTCACGTGAAAATTTCAAGTTCAGCTGCCTGAGAAATTCATATATCGCAACAGAAGACAGAAGTGCTACTAGAATGGAATAAGAAAAGAGAAAAAAAAAACTCCTCCCGTAATCCTTTCAACAGGATTCACATTCTTGGTAGCGTGATTCGAGATTTTGTTGCGCAATCTAACAATAGGCTGTATCGAAAGTCAGGATTTCAAAACACCTGTTCATTCAAAAATCATATGCAGGGGTGAATCCAGGGGAATAAGGGCTACATGGCTGCAGCTCTCTAAAGTGAAAGCTTTTTCAAGATATAGTAATTAAACTTCACTACATTGAATTTAATAATTTATATTATCATAAAAATAATATAAGACTAGTAAAGAATTTCTGAAGTTAATGAAAGAAACTGTTCTGAAAACTTAGTTTAAACCACGGCTTACTAGATACTTATACAGGCTAGTCGAGTACGGAAATCATTGCAAATCCAGATGGCAATACTAGACCAACTGGCAAAGCATATCCACAGTGTTGAAGGCGGTCGGTGGGTGATATAGGTAGGTCTTGTAGCGCTCCAAGCAGGAAAAGTTGTCAAATGGTTTTCATTGTTTAAAACTCGACTAGTAGCCCAGGCAACGAAAAGGTATAGAGGGAAATTCTTGGAGCACAATTTTTGACTTCGGAACTTTGTTTGGACTAGTTAGGAGGTGAACATATCAAAAGTCCCCGCCCGTAGCCCTTACGCCGAAGTGAGGAGGGGTGTTCGAAAGTCTCATTTTTCAGTTTTTGGCTAATTACTCTTACAAAATGCGTCCCCACGAAAACGTTTCAATTCGCTTTTTTAAAGTAGATAAAATTATCAACAATTTAAGACCCTTCCCAGGTTTATACGTCCAATTGATCCCGAGTTACATCTCTTCAAAAATGGGAAATTTTTTCTAAAAATTCGAAAATTTGAGTAAAAAATGTATTTAAAGCAATTTATTGGCTATATTACCCATCTAAAAGGGAATTAAAGGCTATTACCTCATAATGCACTTATTTAGCTTTAATTTAAGCCCTGAATCAAGTATGTGAGATCAATAGTTCTCACGTTATCTTAAAAGAACAAAAATTGGGAAAATGGGATTATCCCAGTATAGTCCAGTCAAATAGTATTTATTTTGAGAAATATTTGGGGTAGAAGATATTTTTCTCTATCCGTATGTTTTTTTGGGGTGCTGAATCCGAATCTGAGGTTTGCCAACAAAATTTCGGGACGGAACATTGTGAAAATTCGAAAAAATGGCAAAAATTCGCCCCTTTTTTTCGTTTTTTGCCCCTAGAGCATTACCTTTGCACTTCTGAGCTAAACAATCAATACAAAAAATAAAGAACACAAACCAAGCTACAAAAAAGTCTATTACAACTTTTCTCTCAGGCGCGTAGTTTCGCCGATAGAGCACGTTGAAAAAGGGGTTATTTTCGTTCGATTGGTAGAAAATGTCACTAGTATCGCCAAAACGCCGAATTTTTGGAACATAATACTTTAAAAACTGCTTTAATAATATTCCTCATCAAATCGACCATCTAAAAACTCTTATGATGATTAACTGAATGCAGTTTCGTTGTGAGATTTCTCTTACGAACGAAAGTTCCATAGGAGATTATAGTATTTCGATAACTACATACATGTTGCTTCTTCGAGATTACAATCTTTTGACTATTTTATAAGTTTTTGGGGGTGCTGAATCCGAATCTGACGTTTGCCAACAAAATTTCGTGACGGAACTTTGTGAAAATTCCAAAAAATGGTAAAAATTCGCCCCATTGCCCCCCAAAATTGCCATTTTTTGCAATTTTCACAAAGTTCCGTCACGAAATTTTGTTGGCAAACGTCAGATTCGGATTCAGCACCCCCAAAAACTTATAAAATAGTCAAAAGAACACTTTTGTATGTAATCTCGAAGAAGCAACATGTATGTAGTTATCGAAATACTATAATCTCCTATGGAACTTTCGTTCGTAAGAGAAATCTCACAACGAAAATGCATTCAGTTAATCATCATTAGAGTTTTTAGATGGTCGATTTGATGAAGAATATTATTAAAGCAGTCTTTAAAGTATTATGTTCCAAAAATTCGGCGTTTTGGCGATACTAGTGACATTTTGTACCAATCGAACGAAAATAACCCCTTTTTCAACGTGCTCTATCGGCGAAACTACGCGCCTGAGAGAAAAGTTGTAATAGACTTTTTTGTAGCTTGGTTTGTGTTCTTTATTTTTTGTACTGATTGTTTAGCTCAGAAGTGTAAAGGTAATGTTCTAGGGGCAAAAAACGAAAAAAAGGGGCGAATTTTTGCCATTTTTTCGAATTTTCACAATGTTCCGTCCCTAAATTTTGTTGGCAAACCTCAGATTCGGATTCAGCACGCACCCCAAAAAAACATACGGATAGAGAAAAATATCTTCTACCCCAAATATTTCTCAAAATAAATACTATTTGACTGGACTATACTGGGATAATCCCATTTTCCCAATTTTTGTTCTTTTAAGATAACGTGAGAACTATTAATCTCACATACTTGATTCATGGCTTAAATTAAAGCTAAATAAGTGCATTATGAGGTAATAGCCTTTAATTCCCTTTTAGATGGGTAATATAGCCAATAAATTGCTTTAAATACATTTTTTACTCAAATTTTCGAATTTTTAGAAAAAATTTTCCATTTTTGAAGAGATGTAACTCGGGATCAATTGGACGTATAAACCTGGGAAGGGTCTTGAATTGTTGATAATTTTATCTACTTTAAAAAAGCGAATTGAAACGTTTTCGTGGGGACGCATTTTGTAAGAGTAATTAGCCAAAAACTGAAAAATGAGACTTTCGAACACCCCTCCTCACTTCGGCGTAAGGGCTACGGGTGGGGACTTTTGATATGTTCACCTCCTAACTAGTCCAAACAAAGTTCCGAAGTCAAAAATTGTGCTCCAAGAATTTCCCTCTATACCTTTTTTTGAGCATTCGTTGCCTGGACTATAGCCTGTATAAGTATCCAGTAAGCCGTGTTTAAACTGTTTAAAGCGTTTAAGTCTCCACGATAAAACTTATTGGGACATTAGTTACTCCCAGACAAAATTCTAGATTCGCTACTGCATAAAGATTTAAAAAATTTTGTAGCTTATTATCTTAATATATAAAATGAAATCCGTCTGCTGTTTTGATAAAGCATCTGATTGGCCGAAAAATCCGTTGTTCAATAAAAAAAGAAACCTTGCGGAAGCGACTGAATATAAGGATAAAGTAAAAAAAGAAACAAGCTGATATATTATTGAGAGAAGGAGTGATTCATTTTGAAACACATTCTTGATAACGCTCTTCAGAATAAAAAAAAAACATACAAATGTCAATCTTTGAATTAATGAGCTAAGAGCAGGCACTGAGCTGTGCCTTTAAATCACTGGCTTTTTATACATTTACTGACTTTAGTTTAATTCTTCGATTATATTCATTTAACTGTTTGAATCCATTTTTATGGACGCTAATGCAGCGGGCCTCTTTGTGTTGCAGTCTGGGTACTCTACTAAATCTGTTGCACCTTAAGTTTAAATATTTTTTTAACAAATATGACTTCCCAACTATTTCAAAGTGTATGAGATTCTGTCCAAGGAACTAAGTACGGGCGCAGCCCGTCAATAATGTCTGAGCTACGCTATAGGTATTTATATAAAGTTTTACTGCGCCCGGGCAACGACGGGTCTAGCGCTGAAAGCGCTAGTGTTCTATAAAATAACTTAGTAATTTCATCATCCTTTAAGAGACTACAAGTAATTAAATTATTAATTAGTAAATAGGTTAAAAGTTGTGGCAACGAATGTAGAAGAGAATATAAGAGATTTCTAGGAATTATTTTTATGAGATATGAGAGTTTATTTTATTCACATTGTATTGTTTATAAATTATACATAAGAATTACCTATCTCTAAAATGCTCTCTCTATGTAAATCTTATGCTAACCTGCTGTATCAACATTAGCATTGAAACTATAAAACAATTTCAAAGCTTTTAGTTTTCCTAAAAACATGGCTATAATACTGGGAAAAATGATATAACATTGATGATATTCACAATAATTAAGGAAGGTTTTTCAGCTTATTTTCGAACAAAAAGCCAGACAGGTAATTCCAGTCTATAATGATTGTGATTATACGTCAACTCATTGTTGATTTTTTTTATTTATTTTCAAATGTTACTTTGAAGTTACTTCAATTACGGTATAGTAACTCAATATTTACCAACAAAAGTAAACAAAGCCCTTTTTATTATTACGTTGGCACTTCACCAGATATCGATTCGCTTCTATTCGCCAGCTGTTGCTTCTGTTAGTCGGTGTTTCCACCAAATAGAGTTATTGAACTTCTAGAAAAGGATCGTAAAAGGTTTTTTTTTCCTTTGTCAACAATATAAACGTATGCTTCCCTTGTTGGTTCAGAAGGATTGCGGGGAAACCTCGACCTGAATGTTTCCCATTTCGTGCGACAATGCACACAGAGGTGGTGTTTGTTTAAAAAATTGTTTTCTGACTCAGCAAAAACACATCATCATTTGAGTTCCTTGGGTGTTGAAATTCCCCTGAACATATTTTGAAGCCCTTCATTTTTAATGTCATAAAGGTCCGTTCTAATAAATATTACAACATCATGTTTTTCGGGAATTTTAACCTCCTCCCCCTTATCAGAAAAAACCCTACCCCACCAATCTCATATTACTCCTTTTGATCAAAACTTTTATTAATGATCTAATTTGACAATTTTTAATCTTAATTTTAATGTAAAACTAACTTGTCTTGAAATATTTAACTAGTTTTTATGTTGAACTTTTAAAATTAAACTATTCTTCAAATTTACAAGAGTTATTGGAAACAGTGTTTTTAATGTCTTACGTAAGCATCAATCATTTCCCCCTTGTAAGCAAAATTAAGCAAATATAAAACCTTTGGTGAATATGTAATATTCGAACGGTCTGAATGAACCATAAAGTATTGAAATAAACAATGAAACTGGTTAATGATTTTGCACAATTTAGAAAGTTCAAATATAATATCAGTTATAAAGAAGTACCTTAGCGTTCTTAAGAAAACACTGAACTGCACAGAAGAATAATATATTTAATTTTATAAATATTTGTGTTACATTTTTAATTAAGACAAAATATAAATATGTGCATGTAATAAGTACAATAACGTGATAATACTTTTAATTATTCTCTCCATAAATACATTATTCCTTGTGTATCAAGATGTATCATGTTCTTTTTGATCACGCATATTAACTATTGAAAATCAAGCTATCATGTTTAACGTCCCAAGAGTTTCCCAGAATATATTACGCACTAAAAATGTAAAAACTACCTTCTATCGTGAGAAAGGGAACACAGGGAAAGAAAGAGATTACTCTGAAAGCAGATTCCTCTCCCAAACCTCGTTCTAATCTTTCCTAAT
Source organism: Tetragnatha montana (assembly GCA_963680715.1). Lineage (NCBI taxonomy): Eukaryota > Metazoa > Arthropoda > Arachnida > Araneae > Tetragnathidae > Tetragnatha > Tetragnatha montana. Next base: position 4,672,870 of record OY796683.1, on the reverse strand, counting down.
CTGAAAGTAAATGTTACGTCGGCTGTAAAGTGATCCAATGCCCATGGGTAAATAAACAAATGTGTTTCTTTCACATTCATTCATGAACCTTGTTTCAGTTAAGATTACCTTGTTTGGAATCAATAGTTATCGATGTTTGTATACAAACATTTCTGAGAAAACGGTAATACGACTTCAATCGATAAGATTTGGGATGAGTCAGCAATGAATTGAGGAAAACAATGTGCACAATTTTTATTTTGAATTATTAGGATGGTATAGCGTTTCAAGTACGTTTTAAGGGGACATCCATAAATTACGTGAGGTGTTTTTTCCAAAATATGGACCCCCCCCTCCCCCCTTGGTGAGATTTAGTGATATTTTGCTGGACCCCCCCCCCTCCCCCCACGTGAGATTTACCTGCAACTTTTTGAAAAAAAAATTCTTTCTCATGCTTAAAAAACAAAGAAAATCGTATAATTTCTAACTTAAAAAGTTGACGTGAGATTTTAATCGACCCCCCCCCCTCCCCCCTTGGTGAGATTTTTCCAAACCCCTCCCCCTCCCCTTTTTGACCTCACGTAATTTATGGATGTCCCCTAACTGCTTAGGCCATAGACGTTAAGGTTCATCCAAATATTGTATCAATGGACTCTAAGCGTCTGACGTCACACGGAACCAACACGTGACCTACTGAGCTTGCAATGGACTCTAACCGCCTATCTGGTTTGAGACTTCACACGGAACCAACACGAGACCTACTGAGCTTGCAATTGGTTACCACAGATACTACACAGTAGATCTACTAGTGTAGTTTCTGTGGTAACCAATCGCTAGCTCAGTAGGTCACGTGTTGGTTCCGTGTGACGTCAGACGGTTAGAGTCCATTGGTTACTACAGATACTACACTAGTAATCTACTAGTGTAGTATCTGTGGTAACCAATTGCAAGCTCAGTAGGTCACGTGTTCGTTCCGTATGAAGTCTCGAACCAGATAGGCGGTTAGAGTCCATTCTATTATTGCCCAACTTAAAAATATGGGTTCAGTTTTAAAAACATTAACAAGTAACTAATGAATAATGTAATACACACACCGAAATAAACTTGATGTGAAATATTTTTTTTTTCAAATCTAATTAAACGTTTATAAAAATTTAATTTGGTGTAAAGATGAGTGTAATATTTGAATGAAAATCTCTTGACTCTTGAACTGAAGTCTGAAACTGGCATTTGAGGACAAAATGACATAGAGAAAATACTTTTCCAACCAATCTAACTATATTTTGACTAAATTGGAATTCTTTACAATATACGATTAATTTCATACTATCTTTTAAAAAGGTAAAATGATCCGTGAAATATAATCCAAAAAATGCGGAAATTGTTCTATTGAACAAACTGAATCATGAAGTTCAACCTATTGAAATCCTCCAGTTTATAGAAATCCACTAACATACCGGCGTTTTTTCAAGCTTTTATGGGGATAACCATTCAAAGTCAGACAGTTCTGATTTTATTTTCCCTTTAACCATTGCTAGACGCTCAAACAAACCGAATTTGATTTTTTTTTTTAAATCTCTTGTGTCCACAAGGAAGCGTCACATAAATCAAATAACCTTATGATTCGCATTTATAAGCATTGTGATTGTTTAACTTTGAAAAAAAAAAGGTGGATAAAACAAATTGCGCACGCTCTAAAAACCCAAGAGGTGATCTCTAGATTCTTTTTACAACTGCAGACTTAAAAAACACTATAACAATGCATGGAGAGGAAGACAATGAGGAGTTTGTGCTTCGTGTTTGGCAACAGCAGCGGCGTTACTCTTGTTTTCGATCCAACGCTCTTCATCAGACAAAAGCTTTGATTGAGGGTTTGTGTTTTCCACGAAAACTGGCGTTGTTTGGAGAGCATCTCGCCGCAAAACACAATTGTAAATATCTCTGACCACCGTTTCCTGTAACGCTTTGTTTGTAATGAAAAAAAAAAGGTGAAAACTGAAAACACAGTGATCGTTGTTATCGTGGTTTTTGCCTTCGTTTTTAGGTAGATAACGAACGGTTGTGTTTTCGTGAGCTTTTGGCGAGAATACTAGAATTGCGGATAATGTTGAAGGGCAAATACCTTTATCGCTGTAGAATGAGGTTTGAGGAACTGTGGAAAAACAGTTTTTATGAGGGTTGTAAAGGGGGCTCAGTAATACTTCTTTCTTTAAACTTTTCGTCGCAAACATAATCCATTTAAGCAAACTTAAAAAAAAGAGGGAATTATATTATTTATAATTTACTTCTTTGAAGTTCTTGATTATTTCAATCATTAAAAAGATATTATCTTCTCCGTTATTCTCTCTCTTTCAATTTCACTCCTTTCCTTTTTTGTGTTCTCTTCCCATATTCTATACCTACACTACATCTTGTTTTATATCTTCTCTATTATCTTTTTTTTTATCTTTTTTCCTTTTACACTTTTTTCATGAAAAATAACAAGAAACGTCTGAAATAATTCTGAATATCTGAATAATGAGATTTTTACAGTATTTCTTTCTTTTTTAGTACATTATCATTTTTCTTAAACATTAATTTTACAAGTGAAAATGTTCTATGGCTATGGAGTAGTTATAATTTTTAAAAATCACAGAAATCTCCTTAGATAACAAAAATTAAGTAGGTAGTTTTTAAAGGTGTAGAGTGTAATCACTTTGCAACACTGACAATGTTTATGAAAGATTCGTCCTTTCTCTCTGCTAAGTATTATGAACTTAACACGTGAATCAGTCGTACCAAAACGCTTCCAATCGTTTTTGTTTACTATTGTTCCTGAACACAGAGCGGTTATCTTCGACTAATAAAAATGAATCACTTTCTCCCGGTGAATCAGCTCATTCTTTGAGCGATAACAATTAAGATTACAACTCAAACAAATCACCAAAGAGATAATCTAATCGTGAATTAAATAACAGTTAATTACAGTTGCAGGACCCCCTAAGTGGAAAAACTCGTCATTTGAATCAAAACTCTTAACTTTCTAAACACAACCGACTGTCCTGCAGAATCTTTATTAATGAATCATTCAGTGTCTCTTATGCCTCATATGCTTTCTGGATTTGCGCCCGATTTTGCCAAGCAACAGCCTTTGACAAGTTTGGCTGTCGGCCCAGAGACAAATTCGCTCTGTGTAGATATTTACCCTGAGAAACAAACATTTTGAGGGAGAGGATTAGGGAGGGCGAATCATCTGTTTCATATGGAGCAGTTATTAGACAGCGTACCATGCTTTTTTGGACACCCAGATTTGAAGCATGGCCAAAACAATGGCGAACTAAAGAGTATTTTCATTTAGTTCAATGGCTGTTTTTTTTATTTTAAACCGAAATGGCCGACCGAATAAACAAAAGACATTATTATGTACGAATCGTCCATTTAATTCGTACAGTATAAGTAAAATAATTTTACACACAAGTATTTTATGATATAAAAAAGAAATGTCTCAAATTGGTCAATATAAAGCGTTATGAGACCAACGAGGAATTAAATATTTTTTTATTGAAAATAATTTAAAACTCTTTTCTTTAAAAATGTTAAGTTTCAAAGTTGCATGTAAAAGTTTCATGTTTGAAGTTCCAAAAATTAAAGGCAAAAACAGCCATTGAAAGGAATTTATAGCTTATTAATCCACTTCAAACCAAATTTCATTATCAGTATAAAAGAATCAGAGAAAATTAAGTATATGAATGAGTATAGTTTATTTTAATATACCATAACATTTTATACCTCATAATTTAATACATAAGAAATTAGTTCTCCTAGAAAATTACTTTCATGTTTTTTATTCTATCAGCCAAACTCTTGAGAACAAATTGAGCTTATATAAAGAAAACAACCTTTAGAGATTTCATTTGAAGAAATAGAAATAGATTTCTTTCAGTTTAATGAGGAGTATTTCGTAAATGGTAACCGAGAAATTTGTTTTGCCTGTTTGCCATAGAAAGAAGAAAAGTGCACTAATGATTTTCAAAATGAAGTGGTTTTATTTCACATCATTATACTATATTTATAACACAATTCCGTATTTGAAAACATGTTTACGAACGCGCCCGATATTTATGTAATATGTGTACTATTTCATAATAGTTTTTCTATTTACCTCCGCTTCAGATTGGGATCTTAATGATTGGATAATGTTTTTAGGCAATTAGTCAACCTAGGCTCCGGTGTTAGAGAATTTACTTGGTCTCGGTGCATCTACAAATAATTAGATAATTATAATTTGACCATTATTCATTACAGTATAGAACATAATTTAAAATTATTAAAAATGTGAATAACATCCTTGTTTTAAACATCCATTACTTTCTTCCAGAATATATAAATATAAGAAATTAGACTCAAAATAAATAGAAAGGTTTATTTTCATTGTTTTGTTTTACTACAAATATCTTGAAATATTGTGAAGTCACAAGCCTATAAGCACGCTTCTGAAAAAAAGATTCTTTGGGAAATAAATTTTAGCTGAAAAAATTGCTCAACCTTAAATTTTGCATGTCAGCTTCATCAGATTTACATAAAATAGCATAGTAAATATTGATTATTCTCCAATTCAACACATATTTTAATTCTATCAAATTTTTTCTATAAACATTTATTTTGTTCAAAATTTTAGAATTTTCTTAAATTTTTCTCAGTTTATCTTTAACGGGAAAGATTGAAAATACTCACCAATAGTATAATTTTCCCCACTGCTGACAAATTACTATTTAAAAAGGAGTCAGAAGCCATGTCATTGGCACTTCCAACCAATACTTTACCGTTAACCTTTATCGGTTTCTTTCGAAGGTTTTTTACATGGCACCCGTTAAAAATAGGACCCATGTATTTATGTCTGGTAGGGGAGCCTCTGGGAGTGTTTGACCCTTTCCCAGTTCTTTTTCAGACCACTGATCATTGGAATTTGGCCAAGATTAACTCTTGTTTGATGTGTTCAGCTTTCGATGCTTAAAAGCTTTTAGAGTCGATCAAAAATACTTTTTCTTTATGTGACAATGGATATTCATATTTTTTCTAAGAAAAACATTTCAAATAACAAATAGAATTTATAGAAACGAAAATTACATAAAGCATAACACAAAATGAATTTAAGCAATACAAAGCATTAGTCAACATAGTAAATGTTATGTCGTGCATAGTAAATGTTGAAGTTTAACATTTGAATGAGAAAAAATTAACTCAAGTATGTAATACAAATTACTACTATAGAAATAGAAATGAAACAGATTAATTTTTTCAACAAACAGTATGAGACTTTTAAAAAAATAACCTTTTTTATCTTTTTAAAGAACTTCTTTAAAGTATTGAATTTTATTGGTACCATTACATTTTATAGATTTTTTTATCATGCTTCATAATAAGCATCGGAATCATTTAATTGATTATTGAATTATCTGTACCCATTTTATAGATTTTTTATCATGCTTTATAATTTGATAAACATTGGAATCATTTATACATATTTTTATGTCCTCAAATGTTTTTGCCAGTGTTTAATTCTATACATCAATTTATTGATAGGAAATATCAGTAACTTATAATCAGTATTCAGAAGAGTATGAACACTGTGAAGTTGACATTCATTGCAATTCTGGTGACAAACTTGACAATCATTACTCAAGAGAACAAACAACACTAAAAACCGAAACCTTCGCGTGAAAGTTTCGATTATGGTTTCTCTAATCTCTCCTTTGCGTAATTTGTTTTCTAGAGAAGTCTTCCTTGTTGTTTGTTTTGAGCCAACTCCACTATTCTAAACAGACTTTTTAACTTTGTATCATTGGCCCAGTTTCTCTTCTTGGCCATCGAATGATTTCGAAACCTCTTTGATGAAGTTCCGAAACATTTCATCATATCTTTTCGTCATCGATGAATAATAGACTATCTTTGAATATGCATTATTGTACTCTTCCACTGAGGAACCATGGCCTGGGTTTTTAAGGGGAGCCACCCTTTTTCTCACAGTTGAAGGCCCCTACCAAGGAAATGGCTGCTTGTGGTTGACACGAATAGAAGATTTTTTTTCTCCTTTCTTTTTTGAGCCTTGTCTCAAATGACCACACTTTCGTTTGATATTCAGGGTTGAATTTTTGTGTTGCGCAAGGTGGCAACATGATGTGATTCGGGCAGTCTTGAAAAACATTTTTGAAATGGATGTGTTGAGAAATATGTGTTTGTGTGTATAATACCTTGGGAATGATGTATTGATGGTTTTTTTAATTAGGTAGAGAAGGTTTTGTTTGTCGTTGTCATTGACTGGTATTTGTAATGGTTACTTTGTGTAATCAGTAAAAAAATTACAATAAATTGTAAAGTGTTAAAAAAAGAAAACTCCCTTTTTTAAGGAATTCTTAATTAATTTTTTCATCAAAGGGGGAAATAATCAAACATAAGATACTGTACCTACTTTTAAAAAAATCCTTATTTTTCTTTGAATAACGAAAATAAACCGATTTTTTAGATTGTGAATTATCAACATTCGTTACATTATGAATTTTTAAAATACGTATAAAAGATATTGAAGTGTAAAAGACTACTTTAAGGTGTCATTCAGCTAACATTTAAAGTCTCCATATGTTGCTCCATGTCCATTCAATGTAACTTTAAAAACGCGCACTTAATAATTAAATTAAATTATTACACTAATTAAACAAAACGTACTGCAAAATTCCACGTACAAAGTTTGTATCGCTATACCCTTAAATTTTAAAAGGGTGTGATAGAAGTTTATTTTCTTTTTAATATCCATCATAAATTCTTTATCACCTTTTTTACATGTAAAAGAAAACATATTGAATTCAAATTATTGAAAGAATTTTCAATTACATCTGGAAAATTGTTTAACTTAAGGGGTGTTTACAGCCAGATAGCCTCTCCCCTGGATTTCCCCAGACTGAAATTAAGCTTCAAATAGGCAAAGTCTTGCGGTTTGACTTTTCAAATGCCCCCAAGCACTTAGTTATATTTCTCCATATTTAACAAGTATCTCATAATGTCATAATCATTTACTGTGCTTAAAGGTATGCTATACACGTTTTTTAATACAAAGCTAACCAGCAGAAAATATAACTTATAACTTCTATTCGATATTTTGTTAGAAATTAAGATTATGTTAGTAGTTGGTGAGAAAATGAAATATTCTTTTTATTTATTTTTCCTGGAAAATATTTTGAACAAATAGGTTTGCGCGGTTAAAATAGGTTTTGCGGTTGGTAAGCATTTATGTTAGACTAAACTTATTCCCAACCACAAGGTTTAGCAAAAGCGTTACGCGCGTTGCAAGAAATACTTTTGGACTAAAATAACTCTTGGAAAATCCTAAACAAACAGTGAGGAACTAGAAGACGTTTGAAAACTAAGCTGAGGAGTTTTCATGTTGAAAACAAATTAAAACAACTTTTCTTTAGCTACAAAAGAAAAACCTCTATGATTGTTTCTTGAAAATAGTTATTTATAGTTCTTTATTATCTTCGTTCGTAAGAAAGTAAATATTTTTGGCATAAAAGGAAAGATGGTTATTTGTTATGTTATGGGTCACATAGGTTCCCCATCAATATTTCTGAAATGTAGTTTTATCACTCTGTAATTTAAAATTATTTAACTCATTTTTTAAGTTAATCATTTTGTAATTTATTCTTTGTTCTTTTTTAATTTTATTTGAACTAATGACTAATGCTCTATTGTACTATATCCTTTTTTAATGAAAAGAGTAATTTATTGTTCTGTAAATAACTTTTAAGGCTAATTATGATTTTTTAAAAAACCAGTAAAGAATATTTGTTAATAATGCAATGCTTCGCAACATCAGCACTCTGATGAATTAAAATGCTGTTTTTCCACAGACTCCCGACTTTATAAAGTTTGGGGGGGCTCAAGAAACCTCTATATTTTCCAAGCTCACCCAATATTATCAGGAATTTATGAAAAAAAATGTGCAAATGGTAAATTTTGAAATGTATCAGAGGAAGTTAGTTACATGCCTTAAAAATGTTCTATTCTCCGAAAGATGAACTTGAGTCCAGACTGGGTAGCTTGGTATATTTCATCATCGCTTCTTTTTCTCCTGTCCTGACTGTTTCTACCCTATGCCGCCCGAGATTACTATTGAATCCTATGGAAAATGTGGGGCGGCTTGGACTGAAAGGGTTAAAGGTTAATTTCCATTGACAACGCGATGTTATATCACTTTCGACGAAAGAGATAAGTTGTTGTTGTTGTCTTATGCCACTTGAAATATCCAAGCTCCATCCGCAAAGCGGATAGGATTTAAGGCAAAGGGGGTGCGGCTCCTGAGATAGTGCGGCCCATGAAATGGCAGGAGTCCGACTTAAGCCTCGGATGATAGATGTCGCCACCATCTATCGCCACCTCCACAATTTTGCCATGTCTCTGAAGGGGAGGGAAATAGTCTCCAGACACCTGGACCCGTGGTAAACAGCGCCATGACGGACCACAGGACTTTCGGACCCACAGATTTAACGAGCACGTACTCCGCATATACTCGGTGGGTCTTCAGCGGTGTCGGGAATCGAACCCGGGACCCTCCGATCCCGAAGCCGATGCCTTAACCACTAGGCTCCCCACGGCCCTGAAAGAGATAAGTAAGCAAGTGAAATGAGCTAAATCTATTGATCTAGCTTAGCTACCACGCGGGCAGCGGAAACTAAACGTTTCGCCTCAAATTACACACAAGGAGCTTATACCAAGACATTGCACACGCTAGAAAACACCAAAAATATTTTCCAACTCCACCACTTGCCTCATTATTTCAACCAGGCAATTTTCCACTAATTCAACCAAAACACGTCAATGCCACACTCATCGTAAACACCATCATGACGCAATGACAAGTATACTAATTGCGTCCAAACTCTCCACTACTCATCTTCCATCCCATCTCTTCCCTTGGCTGGAAGGCAGGTGAAACCTTCCTCTTCAGACCGGCCACGCAATCACCTTTCTTCTTAGGTCACTTTTCTTATTCTTATTATTATCCTGATGACTGTAATGTAGATGAGGCTCCTTGAGATGGTCATGGCCCTTCGCCGTAAAAGCGGGTCAAGGGTGTAAGTGGTTCGATGCGAAAACGGACCACTTTCTACTCTGGGATGGCTTCTTCTCTGGGGACTCTGTTCCAATTCCTGATGAGGTGTACCTTTCCCTGTCCTGGTTCACGTGGAATTTTGCGGAGCCGCCAGGAGAGCTTTTCTTGGCAGGTTTCTTTTTACCTGGGCGAGTGCTCTGACGAAATACAGGAAGAGTTAGTTGGAAAGGGTTTTGATGACTGAGCATTGTCATCGAGAGTGGTCTTTTGAAGGGGGAAGTCGTTGATCTTTCATTGCTTCTGGGAAGTGTCTTCATTTTCTGCATTGGGGCGTGTGAAGTTTGAATTGTAAGCATTAGCGAAAGAGAGAAATTTGATACAGCAAACACATGATGATGACTCAGTATTTTAGTTGGAGGAGAAATAGTGTGATTGAGATTGAGTGTGTATTTGAGATTCTCTGCCAATCCTTTTTTCTCAGCTTCTCCCTCCTTCTCATACCCTCCCTAAGCTAGCTATCCCCTCCTACTCACTCACCTTCTCCCTCTTTTACTCTCTCTTTCTCTTCTTATACTTATTTACCACTATTCCTTTTCTTATTTATCCCTCTAATTTCCTCATTTAGACTTGCGTATCACTTTCGGTGATCCTATTTGAGGAATCATCCTAAGTCAAAAGTGTAAATTATCGTTTCACTCTTAACTCTTAGCTGCTCCGATTTCCTACACGAATAAGTGATTCATTGGAGAGGATCACCTATGATTAAAGATGAACACTGAAAGTGAAACAGTGTAAATGAGCCTTTACTCTTCTTTCTATTTTCCCTTTGAATCTCCATCTTATTTCTCTCTCTATTTATTCTCCTTTACACTAATCCTCTAACTTATCTATCTTATTATCTTTCTTATCCCCCCCCAAACTCTCATACCCTCCCCTTTCCCATTATCCTTTTATTTTGTATCTTATCCCCTCATCAGTTCTCAACCTCTTTTCCCCTCTAATTCTCTCTTCTACTCCCCTTCATTATCCCTCTAATATATTCTTTCCTTGCATACTTACATCCTTTCTCTCTTTCATACTAAAGTAGTAAAAAGAGGTTATAGGTTAGTAAAAGCAATAGATCTGAGGTAGGCAGTACAGGTTGCGAAATTTTAAGAAAACAGAAAAGATCCGTACTGAAATGCATAGAATTCCTTCCTAAAACATTACCCAGAAATATAGTAACATCTATTGCAGCACACCACAAGAATGCTAGAAGTTAAAGATTGAAATCCCTCAGTTCAATATAAATCAATGCAAATTGTTTCTCCCCATAACGTAACAAGGTATCTCTAGTCAGATACCACACAGATAAGACTTGCAGTTGGAGACGAACAAAAACATCTCTACTGAAACAAACACCTGAAGAGGCGGCTTTGTTTGTTGCGACCCTCTGGCATTTCATCACTGCGTATCAATCTTTCTCAATATGAAGGAAAGATAAAATGAATTATTTGAAAGGGAAATATTTGATAAGTAATATCATCAAAGTTTTGTGACATTTTATACTTCCGGTACATGAATTCTCCTCTTATTTATGTCATATACGTAGCTGGGGCAAATTTTAAGTCAGATCATGTAATTTTAATTAATGTTTGAGGTGTTAGGAAATTGCTTTTTTACCATAATACTTAGTGATACAAGAAACAATTGTGTTATTGGGATTGTTTTAAAATCGAATTTTAAATACACTAGATAAAATATTGAATGAAAGAGACAAAGGGACCTAGTTTTCACCCTAAAAGTAATTATAATCTAGTGTCTCACGGCTTCTATGTTAACACGCAGTCCCTTTGATATAATGTAGATATAATGTAGACTATTGTATATTACAAATAATTTTGGGGATTTGTTCTGTGTTAGCCTCCTTCTAAGCTTAGCTTTTTCTGTGTTAGTTCTCGCCTGCTTCCTGACAAGCTGGGAAATTAGTTTTATGCCATCATGATACGTCTTAAGTGATGATATGCGGCTGAACTTTCTAAATTATGTTTTCAATCAGACATTCCCTTTTTTAAAACAATTTGGAGTAAATCTCGACCACTCTTCTTACTTCTGCTGATCCTATATTCGCCGATGGATAGTCCCCACAGGAAGATTAAAATCGGCAGCAGCAAACATTTGTGTTATCGCTGCAGGGAGATGTGTGTCACCGGCGCCTATTGTTTGCAAATCGTCGCACCTTGAAGTCTTTTCCCGGCTGCTGCTGGGGCAGAAATAGAGGATCTTCGACCTCCCACAAAAAAAGAAAGGGATGAGACAAGCTGGATTGCGCAACGCTCGCCATGCCTAGTAGCTGTGGAAATTCATTGCAGGGTTTTGTTTTTAGGATGTCGTAGAAGTCAAAATCACAGAATTTATTCTTCTACACTAAGACAGTACGGGGTGGGCTACGACTTTGACAAGGAGTCTCCTCCTGCTTTCATTTCTAAGCCTCATCAAATTCAAAACCTTAAGAATAGTTTGGTCATTTTGTGACACAAAATATGAATGTTATGAGCGTTGGCAGATAAGTATCTAAAAGTACTACTCTTATGAAATTGTCTACTATAGTATAATCTTAAGGCGCGGACCATAAGTAGACCGTCAGATCTTTGAAAAGGGTTCACGCAAAGGGGAGGTGCTAAAAATAAGGTTTCACTAACAAAAATCAAGATACATGTGCTTGCGAGACGCCCATTCAAGGGTATAAATAAACGTGAATCGAAAAGCTTCATTAAAAATGCTAAAGAGCAAACAAATGATGAATAAGAGAGACAGGGGCTCAAGAGAATGGAGTTGCTGAAGATCCAAGAGAAGCTGAAGAGCATAGAGAGGCTGAAGAGTATGGATGTTGAAGATCAAAGGGAAGCCAACGAGCATAGAGAGGAAGAGCATGGGGGTGCTGAAGTTCAAAGAGAAGCTGAAGAGCATGTGGCTGAAGAGCATGTGGCTGAAGAGCATGGGGCTTAAGAGCATAACTAAAGAGCATGGGGATGCTGATGATCAATTCAATGGGAAGCTGAAGAGCAAAGAAGGGTCAAGAGCAGTGTGAGTTGAACGAGATAAAGGGATTAAGTCCGTTGTTATGATTATGATGACTATCCTAGTGAGGCCTAAAGTGAGTTAAGCGAAAGTTCACTATGATTGAAAAGTGACATAATTAAAATACACTTCTTGAAATATTTAAAGTCATAAGTGGAAGAAGAAGATTTGAGAAAAAAGCACTTAAAAAAATTATAAGCTGCAATGAATGTGATGGGTACGTTTTTAAACTTTAGTAAAAGATACATGCAATGGAAAGGGAAACTTTGATTCCCAACGCTGCTTCTTTCCAAAAAAAAACATCCTCCAGTCATTACTGAGGTACAAATCCATCAAGTTGATACCTTCCGAAAACATCCTTCTCCGAATCTCATCGCTCCTTCCAAGAAACCTTCCGTTTTATCGATGGAGCCTTATTCGAATTCCACGGATCCTTATTTGAACAAAGTAGGAAAGGGAAACAAAACTTCGTGAAATCCGATTAGTTTCTCCTGTAAGCCAGACTCCATCCAGGCGCCTCGGGATCCGTTCACCTGTCTCCCATTCACCGATCGGGTGATTCACTCGACAAAGATTTAATGACTTTATTTCTCTTTACTCCAGAGACATAAAATCATGTTCCAAAACTGACGATTTTCGAACAGGTTTTCTATTTTTAATCTGGCTAACATTTTGTCCAGAAAATTAACATGGTGGTGAAATGAGTGTGCCTGAGCCGTATGCATCAAGAAGGGGGGTACTGTTAACAGCACTTCAAATCTCCCTAAAAAAATTATGCTACTTCTGTACTGTTTTTCAAAAGTTTGTTTCATGAAAGGGACGGTTCTTCAAAAATTGCGTTCCTAAAAGCTATTTTTTACCAATACCTACGTGGAGAGGGTGCCTAAAAAGTAATTGTGGGACCTCTCTGCCTCTCCAATCTATCCAATACTTAAGTCAAATCATGCTGGGATATTGTTTTAAAGCTACTTAATTTCCCCACTACACTGGATGCGATCTTATTGTTGACCTCAATAGTGTAGCATTATAAATTTAAATATTAAAAGTTGGTTTGCTATATTGACGTTAATATTTGACATCAGAAAAATGGAGGTAATTGGTAATTCTAACTTTACATTAGCTAACGCAAGAAAATAACAGTCATACAACAACAAATCATGCATTTCATCACATGCCAGTAGAATCCTTTTCATCGATCCGTGATCGTGCATGATACAATCAGCAACATACTTCTCCTAATTTTTCAAATCCCAAAACACAACGGCCACACAATCCATAAGAAGAACCCTCCACCGAAAGTCAATAAAGAGTGGAACTAAAGAGTTGACAGCGGAGACACTATTAAGTTAATCACTCCCTCTCTTAAAACAAGCCTTTCCATCGATTTCAGGCGACACGCAACCCATTAAAGACAGACGGTATTCCCAAACACGACTCTGTCGGTTCCTTCCTTGACCCCTTTTTTGGGCACACAGACAGTGGAGTGACAAAACAGCCCACCCTAAGTAACCTAGCAACGACTAGAATGCACCTTTTTACGTGTAGATATCACTCATCGATTTTAAAAAAATAATAATAAACCGATTGAGGGCAAGTAAAAAATGGTTAATGATGAGTTGTTCGATCCACCAAATGTTTGGAGGCAACGAACACTCCATCAGTTAAAGAAATATTTCAATTTTTACATTCCAACAAACCCACCTTTTTACCTTTGTATTTTGTTCTATAGTTGTTAATTATAGAACTTATCTATATTTTACTATTACAGACCTGAATATAATCATGGGCGAATTTATGGGGGTCATAGGGGAGCAATGCCCCCCCCCCCACCTTTTTGAGAAAATTCCACTCTTGTAATGAAAAATCATGTTTCCAAATCTATCAGGGACAGCTTGTCCCCCATGGTTTTCATACCCCTGAGTCCACCACCTAAATCCGCCCGTGAACATAAGCGAATCAAAGATTTTTGGGGGATGAGCATGAGTCCCTAAAAAGATCACAATGTCGAGAATTTCCAAATTTTAAGAGGGTGTTTGGATTACATAAAATCTGTTAACCCATGGCCGAGCTGTGACTCCTTCGGGATATTTCAAATAATCTCCTTTTTTTTGTTGTTTATTGAGATTGTTGTGTTGTGCGTTTTGTTTATTCAACTGCTTGTTCTTTCTGCGTGTTTATTGAACGATATTATATGTTTATTGTGTTTTTTCCTTTTGTTATAATAAATTTGATTTGAATTGTCATCATAAATCCCCTTTTTATTAGCGTTTTAAGTTCAAATTGCTAAGGATATTTTTATTAAAAATTGAGAAAATTTTTAACTTTATGGGATCTACAGAACCCTCCTGGGTCTGAAATCAAACAACACCGTTGCTTATAATTTTTTTCAATCATTTATACTACTTCACCTGTTGTTGACTTTTCCTGCGTAACTTAATCATTTTGCAGCGTAAACAACTACTCTTACCGTACATGTTGCTTTTCCTTCAGAACGCAATAGTTGCGGTAGAAAAAAGTTACCACTCTATGTAGTGTTTTCCTTCAAAGCTCATATTTTGCAACGGGACAAGATTACATAAAAATATTATTTAAAAATCCATTGCGTTGCATGAAAACTTACAATTTTAAATTAATAGATAGATGATTTTTCAGCTCGTCTCTATAAATTTACTTGTGGCAAAAAGGTGAAAAATTTTTTTCCTGTTCAGTAAAAACTTTTTATAATACTAGCAGGTTTAAGTTTTACCACTCACATTTAGGGAAGGGGTTGTCAACCTCTACCAACTAAAATCATGTCATTTGTAATTTTTATGAAAACTTAATTAACTTATTGATTTCAATGAACTTAAACTTGTGTAAAATAATTTTACTTAATAAGAGCTAACAATTCAAACATACCAGATTGATTTCTTTTCTATTTTTGTTTTTAAAACACAGTATTTTATAAAACACGTAAGTTCCAAAACATTTTGAAAGGATCGGAAAGAATTTTCAAATGGAATTTTAATAGAAAAACTTGTCAATTTACGTTTTATAACGAAATACTTCAATTCTGACTTTATTTTTCCGAAACCCTTCAAAGATAATATGATGAAATAGACCTTCCGAAGATTGAGTGAATAATGTTCATTAACCGATTATGATCAATTCGGTTAGATTATCAATTTAATAAAAAAAAGGATGATAAAAGAGGGTTGATTCACAGTTGATTCTTAACGGAGCTTTCCAGAACGCGACAAGACAAGAGAGATAAGTGATGAGGTTATCTGTTAAAAGAAGCAGGATGATGTGCCACTGATGAGATTAAACAGATGAGAAGAGTTGGACCTATTTATAGGATAACTGTTTTGAGGACATGGATCCTCTGATCCTGATCCGATGTGTCATCAATCTCTTTAAAATCCTTTAAACTGTCATGAAGTTGCTATGGTTGCCCAGAAGTGGATGAAGTTGTTGCTTTTTTGGGTGGATGGACTGGACTTCTCTTATTTTAGGAATCGGTCTGGTGAGGTCTTTATGGTGACGGTCTCCATGGTAACGAAAGAGGTTTTGTAGGCAAAGGGATTGCGACAGTTATAAGCTACTTTTAGTAGTGAATGTTGTGAGTATAAGTTGTGATAAACCAAAATTTCAATGTTGCATTTGATGGTTTCTTTCAGATTTTCTCTCGTTAGGGAAAAATTTAATCCCTCGAAAAGAAGTTTTAACTACCATCCATTTCATACTCCTTCTACTTTTAGAACCTTTTATAATATTTTGTAAGAGGGTGAATAACTTTTTATAGAAACCTATTTAAAAGCTATTAAAATTACAAAAATTAATAACTGTTTTCAAAAATATTAAAGTAGCGACTTGCAGAATTAGAAAAATTATATGATTATTATTTTCATATCTTTCAAATCAATTAATAGCATCTCCCTCTGTTTTCCTTGTAGTAGGTATGAACCAAGTTGGATTATACATTACACATTACTTCCAAACATCCTTTTCCAAGCAAATATTCAGTAATAGCAATTTTATGCCTTTTAAGCAAAAGCAATACTGTTGCATGAAACGAAAAATTGGTAATGGTTTCCGTCGTATGATCATTTTTCTCTCTCTGCACTGCAAACTACTACAAACATCATCCTATTTCTGCCCTTCCTCTTTCTAAATTACAAAGCTTGACAATAGAGGGCACTGTATTACAGAATAACAGGGAAGACAGGGCAGAAGCGAGTCCGCGATAGAGGCCCCTCCTCCCCGCTGGATGATAAAATCCTTTACTTAATAATAATAACACTCAACCCTTCAATAAAAACTAAGGAATATTCTGAAAAAAACTCTTACTAATCACCATTCCACATAGGTCAATGGCAGTGTTGTCAGTGTTTATTTCAATTCGTCAATGAAATGAAACCACAACAGGAAACTTTATCTTCCTTCTCCATCACAACTTCCTCAGTTTACAACAATGTTAAAACTCGTTATTATTTTTTTTTTACATCGTGCTTTATTTTTCTGTCTATAGTAGAAAGATTTATAGAAGATCTTTGTAAAAGGAGATTTTCATTAAAATATCTCTCAAAATATATGCCCTCAGTCAAAGCTATTTCCTACAAGCATCCTGTTCTGTACACTTCTGTATAAATTCCGGAGTCCTCTGATTTTGTCATTTACTTACTTAAAATCGAGTTATCAAAATTTTAGAGTTTCAACTAACTTCAATTGAGCAATCTGTAGGATTTTTCTAAACTAAAAGTTTTCTCTGCATAATTTAGTCTTCTGAAAAAAAAAATTGAAAATTATTAATAGATGACAAATAAAATATGAAAAAACACTAAAATATGAACTACATTTTTCATTTCATATTGGAATTTCTAAAACAGAATTATTTAATAATTTAATGGGTAGATATAAAAACATCCATATTGGTAAATTTCAATATTATAAATCAGGGGCCCTGTAAGGAAAACCGTACATTTTCAAAACCATAAGTATGGAAAAGTCTCATTTAATCCACTCTTCCATATAAAAATATACTACTACGACCATTTTAACTACAACATAAATAATAAACTTTTTTTTTAGTTATGCCAGTTTTCTTTCAAGGTAGCGATATTGTCCTAGTCTAGTAGGCCCTCCTGTTTTTCTTGGCTGTGGGTGTGTCTTTTACCTTTCGCCATTACAGGCTCTCTAGTCGCCATTACCCCTACTGCGCACTGCAGCTAGAGAAATAAACATTCTTGTTCGTCTTTTCCTCCCAAAAAAGCGTCCTTGGAACAACAGTTAATATACAAGCGTCTTGAGATAAATTTAGGCTCGCCCCGACAACACCTCTTTACAACTCTTCGCGATTCCTTGGAAACACTGTGTATCCGATTTTGTCAACAATCACTCTTGAGAGATCTTGCCAAAACCTAAAACTCTTTATTTTTGTATGCAAGGAAAACATTAATTTTTAAAGGATTTCTATGGAGAAAAATATTTCATGTTTTTGAGAAATATACTTATAAAATTTACAAGACCAAAGAGAAATATATTTCTCTTTGGAAATATCTCTCTCTTTTTTTCTTGATAATAATAAACAAACCTACGAACACAACTAACGTTTCAATCAGTAGTAGAAATAGAAGCATTTAGAAATAACGTTTCAATCAAATATTACAGCTACTAAAACTTTCTCATGCCATCGAAACTTATGATTTGGCATTATTTCTGTATGTTGTAAAGGTTTTACCATCTCTGTGTAAATTAAAGGAGTACGGCGGGGCGTGTTCTCTTTTAGTTTTTTGTCCCAGTTTTGCATTTGGAAAACTTTTTTCGTGAGTTAAAAACTCAACTTTTTAGGAGTTTGTGTTTTCAATAACGTTCTCCTTACGCTTTCTTCGTGAGCCTTCTCTTACTGTACAAAAAAAGAACTAAAAAGATTAAAAAAGGAGAGGGAGGGAGAGAAAGATATTAAAGGAGGGAGAGAACGAGTGATGAATAAGATTGAATAAAAGAAATAAAGAGAAGGATAACTATCTTTTCCGAAACGAATTTCTAGCCACATGGCCATTTTAACTCATATAAGGCCGGAGAAGCTTGAAGTTGTGACGCGTGATACGTCACCTTACGTCACTTTTCATTGCTCTTCGACGGACAGCAACTCAACTCCACTGTGAATTAAATTCTTTACCTCAACCTCAAATTCAAAGTTTTAAAAGCTTGGAATTTTATAAATTTAATTTATTTAATCAAAGTTTATTAAATAATTACTTCGAAAATTCAAATTAAATCCTAAAATATTTGTTCCCTCCTCGAGAAACCAAGCCATTAGACCCTTTCGTTTTGAGATTGAGATACAGAATTTAATTTAATTCAGTGTAAAGTTTAGTTGTTGTCAAAGAGCGTCCACATCAAAAATGACCTCAGGAAGGACTACTATTCACGCGTAAAAATTTCGGTTTTTCATTATACAACAGGGTGCCACTTGTTTTTTTGTTTGTTATACTGGATAGTGGATTATAATGGCCAACAATAGTGGCACCCTGTTGTATAACAGCACCAAAATTTCGAGCTTCTCTGGCCTTTTATAAGAGTCTAGCTAGGTGTCAGCTACGTTATTTATTCGGTCGTGTTTGACAACTGACCGGTCGACCGCAAACCCCATTCGAATCAAACGGTCGTTCGTTCGTCGATATTCCCAAACAATCCGTCGCGAATAACAACTTTCACCGGACATCATCTGCCGGCATCCCTCCACCTGCCCGATCGGCACACAATGACACACTACTACTCGCAGCAGCCGCCATTGTGCGTAGCGGTTCCTCCATTGGGTATTGACCTTGAGCGAAGTCAAAATATCCGGCCTTCAACTCAGCTTCCCCTCCGCTGAGCTGAGATAAACAACCTGAGCCGCTCGGGCGGATGGGGTTATTATTGTCGGATATCTGTCTGCGTTCTCGCTGAGGACCTGTTATCATTATTATGCAATGGGGAGGCTTCTTATGTGGCGGGTGACCTCCAAAGAGTTTTCATGTCTATGTTTCATGTCCTTTTGAGGTTTGTCTGGGCCAGCCAGTCCGGGTGTTTGGCCGGATTTCATTTCCAAATAGGCGAAGAGAGGAAAAATCTTCCAAGTGGAGGTTTGTGTGGGTGGTGTCAGCTAGAAATCCACTGCTGCGGGTCGAACATTGATAAATTATTGCTTTAGGATCCCTTATCTGTCAGTCTCATTTTGCGATGGGGATACAATTGCAAGAGGGAGGAGGCTAAAAAAGGGGTTTGTGTCAGGTAGATCTCAACAAACACAATCACAAAGCAGGGAACAATATGTTACCCCTTCTTTACAACCCCATATTTATATATCATTCTGCGGTGGGGATAATATAGAAATTGAAGGGAAAATCCTAAGACTTTTACAACCATCGGTTTTAAGGGCCGGTAGATAGTTTTACAAAGCTGGAGAAAGCACGCCTCATGGTCCAAAAATAATTTGGAACCACTGCACTACTTCTTAAAGGAAAAAAATGAGGTTGTTTGAGGCACAATAAAAACTATTATTCATCTCATTTTTAAGTTGATTAAAAGTCAAAGTAATACATTTTTAGTGAGTTTTCAAAAATCCAGTGTTACACAGATCGTGTTAATATGTAAATTGTATAATTTTTGGGAAGTCCACTAACGGTGCTTACGTCAAGATGAAGACTAGTAACTTCCGTATTATGAAAGAAAATTTGATTTTAAAAACTCAAACAAAATTATCTTTTGTTTAAAAATATTTTTCGAAAAAACCCAAGTAATGTGGTTAGGTGTTATACATTCAACAAACGTGACATACGGTAAAAACACTTCCTATCCAAAGCTACAACGTTACCTTCCACTCATGTTAGTAAACACTAAGACGAATTTGTCTAGACATTTTAAACGTTTCCAAAAACAAGGTCATGGAAAAATATCTACATCCCTCCCTTTCATAACTACGTTCTAAAAATCTTCTCGGGGCCTTTTTTGTGTCAACTGTTATTTAAAGACAGGAAACCGGCTTCTCAGTGCGTTCACCGCTACCACTTTGGATACACGTGATCCGAGTGCACGTTGTGTGGCCAAAGGCGGCCTGAAAAATGACCATAGCTGTTATTATTAATTGAAATGCCGGGCACAGCCATGCTACTATTGGAAAGCCGGCATCAGATATTATGTAATGTGTGTTTTCGCTGCGTAATGAAGTCGAAAATATTCAAGGTTACTCTTTCCGAAAATGTGCGTTTTATCTTCGGGAGAGTGCTTCGACTTTTCTGGCACTTTTCCAGATCGTCCTTTTTTTAAGGTAGCGCCTTTTCGAGTGCGATGAAAACATATTATCGTCGGTACAGAGGGAGAGCCGGTTTCTGGAGGTTCACGCGATCAGGAATATGAATTTATAATGGTTGGAAAAATGATAGGTACTCACTTGCCCCTGGATCACTGCGTTTTGGAGAAATAGAAATACTATCTTTAATTGCAGGGGAGTATTCAAGGCCGTATTTGGAGGGTTTACTCCCGTCTGAAATTTTCTTGAGAATTTTTATACATTTTCCAAGAAAAGTCTGCATCGTACTAGAGTTGTCTTTATAGGGTGCACATGTACAAAAAAGATGTAAAAAACTACTTTAAGGAAGTTTCTAAAATATTTTCAAGAGGGAATCCCCAAAGCCCCCCCTTTTTTTTGTTTGGCACTCAGTATTATCCTCATAATTTTAACACTGTTGTCTGAAAATTCAAACCATACCTGTAAGTGTTCAAAAAAAGCTATATTTAACCTATTATACGAATGAGGGTGCTTAGAAATAATTTTGAGCTAACCCAACCCTTAAAGAAAACGAAATGCTAGTTACGAGGCTGAAGGGTGACCAGGGACAATGACAGCTATTTTGGAGAATTAATATTTTTCTCTTCTATTTCTTTTCATAATTTTTTTCATCAAAACTTGCATCAATTATCCTTGTTTTAATCATTAAAAAATGTTTGAAGAATGTCTAATATTTAGTAAGTTGAGGAATCTGAAACACTCAGTGGGAATGAAAAAAAAATTTTACTTAGAATTTATTATAATTTTTCCACTCTTAGATTCATTTATTCATGCATGCATCCGGTCAGAATGTTCAAGGACCCTGATTCACTCGACAACTTTCAACATTAATTTCATTTGATTTGATAACTCCACCGCGGGAACAACTCTTCAACTTCTGTAAAGATTAAACGGCAATAATAATCAGATACTTGAGATTATTTCAGGTGTTTTTCTAGATAACCTCTTTAATGAATATAAATGCCAGGAATTTTTCCAATTGATTAGTTTCGCCTCGAGTTTGTAAATTTATTTCCAGAAATTCCCTACAGATATGATAAAACAGCTATTTTTGTCGATTAGACATACACAAAGCTATTGTACAACCAACTGGTTATCTGAAAAGTGTGCTTCATTAGTAATAGCACCCACTTGTTTTCGAAAAACAAAATATTTTCTCCGGCGTGATTACTTGTTTTTATAAGATTCCATTGAAAGATACGAGATTCAGTTGGATTATTATCGCTCGGAATGTCCTGAATGTGATCAAAACAATGTCCGAACAAGTCAGAATCTTGTTACTATGTGATAAAACTTAATGTTATAGCATAGCTGGGACACTGCATAATACTAACAAAAGGTAAAGCACTCGAATGTTTCGTTTAAAAGTTTTACAGTTTTAAATGAATGATAAATACGAGTATCCCTGAGAAATTAAGGGCAATTAGTTTGGGTTCTTCAGGTGCTCTGGTTACTCTTCACATGTGCGCTTTATTATTTAATTATTAAAATTATCTTTCAACGTTACTTTCCTAAATTAGATATTATTTAAACTAGTAATTTCATTCATGCTAACTTCTTTCCTTCATCTACTACAGGGTGTCCCAAAAAAGACTGACACATTACATTTTAAAAATCAATAACTCAAAAAGATAAAAATATGGCGCTATTTTCCATTATCTCATAGGGAAGATTGATCCTTTTATACCCTGTCGGGGGATTTGGGAACAACGATTTACGAAAATTTGTGTCATAAAATTCTTTGATCTTCAGAGTAGGATGCAAGAAACCGCATATTTTTAACTTTTTTATTTTTTAATTATTAATTTTTAAAATGTGTCAGTCTTTTTTGCGACAAATAAAGTTCACGTTTCAAATACCTATTTTGCTCAAAAGGACAGAATTACAAGAAATGCCCTTCCATCCAGGTGGTACAGGAGTACAGGTAAGAGGTCAAGCCATGAAAAATGTCGATTTAGGTCGGTATTTCAAGGCGGGAGCTGTTTCGACCATTCTCTATAGTCAAATCCCCTTTGGCTACACCCCTTAGGGGCTGCCCACACCAAGGAAGAGACTCCAGAGCAATAAAATAAATCAATCTTGACCCCTTGGCCCTCGCAGCCTTCGCAATACAAGATAACGTTAATTGACCTCCTGGACAGTCGAGTAAACAAGACACTCTCAACCCCCTCTCTTCTATTGGGAAGGCTGAATGGGGAACCTGAGTCCGCCTGTCAAGATAACGATCTTTATTGCACAGTACGCACGACGAGCTCGGTGTGGGTAGCGCCTTATCCCTCCCATTCAGAAATATCGTACCCTTGGAGATAACGGTTAAGGTCACGTAAACAAGTAGTATTCCAAAAGGGGACGTCTATAAATTACGTGAGGTGTTTTTTCCAAATTTTTGACCCCTCCCTCCCCCTTGGTGAGATTTGATGAGATTTGCTGGACCCCCCTCCCCCCCGTGAGATTTTCTCAACCACTATTTGAGCGGCATATTGTTGTTTTATTGGCATAAAAATTACCATCCAGATTGCAAAATTATGATACAAGAACACGTTGAAATCAAAAACATGATTCTAACTTGTAATCATCACGATTGACTGGCTAATGATTTGCTGTTTTGACTAATCTGAGCATTTTTTCTAAACTTGAGCTAAAAAATGTTTAAGAAAAAACGTATACTTTCTAATTTAAAAGTTGACGTGAGATTTTAATTGACTCCCCCCTGGTGAGATTTTCCTGGACCGCCCCTCCCCCCTTTTGACCTCACGTAATTTATGGATGTCCCCAAATCTTGTTATCTGAATGCACTTTGTGAATGTATGCATAGTGGTACCACCACAACAAGATCAACAAAATCCACCAACCAAAATAAAAATAATAATAATAAACTTCCACTTCCCATTCAAATCAGTTCCAAACAAAGCTTTGTTTATTTACCATTCCGAACGAAAAAAATGGCGGCAGGCAGAGCGGGGTTGATCAACTCCCCCAAAGATGGCGGTGAGAGAGATCGAGAGATTCCTTTGTTCCATTTGAAGGTCACGATCGGTCGCTCTCTCAGGTGGTTCTCATTCCTCGGGACGGAAGAGCGCCAAGGTCATTCGGGGGGTCGAACGAACAACAGACGAAAGGGAAAACGGGGGACCGGGGGAGTTCCGCTCGGTGTGTTTACTTCCACGAAGAGACGTGTTTTTGTTGTGGTTGGGCCTAGGGGGACGTCTCTCATTGGCTCTTTTTGAAAATGCGGGGAAACTGGACCAGTTCGATATGTGTGGTGTTGTTTGTTTACTTTTACGTTGTGGCTCCTTTGCTTCGAATTTGAAATTTCGGTGGGAAAGGGAAGAGAAAGAGGGAGGGTGATGTAAAGGGACATTTAGACAGATTTTCAACTTTTTTTTTTTGTAACAGCATAGTGACTGCAATTTAATAACTAATTTCTACCCCAGTATTTTTGACTGATAGTCAGTTCTTGATATTGAGAATTTTACATCAATCAAAACTATACTATTCTTTTAAATGTTCTCAATCCTTTATTCTTAACTTATTATGTTTAATGAGAGGTATTTTCGGTTCTAAGCTAGTGATATTATTCTCGAATAGGTCTCTTTTAAAACATCAGATCACCTTAAAATGGACTTCATTTTGATAACTTTAAAAAGGAAATGCTTTAAAACTCAAAAGAGGATCAGCAACTACCAATAACAGTATCCCAAAGGAGTACCCCGTAATTATTTCCCTCATGATCCAAGTATAAATCTGTAGATGGTTTAAGTCCAAACTGATTTTAAGTCACTAAAGGCCCAATAATATATCATGAAAAAAATATATCCCCCCATCGTTTCTTATCTAGGTTTATATTAAACCCTTATCTAATTCGGAAACTGAGACCCAATTGAGAAGATAATTTGTCGTTTAGGGCTCCTGTGTTGATAGATATCGTTCTGATTCTTCTTAATTGAGATTAAATGACGTCACCATAACGGGATATAGAATACATCCATCTCCTCACCGATCAGCCAAGTTTAGATTTGAAACAAGCTTAGTTTACAAAATGGAAGGCGATAAGCTCTTTGTTGACATCGAAGGATTTCCACTGTTTTGGGAGATCTAACTCTAACGTATTACATGATCTGTGTGAGTTATCTCAACTCAAGGCTTATCTTGCTCAATGACAATGGCTGTGTTTACATACTATTGTGAGAAAGTGAACGTAGTCTTTCTTACCTTTGGACGATTTACAAGTGCGTGTTACTAGTTATTCGGGTCAGAAAGAGATTAATATTATTGCGCATCAGTTATACCTCAGTACTCGAGAAGCTAGCTTCTTTCGCTTCTTTGAAGTGGACCAAGAACAACATAAAAAGAGGTACTGAAACTGAACCTCTTCATGCTGGCGAAACATCGTTGAATAGCAATGGCTTAAAATGTTAAAAAAAATATCATCTTTATTAAGAAAAGTCTTTTAAATATCTAAGTGCCCCCTCCTTAAAATTCAAACTTAAGTCCACCCCTAGGATACCTGAGACATTTTTATAATCCTTCTCATATTTAAAACCTATCATTTGGACTAGAGTTCCTGAATTACTAATAACTTTCTCCGATATTCTCACTATAGGCAGAGGCAAAATCGCAGAAAATCCACAGCGTGGTGTGGAAAAAAAAAGCAGGTATGGGTCGAAATAAACATAACATTTTACAGTGACATATTAGCTATGTGACCCCTAAGCGGATCACACACACAATAATAATAATGTATCCTGCATAAACATTGTTGAAAATCTCGACTGAAAAACTACAGTTTCCTCATTAAGATGCCAGTTCGGTAATAATATTTTGGGTCAACCGGTTTGTTTTGAACGCAGGAAGAAGGGCAGCGGTGTTTACAAAACAGCCATTTTGGATTCCGTGGAACAAGTAAACAACCGCCGATGAAGCGACGCCATATGCTTCCTCTTTCCTCTGAAAAGGAGAGGCTTGGGATGTCTTTTTCCGGTTTAGAGGTGGAAGAGCGTGGATTTGAAACTTATTCCCTAGAAATAAAAATATTTATTGACCATTGAAAGCAATCCAAATTCAAAATAGTTCCGTTTCTTTTTTTTTAAATATCGCTTTGAAAACCGCATGCTCAAACATGTGTTCATATTTTTCCTACACACAAACAAAGCTCCTTGAATCTTAAATAATAGAATAGCGAGCTATTGCTACTGATAAATATTAAGTGGCAATTAATCAATTATTAAAATGATTACTTTTAAAAACTAATACCTCGATATGTCCCGCGCAGTGGCGGATCCAGAGACTTGGTTTGGGGGGGGTGATTTTACCTATATGCGCATTCGACATTACAATCAATTTTCACTTTTACATTCAATTCGTAAGAGGAAGACACAAAATATATTTGGTGGAAAGTTTCACTTTCTACTGATTTAATTGTAAACCATTAAATGCAATTAATTCATTTTCCCTTTTTAAAATGGAACTTCAACTTAAATGCATAAAGTATACACTAATATATAACAAGACAGACCAAAATAAAGAAAAATTAGAGAAACAGAAAAGAAACTAAAAGTAAAATTACCGCAAAGCCAAAGCCTGTTCGTTTCTGAGCACGACCATGTTCACTATTTCCGGAATCCATTTTTTGTGATAGTAAAACGCCAAGTTTTAATAAAACAGCAAATCAGTGTAAAAAAACGAGACAAGTCAAACGTTGGAAAGAAAATCAACTAAATTTTTTACTAGTACAGCTTGGCATATGTACGACATGCTCCGCCCACAAGTTTTGACTATCCCACTGCCAACAAATAGCTGTTATCCCCTCCCAATATGGGATTGTCAATCGCTCTGAAAAAGCTTTGATTAGCCCTTAAATAGATGTTGAAAAACAGTGAGATTAGAAAATATAAAAACAAGCCGCCCGCTCTGGTTTTTGTGTGCAATTATACCAGTAATCAGCCTCGATATGAGGTCCAATTCACCCGGATACAGATTTCTTTAACACCGGCTGAAATTTCCGGTGACCAAAGAGTACCGAACCCCACAGGAGAGGAAAAAGCCAGAAAAAGTGGTCATTAGCGCGGACCCTCTGTCAACCCTTTTATCAGGGCTAGGGAAGGGAGCTCCTCTGAAAAGTGATCGATGCATTGAAGTTATCATTTAACGAGTTGCTACTATTGCCGAAAAGGGGCACTGCGAGAAACCGGAAAAAATACTCGCTCAGATGGTGACAGCGGCTTCTCAATAGAGATTATTCACAAGTCAAGTTTATCGCTATGTTATCGGGGATGTGATTTTCGGCCGGAAATTCGGCGAGGTCACTTTGTTGGGGGGGGTGATCACCCCAATCACCCCCCCCCGTGGATCCGCCACTGTGTCCCGGTAGTAGCTAAATTTTTAAGAGTTACTATAATTTATGTCTCTAAGAAGTATTATGAAATTGACATTTGCAATTTGTGTCCTTGCTCATGATTCTATAACATTTTAATTAAAGGATCAAAAAGTTTATTCGAAAATGTTTCATGTTATGGACTCTTAAATAATACAGAAATAGTTTTTATCAAACGAAGGTCTTAAAAGAGGGAAAGGTATCAGAACTCTTATCTCTTACGAGGCTCGTCTAAATATTTCTTTTGAAATAAAAGAAACGGGAAAGAGTTAAAATCAGTTTCTCTGGCATGGTGCCCTGAAATTTTTTACGTCTTCTTGGGGTGAAGGCACTTTTAGACAAGAGAAAAGATCCTAGTGTCACAAAAGAGTTAAAATACTCTCGTCTATTCCCGGAAAGTTTTGAATTAACGCCACACAGAACCAATGGACATTTCGCCTCTGGGATCAATGACACAAAACTAACGAACAAAATTTCAGAGGAATACTCTCTTTTCATGTCATTCATTTCTATCTCTTCGACCAGAAGAAATTCGTAATACTAAAACCGTTTTCTATAGTGGTGTAACCGAAAGAAAAATTAGTGAGTGAACTGAATATTGTGTTCTATAGATAAATCATTGTTTAAAGTCAAAAATAAAAAAAAAATTAGATGGTATGTTCTATGTTCCCAACCCCCCGTTGGCGTGGTTCCTCCCCTATAATAAGATGAAACTCCTGATTTAAACTAATTTTTTTCTAGTTTTGCATGCGAGGAGGAGTATTATATCTACTAGTAATGTTGAAGTGAAATAAAAAGGCAATGATAGAAAAGATTGAATTCAACTGGCCTACTCTCACATGATTCCACACTTTCCATACGTGTCAGAGCATTTTATTATCTTGAACTACTCCATTCTTCCCCTGTGGCAGACCTCAACCATAAACTTCACCTACCTCGCATACCGTCTGTGTGACGCAAAGCCGAAACCCTTTCGCATTCACAAAAGCCCACACGATACGTAAACAAACATATTTTTCCTTGAGATCTCTCAAGTATGACGTCACACTCAATGATGCGTCCATAATGCCTCTCTCCACCTGCAACGTTTTCTTGGTCACACCTCACACCATACGGAGATGATGTCCCACTTCGGGGTTTCTGAACTTGCCCAGCTCCCTCTCTCTCAGGAAGTCGGTTCGGCCGCAGACTCAACAACCGGTTTATTATTTCTCTGTGGACCGCCAACAACAATCAAGAAGGTGGTCAACAACACAATGCCTTTTTTTCCTTGGTTGTGAGTGATGCTGATGTAAACAACACTCGTTTTGGGTGCCGAAACGCAGCGGAGAGGATTGCGCGATGAAGATTTTCGCTATCATCTTTTCTCTTTTACATAATCGATATAGCTATAACGTATAACGGTAGACAAGGACGGGTTTTTATTCAGCCGAAAAAAAAATTGATTATCATTAAAATCACTAATTAAACTGGTGATTTACTGGTCAAAATGAAGCGTTTCTTAAATTTTTATTGGCGAATGTCTTTAATATGTGCTGGGATAAAATGTGAATGGACTCTAACCGCCTATCTGGTTCGAGACTTCACGGAACCAACACGTGACCTACAACTGAGCTTGCGATTGGTTACCACAGATACTACACTAGTAGATCTACTAGTGTAGTATCTGTGGTAACCAATCGCAAGCTCAGTAGATCACGTGTTGGTTCCGTGTGACGTCAGACGGTTAGAGTCCATTGTAAATACTGTCTGTATCACAAGATGAGCTCAGGACTAGTTGCCTGGCTGTGGTGGTTGCTATAGAAACAATACTAAACGAATGAATGTAAGAAATGTAAACGAGAGATCATCTTGTGATAGACAGACAGTAGTAATTTTATGTCTGTGGTCCCGCAATAACAGGCTCGTATCCGAAAGAGGGTTAGTGGATATATAGTATATTGATGAACAATATACTCGGGAAAGGAGACCTTGGATAAACAATTGTAGCCAAAATCCTTCAAGAAACAAAAGTGTAGTTAAGGCCCTGTGTGATGAGAATCGAGAAATCTTTACTTCTGTAAAGAAGGTGGCGCAGTTCGGATAAGTTTTTTATTGAACATCCTGAGCGAAGAGATAAAGAAATAAAACATCCACTCACAATTTTATTGAAAATGTCTTCCTCTTCTCGATGAGCTAGAAAGTTGTATCAAAACAAGCTCGGATGTCCGGGTGAGGTGGACGCGAAGGTCATTTGTAGGTGACACAAATATGGAAACTCCCCTCCGCGCGTTCTCTTATGAACGGAAAAAGAAACCGATTGGGGTTAGATTTCACTTCTTATTACGAAGGTGGCTTCGATTCTTCAACTTCCTGGAAGAGGAAAAAAAATTGTTTTCTTTGAAATGCAATCGGCAGACCATTTGTGGCCATCCTCTCGTTTGATGAACCCTACATGAGGTTAGGATAGTGAAAAATATGAAATTCCTGGCTTCATTAGGTAAGAAGATGGATTGATATCAGAATGTGTAAATTAGAGAAATCAAAATTTGTTTACCATAAGATAAAAAGCAATCACGATTTCCTAAGAGAGTCCTTAAGGATGTCACACTTTTTCTCCGAATTCAAGTGTCACGCTTTCCTACCAACTGTTATTTTCATTCAAGCTAAAGTGAGCCCCACCTTTTAATAAAGTTAATTATTATTATTTTGATAGTAATAATTTTTATAAATATAAAAATATTTTGCTTATACCTCTGGGTAAACTACATTTTCCAAAAATAAATGTTTGGGTTGTTTTTGTTGATTTGCTGTTGATGTAACATTTCTTCCTTTTCCTTTTGTCCTTAGTAAACTGTCAAATATTGATTTTACCCCTCCCCTCTTTCCTCTCCAAGCGCAGCATAATTTATGGAGACCCGCTTATTTCTCCTTCATTGAATTTTGTTTTGATTACTCCACTACATCGTAAAATTTTGTGCAGTTATTTTATATGGAAAGGTGAAAGGAGCTTGACAATGATGCCTGCATGTAACTTTTCTGAAAATGAAAATAGGGCTTTAAATTCTGTCTGCGTAGCTTAGTAGATGAATCGTTGTTGATAATATTTAAACTTTCCATACTCGGTTACTTGAGATAACAAAAAACTTTTACAGGAAGGGATTTTTTCAAAGAGTTTTTTGAAACTTGACCTTTACTTAAGTGATGAATAAATTACATCCTTTGCTTTCACTTTAGGACAGATCCTATGCAAATTTTTACAAACTCTACCCACGTATTATTTTTGGTAGTACTTACTACAAAGCGTAATAGGGCAATTCCACCGTAACTCACGCTACATTTTTTTTAAAATTACAAATTAAAGTAATTTTTTAAAATAGAAATTACTATTATTTTCTTTCTAAAAAAATCATGCATATTGCAATTTATGCTTTTAATTTAAAATAAGTATTGCGAATCTTTTAAAAATTTTAGTTTTTTAAATATTAATTATAATAGAGTCGTAACTCACGCTACAAGAAAAAGACATGGATTTATTAGTATAAAATTCAAATTTGTTTTTCTGCTTAAATAGTGTTTCAATAATGCTATACGCTTGTCAGGTTTTTGAATATACTTCCCTTATTCTAAAATAGCAAACAATTTTACTGGGAATACTTAAGAAAATAAGAAACTAATTAAAATTTAGAAAGCTGTTCGTAACTCACGCTACAGTACCTCGTAACTCACGCTACATATCGAAAAATAGTTGTTGAAAATCATAAAGAAAACGTCCAGAAATATTACTTGAGCATATTTATTCATCATAGAACGAAAAATCAGATATAAAAATAAGAAAATTATCATCAAATATGTGTACATTTTTAGTATTTTTTCGAAAACATCCATAGTTCCAGGAAACATACTAAACCCGTGTTGTTCGCTCCTTTATTATGGCATTTGATCAAATTTAATTACTTGGCCGTATTTTAATAACTTTTTAAAGTTTTAAAAATTATTCTTTCTGAATTCTTTAACAAAAATAAAACTTTTACATCCTCCGTGTTCTGGAGAATTGCAGCATATCGGAAAACTTTTTCCCAGAACATTTTTCCTGAAGAAAAGTTCCTCCTACTCGAACATTATCTTGCGATACTACCGATTGATGAGAGACGTATTCTGTTTTGCCTAGATTTTGGGTCTCTGAGATGTGAATGTCGCACCTTCAACAAGTCCCGTTGTAGTTTAAATGCAATGCATTTATGATATAGTATCTTGAAATGGAGCTACATTCTCAAATGTTAAACACAGTAGTTTATTAAATATTTTTTCTAATTCCGGCATATACAAATTCCTTAACTTAGAATTTGACGTTACTGTTATGTTTATAAAAGTCAACAAATAGCTAAATTTTTAAATTCAGTTGAGTTACCGCAATAATGTTGCTTACGTTACCGAAAACCGTAACTCACGCTACAATAGTTTTTTTGCATTAGAACAAAGTAAAACTGGATATTACTTATATTTAACTTGAATTATGAATTAAGATGCTAAAAATTGAAGAGAATAAAAAATTTGGAAATTTTTAATGCTTTATTAGATCCGTAATATTACTATAACCTATTTTTTCGTAACTCACGCTACATGATATAAGCGTTCAGTTTTAATCATGAATATAAATGTGATAAAATAAATTTAAACACTTAATTTCATTTTTATTCTAAAGTTTATGAGTATATTTAACAAAAAAATTGTAAAAACAAATAAATTATTTTTTTAATTTGCAAAATTAAACATATCTTTTTCATTAGAAGATTAAACTTTAAAACAAGCAGTTCTGAAATATTGACTTTTAGATGCTGAGATTCCGATAAAAATTAACTTACACAAAATTTAAACTATGGAAGCACAAATGCATCAATACTGCATAGTTATTCACAAAAATAATTAGAAAATTTTATTTTTTTATTTTTAATGATCATGTCCCTGTTCATATGGAATAGCCCAATATCAGAACTCCTTGAACCACAATTTGATTCATTGTGCTATCAGAGATAGCGATTTCACAAAAGAAAATACATTTGTAAATGACTCAATGTGTATTTCACTATCAAAGACACACAAACCCACACACACGTTTGTGGTTACATCATCCCAACCACAAACATGTTGTTGGGGTCAGCAAACTAAGCATGGTACAGAAATGGCTAGACAAGTATGAATGAAATATTTCATCAACCAGCTTTGAACTCTTAATCGGTTAACCGTGAGAATTAGTAGATTGTTTCAAAATAAAACGAGAGTAAACATATTTTAC
The DNA here is from genome assembly GCA_963680715.1 of Tetragnatha montana. NCBI lineage: Eukaryota > Metazoa > Arthropoda > Arachnida > Araneae > Tetragnathidae > Tetragnatha > Tetragnatha montana. The sequence continues at coordinate 4,640,784 of OY796683.1, read as the reverse complement.
TAAAACAAGAGCCTTTTGGCTCGTAATGTAGCAGTAGCAATTAGTGATGGGCAAAATCGACAATTTTAGGTATCGAATACTTTGGTATCGAATACTTTTAGGTATCGAGTATTTTCAAGTATCGAATACTTTTTCTATTAAAATTATTGATTAAAAGATTCAATAATTCTTAAAGGATGCACATGAACCACCATTGTGCTATCTATAAAATCTATAGATAGGGACAATCTATAAAAAAACCCCCTAAAAATTAATGAGCAGCGAATTTAAAAGTACATTAAAACCCAATGCTAATAAAATTAAAAAAAGAACCTTAATGTTAACCACAATTCGCTGCCTGAAGTACTCACCGCATGAGCAGAAGCTATGACGCGAGCGACGTGAATTTTTAATAAGAAAAAGAAGTATAGTACTTTTAGTGGTGAGTAATAATGATTTAAGTAAATGAGAATTCTTTTGAAGTAAATGTGTTATGAAGGTTCCTTTTCTTGAATTCTGTAAAAGGAAATCAAACTTGAAATTGGAATGGTAAAAATGGGGTTCATAGATGGAAGTTTTGTAAATTCAAACCCTCTCCGAATGATGTATATGTATACTAATGTACGGATCGTTCCAGTTGTGAAGGGGAAATTGTCGCATTGGTTTTGCACCCTTAGAAAACCCTTAACTTCGACTTTTTAAATTAAATATCGTATCTACTAAACTTCCATCTATGGCAATTCTTTTAGATTATAGAGAACCTCAAATTTTTAAACTAAATCATAGCTAAAATAGTTTATTCAATGCTTATGTTATAAAAATAAAGTTGGTAACCTAAATACAAAAGAATTAAGATATTTATATTTAAATTCACACACTCACCACTAAAAAGTTATTAAATGAAGACCTTATTTCAGAATTGAAATTTTATTATTTACTCTTAATAGTTTTGCCTTAACCAAATAATACGTTCAGGTTTAATAATTAAAAAGGTCTAAGTGTAACCGCATTAATAGTTACTGTAATACCAGTATTAATTAGTTGATTATAATTAAAACAATAGTTAAGACCATTAAACATAATGTATTTACAAAAATTGACTAAAATATTGGTGACTTTTCTAACCCTAAATCCCATTTTAAAATAATCAACGTCATTCTTCCAATAATTTAGCGCTTAAAACTACTCCATTAAAAGTTCGAACCAAAAGTCACTGAGCTATAAACAAACTGGAGTGACAACCTCTGATGATATAACATGCGACCGAACGTGCCGGCGCGGATGGTCACAATTGCCCGGTTCGCTTGAGCGAACCGGGCAAAACAAACGAATTTCTCCATAGACTAACATTGTGTGAGTTGAACTATTTCTAGAAAACCCCCTTTTTTAAAAATATTTTGAGCAACATTTAGAATGGTCGTATCATGTTGTGCATACAACTGTGCCAACAGATGGGGAAAACTAAAAGAAGATGGAAATCTTTTTCGCGCAGACACAAACTTCGATAAGGTGTGATGCGGTTTCGGCACGCTCAGTTGTCACTCCAGTTTGTTTATAGCATAGCTCAGTGCCAAAAGTATTTGTATCGAAAAAAGTATGAGTAGAAGGTTCGATTACAAAATTACAAGTACTCGAAAAATGTATTCGAATAAAGGTTCGAACGAAAAACTACTCATAGTGAAAAAGTATTTGTATCGAAAAAAGTATGAGTAGAAGGTTCGATTACAAGTACTCGAAAAATGTATTCGATTACAGGTTCGAACCAAAAACTACTCATAGCGAAAAAGTACTCAATAGAAAGTTCGAACCCTCAGTACTTATGGGACAAAGAGAGAGTCAATGTGGAAAGAGTCGAAAGGTGGATCGCAAAGCGCGAGGATCTTCGGAGCGATTTGGCGGGGGAAAAACCAAGGCCACGTCGAATTTCGATAGCGGAAGATAAACGACTTGGTTTTGAGCGTTGCAAAATGAAAACAGGCTGTGTTTAATCTACAGTATGTATTTTGAATATTATTTCATTGAAAAATTTAAAACGAAATATGTCAATAAAGTATCGATACTTTTTTGGGTATCGAATACATCCGATACTTTTAGGTATCGAATACTTAAGTAATTGGTATCGATACCTGCCCATCACTAGTAGCAATATAGACAGACCAAGACCATCAAGCAAAAATACAGTAGAAGGTAAAAAAAATACAAGGACTTCAATAAAAATTTAATCTCTCTTTGGTTTTCCTTATTTTTGCTCTCGAGTATCACAAGTTCAGGAAAATAAGAAAATGCTAGAACTGTTAATTCGTTCTGATAGTTCTAATAACTCTTTCAAAGCTAGCCACCCCATTGTCATTATAGTGCATGTAGCTGTTTTAAGGTTTGAACTGAAGAAATAATTACTTAAAAATTTGTTTCAGAGTTTGTTGCTTCATGAGTTTCCTGTTTTTGTTTTGGAACAAAATGCAATTCAACGCTATTGGACAACTGGCACTGTTGTTTCACTGCAAAAGTACCCTTGTAGCAGGAGATCCCACAAAATTTCTTCTAGAGTAGGTATCTCGAATGTAATATAGAGTTATTAATTTCTTTTTACTTTGATTGTGGCGTGACAAGTATCTAAATTCCATTAGTTGGACGTATAAAATCGTACTATTTAATCAACAGCAATTTAAAATAAATAGTAATAATAAGGGCATTGGATATCTACATTTTCCAGAGAGGTTCAAATATCTTACTATTATTGATTTAATCGAATGATAATTATTACTCGAAAATAATGCATAAAAGGAAATCATTTAAAGGGCGGCATCCGGTTCTTTGTTGGGTGACCCCTGTTTAAAACCACGAATTAAAAAAAAACCAAGACATTTCAAACACGTACCCTACTAACCGTATACACCTACTTAGATAGAACGAAAGGAATGACCATAATATCATTAGCCGTAGCATGAATCAAACATAAATACTTGGTATAGATATCTATATAATCATTTCTATACAAGGAAGCGGCACGACAATGTAAACATTTGCATAGCTGTAACTGATTGTCGCAAAACAATTACTACTACAGCAAGGTCGCTTAAGGATAGATAGATGAACATTAAAAGTTTAAGGATAGATTAGATGGACATTTAAAGTTGGGTTTCTGTATGCGTCTCTTCGATGTAAAGGAAATCACTGCTAATGATTGGATTTAAAGAGCTCGGAAGGGTGATTGACCCTTTTATTGGTTGTTCCCAGAAGCAAGAGCCGTTCGAGTTTGGAACAAAAGGAAACGTGGACTTTCTTATCTCTTTGAGTTTTCTTATTCATGAAGGCGATTGATTAAATTGCCTTTCATCGTTATGTTTGGGTTGTTGTCGTCAATGAAAATACTTTACGACTGACAAATAAATAAGGGTGTTTACGTTTAATTTGGTGTATGAAATGGGGATGAAAACGCATTTAAGATAAGAGAAACAACTCTTATTTTTTAAAAATCGTAAATGATCACTTTATTATTAAATAGGAAATGGCAGTGCTGAGAGATGGGGGTAGCATACACAGCATTCCTCGAAATTCATCCTAAATGTATTAGGTATATAGTCCCCAGAAATAATAGTTTTTGGCCTGCCAATACAAAGGAAAATCCTCCTTAAATATTATAGCACTGGGAAATAGCATTATACTTCCTGACCCTATGACGTCACGACGCGGAAGCAGAAACTGCGTAAACAGAAAGCCTGTTGGGTTGCTAGGAGGAGTTTCAGTACGCAAATCGTGATAAAAAGACGCTATATTCTGGGTTTAACAAATTAATCATATTTTTAAATTGACGTTCTTCATTTTACTCAAAATTCAGACACCGCGCTGGGAACTACTTTGTTTGTTAGTGACGTCATAGGGTTAGGAAACGTTGCTGTCGAGTATATAATAATCTTGTGAGCAACCCTTGTGCTTTTCAAAATAAAAAATAAATAATTAAACTTCCTGAACTAGATTATCGTGATTCAGCACTGTTTTTTAAAAAGATTTTCGAGGCTTTAGGGTGTTGTTTTTAATTATGTTTTAATGCATTATATCACTTGATAGCTTTGATAGTTTTATTTCACTTCTAATTAAACGACATCTTAATCTCGACCTCACCGGCGTTTCTCGGAAATCGCGTTCGTTTGAACTTTATTTTTCGAGACCCCGATTTTTTCCGCCCGATGACCCCATTCGGGGTCGCGACCTATAATTTAAGAAAAGCCGGAGGAAGTCGAGTTTAAAAGCAAATAGGAGTGGGATATAAAATTTCGGAAACCAAAAGTATTTACTCAACAAGACAGACACAGTTTAAGTGACGACAATAACTTTTATTCAAAGAGGTACTTCAAAACAAGAGTTATGTAGGAAAATGATTTGCGATTTTTGTCGTAATTAACGTTCAAAACTCCTGCCAGAGATTTAAAAACCTTGATCAACGTTATTTGGTTTTAATAAGATTTCAATTTGAATTATTTCCCCTTCCCACAAACCAGAAAATAAGATAAAGAATGACCTTTTGGTGAAACATGGGATAATTGAAAAGGGATTTTTTAGGGGGCCTTATATCCTTCAATTTTTTTATTTTTGTTTCTTGAAGTTAAATTAAGTTAACATAGCTTCTAGGGATAACTCACCCCCAGAACTTAAGCGTTCCTTCCCAGGGTGTAGTGTAGATCAATGAGATCGAAATGTTTCGTACAAAATGAGTAACAAAAGAGGATGGATTTATCAATTCTCAACAACTTCTGTGAACATTTTCAGAAGAGCCCCAAAAAGTGAAACAGAACCGATTTGTTTTATGAAGGGATCAAACGTTTTGCTGTTGATTTTTCTAGGAAAAATATCCACTTTTGGAAAGAACGGTTTTGACCACATCTGTAAACATGGAATATCGGTCCAAAAGCGCAAAAAAAAGTCGGGTAGGGTGGTGAAGATGATGAATTTTGTAAAACCCCTCCCCAAAAATGTCTTTTCACATACAAGTCCTTTCATAGAAGTCTGGGATCATTTTGTATGACCTGAGCAGTAGCGGATCAGGGGGAAAATGTAATGAAATAATTGAATTTTGAAATGGTTCTAACTTCTAAGCGTTGTTTTATGGCCAAAAATGTATATTATATTACTATTCAATATTTTTTATAAATCGCAGTTTTTACTGCGGCAAATGTTTCAAAATCTTATTGCCCCTGGACCTGCGAACCCTTCCTGCAAAACAAAAGATGTTTAACTCTTCCGTCGAAGAAACGGAAATAAGTCGCCTCACGGAGTGACAGCCGAAAATAGCCTACCCCGACCGCTCCGAAGAAACGATAGGGTTACTTCTCGAAACCACAACAAAGCCATTCCCGACTCAACAAATTCCCTTCGCAAACGATAGGGAACGTTTCGAATCAAACCGAAATAGCAATCGGAACACAAAGGTGCGCGGACATTCGAGACCGTAGTTCTTCATTTGGAGCCAAAACAAAACAGCCCTTTGTTGACACCCACCAAAAACCGGGTCAAGCGATTCCGCGCCGCGCTGTCTGCTGGCTCGGGTCTTTTCCCCGTGACGTCAGGCGGTGGGCGGGGCTTGGCGGCTCTCCAACCGGTTCCAACCAGAGCAGCGCCGCAATCGAAAATCGGGCAGCAGGAAGTTGTTCCTTGCATGGGGACGGAGGAGCTCCCTGATCTGGTCTGGAGGAGCTCCCTGATCTGGTCTTGAGGAGAAAGTAAATTCCTTGTGGGTTGTGGGGGGAAAACTGAGATGCCGGTAAAATAGTTCAAATCTGTATTCTTCAAATCAAATCTTCTGTTCAAGGATCTCCTTAAACAGTTACTAGTGGAGTGCTTATTATGTTCGAAATTTTATTTTTAAATGAATATTCATTTAAAATTTTATGTTACACATGGGGTAAATCCCTCTCCTCAATTTAAAATAATACTTATTTCTCTCAAGAACATCTATCCAGAAATAGAAATAATAATCAATAAACAACACATAGTCAAGACAAAAAAAAATGTGAAACAAAATTATTGAAATGGTTTTTTAATCGAAATTAAGGAGGTAGAATCATTTTTATTTGTGTTCAAAATCTTAAAGAAAAAATCAAAATATGTAAAATTTTAGAAGAACTAATTGACTTAATTTTACAGAGAAATATCTCACAATTTTGTAAGCTTTATTTTTTTCCTTGTAGATTTACCCTGCTTGCCAAAGATGATACTTTCACAGCACCTCTTAAATATTTCTTTTTATAGGAATCATTGTAAAACTCTTGTGTTTTCCTTAGAATACGTATGTTTGGAATTACTCTTTAATTTTAATTTAAAATTTCAGTCTCTTTATGCTTAATACTATTGAGGTTTATTTGCTCCACTGCTCCTCATTGAAATAAGGGTAAAATTAATGTTAGATAGATGTGTTATTATCCATTAATCTTCTAATAATTCAAATCATTCATTAATTTTAATCAAATGTATCAATTTCTGATAAAATAATACAGAAACATGAACTTGGAATAGTTTTAGAAAAGGAACTAGAAGAATTTTTGGTGCTATTATACAACATGGTGCCACTATTGTTGTCATTATAATCCACTATCCAGTATAACCAAAAAAAAAAAAAAACAAGTGGCACCCTATTGTAGAATGAAACCGAATTTTCATGTTAAATGTCTTCACTAGTTGAAACCACTTAGGAAATGAAGTCATGTTACGTAGGTGGAGCCCCAAGTATGGAGGGAGGGGGTCAAGGCAATGAGAAGGAGTAATTTGCCTCTCAATAAGAGAGTTGTTGTTAACAGTTTGCTTTCCTTGGAAAACATGCAACTGTGATGAGTGACGAAACACGACCTAGGTACTATTTGTTATTTTAATGAGAAATGACTGGATATTTTCCAACTGAAACAGGACTTCTTAGGAAGCAAATATCTGACGTACTTACTAATAAATATGTATCAACCGAAGCCTCTCTCCAGTATAGTATTTTTATCATTCTAAATAAATATAGAACCGAGTCCAGTTTCAATTTTAGCTAAGCATCGAGCTGATGAACCAGTATAGATACCACGGTACCCAGTGGCGAATCCAAGGCGGAGCACTCTGGACAGTGCCTCCCCCCCTTGGTCCCAAAAAAGGTTCTTAAAATGAGTTAAAGTTAAAACCCTACTTTTACAGGTCAAATTTCAAAATTTTTCTGCCACCTTTAGAAATGTTCAAGTCTATTTACTTAACTTTTACTTTCCTTAAAAATTATACGGCCTACAATGAGTGGGGTTTGGATGTAACCCAAAGGGTTTTAAAATGAGTTTAAAGTTTATTGTTTATTTTTAAGGTTAAAAATTTCTGGAGGAGGACTCCCCAAAGGCCCATCCAAAATTTTGATGCATGTTTATTAACTGTGGAGAAAGCAGTACATTTTGAATTATTTTTTTTTCGGTCGTTCTAAATGAAATTTCTTTTTTTCCCAACCACTTAATTCGCGCCTTAATTAACCTTCAAAATACACCAATTTTAATTTCAAAGGTTTTGAATCGTACGTTTATACTCAAGAACTGTAATAACATTCAGGAGATTTCTCGAGAATCCGCAGAGTTGTTGAGTGATACACCAATTCGATTGATAGTAGAAAGTTTATGATCTTTAAATACTAGTTAAGTTTTTACAGTAAGTGTTAGTGTTAAGGGGCCCATATTAAAAAAAATTGGGAAATAGGACTGTCGATCTCATTCATTTCAGTAGTCAGGCTCCAGCTTATAGTCTGATAGTGTAGTCAGTCTGTCTCGGAAGTGCAAATTCATCAAATGGGTATCAGTTCAGTTCCCCCTTCATCACTTTCCCTGCTATTTTAGCTTCGAGGCTACACTGAAACTTTCACAATGTGCAGGGTACATCGAGTGCTGCGACAATAACGTGATACCATCCATTATGCATTTCTGCAATTAACGCTGTGACCTCCTTCCGAAGAGTGTTGGACCTTGCCCAGGAGCTCTCGTGAGTTCCCAGACGCCGGCATTGCCCTCGATTCGGGTATTAAATGCCTCAGACACCCTTAACTGGAGGTTTCATTCATTCATTCCCACATCGTACTTTTTTTTACCTCGATGATGTTTCCGCTGACTATCTGCATTCGAGGGTCAAAGTTTTAATAGTGAGCCTCCTCTCGTCTGAGGTCCTCGACAAGGAATCGTCCATTGAACTCTTTCTCCTGCTTAAAGGCTAATTTTACGCTAACGTTTTCACTTTCAATGTTCATTACGTATAGGAAATCGGAGGAGCGAAGAGTGAAACGACAGTTTGCACTCGTCCTTTTGTGAGCCTTTAATTCACAATGGTACAATAGTAGGGGATCATCTTATCAAATCCTTATGAATGTGGGGAAGATTGGTGTCGCGAAAATACCGGTAAATGCAAAAATCGGTCAGTTAAATCCTGTAACCCCCCCAAAAAATAATAGCTTTACCCATGAAAAAAATTGTTTTTATTGACCGGATTTTACTGACCGGTTTTTTTTTGCATAAGCGGAGGATTACTACATGAGTTGGCTTGCTATAACAGCGGAAATTTTTTTGAAGGTACTTTAATCTAGATAAGCCACTGAAAAAAACTGTAACAATTTGTTGAAGTTCTATCTCTGTATATTTATATCGCTAGCTATATTTCACTAATAAAATATGTGTTAAAATAATCTAGTTACCAAGACCTTAAACAACCGAATCTCAAAGAACCTTCTAGATCAGAAAAGCTTCATTCCTCGTAATTCAGGACAATAACTGGAGGTTGGCCAAATATCGTTTCTAGGCATAATAGTTTTTTTATGAGCACGTAATAGGTTAAATTTAGCTTTTCAGAACGCAGAAAGGTAAGATTCGAACATCATGGTATTTAATTTTTAAATTTTGTGTACAACAAATATTTTTAAGCCTCTCAGAAATTGAGCATTCTGTCTCTATCACGGTTTCTAAGGGTTACGTTTCTTACTCAAAACGAAAAATCCATCTCCATCAATGTGGAATCAAATTGCAGTTTGTTTGAGAAAGGTTCTTAAATAAATCTTAATTTATAATTAAGCAAAAATACAACGTTAGTCCCGAACGTTGTGTGCATATTCTTTCAAGGCGCCATAAGACGTAATTCAATGACTAATTTTTATTTTCACAAAATCAAAGCACTTTAAATCATGAGATGTTGCTAAAAAGCAACATAAGGATATCCTTGCTCAAGAATGTCTGTTTTGACTCTCATTTGGGGCTCCTCAAAGACTCCTTTTTGTTTCGTCAATGGAACACTCAACTCTGACGCTGAAGCTAAACACATCAGTTGTTTTCTTTCCTCTTTTTCCTGCCGAAACAAAGACGTCTCACTCAGAGCCCTTGGCTCTCGGCCGACATTTCCTTACTTATGCTAACTCGCTTGTTAATTGTCCACTAAACAAATCTGCCGGGGTAAAAAAAGACATTTCGGTGAACGCTCATGAATAGGGATGTATTGGATGATATTACTGATGGGGGTTCTTTGCACGTTCTTAATGATTAATTATTGTGACAATAATGCTAAGAACAGTGTTACAAAACTATTAAGAGCTGTTGAGTGTTGGTACATTATACATTAAAAAAACTTTCATAATTACGTAGTATTTTCATATTTTTCAATGTTATTTAAAATATGCACAATACTTTTTAAAACTTATATTTACCTGAAAATAAATACATGTTTTGCGTTTTTAATTACATGGAAATAGCAGCGCTTTTAATAGTTATACTAAATCTTCCCCGTCAGCTATTGCTCAAACTCGAGAGGAATTTTCGCTGCAGATGTAGTGATGTAGATGTCTACATCTTTACAGATTTAAAACTATTTTGAACCAATTTCAAATATAGATTAAAATTATATGGTTTTTAAAACATATTTATAATGGAAAATATGATATGTATTTTACATGGCCGTAACCAGACTTTTGCTTCGGGGGGGGGGGTTGACTCAAATATTTTCTGAGGTACCTCCTTACGGGTACTTTTATATGTTAAGTATTAGATGACAACACTGGATTTAAATTTTGATGCACTACATTTCAAAATTGTATAAACAATATGAATTCGAAGTAAAAGGGGGGTCTGGGGGTCTTCCCCCAGAAAATGTTTGGAAATTTGCCCCTCAAAAAAGTGTATTAGCTCATTTCTGAGACCCTTTAGATTACACCCATAGAGCACCACTCATTGTAAGCGGCCGAATTTTCAAGGTAAAAAGAAGGTATATTGTAATAAATGGCGAAATGTTAAGGGGGTTTTTAGGTTCCTACTCCAGAAAATTTTTTGAATTTTCCCCCTTAAAGTGGCATTTTAACTCATTTTGAGACATATTAGGTTACATTAAAGAGGACCAATCCTTGTAAATCACACAAGTTTGAAGGAAAAACCGTATACTTAATAGATTTCAAAATTTCGAGGAGGTTTGGGGGTCCTCCCCCAGAAAATTTTTGGAAATTTTACCCTTAAAAGTAGGGTTTTGACTCATTTTGAGAGCCTTCGGGTTATACCCGAAGAGGATATCGCTCCTTGTGAGACATAATTTTCAAGAAAAATAGCAGTATAAAAATTGATGTCAAAATTTCGGGGGGGGGGGTTGAACCCCTAACCCCCCCCTTGGATACGGCCCTGGTATTTTATCACATCTTTAATTATCCCCTGCAGAAATTATCTGGACCCTCTGAAGTTTATTCAGGTTTTATCTTTTATAAAGAATAAATTTTTTCGCTTTCAAAAAGACATTTCTATGCAGAATGTAGTACTTATTCGGTCACTTACTTCATTTTTAAGCATCTTATACTTCCAAATGCAACCTATACTCATTTTACCCTCAATTATGAAATCTAATCTTGCTTTATTTCCAGACAGAATGGGTGAAATCGCGAAATTAGACAGAGGGATAAACCTTGACTTAACCTAGAAAGGAGGATTTGAAGAGAGTGCAGGTTGAATGGCATTTGATAGGATAATAGGATATCAATTTAGGCACTACGCCTTGCGACTTCATTAATACCCGTCTCTATCAGCTGTTTTTCATTAAATATAGGAGAGTGGTTTCTAAACTGTCAAGGAATATACTGAAAATCATTTTTTGTAAACTGAGCTACCTACCTTTGAAGCAGGAGGACATATAAATTTATCTTCGTCTCGAACTTATTAACATCCACTGCAACGAGTCAAAGTCACTCTAGTATAAGTCTGACTGCCACGAGAAAAACTTACACAGAAACAAAACTTTGAAAAGAATTTCAAATCTAAATGATAGTCACACTGTCACACAGATTTGCCATAAAACATTTTTTCAGCGTTTATGAATAACCGCCATTATCTCCCAAAATTGAGGGGAAAATTTAAGCTTTTTCTTGGAAAGGGCAGTAGCGTATATAGAAATTTATTTCTGGAGGAGCCCAAATATCCCCTAAAATATTTATAGTCATTATCAGGCCCAAAGCTAGATTTTTGCACCAGGGGAGAGGACCCAATATCAATGCCCCCTCCCATGCATGTAGTTTTTATATACATTTTTTGGTTGGATTTCCACTTTGATTAAATTGTTTGATGATTGTAAAAAATTGTGAATAGAGTTCCAAGTCCAAAAAGAGAAGTTTGGGGGGCCTCCCCCAGAAAATATTTGGAAATTTGACCCTAAAAAGCAGATTTTTAACCTGTTTTGGTGAGGAGTGTCCGTCTCCCTCGCCCTTCTTATGTACGCCCTGGGCAAGGGAGAATTAATATGAACAGAGCAAATTAAACGCCTAGTGGTGTGCAGTTAAGCAATAATTCCTGGTATTTCTAATCAATTTGAAACCATCATAAAATTTTGTAGTTTTGATTTCCCATTTTATTTTTCGTAAAACGATTTCCTGTTTGAGGCTCAATCGAGTCGAGTGCATGCATAAACGAGTCGTTTGTTTGGATTCGGATGACAGCGGATGCGTTTTTGAAACAATTTAACGACGGACGCAGACGAGCGGCTGCTGGGTCGACCTTTGTGATGATGACACGCCTCAGTGGAAACAGATTCTCCGAAAGGTTCATTACATGGGAAGTGGCAGATCTGCTTTGACCAATTGCTCAAAATAGGATTGGGTTACTCTCCAATAAATCTCACGACTCAATTCATAGCATCTCTGATTCATGGTAATTTCTTTCCATAGAAATTTTTAAAAGGTTTATTTTAGCCCTGGGAGAAATTAAAAAACGTTCCAAGACGTAGTTGGAATAATATTTTCTATTTACAAACTGTTTTTATACCCTAACTCCCTTTATATTAATTTATCAGTCCTGTTCTCTCTACTCTAGAAGAAAGTTGCTTGGACAGATTTTTGTCTAAAGGGGAAAACTTATGGAAAATAAAAGATGTCAAACAAGAAATATCCTGTACTACATTAACAGCACATTAAATATTAGCTCATGTTAATTCCTAATTAATATATTACCTTTAGATATTCAAAATAGCCCATCAAAACATATATTCAGAAAGAAATTGAGAAAATTTCTTTTTAGAAATTTCTTTTTGAAGTAGTATTTTTTTTTGTTTAATCTGTATTTGGTCAAGTATTTTCAAAAGAAAAGAATTTTTGTGCTTTTACGTGCAGTTAGTTGATGACAGAAAAAAATATATTTATGACACCCTGTTTGCTACGATATTAATTATTTAATTCCTTATTCATTTTCTTTATGTCTGCTCATTGTTGTTTATTTGTGTATTCTATTGTCTATATATTTTATTTTGTTAAGTTACTTTAGATGTTTATTTACTCACCTATATGGATCAACTGATCCCAGGTGATATTTTTTATTTTATTATTGTATTTTTATTCTTATTAATAAAGTTCTGTTCCATACAAAAAAATTTCTCAAGGCCTTAATTTTGTTTACAAGTCATTTTATCCAGTAACTTTGCCTTTCTTGGAAAAAGTGTCCACTTGACACCCTCCTGATACCTAGTATGTTAGCTGTAGGAAATAAAAACAAACTGTGTCAAGAACTTCTTTCCCTCTTGTACTTAAACAATTTTAGAGTTAATTTTTTCTTTTTCAAATATACACCACTATGCAATGGACCACAGAAGGCATATATTAAATTACATCCAAACCAACTGAATCAATCTTATATTAAGAAAACAAAAATTACTGTTATATTAATGTCTATAACTCGTAATAAAAGAGCATATAAATTAAATATTTGTTTGAAATAGTCAAATTTCTATCCTATATTGGTAACTATCCCAATTCTTTCTCTGAACATAATTTTCAGGTGTTGCTTTAAAATTATGTAAAAGTTTAACTCAGTAATTGCATTCTTCTGATTTAAACTTTTCTTAAATTATAAAACTAGTACAAACATAATTTTAGCTAAATGCTCTTAAAATTTTCAACAAATTAATTCAACTGGTATTTATTAATTTTCGAGGGAATTATAATTTAAGAAATTTTCTAGCTAGTGAAATTTTTCATTTGAAAATTTTAAGATAAATCTGGTCACCTTACAAATAGAAGACATAAATTGCCCCTTTTTTATCACAATTTCTTCAACTTAGTTTAAGAGCTTCATTTTAAGAAAGGAAGCTAAGAAATATAGTATGTTCATTAAATTTCATTTCAGCTCAAATTTAAATTAAAACTAAGTAAGAGCTCACTGCTATATTGAAATAGCTGGTGTGAACTGAAAAGCTGAATTAATAATTCCTTACAAATATGAAAATCGTTTATAGTTTCTCTTCAAATACTTCCCACATTTTTTAATATTTTAAACTAAAAATATTCTAGATATCTTTCTAGAAAAATCAGGTCTCAGTGCTCAGGAAGTAATATTTTTTAGTTTTCTTAATTTAAAAAAAATAAACAGAATTATATGTTTAAATATTTTCCTAACACTGACATTTAAACACATTAAATAGCTTATATTTTATGAAGAATATTATTGAATTTGATACCACAGGAATAAAATTGACCCAACCTCAAAAAATCCCAATCACGGGTGCCACTCTTCAAACATTGCAAGACTGAACTTTGAACTTATTTTGAATAATTTTCCCCCCATCTAGCAATTTTTTTCATAATTGACGAAAAACTTATACAACATGATATGAACAATTACATAAACCTTAAGTTTTAAGTTAAGCTGTATCTGAGTAAAACGGGTTATTTGTGGACAAAATGTACGATGTACTAAGTACTACTGAAAATTTAGTACAAATGCCAAACAGTCAGCTGATTTTACGTTTTGTAATAAATGCATAATGGAAATTCGTATACAGAACTTTTAAAAAGACATAATTCCGTCCCCAGAACGGAAGAGTGGCACCCATGCTTGAAGTACATTCAACTTAGAAAACCAAGAGAGATATTCAACTACAACTTAATTATAAATGTTATGTTAGAATCTCCTTTAGTAATTATTTAACACCAGGGAATAAGGAATAAAACCTTATTATTTTTCCTAAATTTGTCTCACTGAAATCATCTAACTCAAACTATAAAATTCTATTTCAATATGTACATTTATGTAATAAATTAAGTTAAAATTAAAAAACAAGTGTTAATTTACATCTACATTTAGAAGTTACAAAAAATGGTCCTTGCGTATTATCCCGTCAACTGTGTCGCTGAATTCAAAACGTTATCAAAGCCCATTGAATTTTCTACAGCTGTGCCACTGTATTTGACAGTAGCTGAAGGGTCGACGGGATAACACGCAAGTACCCAAAAAACAGATAAAATTAACTCTAGAAGTCCTACCTGTTAGTTTTGCTTCATAAAATGAAATATCTTTTACACCTGTACCTAAAGAACACAAAAAATGAGCCAATATGATACACTTACTACTGCTTGATGAGCAAAGTTGCCAACCTAGATAATGAATTCTAAAGCATGCTATTTACCTTTAACTTTTGAAAATACAATGAAGATACAACAAAATAAAAGGAAATGATATTATTCAAAAGAATTGTTTATTGTTGTCACAATACTCAGTTACATCCATGGCTTCTTACTTTGAGCTCCATTTTTCAGAGAAATCGGAATGAAAAATTTCAAAACACATTCTAATCAGTAGCACTCATATTATCACATAACCGGAGCAACCATTATGTCCATTGCACATCAAAGGTAAAAATATATACCTAAAGGTTTTTAAGTTTTAAAAATAAATTTCATTCAATTAAGGTTCATGTTTTAATTCAACAAATTGCTAAAACACAACAGTTAAATTAAATAAATAGGTACATACACACAATAAATGTGTTAAATTGTTAAGAAAATTATAAATTTATAATTCCTGAATATAGCAATTTAACATTTAATCAAAAGAAAGTTGCAAAGGGATAATGGTGCGACAAAATCTTTCCCTTGATAATCCGAGAAAATTGGTGGGACAATACATCACATTTTAATAGAACATCTTCACTCATTTGTACTAATTTGTTGAACAAGCATGCTCTTCATTCAACAGTCTTCTAATACCATGAATTCATACCAGAAAGGTTTTAAAAAGCATTTTAAAGAGATGCAGAAATTGTCTTACTTATATACTTAACAATTGTTTTACAAAATAGGAACAGTATAATTAGTTGTTAGCAAACAATTATTTAATTATATATCAAGTTCTAATGAGCATAAATCAACTAACCAAAGCGCTAATTTTCACAGTTCAATGAAAATTGTAAATTCAAAATCCTAACAAATCAAAAACAGAATTAAACAAATATTGTTTTTCTCATAAAGTCAAATAGTTAATTATTGTTTTTCTCATAAAGTCAAATAGTTAATTATTGTTTTTCTCATACGTCAGGTAGTTAATTTTGGAATTAAGTAAAAAATGCATTACAATATTATGTCAATCATAGGATAATCAGATAAATGTTAATTATCAGAGAATAATACATTATTTTAAGAAACAGTCGGTACCATAATAGATAAAACTTAAATATTACATTAAAACTTAAAGAAAAATAATCCAATATAATTTTCAAGATAACTTTAAAAAAAGGAGTTAGTTCAATAATTACATCAATGCATTTTCATACATTAAACATTACTATTGTCATAAGAAAATATATTCCAAAGGGTCTGTACATTTACCCGAATTTGAACTTGAGATGCTTAAATAAGAAACAAAAATAGTTGCACTCCAACAAATAATTAAGAAGTCGATAATCCAGTCAAAGCGACAGAAAATGCTAGTCATGGCACAATTGGGTTGAGGAGGGAAATCCAGTGATCGAGAAAGATCCTCAAAGCTTACCAGTCGGGTGGTACGTAAACAACGGCTTGATCCCAGTTCAAATGACAATGTAAAAAAAATTCGACGATGCGAGGATGAATGTAGTAAACGAACGTGAGGTTTCTTGGTAACAATTATAATCCATTCACACTAGTAAGATCCAAAAAGCAGGTACTGACGATGAAAAAAAATGCATCAATAAAAACGATAACACTTCATGGATCATGCGCACACACACACAATTGAAAAATCCAGTCTTAGCGATGAACAAAAACAAACTTCATACACTCTCCACTTCCAGTTCGTCCAATTCATAAAAGTTCGTCTTTTTGGGCCTTCTGTTTTCAGTGTCCAGTTGTATCCTTTTGACCGCTTCGCTGATTAGAATACCTTTTTTAAGTAAATTAAGTATCTCGAAGGGATCTTCGGAACTATTACATTTAGCTGACTTAGACCTAATTATACAGTACCTACAATTCGGTGAAGAATGTTCTGTAGTGGTATCACAGTTGTTTAGTTTGTTCCGGCAAACGGAACGTACCGGTGCAGCATACGGAGACACCCGCCGATGTTTGGAAAACACACTATGGCTTGGTTTGGATTTCAAATGAAGATTGTGCTTAATGGCTGCGACCAGTTCTTCCATATCCGAGGACGGAAGGAATTTTTCAGGTATAGAGTCTTGGTGAACACAAATATCCTCTTTGCTAGGCATTTTGGATTGTGGTTGTTGTAGGTAATCCCTGAGACACCGCAGTAGTTAGTAGGATGGCAGACACAGTATCCGAACTTCGACTCCGTTGGCTAGAGCCGGCAGAGAAAGACAACACAAACAATCCTCTTTGTTTTCGTTGGGGTTAACACCCAGACAGAGTGTGCGAATGTTCCAAACAAAGTAGTGCGGTTCTTTGCGGCCCACGTTTAGGAACGGTAGATTTGTATCTGATCAAACGAAAGCCTTTCCGCAATCTGAAAGACGAAATGGGATGGGGTAATTATTTGAGTATAGTTAACAAGGTCGAAAAAAAGTATTGGCTGTTTGCCAACAGATTTGGTACTTGTATTCGTGCGCGGCGGTCTGTCCTGAAATCGCGTAGAGTTTAGGGTAGCCGTAATGAAATTCATTCTTGCTTGGCGAGCGTCGCCAAGTTCGCCAAAGTAAACACCGCCCAAGTTTGCCGATTCGATTCAACTTACGCAATCTCTCACTCTGTTGCTTGTTTTCAAAGCAAGAAAGGATGAGGTCAGATTTAATTCTTAAGAAACTGTTACTAATAGAGTGAAAAGAAATTTAATGACTAGCCGGAAAACTGTAGTACTTTGAATTTTTTTAAAGAAATTCTATTATTGAGAACTATAATTGAAAACTATAGTGAAACCAACTGTATAGATTGGAATGAATTATTCAATGAACATATTAAAACAAATGTAAATATTTTTCAAAGGCATCTCATTTTTGAAAAAGATTTTAGTGTTTCAAGCTAATTAAAAAAGTTTATTAAGTAATTTATTAAAAAGTATATTTGTTGGTTCTAGAAGGGCGACTCCACTCTAGCCAAGATCTAATGTATTTCATTTGGTGACTATTGTTAGAATATTAAATTTATACAATTTAAAACATAACATCACGATCGACAGGCTAATACATATGATGAACCATACATTAAATCATCAGACTTCAATTAAAATCTACCTTAGACCTTGTTTCATGTGTTACATTATTTAATAAACTTATTTCTATAAATAAAAAGTTAGGATTTTCATTTTTTTTAAATATTTTTTAAGGATCCTAATATTGCAGATTGTTTTAAAATTACTCTTCTGAGTGGTTTTAGATAGATTTGATTATTTTTATTTTGGTACTTACGTATTATCCCGTCGACTGTGACGTTTAATCCGAAAACGTTATTAAATCCCATTGGCTTTACTATTACTGTGCCGCTGAATTAGACGGCCGCTGAACGGTCGACAGAATAATACGTAAGTACCTTTATTTTACACAAATTTTGATTAATTAACATAGTCTATTCATAAATAGGTACATATTTCACATTTAAACTACATTAAATTAATTCCCAAATGATGAAAGTTTTAATTACAAGGTGTTAGGTGTGTGTATAAATAAAATAAATTTAGCAGTAGGGAGTTGTATTACTACTCCCTACTGCTGTTTTATTGATTACTAAAATGTACGATCAGTAAACTTGTGTTCAATTAAAGCTCTCTCACAATTAAAATAGTAAGAAAAAGTTGTTCTCTATTTGACAATTGAAAGCACCATGTTATAACACAATAGACTCAAAAAGTTACCACGGAAAGATTGCATAGTAGACTTGGTAGCATATATTAAAATTCTTTAAATTATCTTCCCTTGGGGACAGGGCCGTTCCGGCCGGGCGTGCTGGCCGTGCCTGCACGGAGGCGCCGACCGATGAAGAGGCGCCTTAGAAATTTTTTTTGACCCCTAACTTTAAGGGAAAAATATTCCGTTACGTCCTGACTCAAAAGAAACAAACCTAAGTAGTAAGCTAGATCTCCTTTCCTTTACAAAAAAAGCTTCAAAAGGCGCCTACAAACGAGTAAAGAGCGCCCTTACTGGGCGCCTTAGAAAATTTTTTTGACCCCTAACTTTAAGGGAAAAATATTCCGTTACGTCCTGACTCAAAAGAAACAAACCTAAGTAGTAAGCTAGATCTCCTTTCCTTTACAAAAAAAAGCTTCAAAAGGCGCCTACAAACGAGTAAAGAGCGCCCTTACTGGGCGCCTTAGAAAATTTTTTTGACCCCTAACTTTAAGGGAAAAATATTCCGTTACGTCCTGACTCAAAAGAAACAAACCTAAGTAGTAAGCCAGATCTCCTTTCCTTTACAAAAAAAGCTTCAAAAGGCGCCTACAAACGAGTAAAGAGCGCCCTTACTGGGCGCCTTAGAAAATTTTTTTTACCCCTAACTTTAAGGGAAAAATATTCCGTTACGTCCTGACTCAAAAGAAACAAACCTAAGTAGTAAGCTAGATCTCCTTTCCTTTACAAAAAAAAGCTTCAAAAGGCGCCTACAAACGAGTAAAGAGCGCCCTTACTGGGCGCCTTAGAAAATTTTTTTGACCCCTAACTTTAAGGGAAAAATATTCCGTTACGTCCTGACTCAAAAGAAACAAACCTAAGTAGTAAGCTAGATCTCCTTTCCTTTACAAAAAAAGCTTCAAAAGGCGCCTACAAACGAGTAAAGAGCGCCCTTACTGGGCACCTTAGAAAATTTTTTTGACCCCTAACTTTAAGGGAAAAATATTCCGTTACGTCCTGACTCAAAAGAAACAAACCTAAGTAGTAAGCTAGATCTCCTTTCCTTTACAAAAAAAAGCTTCAAAAGGCGCCTACAAACGAGTAAAGAGCGCCCTTACTGGGCGCCTTAGAAAATTTTTTTGACCCCTAACTTTAAGGGAAAAATATTCCGTTACGTCCTGACTCAAAAGAAACAAACCTAAGTAGTAAGCTAGATCTCCTTTCCTTTACAAAAAAAAGCTTCAAAAGGCGCCTACAAACGAGTAAAGAGCGCCCTTACTGGGCGCCTTAGAAAATTTTTTTGACCCCTAACTTTAAGGGAAAAATATTCCGTTACGTCCTGACTCAAAAGAAACAAACCTAAGTAGTAAGCTAGATCTCCTTTCCTTTACAAAAAAAACTTCAAAAGGCGCCTACAAACGAGTAAAGAGCACCCTTACTGGGTTATACACACCCGTCCCCTTAAGAGAACTAATATAGGCGTCTTGTAAGAGAATTACATTTTGAACTTTTTGTATGGGGCGCCCTCATCTAGTGAATCTATTAAAGGGTGCCAACTCTTAACAAAATTTTAACATGCCCGACTTTGAAAGCTATAAGGAAGACTCCTTTTAGCTTTCAAATTGTATGGGGCGCCCCATCAAATAAATATATATTCAAAGCGCCCACCCTGAGAGAAAAATTGAACACACCGACTTTGAAATATGTAAGGCGTCTTACTTAGCTAAACCAAATTGTATGAGTTGTCTTAATTAAATGGATTTATCAAAGACCGCCAGACCTGCGAGTGAAAATTTTATCATTCCCAACTTTAAAAGCTATACCATATTGTATGGGCGCCCCCATCAAATGAATCTATCCAGGGCGCCCAGCGCGCCCATTCTGAGTGAGTGAAAATTTAAACACTCCGGACTTGAAAGCTGTAAGGCGTCTTAGAAAAACTGAATTGTATGAATCTATTAATAGGCGCCCTCCTTGGATGAAGATTTGATTCACCAGTTATTAAATAGCTATCAAGCGTTTGCCTCAAATCATATTTTAATAGATGTCCCTTAAAAATTTCTATATAATAGGCCCTTGACTTGTGAAAAATGTTTTGAAGAAGACTATTGTAAAAAACCGAATGGATATCTCTTACGTAAATTTATTAGGTGCACCTGCTCTTGAATATCTCACACAAATAAATTTGTTGGAAGCACACACCTGAGGAACTATTTTTTTTTATTTATTAATTTTGATTTAATTGTATTTATACATATGCTTTCAAAATAAAATACAGTTACACCAAAAAATAAATATAAAGGGATTTATTATGCTTTTAATTTGGAGTATAAATCTAGGAATTTAAATTCATTTTCAATGAATGGTCGGCCCGAGGCCCGGTACCATTTGATCCACGGACCGGGGAATGGGGACCACTGCTCTAGACCCATCCATACAAATATTTGGAGATGGAGAGTGAGGGAGAGAGAGAAGAGCTATTATTGCGACTTAGTTCTCTGGAGACGGGAGAAGATGATGAAAAGGTGTTCTCATCATTACATTAAAAAAAAAAAAAATTAGTGCTTTCAAGTTCAGAAGCGTCCTTGTTTATTTCACTCAATATAGGAGGGGGCAGAAAACATAAAAAGTTCCCGCCATTTTTGTGAGGGTGGCGACTGGGGGACCTCCGGGCTTTTGCCCGAGCACGGAGAATTTTTACTGGGAGGGTGTTGTACCGCCGGGATGAAGTACATAGTTGAGTTTTTGGTGTCGTGCTCTTTGGTTTAAAAATGGCATGGCTGCAGAAAGTGAAAGGAATCAGGTTAGTCGCTAGTGACTCACTCCATTTTAATTCTCTCTCCCTCTCACTTTTTAAAAAATAAAAGTTAAACTATAAAAAAGATAATTAAATGACAGACGTGTTTAAGAAAATTATTTCTGAATCTCAAATAAAAACAAAACAAGCTAACTGGACTAGCTGGATAACATATAACATCCAGTATCATTCTGAAGGTAAATAAACAAAAACTTTTGAATAAATCTATTATTAAACTAAATTAATCAGTTTTTAGTAGATTGTTTTCCATATTTTTATGTATCATACCTGTTATGCAACTGGATCTTTTTGTCTAAATTTAATCTAAAATATTTCGATACAATGGATATTAAAGTTTCATATAAAGCAGCACAGAGAAATAAATTTTGGTACTTATATACCGTCGACCGTTCAGCAGCCGTTAAATTCAGCGGTACAGCTATAGAGTAGTCAATAGGATTTGATAACGTTTTCGGATTCAGCGGCATGGTCGACGGCATAATACGTAATACGTGAATGTTCTAAAAAGTTCTCCTTATTGGATTTTTAAGATTGATATTTTGCTTTCTTTGTATCAGCAGCTGTTTTTCATTTATACCTAATTATAAGCTTAATTTATTAAAGGTATTTCAAATTTTGAGTTATTGGTGCCAAAATTTCTCGGGGTGTCGGTTACTGGGTGCTGCTACCATGCCAACTTAAAAATATTTTAAAAATAGAAAATAATTACTTTTTCAAACAAATTGTTCTCTAGATAAATATTGAAACTTTATTTAATTTTTCAAAACAAAAAGTTTTTTCAGGATAGTTTTATTAAGTAGCAATAGCTAATTAATTTTTTATTGTTCTTAAAGTGTCAATTACTGGTAACCATCAGTTACTGGTTAGATAAATAGCCAAACCATACAGCCTCTATCGAGAACTAGGCGAAAATTGAGTAATCCTAAGTGAATATTTTTGAGTTTATGGCCCAGGGCCGTATCCAAGGGGGGTTCAACCCCCCCCCCCCCGAAATTTTGACATCAATTTTTATACTGTTTTTCATTGAAAATTCTGCAAATTTATAAGGAGCAATTCTCTTCGGTTGTTAGCTAAAGGGTCTCAAAATGAGTTAAAACACTACTTTTAGGGGTCAAATTTCAGAAATTTTTCTTGGGGGAAAACCCCCAACCCCCTCCCCCCAACACCAAAAAATGAGTTTATCATTATTCTTTAAACTGTAAAAATTCCCCACAATATATTGAAAAAAGCTTGATTTATTTTAACTGAAAACTAATTTTAATTAAATAAGTAATGCCAATATTATTTATTTATTAATAAGTAGAACCCCTTTACAACGACCCTCTGTTATAGCAACCCTTGCCTTACAACAACCGGTAATAAAAGCACCTTTTTATTACAATATTGTTAATTTTATTCGTTAAAACGTCCGCATTTTATTGGCACCATAAGGAGTCGCTTTATCAAAGTTCTACTGTATCATTAAGTTAAGTAATATCAAATTTGTTTAAAGTAATTATTAATTAGTTAAAATTAACAAATAATTTAAAATAAGTTATTAATTAATTAAAAATTAATTAAAAGTAAAAATTAATTAACTTAGAATTAATTATTAATGGGGGTGAGGTGTAAGGGGCGCCGTAATTTATTGGCACGGAGGCGCCTTCATACCCAGGAACGGGCCTGCTTGGGGACACATACCTTTTTAAAGTCCAAAATGGAGGGAGGAAATGGGTATCTTTAAAGGGCTGCAATTTTTTAAATATTGCATACCTGGATTAGATTTCAGGTGATATGGTCAATCAAACATTCTTTTATTGAAAAAAAGTTCAACGAAAAAAAATTATAATTTTTTTAAAAAAAAAAATAGAGGTTATTGTGAAACATAATTTTAAAGTCCATTTTTTAGTCCGCGCATCTTTTTGAAAAAAGTAATTGATATTTTCACCCAATTTTTTTTCTGGAGAAAGGGATATATATAATCTTTAAATTAATGAAGCAAGAAACCTCTATGTTAAATTTTAAAACAGTAATAAAATTTTTAATTTGAATTTTGTAAATTTTGAAAAAAAATTTCACTTTAAATGCTTATAAAATAAAATATTCTTATTCAAATGACAATCTGGTTCATTAATGTAAAGATTATATCTATCCCTTTCTCCAGGAAAAAAAATTGGGTGAAAATATCAATTAATTTTTTCAAAAAGCTGCGCGGACTAAAAAATGGACTTTAAATTTATGTTTCACAATAACCTCTATTTAAAAAAAAAAAAATTAATAATTTTTTTTCGTTGAACTTTTTTTCAATAAAAGAATGTTTGATTAACCATATCACCTGAAATCTAATTCAGGTATGCAATATTTAAAAAATTGCAGCCCTTTAAAAATACCCATTTCTCCCCTCCATTTTGGACTTTTAAAAGGTATGTGTCCCCTTAATAAATGAAGAATATTTGAGGTGAGAGTAGCATGCGCTATAGTTTGATGACATGCTTTAAAAAATGCAAAATACTATATCTTCATGGTTTCAGTTGCTTTTATAGTCAAATTAATTAATATGCTGTCATATTATTGAATGTCTCTAAAAACTATGAAAATACCTTTTCAGTGAGCCAGTTTCAATATAAATTTTATGCATCATATACTTAAAAGTATTAAAATCTTTTAGGTAGATCTAATTCTCGAAAATTTGGTAAACGATAAGATTTAGAGCAATTACAGATACTGTTACAGTAGAACCACTTTTCAACGACACCACAATACAGCAACCGGTAATAAAAGTACGGAATGTTTTATTAAAATGATAATTTTATTCAGGGGCGTCATTTCAGTTTTTGGTTGGGGGGGGGCAAAGACGTCCTTCCCCAGAAATTTTTTTTTTTGAAAATTTGCCTCATTTTTACTCTATTTTAGTTACATCCAAAGAACAGTTTCCTGTAAATCACAGAATTTTCTAGAGAAAAAAAGTTATAAATAAACGTCAAAGTTTCAAGGGGAGCGAATTGGAGTGAATTTTAATTACTAATTTGTATAACGAGTGTCATATCGACTAGGAATTAATTAATTTGTGAATAATTTTAGGCTAAATTGTAATTTTACTTATTGTTTTAATTAAATATGTTAAACAAACTGATAAAAGTGCCTAGCGGAACCATATGGCCCCACCCCCACCTCTTCTGACTAAAATAATATTTAAAAAAAATTGGTTTTATACTACTTTAAGACACGTCAAACGCATACAGTAAAGAGAAAAATTAAATTTGAGAAAAAAATTAATTTAGGCATTCCCGGTTGAATAGCAATTTAAAAATTTTTTCAAACATTTTTTTTTTGCAGATAGATAGTTTCTATCTCCAAAGATTTTCTGCCGTAGGCCTGCCTAGCGTACTTAGAAATTAGTAACTGAGTCGTTTACATTTAATCCGAATTGGTAAGAATTCAATTTTTTCAATACATATTAATTGACAACTTTTCAAACAAGTCTTAGAACCTTTAGCTCCTTACAGAATATTTTGTCCTATCCTATTATTCTACTAGATACTATTTGGATCGGGGAGTTAAATTAATTGATTCTATGTTACAGAAAATATAAGTTTTTTTTTTTTTGTAAAGTAAAATTCATGCTATTAAAATGGGATGTGCTATGCAAAATACAGAGCTTCATAAACAGTATCACAAGTAGTTTGTTAAGTCTTAAAATTTAGATTCAAAAGTTAAAACATTTTTGAGGAAATGTACGCTATTTTACATCCAAATGTTCTCCTTATGAAATATTATACTCCGACATTCTACTTTTACACAACCTTTGACCATGTCAATCAAGAAGGAATTTCATTTACTTTTAATTTGTTAATATTTTAAATAACTTATAATTTTGAATGTTATGTTTCACATTAAAACAGTTCTTTTATCTACAATTTATTTAGATTGGATTGGTTTACATATTTTTTCCAGTCTGTGTGCTTCATCTCAAGGATTCGCTAAATTTTAATTGAGTGTTATGGAATAAGAAAATAAACAACGAGACTAGCGTGAAAGCACTTCTTTAAATCCTATCTACCTTACCTCATAATAACACTGGAAAATCCCATGACCTATATATCAAACCAAAACAAATGATATCCGCCGGGCGATAAATCAGCCAATATAGAAACCCCAACTAAATTCCTTATGGCGGGGATCTAGCGCATGCGCAGATTGAGGGTAAACGACCTGCGTTGTCGGCGTGACGTATACGACACATCATGTCTTGTGGGGCGGTTCATTCTGAGATCAATCAAGAAAATAAACAAAAAGATTGGAAACGCGCTGTCTTAGCATCCGAGTTTTACTTTTGTTTGCTTGTTTATTCAACTTCACCCCTTTCACCTCTGGACACGTAAATAGAGCAGTCGAGAGATCTGGATTTCGATATAATTACGAGAACCTGTTGAAGGCATGGTCGTATTTATAAGGTAGTTCACTGATTTTGCTGAGGTTATCTTTCGCTATCGAATATCGCTATGTGTAAAAATCTCTGTAATCTCAAAATACATGTTGCAATTCATATGCAAGGACATCACAATATATCGTTGAGAATCAACCCCTTTTATTGTTTTAGAAAATTGTTAAATATTAATTTAATTTGTTATTTCAGTATAGGAAAACTATTTTTTGGAGGAGGTATATAGGTTATTTCATTTAGTTCAGGGGTTCCCTGGAGAGCCAATCATGAATGTATGAAAAGTAGGTGATATTAGATGGTCACAAATCTTCAATTTGTTTATATCGACGGATTTTTAAGGAAATAGGTGTGAAGTAAAATTTGATTTTCGTATTTTTAATTATTATTAAGATTATTTTAAATAAAATTAAAATCAATTATTTAGATATTTTTTTTATTGATTCTGAAATTCCTCTTCTCTTCAAAGATATTAGAAAACATTTTGGGGTAATTCCATACACAGAGAAATATCCTAAATTCCGTATTAGCCTGTCGACCGTGCCACTCAATCCGAAAATGTATTGAAGACCCATTAACTGTAGATACCGCTGAAATTGCCAGTCGACCGGCTAATTCGTAAGATCTATATTTAGCTTTATTCTTTAAAAATGAATAAAAATTAAAGGATCCCCTAAGACGAAAAAATATGCAGAACCTCATGACAAAAGCTCTACGAAGGCAAATCTTAACCTTATAAGCATTTAAAATCTTTCAAAATTTTCAAAAGAATTAATCTCTCTATATTAAAAAAAAGTAGCAGTGACCGCCGCCGCGGCCGCCGCCGCCGCTGCCGCCGCTGCCGCTGCTTTTGAAAATTTTATTTTTGAACACTTTGAACTCTCACTACGCAAAAACTATTCCACGGAAATTTGTGAAATTTTAAACATTTCTATTCAAGTGTATGAGGATCGTTTTCGTTCTAAAAGCTAATAGATGAGATAATTAGTTCTAGAGTTATTTAATGTCAAAGTCGAAAATTATTTTTTTCTGCTGCGAGTTCGCCCCCAGCAAAATCTATTAGTAGCAGAAATATGATTTTTTGCAGACACATACTCTTAGATGTGCAGTTTTGCACTACGTCGCTCTTTTTTCGAATTTCGAATTAGTTTTGGAGTAATTAAGTTTTAAAGTTTCGAAAATTTTTACGATTTTTCTGTTTTTTCGTTATAAAAGCAAAACTAATCACAGTAGAACTATGATATTCTAAAGACACATAGAAATAATTTTTATAAAAATATTGGCTTTTTGTTTTTTCAAAAATTCTAATTAGTTTTAGAATGATTAAGATTGAAAGTTTCAATTTTTTCTTCTCTTTCTCGCCGTTCACTAGAGAAACAGACGAGTTTTATGCGTGTTTTATGATGAGTCTGATTTCTTTTATTTTCAACAATGCTTTTTTCTACAAAGTGGTTGATGGTTATTAGTAGACTTGCTGAATATTTTTTTTTAACATTTCAATTAAATTATTGATAAGCAAGAGAGAGGTATTTTCGGTATTACAAGAGGCTTAATTAAGCTGAGAAAAGGCTTCTGCTGGATTGTTGAGATGAACAAGCGAGCTCTGCTCGCTAAGATCGCGAAGCGATCTAAGAACTGCAAAGCAGTAAGAGGGTTGGTGAGCGATAGCTCACTATGTGTGATTTCTTTTATTTTCAATTTAAGTTAGGAAAGTAATATTTCAGCAATAGTTTTTTTCGGGATGATTTGGATTAAATTATTTATCAGTAAGAGTGATAAGTAGTTTCGGTTGTAAAGGAGCATTAATTAAGCCGACCAGCGGGGTGATTGGTAAGATGGAACAAGCGAGCTTTGCTCGCTGAGATCGCGAAGCGATCTAAAAAGAACTGCGAAGTAGTTCCGGGGGTTGGTGAGCGATAGCGAGCAGGGGGCAGGCCCCCTAGTGTATGAAAAAAAAACTATAACAATACTTTTACCTATGTTATGATGATTGAAATTAAATCTGTTCCGTTTGAAAGTATTTTCCGTTTGAAAAAAAAATTAATTTCAATTAGGTGAACATCATAAATGAGATCACTAATGAGATTTTAATGAAGGATTTTTAAATATAAAGGGGATAGTAGAACTAAAGAAGCACACGGATTTGAGTAAAATTTTCCATTTCTAAAGTCAGCATGCTGTTAAAAAAAATGTTTTTGGGGATCAGGACCCAGTATGTTTTGAGCATAAATAATATGGAATAATTATTATATTATCTATTCCACCTATAAATTGTTCTCAATGTAAGCAGCAAAGAATTGGGAATTTCGATTGATCTTTTGGACCGCGAGATCCGAACCAGAGAAGCTGTATGGCCTCTGGCTAAGATCTTGTTCTTCCAAAGAAAAAAAAATCTCTTTATAAAATATATTTTGCTTCCATACGCTGCCAGCTGTCTATAAAATGAATCAAAATAATTATTGTAAGTAAAAATATTCAAAAATAAATGCCTACAGCACGCGGTGTTCCCAGGTGGTCACCCTCCCAAGTACTGACCGCGCCCGAAGGTGCTTAACTTCGGTGATCGGACGAGAACCGGTGTTTTCACCATGGTATGGCCGTAGACATCCTACAGTAGGTTCGTAAAGTATAAGAACTGAGCAATAGGTTTTATAAGATGTTGAAAATACAGATGCCCAATCGAATTCGTGGACGAAAAGTAACGCTTTTGCTTAGAAAACACTTAGAATAGTCTAATCCGGTTGCAAAGTTCGGAATTGAGTTTCACGGATATACCATATTTAGATCATTGTTTCATTTCCTTCCTCCCTCCTCCTCGCAAAAAAGGCATGGGCGCCGAATCTTCTTTGAAATTATGTGTTTGTTCACGTGCGAGCGAAAAACTTCACTAATTTCTTTCTTTTGTCTTTTACTTTCAAGTATATTAACTAATAGTAGTTGTAAGCCGTTTCAACAAAAATGCTAGAGTAGTGCTGCCATCTAGCAAATGTCAGGTGAAGCTCAAGAAAAGTATGCTTGAGTCGCCTTGAGTCTGAGTGGATGAATTTGATTGTGATGGAGAAAAAGAAAACTTGTAACGGAAGTTTTTCTTCTGTAACTATTCGTCTCTTAACCTCGAGTTCCATGTGGTTATTTTCAGAATAACACACTCCAGTCCAGTTAAAAGTTCCAGCCAAACTTTATTTATAACTTAGATCTTCTTTTCTCTAAAACATTTTTAAAACTAAATATTTTGTTTCTCCTTTACTAGTTTGGTTTTCAGGATCGAGAAGTACACTTTTATTGTCTCGAGCTGACGTAGTTCAGTTTAGTTAAGAGAAAAAGGAGATCAAAGTTATAAATAAAGTTTGGCTGGAACTTTTAACTGGACTGGAGTGTGTTATTCTGAAAATAACCACATGGAACTCGAGGTTAAGAGACGAATAGTTACAGAAGAAAAACTTCCGTTACAAGTTTTCTTTTTCTCCATCACAATCAAATTCATCCACTCAGACTCAAGGCGACTCAAGCATACTTTTCTTGAGCTTCACCTGACATTTGCTAGATGGCAGCACTACTCTAGCATTTTTGTTGAAACGGCTTACAACTACTATCAGGGGCGAAGCTACTGGGGGGGCGTGGGGGGGCGTCTCGCCCCCCCAAAGTCGGCAATTTCAATCATAGTCGGCAAATTCTAGGTTTTTAGATTCTTAAAAAAAAACTAGGTTGGCAATTAAAAAAAAGCTTTTTTTCTTCTTTAACATCTCCCTTCTCCACAATTTTCGGAGTAAAAGTCGCAAAATTGTTTGGGGAGTGGCCAGCAGAGATGTCAAAATAACCGGTTAAAACGGTCAAAATCCTGACAGGGTCATAATTCCGACCGGTCAGAATCCCAACAGTCGAAATCCCGACAGGTCGAAATCCCAACTGGGTCAAAATCCCGAGAGGTCAAAATCCCAACTGAGTCAAAATCCCGACAAATCAGGTTCGATCCCAACGTGGAAATCCCGACCGGGTCAAATTGCTGACATGGCTGATGACGTAATCCTGACATGGTGACATGTAAGAATCCCGACACCCCGACAGGGTCAGAATCCTGAGAGGTTAAAATCCCGATTGAATCAAAATCCCGACTGGGTCGAAATCCCAACTGGGTCAAAATCCCAACTAAGTCAAAATCCCGACAAATCAGGTTCTCAACGTGGAAATCCCGACTGGGTCATATTGCTGACAGAGTCATAATCCTGACATGTAAGAATCCCGACAGGGTCAGAATCCTGAGAGGTTGAAATCCCGATTGGGTCAAAATCCCGACTGAGTCAAAATACTCACTGGGTCAAAATCCCAACAGGTCGAAATCCCAACTGAGTTAAAATCCCGGTCAGAATCTCGACAAATCTGGTTCCCGACGTCGAAATCCTGACGCGACAGAGTCAGAATCCCGACAGGTTGAAATCCTGACAGGTCTAATTCCCGAAAAATTTGATTGATATAGATTTGTTTTGACTAATAATGTGTTATTTTCCTTTATTTATGAAGGTATCTAGAATTACACAGGTCTGCAATGAAAAAGCTGTTCGATGAATTATAGTGATTTTCTATGTATTTTAGTGTGCTGATTACGAAAAAAATATTGAAAAAAAATCCTATACGTCAGGATTTGACACAAATTGCCAATTTATTTTCGAATTTGTGCATTTTGCATAGTTTTTGAGCATTTCTGACTCCTTTACATTTTAAAATTAGAAGCTGTGAATGATGCACATAGTAAACTTATCTCATCAGGACATAATAGAGATGGAAAGAAAGTACCAGGGAAGATTTAATCGCCCCATAATGACGAATTTTTGTTATATAGTTGAAAAAAGGCTCTTGTTGCTACTCCCGAGGGTAAATGTACTAAGAGAAGCCTCATAAGGGGAAAAATTGGCTTTAATTCAGTTGTAAATAAGCTTATTTTAGTTATATAAAGATTTTCATGAAGAATTTATAAAACAAAAATATATTTTATGAACATATTTTCCTTAAAATTAAAATAAAGGCTTATTTTACAAATTTATCGAAATTTTCGGGAAAAGTGGCATTCCAGAACAAAAAAATATCCTTTTTGAATTCAGAGCACAAAAACACATTAAAATCAATGCCCTATAAATAGTAAATTTAAATTTAAAAAATACACTAACTTTTTAAGTGTATTTATCCGGTTGATAGATTTAATACCAATTAAACATTAACACATCCCGACCTGTTTTGTCTAGTTGTATAAAAACCTATCTACTTTTGATTTTAGGAACTGACGCGGAATGAACTTGTTAAACCGAATAAAAACTACCAGTTTATGTAAAACCGTCGGTTTTATTCATCTATATCTATAGGGTTTAATACCAGTAATTGAACTTTTTTCAAATTAAATAAAAATAGACGGGGTAATGGCATTCAAAAACAAATAAACTTTTTAAACCAAATAAAAACATGAATTTATTCCAGTTGTACGATACTAACAATCATATTCTTGGTTTTCTCTGATGAAAGACTAATTACATTTCTTAAACTGGATAAAAAAGACGGTTTGAATTTTATCACCACAGATGTAGGGTTTCGGATTTATGGACGGCCCCATGGAACAAAAAACTCAAAAGAAACACAATCATATAATCAATAAATTCAGAGTTCTAAATGGAAAAAAACACCTTTCCAACCAATTCGATTGAACTTTTATGTCTTTTGTTGGTTACTTATTGTTCAAGCAAAGAGCATCTCTGGTAATATGAATTCCTGCCTTTTTAATGCTTAAGATTTATAAGTTATGGTTGTAGCTCCAAAGTAGTTATGATTGCGCCCTTATATTCTTGGGCGCGGGGGTCTAAAAGACTATTTTGTCATAAAGTTATGATTTTTGTACGATTCAATTTATCACCGAGACCGCGCTTCGCGAGCAGTGTCGATGGTTTCGGTTTTCCCCTCCTTTCGCCGTTGAGGGAGAAAGCCCCCGTCCATCCCCACGAGCTGCAAGTGTATACGGTCCGGTCCTTCCTGGAAAAATGAGAAGACCATGGGAACATAGCATACTCTTTTGTTTAGAAGTGACCGACCGACTGACTGTCGCCCAGATCCAGATGTCCTCTGAAAGGGGAGATAATGAATGCCCAAGGACACCCCCAAGTCGTGGGACAGCTTCAAACCTTCGCCAACGCCCTCTGCTTTTTTGTGTCATAATTGGCAGTGTTAGAGAAGAATATTGTGCGTTTTGGTTAGAGCTGTTCATTATTGTTACATTTACATTACGATCAAATTTTTGGGTAAGTAAAATGAAATCCTGGTTTTCTTAATTCTAAAATTGTCTTAAGTTATAATGTGTTACCTGAAATTATCATGTGTTGATCATTAATTTGTTTTTGAGAAAAATCCTCTTCTGCGCAAATTATCAAAACGAACCCCAATACTAGTATATCACATAATAGAGTGTTTTCAGGTGATGTCACAACCGGTTATTTTCTTTTAACTGTGTACCTTCTGTAGGGCTTTTAACTGTTGCTAAGGCCATTGTTTATCTGTTACTAAGGCGGTTTTTAGGTATGGGATGACGTGATTGCAAATGCTCAAATAGAAGAATTCCACGGCTAGTTCATTTTCTGTAACTGTTAACCTTTGTATGGCAAAAAAAAAACTGTAACTTTTCTGTTAAGTCCGAGTCATGTGATTGAAAATGCTCTATTTCTTTAATTGCTTGATTTAGGTTTCGATTTGATGTCACGTTATCTTTTAACAGTTTTTTGCTTTATTTTTAACCGCTTTAACTAGTTTTTCGTTGCTAAATACGTATGGAGTTTTTCCCCATTTGAAGTTTGGCGTAGCAAATAAAACCAAGTCTCTCAAATTAATATAATTTGAAAAATATAATTAAGAACAGAAGTAATTTCTTTGATATAATTTCCTTTTAAATATACCTTTTCTAATGTATGGTTTTAACAACAAATTGGTTGTGTTTTTCTTGGACAATTTTTTAACAAAATACAGTGAACAAAATTAATGTATATATGATGAATATTTTTTAAAAATCTTTTTATTACTTTTAAACAATTTCAAATGTTTATAATGTTTAGAGTTTGAAATCACTAGAATAGAATAGAGTTGCTTCAAATGAAAGAACATTTAGCAAATTAAAAATTGTGAAAAACTTTCTTAGAACAATGATGACTGATCCTATGATGCTTACGTGTGAGAAGGACATTTTGGATTGTTTAGATTTGGGCGCTGTGGTGGTTAGATGGGCTCATCTAAAAAAGCGACGTGTTAAAATTAATGTTGAATAAATGAATGTTAATAAATGAAACAATGAATTTGATTCCTTAAATATAAATAAACAAGCTAAATATTTATAAGTTGTACTTGGCATTTTACTGAAAACTTCATCCTGTTAATTTAATCAGATTCACGAATTTCCGTCCACACATACTGCTAAAAATAAAGATTTTTTTATCAAAATATTTTACTGGAATATTTACAGCAATCGACGCAAGTGGGTGGTGTGTCGTGTGTCCTCTGCTACATTCTAATGTGTAACGCATTAAAAGTTCTAATGTGCAAAATTTTATCCTAATTGATTAATACTTCTGTCAATGTGTCTTTGTGTGTTTTATACAAATCCAGTTTTCTTCCGATCTGCTAAACACTTGGTATACGAACGTAGAAAATTTCAAAGAAAAACATAGGCTATGTTTCGAAAACCATAAATGACCCCTTGACCATCTTTTTTTACCCTTATTGTTATTTTGCCGAAATAGCTTTATTTCTCCCCAAAAAGAAATATGCTTGCCCCATTGTTACAAAGAAAAAATAAGCAGAATAACAAGTTTTTAAAGGAAAAACTAGACACGTCTACTTAAATTTTATACCAATAATTTAAAAATATATTTCTAAGAAATTTAAAATTTTAATCTGCCAAGTATGGTTTTAAAATATCTTTATTTGAGAGTTTATCTAATTTTCTTAAGTAAAAAGTTTCATGGAATTACATTGTTGTTAAAATAGTCTCCATGGAATATTAAAAATGTTAAAGCAACTATGAAAGATAGATTTTTCTCAAATTGGATTAAAAAAAGTTAATTAAAATCTTAAAGATATCTAGGACTTTAAATGTACATTTTAAGTAATTTTTGGGATAATATTTCTTTAATACATACTTCTTATTGTTTTTCATAGGGGTCATGTGGTAAATGTTGAAATCGTTCAAACCTTTACATGCTTCACAACTAGATGAATTTTAATACATCTAACTCAATAAAGTAAGGTAAGGTACATTAAAAATTTTAAAGAAGAAAGCTATTAATCCACTCGTGCAAGACCGGTAATATCAGCTAGTTTTACAAAGACATAATATATACAGACACATATACTATTTTTAAAGATTTAATTAAAAAAAAAATTAGTCGGCAAATTCGTCATATACGCCCCCCCCAATGAATTCTGCTTAAATACGCCCCTGACTACTATTAGTTAATATACTTGAAAGTAAAAGACAAAAGAAAGAAATTAGTGAAGTTTTTCGCTCGCACGTGAACAAACACATAATTTCAAAGAAGATTCGGCGCCCATGCCTTTTTTGCGAGGAGGAGGGAGGAAGGAAATGAAACAATGATCTAAATATGGTATATCCGTGAAACTCAATTCCGAACTTTGCAACCGGATTAGACTATTCTAAGTGTTTTCTAAGCAAAAGCGTTACTTTTCGTCCACGAATTCGATTGGGCATCTGTATTTTCAACATCTTATAAAACCTATTGCTTAGTTCTTATCCTTTACGAACCTACTGTAGGATGTCTACGGCCATACCATGGTGAAAACACCGGTTCTCGTCCGATCACCGAAGTTAAGCACCTTCGGGCGCGGTCAGTACTTGGGAGGGTGACCACCTGGGAACACCGCGTGCTGTAGGCATTTATTTTTGAATATTTTTACTTACAATAATTATTTTGATTCATTTTATAGACAGCTGGCAGCGTATGGAAGCAAAATATATTTTATAAAGAGATTTTTTTTTTCTTTGGCAGAACAAGATCTTAGCCAGAGGCCATACAGCTTCTCTGGTTCGGATCTCGCGGTCCAAAAGATCAATCGAAATTCACAATTCTTTGCTGCTTACATTGAGAACAATTTTAATAGGTGGAATAGATAATATAATAATTGTTCCATATTAAGTAGGCTCAGAACATACAGGCTTAATAATTATTATTTTAATGAAAATTTTGTTTCTATAAACTTTTTTAAGACACATTTTTATTTGCCCTTGTGATTGGATAATTCATAGCTAAACATTTTAACAGTTTCCTATTGGCGTATTCTTCTGGAAATCCTGAAGATATAAAAAATGAAATTCGTCTTTTTTAACGAATAATCTATATATTTTTTTTTAATTCTGGGAATAATTTAAGTTTTATCGGGCCACAGGAAAGAGAACAGCGGAATGTATGTCGTACAGTACAGTAGGCCAGCTTTAGACATTGTTACCCACTCGACACTTCTAATAGATTCTAAAAATTGCTGCGTAATAATATCCTTCAACAATTTACTTTTACAAGGGGTTGAAATTATTATTTATAAAGATAGCGTTTATTTTCTAACAAACTATAGATTTTTTTCAAGTAGTAGGTTAGAATTTGATCTATGTATTAAAAAAAAGGTACAGTAATAGTTAAACTCCTTCTGTGAAAAGTATTCCTCAGACACAGAATATACAAAATCAATATATCATGTATTTTAAAACAGTAAAATATCTCTTAACTACCTATTTTTACCCTTAAAAGTAGGGTTCTGGCGCATTTTGAGACCCTTTGGTTTTGGTTCATCCAAAGAAGTTTCGCCTTCTAAGCACAAAATTTTCTAGGAGAAAAACAGTATAAAAATTATGTCAAAATTTCGGGGAGGGGGGGGGGAGTTGAAACACTAAACCCCTCCATGGCTGACAGCCACCCAGAAAAAGCATTTTTAAGTTAAAGGTTAAATACTTTACACACCTAAACGTATTTTCTTATATTTGTTTAACATGGAACGAAATTTGAACTCCACAGTCACTTTTTTTCTTGTTATTTTCTCCCTTTCGAGGAAAAAAAAGGTTGAGATATTAGTTCTACAAAAAAGATACCCCTACACTAATCCACTGTATTTTCTTGTTACTAATGTGCAACTGAAGTTTCACCAGAT
This sequence comes from Tetragnatha montana, assembly GCA_963680715.1. Lineage (NCBI taxonomy): Eukaryota > Metazoa > Arthropoda > Arachnida > Araneae > Tetragnathidae > Tetragnatha > Tetragnatha montana. Next base: position 4,604,869 of record OY796683.1, on the reverse strand, counting down.
GGAAAAGAAAATTAGCCGTATTTTTGTCCCTTTTTCTGTAAAAACAAGTGTTTTTGATCGCTAGTTTTATGTAAGTTGTAAAACAGATATTTGGCGTTCCTAGCCCTAATTTTGAATAGAAATAAAGACGGAAGAACATGAAAAAAAGAGCAAAAAAGTAGGATTATTCAATGTTTTCACTCCCATAAACAGTTAAGTACATTCGTTCCATATTTAAAAATTTCGCAAATTTTTGCCACATTTTCTTGATTATTGGCGCGGCACCCATGACATACGCTCGTGGCACCCAGTTTGAGAAACTCTGACCTAGTGTTTTATATATTAGTTAATGTCCTTGCATTCATATTTTTCCCATTAAAGCTGGTACAAAGAAAGGGAGGATTTTAATTTAAATAAACACATGGATTTGCTCTCTGCTCAAGAAAATTATTAACAAATACCCGTTTTATAAGCAGCTTTACACCATCATTTTACAATGACAAGACATTCAGAACAGAACTTGATAGGGATAGGGATATATCTATAGCATTTTAAAGCTGACAAGAGAATTCAAAATAGAAATCTACCCACCTTGGCATCCTAATATTAGATTTGCCTTTTTAAAAAATAAAATGTCAGAAATTGATTTTAAAATCTGAGTGGAATTGTTCTGCCAATCACTAACAAATTAAAAATGTCAAGGAATTGTTTACAAAAATAATCTTTCATATAATCAAATAATGATTTGAAATATCAATTCTTTTTTTTATAAAAAGCAAAAAAAAAAAAAGGGTATAAAAAGCTTTCCCCATAATCAAGAAACACGAAACACATATTGTTTTGGTGTAGAATCTTTAAAATCAGGTTATGAAAGCTTTAATTTTGATTACATTAACAGCCTCCGTTCTCGTAAAATTCATCTCCTCATCTGAAGATGATTTACAGGTATGTAGTTTCCATCAAAATCATAAACGTCCCTTTTGAGCAACGTTAACTCGGCTAAAACCAGCAAAATCGTTTGATTAAGACATTTATTACATAAAACCCCTATTTCAGTCTAAATTTCCTGGGTTTCAGCGAAAAAGCTGCATGGCCAAAATGTAGATAATTTATCCAATAATAAAACATATAATTGCATGTAAAATACAAAACAACATTTTTTATTGCACATTAAATTTAAAAATATTAAAAGCATGTAATTGTTTCGTACATGTAAATTACATGTATGAAAGAATATTTCCCCGTGTAATTGGACTGTTGATTGGATTGGACTCAACAGAATGTGAAGTTGCCGTAATGACGATTTGTATAATAAGTGGAGTTTTCTATGTTTTTGTAGGATCCAGAACTTTGTCTTGAAGGAGAAATATATAAGGAGGAATATTATAGCTTAGTTGACGATGATGAGTATGTCAAGATGAACACTACGCTTAAGTAAGCCAACTAAAATCCTCATTATATCATTTGATACGAGAAACTTAAAACAGAAAATCATTGAAAAACGTGCAAAGGTTAAGAATTGTTAATTAGGGACATGTCAACAAGGGAGGAGGGGGATTTTTCATCCCCTCTTATTTTGGGAGTGAATCTCTCTCCTATTTTATTTTGGTAGTGAATTAGGTGTAGATTAATTAAAATTCGTATATCTAAAATTTGAAAAATGCCTTTCTAGATATTGTGAGTGGTAAAGCTCTTTTTACTATAAGAGATCGTAAACGTATGTAAGTAGAACTAATATTTTTATATATTTAGGTGCAATTGCAGAAATATAAGCAATGAAATCGTTGAAACAGATTTTATGAAGCTCAGCTATGACTTGTACCACAAGTTAATATATTGTAAAAGGTAAGAAGTTCTTAGTTTTGTAATTTGCAATGGAACACGATTTAGTTAGAAGGATATGCAATAGGTTGACCCTTATTTGTCAAATTTTAAAAAGTTGAGATCCCACCCCTATCTTAATCCAATTAACAAAAAAATTTAGAGTAGGCAGGTGTAAAAGGTCACACTTAAGAGGTTTTTCAAAATTTCCAAAAGACAGGAATTTTTAATTTAGTGGACTAAAGTAGTAATTTTAGTTGGTTAAGTATTTGACTAATTTTTCCCCCACAGAAATTGCGATCGGAATAACAGGTCTGCAACGAAATTTTAGTAATTTCTAATGTATTTTGGTGTGCTGATAACGAAAAAAATGCTGAAATTTAGTAATAATTTAGTGAAATTTAGAATAAAATAATGAAAAGATTTATTAGTTCAATAATGCCGGACTATTGTTGAATGCTCCGTTGAGCCATTCTTGTTGCTACCCACAAGGGTAAATGTACCAAGAGGAGCCTAAAGCTAAAGGAGATGGATCAAAAACATCAATGTAAAAATTTGTTGCAATAACATAAAAAAAGCGAAGAAAAAATTTCATGAAAATATCTTCAATATTTGATGAGATATTAGCATGTGAAAATAGTACTTTTTCAGGCCTCCAAAAAAATAGTTCGCAAATTCGAAAGTTCCTTTTCTTTTTTTAGTTAAAATTTGTTTTTATTTAACTAAAACACAAAAACTACATGATAAGCCTAAGAGGTAGAAGAATATAGAGGCGGCATGGACGGCAACCTTGTGTTCCTCTTCCTAACATCAATGCTAGGCAAAAATAATTCTTTAATATTGCAGCTCCCATAGACGCGTCGATTTCGAAGACGAAAAATCGTTGTAACTTAAAGACAAATGATCGGAAAAAGAAAAAAACCCCACTTGTTTATAATGTAGGAAGTGAAGACTAATGATTTTAAGCTTAAAAGTTCACATTATCTCCTCAAAATTTTAGCTCAATCAAAAAATAATAACACGTGCCCCCCAGGCCTTAAAGTTTCAAAAAAGTGCTGATTTTTTTACTAAACATAAAAAAAACAAAGATAAAACCCTCCCATATTCTTCTTGATTTTTTTTATGAAAATATAACATAGTTATAGTTATAATGTTCCAGATTTCATTCTTCTATCACCCCTCTTTCGGTAGAAAAATTTTTTAAAGTAAAAATAACTCTTGTAAAGTTGTTTTTCCTGTATTTTAAAACAGCTAATAACTCTAGAACTTAGAACTATACAACTTAAAAACATGAAATTAGTGCCATTTTGTTTTTAATTGCATTATCTTTGATTTGATGTGCAACATAACTGCCTTTCTTAAAATTTTGTTTTCAAAATTAAAAAAAATGGGGAAAAAAATTAATTAAAATTTCTGAAAAAAATTATTATTAAGTAAATTTAAAGTTTCACAACTCCCAAAATAAACATTTCTGCCAAATTTCAAGTTGAAAATAAAATTTGATTATGTGTAAAAAAATAAAAATTTTCGAAATTTTGGCAAGTCCCTTAACATTCCATGTAATTTAACAAAAAAAGCGATTCACTCATGGGGAATTCAAAAACTCCCTTGAGGGTGTTCATACGATTTGTACCATGCAAAAAAATTCACTTAAATTTCAGAAAATACAACTCTTAGCCGATTCGGTACAAAATCTTACACAGCTAGTTTCCAACTTAATTCAATGTGCCTTATTTCACCTGAATTTTCCTTAGAATTAAGTTTTTATGTAATTTTTTCACTTCCAACATGTCAAATCAAAGGAAATTAAAAGTGTTTGAAGGATGAAAGAATAAAATAAAATCATAATTCTAAATAATAATAGGTTGACTCAATATTCAAACTTATACTTAAGTGTTGTATTTTCTGAAATTTAAGTGAATTTTTATTAATTAATAAATTTATTTAATTTTAAGTATTTTAAACCAACATTTAATCAATTTAAAAAAAAATTAAAATTTTAAAATCTTTCAAACGTCAGTTTTGATGAATTCAGTTAATCAGCACTGAATAACAGCCCAGAAAAAAATCTTGCAAACGCAGGAGTGTAGTATTAAACCATTTTTAAATCAATTTTAAAAAAATTTAAATTTTAAAATCTTTCAAACCACAGTATTGAAGAAACATCTGTAATCAGCACTGAAAAACAGCCCAGAAAAAAGTCTTGCACGCGCAGGAGTGTAGTATTAAACCATTTTTTAATCAATTTTAAAAAAATTAAAATTTCAAAAAAATTCAATAATTCAACCTGTCGGGATTCTGACCCTGTCGGGATTTTGAACTGTCGGGATTCTGAACTGTCGGGATTTTGACCCACACCCCAATAAAACATATCTTATCCTACGTTAGATATGTTTTATTGAAAGTTATTTAAAAGTTAACTAACTTTACCAGCAGCTTTGCTCGAGAGTCAAATGGTTTCTAACATTAATTTATGTAATTATGTTTATGTAATGTTATGGGTTTTTTTTAAATTTTTTTGGTAAAGTGAAGTCTTAAACACCCCCCTTGTAAAAGCTATAGCTACGTCCGTGCCCACGCATACCCTATGTGTGAGATATTTTACTTTAAATACAATAAAATTTTAATAATCAGTATCACGTCATTTTTTTATGTTCTGGATAAGCCTTGATCTACCAAAGAACGTTCTGAAACATTGATTTTCTATGGATTTCGATATCAATGGAAATTATTTTTTAGGTCACGAAAGAGAACGGTTTCTAACTGTAGGCTATATCAAACTTGCAAAAGAGACTTAATGTATGACTATGGTATATGGAGACCAGGAGAACAATACGTGCACGGTGTTGAAGAGTTGTAAGTTTAATTTTGAATACTTTTATTTTATACGCTGTATTTACCCGCAAAAATAAAAAAATATGAATGCATTTCTTATTTTTCTAACCTTTTTCAAGGTGCATTTGCCCAAAAGGACTAGTATGTAAAACTGCCGGTTTTTTTCCCAAAAGCATGATATCTCCTTATGACAATATTCTTTCCCATCGATGTATAGCGGATGTAAGTTTTTTTATTAATTTTACATAATGATGCCTTTCTTTGAGACTTGAAGGTCTCTATCTTTTGAAAATTTCAAATTAGTAGTTATATAGTAATTAAATCTGTAAGCTTCGAACTATTTCAATAAAAAAAACTGATTAGAGTTGAATTTTGATTTTTTTGAAGCTCCCTCGCTTTTATTTTTCAGAAGAAAAAGCTAAACTGTTTCCATTTAAAAAAATAGTCATATTTTAACTTTTAATTTTTTATTCTTTTTTTGACGGTTTCCTTTCTTTCTTTGTAAGATGACAACGCAGATGACATGATTATTTATAGATTCCAGCACCTTTGCCTTATTGTGCTGCACACCAGGCTTACGTAGCAGAAATATACCGAAACCTATCAGGGCTGAACGAAGGCTTGGAACCTGTCAAGCTGAATACTTACATGAAGTAAGTCACTTGACTACTTTAGGTGAACATTTTGATTAGTAGATTGATTTGAAGAGAGCATTTTCAATCACATGACTCGGACCTAACAACGGCCTTAAGAACATACGCTTTGCCCTACAGAAGGTTAACAGTTACAGAAAATAACTGGTCGTGGAATTCTTCTATTGGAGCATTTGCAATCACGTGACCTCACACCTAACAACCGCCATAACAACAGATATCTGGTCACCTAGCAACCGCCTTAGCAACAGATGCATTGCCCTACAATAACTGGTCGTGACGTCACCTGAAAACATTATAGTAGAAAGTTTCACTAGCTCGTATGCCTTTTCTATTTCATTTTTGCCAGACCAGCCCAATGAAATGGTTTAATAACTATAAACCCCTTCTCGTCTTCTACACAGAGAAAAATCCTAATATCGGGTCCACATGGTTATTTTCAAATTTCTGTATAAGGTAGAGGGCAGGAGGGGAAATTCAATGATTGAAAGAGAGGTAGGCAGTATATTTAGTGGTCAAAAGCTGTGATTGGCTGTGACGTGTTCATTCAATCTGTCCTTTCGGAGGGCTATTGGAGGATCAAGCTTTTTCTCCGCCTCTCGTGACGTGACGCGATCCCAGCGCCAAAATAGCCTCTAACTTATACGATATTCCATGCTTTTTCGATTTCCATCACCGCCTATGGCCGTGGACTCTCTGTTCTAGTACTCAGTGGTCTTCGACTTCTTATTTGTCAGCGGATTCATAGACATGGTATGATTCGTCGTCGGAGATAAGTAACAACAACTAACTATAAAAAAAAACTATGGGAACTCCCCCCCCCCCAAAATGGAGATATCTGTGCATGGTAAACAGGGGTACCAAAGTACTATCAAAAACAAATTTCTGGATAAAAACACTTTTCACAATAAAAACACAATAAAGTATTAAAGCTTTCTGGCTAACAAACTAAAGTGTTGGGTAAGCGTTCGCAGGGGAGTTAGATTCAAGGGACCTCAAGGTTTTGAGCTCCCTTCAAACAGCTAGGACTACTGGAAAGATGTTTCTCCATGGGTGCGATTAAGTTAAACATATATAACTTACCTATCCATAAAAACTCAATTACTAAACTCCGGAATGTGAAAGAATCAATGAACAGATTTTTTAAGGTTTGTACCGTAAAATGGAGTAACTTCGGCCCTTAAGGGAGACTTTGGCTCAACCATCGGAAAGAGATTCTACGTGCCTTTTCTATATACAATATACATATAAAAGAATGCATTGGTAGGTATTGGTTAGGTATATTTTCCGGTTTGTGTGCTTGATCTCAAGGATCCGCTTATAAACCTTCGTCAAGAAAGACAGACACAACAGAATTTTTTTTACTGACATAGAGAGAGAAAATACACCCAGGGCAAAGGCCGGAATCGAACCGACGGCCGATACAGTGCTAGCGTGGTTGGCAGCGTGTAAACCAACCAAGCCACCCAGCCCCATAAAAGAATGTGATATTCACTTATTCAATGCTAGGGCGAATAAGTTGAATTGTTGTTATGACATCCTCAAAGTGGTGTCTTGAAATTCTTAAAATACGATCGCTAGGGGGCTTGCAACTTAGGTAGTATCAAACTATCGATATTTGTTCTCCTTACAACTTTTCTTTGGAAAGGCGACAAAGAACATTATTTTAAACAGCCTAATTTTCAATCTATTATAAAGTCTTCTAACTATTTTCAGTGGTATTATTTTGTTTCCCTTCGTTATTTGAGAATTGTTGATTTTTTATTACGTTGGGGTAACTTTGCCCCAATGGTATCTGCTGAAATAAGTGAAATACTCAAATACTCTTTGAGTTTAAAGAAATAACAGATTAATCTGGGGAAAAATTAACCGTTAACACAAAAAATGTTTAAATTATAAATTAATAAATCACAAAGACTATATGATGTGGATGGTATCATTATTGTGAAATCGATGGTGTTCAAAGAAATATCAGTTTTTTGTTCCAAAAGTGAATTTTTCTCCCCAATTTAGGCAATCAATTCATCAAAATATATACCAAGGAGAAGGATGTTGAAGTATTGTTTACTGTTTGTTCATCTATGTCTTTTCTTTAAAAAATTCCTTTGATAACTCTAAAATGTCTTAAATGTAGAGGTTTTTTTTTTGTATAGCCTAGTAAAAAGCTATTGTAAGCTAGTACTTTTGATTTATTTCTAACACAAAAAAGGACAACTTATCATTGATTTAAAAGTAAAAAACGTCAACTTGTACTCTACCAACGTCCCTCAATTTCTATCAACAAATTGTCACCTGAATATCAAACACTATATCGGAATATCGGCACTACTTCGGGTATCCCGATCCTTGGCGATCAGATAGTTAGAGAAGCTCATTTAATTGGTTTGGATCTTTCCAGCTCGATGATGTCAGCGCCTACGACAAACCAATCAAATGAGCTTCTCCAACGATCCGATCGCCAAGGATCGGGATTCACGAAGTTTGCCTAAGGGAGATAGTAAGTAGTGTCTGATATTCAGGCGACGACATATAGCCAGTCTATGGTTATCAACCATGTTGTAAAAAATGTCAAACCAGACCATCAAATTGTTCACAACTCACAAAAATTAGGAATTGTGGACATTGAAATTGATCGTTATTAATCTGTCACGTTTTAACCATTTTCAGGGTTTTTATCTCAATATCCATAAATAAGAGGTTAAGTAAGATTACAAGCTAGTTGTAATCTTTATATTTGCATCTTTAGTTTACAATCGAATTATTACAGTTGCGAATCTTTGGTGATTATCATACCTTGTCGACTTTTACGAATAAATTAAGGAAAAGTACTGGATGATGCAGGAAAGAGTAAAAGAAGAGGAGGGTGAAGGAAAATATGATTTAAGGAAGGAATGAAGGAATTAAATTAGAGAAACAAGAAGAGAATGAAAGGGTGACTCAGAAAATGAGATGGAAGGAGTTAATTAACACAAATTACAAATGTGGAAAAATAACCAAAGGTTTTTACGCTTGTCTCATCTCAGAATTTGTACATCGCACAAATCTACTCGTCTTCTCAATAGTAGTTAAACTAAATTTTCCTGTAGATAGGTACATGAGGTTTTTTACGCACAAAAAAAACCCGATGGGGCAGTTGGTAATACACTGGTCAAAACAATTAAAGGATATTGGTGATTTTGATACATATTGGACAGGAAATTAACTATTTACAGTGGTTGAAGTATTTTTCATAAACTCAGGGCCATTTAAAACCCATGCAGTTATTAAAAGAAAAAATTATTTGTACTTTTTTTTATCGAAATTGGAAAATGCACATTTTGTGTGGTTAAGACAAAAAGTGAATAATATATCATTACTTAATTAAAAATCAATTTCGATTGGGGGTAGGGTTCCCCTGGACTGATAACAACATTTTGCACCTGTTTCCCTTCAGGTTTGTTAATTTATTAATGAGGGGCTGGAGTATTTTCTCCAACTCCCATTTTTGAGCATTTTCCAGCACTTGAACTGTTTGAGAGGTATTGGAAGGGCAGCAATTCATCTCCCTAGCATGTCCGAGACGTGTTCCATTGGATTTATGACGGAAGAATGTGCTGGTCAATCCCATTCTTGCAATTTCTTCATCCTGAAGGAAATCATTCACTAAGGTAGCACAATGTTATCTGCAATTAAAATGATCCAAATTGTGTGCATGAAGGAGTCAGATTTGGTGGGGGTGGAGTGACGGTATAGAGCAGCACTACCTCTGGTAGAACCTCACGTAGGAGAAAACGGTGATAATTTTACTTTAAGGGATGATAATTGCAGATAACATTGTGCTACCTTACTCAATGATTTCCTTCAGGATGAAGAATTTGAAAGAATGGGATTGACTAGCACGTTCTCCCGGCATGAATCCAATAGAACACGTCTCGGACATGCTAGGGAGATGTGAATTGCTGCCCTTCCAATACCTCTCAAACAGTTCAAGTGCTGGAAAATGCTCAAAAAGGCGAGTTGGAGAAAATTCCCCAGCCCCTCATTAATAAATTAACAAACTTGACGGGAAACCGGTGGAAAATGTTGTTATCAGTCCAAGGGGAACCCTACCCCCAATCGAAATTGATTTTTAATTAAGTAATGATAGATTTTTCACTTTTTTTCTTAACCACACAAAATGTGTATTTTCCAATTTCGATCAAAAAAAGTAAAAATAAAATTTTTTCTTTCAATAACTGCATGGGTTTAGCTTTTAAATGACCCTGAGTTTAAGAAAGATGCTTTAACCAGTGTAAATATTTCCTTTCCTTTCCAATATGTATCAAAATCACCAATATCCTTTAATTGTTTTGACCAGTGTATTATAAGAGAGGGGCGGGGTTCGGTTTGCTTATTTTTTGGATTCATCTTACAAAGGAACGGAAGGTTCAAGTTTACAAAAAACACTTATATACTGTAATATTTCAAACGGCCTCAATCCGTATGATGAAAAGAGAGATGAATAAAGATTTTGTGACTAAACTGTTATTAATGTTTTTTTTTTAATTTCAAGCTGCATTTGTGACACTGATGTCAACGCGCCCATTGAGGAAGAGAGAAAAGTCGACCGCTCCGATAAAACCATATTCATTAAAGTCTTTAGATGCCCTTGGTAAGATTTTATGTAAACTTAGGCTGGGCACGCACGAGTGACTAAAGTCACGGCGACCAGGATTACTAATATCAAAAATATCACTAGGAAACAATGTATCTCTATGAAGAAATTCATGGCAATCGGCCAACTGTCACGTCGCTTAGTGCGCGCACTCTAATTAGTTTCAATAGTCAAGGCCATGGGCGTAGCCAGGGGGAGGCAGGGAGGGGCAGCTGCCCCCCCTTAAATTCTCAGTTTGTTAATTTTTTTTATAAACTTTATTAAAGCAATAGTACATAATTTTCCTTGAAAATTATGTGGCTTACAAGAAGCGGTTCTGTTTGGCCCAAAGAGTCTCAAAATGAGCTAAAACACTACTTTGAGGGGCGAATTTTAAAAAAAATTCTGGAGGAGGACCCACAGACCCTCCATTTTTAAGCTGACATGGTATGGGGGGACCTGGGAAAAAATGTTGAGTCAACCCCTAGTCACTGGTATTCGTAACATCAAGAGCAAAGGTAAGTATCCTTGCCCCCCCCCCAACATTTTTTTTTTAACCTACGCCAGACCTTGGCTTTTCCGCCATTAGTCTATCACGGGCAACCCAATACAGTTCAGAGACACACACAAAGTTACAATGATCATTAGCAGCATTAACATCTGCTACGTCTAAAAGTCCAATACCAGGAGTGCAAGTGGTCCCCACTCATGTCAGCAGTTATGCAAAGTGGGCAAGTTGGAGAGTCCGCCAGACCAAATCTGTGGAGGTGCTTCCTAAGGTAGTCATGACCAGTCTTAACTCTAAAGTTGGCGCCCAACATGCCCCCCCCCCAACATGAAACCTGGCTACGCCCATGGTCAAGGCAACAATTTTGTATTTGTCACCGTGACAAAAGTCCCTCGTGCGCACTCAGCCTTATACTTTTTGCTTGACCTCTAGCTTTACACACAGGGCGGGCAAAAAATCTCAACACTTTTAAAATACGTACTTAAAAACCAGAAAAATAGCTTGTCGGAATAAAAAACGTTTTTCAATCTCAGTATCATAATGTCACGGATTTTTGTTTAAGATAATAAAAAAATTTAGTTCATAATAACGTTAATAGATGGCGCTAGCATAGTTAACAGGAATCAGGTATTCTCACCTTTTTTGTTTTAATTTTATTATGGAGGATGAAAATCCATGAAAAATGACGTAAAATTTATTGAAATCGGAAAACTATTCCCCAAGATATTAATTTTTAAAATTTTGCTTCCGGTATTGGCAGGAAAAACAGTAATTTCGTTATGGCTGCTGTGTGACGTCACAGCGCTTGGACCCACTATGTTATTGTATGCTTAGCTTGCTTCATTCTGCTGTTCTTCATAAAGTTTTAACTAAGAAACTATGATATTTTAAAGACACATAGGTACAAATATTTTTATAAAAAGATTGCCGTTATGTTTTACAAAAAATATGAATTGGTTTTGGAATTATTAGGATTCAAAGTTTTAAATTTTTCTTTTTCTGGCCGTTCTCCAGAGAAACAGACGAGTTTTATGCGTGTTTTGGTTTTATGATAAGTCTGATTTCTTTTATTTTTAACAATTCACTAGTTTCGAGGGCGCTGTGACGTCAAATCCCTTTTTTTGACTTTTCTAGTGTTTTGGCAGAAATAAAAATTAATTTTAAGTTATTTAAAACGTATTTTTGAACTTAAAAATCTGATATTTGAGAGTTTTAAACTATAACAACGTATCAAAAAAGTGTAAAATTAAGCAAATCCCTCCCCTATGCAAATACCTCATTCCAGAGAATAACCCCTAGTGTCCCCAATTGTGAGAGGATGATTACTGGAAAATTCTCTGGAAAAATATAAAAACTGCTAATCTTATCGAAGTCGCCAAAACCTTCGCTGGCAGTTAATAGCCTTTCTGGTGGAGGGCACAATAAATGGGATTGATGAATTTACAGTAGAATGTTGATTTGGAGAACTAGTGGAGTAAATTACTAAGATTAATTTCATTCAATAGAGCATTTTCAATCACGTGTCTCCGATCACGTGATCAAGCTGGCTTGGAGGATAGACAACTTTTCTTTAACATTAGGCTCCCATAGAGAATACGCGCTGCATTTAGTTTTTATAAGAAAAGTTCATTTAAAAAGATTCTTTAGGCTCGGTTAAAGATCGGAACGAAAGAATAATAGTTATTGAAGGTAAGTGCATATGTTTTTGTGTTTTAGTGGTAAGCTAAATTTAGAAAAAGACTTATTACGAGGTGACATGTTTTTGTTTACATTTGTTAGAACAATATGCGAGTCCGATACATCCGTAAAATACTTATAATATGCTACTGAAACTAAAAATTGAATAATTAATAAATAATTAAGAATTTTATTGCATCGCGAATGGTACTTGCAATTAGAACACTGGCAGAAATGGTTTCAGCAATTAGAACACTGCTAAATATAAAATGTAGTATTATTGAATGACTTATAATATGCAGAGATGCTATTTTAGAGTAAATAAAGGTTACTTTAAAGTAAACTTTGGAGAAAAACATAAAACATCCTTATTTTTCAAAATTCACATCAAAAGTAAACAAATAAACGATGTGCATCCTATAGTTTTCCATCATACTGTCTGTCATCCAAGCCTCTGACGTCACAGCCTGTGACGTCATGTGCGAATGCTCTATAGAGCATTTTCAATCACATGACTCGGACCTAACAACGGCCTTAGCAACAGAAAATGTTACAGTTTTTTGCCCTACAGAGGTTAACAGTTACAGAAAATGACTGGCCGTGGAATTCTTCTATTGGAGCATTTGCAATCACGTGACCCCATACCTAAAAATCGCCTTAGCAACAGATAAACAACGGCCTTAGCAACAGTTAAAAGCCCTACAGAAGGTACACAGTTAAAAGAAAATAACCGCTTGTGACGTCACCTGAAAACACTCTATGAAATCCAAATATGCTTACTATTTACAAACTACAATCTTTTTCTCTGTTCTCAAGATATTTTTTTTCCCAAAAAAGAAGGAGAGTTACCACAATTTATAACAATAACTTTAAAAATATACAATAATTAAAATTAAAAATTACTAGTGATTTTGGACTAGAGTGTTTGTCGGCTAGTGATTGATTGATTCGTGACACCTAGGAACAGATACTGCATCCATGATAGAATTGTAGCTAAATAATTTCTTGCGGAAAAAGGGATTCAATTTCGGACCACGAACGAACATGCCAAGAAGCCTGGGAATAGAGTACAAAAGGAATAATTTTCGGAGTAAGTTTTATTCGGAATCGAACGTATATTCCCGTTAACTATACTGATGCCATCTATTTACATCAGGGGTTCCCAAACGTTTTTGGCCCGTGGACCCCCTGACGACATTTTTCGTACCCCGTGGACCCCCTGTTCAAAAAGTAGCTAAAAATCTTATATTTATGGAAAAGAATATTTCTAATCCACTCATAAGTTTTGTAATTTTTTCAAGTGATTTTTTGTGCATTGTTTAAAAAAATATTTTATTTATTATTTTTGCCATTCGTATGGTTATGGTTACACGGTATTTTTAAGGAAATTATAACAATCAAACATTTAAAAAGTTTGAAATAAAAACAAATCTATGATATAAGAGGTAAATAGGGGGTTCAGGGGTCTTCCTCCGAAAAATTTTTGAATTTTAGTGAGCTAAAAATGTTCCAAAGCTACTTTTTGGGGTGTTTTCAGGGAGCTCCGCGGGCCGCACAAAATGACCCGGTGGCGACCCGACGGGCCGCCAGTTGGAAAACCTTGTGATATACAATGAGATAATTTCATATTACTAAAATCCTAGTTGTATAGAATAATTATTAAACTACTATTACTATATAACTAAAATTTGATTATAAAAAAGACAAAATGTTTGAAACTTATCAAAAATTTTCATTTTAATGAAGTTTTTCCCGTGGACCCCCTAAAAGTAACTGTGGACCCCCAATTTTCATTTTCATGCCCGTGGACCCCCTGAAAGTCGCTGTGGACCCCTAGGGGTCCATATGGACCACTTTGGGAACCGCTGATTTACATCTTTATAGAACAATTTTTTCCTTTGTCTTCTTAAACGAAACCCCGTGATGCTGAGGCTGAAACCGTTTTTTATTCGAACTATTTTTCCAGTTTCTATTAATTTTAAAATGTGTCCAGACTTTTTGCCTACCCTGTATTTGATTATGGATTTCAAATTTCTTAGAATTCAGAATGATTGTGATTCCACCTGAAATTTCAAAGAAAAAAAAACACCTGACTAACAAGAAACGAGCTGTTGCTGCTTTGGGAGAGTCTAAAAGTTTCCCTATTTAATTTCCTCTTTTTTTGGGGTTGTGTCTTTTACTTTTTTATTGCATGTTTTAATTGCCTACTGTTTGCTTTTCTTTAATTATTTATTAATAAATTTGATTCAATTTATTGATGAGAAAAATAACCTTAAATTTTACATGAGGACATAATATGAAGGAGGTATAAAACGAGTCTCACATTAGGAAATTACTAGTTGAAACGTCACACATTCAAAGATAGTTTTCAAAATAGTTACAAAACAAATACGTACGGTTGTGTTCCTTTTGCACATAAATCTATTTCATCTTACAGCTGAAACTGTCTCATTTCAGCTTCTCTTTGCATCTTATGGTGGCATTTCGCCATCTGTACGGTTTCTGAGAGAGAGAGAGAGCGAAAGAGGGTAAGAGAGAGAATGCATTTCATTATTCGAATTTTTTAGGTTTTACTGGAATAATTTAAATTTATCCTGCAAAGATTATGGAATTTGCCGAAAAGGTTTTATGTCCGAATTTGGCTCAGAAGTACCTGGAGTATGGGACGTAACATATTACCGAACATAGTAGGTAGATTTTCAGGCAAAATTCCTAATGGTGCTACACACCATTCATCTAACAGCTTTACACTTTTCTAATACATAGTTGTTTACATTTCATTCAAGTTGCTTCTGTGATCTAGGCCGTTTATGCACAAATGTCGGAGAAAAAGATGACCAAATTATATATCGTTGCGCATTAGAAGTAAGTCTTTAACCCTTTATGTACTTGTATTAATTTTTTTAATGTCATGTTTTAAACTCATCGGCGCGACGGCCCTATAGTCCAGTAACTTGGTGTCAAAAAAAGGGGTGTTTCAGGAAAAAAATACAGTAGTTTTTTTCTCAATGGTTTTAATTGTTTTCGAGGGTGCTGAATCCGAATCTGAACTTTGCATACAAAAATACAAAATTTCGAAGTGCATTTTGGTAAAATTCGAAAAAAAATTCATTCCTTTATTTTCTAACAGCTACAAAAATTGTCAATAACAACTTTTTCGTCAGACTAAAAAACCGATTAGCAGCTAGAGCGCGCTGAAAAACAGCGAGTTTAGTAGATGAAAAATTAGCTTTTAATACTGAACAAAAGACTTGAAGTTGGTTCCTTGTCAAAAAATGAACAAGCAAATTAATTTTCATATCAGAAAGTGCCTGAAAATAAATTCAGCTGTGAGATTCCACCCTTGAAACGCTGCCCCGAGCAAGTCTAATGAAAGCGTTTAAAAAGGGAATACGTCCATAAACTTTCTTCATCTGTAAAATATTTTTGTGAACATATTTTTCGATGATTGTTCAGTATTCTAAATAGAGGGTCTTGAATTTTAAGTAAAATTTTGGTGGTTGTACAGCGAAAATTCCATTAATTTATATAGTTTTTTTCGATTTTCTCAAAACTTCGCTTTTAGACTTTTCTCATACTGACGATTCAATTAAACTCGATACTATGAGTAATCACTGCTCTAAATTTGACTTCGATATTCTTTTTCCTTCTTGGTGTAGGGGAAAACGGGGCAGTTTAATACAGCAAAATTCAAATCCATTTTTTGAGTGGAAAAAATTAATTATTCGAATAGTTTTTTAAAAAAAATATCTAAGAATGACTCAATTTTATAAAACCAATTAGAAAAAAAATATAAGTTTAATTAAAATTAAAATATAACGACCTTTGTAAAAATTAAATTTTGTATGAAAATGCCCCACCAGTGGGGCATTTCGATACATCGCTTGGGGTATTTTAATACAGTGATTAATTTGCTCAAAAGTAGTATTAATAACAAAAGTATTGAAAAATAACAAATATGCTTTTATTGACATGTGTCTGCAGCACATTTTTAACACCTTTTTTCACGTATAAAAAATCATTTTTCCATTAAACATTTAGAAATAAAAATAATTAAAGAATTTGACAAATGGTCATTTTTAAAAAAATCTCTAATTAAAGAGATAACAAAATGTTTTGATGGGATAGTTTTCCCGTGATTAAGTCAACTAATATTCCAAGGTATCTTCACCAAAAATCATATAGAAAGTAAATAAGGCACTATTGGTTTCTGCCATCTATTGCACTTTATAGAACTATATAGTGTATCAAAGTACCCCACATCTAAGTGTATCAATTTGCCCCATCTGGTGTTTCTGAACAGAAGCCTTAATTAAAAAAATTGGCAAAGGTTATTTAAAATTTAAGCATTTCCCCTATTGACAACAAGAATGAACTTGCTTTTCAAATTTACAGATCTCTGTATTCCAAGTAGAATAGCTTCAGGAAAATTTTACATTTTACTTAGAAATTTACTTTTGATGAAAAAATTTTAGTTTATTTCACCAAATGTTATAGACTTATTACAGAGCTTAATGTTTTCATATGTTATGCTTAGGCATACAGACACAACTTTTCGTAAATATACGACCAAAATAACCTTGATAGTTTTTGAGATATTGAAAGTGTATTAATATGCCCCTTGTATCAAATTGCCCCGTTTTACCCTACTACCAGGTGTTTGATAGTAAAAAGTGAATTTAAGAGAATTCATGCTACACTTTTCTGTGTTAGTAAAGCTATCTAGTCACCAAATTAATAATTTTCTTTCTTCGTTTCTTTAGCACCAAAGACAATGTGATGAATCTGAGCTTTATAAGACGGAATATTACGGAAATTACAATAACTTATACACCAAAACGAGAACTGTTATTCAGTAAGTAGTAATTTAGGATTTTGTATACATGGTAACGAAAAAATAGAGAAATCTATGCTTAGCAAAAAATCTTGTGCAATTGATGAATTTCTTTATTTGCACAATAAATTAGTAAATAAAATGTTGTATACTGTTGTTTTTATTTTTATTGTGCAAATAAGACGTGTTACCATTAAATCAATGCTTATAAAAGTTTTAGGGATGCCGGGCCGCGTGGTCTATCTGGGTAAAAATTAAACGTTTCATCGTTCTCTGCAGAATTTAGAAGATTGAAACAGAAGCTAGAGCGCGCTGGAAAACAGCGATTTTTTTCCCTTCCGCAAAAAAATGAAAAACACGCGCATCTACCCTCTACAAAATGCAAATACGTTATCAGCAAAAAAATTTATACCACGTGAAATAGCATTTAATTGTCTATAAATAACGTTCCTTTTATTATTATGTTTTGAGAAGGGGGAGAGAGCGAAGCAAAGATCGAGAGTAAAACTTTCGCGACTTACAGCCAAAACGAACTCTTGTAGTTGTCAATCTCCAATCTGCGCTTTACCTCCGGTTACCAATAAAATAAGTTTTTTTTGGATGAATTGATGATAATGTTTAGAAAAATAATTTTTAAAATTAAAGCCCTGGGGTGCAAGGTGATGTGCTTCACTGTTTCCTAGCATGCTGTGCTCTCCGTTTATCGTTCCGCTGAAGGGATAAAAGAGTTCTCAACAAAAATATAAATTAGTTATGTGCATACCCATTTAAATCAGTTATGTGTATTAAATAATTCAGTATTTTTTAGTAATGTTATATCAAAACTATTACATTTTATGACTTAAAAGATTTATGGGTACGAACGAGTACATGTGTTTTTGGTTTGACTACCTAATTAAATGCATATGTTACTGGCAAAGTGATAAACCAAGCATTATTAATAATTCCCGAAGTGAGGCGGGCAATGTGATAAATTCAACGGCATTTATCAATAAGTATTTATCACATTGCCCGTAACACATATAGACCTCTTCAACCGGAACTTGGTGGCGCTACAATCCGGGCGCTTGGATTACTTCCGGGTTACTTCTTTTGGCGTTGTATTTGGCTATTCTTTGATCTGGCTATTATTGGCGGCCGTGTTTGTTTTTGTTTTTATTATTCTTGGATTTAACGAGCATATAGCTAATACTTATTAATTTATTCATATTATTTTCTTTAAATTAATCAAAACCGAAATCTGGAAAGACTACTTTTACTTTATTTCCCACTCCGGAGTAGCGGCGAGCGGCGACGCGACCAATCTGTCTCTTTTTATTTACCCGTTTGATAGTAAACAAAAACCCAGCTACAGATATATTATTGTATTATAGTATTTCTGGTAGTAATAATACTACAGAAGATACTACATCAGGGTTTATTTTCATTGCCCTGTGAACTGTAAAATCAGGTTTTTAATTTCCCTATTTTTTTAATTCTCCAATTCCATTATTAATGTAGCGTATCTGGTGGTATTATATAGATATTGAAGTTTCTTTAAGTCTGTATTTCATATGGGCATTTATGTCCATTTAGGATTGATTAAAAAACAAATTAAATCCACTGTCTGTGTTTCATTCTAAATAACAGTATTTAAGTGTGATTGTATTAAGATTCATTTTTCTGTCTTTCAAATTTTCTAATCTTGACACATTGAGTTTTTTTTTTTCAGATTTCAGAGTGCTGAATTAAGCATGTCAATCATCTTCCAATTTTAAGAGACTGTTTCTAGACTATTTTTTGCAAAAGGTTTTTATTTCACAATAGTAATCTGAAAGTGATGGAGTATTTTAAGACTCCTCAAAAGAAACTTTATATTAGATCTGCACTTTCTTTTTTATATTCTAAATTTCTTAAAATTGGAGGATGATAGAATTGTTTTCTTCCTATTTTTTTACATGATGACACTAGAGAGACATAAATTAAAACAATATGCTTCTCAGTGTCAAAAAACAATAAAGTTGGAGGGAAAGGGCATTCAGTTTTCAAATTATTACTTTGATTAGGATTTTTTACATCTTTGTACTTCCTGGATCGACCATTAAACGGACATGACTTCATTACCAATCATTGGATGATTGGTCAAGTGTAATGGTCGATTCTGTGAAATGGCTTTTCAGTGTATTGGAATTCGCTAAAATGTAGTATAAATGTTGATCCCCTCATGGTATTGCATCATCCATTTACTCATTCCCTCCCAGGGAGAGGCAGAAAGTTTGTTTGGAATTTCGCTTGAAGGTCATTGCCTTCTCCTTGTGTTGGATTGGTTTATTGGGTGTGAGTCATATGGGTTGGTTTCACTTCGTAAAATGTTGCAGATAAACTAGTGGAAGTCGATCCTTGCTACTCACTTAACTAATCGTAGTAGCTTGTGAGAACAACCTCAATCCCTCTGGTAAGGTCCTATTTTTCCATTAAAAATTTTTTTAAGAAATTTGCATTGCAAATATATTTAGTTTAAAATATAACTTTTCTTGAAATGCATGTTAAACCCAGTGGCGAAGCATGAATTGCAAAGAGGAGAAGCACTGGAAGTTGATTGTTATTTTGCCATATGTTAGGTTGATTGTAATATTAGTGTTTATAGTTTTATTTTGAAATTTGTAACTTCTTGGATGTTTCAAGTATAATTTATGTAAATGTGTATGTCATGTTTACATAGCGCTTTTCCTGTTTGCAACTCATGCTTCGCCACTGGTTAAACCTAATTTCTCATAATTGACACTGAACCCAAATCACACAAAACTGACAATTTCTAACACATTTGAGGATACCCATAAATTATGTGAGGCGAGATTATGGAGCCCTCCCTCCCCCCTTCAAATTCTCATTGGAGTTTACTCTATAACTTAAATTTTAAAAAGTGGTCTTATGTTTGTAATTATCATGATTGACTGGATAATGATTTGTTGTTTTGACTAATATGGATATTTTCCCTAAACTTGTGGTAAAAATGATAAAAAAGCTTATCTCCAAACTAAAAGTTGACATGAGATTTTAAATAGACCCCTTCCCTCTTTTTGAGCTCTCATGATTTATTGATGTCCTATTATGGTGATTTCTCCAAGACAAAACCATAAGCTTGCTTTTAAAAATCGAAATTTGCATTTAAATGATAGTAAACTCGAGCAAAAGTAAAGGTTGCCAATTTTCAATGATACTTTGTTTCAATCCTTATTCCTACTTAAGTAGAAGATTTAAGCCCACATGTGGCAGTATGCTTTGAAAATTCAACTGATTATCAGATAATATCAAATATTTTGAAAACATTTCTCGGTACTCTAGGATAAGTTGGGGCGCAAGCAACTTCCAAATATGTTTTTTTTTTTGATAAATCAACATATATTTGCAAATATAAAAATAAATAACTAAAATATCTCAACAAGCAGTGCTGCTTTAAATATTTTTATTAGTAAAAGTCTGCCAATAAGTTAAATATAGGGAGAACTCAGCTAATCTTAGCCTAGAGTACCATTTTCATTAGCTACAAGAAATGAACACAAAGTTATTCTAAAATAAATATTTTATTAAAATAACATAATTTATTCAAAGAAGTTATTTGAGAACCATCAATATTGTTCAAGCCCTGTCCACCGAGCGCTGTTGCGTTCTATATTTTGTCTGTACACATATTATTTTTTATGTTATCCTCGAAACCCCTTTTGTATGTGATGCTCGGAATTGGCGGGGTTCGAGGCTATGTGGATGTGAAGTGAAATTGATTCGGAGACAGTGCCCGTGACGGGTAACGTGTTATGTCTGTTGATGTAAGTCATTAAAGAATCATTAAAGTTTATGTAATTAAATCCTTTAGTCTTCAATGGCCTCAATAACTCAGATCAACAAATATTTTTAGAATTATGTGGGCAGTTCTTTTAATCTACATGTTAAATCTAGTACACACAATAGCATCCCATTCCAAAGATATGCCAGAGTCACAACATAGGTCCTTTCAGTTTTAAAATGATCTTGAATGAAGATCCATGTGCATTCTAAAGATGAATATTCATCTGCATGAAAGAATGAATGAAAGAACAACTGAATCCTTCGTCGTTGTTGTAATTGGAATTCCCAGTCATGGGTTACTCGGATAGATGTTGCCTGTATAAAAAAAACCAAAGAATATTATAAAAGTTGTTCACAATAACTTAACACATTCCCCATGTCATTTTCATTCTTGATATTTCCCCTTAGCAAATGGTTAAGATTTTACTTAATTTATAAGTATTCTTCACTCCATTTTTTTTGCCAGTTCAGGGAGTGAAGTTAAATTTTGACCAAAACTTTAATGCAGTTAAACAATTACTCCTAAATCCACATTCAGGCTGTTGTTCATAAGTCTATCTTGAAGAATTAAACATTAGTTTTACTATTGCAATCATCACACTTATCTCATCAAAAGCCACATTATCGAGAACCTTGCACCAGACAAATTTCTTCGTTTCATTAAATGGCCTTATTACACCGACAGACCTTTCCCCCAATTCAATTACACTGAAAAGCCAATTCACTGACAATTGTTTCACTGAATTCCATAACACCGACAGGACTTAATAACTGACTGTAAAGACAGGTGTAATGATCAATTCGTTGAAACGCTTTGACAGTGTTGTGGAATTCTGTGAAACTTCTTTACAGTGAGTGTACTGGAATATGGAGAAGCATCTTGTTTGGAAAACATTCTGTTAGTGTAATGGTCCATTTTGAGAAATAATTTGGTGGGGAAATAGTCTTTCGGTGTAACAATTTGTCCATGAATAGGATTTTAGCGAGATGAAATAGGAGTATCGTGCTACTTTTACCATTTCTATTCTTACCTCTACAATTTATCTAAATCTGACAGATTATGGTTAGCTTGAGTTATGTTTTTTTCTTCAAAATATTTGTAAATGTGGCATGTAACTATCTAAAAAAATGTTGCATTTTAAATCAAATTTATATAGGCTCAGAATATACCTCAATCCAACAGTAAAAGTCTTCAAGCTTTAAATACAACATGTTGTTAGTATTATTAAGCTAAAATATTTACTGTTTTTTAATCAATTTGAAGGAAATAATGGGAAAATGATATTTGTAAATAGTATTGAGTACAAGGAAAGCAAGCATTAAATTGAAAAACATAGTTTGTAGAAACTTAAGCAACATACAGAAAGAGGGGAACCAAGTTAAAGAGCTCTAATTTAATTTATCTGAAGATTCATTAGTAGTATTATAAAAGTAGCTTGTATTATTATATTAGTATATTAGAACCTATGATACGACCTGATAAAAGTACTGATTGTTTTATCACAGTAATAGTTTTAAACTATTCGTTACTACACTTACTATTACTTATTCGTTAAGTACAATTCCCTTCTTTTGTTAAAACAACCATGTTTTTGGTCTCAGAAGGGGGCCGCTTTATTTAGGTTCTACTGTATTATAATAAGAGGAATAAAATTAGCATACTTCAAAAATAAATTAGTTAATGATGAAATGGGTAGATTTTTTGGGTATTAAGCTGTCCACTTTTTTCATTAATGTTAAAACTGTGACTGTCACCAAAAAAACAGAAAAAGATATATAGATGAGAGAGCATTGAAAATTTTTTAGTAACTGTTTTGATTTTGGCGAATTGTTTAATGGCTTATCACGTTACCCTAAAATGTTACACACCAAATCAGTTTAATCCTTGATTAAAATTTTAAATTCACAATTGTTTATTTTATCAACAGTCCTTTTTGACAAAAATACATGACTAAACTTGATCAAATATGCAAATGAAACTAACAAAGTCATCTTATCTAAAACATAACATTTAATCATTGTAATATCTATCAGCAAAACTAGAAACTCATTAAATATTATCCTTGTGAAGTACATTACTATATTAAAAGCATTCTACTTATTCACACTCTACATTTCAATAAAATGTCATTTTACCTTTCAAAAAATACTTTGTCACTTCTGCAGCAGTTTTATTAGGTCTGAGGTCCAGACACATCAAGAGAGGCTGTGTTGCTGTGTTAACATCTACATAGAACCTAGAATGGAAGAAACGCATTTACTTCCAGATAATTTTTTTTAAAAACAAAATCGTTTATTTCATAAATCAATTAATTCTATTATCTCAAATAATAAGTAAGAGTTTAAATGAGTTGTCATGTAGAAAATGTATTTTTAGCTTGTGGGATGTATTATTTATAATTCAAAGCACTCTTTTAAGAGCATATATTAATATGCTTAAAAGTTACCAATTTACTAAAAATTTCAATTTTTGACTAGTTGATCACAGTTTTATTTCAGCAATTTATTTTATAAACTGTATATATATTACGATAACCAAAGTTGGGGGAAGAATTGTTAAGGTATCTACCAAAATAACAAAGTAGAACCGTAATATTTTTCTCGAGTTACATTTCAATAAATCATGGTTAAATTGATCGAGACATTGTGAGTTTGGACAATTTAAAACTCCTTATGGAATAAGTAATCATATAGTAAGACTTTATTAAAATCAAAAATAGTTAATTTTTACAAATTATTAAGAAAAAAAAGCTTACCTTGTTTTTCTTTCACCACGGAATATACTGTTCTGTTCCGTTTCCGTTGGCTTTAGGCCGGTTTTTTTTTCATTCTTCTTTTTTTACTTTGAAATTAATTTAGTCAACTTTGGGATTAAATAAGCTTTTGCAGTCTAAAAAAGATTCACACATTAAACGTTTTATTTAAAAATAATAGTCCGATCGGGGTTTGTTTACTTTTGTTTTTATGGGAAATAATTTCAAAACCATACTTCGTTATGTCGCCAAAAGAGCGAAAACACACGATTTTTGGCGCCCATACACAACCGGAAGCTCGCAGCCCACCCTTCCGGTTTTGTTTATTTACTTTAAAAAGAGGTCTATACCTTTAACGCTAACTCCAATCTTTTATATACTTAGTTGTACGTGTGATCGCAAATACAATGAAAGCCATATAAGTGCTGCAGAGGACGATCATTACGAAGAGACAACGTGCCCAGAGTAAGCAAATCTTAATCTTTCTAAAAATTTCTCATCAAATAATTTGTGCGCCTCCCAAAATGTAATTTTAACGTAATTTAATTCTTTTTTCTTAATTGCTTTTTAAAGAAAATCTTTCTTAAAACCTTACTCGCTTAGGAGGCCCATTCACAAATTAAACAGCACGGTAAGCATGATCAGGATCACCTATAAGGCCAGATAAGTTCGACAACAACTCAACTTCACTCTGAGTTAAACTAAATTCTCAACCTCAACTTAAAAACAAAAGGGTCCTATGGCTTAGTTTCTCAAGTGAGAGAAGAAAACTAAAATTATGTTTTAATTCGAATTTAATAAAAGTTTATTAAGTAATTACTTAAAGTTTATTAGTAATTACCCCTGGAGAGCGATGGAGGAAACTGGGATTGGTGCTCGAGGGAGAGACGAGGAGATCATTATAATCTACCAAAAAAAAAAGCAAAGAAATATCAGAACAGTTAGAAAAAAATTATTTAAAAAATAAAGTGATTTGATAGCTATTGGTATCATGAACCCGAAGAAAAAAAAATTGCATGCACGTGCTTTTAAATTAGAATAAGGAACAAAAAATGCTTTTCAACAATGCTATTATATGTCTGTACGAATATTTGTTTGGGCTTTCCAATCGCTTCGTTTTTCTAATTAATTTTTTTCAAACTGTTCTGATATTTCTTTGCTTTTTTTTGGTAGATTATAATGAAGAATAACATACTATGTTAGGATAATTTTTGTTTGGATTTTGCACGTGGAATTTAGCCGTATAAGGTAAACTAGTGCAAATTTGTTGAAAGTACGTATGAATATCTGTGTAAATAATGGACTCTAACCGTCTGACGTCATACGGAACCAACACGTGACCTACTGAGCTTGCAATGGACTCTAACCGTCTGACGTCACACGGAACCAACACGTGACCTACTGAGCTTGCCATTTGTTACCACAGATACTACACTAGTAGATCTACTAGTGTAGTATCTGTGGTAACCAATTGCAAGCTCAGTTGTAGGTCACGTGTTGGTTCCGTGAAGTCTCGAACCAGATAGGCGGTTAGAGTCCATTGGCTACCACAGATACTACACTAGTAGAATCTACTAGTGTAGTATCTGTGGTAGCCAATGGACTCTAACCGCCTATCTGGTTCGAGACTTCACGGAACCAACACGTGACCTACAACTGAGCTTGAGATTGGTTACCACAGATACTACACTAGTAGATCTACTAGTGTAGTATCTGTGGTAACCAATCGCAAGCTCAGTAGGTCACGTGTTGGTTCCGTGTGACGTCAGACGGTTAGAGTCCATTGCAAGCTCAGTTGTAGGTCACGTGTTGGTTCCGTGTGACGTCAGACGGTTAGAGTCCATTGCAAGCTCAGTTGTAGGTCACGTGTTGGTTCCGTGAAGTCTCGAACCAGATAGGCGGTTAGAGTCCATTGTCAATAAATGTATTTATGTTTACCCTGCTTGATGGATGGAGTTACGATGGATTATATATTCTGGAGGGGAGAAGGGACAAGAAGTGCACACTACCAAGATGCAATCCCATCTCCTTATACAAGGTCCATATCCTACGCTTACAAAATATGTGTTTGGTTTAGCTACGTATTTCTAAGTCTATTTATTACACGATGGTATAAAATTCTATGAAATATAAACAAATTTGAGGCAAAAATTTTTAAAGGGGGTTTCTTCTAGAAAAGGGAGTGTTGGTTTTAAACTTACGTTTTTCTACTTCATCTACTACTTTTCTACTTTTTTGACAAACCATCCTTTCTTTATGCTTCAGAAAAACAAACAGAACGCTTCCGTTATGTGATTACTATGAGGGGAGATGCAGACAAGATGTGTGGGCATATTATGGAGTAGAAAATCCTGGAGCAATGTATAAAGATTACAGTGAACATTTGTAAGAACTCTTATTGCATTTGTAAAATGCATTAGAAAATATTAATATCAGTGTATGTTCTTCTTGAACTGTGTAATATGCGGATCTTTTTAGGTGTAATTGTGGTATTCGGAAATGCAAAGTGCAAAATGTAGAAACGAAGTTTCATATGTACAATTGTGTAACTGAAGTAAGTACTGCTTAAAATATGGTTTATAGTCTGTGTAAATAAAATGGGCGGTTTCACGTCATTCTTTACTATGGCAACGCAGAAGAAATACATTGAGAAAAAACTCAAGGTCAACCGCCGATTCTATTTACACAGAGTATAGGATAGTCCCATTTTGTAAAAAGTGGTTCCAAAGGATTGTAGATTCGTGAGCAACTCCGTGATACAAGTATGAGAATGGTCTCATTTTTTTTTTCGTTTTTAAAACTTTGGAATCCAAAATCGTGCAGTCAATGTTTTTTTTTAATCTAAAATTTTTAATTTTAAATTTTAAAAGAAAGAGCACTCGGTGGCCTTCGGGCCTTTATACCTCCAAAGTGGGTTGAGATGCTCTGTTGATTAAATGTTTCTCTCAAGTCTACGGACAGTTTATAGTGGCTACAGCCACCTGCGTCAAGAACAGCCAAGAATATGAGGCCGCCTAAGGCGGCCCGAGTCGACAGATGTTTGAAGCCCTCCGGGCTAGGTACCTCATCGATACGTCCCCCCCTCGTCTCTAAATTTTAAAAGAACTTTAATGCCATTGAGAGGCAGTTGTAATACATGTATATTGACTTTTTTATGCTAATTACAAATAAGGTTATCCAAAACTAGAAAAAAATGAACAATTATTAAAAAAATAATAAATTTATGAATGTTTTTTAAGTACAAAAATGTAAGCAATAAAACATAAAATAGGTTGTTTTGGAAATGCTCTTCCTCTAATGCGCTCCACGGATAAAAATGAACCAATATAGTTACAGGGTGACCATAAAATAAGCAACCCGATTTAAGGGCCTGTAGAAGCCAAACCGTTCATCGGAATGAGGGAATTGCACATTTTTTTAAATTTTATTATGATAGAGGATGAAAATCCATGAAAAATGACGTAAAAGTTATTGAAATCGGAAAACTATTCCCCAAGATATTAATTTTTAAAATGTCGTTTCCAGTATTGGCGGGAAAAACAGTAATTTCGTTATGGCTGATGCTATGTGACGTCACAGCGCTTGGACCCGCTATGTTATTGTATGCTTAGCTTGTTTCATTATGCTATTCTTCACAAAGTTTTAACTAAAAAACTATGATATTTTAAAGACACATACAAATATTTTTCATAAAAAGATTGGCATTTTGTTTTTCAAAAAATATTAATTGGTTTTGGAATTATTAGGATTCAAAGTTTTAATTTTTTCTTTTTCTGGCCGTTCACTAGAGAAACAGACGAGTTTTATACGTGTTTTGGTTTTATGATAATTCTGATTTTAACAATTCACTAGTTTCGAGGGCGCTGTGACGTCAAATCCCGTTTTTTGATCACATGACTTTTCTAGTGTTTTGGCAAAAATAAAATTGAATTTTAAGTTATTTAAAACGTATTTTTGAACTTAAAAATCTGATATTTGAGAGTTTTAAACTATAACGTATCAAAAAAGTGT
This sequence comes from Tetragnatha montana, assembly GCA_963680715.1. NCBI lineage: Eukaryota > Metazoa > Arthropoda > Arachnida > Araneae > Tetragnathidae > Tetragnatha > Tetragnatha montana. Next base: position 4,577,361 of record OY796683.1, on the reverse strand, counting down.
AAAATTTAGCAAATCCCTCACCTATGCAATTCCCTCATTGAATGAAATTTTGGTGGAAGACGTTTAGAGGGATGGGGACGAGAATGGTATGGGGTGGGGCAGTTAAACTTTACCAGTTATGGTTTAAAGTGAATTTTTAATTTGAAAATTCCCAATCTATCCCCCTTTTTTATTCTCGCTATGTGATCCCTGATGTCTAAAAACAGAAATGGCGCTCAAAGTTGTAAACCCGCCCCTAGGGAGACAAATGAAAACAGCTATGCGTGTTTTCAGAAGGCCTGAACAGCCTTCCACGTGGTAGCAAACTTGATATTTAAAATAAACATCCACAAAAAAACACATAAACCGTCTAAAAATTTAAGTTACTTTTGAGAACCAATTGACTGGGATAGTTCAGTCGAGTAAAAATGTAGAAAATGATAAGTAGTTTGTCTCGAGTCTACTCATACAGAACTTTTCTTCTCTTATTTAAAAAAGTGTGTTCCATATTGTTCGTAGTTGTATAAATTTTATTTATTTAATACTAGCTGGTTTGACCCGGCAAAGCCGCGTCTTACCAGCTAGATTACGCGCCTTTGGCGCTGTGATGCGAGCTTCGCTCGTTATTACCACACGCTTGCAGCGCAGTTAAATTTTTTACAATTTATTACTTTTTTTAAGCGGCATCGTCTGCGCTAAACTGTTTAATATTTTCAATCAAATTATAGGTTTTTCTATCCCACGCTCTTTAAAAGACATTTTGCCTGTGTTGGTAAAAATATTAACTTAAAACAATGGGTCAAATTGAAATAAATTTCTAATTTAAAAATGGAATGCTTCGAAGGAACGTGACATATTATTAGCCCATCTAGGGTTGGAAATCTTTCGATCAAGACCGAGTTTGTCCAAATCGGTTCAGGGGTTCGGGCTGGCGGCCGGCCGAACGGAACCTCCCCATAGAGTTAACATGGGGGCAAAACGAAAAGAACGCATAATTTAAAAATGGAAGGTTTTGGAGGAACGTGTTATATTATTGGCTCATCTAGGGGTGGAGAGCTTTCGATCAAGACCGAGTTTGTCCAAATCGGAACGGGGGTGCGGCCTGGCGGCCGGCCGAAAGAAAAACCAAATTATTTTAATATATAAGATTTTTTCATTCATAGTTATCTCACCCTGTGGGACATCAGTGTGGAAAAAATGCTGTTTTCAAGGTTGAATATTTCTCCAAATCGAGTGTTCCAAGCGGCGAGAAAAATTTTATTAAGAAGCGCACCGCTTTTATGTAAGTAGTGGCGTTCGTTATAAAATAAATAGGAGCTAAAGAGAAAGCATTTGGGCTTGTGAGAAAAAAATGGATTATCCATGAATCAGTTAAAAGGAACTCAAATAGTGATTAAGTTATCCGTAATCTTTTGTTTATTTTCCAAATTAAGGGCGCATGTTGATAGCAGAAGGAATTGTCGTATCAAGCTGAAAAATTTTACTCGTTTTATTGAAGCCGTTTGGCCAAAAAATTCACATTATACCTATATACTAAAATTATATCGTTACCACCACGCCAAAAACACGAATCTGCTATGTATAAGCACGGCTTACTAGATACTCGTATAAGTATCTAGTAACGTGTATAAGTTAGTATAAGTGTGGTAACGATGTAATATACTATACATATAAGGACTTCGCGGCACTTTTAAAATATTTTTTGATTAATTTCCGGTTTTCACATATTGATACAGATGGCTAAATGCAACTTTTGCTCGCGCCATTAAAAACCTTTGATAGAATTCATTTTTCGTTCCACCCTTGTGTACGACTCTACTGTACAGTACATCCATTATTTTAATTATACATGGTGTTTCAAAAATCCGTTTCACGGCTTTTATTTGGAATTGACATCTCCTAGGGTCATGGAAGTATCAGTTGCCCGACAGGTACGTTTTCCTAACATCATCATCGCCAATGAATAACAATACAATATACGCCGATACAAGGGGAACGAAGGAAGTCAAATTGTGTGGCAAATGAACGAATCTCAGAAGTAAGGTCGACCCCTAGGTAAGTGACCATGGAGAATTCATTGAGATAATTAACAGCGCCACTAGCGGCAAAATAAAAGAGTTAAAATAATAATTGAAAACTAACGATGGTGCAGCAAAATATTCAGAGAGAATATTGTTGTTAATAATATAAAAAAACTCCGTGAAAAAACTTTCATGAATATATTGTGAATATTCGAGTATATATTAGCATGTAGAAATAGCACTCTTATAGGGCTCTTAAAAGAAAAAGTTTGAAAATTTGCAAGTTTTTCAATGTAATTATGTAGTTTTGTGTTTTTTTTTAGTTAAATAAAGACAGAATTTAATAAAAAAAAATCTTCACATTTGCGATTTTTTTCTTTTTTGAGGCCTGAAAAATTGCTATTTTCGCATCGAATGTTCACAATATTTTTACGAATATTTTTTCAGGGAGTTTTACAATATTGAAAACAATATTTTTGTACTGAAACAATATTTTCGCTCTATCTTCTTTAGTTTTTTAATTAATAATTTTAACTTTTTAATTTCACTGCTAGGTGCACTGTAAGTCATCTCTGTGGATACTCCATAATCACTTACCTAGGGGTAGGTAGACCTTACTTCCATGATCCCAAGAGACATTCCTTCCAAATAAAAGCCGTGAAATGGACCTTTGAAACACTCTGTATGTTTTTATTAAAGGTGCAGTTGTGCTACTCATCGAAGTTATTATTCGCCTATATATGTTAAGGATCCAACAGGGGATTATGAACACAAACAGTATATGAAGGAGTATGTCTGTCCAACGTAAGTAAAAATTATTATTATTATTATTATTATTAATGCATGGATTTTTTTCTTAATGGTTAATGGTTTTATTGTTAGTTAAGCCAAAGAGTTTTTAGTTTTTTAAAAAAATTCTATCTCAAGGATAATTTTTAAGCCTTTAAGATTATTTATCAATCCAATCAGCAAATTTAAGGCTATGTATAAAACACACTGCTGTATGTTCTTTTTCCTAACGCAAGTTCATACAAGCTAGAGAAAATTTGCGAACGTATTTTTTAACATTTAATAATCCCTATATTTACAAAAATTTTACTTACAAAGTTTTATTCCGTAGAAGTCAGTTTTTATGCATGCTAAAATACTCAAACCAAAAAAAAAATGTATTTTCAGTCGACCATATCCGTCCAAACCGTTAAAAATATGTGGCGATAGAGAACTTTGCCAAACGAATCACTTCAATGATTATGGTTCAGATGAACCAGGAAAAATTTACGTAGATTTTGTAATTAAGAGGTAAGTACTTTGTGTCATATTTAATTTTAGATAACATCGCGGAGAATATCTTTTTTAATCAGTTTTCTTTTCAATCTTGTCTGTTATTCTTAAGCTGTTATTCAAGTTTTTTACTACTTCATTACTTCATATAGGGTCGTATGCTACCCGAAAAAACTTGAATAACAGCTTAAATATCTATATTACGTTTTTTTGTGTGCTCAAATTTCGTTGAAAATCGCGTATTTCCAAGAGCCCACAATCAACGAAATATAGATATTTAGGCTATTATTCAAGTTTTGTCGGATAGTCTAGATCATATAGGGTCCATAACTCGATTGAAGACATTCGTCGTGTGATTAGGGTAGAAATGAGGGGCGAAAAACCAATTTTCGGCCTTTTTGGCTTGCGCGCTCCATAGGATTAACATGGGAACTTTCGGGGGCTTTGCGGCACCCCTTAGATATTATCTGAAAATTCTGAAAAAATTCACAGGTACTCTCTGCCACCTTAGACAACTTTTTTTTGCTAAGACTTTATCAAAATAAAAAAAAAAATTATTTTCGATACACCCTACTGTATAAGTATCTAGTAAGCCGTGGTATATGTCAAACTGTCTATAATAGACATGTAATCTGGTATAGATGTATCACTGTAGTGATACTTCTGGGTGATAGTATGGAGCGAAAAAATTAAAGTAAGATACTACTTTAAATTTTGGACGGGATCAAAAAGTTGCCTACTTTTATCAATTGCACAATTTTTGTAAAACACCATTCACAGGCTTCTACAAGAACCTTCAGATTTGCACTTCTATAGAAAAAAAATCTGAATTTTTCAGAATCCTTAAATTTTCTTTTGTCACACTGAATAGTGAGTTAAAAATTTCTTTACGTTTGGAATTCATCGTATGGGTTCAACACGATAAATGTTGATTTTGTGGTAAGAACTTATACAGGGTGTATCTGAAATGATGCGACAAATTTTGAGGGGTGATAGTACTCTTCAAGACGAACAAGAATTGGTATAGAAAGGGGGGTCGCAGATACGCCGTTAAAGAGCTAGGACCTAATGTAGTGCAAGTGCGTTTCAAAAGGCCGTTTTTAGAAGGCCTGTGTGACGAAATAAAACATAATAAAATGAAAAACATTATTGCGTGAGGTACAGGAGTATCCGTACTACTTAAATCCTCAATGTGATAGAAATTGGACCACTTGCTAAACCGTGGGGCGAGTTTTAAAACGTGCAATATTCATCTTTTAGCCAAAGAATGGAGTTCCCTTAATGGTACTTAGAAAAATGATGATCGGGGAAGGAATTTTCAATGATCATACAGTTCCAATGATCAATGTATGATCATTGAAAATTCCTTCCCCGATCATCATTTTTCTAAGTACCATTACACTAATGTAAGGGAACTCCATTCTTTGGCTAAAAGATGAATATTGCACCTTTTAAAACTCACCCCACGGTTTAGCAAGTGGTCCAATTTCTATCACATTGAGGATTTAAGTAGTACGGATACTCCTGTACCTCATGCAATAATGTTTTTCACTTTATTATGTTTTGTTTCGTCACACGGGCCTTCTAAAAACGGCCTTTTGAAACGCACTCGCACTACATTAGGTCTTAGCTCTTTAACGGCGTATCTGCGACCCCCTTTCTATACCAATTCTTGTTCGTCTTGATGAGTACTATCACCCCTCAAAGTTTGTCGCATCATTTCAGATACACCCTGTATAATAGAAGCATCGCAAGTATAAAGGTAGTACCAGTAGAGGTCTGAATGGGTCCACTCTTTCATGAATGAGGCAACTCTTTGATCCTATGCAAAACTGAAATTAGTATACTTTCGGCTTTTGCTCCAACGTATTATTGATACCCACTCATGTTATATTCATCTATCCTCTTGATACTAGATGCATTTGCAATCGTTACCGGAAATGTGGATATCTTGAAAAACCGAGCGATACTAATACTGGTTACCAATACTGTGTGCCAAAAGTAAGTAAAATCGAATAGTATAACAATATAGTTTTTTCACAGAAGTTCTGCCGAAGTCCCGCTTTTCTGATTAAGTTTCATCCAAACCATAAAAATATAAATAAAATAGTTTTTTTAAACACTTCAATGAGTCAAGAGTTACTTTTGAACTTATTAGTTTGGATGATTACTACGAATGATCGAAAAGATGATAATGAAGCGTCGACTCTGGCGATGTAGAGGTGACTGATGATGTGGGCGGGGTCGGATTCAAAGAACGATTTAGCTGATGATGATGGCCGACACGTCCAATTTTTAACTTTTAGACCTAGGTGTTTTCACCCTGCTGAAGATCCTTCTTATGAAAATGACCTGCCGAGAAAGCCTATCTGTTCTATTCAAATTTACTATTACTTGTAAAAAAGGAACCCGGCAAGGTGGGGTTAGACAATGGCTTACGTGAAAACCTCCTTGTCAGAAAAGATAAGCAAACCGCAAATCAAAATGATTATTTTTTATATTAACCCGTGTTTTTGCCTATCTTGCTCCGTATCATATTGTGGTGGACTGTTATTATTATTATTATTGCAATATTGTAAAAAAAACCCCTACGTTTAACAAATTTTGCCCCTTCAGAATATTCATTACTCGTACTCATGGATGGATAACTGTACGGAGGAACAGGTTTATAAGGAAGAATTGCTTGTTGAGAATAAACTAGATTCCAAAGATTTAATAAAGATGGACACACGTTTACGGTATGTCTTACTAAGTACTTTAATGGTAAATACTTTTTATTTCTTTTCAAGCTATGTATGTTATGTATCAAGTGTATAGTTGTCTCTATCTAGGGATCCGTTCAACATCAACACTAAACTGCCCGACGCCGTTTGCTCGACACGTCATTTACATTGCTGAAATATAAGGGGACTTAATATTTTAGGTTTGGGTGGATGTATGAAGCTACTTCCCAGGATCCCTAGGCCATATCACAAAAGGGGGCTATAGCCCAAAAATTTAAGGTCCTACCGTTAAGAAAGTTGCTTGTCATTTCAGGTAGGATCCCATTTAGGATTAGCATAGGTGGCAAGTATCTTAGATCTTTCTTTCATCTTCCCGCCAATGCTGTTCATATGGGACCACTTTTTTAACGATAGGATCTGAATAACACCATTCATGAAAATTGTTTATTACCTGTTAATTTTTGTTGACATTTTGAAGAAGTTTTTAATTAAACTTTTCCTCTAATACGTTAAAAAAGAGGGAATTTCCATAATTTTATAAAAGAAAATCGATTTTCACTTCTGGTACTGGAATAATCCATGTCATTTCCTATCTGTGCGGTTCAAAATTAAGTTCTACTTATAAAAATGAAACCTATAAAGGTTTCAAAGGTTTTTTAAAGTTTAGGATCTAAAGCAGTACAATAACCCCTTTTTAGGATAAATTTTGGGTTTGATCAGTTGGAAATGAGCATTTTTGTTGAAAAGCATATTTTACTCAGTGGCAGCAGCATATTTTACTCATATTTAGCTCAGTGGAAGGCCTCATTATTGTTATTTCACTGGCCTTTATAATTTAAGATACCAATTTAACACCAAATGGCATCATTCGAAGGAGTTCTTTCTCAGAAATTCGGAATTTAATTTCTTTCGTCCATCGTAGTGCATTATAAGCTTCGGTGTGCAATGTCCCTAAGTAGTACTTTTTACTCTTAAATTATAGACCCTATAGGGTGCAGTTAATACCCATAAATAAATATAATCCACCTAAACAAGTCCTAAATAACATATTTGAACCAGTTTTATCACAGTATAAATATTAAAATATACTATAATTTTAAAAAATTCTGAAAATTGGTCATTTCCCCCACTTTTTTCAAACTTTGGCGCTCTACAGACAAACCCTAGAGTTAACTTAGGGGGCTGAAATTTCACACACTATCATTTGGGATGAAAAGAAATGGGAAAAGCCCTAGGGAGCGAGGTGTTTTAAGCAAAAGGGTTTTTTGAGACACCCTAATGCCCAAGAAGCGGAAATACTAAAGTACTATATTTTCCCATTTAAGATGCAAATGCAACCACGATAGAAATACTAGGCCACAAATGGATCAAAAAAGACATCCTACGGAAATCAATACCTGGATTCGGGAATTTAAATGCGTTGAGTAAGTGTTTCCAAATGATATATACCGCTCATTAAGATTATGGGTCATTAAAACTGGAGGAACATAATCCTTGAGGTTTTAGGGAACACCTTTATACCGTTACCCACCATGCCAAAAACACGAATCTGCTATTCTTATACATAGCAGATTCGTATTTTTGGCGTGGTGGTTACGATATGTTTAATGAATTACTTAATTTTTTGCTTAAATTATAAAATATATAACTGTTCTTATAAAAACTATTAGCGGTACTTGATTGGTATTAACGCAAAATATAAATGGAAAGCGTAGTAATTTTTTAAAAGGAGTTTATTTATAACTTACAAGTATCTGACTGCGAAGCCGTACGTCTGGGGTTCGAATCCCCGTTTGGCATGGATGTTAGTTTCTGTCCTTGTGTGTGATGAATGAATGTGTGGCCCCCCTGTAAAAAGGGGCTGTGCCTGTGTGTGTGGCGTGGGCAACAGTACTTCACCTCCGTGGCTTCGGACCACAGGTGCCCACTGGGTAACGCAAAGTAAGTACTGCTTCGGCATGACATGGGTTGATGGACTATTGTTACAGCCGTAACGGTTCAAACATTATCTGCCATTAGAAAAAAAAATAACTTACAAGTTCTTTGAAGCGACTTGACAGAAACAATTAATGTTCCTAATTTCTTAAAAATTTTATTACTTATTAGTTGAACATTTAAATATCTGATTTTAAAAAGAGAAATTTAAAATAAATACGTTAAAACTCGTGCAATACCTTAGATTTCTCTTTCTACATCTGGTAAATTAATTGGAGTGATACCTAACAGTTTAGTTTTGTGTTATTTACAAATTTATGGCTGTATTCACCACTAACTCGACCTAAGGTTAACCTTGTATCAAGCTTTTCTTACAACCCTGATTGGCCTAAGACTTGTTTTCGTTTTTCAGTTACCAATTACGGCCGTATTCACCACTAATCTAACCTAATGTTAACCTGAAATCCAACTTCTAATTGGTGGTTGAAAAGGGGAAATAGGTTTTAAGCCAATCAGAGTCGTCGAAAAAGCTTGATTCCAGGTTAACCGTAGGTCAAGTTAGTGGTGAATAGGCCGTTAGAGTTATCTAATGATGGTATGATCCTTAGGCCACCAGAGAAGCAATTGGATTCCTGTTTTGAACAACAAATTTGCAAGAGAGAGTTCCTGATTTTTTATGGTAGGGACAGGTTCGGTGAAGGATACGTGGATACTACTGAAGAATAGTATGTTGTTTCTACCACTAATTTTTTTGGTTAACACTTTTAATATCAAAATTAAAAAAAAAAATCCGTCCACTAGAACTAGCACTATGTAGGTTCAAACAGGGTAATTTATTTTAAAACCTTCCTGTAGATTTTTCTATATCTTGATTATTCAAGATGGTATAACAAGAAAAACTAAATTTATTTAAACCTTTTATGCATTAATCAATAGAAAAGGTATAATAAACATATTTATTTCAAAGTTTCTGAAAAATTTAAAATAAACATGTAGGTTTCGATTTATTTCATGCTTAGAGCTTAAATAGTACTTATTACTAGAAGTACCGTCATTATACTGAGTATCCCAAGATAAGTGTCCATCCCCTTAATTTTTGAACCCCTCAGATATAGGCATAAAAGTGGTGTGTAGGTATAGTTAAGTGACCATGCGCTATCCGATGCGACAACTTTGAACGCCCCTTAGCGGCATTGTTTTGAGTTATAATTTTAAAAACTTTTAGAGATTTGCCACTTTAGTCAATTACAAAGTTGTGGAGGAGCATCGATAGTAAGAAAAATCACCTCGTGCTGAGAAATGCCCTAAAACGCATGCGTTTAGGGAGCGGGATGAGCGATTGCGGGGGTTCAAAAATTAAGGTCACTTATCTTGGGACACCTTGAATAAAAGATTTATAAACTGAAAGAAATAATTGATACATTGTCCAGTTAATGCATATTAAACTTTTCTTTAAGTTGTGAATGCAACAATGGATCGCAATGTACAGCTGCCTCTGTTCTTTACAAACACGTTATCTCTCCATATGATAAGATACTCTCCTATCGATGTATGGAAAAAGTAAGTAGTACATAGAGCATTTTCAATCACATGACTCGGACCTAACAACGGTCTTAGCAACAGAAGGGTTACAGTTTTTTGCCCTACAGAGGTTAACAGTTACAGAAAATGACTAGCTGTGGAATTCTTCTATAGAGGGTTTTCAGGTGACGTCACAACCGGTTATTTTCTTTTAACTGTGTACCTTCTGTAGGGCTTTTAACTGTTGCTAAGGCCGTTGTTTATCTGTTGCTAAGGCGGTTTTTTGAAACGGGATCACGTGATTGCAAATGCTCCAATAGAAGAATTCCACGGCTAGTCATTTTCTGTAACTGTTAACCTCTGTAGGGCAAAAAACTGTAACATCTTCTGTTGCTAAGGCCGTTGTTAGGTCCGAGCCATGTGATTGAAAATGCTCTATTGGAGCATTTGCAATCACGTGATCCCATACCTAAAAACCGCTTTAGCAACAGATAAACAACGGCCTTAGCAACAGTTAAAAGCCCTACAGAAGACACACAGTTAAAAGAAAATAAGTTGTTGTGACGTCACCTGAAAACACTCTTATACAATAGTTTTACAAGGGTGTTTTAACAAGTTCGCTCTGTAGTGTACTAGTATCTAAAATAATTACTAGTGCACCACAAATAATGTATACAACAGTAAATTATTATCCTTAAAGTTTTTTTATTCTAATGCGTGTAAGATTTTATTTCTATTAAAGAAGATGATTTATATAAAAGCATAACATTTTGCAGAAAACTGAAAAGCTCAGACCCTGTAGAAAAAACGAGATATTTCTGAAAGAAATTTACCGATATGAATCCTCCAGTGGTTCTGAGAACGTTAAGTTGAATAGTTATACGAAGTAAGTTATTCAATTATTTAAGTAAACATTTTTGAATAAAAGGAAGAGTCTTATATCACCGTATACAGGGGTGTTTCAACAAGCACAAACTCTGCATAGCCAGATTCCTTGCTTGGAGTATTCCCAGAAAGCTGTACCTCTAGGATTCAAAGTTTTAGATGAGATTTTCATGAGTTAACTTATTTATTAAAACTTGACAAGTTTTTAAAACGAAAACATTTCTTCTACGCCCTATCGGTTTCTCACAATAACCCAGCTTATATTCCTTTTGGCAATTTCTGTTCGTGATCTAGTACCTCAGGATTGCTTCGGCGATCCCCTATCCGTGGTGATTCTGAATTGTCTTGGGTTAGTATTCACCCCCTAACATTTTTGCCCATAAGTTTTCAGTTACCCTGTATAAACTCCACAAATGGAATCTAGTAGCTTTGCAGAGTTATGGTGGTCTAGGTGAGACATTCTATACAGGGTGTTTCAGATAAATGTTTCATAACTTCTAGGGGAGGTAGGGTACATCAAGACGAACAAGAATCGGTATAGAAAGGGGGGTCTAAGGGGTGAAAATTAGCAAAAAACCTCGCATATCTGGGCAGAAAGCGATACAATTGTTCGATTCCGGTATTTTTTGCATTCAACCAATTCAAATGGTTCCTGTAAAAATCAGATGCAAGTGTTTATTCTAATCAAAAACAGACCAATAAATGAAATAGGCATGCGTTGTAAGTTTAAAGACTGCAATAGAAAGTGTCACGACAAAAACATCTTAATACTAGAGTTTTGTTGGTTGTTTGGTTGGTTGGAGTTATATGGCACAAAGAACTAAAGTCTGATCAAGGGACAATTGTAACTTTAATCTACCAACAACGCATGCCTCATTCAATTATGGGTCTATTTTTGACTAGAATAAACACTTGCATCTCGTTTTTACATGAAAAATTTGAGTTGGTTGAATGTAAAAAATACTGGAATCTAACAATAGTATCGCTTTCTGCCCAGATATGCGAGGTTTTTTGCTAAGTTTCACCCGTGATTTTCACCCCTTAGACCCCCCTTTCTATACCGATTCTTGTTCGTCTTGATGTACCCTACCTCCCCTAGAAGTTATGAAACATTTATCTGAAACACCCTGTATATATTTGTATCTTTATTTCAAGATGCATGTGTGAGACTGACGCACAGACGGTCACACAAGAAGGTCCACCGATAGAAGACCCTACCGACGAAGAGCAATCAATACGAACTTTTTCATGTCCTTGGTAAGATTGTTTCTATTTTTGAGCGACTCCTTAATACTCAGCGTTCAAAACATAGAGGCTGCTGAAAAACGGCTCGGACCACTACGGGTAGAAAATAACCGATTCGGCAGACTAGTGGCAAAAAAAAAATATTCTACTTTCCAGTTTTAGCCGCATTTTTTTTTTTTTGCTACGTAACTAATAGAGCATTCGCACTTGACGTCACACTTGACGACGCGGATAGGCTTGGAGGACAGGTAACAACGTTGCTAAGGCTGTTGTTCGCCCGTTGCTACAGAGGTTGTTAGGGGCGGAGTCTTGTGATCGCAAATGCTCCAATAGAAGCATTCGCACATGACGTCACACTTGACGACGTGGATAGGCGTGGAGGACAGGCAACAACGTTGCTAAGGTCCGAGTCATGTGATTGAAAATGCTCTATTAGAAGTTTTATGTCAATTAGTGCATTATTAACATTTAATCAAGAAAAGTTCCTAATAAATAAGATATTTTAAGGCCTATTTTTTGTTCAGTTTAGCTTGTTAAAATTAATTATTGGTATTCACTTTAAGTGCAATAGTAACTTTAAAAGGATTGAAATCTGTCCTTTTTTAATTTGGCGGACAAGTCATTTTGGTTGAGGACCAGTAAGATTGGCAAGGTAGTGGTCCCCAGGACCAGCGAGTTATATTTTCAATTTCTAACGCTGTTTATACTTAATATTGATTAACTGTTTCTCCGAAATATTTTTTTTACAGGCGTTATCGGCCTTCTGCAGATAAATCTTGCGAAGATTTTGCAATTTGCCGAAGGGTTTTTGAGACAGATGTAGGCTCTGAAGAACCTTATAAAATGATGACACATTTTTTTACAACATAGTAAGTAGCTTTAACTACGTTGTTTTGAAAGCCCTTCCACATCAACCATATTTCAGTGATTGATTGTGATGTATTTGTTTGTTCCAGTTGCATTTGTGATAGAGGACGCGAATGCTTGAACGTCGGAAAGATAGAAAAGGAAACTATGCATCGATGTTTTGAGAATGTGAGTAAATAATAGCGATGCATAGTAATTTTAATAATATTTAGTAATATAGTAATTAATAGTAATGAGGTCAAAGTATTAAACATGAAACTAATTTCTGTTTTTATTGCTTAAAGCTGATAGTTAAGTTTTAAATACTTAACATTAAAAAAAATGAAACTTGTGAACTAAAACTCTTCACCTTTTCAGAATATTTCAACCATAAAAACTGCATTTTTATCGTAAAAATATTTACTTTTTCCATAAATTCTTCATACTAACATAATAGTTTATGGTTATTGTTGTTATTCTCATCCCAGTTGAGGTTTTATATAGGTTAAATTTCCTGGCTAATGCCTAAAGTATTGATTGTGGGCCATTTTGGAAAGCAAATTTAATAATGAAATCATAACAAAAACAAACTTCCAGCATTTTTTAAACTCTTGAGTGACTTAAAGGTAAGAACTTACAAACCAGCCACCTGGATATCAACTTTTGAATCGATTATTAACAATTAAATATCGCGGTGCGTGGTTTTGCCCGGTGCCAGGGGGGGCTCATCTGGCTCTCCGATTACTTTCAGCCAGGATGACGTAATCGGCTGGAAGGCGTTGAAGTTTTGACAGGAGTGACCAATCAGGGTTACATAGGGAAATCGCGCAGCTTCTTATAGGGATTTTCTTATGTAGAAGGGAGTAATATAAGACGCGGAAGGGAAAATATAGACCTGTGAACTTGCCTAAGCAACAAATCATATATTTAAGTATCAATACTTGTGATCTATATGGGTGCATTCAATTTTTTAACTTCTGATGGGTTAAAACTGATTAAAATTTTTCATTGAATTAAATTATGAGTATCTTGTTTTCCTTCTCATAAGCAACTTGAAGAACAAGTTTATAGCTTACCAAATAGTGGATTAAATACAAACTATGAAATTTAAAACTGATTCCTATGCATAATTACGGAGGTTCATTACTTAAATCAACATTGATCGATTTGTAACAATATTTTAAAAGTTAAACAAATTCCCACTATCTGTATTTTAGAAAATTCTAAATACAAAGAAAATACCGTTTTTTAAAGCAGTATTTAGTTACAATCCGATACTTTTAGATCACTAAAAAATCCTCAAATTGTGAGCTATTTTTGGGTTGTTCTTCTTTTGTATGTTTTGTATAAAATAAATTACGCTACTGATCGCTTTTATTACTAATTTATTAAAATTCAAAGTTAGTTTATTAGGTACTAATTAATCTGATCTCACTGAATTTATTATTCTAATGTATCTTATATTCTGATTATGATTGTAGTAACACTGATCTATCTAAGACATATTGATCAGTGTTAAAACAATCACATAATCAGATGATAATAAATGATCACTTAGATTCTAAGTGATAATTACAAGAAGAAAAAATCAAATAAACTGTTGATTTCGAATTCAATTTTGATTAAACATGACAAACATGAAGGAGATAATTTATTGGGTATAAACCTTCACCAACTTGCCGACTCCCACATACGATCGCCGAAAGAAACTCGAACTGAAACGGTTAGTTTTGAAGTTGGATCAGTGTTCCAAAGTTACGATATGATCATTTTATAAGATCTCCAAGGTGAGGTCACATTGATCCTGTTTTAGTGTAAAATTTGAATGGTCTTCAAATTAAGAAATGATACATAATAATAATTAAAAAATATTGCCACGCTTTAATAATATAATCATTAAGTCTATAAATTGCTTTTAGTATTTTATTTCAACTCTTTTCAGTTTCCATGAAGGGGGCTAGAAATATATTGTCCCTCCCAAATCAAAATTGCTTTTAATCTAAAAGAAATTAATATGTTCGTAAAACCAATCTATGGATTCCTCTTGCCTTTGGGACGATCTACTTCGGTTTCTTGTTTCAAATTAAAAATAGATATTCATCAACATGAAGCTATAATATCAATTTAATCTAAAACGAAAACCCTTTTAGATTCATATCTTAAATGCTTCAAAACTGAATTGTTGGATCGAAGCTTAAATTTCCCTCTCTCCTGTCAAAAAAAATCCCTATTCTATCTGACCCAATCGAAGGAGAAGCTGGGGTATCACGCGAATTACGTAATCGGCTGGAGAGCAGTACGTCACACGAATTTTCATTCCTATGTGAAGAGCCAACCTTATCTTATTCTATTAACCTTGGCCCGGTGCAGGGTTTTACCCCCACCTACCCTATGAATCAAAATCCATCTTTCACCTAAACTTAAAACTATTACTAAAAGATATTTTTCTAAACTTTTACGTGGGATAATTCATCTGTACATAATTTGTAATTTGATATTTATTTTTACAGAGAACTAGTTACATGAGAACTGCTTGCAAACCTGGTGAGATTTTCAGGGTGGATATAATTGGAAAGAATGAAACTAGATTAAACACAATTGAAATGTGAGTTCATTATTAGTGTCTATCATATTAAGATTTTTCATTTCCGTTTCACCCCTTTTCGATCCCAAACTACATAGCCGATTTTGAAAAACTTGGGTCTTAAAAACGAAAGATTACGAACTCTAGATGAGCGTCAGGCTGTGCTCATCTTTAACATTTCTATGCGACATCTCAAAAAAGGATATTATTTCGGGAAGTGGATGTCGATGTGACTTATGACCAGAGGTCGGTCTCAAAATAGTCTATGCTAATAAACCACTAATGAAATAACATCTTTATTCTTGAAATATTTCAGACGCAATAAATTACTAACTTATTTGTACACAGGATATTCTAGGTACGAATCCGTGGGGTGCTAATCATTTGGCCTATTCAAATCCCGTACTTACAGAAATCACATACAACAACCCTAAAACTCTGTCTGTAGCATGCCAACATTTAAGATATCGTCAAAATTCGACTGAAGTGTAAAGCAAAACGGAATTGAACCACGGCCATCTAGACACATAAGGCCAGAGAAGCTCAAAATCTTGAGTGACGTTCTGCCTACTACTTCGCGTCATCATCGCTTTTTGGACAACAGCGCCAACTCCAGTCTGAAATCTTGCACGCTCCCTTCAGACTGTAGTTGCGCTGTTGTCTAAAAAGCGATGATGACGCGAAATAGTAGGCAGAACGTCACTCAAGATTTCGAGCTTCTCTGGCCTTATGTGTCGAGATGGCCATGATTGAACGGGGATATACCACAGAGAAATATCCTAACAGAGGGTCCACAAGACTATTTTCAAATGTGTTACTGTTGTGAGGGCGCCACACTAGCGTCTGGAACGTATGCCGGCTGCTAAAATCTCTCGCCAAATTAGAACTCAGCACATGCGCAAAAAGATGTTTTTATAGGCAGCCGGCGAACGATCCAGACTAGATCCAGACGCTATATACAGTGGAAGCTCTTATAACGACCTGCTCTTATAAAAATCCTCTCTTATAAAGACCCAAAAATTAGTCTCTATAAGAGCACAAAAGTGCTCTTATAAAGACTAATCTTCGAATCGATTCAGCTTATCGAATACTTTTCTGGATCGGTATGTTTGCGTCACATATGAATTAGCCAATAAACGAATATCAAAGTATTACAAACAGCACCTAGTAACCATCGCATCTTCTTCTCGCTTGCTTTCGCCCCGGGTAACCTGCTACAATCCCAAAACGAAATCTTGCGCTACCCAATGCCTTTGTTGATTTGAGGCCAATTTATTATTATTATTATTAGCGTTTTAGTTTTATGTAAGCATCCGAACATTCTAAGGAAGCTAAGCTACGCAATAAATTAGTATCAAAATAAAAATTTAATAGCAAACACAAATATTTATACTTTGTAAAATATTGATCTTAAATTTAATAGCAAAAAATAAGGTAATATAACATTAAATTGAAAGTATCAAGAATTCATAAAATAATAAATAATTGCTTAAAATGAGGAAAAATCAATTGGGCGATTCGAACTGTGTTCTAAATCCCAACGATCTAGTATCCTACTGTTTGGATATAATGGTAAAATATACAACCAAGGGTTTCAGTTAGTTGATTAAAAAAACGTATTACGGGTAACTGCAATTTCCATAATCCATCCCTTTGCCTTTGACCGATTGAGGGTTGGTGATCGTTTTCAGGTTTAGATTTCCTCCAAACTTTATAAACTAATCTACTAAAAATATATCTTTGAGGGAATCGAGTCCACCTTCCCGAAAAGCATCAAAATTGATAGTTTAGTTTAACGAGTTTATTACTTTTAAACGAGTGATATTCTACACTCGAGTGTATCACTCGAAGTTTGCTCTTATAACGACAAAAAACTTGGTACGGATTAATTACGTTATAAGAGCTTCCACTGTACTAGATTGCAACTTAACTTGACCTTACGACGTCACTAATAAACAAAGTAGTTCCCATCGCTGTGTCTGAATTTTGAGTGAAATAAAGAACGTCAATTTAAAAATATGATTATTTTGTTAAACCCATGTATATTAGGGTGTCCCTTATTTGGGCGTTTTTTTAAAAAGTCGGGGGAACTTTTGCGGCACCCCCCAATTTTTTTCCTTTTGCTATCCTAAGATAGTGTGCAAAATCTTAAATCGATCAGAAAATATTAACACGTGCCCCAAACGGCCTAAAGTTTGAAAATTTGGACATTTTTTTATTTTTTCAAAAAAATTTTAAAAATTATTTGAATATTGTATGGTTGAATATTTGATTTTTAATGCACCTAAAAGGACACATTTGACCCTTTTTCACTCGCAGCTGGGTCTTAATGTCCATATTTTAGTCTGGACGTCAATTAGAAAATCATTGATTTTGCACATTTTGGCCATATAGCAGGAAAGTAAGAGGGAATTAAAATATCTTTGTAAGGCATAATTTCATACAGTATTGGTTACGAAAATTATATAAAAGTGTATAAAAACTTAAATGTTCGTATTTATTATAAATATTGTATATTTGCGGACACCATATTGGATTAAATTACCCGTACCTAATCTCCCCTCAAGAATCTTATATTTATAAAACTCAAAGAAAATCATGTTTATAAAGACAATTAGCTGTTTAATTCCTTATGCATATACATTTTATATACTATACATACATATTATCTTAGTATCTTATTTATTTACTAACAAAATGTGCAAATGAAAAAATTCTTAAAACACATTTTTAATTAGTGTTTCTTTTGTACATGTTTTTTTGGCTCTAAGTGTATATTGGGAAACGAATAAGAGCTTTTGAAAATGTTCCTCCTTTTGAACTTGACCAATGTACTTTTGAGTCAAAGCGACTCCTCGCTCAGCAGCATCGTTCACTACCTGCAAATCCGTGAAAAAGGTTTTTGCAAGTTTAAAATCTATCAAATTTTCCCAATCAAGAGGGTTTTCTTTTAGAAAATCCATTCGTAGGCCATAAATTTCAAAGATTTTTAAAGAGCTTTGATTTACAAAGTCACTTATTGATTTGGATACAACTTGTGATACATCCGTTAATGAAACAGACAGCCACAGGCCCCGTCCGTTTGAAGCTATGGTTTGAAGTATCCATTGTAGCAACTAGATTAGGGGTCATTACATTGATGGTTCCTCTTCTTTTCTTTGGAGGTATAATTAAAACATTCTCAGGTACAACATTCTCAGGAAGTACTGTGTAATCTTCTTTTGAGCTTGTTGATTCTTCAGGGAATTCGCCAATACTCGGAAAACTCTCTGTCAAAAAATAAAGTTAAATTAATTTAAAATTTCTCTCTATGGGCTGATATATAATAATTACTGATATATGATAGTTACGATCAATTAAATTTAGTTTATTGGGTTGTAAAATCATTAATTTCTTACCTTTAAATGCATCAGATTCAACACGTTTCCGCCTGTTTTCTTCTGATCTGATTCTCTCTTGTCTACGTCTTTCTTTTTTATGTAAATTTAAATCAACGGATGACATACTACCCGGCCTACCTTTTTGTCTTTGAAGTTTTAAGAACTCTCGGTCCTCATCTATATTAATCATTTCTAAAGCATTTTGATGAGCAATATCGAAAAGATCTTCGAATACTTGAGAGAAAGTTTCTTCATAGAGCACTTGTCGCTCGGATCGTCGATTACTGTGTTTTTGAAGGGATCTCCATTGACTGTAATAGTCTAATATTTTTTTAACTATGTGAGATTTTTCTCTAATGGGAATTCTAGCTTTCTGCCAAAAAAACATCAGAGACTCTGCAACTGCAATGCTAGCAACCGCCGCCGTTTCTTTAAGATTGCGAATTCTGAAAAATAAGTACCTCAGTACTTGAATATTAGATGGTAGTTTAGAGCCCCGTAACTCCTCATCTGTGTGGTCAATAAGGTAAATAGAATTCCTAAAATTTTTAGGAGGCATACTCAAAATATATAAAATCTCCGATTCAATCGTACATCTGACACAGTTCCTTTGCTGTGCTTACTGCTTTATAATCACTTATTACTCATTAACCCTTCTTTCTCTCTTTCCCACCCCAACGTTTTAAATGGCAATAACCCACCATAGATGTCATAAAAAACACCTGCAAAAATGTTTAATATCATAACCTTGAACTATTAGAGGGGCTACCAAGAAATAAAACCCCGTTAAGTATAGGTATTGCATTTTTAAATTGTACGTGTTTTCAAAGAAAACGACGAATTTTAACGATTTTCTAAGTGACGTCAAGACTAAAATCTGGCCATAAAGACCCAACTGCGAGTGAAAAAGGGTCAAATGTGTCCTTTTAGGTGCATTAAAAATCAAATATTCAACCATACAATATTCAAATAATTTTTTAAAATTTTTTCAAAAAATGAAAAAAATGTCCAAATTTTCAAACTTTAGGCCGTTTGGGGCACGTGTTAATATTATCTGATCGATTTAAGATTTTGCACACTATCTTAGGATAGCAAAAGGAAAAATATTGGGGGGTGCCGCAAAAGTTTCCCCGACCTTCGATTTTAAGGGACACCCTAATGTATATATAGTGTTTTCCAATTTAGTGTGTATACAGGGTGTCCCGTAAATGATGTGTCACACTTCTAGGGGGGATAGTAGACACCTAGACGAGTCAGAATCACATAGGATTTGGGGTCCCAGACCCAATCCCTGGGAGTTAAAAATGGAGCGACACCCCAAAACAAGTATTGAAAAATTCAATTTGTAGAAGAACTACTATTGGTAAAAATGTAATTATGGTCTCAAATTTTGTGGTTTAATATGATCCTCAAAATTACCTTGACAGTTTTCAATTTAAAATTTTTTTTATTACGAAAAAAGTTAAAAAACAGCAAAAAAATGTGAAAAATATGCCAAAACTTTATTTTGTTTTCCGAAATCCTTTCTTTCGATTTGATAATCTGAAAGAGCATAATTAATTAACCTTAAGTCCAAAGTTTCACGTAAATAGCATCAGTATTAAACGCTTGAGAGCCTGTTAAAGTTAGTTTTATGGGAGCAAAAACGGCTTCGGAAAACGAACGTTTAGGGACAATCTACAAGTTACGGATAGATGCTCGCCAAATTTCCCAACATTATTTGCGATACGTGATTCCTCGCCAACCTACGCTTCTACAGATAGTTCAAACTTCCTTGGCGATGTGTGGCCTTAGTTTTCGGATCGTCACTAGAAGTCTAAAAGGTAAATGTATTCAAGCTATCAAATCAGACACTCAAGAAAAAATTGTTACTATACCTAAGAAAATAAGCAATGTTTGTTTAGCAAAAGGGATAGTTACAACTTATTTTTTCTTAAGTCTCTGTTTTGTTAAGTTCAATAAACATTTATCTTCTAGACTTCTGTGACGGTCTGAAATCGAAGGCAAAAATTTAAGTAAATTAATTAATTTACTAATTTTTTTCAAAATAATTCCCATCCCAAAAAAAAAAGTGAACCACCATGCCAACTTTGAACACTTTTTGTAAACAGTTTTTGTCGTTATTTTTCATTATACCCCTGCTTTAGGATAGGTCAGTAGGCGGATCCTCGATCGCTGGGTTCGTGATTTCGAATTGCGATACAAGATTGGTTTCTATTAATCGAGAAATGTCAATGGGAATAAGCAAAGTGTATGGGGGCTATCCACTCACCGTCCGATAAGCAATATCTTAGGTTTGTCATAACTTTCAATAACCTGCATTCTTTTATTTTGCAAATTTCTTATATCGGAAGTTGAGGGGAGACCCTGCATACCCACTTGCTTATTATATCATTCTTTAATTAATAGGAACCACCCTTGTATCGCAACCCGAAATCAGGAACCTAGCGATTGAGGATCCACCGACTGACGTATCCCCACTATGTACAAAAGATATTTTACGAACCATGTTTGTAAATAATAGATTCTTCTGTTTTTTTTACCTAAGTTATCAAATGTACAGTTTTTCTCATTAAACGCAATAAGTAGTAATGCTGTTTGCATGATTGATACATTTGTAAAACTAACACAACTATCGATTGAATAAAAAACTATCGATACTATCAGATAATTTCTAACAATTCATACTATTGATTTTTAAGATCGATAGTTCCTAAAAATCAGTAGTAAAATCATGTTTGTTCTTTATGTTCAAAAAATTTTTTAATTAAATTAATTAATCTCTTGTTTTCTAAAAATAATAAGAATTAAGAATCAACATTTACGCTTTTGAAATTTTCATCCCGCCAAATTGTTCAATTGGCGCATTTCAGATATTTTCATACTCATCTCCTGTCTCGCCAAATCGGGCGAGGAATGAAAGTTGGCAGACATCTATCCGTAACTTGTAGATTGTCCCTAAACGTTCGTTTTCCGAAGCCGTTTTTGCTCCCATAAAACTAACTTTAACAGGCTCTCAAGCGTTTAATACTGATGCTATTTACGTGAAACTTTGGACTTAAGGTTAATTAATTATGCTCTTTCAGATTATCAAATCGAAAGAAAGGATTTCGGAAAACAAAATAAAGTTTTGGCATATTTTTCACATTTTTTTGCTGTTTTTTAACTTTTTTCGTAATAAAAAAAATTTTAAATTGAACACTGTTAAGATAATTTTGAAGATCATAATAAACCGCAAAATTTGAGACCATAATTACATTTTTACCAATAGCAGTTCTTCTACAAATTGAATTTTTCAATAATTGTTTTGGGGTGTCGCTCCATTTTTAACTCCCTGGGATTGGGTCTGGGACCCCTAAGTCCTATGTGATTCTGACTCGTCTAGGTGTCTACTATCCCCCCTAGAAGTGTGACACATCATTTACGGGACACCCTGTATAGTGTTTTTCATTGAAGGTGCCGATGCAAAGGAGAAAAAGTCGGATGGGGTAATAAAAGAGACCCAAACTTTTTACAAGATCACATTAGAACTCTAGCTTGCCATGTGTAAGAGAACTTTTAAGCATTTTTCTTATGAAGTAGCGTTATAGTACCTACAGGGGTTTCCAACTGGCAGCCCGGGAGTCTCCAAAAATTGCCCCAAAAGTAGCTTTAGAACACTTTTTAGCATACTAAAATTTAAAATATTTTCGGGGGGTGGGAATAATCCCCGAACCCCCCTTTGGTCGTTTTCTAGGATGAAAACTTCAAAGTTTGAGGTTTCAGTATATAACTTGAAATTCTCCCTGGGCCATTGCAAAAGTCTATGGGATTTTTTTTTGGAATTTCCCAGGTGCCCCCCCCCCATGTTGTTACAAATACTCAAACATTATTGCCTGCAAATTTTCAGGTATCTAGATCAATTTTTGACCTCTGTGCACCTCAAAAGTAGTTTTCCCATGTTAAGGTATAGGGAAAATATTGAAAATATCTTAAGTTTTCATTGTTTTTAATTTGAAAAACCCTGTCAATAATTAGTTAAAACCTGGGGGAATTCTGGGATATCATTGTCCCAAGATCCTATCGGAAAAACATTCAATAGCACCTACTGGGGGGAAGTTCCCCGAGGGTTAAAAGCGCACTGCATAATATGCATTGACTTATGTACAGTCGGCCGCAAAAAAAACGTTACAGAGACGATTGTGAACGATCGGATGGGGTTAGAAAGATAATTTAAACGCCAATTTTCATGAATTAACGTCTACTTTAAAATAAGCCATAATTCATGTTTTTAGGGGGCCGTCTACATATTAAACGAAGCACTAACTTTTTTTTTTCCTACGGACGACATCAAAAATTACCCCAGATTCTGACAGAACACACCTCAAAATCCCCCAAAACGAAATTTCATGCCATTTGGGCCCCAAACAAAGCCAGGGGGAGGATTTGAAAAAATCGGGAAGCTTTCTTCTGAAAGGAAAAAATTGGCGAGAATCATGCTAATATCTAAGTTAAGGAAACGTATTTGGCTAGTTATCCATGATTTGGCGCAATTTCGATTTCAATCAAAAATGTCTTAAAGTTGTAGTATAGTGGTTAGAGTAACGAGCTCATGACCAAAGGTTCGCAGGTTCGGTCCTCATAGCTAAGTGTTTTCTGAGGTCGCATATTTCAAATGCTTAAGGTTATCTCGGGGGATTTAAGCAAGAGCAAAGCTAAATAAGAGTTGTATAAATTTTCAAAATTCAAATACTTTTAATGGTTTATGATTGTTTTTTTTACAGATTACTTTTTTTGTAATTCCTATAAAAATGTAAAAAATATTTTAAACTACTTTAGTGTATAATTGATGACTGCTTAAATATTATCCAATTATTAAAAGATGTTTTATAACTTTTACATGATAAAAGTGTTTATTCTACATAAAAATATTACTTTAAAATAAATAACTCAATGATTTAAAGTTACTTTTTAAAAATCCATCAATTTGTAATATTTATATTAGTTTATAACAATTCTAATAGTTATAAAACCCAATTTTTTGAATTAAAGAAATAAAAACTTCAATGTATGCATTGCTCATAGTATTTTGTTTCACAAATTATAAAATTCAAATAAAATTTTGGTTTTGTATAAATTAGGTGTGTAGTTTAAATTGATTTTTGTGAACAACTTTTTAATTTTAAAACATATTTGCTTTGTGAATTAATTATATTATGAAGATTGACCAGTTTAGTGTTAAATAATGAGTATAGTTTTTGTGACTAATAAATTAATCAATCCTAAGTAAGTAGTTCTTCCTTGTATAATCGAGTCGGGAAAGATTAATTTACGAGAATATTAATTTACAAAAAAATAAGAAAAAATAGGTATTTTAATTTTACCAATTATTTAATGGTATGTTTTTAAAAGTAGATTGAAAACAAAGCTGCTGGGGTCGTAACTACTCAAAACAGTATTTGCTTGTCTAAGAAAATCAGCGTGTCCCCATGAGTCCACCTTATTATCCTTCCCCACCTCCATCGGAGAGTGATTCCCTACGCGAGAGTATGTTTCGGCAAACGTGCATCACAAAGTGATATTTTGCACTGCTACCTGCTGGTAGACTTCGTAGGGCTGAAGGATTATAAGCAAAAAAAATTGTAATTTTTAAGTGGTAAGTAATTTTAAGTTACAGTAAATAATCTGTTTTGATTTGACCACCAATATTTTAATTATTGTTAAGTTAATGTGGTTTGTCTACCTCCATAAGCTTTCACTCGGTAGTAGAAACCTACTCAAAATCGCCTCTGAATGGGTATTAAAGATAGCATACATTACTGGTTGTAGGTTTTCGAAATTTGGATTTTTCGCTGAGGTAGGGAGATTTATTAAATGGGTGAAATTTAAAAGTAGGGTTTTGACTCATTTAGAGACCCTTTGGGTTACACCCGAAGAGGACCGCTCTTTCTGAGTCACATAATTTTTCTGGAAAATAACAGTATCAAAATTTAAGGGGGTTGAACCCAAAACCCTCCATTGGAAACAGCCCTGTAAGTGTAAGTGTTTATATTAAAAAGCGATTATTTTCCCGCATGATTTTTCATTTTTATTGCAATAAGTAAAAAAAATTATTTGATCTGGAAGTCTCTAAACATTATAACTCAATTAATAGGACTAGGAATACAAATGAGACCGTTCTATTTCTAGACCGACGAAACTTCCTAAAATTAAACTTTTCATATAACCAAATATTTTTAGAAAACATTTGTTGAGAAAGCGTTAGCTGATTGCATTTAGAATTTCTGTATGCAAACAACTTCAACAGATGGAAAAACCTGAATATATGTATTTTCATATCCCTTACTTTATTTTCAGTTATTTCCAATAGAGCATTCGCACATGACGTCACTTGGAGGACAAAATCAACGTTGCTAAGGCTGTTGTTAGGGGCGGGACATAGAAATATCCAATAGCAGCATTCGCACATGATGTCACTGGAGGAATAAAACAACGTTGCTAAGGCCGTTGTTAAGCAGAGTCATGTGATTGAAAATGCTCTATAAATACACTCTTTAACTCTGGATGCAAATGCTGGTGAAATCATATCGACATCTTATAAATTATGTTTTAACAGATAATATTTTCGAAAAATAATTTTTTTTCTTAAAGAACATTGCATTTTAAGGAAACCCCTAAACTAAGAATATAATATTTATTAAAAAATTCAGAAATAATAAAAATACATAAGTCTCATAAAAGGGCTTAAATAAGTAAAAAAAAATAAGTATGTAATTGACTATTTTCGAGCAGTTTAATTTCGAAATATCATAAACTTTTAAAATTAAAAGTGATCATTATTATAAATTATTTTCCTTTTAACTAAAAATAACAGTGTAAAAAATAAGGAAGTAATAAAAATAGTTTTAAATAGTACTTTAAATTTAAGTTATCTTCAAACTTTTAAAATTAACCGTGGGTTAGGTATGCGATTCGAACCTAGTTCTAAAACTCAGTGACCCAGTACTCTAGCCGTTTGGCCACACGGCTATGTTTAGCGTGGTATTAATAAGAAATGTGATCAAAGGTTTGAGTTAGTATATTATCTATTGCGGGTTACCGTAATTTTCATAAGCTATATAGTTCTTGGCGATTAGAGATTGGCGGAAAGTTTCAAATTAAACTTTCCTACAGTGTGCACGGGGTTAATGGCTATAAGGATCAATTTGGGGTTAATGGCTATGAAAGACGAGATTTCAACCTAAATTCTACGTATTTCAAATCCTCCCCCTGGCTTTGTTTGGGGACCAAAAAATATGAAACTTGGTTTTTGGGGGTTTTGAGGGGTGTTCTGTCAGAATCTGGGGTAATTTTTGATGTCGTCCGTAGGAAAAAAAAAGTTAGTACTTCGTTTAATACGTAGACGGCCCCCTAAGGACTAGAATCATAGCTTATTTTAAAGTAGACGTCAATTCATGAAAATTGGCGTTTAAATTATCTTTCTAACCCCATCCGATCGTTCACAATCGTCTCTGTAACGTTTTTTTTGCGGCCGACTGTACAGTTGGGGAAATAAAAAACGACTCAGTTGAGATTTCTGACGAACCACTTGGGTTAGGAAGACAAATAAGGTGTTATTTTTCATGTCATGAAGTATTCTTTAAATGAAAAAAATTTCGAGTCCTTAGGGGGTCCTCCTACTCTCTAGCAGTTCATAAGGCATTTCCATTACATCGGTCGTACATCAAGTACAGTACTGGAAAAAAAAATCGACTCAGATTTTTTATCTCCGGAACGGCTTGAGATACAAAGACAAATAAGGTACCATTTTTCATCACTTGAAGTACTCTTTAAACAAAAAAAAATTTCGAGTCCTTAAGGGGTCGTCTTCATATTGAACGAAGCACTAACTTTCTTTTTTCCTATAGAAGACCTCAAATATTATATTTTATTCTGAAAGATCACCCTCCATAACCCCTAAATACCAAGTTTCACATCTCTGCGTCAACAAATATACCCCCCAAAAATTCTTAAAATTTGGAAAAAATCCAGTAAGTTATCTCTTGATAGCAAAAGATTTGTATCGGTCACAGCCGAAAATTGAATTTGGCTTAAATACATTTGGCGACTTATCTCTGAATTGGCGCTTTTTTTTCAAATACTTATGTGTTTAATTGTTTGCTTTGTTTAGGGGATTTTCTAACTATACATTTTGTGCGCTTTTTCGTGAAGAAGCTTTATGTGAAACCATTAGGAACAATTTTGCTCCTTAGAATCTGTAGATTCCGAATTGCGATGATGGACACTTTTGGTCTGGGACAGGGGATGGTAAGATAGGCACAGAAGAGGAAAATTTACGAGTTTTGATGTTGTGTTTTAAAGTCAAAATGGTTCCATTTATTCATTTAATTCGTTCAAATGCGCCATAATACAAGAGAGGTGAGGGAGGACTAACAGAATATAGAATTTGGAAAGGATCAGTTCCCTCCAGTCAAAGGGGTGAAAGGATGAAGTCGAATGTAAAAATTTGTATGCTTATTTTCTCTGAGGATCATGTTTATAGTCTTAAATTAACTTAATGAGAGGTAAAATTCTTTCCTTAGTCTCAGGCTTGAAAGTATTACGATAGTAGAAGTCTGGCAAAGCTCACTAGGCATAGGGGAGGGGCAGAAAAAAACTCGAAATTCTGTGATAACTAATTAAAAACAATTTTTTGGCACCAAACTGCGGTTGAATGTTTTGTAAATTGGCACCAAAGGTGGGAAAAATTCATAAAACCGATTTTCGAACGGTTCTCATTTCAAATAGGGGCGAAATGGTGTAGAAAACAATAAAGCCAAATTCTTAACTTTTAGGCCGTTTAAAAACCTATTTTTCTTCATGAAGGAGCACACATTTCAAGCTAATTTTTCCCTTTATACACTTAACATTACGAAATACCATGGTAGATATCTGAGACCTGCGATTAGGGAGGTTGAGAGGGACAGAAAAGATATTCCAGTTTTGATACTGTTAGTGGAAGAAGAAATTCAAAATTTTCTGCTTTTAGTAGTCAAATGTGGTGCAAATAAAGGAGACCGATAGTTGACATGCCGGACACTCATTTAGAAAAGCGTTCCTTACATTGGAAGGTGGGATAGAAGGGTTATATGGAATAATTGAAGTTCTTTCCAATATTTTTAGACAAAATAGTGTCTGTTTTAGTGAAATAACATAGAAATCAATGTGAGTTGGTTCCATGTATAGTATAGAACTGGAAATGTGAAAGTAAATATCTTTCACCATCGACCGGGGATAATGAGTGGGACAGAAAAAAGTTGAAATTATATTTTATTGAGAGAAAGAGTAATTATCCAGTTTATAAGCTTTTCAGTACTAAAAAAAATTGTGATTGGGGACACTCGGGACTTCTATCTTGAGAAGCATAACTCAGCTTTGGGAGTTGGAAGGATGAAACAGAGCATTATTTTTTGAATAATGGCGTGAAAAGGTTCTAAAGGGTTAGATTAAACGATGACAGTTTTCCTTCTCATACTCCCCAGAATGGGTCAACCCATGGTGTGATTTGGGACCCGAGACTGGGGAAGGTGGACGGCGCATAAAAATGCGAAACATTCTATTTTAGTTTCATTAATAATCTTATTAAGATTATATATTCCTAAATTGAGAAAAATGTATAGTGGCCATGCATGAAACCCATTTTGAAAAGCGTTTATTGGAGGGTAGAAGGATGAAATAGAATATTAGGGAGTAATACATATTTTGCTTTTTCACAAAAGAGTGGGAATTTTTTCGGAAAATTGTATTAAAAAGAGTTATTTTCCCCATAATATGACATGTAAAGGCGGAATCTGTATTCTGACACAGGGGGCAGAAAAAAAATATTTCCTTATTATTATTTTCGTCTCATTGATAGTTCGTCTCTATTTAATAATTTCGTCTGTAGATATTTTTATAGTAGAGTAGTTATTTTATGACCACTCTGAATCTCCCGACGGTGTCACGGACGTTTCACCAACTCTGAAATTTCCTACCCCCTGGTTTCCTGTTAAATCTTCACTTTAAAAATTTGTATGTGTAAGGCTCCGTAGAGCACCCTCCCGACTGCCCTCGGGCAGCATGATTCAGAAACCAATCAGAACACTATTTTCAGATGGCATCCTTTTCCCATGTGCTTTCATTCTTTGAAAGATTTATTATTCTTATTATTCTTATTCTTATTTTACGTTATAAAGTGGTATTTTAAACAAAAAAATTTAGTATTTTAATAGAAGTTTTGATCGTTATCATTCACATTTATTCATCTCTTAAAAATCAATTCATCAACTTAGTTTCAGAATTATATTCCTCTCATTTTAAATAATAAAACTAATTAATTTTGCAGTAAAAAGTTTTGAATTCTGACTTTTTTTTGCTATTGAAATTTAAGAAATCTGGAACTAAATTCTTAGGACATGTTTTATCAAGATTTTTATTAGTATCATTTAATAAATACGTAGTATAATTTATTTCATTATTTCGGTTACAAACTGAAATAGTGAAATAAAAAAGTAATATTCAGAATCCCCCCCTCTATGTGTAATTTGAAGTAATTAAACACCGAGCACAAACAAATCTGGTAAAAAGAGACTGTAAGGCAGAGAAGTAACCTCCATTACTGAAAATATCAACAAATCCGACACGATTCAAGAACTGTACTAAGCTGATTAGAAAATAATGCAACAAATATAAAATTATAAGCAAACTGGAATATAAAATTAAAATCATGGAAGGTAATTTGGTGATCCCAGCTAGTAGTTTCATTAATGCATCGGCAAGTAGTTCGGGATGGTTCTCTCACTTTCACCAGTCTTATGAGTTTGGCTCGATGGTTGGCGACCGTTTTAAGACAGTTGTTTCCTGCAGAGTGCACAGAAATATCCTGGCCTACTAGACAAGGTTCAAGAAAAAGTTTAAATAGGAAATTTAACATGGGATGTTTTAAATTTTAAGAATTTTTGGGGGGTATATTTGTTGACGCAGAGATGTGAAACTTGGTATTTAGGGGTTATGGAGGGTGATCTTTCAGAATAAAATATAATATTTGAGGTCTTCCATAGGAAAAAAGAAAGTTAGTGCTTCGTTCGATATGAAGACGACCCCTTAAGGACTCGAAATTTTTTTTGTTTAAAGAGTACTTCAAATGATGAAAAATGGTACCTTGTTTGTCTTTGTATCTCAAGCCGTTCCGGAGATAAAAAATCTGAGTCGATTTTTTTTTCCAGTACTGTACATGTCGCAGTAGTCACGAACTGCTAGGGAGTATGCCCGCCGATATCCGTCCCGCCGTCCTCCGGATGTCCGCTTATTTTTCTCGTAAACTATGGATCGTACAGGAACGCTTCTGTGGGCAGTTTTTATGTACTCCCAACGAGGAATCTAGCTGTGCAGAGTTTATGCGGTCGTTTTGGGACACCCTGTATAGGAAATCAGTTAATTGAAGTGGGCGGAGGTTAAAAAGAATGAGCTAAAATTTAACATACATTCATTTTTTTAATATTAGGAACATGATAGAAGTTGGCACCTTAGAAAAAAAAGGTTCAATAAAACACCTCCCTCAAGCCTCCTCTTTTCTCGGTGAGAGTGCGTTTTTAACCCTCAGGGAACTTTCCCCAGTTGGTGCTATTGAATTTTGAATGTATTGAATCTTGCTTAGTTAGAGGTGATATAGAAATAGGGTTTAACTCAATATCGACAGCGTTCAGGAGTATTAAATTTAAAACGATGAAAAATTAATTTTTTTTTAATATTTTCCTATATACCGATGGGAAAACTACTTTTGAGTTGCGCGGGATCAAAAACTGACCTAGAGACCTGAAAATTGCAGGTAATAATGTTTTAGTATTTGTAACAACATAAGAGGGGTGCACTTGTTAAATTCCAAAAAACAAAATTGCAATGGCCTACTGGGCATAGCGTTAACCTTTATCACAAGGTGGACTAAAATGGAAAGTTCAAAAATGACGTAAGACACTATATTTTTTAGGTAAATTTACAAACATTTTCTGGAGGAAGACCCCCACTTTAAAGTAATATTTGCAATATAAATGATGAAATAGGCAAAACAATTTATATGTACTCTGAAATTTTTGAAAATATAGTATCTTCCCACCATGTAAATAACCTCCGTCCCTCCCCAGCAAAGAAATTTCCGTATTAAAAACTCTCTATGGATAAAAAGGAGCCAGATTAATTTTTGGCCTACAAGCACTTGGAACTTGGAAACCCGTGGTATGGATGCGTATTTGCAAAATGACTCGGTGTGTGAAATATTTCACGGAAAATGGGGACACCTTCAATAATTCTTATAAATGAAATTATTTTTGGTTTTGAGTCTTCCACCAGTTAGAGGTATCATTTTTGCTACAAGCTCCTAAGAGTTTGTGAATGAAAAAGATTGCTTTGCTAAGTCAAAAATAAAAAGCTACCCAGACTTCACATTCTGTTTCCTAACTTAATTATTTTTTGAGTTTTGTTAAAATGATGTATCCTTTATTAATGAACAGTTGAATTAAGCTTAAAAGCCTTGTGTTATTTGTAAACCTATTTTGAAAAGTTTTGTTCTTGGGGTAGGACGAGACACTGTGACTTAGGATGGGATAAAGAAAATAAAAAAAAAGAAACTTTTTGCTTTCCATTGGAAATGGACAGTTCAATATTGATAAACAGAATATAATTGCTTAGTTACCTCCAACAGAAATTATTGGTGGCAAACTCATATCTTTCTTTTGAATTAGATTTCGCACTGTAGAGTTAAAGGTAAAAAACTGTTGGTTTTTACAATAAGTAAGAATGCGAATAAATTATTTTTCACCCTTTTTTTGGAAATTAATTATCTATTTTATTTTTGTCCCATCCTACCCTGATGCCGAGGTAGGATAGGGCATTTTTCTTGTTACTGTAATTGATTGATAAAAATTTCAACGTTTCAAAGAACTACCATATAGTTTATTATGTATATTTTAAGTATTTTAAAACATTTCATAATGTTATCCTGAAAGTTTCAAACTTGTGCAGGCAATTTTTTTTTTTAAATGGCAGGTAATTTGAACATCGTTCATTAACCCATGTCATGCCGATATCAGTACTTTCTTCCCGTTACCCAGTGGGCACATGTGGACCGAAGCCACGGAGGTGAAGTACTGTTCGCCCACGCTACACACATTCACTCAGGCACAGCCCCTTTTTACAGGGGGGCCACATTCATTCAAAAAATATTTTTGTTAAAACTGTCCAACCCTACCCCACTCTTCCCTATTATGTTTATCCATAATTTTTCAATTATGACTTATGTTCAACTTTAGACCCTTAGACTATAAAGACCCACAGACAAATGAAGGAATACCATATTGTGAGAAGGATGAAGTATGCATGACACATAAGTATGAAACCAGTGGTATAGAAAGACCAGGACACTCGTATGAAACATGGTCTGATAACCTGTAAGTTTTTAATTGTGTATATTTCACCAGTATTGCGAAAAAAACCTTTTGTACTCTTACAAAAGAGAGGGCATAAGTGTATCTATGCCAGAATAAAACTTGGTTCAATGAAAGTATCAACGAGTACCTTAAATATAAATATGCCTACTATATTTTGCAAAACACTAAGGGTTTTTGAAATAGAGTGTAACAAAATAGGCTATTTCCTAAAATATTTATCTTAGACTCATACTTGCAATTGCAGATTTCTCCTTTTAAGAGGTGAAAATTAGAGAAACTAGTTTAAACTCCATGGGGGTGTCTACTTAAGAAAATGCAGAAAAGGAATTTTTATACTTCCCCCGTAGTTAAAAATTTTCAATGAGGTATTTGCATAAGTGGGGGATTTGCTTAATTTTACACTTTTTTTGATACGTTATAGTTTAAAACTCTCAAATATCAGATTTTAAGTTCAAAAATTTGTTTTAAATAATTTTAAATTCAATTTTATTTTTGCCAAAACACTACCTACCTACTTTAGTTCGTTCCATCATTTAAATGATCATTAGTTTTCTGTTTATGCCTGTTGTGGCCGTCACTTGGATATTTTTATTTTAGTTGTCAATGTACTTTTCCAAGAATATGCAAAGAACTTGAACACCCTTATCTATTTGAAGGAAAAATAACTTCGATAGACCGATGCATTATATTTCCAGTAAGTATTGATTATGGTAATTTCCTTATTTATGCTATATTTGACCAATGGTCAGCATACATACATAAAAAGAACTATTTTTTTCCTTATTATTCAAATATTTAAAATTGATATCCTAAGCGTAAATAAGGCTTATCTTCTTTGGAATTCCCATTATGTGACCAAAAAAGCAGATGCGTCATAATAAATGGCTAATATAGAGACGACTCTTGAGTGACCCGAAAGCTTTCACCAGTAACATAAGGTTAACCTGAACTTAAAACTTCTAATTGATAGTTGAAAAGGGGAAACAAGTTTAATCAGAGTTGTCGAAAAGCTTTACTATGATATATGAAAGCTAGCTATTTAAAGACTATGCGATGGATGTCACATTCACACCTCTTCTTTGTCTCAAATTGGTCATAACATGATCGCTCAGAGAAATTACAGATAGTGGTCACATCATCGACCTTAGAACACAGATAGACGGAGCATGCACGCGCATCCTCATAGCGGTATGCCGGTGCCTGTGCCATTGAAAACAAGGAGAGGAGGGGAGAGGAGCGATCTGCTGGGTCACGTGCAAGGTTTGTAGAGAGAGAAGGTTGGCTACAAACCTTTAGTCACGTGGAGTAGGGCCAAGTTGGGCCTGGCGAAACTGGGCGGAACGGCCGTACATGTTTCGTCCACTCACAAATTCTGCTTATTGAACTGTACCTGCGACCCCTCAGTGACCAACGTGAGCTTCACAGATGATTTCCAAATCGTTACATCTTAAAGTCTGTCGCAATGATTTTACAAGTGCAATATTTTAATTCGTATTTACTTATTTTGTGTGCCGATTTAATTTTATAATTATTAATATTAAAAAAAAATTCCTGTTTTTTTTGTATAGGGTCTAAAACACAGACTGTATGCTTGTAGTCCAAATCAGTTGTACTTACACGTTCTTTACGAGAAAAACATTCGAAAGAACACTATCGTGATGTAAGTTTTTATATTTATCTTTAGTAAAATATACAGGTTGTCTAGTTGTAACGCTTTACTCCTACACGCCTGGAGCTAGTATTTCCATAAACGTGGTGCCTACCCCTAGTAAAACGCCTATTCCGATGAAACCGCTTTAACACTCCCTACGTGCCTATCTCAAAAACTATAGGAGATACGAGAAAAAAGCCACTAAAAAAGTTGTCGAGCATTGTCTATTTATACAAAATGACACTTTGTAAACAAAAAAATCCCAAGAAAAGTGCGTTTTTAATTCACGTTTTAATGGGGTTAAGTAATATGAAAACGCGAAGAAAAAAACAGCCTTTTGTTGTGGATGGGGGCTTTGCCATGGGTATTTTTGATTTAAAAAAAAAAACACTCTTTTTTCTCGCTTTTTAATATAAGTACACTGCCCATTTTCCTCTATTTAATGCATTTTATGATGAAGGTATTTCAAGCAAATGTAACTCAATTTCATTACTGAATGATAGATTTGTTTATAGGAATGTTTTAATCACTATGAGAGACATTTTAGTAATAAGATTATGATCCATCTGTATTTCTCAAACTTGAACACATTAAGGTTTTTTCTGGTGATGTTCGTGTTTAGCCAGTGAAATTCAACAAGAATTCGTTATTTTTTTAAATGAAAAACTTTTGAAGCAGTTCTTTTCTGCTGTAAATAAGAATAAAAACTAGTTATTGTTCACATTTTTTGTGAGTTCAAAATTTTTTGTTTTGCTTTAAGGTGTGAATGCGTGCTAACTATTTATGAAAAGTATGAAGAAAAAAAGAATATTTCTAGCTACCCTGAAGATCCGAAGAGAACTCTTGAGTCGCACTTTTGCCCTCGGTAATAAATTATCTTGTGGTTCAAATAAGGTGATTGTAATTGTTGAAGCTTAATAGTAGGGGAGCCCAGAGTGTTTTTGGGTAGTAACTCGAGCGCGTCAGACAATCATAGGGGGGATACTTTGCATGCTTTTGAGTAACTCCACCAAATATAAGCTCTCTATGTTGGTGGGTTTGTCTAGAACAGCCCGTCAGATTTGTAAAAAAAAATTAGTTACATGGACATACTCGAGCGCGTCAGATAAAGATAAGGTAGGTTAGTTACCAGCTAAAAAGTGTACATTTTCTAAAATCTGCCGATTTGAGCGGTGGGCAAGGGAGCGGGAGGTTTACAAAGTTGCAAAGTAAAGCCAAGACCGGTAAGACGATTTCGCTCTGTTTGAGAAAAATGTACGAAACAAAATGTTTATAGAGCATTCGCACATGACGTCACAGGCTTGTGACGTCAGAGGCTTGGATGACAGACAGTATGATGGAAAACTATAGGATGCACATCGTTTATTTGTTTACTTTTGATGTGAATTTTGAAAAATAAGGATGTTTTATGTTTTTCTCCAAAGTTTACTTTAAAGTAACCTTTATTTACTCTAAAATAGCATCTCTGCATATTATAAGTCATTCAATAATACTACATTTTATATTTAGCAGTGTTCTAATTGCTGAAACCATTTCTGCCAGTGTTCTAATTGCAAGTACCATTCGCAATGCTACTAACATATTTTAAAATTCTTAATTATTTATTAATTGTTCAATTTTTAGTTTCAGTAGCATATTATAAGTATTTTACAGATGTATCGGACTCGCATATTGTTCTAACAAATGTAAACAAAAACATGTCACCTCGTAATAAGTCTTTTTCTAAATTTAGCTTACCACTAAAACACAAAAACATATGCACTTACCTTCAATAACTATTATTCTTTCGTTCCGATCTTTAACAGAGCCTAAAGAATCTTTTTAAATGAACTTTTCTTATAAAAACTAAATGCAGCGCGTATTCTCTATGGGAGCCTAATGTTAAAGAAAAGTTGTCTATCCTCCAAGCCAGCTTGATCACGTGATCGGAGACACGTGATTGAAAATGCTCTATAGACTAGAAGCCAGGAAACTAGGCTCAACTACTTGTAAACTGTCTTGGTAGCCAATCTGACGCGCTCGAGTATGTCCATGTAACTAGTTTTCTTTCAAATTTTGACGGGCTGTTCTAAACAAACCCACTAACATGGAGAGCTTATATTTGGTGGAGTTACTCAAAAGCATGCAAGGTATCTCCCCTATGATTATCTGACGCGCTCGAGTAAATCCACATTTAGCATCATGGGCTCCCCTACTATAATGTATTAAACAAGATCCACTGGTCAGATGACCTGAACTTTTAAAGAAGAGGTAAAACAAATGGAATAAGAAAAACAATTAGTTCGAATATTATCAACTGATGTCGCTAAATACCGTTAAAAAGTAATTTTGAGTTTCAGGGTAGTTTTTAGTGCAGTTCACAGAAAAACAATAGATAGCGTTGTTCGGAAGTAAAGAATAATCTCTTATATTACTAACATAAAACTGCCATTTTGAGCTGAAAAGTAAATATCTCGCTGCCACCACTGAGTGATATACCTGGAGTGCAAACCTCTTATACTTTAACTCTATGAAAATCCTGCCACTGATAAAAATCTGCTCAAAGGGGCAAAATATTGATGTTAAAACACGGTAAGCGTGTATTGAGAATAGTTCTCTAAAAAAAAAAAAACATTATTTAAAACAACATTTAAATCTGTTGTTTCTAGTACATCGTTTTTAACAAGACATTTTGTAAATATATACTGTTCGATGGCTTTTGCGCTCCATCTCATCGAATAAATAAACGTTTTAAGTTAGATTCTGTTAACAAACAACCAATAAGGGGAACTTGACCTTCAAATAACCTTTGCCTGCTTGGCGTAATGATACATTTTCATTTTGGCACGCTGAGTTTGCACCTTCAGACCTCTACGCTTTAGACTCGGCTGTGGCTGTTGAATTCATTGTTAATCTATTTAATCTAAATTGTTTTATAAATTATACTAATAAAGTTTATTTGATTTCGAGTGTTGATTTTCTAAATTAGAACGTCACCCCTACATCTAGGTGATCCACAATGTGATAAGGTTTTTTTAAATAGAATTTGTAAAACGAAAAACGTGGGGCTCATGCATTAGATATTTAATTTAACAGCTTCTCTCCGTACTCTTTATGCTTCTTATTTTTTTATTTACTGTGGATATATTAGTAAATAGAGTGGCCAATAGAGTACTAGCTGTAAATATTATTGCATGAGCCCCACGTTTTTCGTTTTACAAGGAGTTAGAAGAAAATTATTTTATACTTTTTAGTGCATTTTAAAAACGTGGTTTTTAAAAAGTTTTTTTTATTTAATAAATTATTTTCTGCTTTTTAGTTCTGTGTTCAAAATTTCAAGTCTCCACCTCATCGGGAAGTTAGTTCAAAATTGATTTCTAAATCAGCCCCCCCCCTGGGGGTTCAGGGGAAGCAAATTTAACCGAAACAACAAGATAATATCGCATTGTCATCCAGATATGAACTGTGTTCCAAATTTCAAGTCTACCTCATCGGGAAAATCGATTTCTAAATAAGCCCCCCTGGGGGTTCAGGGGAAGCAAATTTAACCGAAACAACGACATAATATCGCATTGTCATCCAGATATGAACTGTGTTCCAAATTTCAAGTCTCTACCTCATCGGGAAAATCGATTTCTAAATAAGCCCCCCTGGGGGTTCAGGGGAAGCAAATTTAACCGAAACAACGGCATAATATCGCATTGTCATCCAGATATGAACTGTGTTCCAAATTTCAAGTCTCTACTTCATTGGGAAAATCGATTTCTAAATAAGCCCCCCTGGGGGTTCAGGGGAAGCAAATTTAACCGAAACAACGGCATAATATCGCATTGTCATCCAGATATGAACTGTGTTCCAAATTTCAAGTCTCTACCTCATCGGGAAAATCGATTTCTAAATAAGCCCCCCTGGGGGTTCAGGGGAAGCAAAGGTAACCAAAACAACGAGATAATATCGCATTGTCATCCAGATCTGAACTGTGTTCAAAATTTCAAGTCTCCACCTCATCGGGAAGTTAATTCAAAATCGATTTCTAAATTCCACCCGAAAGCCCCCCTGGGGGTTCAGGGGAAGCAAAGGTAACCGAAACAACGAGATAATATCGCATTGTCATCCAGATCTGAACTGTGTTCAAAATTTCAAGTCTCTACCTCTTCGGGAAGTTAGTTAAAAATCGATTTCTAAATTCCACCCGAACAGACAGACAGACAGACAGACAGACAGACAACAAAGCGACCTAATAAAAACGTGGTAAAAAATCAGGACATTTCACTAAAGAGGAGAATATAATAATTTTTTCAACTGAAGGGAAATGAGACAGTTTCTGCTCTAAGATGAAAGGGAATACTGAACAAAAGAATCAATAAAGTTTATGAAACATTACTGTAACTATTTTGAGCGCCTTGAAGAATATTTAGTTATTTTTTTACTCAATTAGTTTTTCTCTTCTTATAAAAGTGTTCAGGCAAAGTTTCAGGTCATTTAACCAGCGGATACTTGTTTTATAGATTTTTATAAAATTAAATTTAATTGCATTCACCCTGCACACTTCATCAGAAGATATTGTTTTCTTTATATTCGTTATTTTAACTGTATTTTCTGTGTTTTCAGACGTAAGCTTGAAAACTCTGAAAAAGTAATTTCTTGTATGGAATACAATGTATGCAAAAAAGAATTTTATAGATATTTTGGGGAAGATATCGGCCCTGAACCGAAATATTTGCACCTTACGATTTCATTGTGAGTTGAAATGTACTTAAAATTTAAAAAATACACCTGTGTAAGAAAACACAATTTTTTAAATAATGTTCTCATTTTAGTTGTCTCTGTGGAGATAATAAAATTTGCACTAATGTTGGAAATGATTCTACTTCCAACCCAAATTCAACTATTGCTGTCTACAGATGTTTACCAACAGTGAGTATTCTGTAGCCCCATCAAGAGCCGCGTTCACAAGAGCCATTCTACCTGAGGAAAGGCGGAGAAAACTGGTTCTTCTTCCACCGCTCTCCCTACGCTAGGGAAAAAGCCACCTGACTATCAGTTGGAAATTCTCCCTTGGGATATAGTAGGAGGAAATCTTTTAATTGGATCAACCTCCTGTAGACGGCGCTCTCGCTCGTTTCCCGTAATGCATTTCTACGAGCTCGCTCGCTTGTCACGTGATTCTTTCTAATGGTAGGAAGAGTGCTCTTGTGAACGGGCTATTCAATTTCCTCACGGCTGGTTTCAGAAGATCCCTTTTCCTCTACTTCTTTAGCTCTTTCTCCGGTTGAACAGGTTGGCTGTTGTGAACGCGGCTAGGATCTCTATTTGTTTTTAGCCGGATAGCGACACTCTGGTTTAAAAGGCGTGAAAGCAATGACGTATTACCCTGAGGAGTGACCAATCCAGATTGTTTAGGAAAATCGCGGAGATTTTTCTTACGCACAAATGGGAGAAAAATAAGACACTGGGATAATATAGTGAAGTAAAAATTCTATAGGGAACACTGTTGTACCTTTGGCAAAAATCACGTTTTAATTTTTCCAACAGGGAAACGTTCTCAGGCTAAACTCACAGAAATGGACGAAAATTTTACAGGGGTTAGTTGATGATTAAAAACACATACTGTGGAAAAAATTAGCTGCGGAATTACAGTAGAAAAGCTATAAAAAATTCTTAAAAATCATAATTTTTAACGCCAAATGCAAACCTACTAGGTGAGAAATGCAGAGAAACACCAAATTCTTAAAGAACTGGTCGCGTTTTCTCTGAAGCAGTTTAAATCCGCCAATCAAAAAGGTTCATCAAATGCACGCCAAGTTGCCAAAGTGGTGCTAACTGAATACATTCGGCAACTCAGAACCCAATTTTCAATATTAATTTACTCCTCCCAAAATGAAATTCCGCAGCTAATTTTTTCACAGTTAAAAGTTGTAAATGAAACTTGTGAAATTTTTAACATACTTTGAATCATATCAACACCCTTAAGGGTTTTTTACGAATTTTTCATGTGAGCTAATCGCTCTTGTTGTATTATTTGAGGGTGTTTAGGGACATTATTTTTTTTCTACATGATTAAATTTTATTTTCAACTTGAAATTTGAAATGTTTAATATAGGAGTTATAAAGCTTTCTTAATAAAAAATTTTCAGAAGAATTTTTTATGTAATTTTTTGTATTACCCTCATTATTGTATTATTATTATTATTGTACCCTCATTATTTTAAATTTTGAAAAACTTCTTTGGAGATTAGAAAATTACTACAACCAAAATAAAGGTAATAAATAAACAAAACCTGGAACATTATATCTATAACTTTAGTAGTTTCTTATAAAAAAATCATGAACAAAACGAGAGGGTTTAATCTTTGTTTTTTTTTTAAGTTGTTTTGTATATGTAATTGTTTTTTTTCGTATTGTATTTGGACTTTTTCACTCCTCTTGGTAATCGACTTCTAATTCTAATACAGAGTTGAAATTTTTCTGTGAGCTTCTATTAGCTATTCGAAAAAAGTAGAGGGTGCCTAGAACTCAACCTGAAAAAAAGTTTTTTTGGGCCACCCTATTGTAGATTTATTTTTGTTGTAATTTAGAAGGGGTTGGAAAAATAATCAACCTAAAAATGGGATCACAGGGAATGATTGAGTTGAGAAACCCTTCCTTTACAGGTATGTGATAAATTCGGTCGTCGTCGACCATAGTTATAGCTAAGTTGCAGCTCTGGATGAATGTTATTGTCAATAGAAAAAGATTCAAACATATACTAATTACGGCGTATTTTTATCTCTTTCTGTTTATTTGTTGTTGATTTTTAGTCGGGACGCCTTCTATCTAAAATTTCGTCAACTATGGATTTTCAAAAATTTGTGTTAGAAAATTTATGAGTCACCCAGAAGGATGCAACAAACGGTGTATTTTTTATCTGTTTTCGTTTTTTTTTTGTTTTTGTTATTGATTTTTAAAAAGAGGGTGAGACTAATGGTTCACCTTGTATTCTGCGTTTTGTGTGTATATCTTTTTTATTCATGACGTGAATTTTTCACATGGAACTTTCTCCTTTATAATGAATTTTGGTAAATTGTTTTTTGCAGAATTTTGCTGAAAAGATATACCCTTGTAGGTCAGAGCAGAATTTTTTGATTACTGCTTTCCGCAACAAACCTTTACCTTCTACTGAAAGAGAACCGTTGAATAATTTTTTAAGGTATATGTTTCCTTATAATTCCAGTAAGATAGGGGAGGTTTGAATTAATAAGAAGGAAATAGGGGTAATAATAAACACACGAAAATTCCAAGACTTGCCTTAAAATTATGAAAGTCATTTTTTGAACGCAATAAACAGGGTGTCCCAAAAACACATTTTAAAAATTATTAATTAAAAAAGTAAAAAAGATAAAAATACGCTGTTTTTTGCATCCTACTCTGAAGACCAAAGAATTTTATGATACAAATTTTCGTAAATCATTGTTCCCAAACCCCCCGACAGGGTATGAAAGTATCAATCTTCCCATAGGAGATAATGTTAAATAGTGCTGCCATCTGTCGGGGGATTTTTGAACTATGATTTACGAAATTTTGTGTCATAAAATTATTTGGTCTTTAGAGTAGGATGCAAAAAACCGCGTATTTTTATCTTTTTTAGTTTTTGAGTTATTGATTTTTAAAATTTAATGCGTCAGTCTTTTTTGGGACACCCTGTACAAGCATATGGTGATTATAATTAAAGTTGCTAAAACATAGAAGGTTCAGAAAAGGAAAACTACTTATTGTTAAATGTTTTCATCCTTAGTTTGGTCAGAAAATGTTGTTGAATTTTTTTTCCTGTTAATAACTTCACTTCAAATGGCGCTATTAGACTACTAACTTTTTTACAAAATAAAGAAGAGTTAGATTTCGAACTTTAAAAATCCTCCTGCTTCAGGAATACTTAGGTGCAATATGAGGTCATTGTAAAATTGAAAGTAATCCTAAAATGGCTAAAAACATTAATTAAAGGATGATAATGATATTGATAATTGGTATTACATAGAGTTTAAATTTTCTTGAAATATATTTTTAGATTATAAATATGATTTTTAAATAGACTTAATATCTAGCTTTTCTTTTATAAACTTGCTGTTTTGCATTATGTTTTTTTTTGTTACAATGGGTTAAGAAGATATCTTTTTGAGCAGAAATTAAGCTATTTCAGCAAAATGACCATAAAAAGGTCAAAAGAGGGTCAAGGGTTCGTTCTAGAACTTCGAAACATAGTCTAAGTTTTCTGGGTTATTTTTACGTATGTATATACCAAGTTTGGTGCAGATAGGAAGGAAACTATAGATTTGTATAAAAGACAAACAAACACACACTAACTTTTATTATATTAGATTACAATTGTGATTTATTTCTGAGATTGTTAATTGCATTTTCAAACAATAAATCTGAACCCCGATTTGAACAACCCACGAGCCGCCAATGTCCAATAGTAATGTGGGAAAAACTATTAGATGGGCCGTGTTCAGAAACTTTTAACACGAGTCGATATAACGATTAGAACAACATCGAAAACGATCATTTTCAAACGAGTACTTCAGCCCTCTCGTTTCCTCAAAAACGAGTAATATAGCGGACTCTGATTGGTTGAAAAGAAATTCGCGTCATCGCTGGGAGGTTTGCAAACCTGGGAAAAATGTGGGAAAAATGCTTTCAAAAACCAAAGATAGTACACTAACTAATATAACCTTTCAAAATATACATACTACTTTCTCTTTCTCCTTGATTAAGTAAAAGAATTTTATGTTTTTCAGGATTTTGGTATTTTACCGACTGTTTTTATCAAACATATTTCGTAACAGTTTTCTTTCAATGTAGGTGCAGATGTAATTTTAATGCTCGACTTTCTAAGCAAACTTATCTCTACGGTTCTGAAGACGATCCTACAAGTCCTGGAGAAGTGATTTTTTCGACTTACTGTCCACCGTAAGATGCTTTAATTGTTAGCTTACCACGTCAAATATCTCTAAAGAGAAATTCTGGTGATAAAAATTATGAAAAGTAATAAATGAAATATTTTCTATTTCAAAGTTGTTATAATCGTTTAACTTAATCTGTAAAGTAGAGAAGTTTAGTTAGAAACTCGTCACATCAAAATTATCTTCAGTAAAAAGAGTTTATTTTCTGTGGATATACCCAGATAAGCAATGTAAGGTTTTAAAAATCAATCTTGTAGTAACCTTACAGGATTTTGTTATAGAGAGTCGAAACAACGTGATTTTTATGCACCGATTTAAATTACACGGAGTATAATAATATTAGTTTTCTCTTGATAGTTTCTGCATACAAAATAAATTTTTAACATATGCTTTTATGTAGAATTGAACAATTTGATTTAAGTACTTGTAAAGAAAACGAAGATTGCTTCGTGGAAGAGTACGAAGAATGTGGTCGAGAAAGGCCCGGAGAAATTTGGTTTAATGGCTATGAACTGTAAGTTCCTGTTTTACGTATAATAAATAATTATATTTTGGCAAAGAATATTTGAATCGCCAGTTTGAAAAAGAGAATAAGGCCAAGAATAAGTAAGTTGAGAAAATCGAGAGGAAAAAATAACTGTAAAAGTAATGGAAATTAAACAAATTTTTACTGCAAATTCAGGACACCATTTAGAATACAGAACAATCATCAAAAAAAAAAAAATATAAGTATATTCCAAAATATTGCACACTTGAAAAAAAAACTGACGTTGAAAGTTGGAAAAAAATCTGAAAAACCCCTTAAATTAAGAATTAAATTATATGCATGATTAGTTCATAACAAAGAAGGGGAAAATAGAAAAATTTAAATATATTACGAAGCTGTCTAGGGAGTCTAACATTCACTGGATTTAGAAAAGGTAAAAACACTTTTAAATCAAAGCAAATTTATTTAGGCTTAGTTAACAACATATAAATTTCAAATAAAATAAAATATTCAATGAATGAACATCGTTTTCGCCAAATTCAAAGGGATATAGCGTGTAGGGGGTAGTTTTTTTCCCCTCTCCCCACTCATGTGTAAAGCGTAGCATAGAGATTTTTTTTTGGCACAAAATGCCATTTTTTTACTTATTCCTTTTATAAACTGACGATTCAATTACTCATATCCATTAGTAATTATATCCGTTGCTGGGTGTGCAATAACTAATGGGATCCGTAAAATACGATTGGACCATATACTGAAATCCTAGTGAATACCACCAATCAATTTCCAAGATATGTCAGGGAAGCTGTACAAATTTTCCAATATAAAAATAAATTCAAAGACAATACGAAAGAAGAGGGGCTTGACATTTCAAGAGTGTGGCACCACCCGTCTCTTGTGAAAATCAGGACCAAGCAACAATGATGCATTACAACAATAACTGATGCATTACAACAATGATGCATCAGTTTCATTTTTATACCTCGCTCACTTAAATTGTTTACGCATTGTTTTAATTTGGTTATGTAATTGTTTGCTTTTGTCTTTTTAACTTTTTATATTTGCTAAAGCTATTGGCGGTTTTTCCCAC
This sequence comes from Tetragnatha montana, assembly GCA_963680715.1. Taxonomy (NCBI): domain Eukaryota; kingdom Metazoa; phylum Arthropoda; class Arachnida; order Araneae; family Tetragnathidae; genus Tetragnatha; species Tetragnatha montana. The sequence continues at coordinate 4,533,376 of OY796683.1, read as the reverse complement.
TGAGGATTCACTCCGAATCAGTGGGCGAAACGTTTGGATGTAATATACGAAAGATACAGTCTAAAATCCTGGAAAATGATTCAATGTATACTAGATTATAGTTTTCGATTATACACATAACCATGAAAACAATTATACCAATACTTTCATTAGAGTTTAGACCTATGTCTGGGGACCCTGAAAATTAAATTACAGGAACTACGATCTGTGTGCCATTGTTCCCCCAAAAACAAGTTATCCTTAATTTTTAGAGACGAGTGTATACATGAATAGGTGTTTATTAATTGAAAGTTTTCTTTTAAGCTGTAAATGCACTGGATCTCGTGTGTGTATCAGACACAGAAGAGTGGGAAAGGAATATATCCATCGATGTGAACGAAAGGTATGTATGTGTTACGGGCAAAGTGATAAATCGGGCATTATTAATAATGCCCTCAGTGAAGGCGGGCAATGGGATAAATTCAATGGAATTTATGAATGAAATTTATCACTTTGCCCGCCTCCACTTCGGACATTGTTAATAATGCCCGATTAATCACTTTGCCTGTAACATATGTATTAAAACTAGTTCCAAGTTATTTGTTTCAGTGCTTTTAAAGAGTTGAGCCCTCATAACTCAGGTTGTCATTGGAAGAATTTTCCTCAAGATTAATTACTCAGTTTTACTATATAGTCCAGTAACTTTGTCGCCTGAACGTATGGGGTAGTATGCGTCAAATCCGGTAGTTCTGATTTTTTGCAGACTTGTTTATGATGTTGGCCTAATGAATAATCCAAGTTTGTGACCTCGAGCGCCGAACGCAACTTTGTCAAAAATCGAAAAAACCGCGAAAAAATCGTTCTTTTTTCAAATTTTGGCGATTATAACCCTAAAGGACTAGTTTTTGAAAAAAACTTTCTTTGGACATTTTTAAAGTAGACTAAATTTGCTACAAAATGCACTACTCAACTTTGATTTTATGAAGAGTGGTTTAGACGCTAGAGCGCGCTGAAAAACAGCGATTTTTTGGCCTTTCCGCAAAAAAATGAAAAACGCGCGCTTCTACCCTCTACAAAATGAAAAATATTCACGTTATCAACACAAATTTTATACCACGTGAAAGAGAATTTAATTGTCTATAAATAACCTACCTTACATTATTATTTTTTGAGAATGGGGGAGGGAGCGAAGCAAGGATCGGAAATAAAACTTTCGCGCCTTACAGCCAAAACGAGCTCTCGCAGTTGTTAATTTCCAATCTGCGCTTTAATTCCGGTATATTACCAATAAAATTGATTGGTTGTTTTGGGTGAATTGATGACTAAGCATGTTTAAAAATATATTTTTAAAATTTATTTATGAAGTATTAGGTATTTTAGGCGGAATATTTAAAAAAAAGGATCAATTTTAGGATCAATATTTAAAAAAAATCATGTATTAAATTATGGGAATTTTTTAATAAACGAACTTATAGGTTTTTTTCATTGCTGAATCCGAATTTCAAGTTTATTTTCATTTAAAAAGTCACCTTCACATCAAAAAATGCAAAAAATCTCAAATTTTCGCTCTTTTGTTCGGTTTTTCACCAATTTTCTCAGAAAATATTCATTTCTCGAAAAATAGCAGTACACCAAATTAAAGTACGTAAAATTTCCTATAAGATGCACTGGTTCGTTTTTATTTTGCAAGGAGCGATGTACGCTGTAGAGCATTCTGAAGAAAAATGATTTTCATGTTTCTGTGTAAAGTGAAGAAACAGCTGTGTAATTCATCGCGCTCTAGCGTCAATACCTCTCATTATAAAATGAAAGTTGAGTAGTGCATTTTGTAGGAAATTAAATTTACTTTCAAGTGGTTTAAAATATTTGTCTGTTACGTGTATATATTTAGAGCTGCAGGGGGGGAAAGCAAGCGCTCTTCACTTTTTTTGTAGAAAGGCAGAAAAATCGCTGCTATTCAAAACGCTCTAAAGCGTTCACCGCCCCTTGCAAAATAAAAATGAATCAGTGTACCTTATAGGAAATTTTACGTAATTTAATTTGGTGTACAGCTATTTTTCGAGAAACGAATATTTTCTGAGAAAATTGGTGAAAAACCGAACAAAAGAGCAAAAATTTGAGATTTTTTGCATTTTTTGATGTGAAGGTGACTTTTTAAATGAAAATAAACTTGAAATTCGGATTCAGCAATGAAAAAAACCTATAAATTCTTTTATTAAAAAATTCCCATAATTTAATATATGATTTTTTTAAAAATATTGAATTTTCGCCTAAAATACCTAATACTTCATAAATAAATTTAAAAAATTATTTTTTTAAACATGCTTAGTCATCAATTCACCCAAAACAACCAATTTTATTGGTAATATACCGAAATTAAAGCGCAGATTGGAAATTAACAACTGCGAGAGCTCGTTTTGGCTGTAAGGCGCGAAAGTTTTATTTCCGATCTTTGCTTTGCTCCCTCCCCCATTCTCAAAAAATAATAATGTAAGGTAGGTTATTTATAGACAATTAAATTCTCTTTCACGTGGTATAAAATTTGTATTTATAACGTGAATATTTTTCATTTTGTAGAGGGTAGAAGCGCGCGTATTTCATTTTTGTGCGGAAAGGCCAAAAAATCGCTGTTTTTCAGCGCGCTCTAGCGTCCAAACCACTCTTCATAAAATCGAAGTTGAGTAGTGCATTTTGTAGCAAATTTAGTCTACTTTAAAAATGTCCAAAGAAAGTTTTTTTCAAAAACTAGTCCTTTAGGGTTATAATCGCCAAAATTTGAAAAAAGAACGATTTTTTCGCGGTTTTTTCGATTTTTGACAAAGTTGCGTTCGGCGCTCGAGGTCACAAACTTGGATTATTCATTAGGCCAACATCATAAACAAGTCTGCAAAAAATCAGAACTACCGGATTTGACGCATGCTGTGATGTATAAAGTTACTGGACTAATAGCTTCATCCATAGAAGCGCGTGTTACGGAGAGTAGTTTTTCTCCTCTCTTGAACAAATGGGTCATCCCATGTCAAATCAACAAGGCACTCAACCTGACCCTCTCAGATTTTTATGAAACTTTTAGGAATTGTTTTCTTCTATGATATAAATGAGAAAATGTTTCCATTATTCAATTTTATTGGTAATTTTTTTATTAAAATATTTTGAAAAAAGGAAGACAATCCAATTTTTGGCTCTTTAATCTTACATAACTCCAGTTCTATTTGTAAGAGGAAATTCTCTCCCCCCTCGTTTTAAAGATAATTTTACAAAGTTTAATTGGAAACCTTATTTTCCTATTTCATTACCTATTTATCTATCAACCTATTTTCATGATTTTTTTAATAAAAAAATAAAAACAAAACAATGTTGATATCCTTGAAATGTTTTGAAAAATATACATATTGTTTGCAACATTATAAGGTATGATATCAGAAACTTATAGAATGGGACAGCTATAGGATCAGGAGTTATTGGTAAAGAGTTGTTTTTAAATAGGTTAAAGTGGACAATTTTGGTGTAGTACTCCATATTTGCCCACTTTAACCAATTCAATAAATTAAAACCTAATTTTGAAAAGTCGAATCAAATCCTACACCTAACAGGTTAGGCATAGGTGTAAAAAATCATAAAACACAAGTAAAGTTTCACGAGAGGGTGAAGAATTTTAATCCTGATGAAACCTTGTATATTCAACAAATTACATCCATTGGGTATTAAAACTCAAGTCCTGGGGAGTTTTTCCATTGTTATTATGTATTTTTTTTGCATTTTTTAGCTAAACAAATACAAAATTTAGCTTAAAAAAATCAAAGAAACGTGTATGTTTGGGAACATTTTCTTTTTGAGGCCTGAAAAAGTGCTATTTCACTTGCTAAAATCTCATTGAATATTGAAGATATTTTCATGAAATTTCCCCCCTTTTTTATGTTGCCAACAATTTTCTCAATGAAATTCTTACTCTATCCCTTTTTGTTTTCGATTTTTAATGGCTAACTCCCGAAAACTGCCACCGGGGGAGCTGCCGTTTGCATTAGGTCGAGCGTTGTCATTTACTATATCGTTACCTCACTTGCACTTGCACTCACTTGCAATTGGATAGGCTGTGGGAATTGAGGAATTCATAATCATAGGACCAGCCTTGTTGGGCTTTGAGCCTGTAGCTGGTCGTCAGTCTTTGTATTTGTATTTGCATAGCTGTAGCTCTCTCCGTTGGCAAGTATTTTCAAGTTAAAGGGACTTTCCTATGCACCCTGTATGTATGCTTCAATTGGATAGGCTGTGGGAATTGAGGAATTCATAATCATAGGACCAGCCTTGTTGGGCTTTGAGCCTGTAGCTGGTCGTCAGTCTTTGTATTTGTATTTGCATAGCTGTAGCTCTCTCCGTTGGCAAGTATTTTCAAGTTAAAGGGTCTTTCCTATGCACCCTGTATGTATGCTTCAATTGGATAGGCTGTGGGAATTGAGGAATTCATAATCATAGGACCAGCCTTGTTGGGCTTTGAGCCTGTAGCTGGTCGTCAGTCTTTGTATTTGTATTTGCATAGCTGTAGCTCTCTCCGTTGGCAAGTATTTTCAAGTTAAAGGGACTTTCCTATGCACCCTGTATGTATGCTTCAATTGGATAGGCTGTGGGAATTGAGGAATTCATAATCATAGGACCAGCCTTGTTGGGCTTTGAGCCTGTAGCTGGTCGTCAGTCTTTGTATTTGTATTTGCATAGCTGTAGCTCTCTCCGTTGGCAAGTATTTTCAAGTTAAAGGGACTTTCCTATGCACCCTGTATGTATGCTTCAATTGGATAGGCTGTGGGAATTGAGGAATTCATAATCATAGGACCAGCCTTGTTGGGCTTTGAGCCTGTAGCTGGTCGTCAGTCTTTGTATTTGTATTTGCATAGCTGTAGCTCTCTCCGTTGGCAAGTATTTTCAAGTTAAAGGGACTTTCCTATGCACCCTGTATGTATGCTTCAATTGGATAGGCTGTGGGAATTGAGGAATTCATAATCATAGGACCAGCCTTGTTGGGCTTTGAGCCTGTAGCTGGTCGTCAGTCTTTGTATTTGTATTTGCATAGCTGTAGCTCTCTCCGTTGGCAAGTATTTTCAAGTTAAAGGGACTTTCCTATGCACCCTGTATGTATGCTTCAATTGGATAGGCTGTGGGAATTGAGGAATTCATAATCATAGGACCAGCCTTGTTGGGCTTTGAGCCTGTAGCTGGTCGTCAGTCTTTGTATTTGTATTTGCATAGCTGTAGCTCTCTCCGTTGGCAAGTATTTTCAAGTTAAAGGGACTTTCCTATGCACCCTGTATGTATGCTTCAATTGGATAGGCTGTGGGAATTGAGGAATTCATAATCATAGGACCAGCCTTGTTGGGCTTTGAGCCTGTAGCTGGTCGTCAGTCTTTGTATTTGTATTTGCATAGCTGTAGCTCTCTCCGTTGGCAAGTATTTTCAAGTTAAAGGGACTTTCCTATGCACCCTGTATGTATGCTTCAATTGGATAGGCTGTGGGAATTGAGGAATTCATAATCATAGGACCAGCCTTGTTGGGCTTTGAGCCTGTAGCTGGTCGTCAGTCTTTGTATTTGTATTTGCATAGCTGTAGCTCTCTCCGTTGGCAAGTATTTTCAAGTTAAAGGGACTTTCCTATGCACCCTGTATGTATGCTTCAATTGGATAGGCTGTGGGAATTGAGGAATTCATAATCATAGGACCAGCCTTGTTGGGCTTTGAGCCTGTAGCTGGTCGTCAGTCTTTGTATTTGTATTTGCATAGCTGTAGCTCTCTCCGTTGGCAAGTATTTTCAAGTTAAAGGGACTTTCCTATGCACCCTGTATGTATGCTTCAATTGGATAGGCTGTGGGAATTGAGGAATTCATAATCATAGGACCAGCCTTGTTGGGCTTTGAGCCTGTAGCTGGTCGTCAGTCTTTGTATTTGTATTTGCATAGCTGTAGCTCTCTCCGTTGGCAAGTATTTTCAAGTTAAAGGGACTTTCCTATGCACCCTGTATGTATGCTTCAATTGGATAGGCTGTGGGAATTGAGGAATTCATAATCATAGGACCAGCCTTGTTGGGCTTTGAGCCTGTAGCTGGTCGTCAGTCTTTGTATTTGTATTTGCATAGCTGTAGCTCTCTCCGTTGGCAAGTATTTTCAAGTTAAAGGGACTTTCCTATGCACCCTGTATGTATGCTTCAATTGGATAGGCTGTGGGAATTGAGGAATTCATAATCATAGGACCAGCCTTGTTGGGCTTTGAGCCTGTAGCTGGTCGTCAGTCTTTGTATTTGTATTTGCATAGCTGTAGCTCTCTCCGTTGGCAAGTATTTTCAAGTTAAAGGGACTTTCCTATGCACCCTGTATGTATGCTTCAATTGGATAGGCTGTGGGAATTGAGGAATTCATAATCATAGGACCAGCCTTGTTGGGCTTTGAGCCTGTAGCTGGTCGTCAGTCTTTGTATTTGTATTTGCATAGCTGTAGCTCTCTCCGTTGGCAAGTATTTTCAAGTTAAAGGGACTTTCCTATGCACCCTGTATGTATGCTTCAATTGGATAGGCTGTGGGAATTGAGGAATTCATAATCATAGGACCAGCCTTGTTGGGCTTTGAGCCTGTAGCTGGTCGTCAGTCTTTGTATTTGTATTTGCATAGCTGTAGCTCTCTCCGTTGGCAAGTATTTTCAAGTTAAAGGGACTTTCCTATGCACCCTGTATGTATGCTTCAATTGGATAGGCTGTGGGAATTGAGGAATTCATAATCATAGGACCAGCCTTGTTGGGCTTTGAGCCTGTAGCTGGTCGTCAGTCTTTGTATTTGTATTTGCATAGCTGTAGCTCTCTCCGTTGGCAAGTATTTTCAAGTTAAAGGGTCTTTCCTATGCACCCTGTATGTATGCTTCAATTGGATAGGCTGTGGGAATTGAGGAATTCATAATCATAGGACCAGCCTTGTTGGGCTTTGAGCCTGTAGCTGGTCGTCAGTCTTTGTATTTGTATTTGCATAGCTGTAGCTCTCTCCGTTGGCAAGTATTTTCAAGTTAAAGGGACTTTCCTATGCACCCTGTATGTATGCTTGTCCGAAAATATTTTTAATGATATAAAAAATGGAGCAATAGAAAACAAATTTGTGCAAAATACCAATAATATAAAGAATATTAATTATGTATGCATAATGAAATATATTCCAAATTACTTGTTTAAAAAATTTAATTTTTTTGAAACCTTTAGGGCCGAGCCACACCAAGGAAGCCACGCGAAAGCAATAAAATCAATCAATCTTGACCCCTTGGCAGGCCCGTTTCACATACTTGTCTTATGTGTAAAATAAACCTATACATTAAATAGGCTATTAGCAAAACATCTGTTTATTGTCATCTCTAGAAGTTACAAGCAATAAGCAATTTATTAAAATCTCCAGAACACAGGTAAACATAGTAGAAGTTGTTTTTTAGAGTTAATTTATTTATAATGAGTTACTAGTTATATTAAATTTATTTACAATGAGTTACTAGTATATGTAATATCTCACATGCCCTTTTTTTTTTTTTTTAAAAGAAAATTTAGTATCCATATCTTGCAGGTTTTATGATGGTTCTTTTTGGTCTTTCTGAGAGTAGTGTTTTTTCCTTACTACCATCTTCAGGTGCATTATCATTATCATTGGGACCTGCATCATCATTATCATTTGGACCCGCAGTCTCTTCAGTTGTCTCACTACTGGGACTATCGGTCGTCTCTTCAACTTCCCTTTCCGAGCCACTTGTATCATACAGATCTTCCACTGTTGAAGCTGGGATGGTATGGTCTTCCTCCTGGGAATTATCCGGTTTAATATGAAATCTATTTCTTCGAAAATAATTCCCTTCTGGCGTTTTTATCAAATATGATCTAGGCTGTGGTCCAACAGATACAATGGTTCCCTGCTTCCACGGATTTTTGCTTTTATGCCTAAACCATACTTTTGCAAAGTTAGGGAGCTCTTGGAGGGTATTCCCTTGTCGGTTGGCATACTTGTTTTGGGTTACTTGTCTTTTCTTCAAAGACTTCTGGGCCTCTGTTATGTCGAATTTAGGTTTTAGGCGATCTTGATGGGTAGGCAAAAAGGATCGTAAACGCCTTCCCATTAACAACTCAGCCGGAGAAGGGAGATCTTTTGCCGGTTGTATTCGGTAATCGATAAGGACTTCATAAATATCTCTACCTTCTTCCTCTGCTTTTTTAAGAGAATTTTTGAGGGTTTGAACGGCGCGTTCCACTTGCCCATTTGCTCTTGGGAAACCCGGTGAGGTTATTTGATGTGAGACATTCCACTCTTTGAAGAATTTCTGGATCTCATAGGAGCCGAATGGAGGGCCTCCATCACTGATAAGCTCTTCTGGTATCCCATGTGTTGCGAATATGGATTTTAACACGGGAATAAGAGTTTGAGCCGTAATACTCTTTAGAGGTTTCAACTCAACATACTTCGAAAAGTAGTCAATAAGGAGAAGATTTTGCTGTTGCTTAAAGTAGAAAAAATCACAGGCTACTTTCTGCCAAGGTCTTTCAGGTAAATCGACATCCATTAAAATTTCTTTTTGATTTTCTCGTTGATACTTTTGGCAAATTTGGCATCTCGAAATAAAACGTTCAACATCTCTGTTAATGTTAGGCCAATAAAAATATTCTCTTGCCTTAACTTTAGTAGATACAACACCTTTATGAGATATATGCAATTTTTTCAAAATATCTTCTCTAGCAGTCGTTGGAACAACAAGTCGTTGTCCTCGACAAATTATACCCTCTTTCGTCTTGTATAATTCTTCTTGGCAATGCCAATAAGCTTGTGCAGCCACTTTAGTCTTGGATTTTTCTGGCCATCCCTTTTCTATGTGATGTATGACATCTTTCAATTCTTCATCATTAGCTGATAGTTCTGCTAATTCAATCCACTTGGTCCTTGAAGCTTGTGTCACAAGGTTGATACTGGCATATGTCTCGTAGCATTCTTTTTCTTTCTCATCAAAAATTTCTGTTGCTGACTGCGCTCTTGACAAGGCATCTGCAATGATGAGTTGCTTTCCAGGTACATATACAAATTTTATCTCATATTTGTTCAACCTAAGCAGCAAGCGTTGAAGTCGTGGTGAGATAGCATCATATGGTTTTTTACTAAGACCTAAAAGTGGTTTGTGATCAGTTTCAACCACAACAGTTCTTCCATACGTGTAGTAATTGTAATGTTCCAATCCATAGACTACTGCCAAGAGTTCTTTTTCAATCTGAGCATACCGTTGTTGGGCATCAGTTAAAGTTGCTGATCCATAAGCAACAGGTTTTCCTTCTTGAAGAAGTGTTGCTCCCAATCCATTTTTACTGGCATCAACGGACACAGTCAAGGGTTTCTTTTCATCAAAATATTGTAGACATGGAGCTTTAGTAATTGTTTCCTTAATGTGTTCAAAATCTCGTTGAATATTGCTGTCCCACAACCACGTAACTTCTTTCTTCAAAAGTTGACGAATAGAATGTGTCAAATTAGATAAATGTGGTGTGAATTTAGCAAGATATGTAACCATGCCTAGGAATCTCTGCAGATCTTCTTTATTTTGTGGTACGGCAAACTCATTTATTGCGCTGATCTTGTTAGGATCAGGCTTAATACCTTTACAACGCCTTTGGAACCTTTGGAACGCGCCGTTCAAACCCTCAAAAATTCTCTTAAAAAAGCAGAGGAAGAAGGTAGAGATATTTATGAAGTCCTTATCGATTACCGAATACAACCGGCAAAAGATCTCCCTTCTCCGGCTGATCTTGTTAGGATCAGGCTTAATACCTTTATCAGACAACACATGCCCTAAATACTTAACTGATGATAACGAAAGTTGAGTTTTATCTTTATTAAATTTTAAATTTGCTTTTCTTGCAATTTCGAGTGTTCTACGCAGCAATTTGCAGTGTTCTTCAATCGAAGATGAACCCAAAGCTATATCATCAAAATAGGGATTTATCTGTGATTCATTCTCAAAAATTTCATCCATGGCTCTTTGGAATTCCTCCGGAGCATTATTTAATCCAAAAGGCAGGACAAGAAATCTGTATCTTCCCCATGGAGAAGTAAAAGTTGTCAAATATGAAGATTCTTTAGCCAAAGGCAACTGCCAGAAACCATTTTTTGCATCCAAAATTGTGAAAATTTTGGAACCCTTCATTTTGGATATGAGGGAATCTGCTGTGGGTATTTGGTAACGAGGTCTCTGAATGGCTTCGTTTAAAGGTCTGGGGTCTAAACAGATCCTTAATTTATTAGGCTTGTTAATTACAACCATATTACTGACCCATTCTGTTGGTTCGTTTACCTTGGTTATTATACCATTTTCGACCATCCTTGCTAGCTCTTCCTTGACTTTATCATGCAAAGCAAGGGGAATTTTTCGCGGAGCCGCGACATGAGGGTTAGAATTTGGTTTCAGTTTTATGTGCACGGTTTTGTTTATGCGACCAGTACCAGAAAACACATCTGAAAACTCATTTAAAACTTTTTGGGGTGAATCAACCAAGTTTATATTCTTATTGATTGATATATTCTTATTGATAGAATTCAATCTTTGTACCAAACCCAAACTTTTACAGGCATTAAGACCTAATATAGGACAGGAATCAAGAGTCGTGACTAAAAACTTAAATTCATTTTCAGTTTTACCAGTTTGGCATTTTAAATAACACTCACCTAAGACAGGGACGATATTATCACTGAAATCCATAACTCTTGTATAACTTTTTCTCACAATTGGCTTTACTTCCCATTTCAGTAGTTCCTTCTTTGGAATTATATTAACTTGTGATCCGGTATCTAATTTAAATACTACTTCATGATTGTTCACATGCACTTTCTGGAGCCAAACAGATTCCAATGTCTCCGAACTCAGCTCATCAAGTGATTTCAATTCACCAATGTAAATGATATCTGAATCTTTTTCTTCAATCACATTGACCTTTCTAGAGCTATGACCTCGATGTTTCACTTTTGTTTTACAAACTACTGCCCAGTGGTTGCTGTTCCCACACTTATTACATCTTGATCCATATGCCGGACATTTTCTTGCCTCATGAGAAGTTCCACAATTTCTGCAAGTTTTCTTTAGATCCCTATTGAAATTTCCTTGAGAAAACTGGTTAGGTCTAGACAAATTCTTTGTCTTCGCAATAGAATTCACTGTTTTGTTTTCATTCATTTCTATGACTTGTGCTCTACTATGTTCTGCCGCTTTACATTCACTAATTACATCAGAGATGGTTTTTTCTTTTCTAGAAGTTTCTCGAACTAAGCGTTCTTGCAAAGGTTTATCTATAAGTCCATGTATGATTTTATCTCGGAGCATTCTATCCTGCGATGTTCCGTAGTTACAATCAACAATAGCACTTCTAAGTCGGGAATAAAATTCTGAAAATGTTTCACCCTTTTCTTGCTTGATTTCCAAGAATTTAAAAGATGCAAAGACTTCATTTTGGTAATCCAAGAAAAAAATATCAAATGCTTTGGTTATTTGTTCCAAGCTTACCTCCTCTTTTCCATCTTCTGGTTTCAAGTCAAACGATCGTAAGTTCTTCTTTAGTTCCTCTCCACAAACGTGACGGAATAATGCAGTTTTAGTTTTTTCGTCTTCCTCTGTATATTTAATAGCTTCCATATAATCCTCGAAGTCTTGCTTCCAGTATCTCCAGGCCTCTGACGGGTTAGCTGTTGAGCTAAAAGGTGACACTATAGGTAAATTTGTAGCCATTTTATGCAGTTTAAACAAAGGAAGAATTGCGTTTACTCTGACACCATTTCACATACTTGTCTTATGTGTAAAATAAACCTATACATTAAATAGGCTATTAGCAAAACATCTGTTTATTGTCATCTCTAGAAGTTACAAGCAATAAGCAATTTATTAAAATCTCCAGAACACAGGTAAACATAGTAGAAGTTGTTTTTTAGAGTTAATTTATTTATAATGAGTTACTAGTTATATTAAATTTATTTACAATGAGTTACTAGTATATGTAATATCTCACAGCCCGTAGCCAGGAATTTCCCTTAGGTGGGGCACCCACTTTTTCAGGGGGGGGGGCAAGTAAAATAATTGTTATTACTCCTGGATTTATGTAAATTTTATTTTTACTTGTGTTTGGTTAATTTATATACATGCATTTAGTTTATCAAATATAATGATAATTTATTATTAATTATTACAATAGTAAATATTTAGGAGGATAATAATAATTGCTTTTAAACCCTTTTTCATTAAATTTAAGGAATATTTTTAATTTAACAGAAATTTTTTTTGATTAAATCTATACCCATTCAAGTAATTTTGTCTACTCTCTTAAATTAATTTATTACCTAAAGTAGACAAGTTAATTTTTAATAAATTCCAAACAGGCGTACACAGAAATTTATTTCGGGAGGGGCCCAAATTTACTCCCCAGCCTATCCCACACATATTTAATAGGTCCAATATAGGCTTTTTAGGTGATAATTTAGGCCCTAAAAATTAATATAGGAAAAGTTGTTAGTAATAAAAATACAAGTACCAACTGGGGGTCCTCCCCCAGAAAATTTTTGGAAGTTAGACTAAAAAAACAGGTTTTCAACTAGTTTTGGTACACTAAGTCTGAATTACTAAGTCCTAAGTCCGAGTACATTTTTATGAACTTAATATTTAAAAAATTATTAAAAATAGTAGAGTAGTAGAGTTCCAAGTACAAAAGGGGATTTGGGGGTTCTACCCCAGAAAAAGTTTTGAACCTTACCCCTAAAAACAGGGTTTTAACTTGTTTTTGGTACACTTAGTCCAAATTTTGGACATATATTTTTTGATAGGATTTGGTTTTTGATGAACTTATTATAATAAAGTTGTTAATAAAATTCCAAGTACAAAAGGGGGGATTGGGGGTGAAAATTTTTTGAATTTTGACCCTTAAAAACAGGGTCTTAACTTATTTTGGTACACCTAGTTCGAATTTCGGGAGGGGCAGGCCCCCCTCGGCCCCCCTATATACGCCCCTGATTCCAAGTACCAGTAATACTGCAACGTTCCGTGCTTGTAAAACCTTCAACCAGTGCAGTGTCCAACAATCTACAGATTTATTGCTTGGGGGTAAATTCTGAGGGTAAAAAAGTTAACATAGGCCTTAAATGGATTTACAAGTAGTGTTTTCCAAGCCTTGCTTTTGGATAGATTTTGTGAAAATTTTCTAGGGGGGGGCAAACAAAGATGCCAGGGGGGGCTCAGCCCCCCCCATGCCCCCCCGTAGCTACGGGCCTGCCCCTTGGCCCTCGCAACCTTCGCAATACAAGATAACGTTAATTGACTTCCTGGACAGTCGAGTAAACAAGACACTCTCAACCCCCTCTCTTCTATTGGGAAGGCTGAATGGGGAACCTGATTCCGCCAGTCAAGATAACGCTTTTTTTATTGCTCTAGCGTGGCTTCCTTTGGTGTGGCTTGGCCCTTATTAAATTTTCGGATGCGTGTTGATCTAATTTTATTTTCATTTCAGTATTGCAGGATAGGAGATGTGTGCCGCATTCTTGAATATTCTGTTCACAAAGAACTCATAGACATAATAACTCCGTAAGTGGTAGTTTTAATAATGAATTAAAGTGTGGATACAATTCAAATAGTGGGGTATGCACATAGAGAGGAAATAGAAGTGGAGAGATAATTCCCATTGAATCGAGTCCGGAAAAGATGACTCGATGTTGGCAGGGCTTTGAGGCGAAGAGTTGGCGCTTCCAGTAAGACCGCCATCACGTGTCAGCGGTCTTTGGTTGTCTTTCTGTAAAATTATCTTAGTCACTCTTCACTCCATTGCTCACTCCACCACTATCTCTCCTCTGTGGGCATGCAGAGGAAATAAGCAATGTTTCACACTTGTGAGAAATGCCTAGTGATACAGTGATTATCGATTTTCACATGAGAAAAAAAAGAATGAGATCTAATACCTTCCCAACTTTGATTAGACATTTTGTGGAAAAATAGGTAGATATTATTTCAACCTTCTTCAAAATTAATTAAAAACAAGATGAGATACTTGAGAGAGTACCTAAACCTTCAAACTATAATGTTTCTCCAAGTCAACTTGGTACTCATTTAATCGACCCCAGAGGGATGAAAGGCAAAGTCTGCCTTATCCCATGTGCAGTAAAAATGTAGTGTAGTAATTCTGTTGAAATAAATGGTAAAACCTGAATGAATAGCGACATAAAGTTTTTTAATGATTTTCACTTGGGAATGATCTCAATTATAGTGTGTTTTCAGGTGACGTCACAACCGGTTAATTTTCTTTTAACTGTGTACCTTCTGTAGGGCTTTTAACTGCTGCTAAGGCCATTGTTTATCTGTTGCTAAGGCGTTTTTTAGGTATGGGATCATGTGATTGCAAATGCTCCAATAGAAGAATTCCACGGCCAGTCATTTTCTGTAACTGTTAACCTCTGTAGGGCAAAAAACTGTAACTACTCTGTTGCTAAGGCCGTTGTTAGGTCCGAGTCATGTGATTGAAAATGCTCTATAGCATAATAAAAATAGGCCACTAGTGTTCTGAATGCAAATTGATTAAATGTAAAATTAATGTCAGTCAAAATAAGGGGTGAAAGTGACCAGTGGTCAAGGGTAGATTAATTTTAAGTGTGACTGATGAGGAACGGCCTCTAGAGTACCATAGATTAATCACATATGGAGTCAATCAAAATAAAGGAGGAAAAACCTAATATTAAGCTTGACTGATTAAGTCGAACCAGTAGTATAACAGAGAGTAATGAGACCCATGTCAGAGCTAACAAGAAAGGGGAAATATAGGTATCGGGCAAACGAACCTGTCGGGAAATTGAATCACACAGACCCTCTGAAAATATAATCCACCTTAACTACATTCAGTTCATATGAACGGTATGACATCTAGCGAGGTTCTTGAATAGGTAAAGGTTTTTAGTGTTCGGCAACTAGTGGTCAAAAAATAGTTAACTACTAACTAGTCTGGGAAAATCTAGTTGCAACTAGTAGTTAACTATTTTTTCCTGGGACTAGTTACAACTATAGTAGTTAATAGTGTTCGGCACTAGTTAACTAGAACTAGTTGCAACTAGTAGTTAACTACCGATCAACTAGTAGTTAACTAGTAGTTTAACTACTTTTGGTTTAAACTAGTTAAACTAGTAGTTGAACTACTTTTTTTAATAACTACTAGTTGAAACTACTTTCAAATTTTCAACTACTTTAAAAAAAATTTTTGTTTAAAATTTCAAAAATATTTAAAATTTTTATCAAAATGTACAAAAATTACACTGCTATTTATAACTACAATGTCATGGTAGAGTACTCAAATACCATAACCAGAAATAAAGCGCCGTTTTGAGCGAAGCATAAAGGTTTTTGTGATATAGATAAGAAAGATGTATTAGAATTTGGGCAAAAAATAGGTTATGAAGTTAAATAGACTAGTTAACTAGTAGTTAACTACTTTGGGAAATAGTTAACTACTAGTTGCAACTAGTCCCAGGAAAAAATAGTTAACTACTAGTTGCAACTAGATTTTCCCAGACTAGTTAGTAGTTGGTAGTTAACTACTTTTTGACCACTAGTTGCCGAACACTAGTAGTTAACTGTTTCCCAAAGTAGCTAACTACTAGTTAACTTGTCTATTTAATTTCATAACCTATTTTTTTGCCCAAATTCTAATACATCTTTCTTATCTATATCACAAAAAACGCGCAAAAAGGGCCTTTAATTCTGGTTATGGTATTTTGAGTACTCTACCATCTTAATTAAATTTGTTACAGTACAATTGTTTCTATATTTTAATAAAAATTTTAATAAGAATTTTTTTGAAAGTAGTTTCAACTAGTAGTTATTAAAAAAGTAGTTCAACTAATAGTTGAACTAGTTTAAACCAAAAGTAGTTAAACTACTAGTTAACTACTAGTTGATCAGTAATTAACTACTAGTTGCAACTAGTTCTAGTTAACTAGTGCCGAACATTAAAGGTTTTTATGATCACCCTCTATTATGGTTTGTTCGTGCTTTTCTTGAAGACAACGTTGATTAATTTTACTTCTGTTTGAAAATTTGCTAAATGATTTGTTTTTTTCGTTACAGCTGTCATTGTGAAAAAAAATGTTTTTTCCGTGGCTACGATTCCATATTAACTTCAATGGTATACGGAAACGAAACACACATCTTTGATTGTAAGGATGAAAAGTGAGCAAGCTACACATCTTGAAGCCAGAAGCGACTAATCGAGAAAAAAAGTGTTAAAAGACTGAATGGCTGTTCAATAAATTTAATGACTTTGACTACGAACTTTGTAGATTACTTAGCTATTAAATCACATTTGTTACTGTAAAATTAATATGTGTTCTTAACAGGTGCGAATCTAGTGCTGCTCCAAGGAGAAGGCACTTTCGCGGATCACTTCTGCCTTTGGATTTGGACGCAAAAAGACAAAACAATGCTTTTTTTCTCTAAAGTATCTCACGAGACATCCATGATATTTTTTAATCCACTCCCGTCAATTTTGATTAAAAAATTTGATCCAGTGAAACAATATGTTTATTAATAGTGGAAAAGGGGTTAATTTGAAACAAGGGGTAGGGGACTAGACGTCCCGTTTTTGCCTCTCTGTTCCGCTGACCGAATGTTCAGCTTTTCTGAAAAACCTAGATTTCTTTTCAATTTTTGGGGGTACCTTTCAAACGTTCTTAATTATTAGGCTGAATTATTACTGACTTATTAGTTGTTATTTCAAAATTTATAAACAATTGTATACATAACACAATTCACCCTTCTGTAATTGTATGTTACGTTCAGGGTGCTCTTATAAGGTTCAACCTTCTCTTCTTTTGAGGATTGCGAGGATTTGATTTTAACATGCTAATATCTCCTAGAATATTTAAGATATTTTTTATGAAACTTTTTTTCTGTGCATTCGTCATGATATTGCCAACAATTTTATCATCGAAATTTTTGTTCTATCTCTTAGTTTTTTAAGTAATTTTTTAAACTTTCGTGTTTCGCCGCTAGGGCGCTGTACGCCATCTCAATGTATTCAGCATGGTCATTTACCTAGGTGTACACCTTATTTCCATGCTTCCATGACCCCAGGAGACATTGGTTAAAAAAAAAGCCCTTGAAACACCCTGTAGATTATTTCACAACCCAATATTGCTTTAGAATTATGAAATATTGTTTCATATGGATTGTAAATTAAGCTTTAGATTATGAAGAATTGATTACCGTGCTGTGTGACTGCGAAAGCGTCATAAACAAAAAACCCACAAAAAATGCATTTTACCTTGCTTTTAAACCGTTGACACTATTGTTAAAGTTTTGGCAATTTATTTAAATATTTGATGTTCAAAACAACTTAGTGATATTTAATGGGTCAATTAATAGTATTGAACCAAATTTAGCTTAATTTTGGACAAAACAAATTGTGTTCTGGGGAAATATTGGGCCTTAAAACATTTTCTGCACCCCTGCACTAGGCTTTTTTTGGACCCAAATTTTTTTCTATGCCTTTTACACGAGAATATTTAAGTCAAATTTTAACCTTCATGCATTTATAGGTTAGGATTAATACTTATATCCTAGCGAAAAGGTGGGTTCTCTTCTAAATTATTTAACTCTGGACCTTTCAGAGTGACCTTTTCTATTTACAAATCGTAAAAAGCCCTTAACTAAAAGCAATTCATAGCACTTAAAATTTAGATTTGAGAGATCTCATCTATGTTGATGATATAGTACATTTAATTTTTATAGAAAATTCATGGGACTAATTTGCTAATTAAAAATGTTAGAGTTATCCAAGTTTCACTGTTTTAACAGGTAAATATTTCTATCTGTTATCACTAAACATCAATGTTTCTTTACAGGATTTGAAGCATGGCATTGGTATTGTAGTCCCTGAAGATTCCCTCATCTCATTTCATTATGAAGCTTTTGTTGAAGGCAGGGCTGATCCTTTTGACTCAACCAGGATTAGGGATAAACCTTACAAGTGTTTGTAAGTACTAGTTCTCTTCTCTTAGGCACACTTTTTGAGTGTAATGGTGCCCACTATTATCAGCTAATAAATGAAGTTTGAGGGTGACATCCCAGGGGTTGATTCAGCTGAAGATCGGGGCTGTTGCCCCTTCACAAAATTCCACCTGCTAAAAACGGACCCTTCACAAAATTCAAATTCTTAAAACGACCCTTTCTCAAAATTCAAATTAGATTTAATCATTATTTGCAAAAAAAAAAAAAAAAAATCGCAAGATCTTGTTTGTTATAAATCAAAAAGTTTTTTATGATAATTTAGAAAATTATAATATAATTTGACTTCAATATTTCTCAAAAATATTTTCTCTTTCACTAAAATTGGCCCCAAAAATTAAAACCTTGAATGACCCCTGCATAGCTGCCAAGTACTCCGATTTTATCGGAGTTATTCCTATTTTTGGTTTCTTCTCCGATAATTCGATTTTTCCCTAAAAACTCCGATTTTCGCGATTTTTTAACCCTTTCGGAACTTTGTTGCAATCGTAATAAAAAAAAAACAATTTTAATTTCTAAAAGCCTTTAGAGTTATTTCAAGGTGTCTACTAGAAAGTCCTGAAATCGCATTACAGTCCTAAATTTCAATGAAAGATTGCGAAGTTTCATTTATGCTTCGGAACTTTTGCCTGTAAAGTTGGCTTTTTGCATTTCCATGACGGGTTGAAAAAAAAAACTTGACGTTCGCGATCGCGTTTTTCTTTCTTCGCGTTGATGTCTTTAGTTTTAAATAAAAAGCTTGTTTTTGGAGAAAGTGTTAACTAATAGAAGGCTAATTACAAAATTAAAAGAAAACAAAGAGAAATTATCATTTGAATAAAACTCAGTTAAGAGTTTAAATATCAAACAAAGAATTACAAATGGTAAACAGTATGGAGAAATTCGGTTGTGTAGACTGTAGATGATATGTATATGAAAATATTAAGTTAAATTCTATTACTTAAGTATTATTAAATTTTTTTATCTGAATTATTTGTGCTTAGTAGTTCAAATATTAACTAAAAGAGCAGCTTAAGTTTTAAAATAGGTGGGTAGGCTTTCATATGTAGTCCGTGAAAGTACTCCTATTTTTTCCCCCATCAGGTTGGCAGCTATGCCCCTGCATCCACTGTATTCTGTGATCATCCCTCTCAAACATGGCTTACAACTTGGGCACCAATTAACCTCAAATGTGTGCATTTTAATACTGTTAAACGAGGTGATATTTCAACACAGCACAGTTCTAATTTACAAAATGACATGATCCTAAAATTTAGGAATAAATCTAATTGTCTTTCAAAGGCAACTTGAACATAATTAAAAATTAAACTTTGAAAATAAATCTGAACATTTCACAAGCCAAATTTGATGTGTAACACAGGAACTCAATCAGGGCTTCCATAGGCTACTAAAGTGACTATTTTATGGGTTTGGCAATTATGGCTACTATTTTTAGGTTAAATTGGGCTAAAATTGACTATATTTAGTGAAATCATCAGCTGTTTTTTTGCAACTATTTTCTTTCCCCTTCGAAATTTCTTTTTTCTGACCCACAGGGGGGTTTGGAGCGTTTTCGACGTTTTTGAGCCCAGCGGCGTCCCAAATGACCCCAGATCTTCGTTATTTCGCAGGAAGGTACATAGCAACAATATCTAGAAAGGCATTTTTCAGATTTTGAATATTCGAATTTTAAGGGGTCTGAATATTCCAAAAACCCGTTTTTGCTTAGCATAAACCAAATTTTACATTTTCGAAGAAAACAGTACCGAGAAATCGATATTACGAAGTGAACTGTTGGTAATACCTTCTTGAGAGAATTTCAAAGAAAGTAATTTCTGGATTTTTTGATATTCCATTCTGGAGGGGGTGCACGGAGGTTTGAATATTTACTCCCGTTTTTAGTTCTTGCATTCTAGTATCCACATTATTAATGTGATTGTTATGAAATTTTAGCATATTGTTCTTCACACAACCAGGAAAGTTAGCGAAAAAGAATTTTTAAAATCAATGCATTCCAAGCAGCATTTTTCGGTTTTTTTCTAAATTCTTAAGCTTAGCCTTCAATTTTAAATTGATAACGGTTATTGCTCCTTCCAGGTGATGCAAAACCTCTATTGTTGGAAATATTTATTTAAAAATGTTTTACAACAGGTGAATTTTTTAAAACTTTGATAAAGAAATAATTTTTGAAGATTAAATAATTTTTTTATGATAACCATAAACCGTTCCACTGAAATATTTTATTCTTTTTTCTATTTAATCAAATTTAAGTATTTCCAGCAAAGTTCAAATTAAACAATATTTTATCAGAGGCATTTTCAGTGTCGATTCAAATGATGTTTACTTTTATTTCATGTTTGAAATTTCTTTCAATGAATGAGTTGATGATAAATAAACAAAGGGGGGTTCAGGGGGTCTCTCCCTGATTTAAAAAAAAATCTCACTATTAAAAAATGGTTATAATATTAAAAAATGGTTATAAAAACTTTAATTCTAAACCGTGTTTTTAAGGTTTTGTTTAACATCTTAAAAAGTATGTGTATTGAATTACTTTTTATTTAAAATTGAGCGGGATGAGGGGGAAATAAGTTTTATCTATAGAAATTGGTATTCAATAATAACCTTTATTGTGAAGCGAAGGTGGAGAGATTTGCCTCAATTATACATTTATACCAATTGCAGAAATGGATGGAGGGAGCAAAGGACATTAAAGAGAAAAAAAAATAAGGGGTTTCAGAAGGTCCCATGACTTTTTTTCTATTTTGAAAAAATACTCTTTAAAAACGGGGATGGGGATTTCACACATTAAATCTAAACAGGTGGTATTTTTAAAGGTTTTTTTTACAGCTTAACGAAGTGGTATATGGCATCAAAAAAGAATCCTAGCGGGAAGACTGTTGACTATTGCATCTAAACGATAATTCTTATTTATTTTAACACACACAGTTTGATAAGCCTTTTATCCCCCGAGCAACGGCGGGCATATCAGCTAGTTCTTGATAAAATTCAATATTTTCTTTGAAACACGATTGAATTTAGGTTCATTTGACTCTTTTATTTGAATTGAACATTTGAATGGCTTGATACAGATTTTCGTTTCTTGCTTTTAATATCTGAATGTCAATTAATTCTTATATAACTTATTTAATTGTATAGCATCTAGAACTCCTGTTTTATTCAGGCACCAAAATTATTTAACAAACCCCAAATTCCTTTACTCTGTATCTCCTCTCCACCTTCCCCTAAGAACCCTACTTTGAGAACTTTTAATTTACAGTATTTTTCTCTTTTAGGGTTGGAGATGGTAATCTTCTTCCTGGATTAGAACTGGGAGTTAGGACCATGAGGAAAGGAGAATATGCTCGATTTATTGTCGATTCTTCATATGCTTATGGAGAAATGGGGTGCCCACCTCGCATACCTGGTGGTGCCTCGATTCTATATGAAGTACAAATGCTTAGTTTCATCCCGGCGAAAGACGTCATTGAGTTTGAAGACATGACCCCGGAAGAACAGAAGAAGGCCCCGTTCGAGAAAATAACTTCGGTGTTTCAGTGTGAAAACACAGTCGCAAATGAGTTGTTTCGTAAGCGGTCTTACAAGCAGGCCATTGCACGCTACAGGAAAGTAGTCAAGGTGCTAGAAGATGTTTCAGTCAAGGATGAAGCGGAGGATGACAAAAGAAACGAGTACTTACTGAAGCTGTACTTAAATTTAGCTCAGTGTTACCTTTCAATGCAGAACCCGCAAAAAACGATCATTTATGCAGATTTGGCTTTGAAGATAAATCCAAACCATGTTAAAGGCCTGTATCGGATGGGTTATGCATTGTTCCTTTTGGAAGAGTACCCGCGGGCTGAATATTTCCTGAACAAGGCCAAGCAGCATAAACCTTATGAGAAAAGTATCACTACAGCTATTGTGAAACTCCAGCAAAAGCGCCAGCTTTATGATGATTGGGAAAAGAAGTTTTGCCGAAACATGTTTGGACCGATTCCAGAGAAAAAGTCGCCAAGAACGAAGGATCAAGAAGAGTTCTTCTTATGCGTCTGTGAAGAAGTCGATTGCTTCTTGAAAACAGATGAGACCGAACTTGAGTTTCCTTCTGGCCTCACAGAGGAACAGTTGGATATTTTGAAAGATGTTGCTCAAGAGAAAGATCTGGCCTTTGTGAGTAAAATTATGATGGGCCGTAAGATAAACAAACTGGCGAAAAAGAAAAATTCACTGTGAACATTTTAATTTATCATTTTAAAATGTTAAAACTTATTTTGTACAAATACTTTAATTTTGTAGTATCATTTTGTACAAATGTTAAGTTCAACATTTTCATTGAATATAACCATCTTTATTATGAATATAATCATGTTTCGAAAATGTGCTTCCATCATAATTTTGTAAATTCATTCACTGGAAATGCAAGAATGGTTACTGTATATACCAATCTTTTATATAATGTTTATATCATTCTTAGTTCTTCATGAAATTTCCAATTGCATATTTTTTTTAAAATAAATGTCAACATACAGTTTGTAGTTAATGTTATTGTGTGATTTTATCAAATTTAAACACCAGGCCCGTGCTGGGTACCTTCAGAGGGCGGTGGACAAAGGGTGAAAGGGCACCGCTATAAATTATATTAGTAAAAAACCCGTAATTTTCTGTTATGGTACCTTATTGGCGACGTTTTACAAATTACTTTTCACATTGAGCAATATACTGCTATTTGAGATGTTTTGATTGTTTTTTATTTTAATATTTGATTTTTGTTACATTAGATTTTTAGTGACACTATTTTAAAATGGATAATCAGTCATCTTATTAAGAATAACATTGAACCCTATAATTAATGAAAAACTGATAGCTGATTTCCGTTTTTTACCATTTTGCATATGCACTTATACGCATTTTACATTTATTTTGGTGCACTTAATTTCAAAATTTTGTCAACAATGTGAATCCCAAGTAAAATTGGAGGGACTTGGGGTCCTCCCTCCACCAGAAGAATTTTGAAACTTCCCCCACAAAATCGAGATTTAGCTTATTTTGAGACCTTTTTTTATTACACCAAAAGAGGACCACTCCTTGTAAGTAAGATAATTTTCAAGGAAAAACAGTATATAATGGATTTAAAAATTTCGAGGGGGGTTCGGGGTCTTTCCTCAAACAAAAGTTTTGAATATTTACTTTTAAAAGTATTGTTTTAACTCATTTTGGAACCCTATGGGTTACACCCGGAGAGAACTGCAACTTGTAAGTTGCATTAAAATAAAACTAATAAATTTCACTGCAGCTGCAATAAAGAAGGGCGCTCTGAAAACACTGCCTGGTCTTCCCCTA
Organism: Tetragnatha montana; assembly: GCA_963680715.1. NCBI lineage: Eukaryota > Metazoa > Arthropoda > Arachnida > Araneae > Tetragnathidae > Tetragnatha > Tetragnatha montana. The sequence goes on along the minus strand of OY796683.1, from coordinate 4,510,019 downwards.
TCAAAGTATGCATTTATTTTTTTTTTTTTTTTGCAAATCAACACCTTTCCCTAGCATTCAACGTGTTTATCTAAACTAAGGGCCAAATAAAAAATCAACGTTGTGGCCTTATACAATTTTGTAACTCATGTTTGACAGAAAGTAGCCTTAAAATAAGAGAAACATTATTTTTTGCGTGTAAAAACAGGAGCGTCCCTGCCCTCACGCTTTCTAAGGTATTACTTGTTTTGGCGTGTTGAACCACTAGGGTGTATCGAAAAAAAAACTTTTTATTATGAAATTTTATTGATTTTAATTTATGAAAACTTAAATTTTATCTAAAATTTTACCATCATACACTTATTAAAATTGCAAAAAACGTTTTTTATGTTATAACCACAATATCCATGGAAAAATTACCTAGGCAAATGCCTCAAAGGTTTTTAACAAGACTTTTAAAAAAAGGTCAATTTTTGAGGCCAAAAAAATTTGAAAAAAAATTATTATTAAAAATAAATAAATTAATATTGTAAGTAAAATAAATTAATTTACTGTCCGATTTTCTTCCAATTTTAGTATGTCATTATTTAGGTCATGTCTAAGGTAAAACCGTTGCAGATTCTTCTGTTTCAGTTATTATTTCGTGGTTTTTGAGCGATGTTTTATTTTTTTCAACTATCCAATTTTTGTCAAATAATTTTTAAAAATTCATATTTTAATTTTTTTTTAAATTTAAAGTGGAATGTTCGTATTTCGTATTCAGCACTGAAAAATAGCATATAAACATGCATCATAAGTCTCGATTGCTATTAATTGATTTTTTGAAAATTTTTTTGATCATTTTTTTAAAAATAAAAAAAAATTAAACTTCCCGTGGACCTATTTTGTCCGAATTTTAGTATGTTATTATTGAGGTCATTCCCAAGTAAAAACCGTTCGGAAACCACAGGAATTTAAACAAATGTGTAGGTAAGTGAAAAACTCTAGTCCAAAAGGCGTCATATCGGTCACAAGACTTTAAAATTTTATTTAAAAAAATTGAAAGTTGTTAAAGTTCTATTTTTGCTCAAATATTAAAGAATATGCATAGAAGAACATATTAAAAATACTTCTTAAGGATTTATTGGTTAATATATCTCCCAAAATTTACTACGAAAGTCGTCGTTCACCCATAGAATAATGATATCAGCTGGTTTGCTTTACTTGATATAGCATAATATAAACAAGATTCGTAGCGCCACCTAGCGAGTGCTTGCGCCGCCAATACGGTCATCTGTGAGCCCCTTTGTGATTAAATTATCAAAAGTCTCATTTTTTTCCCTTGGGAAAATGTAATTTCAATGTTGTCACACTCAAAGGTCTGAACCACACGTCCACGGCCATTGCGTGAATGGAAATCGAAAAGCACGGAATATTGTATAAGTTAGGGGCTATTTTGGCGCTGGGATCGTGTCACATCAGGACAGGCGGAGAAAAAAAAGCATTTTCAATCACATGACTCGGAAATTAGCAACTTTTTTCCTGTCCTCCACGTCGTCAAAAGCAACGTCATGTGCGAATGCTCTATAGTCCTCCGAAAGGACAGATTGAATGAACGTCACAGCCAATTAAAATTTTGTACACAAAAATGTACTGCCTCATACAAAACATACAGGATTCACCGCGTCACCTAGTGAGCGCTTGTGTAAGCGGCTCTGTGACCTAAATATCCTTTTTAGATTTCCGATAGGCAAGAGAGGGTTTACAACTAAACCCTACACTTGCACTTCCGTTCCGCATTTTTTGCATGCATCAAGATTCACGCTCAAGCAAGTTCAAGCATTTCTCTATTGACGTGGACCGTGTTTCTTGCCGTTGTGTTTACTGTTTGTGCATATAGTTTCTAACAAGATGACCACCTCAGTGTCTGCCAGGTATGTTTAATCTTTTAATTTTCTGTATTATTGATCTTTTTAATTACATTTTTGTCTCCATGCGTTCCCCTTACCTTACCTTACAAATTCAGTTAGATTTAAAAAGATGACGGAAAACGTGCGAGTTCTCCATTGGTAAATGGCCATAATTTCTATAATATTGTTAATAAACTCTAAAAAAACCACGTGTTCGATAACTTAAGAAATTCAATGGAACGACCACTGTAATATACCTGCAACGATTAAAGTTTATTAATTTTCAATTAATTAGTGTCATAGAGAAGGAGGCATCATTTTTTTATACGGCTAATTGGTGTTATTATGTATTATTTTAGTTGCAAGCACATTGATGATTTTGCATTTTAAATTATTGTTATATCATCAAAAGGTGACAAACTACCTATGGACTTGTATTAATATTAAAAAATTTTCAATCTCATTCTTTTTGTTAGCTTATTTGCATTTAAGAGTTATTAAGAAAAAGTTAAGCCTAAAAACCACATGCTTTTTGAATAAACCTAATATTGTTCAGATATGTTGGTATTGGGATGTGAGTGACTTAGTATCATCCAATTTCTCTAATAAATTATGACAGCAATAATTTTAATTGTTTTCAATTATTTTATTATCTATTTTATAATATTGGTGCTGGATCAACAACATAAATAGAATTAATTTTTATAAGTAATATTAACGAAAATGATGCTAGATGGGAATATTGAGCCATAGCAAATCTTGTGGTTTTAAAAAAATAATGTTAATTAAAAAGTAACTTACTTTATTTATTTATTATGCAAAGCTATTTTGCTAGTCAGTTTTCATTTTACCTTTTAAAATGCTTTTTTCTTTAGCTGCTCTATTTAAAGCTACTTTTTCAAAGTTTTTAGTAATATCATACGTAATTGACAAATGATGCAGTACCTATTTTTAATTTGATATGGTGTTGAATTTTCAGTTTATATTTTTTAAATGCTATCTTTTTAAAATGTTTAAGAAATTTTGCTTTAGTAGGCGTATTTAGAGTTGTTGAAAGCAACCTTCATCATGGCTCATGGAGATACTTGAGCTACAATGAAAGGGAAAATGTGAATAGTGTTTATACATAGAAACATGATCTAAATAAAAATTATTACCACTTAGTTTTAGAGGGAAAATATCAAAACCAGGGTTTTCAACCTGCCCAAAAAACAAATAAACCCACCTGGGTTGTTTAATTATAAAATATAAGCAAAATCTTATAAATCCCAACAAACTTATCTTTGCAGTGTAAGGATACATTTACCTTCGGTAGTAAAAAAGTTATGGAATAAATTTGTTATATTGCTATTTCCAAAATCCTGTGGGTAAATTTGTTTTTTCGATTTCAAACTTTCATACCCCCACATTTTGTGCTAAAGGGCAATTAAATATGGTGTCCAATTGTTTAAGTAAAAATATTAATATTAACAGACTGCTCAAGAGCATCAAAAAATTACATTAACATCTAATAAAGATTTTGAAACAAAAATAATAGTACTAACAGAAACTGCACAAAATCTTAAAAAAAAATCTTTTTTTTAATGCAAATCAAATTTTAATTCAAAATTATTTTTTGAAATTCAATACATGTACTCTTACTCTTATATTGTGCCTAGAGGCATTAAAAAATCACATAAAAAACTAACTTTGTTTCATATTTTGAGTTAAGCGATTCTAAAGTATGAAAATATTAATTTTATCTAAACTGATCACTAATTCTGTATAAAAAATAATGTTAATTAAAAAGAGACTTACTTTATTTATGTATTATGCAAGGCTATTTTACTAGTCAGTTTTCATTTTACCTTTTAAAATGCTTTTTTCTTTAGCTGCTCTATTTAAAGCTACTTTTTCAAAGTTTTTAGTAATATCATACGTAATTGACGAATGATGCAGTACCTTACAAACATTTTTTAAATTTATTTGACACCTTTTTTGTAAATTTGTGCAAATGCGAAAATGAAATGTTTTTTGATGCCCTTGAGCAATTTGTAAATATTATTTTTGCTTCAAATTTTTTACACCTTTTTCTAATGCCTTTGGGCTCAAAATAAGGGTGTATTTAATTAGTTCTCTGGCCACACAACCCGGCTTTCTGAACTATAATTGAAAATATGCTTAATCGGATTCAGTTCTTATAACGATTAGATATATAATATCTTTTCTTTCAGACAAGTGCAAGAAGGTGTTGTATTTGAAATCCCACATGGAGATGATTCTTCTGATGAAAACTGTTTTGACGATGAAATTTTCGATACGTATAAAAGGGACATGCAGAATTTAGCTAGAAGAAACAAGTACAAGAGTGGAGTTGCATCTTTTGCTGATATTAAAAAGCATATGAAACCTATTACTGAGGATGAATTAGTACTGAAAGAGGTATGGTATTTGATTGTTGTTTTACTATCATCCTTGTTCTGTTTTTTGCATTAACAATAACATACCAGTTTTAGTACTGAGTTAACGCCTTTTGATGAAATGCCGGTCTAAAAGTCAGTTAGCAGGCGAGAGCACCAAGTCTTTTGGTAAATGAAAAATAAATACCAGAGTATCTAATCTAGTGTTGCTTCTATCTAGTATCTAATCTAGTGTCTTTTGATTGTTTTGATATTGTTGCATATAATTTGTACAAATTTGTCAGGGGCGTCATTTCAGTTTTTGGTTGGGGGGGGCAAGGATTTTTTTTAAGTGAGGCCGAGCCATGCCGTAACCAGACTTGTTTTTTCTTTTGGGGGGGGGTGACTCAACATCATACGTTCTAAGTAAAAATGGGGGGTCTGGGGGTCACCCCCAGAAAAATTTTTAAATTTTGCTTCATTTTTACAACATTTAAGTTACATCCGAAGAGAACAGCCCCTTGTAAACCACATAATTTCTAGAGAAAAAAGTTACAAATAAACGTCAAAGTTTCAAGGGGAGCCGGAGGTCCTCCCTCAGAATTGTTTTTGAAAATTTCCCTTTAAACTAGGGTTTTATCTCCCTTGCAACCTCGTTGGGGAGCACCCAGAGGGAACTGCTTGTTGTGAGTGGCAGAATTTTAAGGAAAATATACTGTATAACATAATATATATATAAAAATTTTAAAGGGGGGTCTGGGGGTCCTCCCCCTGAAAGGTTTTTGAAATTTGCCTCTTTAAAGTAGTGTTTCAGCTCATTTTGAGGTCCTTTGGGTTACATTCAAAAAGAACAGTTCCTTGTAAAGCATAGAATTTTCTAGGGGAAAAAAAGTTATAAATAAACGTAAAATTTTCAAGGGGGGGCGGAGATCCTCCCCCATTTTGAAAATTCCCCTTTAAACCAGACTCCTAGGGGCTTCAAACTCTTTGGTTCCCAAAGGGAACTGCTTCTTGTAAGCGGCAGAATTTTCAAGGGAGACAAATTGTATAACAGACATCAAAGGTCAGGAGGGGGATTGGGGGTTCTCCCCCAGAAAATTTTGAAATTAGACCCTCAAAAGTAGTGCTTTAACTGCTTTTGGTATGTTTTGAGTTAAATTTGTTGCTCCTTGTGGAAGTTACAAAATTTTCCAGGGACTCTCAGCAATTTTTCACTTAAGAATGGAAACCTTGTGGGGGGGGGGCAATTGTCCCCCCTAAATGACGCCCATGAAATTCGTCAATAAACTTGACTAATCCGAAAGTGACAATAGGTTTAATTCAGAGCCATTGGAGAGAGCCTGAGAAGTAATTTTTGCCCAAGTTTATAAAGAAAAAAAATTACAAACCTAATTGTTATTTGTGACAAACAAGTATTTATTTTGTTATAATCAAAATTCAGTGAAAACTACAGATCTATGCCAAAAAAAGAAAATGAGATTTCTTCCTGAATACCTGGAAATTAGCTTTTCCTTGCATTTTGATTGATGGGGAGGAAAACAACATATCATGATAAAATCAGCAATTTTCACTAAAAATCCCATTTTTGCTTATAATTACATCTAAGTTCTTGCTTATGAAATTAAGCTAATTTTTAATAACCATGACAAATTGTTAAAGTTTTGGCAATTTATTTAAATATTTGATGTTCAAAACAACTTAGTGATATTTAATGGGTCAATTAATAGTATTGAACCAAATTTAGCTTAATTTTGGACAAAACAAATTGTGTTCTGGGGAAATATTGGGCCTTAAAACATTTTCTGCACCCCTGCACTAGGCTTTTTTTGGACCCAAATTTTTTTCTATGCCTTTTACACTAGAATATTTAAGTCAAATTTTAACCTTCATGCATTTATAGGTTAGGATTAATACTTATATCCTAGCGAAAAGGTGGGTTCTCTTCTAAATTATTTAACTCTGGACCTTTCAGAGTGACCTTTTCTATTCACAAATCGTAAAAAGCCCTTAACTAAAAGCAATTCATAGCACTTAAAATTTAGATTTGAGAGATCTCATCTATGTTGATGATATAGTACATTTAATTTTTATAGAAAATTCATGGGACTAATTTGCTAATTAAAAATGTTAGAGTTATCCAAGTTTCACTGTTTTAACAGGTAAATATTTCTATCTGTTATCACTAAACATCAATGTTTCTTTACAGGATTTGAAGCATGGCATTGGTATTGTAGTCCCTGAAGATTCCCTCATCTCATTTCATTATGAAGCTTTTGTTGAAGGCAGGGCTGATCCTTTTGACTCAACCAGGATTAGGGATAAACCTTACAAGTGTTTGTAAGTACTAGTTCTCTTCTCTTAGGCACACTTTTTGAGTGTAATGGTGCCCACTATTATCAGCTAATAAATGAAGTTTGAGGGTGACCTCCCAGGGGTCGATTCAGCTGAAGATCGGGGCTGTTGCCCCTTCACAAAATTCCACCTGCTAAAAACGGACCCTTCACAAAATTCAAATTCTTAAAACGACCCTTTCTCAAAATTCAAATTAGATTTAATCATTATTTGCAAAAAAAAAAAAAAAATCTCAAGATCTTGTTTGTTATAAATCAAAAAGTTTTTTATGATAATTTAGAAAATTATAATATAATTTGACTTCAATATTTCTCAAAAATATTTTCTCTTTCACTAAAATTGGCCCCAAAAATTAAAACCTTGAATGACCCCTGCATAGCTGCCAAGTACTCCGATTTTATCGGAGTTATTCCTATTTTTGGTTTCTTCTCCGATAATTCGATTTTTCCCTAAAAACTCCGATTTTCGCGATTTTTTAACCCTTTCGGAACTTTGTTGCAATCGTAATAAAAAAAAAAACAATTTTAATTTCTAAAAGCCTTTAGAGTTATTTCAAGGTGTCTACTAGAAAGTCCTGAAATCGCATTACAGTCCTAAATTTCAATGAAAGATTGCGAATTTTCATTTATGCTTCGGAACTTTTGCCTGTAAAGTTGGCTTTTTGCATTTCCATGACGGGTTGAAAAAAAAAACTTGACGTTCGCGATCGCGTTTTTCTTTCTTCGCGTTGATGTCTTTAGTTTTAAATAAAAAGCTTGTTTTTGGAGAAAGTGTTAACTAATAGAAGGCTAATTACAAAATTAAAAGAAAACAAAGAGAAATTATCATTTGAATAAAACTCAGTTAAGAGTTTAAATATCAAACAAAGAATTACAAATGGTAAACAGTATGGAGAAATTCGGTTGTGTAGACTGTAGATGATATGTATATGAAAATATTAAGTTAAATTCTATTACTTAAGTATTATTAAATTTTTTTATCTGAATTATTTGTGCTTAGTAGTTCAAATATTAACTAAAAGAGCAGCTTAAGTTTTAAAATAGGTGGGTAGGCTTTCATATGTAGTCCGTGAAAGTACTCCTATTTTTTCCCCCATCAGGTTGGCAGCTATGCCCCTGCATCCACTGTATTCTGTGATCATCCCTCTCAAACATGGCTTACAACTTGGGCACCAATTAACCTCAAATGTGTGCATTTTAATACTGTTAAACGAGGTGATATTTCAACACAGCACAGTTCTAATTTACAAAATGACATGATCCTAAAATTTAGGAATAAATCTAATTGTCTTTCAAAGGCAACTTGAACATAATTAAAAATTAAACTTTGAAAATAAATCTGAACATTTCACAAGCCAAATTTGATGTGTAACACAGGAACTCAATCAGGGCTTCCATAGGCTACTAAAGTGACTATTTTATGGGTTTGGCAATTATGGCTACTATTTTTAGGTTAAATTGGGCTAAAATTGACTATATTTAGTGAAATCATCAGCTGTTTTTTTGCAACTATTTTCTTTCCCCTTCGAAATTTCTTTTTTCTGACCCACAGGGGGGTTTGGAGCGTTTTCGACGTTTTTGAGCCCAGCGGCGTCCCAAATGACCCCAGATCTTCGTTATTTCGCAGGAAGGTACATAGCAACAATATCTAGAAAGGCATTTTTCAGATTTTGAATATTCGAATTTTAAGGGGTCTGAATATTCCAAAAACCCGTTTTTGCTTAGCATAAACCAAATTTTACATTTTCGAAGAAAACAGTACCGAGAAATCGATATTACGAAGAGAACTGTTGGTAATGCCTTCTTGAGAGTATTTCAAAGAAAGTAATTTCTGGATTTCTCGATATTCCATTCTGGAGGGGGTGCACGGAGGTTTGAATATTTACTCCCGTTTTTAGTTCTTGCATTCTAGTATCCACATTATTAATGTGATTGTTATGAAATTTTAAAAGAATTTTTAAAATCAATGCATTCCAAGCAGCATTTTTCGGTTTTTTTCTAAATTCTTAAGCTTAGCCTTCAATTTTAAATTGATAACGGTTATTGCTCCTTCCAGGTGATGCAAAACCTCTATTGTTGGAAATATTTATTTAAAAATGTTTTACAACAGGTGAATTTTTTAAAACTTTGATAAAGAAATAATTTTTGAAGATTAAATAATTTTTTTATGATAACCATAAACCGTTCCACTGAAATATTTTATTCTTTTTTCTATTTAATCAAATTTAAGTATTTCCAGCAAAGTTCAAATTAAACAATATTTTGTCAGAGGCATTTTCAGTGTCGATTCAAATGATGTTTACTTTTATTTCATGTTTGAAATTTCTTTCAATGAATGAGTTGATGATAAATAAACAAAGGGGGGTTCAGGGGGTCTCTCCCTGATTTAAAAAAAAATCTCACTATTAAAAAATGGTTATAATATTAAAAAATGGTTATAAAAACTTTAATTCTAAACCGTGTTTTTAAGGTTTTGTTTAACATCTTAAAAAGTATGTGTATTGAATTACTTTTTATTTAAAATTGAGCGGGATGAGGGGGAAATAAGTTTTATCTATAGAAATTGGTATTCAATAATAACCTTTATTGTGAAGCGAAGGTGGAGAGATTTGCCTCAATTATACATTTAGGGTAGTGGCACCAGTAACTGGCACTTTAAGAGCAGTTTTTGAAATAATTAGCTATTGCTACTTACTAAAATTATCCAGGAAAAAACCTTTTGTTCCGAAAAATTAAATGAAGTTTCAATATTTATTTAGAGCACAATTTGTTAGTCTAAGTAATTTTTTTCTATTTTTAAAATATTTTTTAAGTTGGCATGGTCGAAGCACCAGTAACTGACACCCTGGGAAAATTTTGGAACCAATAACTGACACCTCCTGAACCAGTAACTGACACTTTGAAATACCTTTAATAAATAAGCTGTTTTTTATATGCTACTTTATTTTTTTTAGTAAACATAATATAATAAAACAAATATTTCATTTTTTAAGTAATTTTACAAAATATGAAGGAAAATATCAGGCAAAAAAGGTATTTTAAATCAAAAGACATTTAAAAAGGGCCATTTATGGGATATTATAAGACATACCATATTACTACATAAAAATGATACTAAGTCAAACAATTTCTCATTAATAAGAATTTATTAATAGAAAATTGTACACAAATTATATTTAAACTAAATTATAAGTACAAACAAAGAGGAAAGTTTTCTATCTGTTTTCACAAAAATAGTTGATTTAATTAAATAATTTAAATATTACTTTTAGGAAAGTTGGTTTCTGAGTATTTAAAAAATGTAATTACAAATCGTTTGTGAAAATGATCCATTCTATTTCCTACCATCTAATGATTTGTTACGATATAAGCAGAATGAAAACACTGCTATATTCCAATACCAATAACTGACATAAGGCAGAACCAATAACTGACAGGGTGTCAGTTACTGGAAAAATATCAAACTTTAAAAATTTAACTACACAACTTTATTCTAAATAGCTTCCACCATATTCCCTAGAATTTTCAAGCAATTACCTTTAATTTCACTAAAACACCATTAACTGACACCCATGTCAGTTACTGGTGAAATTCATTTTTTAGATCCAGTAACTGACACCCCATTTAAAATAAATAACAAAATATTTTTTTACAAAAATAACTCTGTGGCATGAATTTATGTACTATTATCAGATACATTTCACGTTAAAATAGGTATCAAAAAGAAAATTTGATTAAATTAGACCCTAATCAAAAATGTGTGTCCTTAATTTCAGCCTTAAGCCAACCTCTGAAAATCGGAAGTTTCTTAACATGAAATGGTAACTCTCAATTTATTAAACTTAAAACCCCTTGATATAAAATAAATACTGCATAAAGTTAAAGATAAATGTCTAAAATATTAAGAGAGACCATGATTTATTTCAAGTTCACAATACAAATCTTATTATTATGAATTAAATCTCAAAGTGTCAGTTACTGGTGCCCTGTCAGTTACTGGTGCCACTACCCTATACCAATTGCAGAAATGGATGGAGGGAGCAAAGGACATTAAAGAGAAAAAAAAATAAGGGGTTTCAGAAGGTCCCATGACTTTTTTTCTATTTTGAAAAAATACTCTTTAAAAACGGGGATGGGGATTTCACACATTAAATCTAAACAGGTGGTATTTTTAAAGGTTTTTTTTACAGCTTAACGAAGTGGTATATGGCATCAAAAAAGAATCCTAGCGGGAAGACTGTTGACTATTGCATCTAAACGATAATTCTTATTTATTTTAACACACACAGTTTGATAAGCCTTTTATCCCCCGAGCAACGGCGGGCATATCAGCTAGTTCTTGATAAAATTCAATATTTTCTTTGAAACACGATTGAATTTAGGTTCATTTGACTCTTTTATTTGAATTGAAAATTTGAATGGCTTGATACAGATTTTCGTTTCTTGTTTTTAATATCTGAATGTCAATTAATTCTTATATAACTTATTTAATTGTATAGCATCTAGAACTCCTGTTTTATTCAGGCACCAAAATTATTTAACAAACCCCAAATTCCTTTACTCTGTATCTCCTCTCCACCTTCCCCTAAGAACCCTACTTTGAGAACTTTTAATTTACAGTATTTTTCTCTTTTAGGGTTGGAGATGGTAATCTTCTTCCTGGATTAGAACTGGGAGTTAGGACCATGAGGAAAGGAGAATATGCTCGATTTATTGTCGATTCTTCATATGCTTATGGAGAAATGGGGTGCCCACCTCGCATACCTGGTGGTGCCTCGATTCTATATGAAGTACAAATGCTTAGTTTCATCCCGGCGAAAGACGTCATTGAGTTTGAAGACATGACCCCGGAAGAACAGAAGAAGGCCCCGTTCGAGAAAATAACTTCGGTGTTTCAGTGTGAAAACACAGTCGCAAATGAGTTGTTTCGTAAGCGGTCTTACAAGCAGGCCATTGCACGCTACAGGAAAGTAGTCAAGGTGCTAGAAGATGTTTCAGTCAAGGATGAAGCGGAGGATGACAAAAGAAACGAGTACTTACTGAAGCTGTACTTAAATTTAGCTCAGTGTTACCTTTCAATGCAGAACCCGCAAAAAACGATCATTTATGCAGATTTGGCTTTGAAGATAAATCCAAACCATGTTAAAGGCCTGTATCGGATGGGTTATGCATTGTTCCTTTTGGAAGAGTACCCGCGGGCTGAATATTTCCTGAACAAGGCCAAGCAGCATAAACCTTATGAGAAAAGTATCACTACAGCTATTGTGAAACTCCAGCAAAAGCGCCAGCTTTATGATGATTGGGAAAAGAAGTTTTGCCGAAACATGTTTGGACCGATTCCAGAGAAAAAGTCGCCAAGAACGAAGGATCAAGAAGAGTTCTTCTTATGCGTCTGTGAAGAAGTCGATTGCTTCTTGAAAACAGATGAGACCGAACTTGAGTTTCCTTCTGGCCTCACAGAGGAACAGTTGGATATTTTGAAAGATGTTGCTCAAGAGAAAGATCTGGCCTTTGTGAGTAAAATTATGATGGGCCGTAAGATAAACAAACTGGCGAAAAAGAAAAATTCACTGTGAACATTTTAATTTATCATTTTAAAATGTTAAAACTTATTTTGTACAAATACTTTAATTTTGTAGTATCATTTTGTACAAATGTTAAGTTCAACATTTTCATTGAATATAACCATCTTTATTATGAATATAATCATGTTTCGAAAATGTGCTTCCATCATAATTTTGTAAATTCATTCACTGGAAATGCAAGAATGGTTACTGTATATACCAATCTTTTATATAATGTTTATATCATTCTTAGTTCTTCATGAAATTTCCAATTGCATATTTTTTTTAAAATAAATGTCAACATACAGTTTGTAGTTAATGTTATTGTGTGATTTTATCAAATTTAAACACCAGGCCCGTGCTGGGTACCTTCAGAGGGCGGTGGACAAAGGGTGAAAGGGCACCGCTATAAATTATATTAGTAAAAAACCCGTAATTTTCTGTTATGGTACCTTATTGGCGACGTTTTACAAATTACTTTTCACATTGAGCAATATACTGCTATTTGAGATGTTTTGATTGTTTTTTATTTTAATATTTGATTTTTGTTACATTAGATTTTTAGTGACACTATTTTAAAATGGATAATCAGTCATCTTATTAAGAATAACATTGAACCCTATAATTAATGAAAAACTGATAGCTGATTTCCGTTTTTTACCATTTTGCATATGCACTTATACGCATTTTACATTTATTTTGGTGCACTTAATTTCAAAATTTTGTCAACAATGTGAATCCCAAGTAAAATTGGAGGGACTTGGGGTCCTCCCTCCACCAGAAGAATTTTGAAACTTCCCCCACAAAATCGAGATTTAGCTTATTTTGAGACCTTTTGGATTACACCAAAAGAGGACCACTCCTTGTAAGTAAGATAATTTTCAAGGAAAAACAGTATATAATGGATTTAAAAATTTCGAGGGGGGTTCGGGGTCTTTCCTCAAACAAAAGTTTTGAATATTTACTTTTAAAAGTATTGTTTTGACTCATTTTGGGACCCTATGGGTTACACCCGGAGAGAACTGCAACTTGTAAGTTGCATTAAAATAAAACTAATAAATTTCACTGCAGCTGCAATAAAGAAGGGCGCTCTGAAAACACTGCCTGGTCTTCCCCTATCAAAGTATGCATTTTTTTTTTTTTTTTTTTTTTGCAAATCAACACCTTTCCCTAGCATTCCACGTGTTTATTTAAACTAAGGGCCAAATAAAAAATCAACGTTGTGGCCTTATACAATTTTGTAACTCATGTTTGACAGAAAGTAGCCTTAAAATAAGAGAAACATTATTTTTTGCGTGTAAAAACAGGAGCGTCCCTGCCCTCACGCTTTCTAAGGTATTACTTGTTTTGGCGTGTTGAACCACTAGGGTGTATCGAAAAAAAAAAAACTTTTTATTATGAAATTTTATTGATTTTAATTTATGAAAACTTAAATTTTATCTAAAATTTTACCATCATACATACACTTATTAAAATTGCAAAAAACGTTTTTTATGTTATAACCACAATATCCATGGAAAAATTACCTAGGCAAATGCCTCAAAGGTTTTTAACAAGACTTTAAAAAAAAAGTCAATTTTTGAGGCCAAAAAAATTTGAAAAAAAAAAATTATTATTAAAAATAAATAAATTAATATTGTAAGTAAAATAAATTAATTTACTGTCCGATTTTCTTCCAATTTTAGTATGTCATTATTTAAGTCATGTCTAAGGTAAAACCGTTGCAGATTCTTCTGTTTCAGTTATTATTTCGTGGTTTTTGAGCGATGTTTTATTTTTTTCAACTATCCAATTTTTGTCAAATAATTTTTAAAAATTCATATTTTAATTTTTTTTTAAATTTAAAGTGGAATGTTCGTATTTCGTATTCAGCACTGAAAAATAGCATATAAACATGCATCATAAGTCTCGATTGCTATTAATTGATTTTTTGAAAATTTTTTTGATCATTTTTTTAAAAATAAAAAAAAATTAAACTTCCCGTGGACCTATTTTGTCCGAATTTTAGTATGTTATTATTGAGGTCATTCCCAAGTAAAAACCGTTCGGAAACCACAGGAATTTAAACAAATGTGTAGGTAAGTGAAAAACTCTAGTCCAAAAGGCGTCATATCGGTCACAAGACTTTAAAATTTTATTTAAAAAAATTGAAAGTTGTTAAAGTTCTATTTTTGCTCAAATATTAAAGAATATGCATAGAAGAACATATTAAAAATACTTCTTAAGGATTTATTGGTTAATATATCTCCCAAAATTTACTACGAAAGTCGTCGTTCACCCATAGAATAATGATATCAGCTGGTTTGCTTTACTTGATATAGCATAATATAAACAAGATTCGTAGCGCCACCTAGCGAGTGCTTGCGCCGCCAATACGGTCATCTGTGAGCCCCTTTGTGATTAAATTATCAAAAGTCTCATTTTTTTCCCTTGGGAAAATGTAATTTCAATGTTGTCACACTCAAAGGTCTGAACCACACGTCCACGGCCATTGCGTGAATGGAAATCGAAAAGCACGGAATATTGTATAAGTTAGGGGCTATTTTGGCGCTGGGATCGTGTCACATCAGGACAGGCGGAGAAAAAAAGCATTTTCAATCACATGACTCGGAAATTAGCAACTTTTTTCCTGTCCTCCACGTCGTCAAAAGCAACGTCATGTGCGAATGCTCTATAGTCCTCCGAAAGGACAGATTGAATGAACGTCACAGCCAATTAAAATTTTGTACACAAAAATGTACTGCCTCATACAAAACATACAGGATTCACCGCGTCACCTAGTGAGCGCTTGTGTAAGCGGCTCTGTGACCTAAATATCCTTTTTAGATTTCCGATAGGCAAGAGAGGGTTTACAACTAAACCCTACACTTGCACTTCCGTTCCGCATTTTTTGCATGCATCAAGATTCACGCTCAAGCAAGTTCAAGCATTTCTCTATTGACGTGGACCGTGTTTCTTGCCGTTGTGTTTACTGTTTGTGCATATAGTTTCTAACAAGATGACCACCTCAGTGTCTGCCAGGTATGTTTAATCTTTTAATTTTCTGTATTATTGATCTTTTTAATTACATTTTTGTCTCCATGCGTTCCCCTTACCTTACCTTACAAATTCAGTTAGATTTAAAAAGATGACGGAAAACGTGCGAGTTCTCCATTGGTAAATGGCCATAATTTCTATAATATTGTTAATAAACTCTAAAAAAACCACGTGTTCGATAACTTAAGAAATTCAATGGAACGACCACTGTAATATACCTGCAACGATTAAAGTTTATTAATTTTCAATTAATTAGTGTCATAGAGAAGGAGGCATCATTTTTTTATACGGCTAATTGGTGTTATTATGTATTATTTTAGTTGCAAGCACATTGATGATTTTGCATTTTAAATTATTGTTATATCATCAAAAGGTGACAAACTACCTATGGACTTGTATTAATATTAAAAAATTTTCAATCTCATTCTTTTTGTTAGCTTATTTGCATTTAAGAGTTATTAAGAAAAAGTTAAGCCTAAAAACCACATGCTTTTTGAATAAACCTAATATTGTTCAGATATGTTGCTATTGGGATGTGAGTGACTTAGTATCATCCAATTTCTCTAATAAATTATGACAGCAATAATTTTAATTGTTTTCAATTATTTTATTATCTATTTTATAATATTGGTGCTGGATCAACAACATAAATAGAATTAATTTTTATAAGTAATATTAACGAAAATGATGCTAGATGGGAATATTGAGCCATAGCAAATCTTGTGGTTTTAAAAAAATAATGTTAATTAAAAAGTAACTTACTTTATTTATTTATTATGCAAAGCTATTTTGCTAGTCAGTTTTCATTTTACCTTTTAAAATGCTTTTTTCTTTAGCTGCTCTATTTAAAGCTACTTTTTCAAAGTTTTTAGTAATATCATACGTAATTGACAAATGATGCAGTACCTATTTTTAATTTGATATGGTGTTGAATTTTCAGTTTATATTTTTTAAATGCTATCTTTTTAAAATGTTTAAGAAATTTTGCTTTAGTAGGCGTATTTAGAGTTGTTGAAAGCAACCTTCATCATGGCTCATGGAGATACTTGAGCTACAATGAAAGGGAAAATGTGAATAGTGTTTATACATAGAAACATGATCTAAATAAAAATTATTACCACTTAGTTTTAGAGGGAAAATATCAAAACCAGGGTTTTCAACCTGCCCAAAAAACAAATAAACCCACCTGGGTTGTTTAATTATAAAATATAAGCAAAATCTTATAAATCCCAACAAACTTATCTTTGCAGTGTAAGGATACATTTACCTTCGGTAGTAAAAAAGTTATGGAATAAATTTGTTATATTGCTATTTCCAAAATCCTGTGGGTAAATTTTTTTTTTCGATTTCAAACTTTCATACCCCCACATTTTGTGCTAAAGGGCATTTAAATATGGTGTCCAATTGTTTAAGTAAAAATATTAATATTAACAGACTGCTCAAGAGCATCAAAAAATTACATTAACATCTAATAAAGATTTTGAAACAAAAATAATAGTACTAACAGAAACTGCACAAAATCTTAAAAAAAAATCTTTTTTTTAATGCAAAACAAATTTTAATTCAAAATTATTTTTTGAAATTCAATACATGTACTCTTACTCTTATATTGTGCCTAGAGGCATTAAAAAATCACATAAAAAACTAACTTTGTTTCATATTTTGAGTTAAGCGATTCTAAAGTATGAAAATATTAATTTTATCTAAACTGATCACTAATTCTGTATAAAAAATAATGTTAATTAAAAAGAGACTTACTTTATTTATGTATTATGCAAGGCTATTTTACTAGTCAGTTTTCATTTTACCTTTTAAAATGCTTTTTTCTTTAGCTGCTCTATTTAAAGCTAATTTTTCAAAGTTTTTAGTAATATCATACGTAATTGACGAATGATGCAGTACCTTACAAACATTTTTTAAATTTATTTGACACCTTTTTTGTAAATTTGTGCAAATGCGAAAATGAAATGTTTTTTGATGCCCTTGAGCAATTTGTAAATATTATTTTTGCTTCAAATTTTTTACACCTTTTTCTAATGCCTTTGGGCTCAAAATAAGGGTGTATTTAATTAGTTCTCTGGCCACACAACCCGGCTTTCTGAACTATAATTGAAAATATGCTTAATCGGATTCAGTTCTTATAACGATTAGATATATAATATCTTTTCTTTCAGACAAGTGCAAGGAGGTGTTGTATTTGATATCCCACATGGAGATGATTCTTCTGATGAAAACTGTTTTGACGATGAAATTTTCGATACGTATAAAAGGGACATGCAGAATTTAGCTAGAAGAAACAAGTACAAGAGTGGAGTTGCATCTTTTGCTGATATTAAAAAGCATATGAAACCTATTACTGAGGATGAATTAGTACTGAAAGAGGTATGGTATTTGATTGTTGTTTTACTATCATCCTTGTTCTGTTTTTTGCATTAACAATAACATACCAGTTTTAGTACTGAGTTAACGCCTTTTGATGAAATGCCGGTCTAAAAGTCAGTTAGCAGGCGAGAGCACCAAGTCTTTTGGTAAATGAAAAATAAATACCAGAGTATCTAATCTAGTGTTGCTTCTATCTAGTATCTAATCTAGTGTCTTTTGATTGTTTTGATATTGTTGCATATAATTTGTACAAATTTGTCAGGGGCGTCATTTCAGTTTTTGGTTGGGGGGGCAAGGATTTTTTTTAAGTGAGGCCGAGCCATGCCGTAACCAGACTTGTTTTTTCTTTTGGGGGGGGGTGACTCAACATCATACGTTCTAAGTAAAAATGGGGGGTCTGGGGGTCACCCCCAGAAAAATTTTTAAATTTTGCTTCATTTTTACAACATTTAAGTTACATCCGAAGAGAACAGCCCCTTGTAAACCACATAATTTCTAGAGAAAAAAGTTACAAATAAACGTCAAAGTTTCAAGGGGAGCCGGAGGTCCTCCCTCAGAATTGTTTTTGAAAATTTCCCTTTAAACTAGGGTTTTATCTCCCTTGCAACCTCGTTGGGGAGCACCCAGAGGGAACTGCTTGTTGTGAGTGGCAGAATTTTAAGGAAAATATACTGTATAACATAATATATATATAAAAATTTTAAAGGGGGGTCTGGGGGTCCTCCCCCTGAAAGGTTTTTGAAATTTGCCTCTTTAAAGTAGTGTTTCAGCTCATTTTGAGGTCCTTTGGGTTACATTCAAAAAGAACAGTTCCTTGTAAAGCATAGAATTTTCTAGGGGAAAAAAAGTTATAAATAAACGTAAAATTTTCAAGGGGGGGCGGAGATCCTCCCCCATTTTGAAAATTCCCCTTTAAACCAGACTCCTAGGGGCTTCAAACTCTTTGGTTCCCAAAGGGAACTGCTTCTTGTAAGCGGCAGAATTTTCAAGGGAGACAAATTGTATAACAGACATCAAAGGTCAGGAGGGGGATTGGGGGTTCTCCCCCAGAAAATTTTGAAATTAGACCCTCAAAAGTAGTGCTTTAACTGCTTTTGGTATGTTTTGAGTTAAATTTGTTGCTCCTTGTGGAAGTTACAAAATTTTCCAGGGACTCTCAGCAATTTTTCACTTAAGAATGGAAACCTTGTGGGGGGGGGCAATTGTCCCCCCTAAATGACGCCCATGAAATTCGTCAATAAACTTGACTAATCCGAAAGTGACAATAGGTTTAATTCAGAGCCATTGGAGAGAGCCTGAGAAGTAATTTTTGCCCAAGTTTATAAAGAAAAAAAATTACAAACCTAATTGTTATTTGTGACAAACAAGTATTTATTTTGTTATAATCAAAATTCAGTGAAAACTACAGATATATGCCAAAAAAAGAAAATGAGATTTCTTCCTGAATACATGGAAATTAGCTTTTCCTTGCATTTTGATTGATGGGGAGGAAAACAACATATCATGATAAAATCAGCAATTTTCACTAAAAATCCCATTTTTGCTTATAATTACATCTAAGTTCTTGCTTATGAAATTAAGCTAATTTTTAATAACCATGACAAATTATTAAAGTTTTGGCAATTTATTTAAATATTTGATGTTCAAAACAACTTAGTGATATTTAATGGGTCAATTAATAGTATTGAACCAAATTTAGCTTAATTTTGGACAAAACAAATTGTGTTCTGGGGAAATATTGGGCCTTAAAACATTTTCTGCACCCCTGCACTAGGCTTTTTTTGGACCCAAATTGTTTTCTATGCCTTTTACACGAGAATATTTAAGTCAAATTTTAACCTTCATGCATTTATAGGTTAGGATTAATACTTATATCCTAGCGAAAAGGTGGGTTCTCTTCTAAATTTTTTAACTCTGGACCTTTCAGAGTGACCTTTTCTATTTACAAATCGTAAAAAGCCCTTAACTAAAAGCAATTCATAGCACTTAAAATTTAGATTTGAGAGATCTCATCTATGTTGATGATATAGTACATTTAATTTTTATAGAAAATTCATGGGACTAATTTGCTAATTAAAAATGTTAGAGTTATCCAAGTTTCACTGTTTTAACAGGTAAATATTTCTATCTGTTATCACTAAACATCAATGTTTCTTTACAGGATTTGAAGCATGGCATTGGTATTGTAGTCCCTGAAGATTCCCTCATCTCATTTCATTATGAAGCTTTTGTTGAAGGCAGGGCTGATCCTTTTGACTCAACCAGGATTAGGGATAAACCTTACAAGTGTTTGTAAGTACTAGTTCTCTTCTCTTAGGCACACTTTTTGAGTGTAATGGTGCCCACTATTATCAGCTAATAAATGAAGTTTGAGGGTGACCTCCCAGGGGTCGATTCAGCTGAAGATCGGGGCTGTTGCCCCTTCACAAAATTCCACCTGCTAAAAACGGACCCTTCACAAAATTCAAATTCTTAAAACGACCCTTTCTCAAAATTCAAATTAGATTTAATCATTATTTGCAAAAAAAAAAAAAAAAAATCGCAAGATCTTGTTTGTTATAAATCAAAAAGTTTTTTATGATAATTTAGAAAATTATAATATAATTTGACTTCAATATTTCTCAAAAATATTTTCTCTTTCACTAAAATTGGCCCCAAAAATTAAAACCTTGAATGACCCCTGCATAGCTGCCAAGTACTCCGATTTTATCGGAGTTATTCCTATTTTTGGTTTCTTCTCCGATAATTCGATTTTTCCCTAAAAACTCCGATTTTCGCGATTTTTTAACCCTTTCGGAACTTTGTTGCAATCGTAATAAAAAAAAAACAATTTTAATTTCTAAAAGCCTTTAGAGTTATTTCAAGGTGTCTACTAGAAAGTCCTGAAATCGCATTACAGTCCTAAATTTCAATGAAAGATTGCGAATTTTCATTTATGCTTCGGAACTTTTGCCTGTAAAGTTGGCTTTTTGCATTTCCATGACGGGTTGAAAAAAAAAACTTGACGTTCGCGATCGCGTTTTTCTTTCTTCGCGTTGATGTCTTTAGTTTTAAATAAAAAGCTTGTTTTTGGAGAAAGTGTTAACTAATAGAAGGCTAATTACAAAATTAAAAGAAAACAAAGAGAAATTATCATTTGAATAAAACTCAGTTAAGAGTTTAAATATCAAACAAAGAATTACAAATGGTAAACAGTATGGAGAAATTCGGTTGTGTAGACTGTAGATGATATGTATATGAAAATATTAAGTTAAATTCTATTACTTAAGTATTATTAAATTTTTTTATCTGAATTATTTGTGCTTAGTAGTTCAAATATTAACTAAAAGAGCAGCTTAAGTTTTAAAATAGGTGGGTAGGCTTTCATATGTAGTCCGTGAAAGTACTCCTATTTTTTCCCCCATCAGGTTGGCAGCTATGCCCCTGCATCCACTGTATTCTGTGATCATCCCTCTCAAACATGGCTTACAACTTGGGCACCAATTAACCTCAAATGTGTGCATTTTAATACTGTTAAACGAGGTGATATTTCAACACAGCACAGTTCTAATTTACAAAATGACATGATCCTAAAATTTAGGAATAAATCTAATTGTCTTTCAAAGGCAACTTGAACATAATTAAAAATTAAACTTTGAAAATAAATCTGAACATTTCACAAGCCAAATTTGATGTGTAACACAGGAACTCAATCAGGGCTTCCATAGGCTACTAAAGTGACTATTTTATGGGTTTGGCAATTATGGCTACTATTTTTAGGTTAAATTGGGCTAAAATTGACTATATTTAGTGAAATCATCAGCTGTTTTTTTGCAACTATTTTCTTTCCCCTTCGAAATTTCTTTTTTCTGACCCACAGGGGGGTTTGGAGCGTTTTCGACGTTTTTGAGCCCAGCGGCGTCCCAAATGACCCCAGATCTTCGTTATTTCGCAGGAAGGTACATAGCAACAATATCTAGAAAGGCATTTTTCAGATTTTGAATATTCGAATTTTAAGGGGTCTGAATATTCCAAAAACCCGTTTTTGCTTAGCATAAACCAAATTTTACATTTTCGAAGAAAACAGTACCGAGAAATCGATATTACGAAGTGAACTGTTGGTAATGCCTTCTTGAGAGTATTTCAAAGAAAGTAATTTCTGGATTTCTCGATATTCCATTCTGGAGGGGGTGCACGGAGGTTTGAATATTTACTCCCGTTTTTAGTTCTTGCATTCTAGTATCCACATTATTAATGTGATTGTTATGAAATTTTAGCATATTGTTCTTCACACAACCAGGAAAGTTAGCGAAAAAGAATTTTTAAAATCAATGCATTCCAAGCAGCATTTTTCGGTTTTTTTCTAAATTCTTAAGCTTAGTCTTCAATTTTAAATTGATAACGGTTATTGCTCCTTCCAGGTGATGCAAAACCTCTATTGTTGGAAATATTTATTTAAAAATGTTTTACAACAGGTGAATTTTTTAAAACTTTGATAAAGAAATAATTTTTGAAGATTAAATAATTTTTTTATGATAACCATAAACCGTTCCACTGAAATATTTAAGTATTTCCAGCAAAGTTCAAATTAAACAATATTTTGTCAGAGGCATTTTCAGTGTCGATTCAAATGATGTTTACTTTTATTTCATGTTTGAAATTTCTTTCAATGAATGAGTTGATGATAAATAAACAAAGGGGGGTTCAGGGGGTCTCTCCCTGATTTAAAAAAAAATCTCACTATTAAAAAATGGTTATAATATTAAAAAATGGTTATAAAAACTTTAATTCTAAACCGTGTTTTTAAGGTTTTGTTTAACATCTTAAAAAGTATGTGTATTGAATTACTTTTTATTTAAAATTGAGCGGGATGAGGGGGAAATAAGTTTTATCTATAGAAATTGGTATTCAATAATAACCTTTATTGTGAAGCGAAGGTGGAGAGATTTGCCTCAATTATACATTTATACCAATTGCAGAAATGGATGGAGGGAGCAAAGGACATTAAAGAGAAAAAAAAATAAGGGGTTTCAGAAGGTCCCATGACTTTTTTTCTATTTTGAAAAAATACTCTTTAAAAACGGGGATGGGGATTTCACACATTAAATCTAAACAGGTGGTATTTTTAAAGGTTTTTTTTACAGCTTAACGAAGTGGTATATGGCATCAAAAAAGAATCCTAGCGGGAAGACTGTTGACTATTGCATCTAAACGATAATTCTTATTTATTTTAACACACACAGTTTGATAAGCCTTTTATCCCCCGAGCAACGGCGGGCATATCAGCTAGTTCTTGATAAAATTCAATATTTTCTTTGAAACACGATTGAATTTAGGTTCATTTGACTCTTTTATTTGAATTGAACATTTGAATGGCTTGATACAGATTTTCGTTTCTTGTTTTTAATATCTGAATGTCAATTAATTCTTATATAACTTATTTAATTGTATAGCATCTAGAACTCCTGTTTTATTCAGGCACCAAAATTATTTAACAAACCCCAAATTCCTTTACTCTGTATCTCCTCTCCACCTTCCCCTAAGAACCCTACTTTGAGAACTTTTAATTTACAGTATTTTTCTCTTTTAGGGTTGGAGATGGTAATCTTCTTCCTGGATTAGAACTGGGAGTTAGGACCATGAGGAAAGGAGAATATGCTCGATTTATTGTCGATTCTTCATATGCTTATGGAGAAATGGGGTGCCCACCTCGCATACCTGGTGGTGCCTCGATTCTATATGAAGTACAAATGCTTAGTTTCATCCCGGCGAAAGACGTCATTGAGTTTGAAGACATGACCCCGGAAGAACAGAAGAAGGCCCCGTTCGAGAAAATAACTTCGGTGTTTCAGTGTGAAAACACAGTCGCAAATGAGTTGTTTCGTAAGCGGTCTTACAAGCAGGCCATTGCACGCTACAGGAAAGTAGTCAAGGTGCTAGAAGATGTTTCAGTCAAGGATGAAGCGGAGGATGACAAAAGAAACGAGTACTTACTGAAGCTGTACTTAAATTTAGCTCAGTGTTACCTTTCAATGCAGAACCCGCAAAAAACGATCATTTATGCAGATTTGGCTTTGAAGATAAATCCAAACCATGTTAAAGGCCTGTATCGGATGGGTTATGCATTGTTCCTTTTGGAAGAGTACCCGCGGGCTGAATATTTCCTGAACAAGGCCAAGCAGCATAAACCTTATGAGAAAAGTATCACTACAGCTATTGTGAAACTCCAGCAAAAGCGCCAGCTTTATGATGATTGGGAAAAGAAGTTTTGCCGAAACATGTTTGGACCGATTCCAGAGAAAAAGTCGCCAAGAACGAAGGATCAAGAAGAGTTCTTCTTATGCGTCTGTGAAGAAGTCGATTGCTTCTTGAAAACAGATGAGACCGAACTTGAGTTTCCTTCTGGCCTCACAGAGGAACAGTTGGATATTTTGAAAGATGTTGCTCAAGAGAAAGATCTGGCCTTTGTGAGTAAAATTATGATGGGCCGTAAGATAAACAAACTGGCGAAAAAGAAAAATTCACTGTGAACATTTTAATTTATCATTTTAAAATGTTAAAACTTATTTTGTACAAATACTTTAATTTTGTAGTATCATTTTGTACAAATGTTAAGTTCAACATTTTCATTGAATATAACCATCTTTATTATGAATATAATCATGTTTCGAAAATGTGCTTCCATCATAATTTTGTAAATTCATTCACTGGAAATGCAAGAATGGTTACTGTATATACCAATCTTTTATATAATGTTTATATCATTCTTAGTTCTTCATGAAATTTCCAATTGCATATTTTTTTTAAAATAAATGTCAACATACAGTTTGTAGTTAATGTTATTGTGTGATTTTATCAAATTTAAACACCAGGCCCGTGCTGGGTACCTTCAGAGGGCGGTGGACAAAGGGTGAAAGGGCACCGCTATAAATTATATTAGTAAAAAACCCGTAATTTTCTGTTATGGTACCTTATTGGCGACGTTTTACAAATTACTTTTCACATTGAGCAATATACTGCTATTTGAGATGTTTTGATTGTTTTTTATTTTAATATTTGATTTTTGTTACATTAGATTTTTAGTGACACTATTTTAAAATGGATAATCAGTCATCTTATTAAGAATAACATTGAACCCTATAATTAATGAAAAACTGATAGCTGATTTCCGTTTTTTACCATTTTGCATATGCACTTATACGCATTTTACATTTATTTTGGTGCACTTAATTTCAAAATTTTGTCAACAATGTGAATCCCAAGTAAAATTGGAGGGACTTGGGGTCCTCCCTCCACCAGAAGAATTTTGAAACTTCCCCCACAAAATCGAGATTTAGCTTATTTTGAGACCTTTTGGATTACACCAAAAGAGGACCACTCCTTGTAAGTAAGATAATTTTCAAGGAAAAACAGTATATAATGGATTTAAAAATTTCGAGGGGGGTTCGGGGTCTTTCCTCAAACAAAAGTTTTGAATATTTACTTTTAAAAGTATTGTTTTGACTCATTTTGGGACCCTATGGGTTACACCCGGAGAGAACTGCAACTTGTAAGTTGCATTAAAATAAAACTAATAAATTTCACTGCAGCTGCAATAAAGAAGGGCGCTCTGAAAACACTGCCTGGTCTTCCCCTATCAAAGTATGCATTTTTTTTTTTTTTTTTTTTTTGCAAATCAACACCTTTCCCTAGCATTCCACGTGTTTATTTAAACTAAGGGCCAAATAAAAAATCAACGTTGTGGCCTTATACAATTTTGTAACTCATGTTTGACAGAAAGTAGCCTTAAAATAAGAGAAACATTATTTTTTGCGTGTAAAAACAGGAGCGTCCCTGCCCTCACGCTTTCTAAGGTATTACTTGTTTTGGCGTGTTGAACCACTAGGGTGTATCGAAAAAAAAAAAACTTTTTATTATGAAATTTTATTGATTTTAATTTATGAAAACTTAAATTTTATCTAAAATTTTACCATCATACATACACTTATTAAAATTGCAAAAAACGTTTTTTATGTTATAACCACAATATCCATGGAAAAATTACCTAGGCAAATGCCTCAAAGGTTTTTAACAAGACTTTAAAAAAAAAGTCAATTTTTGAGGCCAAAAAAATTTGAAAAAAAAAATTATTATTAAAAATAAATAAATTAATATTGTAAGTAAAATAAATTAATTTACTGTCCGATTTTCTTCCAATTTTAGTATGTCATTATTTAAGTCATGTCTAAGGTAAAACCGTTGCAGATTCTTCTGTTTCAGTTATTATTTCGTGGTTTTTGAGCGATGTTTTATTTTTTTCAACTATCCAATTTTTGTCAAATAATTTTTAAAAATTCATATTTTAATTTTTTTTTAAATTTAAAGTGGAATGTTCGTATTTCGTATTCAGCACTGAAAAATAGCATATAAACATGCATCATAAGTCTCGATTGCTATTAATTGATTTTTTGAAAATTTTTTTGATCATTTTTTTAAAAATAAAAAAAAATTAAACTTCCCGTGGACCTATTTTGTCCGAATTTTAGTATGTTATTATTGAGGTCATTCCCAAGTAAAAACCGTTCGGAAACCACAGGAATTTAAACAAATGTGTAGGTAAGTGAAAAACTCTAGTCCAAAAGGCGTCATATCGGTCACAAGACTTTAAAATTTTATTTAAAAAAATTGAAAGTTGTTAAAGTTCTATTTTTGCTCAAATATTAAAGAATATGCATAGAAGAACATATTAAAAATACTTCTTAAGGATTTATTGGTTAATATATCTCCCAAAATTTACTACGAAAGTCGTCGTTCACCCATAGAATAATGATATCAGCTGGTTTGCTTTACTTGATATAGCATAATATAAACAAGATTCGTAGCGCCACCTAGCGAGTGCTTGCGCCGCCAATACGGTCATCTGTGAGCCCCTTTGTGATTAAATTATCAAAAGTCTCATTTTTTTCCCTTGGGAAAATGTAATTTCAATGTTGTCACACTCAAAGGTCTGAACCACACGTCCACGGCCATTGCGTGAATGGAAATCGAAAAGCACGGAATATTGTATAAGTTAGGGGCTATTTTGGCGCTGGGATCGTGTCACATCAGGACAGGCGGAGAAAAAAAGCATTTTCAATCACATGACTCGGAAATTAGCAACTTTTTTCCTGTCCTCCACGTCGTCAAAAGCAACGTCATGTGCGAATGCTCTATAGTCCTCCGAAAGGACAGATTGAATGAACGTCACAGCCAATTAAAATTTTGTACACAAAAATGTACTGCCTCATACAAAACATACAGGATTCACCGCGTCACCTAGTGAGCGCTTGTGTAAGCGGCTCTGTGACCTAAATATCCTTTTTAGATTTCCGATAGGCAAGAGAGGGTTTACAACTAAACCCTACACTTGCACTTCCGTTCCGCATTTTTTGCATGCATCAAGATTCACGCTCAAGCAAGTTCAAGCATTTCTCTATTGACGTGGACCGTGTTTCTTGCCGTTGTGTTTACTGTTTGTGCATATAGTTTCTAACAAGATGACCACCTCAGTGTCTGCCAGGTATGTTTAATCTTTTAATTTTCTGTATTATTGATCTTTTTAATTACATTTTTGTCTCCATGCGTTCCCCTTACCTTACCTTACAAATTCAGTTAGATTTAAAAAGATGACGGAAAACGTGCGAGTTCTCCATTGGTAAATGGCCATAATTTCTATAATATTGTTAATAAACTCTAAAAAAACCACGTGTTCGATAACTTAAGAAATTCAATGGAACGACCACTGTAATATACCTGCAACGATTAAAGTTTATTAATTTTCAATTAATTAGTGTCATAGAGAAGGAGGCATCATTTTTTTATACGGCTAATTGGTGTTATTATGTATTATTTTAGTTGCAAGCACATTGATGATTTTGCATTTTAAATTATTGTTATATCATCAAAAGGTGACAAACTACCTATGGACTTGTAATAATATTAAAAAATTTTCAATCTCATTCTTTTTGTTAGCTTATTTGCATTTAAGAGTTATTAAGAAAAAGTTAAGCCTAAAAACCACATGCTTTTTGAATAAACCTAATATTGTTCAGATATGTTGCTATTGGGATGTGAGTGACTTAGTATCATCCAATTTCTCTAATAAATTATGACAGCAATAATTTTAATTGTTTTCAATTATTTTATTATCTATTTTATAATATTGGTGCTGGATCAACAACATAAATAGAATTAATTTTTATAAGTAATATTAACGAAAATGATGCTAGATGGGAATATTGAGCCATAGCAAATCTTGTGGTTTTAAAAAAATAATGTTAATTAAAAAGTAACTTACTTTATTTATTTATTATGCAAAGCTATTTTGCTAGTCAGTTTTCATTTTACCTTTTAAAATGCTTTTTTCTTTAGCTGCTCTATTTAAAGCTACTTTTTCAAAGTTTTTAGTAATATCATACGTAATTGACAAATGATGCAGTACCTATTTTTAATTTGATATGGTGTTGAATTTTCAGTTTATATATTTTAAATGCTATCTTTTTAAAATGTTTAAGAAATTTTGCTTTAGTAGGCGTATTTAGAGTTGTTGAAAGCAACCTTCATCATGGCTCATGGAGATACTTGAGCTACAATGAAAGGGAAAATGTGAATAGTGTTTATACATAGAAACATGATCTAAATAAAAATTATTACCACTTAGTTTTAGAGGGAAAATATCAAAACCAGGGTTTTCAACCTGCCCAAAAAACAAATAAACCCACCTGGGTTGTTTAATTATAAAATATAAGCAAAATCTTATAAATCCCAACAAACTTATCTTTGCAGTGTAAGGATACATTTACCTTCGGTAGTAAAAAAGTTATGGAATAAATTTGTTATATTGCTATTTCCAAAATCCTGTGGGTAAATTTTTTTTTTCGATTTCAAACTTTCATACCCCCACATTTTGTGCTAAAGGGCATTTAAATATGGTGTCCAATTGTTTAAGTAAAAATATTAATATTAACAGACTGCTCAAGAGCATCAAAAAATTACATTAACATCTAATAAAGATTTTGAAACAAAAATAATAGTACTAACAGAAACTGCACAAAATCTTAAAAAAAAAATCTTTTTTTTAATGCAAATCAAATTTTAATTCAAAATTATTTTTTGAAATTCAATACATGTACTCTTACTCTTATATTGTGCCTAGAGGCATTAAAAAATCACATAAAAAACTTTGTTTCATATTTTGAGTTAAGCGATTCTAAAGTATGAAAATATTAATTTTATCTAAACTGATCACTAATTCTGTATAAAAAATAATGTTAATTAAAAAGAGACTTACTTTATTTATGTATTATGCAAGGCTATTTTACTAGTCAGTTTTCATTTTACCTTTTAAAATGCTTTTTTCTTTAGCTGCTCTATTTAAAGCTACTTTTTCAAAGTTTTTAGTAATATCATACGTAATTGACGAATGATGCAGTACCTTACAAACATTTTTTAAATTTATTTGACACCTTTTTTGTAAATTTGTGCAAAATGCGAAAATGAAATGTTTTTTGATGCCCTTGAGCAATTTGTAAATATTATTTTTGCTTCAAATTTTTTACACCTTTTTCTAATGCCTTTGGGCTCAAAATAAGGGTGTATTTAATTAGTTCTCTGGCCACACAACCCGGCTTTCTGAACTATAATTGAAAATATACTTAATCGGATTCAGTTCTTATAACGATTAGATATATAATATCTTTTCTTTCAGACAAGTGCAAGAAGGTGTTGTATTTGAAATCCCACATGGAGATGATTCTTCTGATGAAAACTGTTTTGACGATGAAATTTTCGATACGTATAAAAGGGACATGCAGAATTTAGCTAGAAGAAACAAGTACAAGAGTGGAGTTGCATCTTTTGCTGATATTAAAAAGCATATGAAACCTATTACTGAGGATGAATTAGTACTGAAAGAGGTATGGTATTTGATTGTTGTTTTACTATCATCCTTGTTCTGTTTTTTGCATTAACAATAACATACCAGTTTTAGTACTGAGTTAACGCCTTTTGATGAAATGCTGGTCTAAAAGTCAGTTAGCAGGCGAGAGCACCAAGTCTTTTGGTAAATGAAAAATAAATACCAGAGTATCTAATCTAGTGTTGCTTCTATCTAGTATCTAATCTAGTGTCTTTTGATTGTTTTGATATTGTTGCATATAATTTGTACAAATTTGTCAGGGGCGTCATTTCAGTTTTTGGTTGGGGGGGGCAAGGATTTTTTTTAAGTGAGGCCGAGCCATGCCGTAACCAGACTTGTTTTTTCTTTTTGGGGGGGGGTGACTCAACATCATACGTTCTAAGTAAAAATGGGGGGTCTGGGGGTCACCCCCAGAAAAATTTTTAAATTTTGCTTCATTTTTACAACATTTAAGTTACATCCGAAGAGAACAGCCCCTTGTAAACCACATAATTTCTAGAGAAAAAAGTTACAAATAAACGTCAAAGTTTCAAGGGGAGCCGGAGGTCCTCCCTCAGAATTGTTTTTGAAAATTTCCCTTTAAACTAGGGTTTTATCTCCCTTGCAACCTCGTTGGGGAGCACCCAGAGGGAACTGCTTGTTGTGAGTGGCAGAATTTTAAGGAAAATATACTGTATAACATAATATATATATAAAAATTTTAAAGGGGGGTCTGGGGGTCCTCCCCCTGAAAGGTTTTTGAAATTTGCCTCTTTAAAGTAGTGTTTCAGCTCATTTTGAGGTCCTTTGGGTTACATTCAAAAAGAACAGTTCCTTGTAAAGCATAGAATTTTCTAGGGGAAAAAAAGTTATAAATAAACGTAAAATTTTCAAGGGGGGGCGGAGATCCTCCCCCATTTTGAAAATTCCCCTTTAAACCAGACTCCTAGGGGCTTCAAACTCTTTGGTTCCCAAAGGGAACTGCTTCTTGTAAGCGGCAGAATTTTCAAGGGAGACAAATTGTATAACAGACATCAAAGGTCAGGAGGGGGATTGGGGGTTCTCCCCCAGAAAATTTTGAAATTAGACCCTCAAAAGTAGTGCTTTAACTGCTTTTGGTATGTTTTGAGTTAAATTTGTTGCTCCTTGTGGAAGTTACAAAATTTTCCAGGGACTCTCAGCAATTTTTCACTTAAGAATGGAAACCTTGTGGGGGGGGGGCAATTGTCCCCCCTAAATGACGCCCATGAAATTCGTCAATAAACTTGACTAATCCGAAAGTGACAATAGGTTTAATTCAGAGCCATTGGAGAGAGCCTGAGAAGTAATTTTTGCCCAAGTTTATAAAGAAAAAAAATTACAAACCTAATTGTTATTTGTGACAAACAAGTATTTATTTTGTTATAATCAAAATTCAGTGAAAACTACAGATCTATGCCAAAAAAAGAAAATGAGATTTCTTCCTGAATACCTGGAAATTAGCTTTTCCTTGCATTTTGATTGATGGGGAGGAAAACAACATATCATGATAAAATCAGCAATTTTCACTAAAAATCCCATTTTTGCTTATAATTACATCTAAGTTCTTGCTTATGAAATTAAGCTAATTTTTAATAACCATGACAAATTGTTAAAGTTTTGGCAATTTATTTAAATATTTGATGTTCAAAACAACTTAGTGATATTTAATGGGTCAATTAATAGTATTGAACCAAATTTAGCTTAATTTTGGACAAAACAAATTGTGTTCTGGGGAAATATTGGGCCTTAAAACATTTTCTGCACCCCTGCACTAGGCTTTTTTTGGACCCAAATTTTTTTCTATGCCTTTTACACGAGAATATTTAAGTCAAATTTTAACCTTCATGCATTTATAGGTTAGGATTAATACTTATATCCTAGCGAAAAGGTGGGTTCTCTTCTAAATTATTTAACTCTGGACCTTTCAGAGTGACCTTTTCTATTTACAAATCGTAAAAAGCCCTTAACTAAAAGCAATTCATAGCACTTAAAATTTAGATTTGAGAGATCTCATCTATGTTGATGATATAGTACATTTAATTTTTATAGAAAATTCATGGGACTAATTTGCTAATTAAAAATGTTAGAGTTATCCAAGTTTCACTGTTTTAACAGGTAAATATTTCTATCTGTTATCACTAAACATCAATGTTTCTTTACAGGATTTGAAGCATGGCATTGGTATTGTAGTCCCTGAAGATTCCCTCATCTCATTTCATTATGAAGCTTTTGTTGAAGGCAGGGCTGATCCTTTTGACTCAACCAGGATTAGGGATAAACCTTACAAGTGTTTGTAAGTACTAGTTCTCTTCTCTTAGGCACACTTTTTGAGTGTAATGGTGCCCACTATTATCAGCTAATAAATGAAGTTTGAGGGTGACCTCCCAGGGGTCGATTCAGCTGAAGATCGGGGCTGTTGCCCCTTCACAAAATTCCACCTGCTAAAAACGGACCCTTCACAAAATTCAAATTCTTAAAACGACCCTTTCTCAAAATTCAAATTAGATTTAATCATTATTTGCAAAAAAAAAAAAAAAAAATCGCAAGATCTTGTTTGTTATAAATCAAAAAGTTTTTTATGATAATTTAGAAAATTATAATATAATTTGACTTCAATATTTCTCAAAAATATTTTCTCTTTCACTAAAATTGGCCCCAAAAATTAAAACCTTGAATGACCCCTGCATAGCTGCCAAGTACTCCGATTTTATCGGAGTTATTCCTATTTTTGGTTTCTTCTCCGATAATTCGATTTTTCCCTAAAAACTCCGATTTTCGCGATTTTTTAACCCTTTCGGAACTTTGTTGCAATCGTAATAAAAAAAAAACAATTTTAATTTCTAAAAGCCTTTAGAGTTATTTCAAGGTGTCTACTAGAAAGTCCTGAAATCGCATTACAGTCCTAAATTTCAATGAAAGATTGCGAATTTTCATTTATGCTTCGGAACTTTTGCCTGTAAAGTTGGCTTTTTGCATTTCCATGACGGGTTGAAAAAAAAAACTTGACGTTCGCGATCGCGTTTTTCTTTCTTCGCGTTGATGTCTTTAGTTTTAAATAAAAAGCTTGTTTTTGGAGAAAGTGTTAACTAATAGAAGGCTAATTACAAAATTAAAAGAAAACAAAGAGAAATTATCATTTGAATAAAACTCAGTTAAGAGTTTAAATATCAAACAAAGAATTACAAATGGTAAACAGTATGGAGAAATTCGGTTGTGTAGACTGTAGATGATATGTATATGAAAATATTAAGTTAAATTCTATTACTTAAGTATTATTAAATTTTTTTATCTGAATTATTTGTGCTTAGTAGTTCAAATATTAACTAAAAGAGCAGCTTAAGTTTTAAAATAGGTGGGTAGGCTTTCATATGTAGTCCGTGAAAGTACTCCTATTTTTTCCCCCATCAGGTTGGCAGCTATGCCCCTGCATCCACTGTATTCTGTGATCATCCCTCTCAAACATGGCTTACAACTTGGGCACCAATTAACCTCAAATGTGTGCATTTTAATACTGTTAAACGAGGTGATATTTCAACACAGCACAGTTCTAATTTACAAAATGACATGATCCTAAAATTTAGGAATAAATCTAATTGTCTTTCAAAGGCAACTTGAACATAATTAAAAATTAAACTTTGAAAATAAATCTGAACATTTCACAAGCCAAATTTGATGTGTAACACAGGAACTCAATCAGGGCTTCCATAGGCTACTAAAGTGACTATTTTATGGGTTTGGCAATTATGGCTACTATTTTTAGGTTAAATTGGGCTAAAATTGACTATATTTAGTGAAATCATCAGCTGTTTTTTTGCAACTATTTTCTTTCCCCTTCGAAATTTCTTTTTTCTGACCCACAGGGGGGTTTGGAGCGTTTTCGACGTTTTTGAGCCCAGCGGCGTCCCAAATGACCCCAGATCTTCGTTATTTCGCAGGAAGGTACATAGCAACAATATCTAGAAAGGCATTTTTCAGATTTTGAATATTCGAATTTTAAGGGGTCTGAATATTCCAAAAACCCGTTTTTGCTTAGCATAAACCAAATTTTACATTTTCGAAGAAAACAGTACCGAGAAATCGATATTACGAAGTGAACTGTTGGTAATGCCTTCTTGAGAGTATTTCAAAGAAAGTAATTTCTGGATTTCTCGATATTCCATTCTGGAGGGGGTGCACGGAGGTTTGAATATTTACTCCCGTTTTTAGTTCTTGCATTCTAGTATCCACATTATTAATGTGATTGTTATGAAATTTTAGCATATTGTTCTTCACACAACCAGGAAAGTTAGCGAAAAAGAATTTTTAAAATCAATGCATTCCAAGCAGCATTTTTCGTTTTTTTTCTAAATTCTTAAGCTTAGCCTTCAATTTTAAATTGATAACGGTTATTGCTCCTTCCAGGTGATGCAAAACCTCTATTGTTGGAAATATTTATTTAAAAATGTTTTACAACAGGTGAATTTTTTAAAACTTTGATAAAGAAATAATTTTTGAAGATTAAATAATTTTTTTATGATAACCATAAACCGTTCCACTGAAATATTTTATTCTTTTTTCTATTTAATCAAATTTAAGTATTTCCAGCAAAGTTCAAATTAAACAATATTTTATCAGAGGCATTTTCAGTGTCGATTCAAATGATGTTTACTTTTATTTCATGTTTGAAATTTCTTTCAATGAATGAGTTGATGATAAATAAACAAAGGGGGGTTCAGGGGGTCTCTCCCTGATTTAAAAAAAAATCTCACTATTAAAAAATGGTTATAATATTAAAAAATGGTTATAAAAACTTTAATTCTAAACCGTGTTTTTAAGGTTTTGTTTAACATCTTAAAAAGTATGTGTATTGAATTACTTTTTATTTAAAATTGAGCGGGATGAGGGGGAAATAAGTTTTATCTATAGAAATTGGTATTCAATAATAACCTTTATTGTGAAGCGAAGGTGGAGAGATTTGCCTCAATTATACATTTATACCAATTGCAGAAATGGATGGAGGGAGCAAAGGACATTAAAGAGAAAAAAAAATAAGGGGTTTCAGAAGGTCCCATGACTTTTTTTCTATTTTGAAAAAATACTCTTTAAAAACGGGGATGGGGATTTCACACATTAAATCTAAACAGGTGGTATTTTTAAAGGTTTTTTTTACAGCTTAACGAAGTGGTATATGGCATCAAAAAAGAATCCTAGCGGGAAGACTGTTGACTATTGCATCTAAACGATAATTCTTATTTATTTTAACACACACAGTTTGATAAGCCTTTTATCCCCCGAGCAACGGCGGGCATATCAGCTAGTTCTTGATAAAATTCAATATTTTCTTTGAAACACGATTGAATTTAGGTTCATTTGACTCTTTTATTTGAATTGAACATTTGAATGGCTTGATACAGATTTTCGTTTCTTGTTTTTAATATCTGAATGTCAATTAATTCTTATATAACTTATTTAATTGTATAGCATCTAGAACTCCTGTTTTATTCAGGCACCAAAATTATTTAACAAACCCCAAATTCCTTTACTCTGTATCTCCTCTCCACCTTCCCCTAAGAACCCTACTTTGAGAACTTTTAATTTACAGTATTTTTCTCTTTTAGGGTTGGAGATGGTAATCTTCTTCCTGGATTAGAACTGGGAGTTAGGACCATGAGGAAAGGAGAATATGCTCGATTTATTGTCGATTCTTCATATGCTTATGGAGAAATGGGGTGCCCACCTCGCATACCTGGTGGTGCCTCGATTCTATATGAAGTACAAATGCTTAGTTTCATCCCGGCGAAAGACGTCATTGAGTTTGAAGACATGACCCCGGAAGAACAGAAGAAGGCCCCGTTCGAGAAAATAACTTCGGTGTTTCAGTGTGAAAACACAGTCGCAAATGAGTTGTTTCGTAAGCGGTCTTACAAGCAGGCCATTGCACGCTACAGGAAAGTAGTCAAGGTGCTAGAAGATGTTTCAGTCAAGGATGAAGCGGAGGATGACAAAAGAAACGAGTACTTACTGAAGCTGTACTTAAATTTAGCTCAGTGTTACCTTTCAATGCAGAACCCGCAAAAAACGATCATTTATGCAGATTTGGCTTTGAAGATAAATCCAAACCATGTTAAAGGCCTGTATCGGATGGGTTATGCATTGTTCCTTTTGGAAGAGTACCCGCGGGCTGAATATTTCCTGAACAAGGCCAAGCAGCATAAACCTTATGAGAAAAGTATCACTACAGCTATTGTGAAACTCCAGCAAAAGCGCCAGCTTTATGATGATTGGGAAAAGAAGTTTTGCCGAAACATGTTTGGACCGATTCCAGAGAAAAAGTCGCCAAGAACGAAGGATCAAGAAGAGTTCTTCTTATGCGTCTGTGAAGAAGTCGATTGCTTCTTGAAAACAGATGAGACCGAACTTGAGTTTCCTTCTGGCCTCACAGAGGAACAGTTGGATATTTTGAAAGATGTTGCTCAAGAGAAAGATCTGGCCTTTGTGAGTAAAATTATGATGGGCCGTAAGATAAACAAACTGGCGAAAAAGAAAAATTCACTGTGAACATTTTAATTTATCATTTTAAAATGTTAAAACTTATTTTGTACAAATACTTTAATTTTGTAGTATCATTTTGTACAAATGTTAAGTTCAACATTTTCATTGAATATAACCATCTTTATTATGAATATAATCATGTTTCGAAAATGTGCTTCCATCATAATTTTGTAAATTCATTCACTGGAAATGCAAGAATGGTTACTGTATATACCAATCTTTTATATAATGTTTATATCATTCTTAGTTCTTCATGAAATTTCCAATTGCATATTTTTTTTAAAATAAATGTCAACATACAGTTTGTAGTTAATGTTATTGTGTGATTTTATCAAATTTAAACACCAGGCCCGTGCTGGGTACCTTCAGAGGGCGGTGGACAAAGGGTGAAAGGGCACCGCTATAAATTATATTAGTAAAAAACCCGTAATTTTCTGTTATGGTACCTTATTGGCGACGTTTTACAAATTACTTTTCACATTGAGCAATATACTGCTATTTGAGATGTTTTGATTGTTTTTTATTTTAATATTTGATTTTTGTTACATTAGATTTTTAGTGACACTATTTTAAAATGGATAATCAGTCATCTTATTAAGAATAACATTGAACCCTATAATTAATGAAAAACTGATAGCTGATTTCCGTTTTTTACCATTTTGCATATGCACTTATACGCATTTTACATTTATTTTGGTGCACTTAATTTCAAAATTTTGTCAACAATGTGAATCCCAAGTAAAATTGGAGGGACTTGGGGTCCTCCCTCCACCAGAAGAATTTTGAAACTTCCCCCACAAAATCGAGATTTAGCTTATTTTGAGACCTTTTGGATTACACCAAAAGAGGACCACTCCTTGTAAGTAAGATAATTTTCAAGGAAAAACAGTATATAATGGATTTAAAAATTTCGAGGGGGGTTCGGGGTCTTTCCTCAAACAAAAGTTTTGAATATTTACTTTTAAAAGTATTGTTTTGACTCATTTTGGGACCCTATGGGTTACACCCGGAGAGAACTGCAACTTGTAAGTTGCATTAAAATAAAACTAATAAATTTCACTGCAGCTGCAATAAAGAAGGGCGCTCTGAAAACACTGCCTGGTCTTCCCCTATCAAAGTATGCATTTTTTTTTTTTTTTTTTGCAAATCAACACCTTTCCCTAGCATTCCACGTGTTTATTTAAACTAAGGGCCAAATAAAAAATCAACGTTGTGGCCTTATACAATTTTGTAACTCATGTTTGACAGAAAGTAGCCTTAAAATAAGAGAAACATTATTTTTTGCGTGTAAAAACAGGAGCGTCCCTGCCCTCACGCTTTCTAAGGTATTACTTGTTTTGGCGTGTTGAACCACTAGGGTGCATCGAAAAAAAAACTTTTTATTATGAAATTTTATTGATTTTAATTTATGAAAACTTAAATTTTATCTAAAATTTTACCATCATACATACACTTATTAAAATTGCAAAAAACGTTTTTTATGTTATAACCACAATATCCATGGAAAAATTACCTAGGCAAATGCCTCAAAGGTTTTTAACAAGACTTTAAAAAAAAGGTCAATTTTTGAGGCCAAAAAAATTTGAAAAAAAAAATTATTATTAAAAATAAATAAATTAATATTGTAAGTAAAATAAATTAATTTACTGTCCGATTTTCTTCCAATTTTAGTATGTCATTATTTAAGTCATGTCTAAGGTAAAACCGTTGCAGATTCTTCTGTTTCAGTTATTATTTCGTGGTTTTTGAGCGATGTTTTATTTTTTTCAACTATCCAATTTTTGTCAAATAATTTTTAAAAATTCATATTTTAATTTTTTTTTAAATTTAAAGTGGAATGTTCGTATTTCGTATTCAGCACTGAAAAATAGCATATAAACATGCATCATAAGTCTCGATTGCTATTAATTGATTTTTTGAAAATTTTTTTGATCATTTTTTTAAAAATAAAAAAAAATTAAACTTCCCGTGGACCTATTTTGTCCGAATTTTAGTATGTTATTATTGAGGTCATTCCCAAGTAAAAACCGTTCGGAAACCACAGGAATTTAAACAAATGTGTAGGTAAGTGAAAAACTCTAGTCCAAAAGGCGTCATATCGGTCACAAGACTTTAAAATTTTATTTAAAAAAATTGAAAGTTGTTAAAGTTCTATTTTTGCTCAAATATTAAAGAATATGCATAGAAGAACATATTAAAAATACTTCTTAAGGATTTATTGGTTAATATATCTCCCAAAATTTACTACGAAAGTCGTCGTTCACCCATAGAATAATGATATCAGCTGGTTTGCTTTACTTGATATAGCATAATATAAACAAGATTCGTAGCGCCACCTAGCGAGTGCTTGCGCCGCCAATACGGTCATCTGTGAGCCCCTTTGTGATTAAATTATCAAAAGTCTCATTTTTTTCCCTTGGGAAAATGTAATTTCAATGTTGTCACACTCAAAGGTCTGAACCACACGTCCACGGCCATTGCGTGAATGGAAATCGAAAAGCACGGAATATTGTATAAGTTAGGGGCTATTTTGGCGCTGGGATCGTGTCACATCAGGACAGGCGGAGAAAAAAAGCATTTTCAATCACATGACTCGGAAATTAGCAACTTTTTTCCTGTCCTCCACGTCGTCAAAAGCAACGTCATGTGCGAATGCTCTATAGTCCTCCGAAAGGACAGATTGAATGAACGTCACAGCCAATTAAAATTTTGTACACAAAAATGTACTGCCTCATACAAAACATACAGGATTCACCGCGTCACCTAGTGAGCGCTTGTGTAAGCGGCTCTGTGACCTAAATATCCTTTTTAGATTTCCGATAGGCAAGAGAGGGTTTACAACTAAACCCTACACTTGCACTTCCGTTCCGCATTTTTTGCATGCATCAAGATTCACGCTCAAGCATTTCTCTATTGACGTGGACCGTGTTTCTTGCCGTTGTGTTTACTGTTTGTGCATATAGTTTCTAACAAGATGACCACCTCAGTGTCTGCCAGGTATGTTTAATCTTTTAATTTTCTGTATTATTGATCTTTTTAATTACATTTTTGTCTCCATGCGTTCCCCTTACCTTACCTTACAAATTCAGTTAGATTTAAAAAGATGACGGAAAACGTGCGAGTTCTCCATTGGTAAATGGCCATAATTTCTATAATATTGTTAATAAACTCTAAAAAAACCACGTGTTCGATAACTTAAGAAATTCAATGGAACGACCACTGTAATATACCTGCAACCAGGGCTTAAACTCTAACCAAAGAAGTACCGGAGCGCTACTATTTCAACATTCCGCTTAACAGGAGCGTCATTTCAGTTTTTGGTCGTAGGGGGGCAAGGATGGGTTTTAAGTGGGGCTTGGGCTCACCCCCAGAAAAATTTAGAAATTTAGCCTCTTTTTACAACATTTAAGGTACATCCAAAGAAAAGGTACTCTGTATAACATATATATGTAAATATTTTAAAGGGGGGTCTGGGGGTTCTCCCCCAGAAATTTTTTTTGAAATTTGCCTCTTGAAGTAATGTTTCAGCTCATTTTGAGACCATTTGGGTTACATCAAAAAATAACAGTTACTCGTAAAGCATTGAATTTTCTAGGTAAAAAAAAAGTTATAAATAAACATCAAATTTTCAAAGGGGGGCGGAGATCCTCCAGTAAAAATTTTTGAAAATTCCGGTTTAAACCAGTGTTTTACCTCCTCTTCAAACTCTTTGGGGTTTCATGCTCTTTGGTTCCCAAAGGGAACCGCTTCTTGTAAGTGGCAGAATTTTCAAGGGAGAAACATAATATCAAAGGTCTGGAGGGAGTTTTAGGGTTCTCCCCCAGAAAATTTTGAAATTTGACCCTCAAAAGTAGTGTTTTAACTCCTTTTTAAAGTTCTAAAGAAAAATTTTAAAAGAATTCCTATTAATCTTTTTTTTTTTTCATTTTTAATACAACGACAAAAAAAAATATCTGAAAAAATTCGTATTTGTTTTAAAAATATATCGATTTACTTGGGCTTTAACCAAAAATCTTCGACACAAAAATAGAAATTTCTTTAAGAAGAATAATATATCCAGGGAATAATACTTTTTTTGAGATGTGAAGGTTATAGAAATAACGAAGTTCATGATATAGGCATTTAGGGAATATACGGTATAGCGCGTACATTTATAATTTTCCCAAAGAAGTGATTGAGAGTGCGCTGTTAAAAAAAAATTCCTTTTATGTATTACCTTATAAATGCACAGTAAATTCTCAAGTAACCCAGATGGACAGAAATACCCCTTCCTTAAGTAGCAAATAATGTAATTCGAATAATCAACTTCATGAAAATTTGAAAAAGAAATTGAAAATAATTTCGTAAAAAATATTGAAATAGTTACTACACAACTTTTTGGGACAATTACATATGAATTGTCTTCCCATATTCTCACTCCAGAATTACAGTCCTTTTTTGCGATGAGGGATAAACCTGGATAATCTAATCCGGGTTAATCGAGGGTCTAGTGCATTTTTCTAAATATTTTTAAAACGTCGAAACGCATTTAAATAGTACCGATAATAAGCATTTAGTTCATTCGGAAAATTTTCAAAAATTCATGATTAAAGCATAGATCTGATAAACAGTGTTTTCATGTATAATTTACTCCTTTTTTATAACCTTCTTTCACTTAATAAATAAGAGGGAATGGGGAATGATATAAGAAAATAAGAAGCGAAAGAAAAACAAAGTATTTCTGGAGGAAAAGGTCCCAATATTAGCTTAAGTTCAACTCACAATTAACCTCTAAAAGGTATTACAGAACAGAAAAATTTCACTTAGAAAAATCAAATTAGTTTCTTAAAATTCATTGATTACAATAAAATACGTAAAACAAATTGGAACTTACCAGAAAGAGTAAATTCTCTTTAACTTTATTTTAATTCAATGTCGTATCGTATCTGTTGAAGAAAATTTCAGGCAAAACAGAGCTGTTATGGAGATTCACCGTGCACTATGATATGAACCAATAGCTGATGAAATGAAGAGCTCAAGAAGATGCGTTACGAATCACTCCTTCGGACAGGCTCCCTCCCCCCCCCCAAAGAACACAAAAATTTCTGGAATTCTCTGGTCAAGAACCCTCACAGAATCTACAGTTTCAAGATGAAATGTTTGTTATTACAGCAACGCTCCCTTTGAGAACAGGAAGTACACACCCAGACCCAGGTGGACACAAACACAACCAAAACTCGTAAATCTTTCAAGGCGCCTCACTGACCAAACTAAAATCCCCCCTACCTGCCCCATCCCCTTTCAACCTATTATTGTGACCCCACTGTTATCTTAAAGACTACTTTCAATGTTTACAGAAGAATGGACTGCTGGACACATCTGGCAAGCCAGAAGCGAGACTTCTCCATTCAGGAGGGCTTCTTATCTCTTATCCCGTAATTAGTCACCGAAGGGGGTGTCCTTCCCTTTGAGGGTGAGGAAAACAAGGTCGTTCGTCGTTGTTGACCGGGGATAGTGAGGTGAAAGGCGTTTGTAATTTTCGGTAATCGAAAAACATCGAGGGGTACATTTTGGTCTTTCCGAAAAGGGTTCGGAACGCGATTTTATGCGCTCCGGTGCGTTCCGGTTAAAAAGTAAAAATTTACTGAAAACCAAGAAGTACCGGAGCTCCGCTCCGGTGCGCTCCGGTGCAATTTAAGCCCTGCCTGCAACGATTAAAGTTTATTAATTTTCAATTAATTAGTGTCATAGAGAAGGAGGCATCATTTTTTTATACGGCTAATTGGTGTTATTATGTATTATTTTAGTTGCAAGCACATTGATGATTTTGCATTTTAAATTATTGTTATATCATCAAAAGGTGACAAACTACCTATGGACTTGTATTAATATTAAAAAATTTTCAATCTCATTCTTTTTGTTAGCTTATTTGCATTTAAGAGTTATTAAGAAAAAGTTAAGCCTAAAAACCACATGCTTTTTGAATAAACCTAATATTGTTCAGATATGTTGCTATTGGGATGTGAGTGACTTAGTATCATCCAATTTCTCTAATAAATTATGACAGCAATAATTTTAATTGTTTTCAATTATTTTATTATCTATTTTATAATATTGGTGCTGGATCAACAACATAAATAGAATTAATTTTTATAAGTAATATTAACGAAAATGATGCTAGATGGGAATATTGAGCCATAGCAAATCTTGTGGTTTTAAAAAAATAATGTTAATTAAAAAGTAACTTACTTTATTTATTTATTATGCAAAGCTATTTTGCTAGTCAGTTTTCATTTTACCTTTTAAAATGCTTTTTTCTTTAGCTGCTCTATTTAAAGCTACTTTTTCAAAGTTTTTAGTAATATCATACGTAATTGACAAATGATGCAGTACCTATTTTTAATTTGATATGGTGTTGAATTTTCAGTTTATATTTTTTAAATACTATCTTTTTAAAATGTTTAAGAAATTTTGCTTTAGTAGGCGTATTTAGAGTTG
This sequence comes from Tetragnatha montana, assembly GCA_963680715.1. Lineage (NCBI taxonomy): Eukaryota > Metazoa > Arthropoda > Arachnida > Araneae > Tetragnathidae > Tetragnatha > Tetragnatha montana. The sequence goes on along the minus strand of OY796683.1, from coordinate 4,467,518 downwards.
TTGAAAGCAACCTTCATCATGGCTCATGGAGATACTTGAGCTACAATGAAAGGGAAAATGTGAATAGTGTTTATACATAGAAACATGATCTAAATAAAAATTATTACCACTTAGTTTTAGAGGGAAAATATCAAAACCAGGGTTTTCAACCTGCCCAAAAAACAAATAAACCCACCTGGGTTGTTTAATTATAAAATATAAGCAAAATCTTATAAATCCCAACAAACTTATCTTTGCAGTGTAAGGATACATTTACCTTCGGTAGTAAAAAAGTTATGGAATAAATTTGTTATATTGCTATTTCCAAAATCCTGTGGGTAAATTTTTTTTTTCGATTTCAAACTTTCATACCCCCACATTTTGTGCTAAAGGGCATTTAAATATGGTGTCCAATTGTTTAAGTAAAAATATTAATATTAACAGACTGCTCAAGAGCATCAAAAAATTACATTAACATCTAATAAAGATTTTGAAACAAAAATAATAGTACTAACAGAAACTGCACAAAATCTTAAAAAAAAAATCTTTTTTTTAATGCAAATCAAATTTTAATTCAAAATTATTTTTTGAAATTCAATACATGTACTCTTACTCTTATATTGTGCCTAGAGGCATTAAAAAATCACATAAAAAACTTTGTTTCATATTTTGAGTTAAGCGATTCTAAAGTATGAAAATATTAATTTTATCTAAACTGATCACTAATTCTGTATAAAAAATAATGTTAATTAAAAAGAGACTTACTTTATTTATGTATTATGCAAGGCTATTTTACTAGTCAGTTTTCATTTTACCTTTTAAAATGCTTTTTTCTTTAGCTGCTCTATTTAAAGCTACTTTTTCAAAGTTTTTAGTAATATCATACGTAATTGACGAATGATGCAGTACCTTACAAACATTTTTTAAATTTATTTGACACCTTTTTTGTAAATTTGTGCAAAATGCGAAAATGAAATGTTTTTTGATGCCCTTGAGCAATTTGTAAATATTATTTTTGCTTCAAATTTTTTACACCTTTTTCTAATGCCTTTGGGCTCAAAATAAGGGTGTATTTAATTAGTTCTCTGGCCACACAACCCGGCTTTCTGAACTATAATTGAAAATATGCTTAATCGGATTCAGTTCTTATAACGATTAGATATATAATATCTTTTCTTTCAGACAAGTGCAAGAAGGTGTTGTATTTGAAATCCCACATGGAGATGATTCTTCTGATGAAAACTGTTTTGACGATGAAATTTTCGATACGTATAAAAGGGACATGCAGAATTTAGCTAGAAGAAACAAGTACAAGAGTGGAGTTGCATCTTTTGCTGATATTAAAAAGCATATGAAACCTATTACTGAGGATGAATTAGTACTGAAAGAGGTATGGTATTTGATTGTTGTTTTACTATCATCCTTGTTCTGTTTTTTGCATTAACAATAACATACCAGTTTTAGTACTGAGTTAACGCCTTTTGATGAAATGCTGGTCTAAAAGTCAGTTAGCAGGCGAGAGCACCAAGTCTTTTGGTAAATGAAAAATAAATACCAGAGTATCTAATCTAGTGTTGCTTCTATCTAGTATCTAATCTAGTGTCTTTTGATTGTTTTGATATTGTTGCATATAATTTGTACAAATTTGTCAGGGGCGTCATTTCAGTTTTTGGTTGGGGGGGGGCAAGGATTTTTTTTAAGTGAGGCCGAGCCATGCCGTAACCAGACTTGTTTTTTCTTTTGGGGGGGGGGGGGTGACTCAACATCATACGTTCTAAGTAAAAATGGGGGGTCTGGGGGTCACCCCCAGAAAAATTTTTAAATTTTGCTTCATTTTTACAACATTTAAGTTACATCCGAAGAGAACAGCCCCTTGTAAACCACATAATTTCTAGAGAAAAAAGTTACAAATAAACGTCAAAGTTTCAAGGGGAGCCGGAGGTCCTCCCTCAGAATTGTTTTTGAAAATTTCCCTTTAAACTAGGGTTTTATCTCCCTTGCAACCTCGTTGGGGAGCACCCAGAGGGAACTGCTTGTTGTGAGTGGCAGAATTTTAAGGAAAATATACTGTATAACATAATATATATATAAAAATTTTAAAGGGGGGTCTGGGGGTCCTCCCCCTGAAAGGTTTTTGAAATTTGCCTCTTTAAAGTAGTGTTTCAGCTCATTTTGAGGTCCTTTGGGTTACATTCAAAAAGAACAGTTCCTTGTAAAGCATAGAATTTTCTAGGGGAAAAAAAGTTATAAATAAACGTAAAATTTTCAAGGGGGGGCGGAGATCCTCCCCCATTTTGAAAATTCCCCTTTAAACCAGACTCCTAGGGGCTTCAAACTCTTTGGTTCCCAAAGGGAACTGCTTCTTGTAAGCGGCAGAATTTTCAAGGGAGACAAATTGTATAACAGACATCAAAGGTCAGGAGGGGGATTGGGGGTTCTCCCCCAGAAAATTTTGAAATTAGACCCTCAAAAGTAGTGCTTTAACTGCTTTTGGTATGTTTTGAGTTAAATTTGTTGCTCCTTGTGGAAGTTACAAAATTTTCCAGGGACTCTCAGCAATTTTTCACTTAAGAATGGAAACCTTGTGGGGGGGGGCAATTGTCCCCCCTAAATGACGCCCATGAAATTCGTCAATAAACTTGACTAATCCGAAAGTGACAATAGGTTTAATTCAGAGCCATTGGAGAGAGCCTGAGAAGTAATTTTTGCCCAAGTTTATAAAGAAAAAAAATTACAAACCTAATTGTTATTTGTGACAAACAAGTATTTATTTTGTTATAATCAAAATTCAGTGAAAACTACAGATCTATGCCAAAAAAAGAAAATGAGATTTCTTCCTGAATACCTGGAAATTAGCTTTTCCTTGCATTTTGATTGATGGGGAGGAAAACAACATATCATGATAAAATCAGCAATTTTCACTAAAAATCCCATTTTTGCTTATAATTACATCTAAGTTCTTGCTTATGAAATTAAGCTAATTTTTAATAACCATGACAAATTGTTAAAGTTTTGGCAATTTATTTAAATATTTGATGTTCAAAACAACTTAGTGATATTTAATGGGTCAATTAATAGTATTGAACCAAATTTAGCTTAATTTTGGACAAAACAAATTGTGTTCTGGGGAAATATTGGGCCTTAAAACATTTTCTGCACCCCTGCACTAGGCTTTTTTTGGACCCAAATTTTTTTCTATGCCTTTTACACTAGAATATTTAAGTCAAATTTTAACCTTCATGCATTTATAGGTTAGGATTAATACTTATATCCTAGCGAAAAGGTGGGTTCTCTTCTAAATTATTTAACTCTGGACCTTTCAGAGTGACCTTTTATATTTACAAATCGTAAAAAGCCCTTAACTAAAAGCAATTCATAGCACTTAAAATTTAGATTTGAGAGATCTCATCTATGTTGATGATATAGTACATTTAATTTTTATAGAAAATTCATGGGACTAATTTGCTAATTAAAAATGTTAGAGTTATCCAAGTTTCACTGTTTTAACAGGTAAATATTTCTATCTGTTATCACTAAACATCAATGTTTCTTTACAGGATTTGAAGCATGGCATTGGTATTGTAGTCCCTGAAGATTCCCTCATCTCATTTCATTATGAAGCTTTTGTTGAAGGCAGGGCTGATCCTTTTGACTCAACCAGGATTAGGGATAAACCTTACAAGTGTTTGTAAGTACTAGTTCTCTTCTCTTAGGCACACTTTTTGAGTGTAATGGTGCCCACTATTATCAGCTAATAAATGAAGTTTGAGGGTGACATCCCAGGGGTTGATTCAGCTGAAGATCGGGGCTGTTGCCCCTTCACAAAATTCCACCTGCTAAAAACGGACCCTTCACAAAATTCAAATTCTTAAAACGACCCTTTCTCAAAATTCAAATTAGATTTAATCATTATTTGCAAAAAAAAAAAAATCGCAAGATCTTGTTTGTTATAAATCAAAAAGTTTTTTATGATAATTTAGAAAATTATAATATAATTTGACTTCAATATTTCTCAAAAATATTTTCTCTTTCACTAAAATTGGCCCCAAAAATTAAAACCTTGAATGACCCCTGCATAGCTGCCAAGTACTCCGATTTTATCGGAGTTATTCCTATTTTTGGTTTCTTCTCCGATAATTCGATTTTTCCCTAAAAACTCCGATTTTCGCGATTTTTTAACCCTTTCGGAACTTTGTTGCAATCGTAATAAAAAAAAAACAATTTTAATTTCTAAAAGCCTTTAGAGTTATTTCAAGGTGTCTACTAGAAAGTCCTGAAATCGCATTACAGTCCTAAATTTCAATGAAAGATTGCGAATTTTCATTTATGCTTCGGAACTTTTGCCTGTAAAGTTGGCTTTTTGCATTTCCATGACGGGTTGAAAAAAAAAACTTGACGTTCGCGATCGCGTTTTTCTTTCTTCGCGTTGATGTCTTTAGTTTTAAATAAAAAGCTTGTTTTTGGAGAAAGTGTTAACTAATAGAAGGCTAATTACAAAATTAAAAGAAAACAAAGAGAAATTATCATTTGAATAAAACTCAGTTAAGAGTTTAAATATCAAACAAAGAATTACAAATGGTAAACAGTATGGAGAAATTCGGTTGTGTAGACTGTAGATGATATGTATATGAAAATATTAAGTTAAATTCTATTACTTAAGTATTATTAAATTTTTTTATCTGAATTATTTGTGCTTAGTAGTTCAAATATTAACTAAAAGAGCAGCTTAAGTTTTAAAATAGGTGGGTAGGCTTTCATATGTAGTCCGTGAAAGTACTCCTATTTTTTCCCCCATCAGGTTGGCAGCTATGCCCCTGCATCCACTGTATTCTGTGATCATCCCTCTCAAACATGGCTTACAACTTGGGCACCAATTAACCTCAAATGTGTGCATTTTAATACTGTTAAACGAGGTGATATTTCAACACAGCACAGTTCTAATTTACAAAATGACATGATCCTAAAATTTAGGAATAAATCTAATTGTCTTTCAAAGGCAACTTGAACATAATTAAAAATTAAACTTTGAAAATAAATCTGAACATTTCACAAGCCAAATTTGATGTGTAACACAGGAACTCAATCAGGGCTTCCATAGGCTACTAAAGTGACTATTTTATGGGTTTGGCAATTATGGCTACTATTTTTAGGTTAAATTGGGCTAAAATTGACTATATTTAGTGAAATCATCAGCTGTTTTTTTGCAACTATTTTCTTTCCCCTTCGAAATTTCTTTTTTCTGACCCACAGGGGGGTTTGGAGCGTTTTCGACGTTTTTGAGCCCAGCGGCGTCCCAAATGACCCCAGATCTTCGTTATTTCGCAGGAAGGTACATAGCAACAATATCTAGAAAGGCATTTTTCAGATTTTGAATATTCGAATTTTAAGGGGTCTGAATATTCCAAAAACCCGTTTTTGCTTAGCATAAACCAAATTTTACATTTTCGAAGAAAACAGTACCGAGAAATCGATATTACGAAGTGAACTGTTGGTAATGCCTTCTTGAGAGTATTTCAAAGAAAGTAATTTCTGGATTTCTCGATATTCCATTCTGGAGGGGGTGCACGGAGGTTTGAATATTTACTCCCGTTTTTAGTTCTTGCATTCTAGTATCCACATTATTAATGTGATTGTTATGAAATTTTAGCATATTGTTCTTCACACAACCAGGAAAGTTAGCGAAAAAGAATTTTTAAAATCAATGCATTCCAAGCAGCATTTTTCGTTTTTTTTCTAAATTCTTAAGCTTAGCCTTCAATTTTAAATTGATAACGGTTATTGCTCCTTCCAGGTGATGCAAAACCTCTATTGTTGGAAATATTTATTTAAAAATGTTTTACAACAGGTGAATTTTTTAAAACTTTGATAAAGAAATAATTTTTGAAGATTAAATAATTTTTTTATGATAACCATAAACCGTTCCACTGAAATATTTTATTCTTTTTTCTATTTAATCAAATTTAAGTATTTCCAGCAAAGTTCAAATTAAACAATATTTTATCAGAGGCATTTTCAGTGTCGATTCAAATGATGTTTACTTTTATTTCATGTTTGAAATTTCTTTCAATGAATGAGTTGATGATAAATAAACAAAGGGGGGTTCAGGGGGTCTCTCCCTGATTTAAAAAAAAATCTCACTATTAAAAAATGGTTATAATATTAAAAAATGGTTATAAAAACTTTAATTCTAAACCGTGTTTTTAAGGTTTTGTTTAACATCTTAAAAAGTATGTGTATTGAATTACTTTTTATTTAAAATTGAGCGGGATGAGGGGGAAATAAGTTTTATCTATAGAAATTGGTATTCAATAATAACCTTTATTGTGAAGCGAAGGTGGAGAGATTTGCCTCAATTATACATTTATACCAATTGCAGAAATGGATGGAGGGAGCAAAGGACATTAAAGAGAAAAAAAAATAAGGGGTTTCAGAAGGTCCCATGACTTTTTTTCTATTTTGAAAAAATACTCTTTAAAAACGGGGATGGGGATTTCACACATTAAATCTAAACAGGTGGTATTTTTAAAGGTTTTTTTTACAGCTTAACGAAGTGGTATATGGCATCAAAAAAGAATCCTAGCGGGAAGACTGTTGACTATTGCATCTAAACGATAATTCTTATTTATTTTAACACACACAGTTTGATAAGCCTTTTATCCCCCGAGCAACGGCGGGCATATCAGCTAGTTCTTGATAAAATTCAATATTTTCTTTGAAACACGATTGAATTTAGGTTCATTTGACTCTTTTATTTGAATTGAACATTTGAATGGCTTGATACAGATTTTCGTTTCTTGTTTTTAATATCTGAATGTCAACTGTTTTATTCAGGCACCAAAATTATTTAACAAACCCCAAATTCCTTTACTCTGTATCTCCTCTCCACCTTCCCCTAAGAACCCTACTTTGAGAACTTTTAATTTACAGTATTTTTCTCTTTTAGGGTTGGAGATGGTAATCTTCTTCCTGGATTAGAACTGGGAGTTAGGACCATGAGGAAAGGAGAATATGCTCGATTTATTGTCGATTCTTCATATGCTTATGGAGAAATGGGGTGCCCACCTCGCATACCTGGTGGTGCCTCGATTCTATATGAAGTACAAATGCTTAGTTTCATCCCGGCGAAAGACGTCATTGAGTTTGAAGACATGACCCCGGAAGAACAGAAGAAGGCCCCGTTCGAGAAAATAACTTCGGTGTTTCAGTGTAAAAACACAGTCGCAAATGAGTTGTTTCGTAAGCGGTCTTACAAGCAGGCCATTGCACGCTACAGGAAAGTAGTCAAGGTGCTAGAAGATGTTTCAGTCAAGGATGAAGCGGAGGATGACAAAAGAAACGAGTACTTACTGAAGCTGTACTTAAATTTAGCTCAGTGTTACCTTTCAATGCAGAACCCGCAAAAAACGATCATTTATGCAGATTTGGCTTTGAAGATAAATCCAAACCATGTTAAAGGCCTGTATCGGATGGGTTATGCATTGTTCCTTTTGGAAGAGTACCCGCGGGCTGAATATTTCCTGAACAAGGCCAAGCAGCATAAACCTTATGAGAAAAGTATCACTACAGCTATTGTGAAACTCCAGCAAAAGCGCCAGCTTTATGATGATTGGGAAAAGAAGTTTTGCCGAAACATGTTTGGACCGATTCCAGAGAAAAAGTCGCCAAGAACGAAGGATCAAGAAGAGTTCTTCTTATGCGTCTGTGAAGAAGTCGATTGCTTCTTGAAAACAGATGAGACCGAACTTGAGTTTCCTTCTGGCCTCACAGAGGAACAGTTGGATATTTTGAAAGATGTTGCTCAAGAGAAAGATCTGGCCTTTGTGAGTAAAATTATGATGGGCCGTAAGATAAACAAACTGGCGAAAAAGAAAAATTCACTGTGAACATTTTAATTTATCATTTTAAAATGTTAAAACTTATTTTGTACAAATACTTTAATTTTGTAGTATCATTTTGTACAAATGTTAAGTTCAACATTTTCATTGAATATAACCATCTTTATTATGAATATAATCATGTTTCGAAAATGTGCTTCCATCATAATTTTGTAAATTCATTCACTGGAAATGCAAGAATGGTTACTGTATATACCAATCTTTTATATAATGTTTATATCATTCTTAGTTCTTCATGAAATTTCCAATTGCATATTTTTTTTTAAAATAAATGTCAACATACAGTTTGTAGTTAATGTTATTGTGTGATTTTATCAAATTTAAACACCAGGCCCGTGCTGGGTACCTTCAGAGGGCGGTGGACAAAGGGTGAAAGGGCACCGCTATAAATTATATTAGTAAAAAACCCGTAATTTTCTGTTATGGTACCTTATTGGCGACGTTTTACAAATTACTTTTCACATTGAGCAATATACTGCTATTTGAGATGTTTTGATTGTTTTTTATTTTAATATTTGATTTTTGTTACATTAGATTTTTAGTGACACTATTTTAAAATGGATAATCAGTCATCTTATTAAGAATAACATTGAACCCTATAATTAATGAAAAACTGATAGCTGATTTCCGTTTTTTACCATTTTGCATATGCACTTATACGCATTTTACATTTATTTTGGTGCACTTAATTTCAAAATTTTGTCAACAATGTGAATCCCAAGTAAAATTGGAGGGACTTGGGGTCCTCCCTCCACCAGAAGAATTTTGAAACTTCCCCCACAAAATCGAGATTTAGCTTATTTTGAGACCTTTTGGATTACACCAAAAGAGGACCACTCCTTGTAAGTAAGATAATTTTCAAGGAAAAACAGTATATAATGGATTTAAAAATTTCGAGGGGGGTTCGGGGTCTTTCCTCAAACAAAAGTTTTGAATATTTACTTTTAAAAGTATTGTTTTAACTCATTTTGGGACAATATGGGTTACACCCGGAGAGAACTGCAACTTGTAAGTTGCATTAAAATAAAACTAATAAATTTCACTGCAGCTGCAATAAAGAAGGGCGCTCTGAAAACACTGCCTGGTCTTCCCCTATCAAAGTATGCATTTTTTTTTTTTTTTGCAAATCAACACCTTTCCCTAGCATTCCACGTGTTTATTTAAACTAAGGGCCAAATAAAAAATCAACGTTGTGGCCTTATACAATTTTGTAACTCATGTTTGACAGAAAGTAGCCTTAAAATAAGAGAAACATTATTTTTTGCGTGTAAAAACAGGAGCGTCCCTGCCCTCACGCTTTCTAAGGTATTACTTGTTTTGGCGTGTTGAACCACTAGGGTGTATCGAAAAAAAAACTTTTTATTATGAAATTTTATTGATTTTAATTTATGAAAACTTAAATTTTATCTAAAATTTTACCATCATACATACACTTATTAAAATTGCAAAGAACGTTTTTTATGTTATAACCACAATATCCATGGAAAATTACCTAGGCAAATGCCTCAAAGGTTTTTAACAAGACTTAAAAAAAAAGGTCAATTTTTGAGGCCAAAAAAATTTGAAAAAAAAAATTATTATTAAAAATAAATAAATTAATATTGTAAGTAAAATAAATTAATTTACTGTCCGATTTTCTTCCAATTTTAGTATGTCATTATTTAAGTCATGTCTAAGGTAAAACCGTTGCAGATTCTTCTGTTTCAGTTATTATTTCGTGGTTTTTGAGCGATGTTTTATTTTTTTCAACTATCCAATTTTTGTCAAATAATTTTTAAAAATTCATATTTTAATTTTTTTTTAAATTTAAAGTGGAATGTTCGTATTTCGTATTCAGCACTGAAAAATAGCATATAAACATGCATCATAAGTCTCGATTGCTATTAATTGATTTTTTGAAAATTTTTTTGATCATTTTTTTAAAAATAAAAAAAAATTAAACTTCCCGTGGACCTATTTTGTCCGAATTTTAGTATGTTATTATTGAGGTCATTCCCAAGTAAAAACCGTTCGGAAACCACAGGAATTTAAACAAATGTGTAGGTAAGTGAAAAACTCTAGTCCAAAAGGCGTCATATCGGTCACAAGACTTTAAAATTTTATTTAAAAAAATTGAAAGTTGTTAAAGTTCTATTTTTGCTCAAATATTAAAGAATATGCAAAGAAGAACATATTAAAAATACTTCTTAAGGATTTATTGGTTAATATATCTCCCAAAATTTACTACGAAAGTCGTCGTTCACCCATAGAATAATGATATCAGCTGGTTTGCTTTACTTGATATAGCATAATATAAACAAGATTCGTAGCGCCACCTAGCGAGTGCTTGCGCCGCCAATACGGTCATCTGTGAGCCCCTTTGTGATTAAATTATCAAAAGTCTCATTTTTTTCCCTTGGGAAAATGTAATTTCAATGTTGTCACACTCAAAGGTCTGAACCACACGTCCACGGCCATTGCGTGAATGGAAATCGAAAAGCACGGAATATTGTATAAGTTAGGGGCTATTTTGGCGCTGGGATCGTGTCACATCAGGACAGGCGGAGAAAAAAAGCATTTTCAATCACATGACTCGGAAATTAGCAACTTTTTTCCTGTCCTCCACGTCGTCAAAAGCAACGTCATGTGCGAATGCTCTATAGTCCTCCGAAAGGACAGATTGAATGAACGTCACAGCCAATTAAAATTTTGTACACAAAAATGTACTGCCTCATACAAAACATACAGGATTCACCGCGTCACCTAGTGAGCGCTTGTGTAAGCGGCTCTGTGACCTAAATATCCTTTTTAGATTTCCGATAGGCAAGAGAGGGTTTACAACTAAACCCTACACTTGCACTTCCGTTCCGCATTTTTTGCATGCATCAAGATTCACGCTCAAGCAAGTTCAAGCATTTCTCTATTGACGTGGACCGTGTTTCTTGCCGTTGTGTTTACTGTTTGTGCATATAGTTTCTAACAAGATGACCACCTCAGTGTCTACCAGGTATGTTTAATCTTTTAATTTTCTGTATTATTGATCTTTTTAATTACATTTTTGTCTCCATGCGTTCCCCTTACCTTACCTTACAAATTCAGTTAGATTTAAAAAGATGACGGAAAACGTGCGAGTTCTCCATTGGTAAATGGCCATAATTTCTATAATATTGTTAATAAACTCTAAAAAAACCACGTGTTCGATAACTTAAGAAATTCAATGGAACGACCACTGTAATATACCTGCAACGATTAAAGTTTATTAATTTTCAATTAATTAGTGTCATAGAGAAGGAGGCATCATTTTTTTATACGGCTAATTGGTGTTATTATGTATTATTTTAGTTGCAAGCACATTGATGATTTTGCATTTTAAATTATTGTTATATCATCAAAAGGTGACAAACTACCTATGGACTTGTATTAATATTAAAAAATTTTCAATCTCATTCTTTTTGTTAGCTTATTTGCATTTAAGAGTTATTAAGAAAAAGTTAAGCCTAAAAACCACATGCTTTTTGAATAAACCTAATATTGTTCAGATATGTTGCTATTGGGATGTGAGTGACTTAGTATCATCCAATTTCTCTAATAAATTATGACAGCAATAATTTTAATTGTTTTCAATTATTTTATTATCTATTTTATAATATTGGTGCTGGATCAACAACATAAATAGAATTAATTTTTATAAGTAATATTAACGAAAATGATGCTAGATGGGAATATTGAGCCATAGCAAATCTTGTGGTTTTAAAAAAATAATGTTAATTAAAAAGTAACTTACTTTATTTATTTATTATGCAAAGCTATTTTGCTAGTCAGTTTTCATTTTACCTTTTAAAATGCTTTTTTCTTTAGCTGCTCTATTTAAAGCTACTTTTTCAAAGTTTTTAGTAATATCATACGTAATTGACAAATGATGCAGTACCTATTTTTAATTTGATATGGTGTTGAATTTTCAGTTTATATTTTTTAAATGCTATCTTTTTAAAATGTTTAAGAAATTTTGCTTTAGTAGGCGTATTTAGAGTTGTTGAAAGCAACCTTCATCATGGCTCATGGAGATACTTGAGCTACAATGAAAGGGAAAATGTGAATAGTGTTTATACATAGAAACATGATCTAAATAAAAATTATTACCACTTAGTTTTAGAGGGAAAATATCAAAACCAGGGTTTTCAACCTGCCCAAAAAACAAATAAACCCACCTGGGTTGTTTAATTATAAAATATAAGCAAAATCTTATAAATCCCAACAAACTTATCTTTGCAGTGTAAGGATACATTTACCTTCGGTAGTAAAAAAGTTATGGAATAAATTTGTTATATTGCTATTTCCAAAATCCTGTGGGTAAATTTTTTTTTTCGATTTCAAACTTTCATACCCCCACATTTTGTGCTAAAGGGCATTTAAATATGGTGTCCAATTGTTTAAGTAAAAATATTAATATTAACAGACTGCTCAAGAGCATCAAAAAATTACATTAACATCTAATAAAGATTTTGAAACAAAAATAATAGTACTAACAGAAACTGCACAAAATCTTAAAAAAAAATCTTTTTTTTAATGCAAATCAAATTTTAATTCAAAATTATTTTTTGAAATTCAATACATGTACTCTTACTCTTATATTGTGCCTAGAGGCATTAAAAAATCACATAAAAAACTTTGTTTCATATTTTGAGTTAAGCGATTCTAAAGTATGAAAATATTAATTTTATCTAAACTGATCACTAATTCTGTATAAAAAATAATGTTAATTAAAAAGAGACTTACTTTATTTATGTATTATGCAAGGCTATTTTACTAGTCAGTTTTCATTTTACCTTTTAAAATGCTTTTTTCTTTAGCTGCTCTATTTAAAGCTACTTTTTCAAAGTTTTTAGTAATATCATACGTAATTGACGAATGATGCAGTACCTTACAAACATTTTTTAAATTTATTTGACACCTTTTTTGTAAATTTGTGCAAAATGCGAAAATGAAATGTTTTTTGATGCCCTTGAGCAATTTGTAAATATTATTTTTGCTTCAAATTTTTTACACCTTTTTCTAATGCCTTTGGGCTCAAAATAAGGGTGTATTTAATTAGTTCTCTGGCCACACAACCCGGCTTTCTGAACTATAATTGAAAATATGCTTAATCGGATTCAGTTCTTATAACGATTAGATATATAATATCTTTTCTTTCAGACAAGTGCAAGAAGGTGTTGTATTTGAAATCCCACATGGAGATGATTTTTCTGATGAAAACTGTTTTGACGATGAAATTTTCGATACGTATAAAAGGGACATGCAGAATTTAGCTAGAAGAAACAAGTACAAGAGTGGAGTTGCATCTTTTGCTGATATTAAAAAGCATATGAAACCTATTACTGAGGATGAATTAGTACTGAAAGAGGTATGGTATTTGATTGTTGTTTTACTATCATCCTTGTTCTGTTTTTTGCATTAACAATAACATACCAGTTTTAGTACTGAGTTAACGCCTTTTGATGAAATGCTGGTCTAAAAGTCAGTTAGCAGGCGAGAGCACCAAGTCTTTTGGTAAATGAAAAATAAATACCAGAGTATCTAATCTAGTGTTGCTTCTATCTAGTATCTAATCTAGTGTCTTTTGATTGTTTTGATATTGTTGCATATAATTTGTACAAATTTGTCAGGGGCGTCATTTCAGTTTTTGGTTGGGGGGGGCAAGGATTTTTTTTAAGTGAGGCCGAGCCATGCCGTAACCAGACTTGTTTTTTCTTTTGGGGGGGGGTGACTCAACATCATACGTTCTAAGTAAAAATGGGGGGTCTGGGGGTCACCCCCAGAAAAATTTTTAAATTTTGCTTCATTTTTACAACATTTAAGTTACATCCGAAGAGAACAGCCCCTTGTAAACCACATAATTTCTAGAGAAAAAAGTTACAAATAAACGTCAAAGTTTCAAGGGGAGCCGGAGGTCCTCCCTCAGAATTGTTTTTGAAAATTTCCCTTTAAACTAGGGTTTTATCTCCCTTGCAACCTCGTTGGGGAGCACCCAGAGGGAACTGCTTGTTGTGAGTGGCAGAATTTTAAGAAAAATATACTGTATAACATAATATATATATAAAAATTTTAAAGGGGGGTCTGGGGGTCCTCCCCCTGAAAGGTTTTTGAAATTTGCCTCTTTAAAGTAGTGTTTCAGCTCATTTTGAGGTCCTTTGGGTTACATTCAAAAAGAACAGTTCCTTGTAAAGCATAGAATTTTCTAGGGGAAAAAAAGTTATAAATAAACGTAAAATTTTCAAGGGGGGGCGGAGATCCTCCCCCATTTTGAAAATTCCCCTTTAAACCAGACTCCTAGGGGCTTCAAACTCTTTGGTTCCCAAAGGGAACTGCTTCTTGTAAGCGGCAGAATTTTCAAGGGAGACAAATTGTATAACAGACATCAAAGGTCAGGAGGGGGATTGGGGGTTCTCCCCCAGAAAATTTTGAAATTAGACCCTCAAAAGTAGTGCTTTAACTGCTTTTGGTATGTTTTGAGTTAAATTTGTTGCTCCTTGTGGAAGTTACAAAATTTTCCAGGGACTCTCAGCAATTTTTCACTTAAGAATGGAAACCTTGTGGGGGGGGGCAATTGTCCCCCCTAAATGACGCCCATGAAATTCGTCAATAAACTTGACTAATCCGAAAGTGACAATAGGTTTAATTCAGAGCCATTGGAGAGAGCCTGAGAAGTAATTTTTGCCCAAGTTTATAAAGAAAAAAAATTACAAACCTAATTGTTATTTGTGACAAACAAGTATTTATTTTGTTATAATCAAAATTCAGTGAAAACTACAGATCTATGCCAAAAAAAGAAAATGAGATTTCTTCCTGAATACCTGGAAATTAGCTTTTCCTTGCATTTTGATTGATGGGGAGGAAAACAACATATCATGATAAAATCAGCAATTTTCACTAAAAATCCCATTTTTGCTTATAATTACATCTAAGTTCTTGCTTATGAAATTAAGCTAATTTTTAATAACCATGACAAATTGTTAAAGTTTTGGCAATTTATTTAAATATTTGATGTTCAAAACAACTTAGTGATATTTAATGGGTCAATTAATAGTATTGAACCAAATTTAGCTTAATTTTGGACAAAACAAATTGTGTTCTGGGGAAATATTGGGCCTTAAAACATTTTCTGCACCCCTGCACTAGGCTTTTTTTGGACCCAAATTTTTTTCTATGCCTTTTACACGAGAATATTTAAGTCAAATTTTAACCTTCATGCATTTATAGGTTAGGATTAATACTTATATCCTAGCGAAAAGGTGGGTTCTCTTCTAAATTATTTAACTCTGGACCTTTCAGAGTGACCTTTTCTATTTACAAATCGTAAAAAGCCCTTAACTAAAAGCAATTCATAGCACTTAAAATTTAGATTTGAGAGATCTCATCTATGTTGATGATATAGTACATTTAATTTTTATAGAAAATTCATGGGACTAATTTGCTAATTAAAAATGTTAGAGTTATCCAAGTTTCACTGTTTTAACAGGTAAATATTTCTATCTGTTATCACTAAACATCAATGTTTCTTTACAGGATTTGAAGCATGGCATTGGTATTGTAGTCCCTGAAGATTCCCTCATCTCATTTCATTATGAAGCTTTTGTTGAAGGCAGGGCTGATCCTTTTGACTCAACCAGGATTAGGGATAAACCTTACAAGTGTTTGTAAGTACTAGTTCTCTTCTCTTAGGCACACTTTTTGAGTGTAATGGTGCCCACTATTATCAGCTAATAAATGAAGTTTGAGGGTGACCTCCCAGGGGTCGATTCAGCTGAAGATCGGGGCTGTTGCCCCTTCACAAAATTCCACCTGCTAAAAACGGACCCTTCACAAAATTCAAATTCTTAAAACGACCCTTTCTCAAAATTCAAATTAGATTTAATCATTATTTGCAAAAAAAAAAAAAAAAATCGCAAGATCTTGTTTGTTATAAATCAAAAAGTTTTTTATGATAATTTAGAAAATTATAATATAATTTGACTTCAATATTTCTCAAAAATATTTTCTCTTTCACTAAAATTGGCCCCAAAAATTAAAACCTTGAATGACCCCTGCATAGCTGCCAAGTACTCCGATTTTATCGGAGTTATTCCTATTTTTGGTTTCTTCTCCGATAATTCGATTTTTCCCTAAAAACTCCGATTTTCGCGATTTTTTAACCCTTTCGGAACTTTGTTGCAATCGTAATAAAAAAAAAACAATTTTAATTTCTAAAAGCCTTTAGAGTTATTTCAAGGTGTCTACTAGAAAGTCCTGAAATCGCATTACAGTCCTAAATTTCAATGAAAGATTGCGAATTTTCATTTATGCTTCGGAACTTTTGCCTGTAAAGTTGGCTTTTTGCATTTCCATGACGGGTTGAAAAAAAAAACTTGACGTTCGCGATCGCGTTTTTCTTTCTTCGCGTTGATGTCTTTAGTTTTAAATAAAAAGCTTGTTTTTGGAGAAAGTGTTAACTAATAGAAGGCTAATTACAAAATTAAAAGAAAACAAAGAGAAATTATCATTTGAATAAAACTCAGTTAAGAGTTTAAATATCAAACAAAGAATTACAAATGGTAAACAGTATGGAGAAATTCGGTTGTGTAGACTGTAGATGATATGTATATGAAAATATTAAGTTAAATTCTATTACTTAAGTATTATTAAATTTTTTTATCTGAATTATTTGTGCTTAGTAGTTCAAATATTAACTAAAAGAGCAGCTTAAGTTTTAAAATAGGTGGGTAGGCTTTCATATGTAGTCCGTGAAAGTACTCCTATTTTTTCCCCCATCAGGTTGGCAGCTATGCCCCTGCATCCACTGTATTCTGTGATCATCCCTCTCAAACATGGCTTACAACTTGGGCACCAATTAACCTCAAATGTGTGCATTTTAATACTGTTAAACGAGGTGATATTTCAACACAGCACAGTTCTAATTTACAAAATGACATGATCCTAAAATTTAGGAATAAATCTAATTGTCTTTCAAAGGCAACTTGAACATAATTAAAAATTAAACTTTGAAAATAAATCTGAACATTTCACAAGCCAAATTTGATGTGTAACACAGGAACTCAATCAGGGCTTCCATAGGCTACTAAAGTGACTATTTTATGGGTTTGGCAATTATGGCTACTATTTTTAGGTTAAATTGGGCTAAAATTGACTATATTTAGTGAAATCATCAGCTGTTTTTTTGCAACTATTTTCTTTCCCCTTCGAAATTTCTTTTTTCTGACCCACAGGGGGGTTTGGAGCGTTTTCGACGTTTTTGAGCCCAGCGGCGTCCCAAATGACCCCAGATCTTCGTTATTTCGCAGGAAGGTACATAGCAACAATATCTAGAAAGGCATTTTTCAGATTTTGAATATTCGAATTTTAAGGGGTCTGAATATTCCAAAAACCCGTTTTTGCTTAGCATAAACCAAATTTTACATTTTCGAAGAAAACAGTACCGAGAAATCGATATTACGAAGTGAACTGTTGGTAATGCCTTCTTGAGAGTATTTCAAAGAAAGTAATTTCTGGATTTCTCGATATTCCATTCTGGAGGGGGTGCACGGAGGTTTGAATATTTACTCCCGTTTTTAGTTCTTGCATTCTAGTATCCACATTATTAATGTGATTGTTATGAAATTTTAGCATATTGTTCTTCACACAACCAGGAAAGTTAGCGAAAAAGAATTTTTAAAATCAATGCATTCCAAGCAGCATTTTTCGTTTTTTTTCTAAATTCTTAAGCTTAGCCTTCAATTTTAAATTGATAACGGTTATTGCTCCTTCCAGGTGATGCAAAACCTCTATTGTTGGAAATATTTATTTAAAAATGTTTTACAACAGGTGAATTTTTTAAAACTTTGATAAAGAAATAATTTTTGAAGATTAAATAATTTTTTTATGATAACCATAAACCGTTCCACTGAAATATTTTATTCTTTTTTCTATTTAATCAAATTTAAGTATTTCCAGCAAAGTTCAAATTAAACAATATTTTATCAGAGGCATTTTCAGTGTCGATTCAAATGATGTTTACTTTTATTTCATGTTTGAAATTTCTTTCAATGAATGAGTTGATGATAAATAAACAAAGGGGGGTTCAGGGGGTCTCTCCCTGATTTAAAAAAAAATCTCACTATTAAAAAATGGTTATAATATTAAAAAATGGTTATAAAAACTTTAATTCTAAACCGTGTTTTTAAGGTTTTGTTTAACATCTTAAAAAGTATGTGTATTGAATTACTTTTTATTTAAAATTGAGCGGGATGAGGGGGAAATAAGTTTTATCTATAGAAATTGGTATTCAATAATAACCTTTATTGTGAAGCGAAGGTGGAGAGATTTGCCTCAATTATACATTTATACCAATTGCAGAAATGGATGGAGGGAGCAAAGGACATTAAAGAGAAAAAAAAATAAGGGGTTTCAGAAGGTCCCATGACTTTTTTTCTATTTTGAAAAAATACTCTTTAAAAACGGGGATGGGGATTTCACACATTAAATCTAAACAGGTGGTATTTTTAAAGGTTTTTTTTACAGCTTAACGAAGTGGTATATGGCATCAAAAAAGAATCCTAGCGGGAAGACTGTTGACTATTGCATCTAAACGATAATTCTTATTTATTTTAACACACACAGTTTGATAAGCCTTTTATCCCCCGAGCAACGGCGGGCATATCAGCTAGTTCTTGATAAAATTCAATATTTTCTTTGAAACACGATTGAATTTAGGTTCATTTGACTCTTTTATTTGAATTGAACATTTGAATGGCTTGATACAGATTTTCGTTTCTTGTTTTTAATATCTGAATGTCAACTGTTTTATTCAGGCACCAAAATTATTTAACAAACCCCAAATTCCTTTACTCTGTATCTCCTCTCCACCTTCCCCTAAGAACCCTACTTTGAGAACTTTTAATTTACAGTATTTTTCTCTTTTAGGGTTGGAGATGGTAATCTTCTTCCTGGATTAGAACTGGGAGTTAGGACCATGAGGAAAGGAGAATATGCTCGATTTATTGTCGATTCTTCATATGCTTATGGAGAAATGGGGTGCCCACCTCGCATACCTGGTGGTGCCTCGATTCTATATGAAGTACAAATGCTTAGTTTCATCCCGGCGAAAGACGTCATTGAGTTTGAAGACATGACCCCGGAAGAACAGAAGAAGGCCCCGTTCGAGAAAATAACTTCGGTGTTTCAGTGTGAAAACACAGTCGCAAATGAGTTGTTTCGTAAGCGGTCTTACAAGCAGGCCATTGCACGCTACAGGAAAGTAGTCAAGGTGCTAGAAGATGTTTCAGTCAAGGATGAAGCGGAGGATGACAAAAGAAACGAGTACTTACTGAAGCTGTACTTAAATTTAGCTCAGTGTTACCTTTCAATGCAGAACCCGCAAAAAACGATCATTTATGCAGATTTGGCTTTGAAGATAAATCCAAACCATGTTAAAGGCCTGTATCGGATGGGTTATGCATTGTTCCTTTTGGAAGAGTACCCGCGGGCTGAATATTTCCTGAACAAGGCCAAGCAGCATAAACCTTATGAGAAAAGTATCACTACAGCTATTGTGAAACTCCAGCAAAAGCGCCAGCTTTATGATGATTGGGAAAAGAAGTTTTGCCGAAACATGTTTGGACCGATTCCAGAGAAAAAGTCGCCAAGAACGAAGGATCAAGAAGAGTTCTTCTTATGCGTCTGTGAAGAAGTCGATTGCTTCTTGAAAACAGATGAGACCGAACTTGAGTTTCCTTCTGGCCTCACAGAGGAACAGTTGGATATTTTGAAAGATGTTGCTCAAGAGAAAGATCTGGCCTTTGTGAGTAAAATTATGATGGGCCGTAAGATAAACAAACTGGCGAAAAAGAAAAATTCACTGTGAACATTTTAATTTATCATTTTAAAATGTTAAAACTTATTTTGTACAAATACTTTAATTTTGTAGTATCATTTTGTACAAATGTTAAGTTCAACATTTTCATTGAATATAACCATCTTTATTATGAATATAATCATGTTTCGAAAATGTGCTTCCATCATAATTTTGTAAATTCATTCACTGGAAATGCAAGAATGGTTACTGTATATACCAATCTTTTATATAATGTTTATATCATTCTTAGTTCTTCATGAAATTTCCAATTGCATATTTTTTTTTTAAAATAAATGTCAACATACAGTTTGTAGTTAATGTTATTGTGTGATTTTATCAAATTTAAACACCAGGCCCGTGCTGGGTACCTTCAGAGGGCGGTGGACAAAGGGTGAAAGGGCACCGCTATAAATTATATTAGTAAAAAACCCGTAATTTTCTGTTATGGTACCTTATTGGCGACGTTTTACAAATTACTTTTCACATTGAGCAATATACTGCTATTTGAGATGTTTTGATTGTTTTTTATTTTAATATTTGATTTTTGTTACATTAGATTTTTAGTGACACTATTTTAAAATGGATAATCAGTCATCTTATTAAGAATAACATTGAACCCTATAATTAATGAAAAACTGATAGCTGATTTCCGTTTTTTACCATTTTGCATATGCACTTATACGCATTTTACATTTATTTTGGTGCACTTAATTTCAAAATTTTGTCAACAATGTGAATCCCAAGTAAAATTGGAGGGACTTGGGGTCCTCCCTCCACCAGAAGAATTTTGAAACTTCCCCCACAAAATCGAGATTTAGCTTATTTTGAGACCTTTTAGATTACACCAAAAGAGGACCACTCCTTGTAAGTAAGATAATTTTCAAGGAAAAACAGTATATAATGGATTTAAAAATTTCGAGGGGGGTTCGGGGTCTTTCCTCAAACAAAAGTTTTGAATATTTACTTTTAAAAGTATTGTTTTAACTCATTTTGGGACAATATGGGTTACACCCGGAGAGAACTGCAACTTGTAAGTTGCATTAAAATAAAACTAATAAATTTCACTGCAGCTGCAATAAAGAAGGGCGCTCTGAAAACACTGCCTGGTCTTCCCCTATCAAAGTATGCATTTTTTTTTTTTTTTGCAAATCAACACCTTTCCCTAGCATTCCACGTGTTTATTTAAACTAAGGGCCAAATAAAAAATCAACGTTGTGGCCTTATACAATTTTGTAACTCATGTTTGACAGAAAGTAGCCTTAAAATAAGAGAAACATTATTTTTTGCGTGTAAAAACAGGAGCGTCCCTGCCCTCACGCTTTCTAAGGTATTACTTGTTTTGGCGTGTTGAACCACTAGGGTGTATCGAAAAAAAAACTTTTTATTATGAAATTTTATTGATTTTAATTTATGAAAACTTAAATTTTATCTAAAATTTTACCATCATACATACACTTATTAAAATTGCAAAGAACGTTTTTTATGTTATAACCACAATATCCATGGAAAATTACCTAGGCAAATGCCTCAAAGGTTTTTAACAAGACTTAAAAAAAAAGGTCAATTTTTGAGGCCAAAAAAATTTGAAAAAAAAAATTATTATTAAAAATAAATAAATTAATATTGTAAGTAAAATAAATTAATTTACTGTCCGATTTTCTTCCAATTTTAGTATGTCATTATTTAAGTCATGTCTAAGGTAAAACCGTTGCAGATTCTTCTGTTTCAGTTATTATTTCGTGGTTTTTGAGCGATGTTTTATTTTTTTCAACTATCCAATTTTTGTCAAATAATTTTTAAAAATTCATATTTTAATTTTTTTTTAAATTTAAAGTGGAATGTTCGTATTTCGTATTCAGCACTGAAAAATAGCATATAAACATGCATCATAAGTCTCGATTGCTATTAATTGATTTTTTGAAAATTTTTTTGATCATTTTTTTAAAAATAAAAAAAAATTAAACTTCCCGTGGACCTATTTTGTCCGAATTTTAGTATGTTATTATTGAGGTCATTCCCAAGTAAAAACCGTTCGGAAACCACAGGAATTTAAACAAATGTGTAGGTAAGTGAAAAACTCTAGTCCAAAAGGCGTCATATCGGTCACAAGACTTTAAAATTTTATTTAAAAAAATTGAAAGTTGTTAAAGTTCTATTTTTGCTCAAATATTAAAGAATATGCATAGAAGAACATATTAAAAATACTTCTTAAAGATTTATTGGTTAATATATCTCCCAAAATTTACTACGAAAGTCGTCGTTCACCCATAGAATAATGATATCAGCTGGTTTGCTTTACTTGATATAGCATAATATAAACAAGATTCGTAGCGCCACCTAGCGAGTGCTTGCGCCGCCAATACGGTCATCTGTGAGCCCCTTTGTGATTAAATTATCAAAAGTCTCATTTTTTTCCCTTGGGAAAATGTAATTTCAATGTTGTCACACTCAAAGGTCTGAACCACACGTCCACGGCCATTGCGTGAATGGAAATCGAAAAGCACGGAATATTGTATAAGTTAGGGGCTATTTTGGCGCTGGGATCGTGTCACATCAGGACAGGCGGAGAAAAAAAGCATTTTCAATCACATGACTCGGAAATTAGCAACTTTTTTCCTGTCCTCCACGTCGTCAAAAGCAACGTCATGTGCGAATGCTCTATAGTCCTCCGAAAGGACAGATTGAATGAACGTCACAGCCAATTAAAATTTTGTACACAAAAATGTACTGCCTCATACAAAACATACAGGATTCACCGCGTCACCTAGTGAGCGCTTGTGTAAGCGGCTCTGTGACCTAAATATCCTTTTTAGATTTCCGATAGGCAAGAGAGGGTTTACAACTAAACCCTACACTTGCACTTCCGTTCCGCATTTTTTGCATGCATCAAGATTCACGCTCAAGCAAGTTCAAGCATTTCTCTATTGACGTGGACCGTGTTTCTTGCCGTTGTGTTTACTGTTTGTGCATATAGTTTCTAACAAGATGACCACCTCAGTGTCTGCCAGGTATGTTTAATCTTTTAATTTTCTGTATTATTGATCTTTTTAATTACATTTTTGTCTCCATGCGTTCCCCTTACCTTACCTTACAAATTCAGTTAGATTTAAAAAGATGACGGAAAACGTGCGAGTTCTCCATTGGTAAATGGCCATAATTTCTATAATATTGTTAATAAACTCTAAAAAAACCACGTGTTCGATAACTTAAGAAATTCAATGGAACGACCACTGTAATATACCTGCAACGATTAAAGTTTATTAATTTTCAATTAATTAGTGTCATAGAGAAGGAGGCATCATTTTTTTATACGGCTAATTGGTGTTATTATGTATTATTTTAGTTGCAAGCACATTGATGATTTTGCATTTTAAATTATTGTTATATCATCAAAAGGTGACAAACTACCTATGGACTTGTATTAATATTAAAAAATTTTCAATCTCATTCTTTTTGTTAGCTTATTTGCATTTAAGAGTTATTAAGAAAAAGTTAAGCCTAAAAACCACATGCTTTTTGAATAAACCTAATATTGTTCAGATATGTTGCTATTGGGATGTGAGTGACTTAGTATCATCCAATTTCTCTAATAAATTATGACAGCAATAATTTTAATTGTTTTCAATTATTTTATTATCTATTTTATAATATTGGTGCTGGATCAACAACATAAATAGAATTAATTTTTATAAGTAATATTAACGAAAATGATGCTAGATGGGAATATTGAGCCATAGCAAATCTTGTGGTTTTAAAAAAATAATGTTAATTAAAAAGTAACTTACTTTATTTATTTATTATGCAAAGCTATTTTGCTAGTCAGTTTTCATTTTACCTTTTAAAATGCTTTTTTCTTTAGCTGCTCTATTTAAAGCTACTTTTTCAAAGTTTTTAGTAATATCATACGTAATTGACAAATGATGCAGTACCTATTTTTAATTTGATATGGTGTTGAATTTTCAGTTTATATTTTTTAAATGCTATCTTTTTAAAATGTTTAAGAAATTTTGCTTTAGTAGGCGTATTTAGAGTTGTTGAAAGCAACCTTCATCATGGCTCATGGAGATACTTGAGCTACAATGAAAGGGAAAATGTGAATAGTGTTTATACATAGAAACATGATCTAAATAAAAATTATTACCACTTAGTTTTAGAGGGAAAATATCAAAACCAGGGTTTTCAACCTGCCCAAAAAACAAATAAACCCACCTGGGTTGTTTAATTATAAAATATAAGCAAAATCTTATAAATCCCAACAAACTTATCTTTGCAGTGTAAGGATACATTTACCTTCGGTAGTAAAAAAGTTATGGAATAAATTTGTTATATTGCTATTTCCAAAATCCTGTGGGTAAATTTTTTTTTTCGATTTCAAACTTTCATACCCCCACATTTTGTGCTAAAGGGCATTTAAATATGGTGTCCAATTGTTTAAGTAAAAATATTAATATTAACAGACTGCTCAAGAGCATCAAAAAATTACATTAACATCTAATAAAGATTTTGAAACAAAAATAATAGTACTAACAGAAACTGCACAAAATCTTAAAAAAAAATCTTTTTTTTAATGCAAATCAAATTTTAATTCAAAATTATTTTTTGAAATTCAATACATGTACTCTTACTCTTATATTGTGCCTAGAGGCATTAAAAAATCACATAAAAAACTTTGTTTCATATTTTGAGTTAAGCGATTCTAAAGTATGAAAATATTAATTTTATCTAAACTGATCACTAATTCTGTATAAAAAATAATGTTAATTAAAAAGAGACTTACTTTATTTATGTATTATGCAAGGCTATTTTACTAGTCAGTTTTCATTTTACCTTTTAAAATGCTTTTTTCTTTAGCTGCTCTATTTAAAGCTACTTTTTCAAAGTTTTTAGTAATATCATACGTAATTGACGAATGATGCAGTACCTTACAAACATTTTTTAAATTTATTTGACACCTTTTTTGTAAATTTGTGCAAAATGCGAAAATGAAATGTTTTTTGATGCCCTTGAGCAATTTGTAAATATTATTTTTGCTTCAAATTTTTTACACCTTTTTCTAATGCCTTTGGGCTCAAAATAAGGGTGTATTTAATTAGTTCTCTGGCCACACAACCCGGCTTTCTGAACTATAATTGAAAATATGCTTAATCGGATTCAGTTCTTATAACGATTAGATATATAATATCTTTTCTTTCAGACAAGTGCAAGAAGGTGTTGTATTTGATATCCCACATGGAGATGATTCTTCTGATGAAAACTGTTTTGACGATGAAATTTTCGATACGTATAAAAGGGACATGCAGAATTTAGCTAGAAGAAACAAGTACAAGAGTGGAGTTGCATCTTTTGCTGATATTAAAAAGCATATGAAACCTATTACTGAGGATGAATTAGTACTGAAAGAGGTATGGTATTTGATTGTTGTTTTACTATCATCCTTGTTCTGTTTTTTGCATTAACAATAACATACCAGTTTTAGTACTGAGTTAACGCCTTTTGATGAAATGCTGGTCTAAAAGTCAGTTAGCAGGCGAGAGCACCAAGTCTTTTGGTAAATGAAAAATAAATACCAGAGTATCTAATCTAGTGTTGCTTCTATCTAGTATCTAATCTAGTGTCTTTTGATTGTTTTGATATTGTTGCATATAATTTGTACAAATTTGTCAGGGGCGTCATTTCAGTTTTTGGTTGGGGGGGCAAGGATTTTTTTTAAGTGAGGCCGAGCCATGCCGTAACCAGACTTGTTTTTTCTTTTGGGGGGGGGTGACTCAACATCATACGTTCTAAGTAAAAATGGGGGGTCTGGGGGTCACCCCCAGAAAAATTTTTAAATTTTGCTTCATTTTTACAACATTTAAGTTACATCCGAAGAGAACAGCCCCTTGTAAACCACATAATTTCTAGAGAAAAAAGTTACAAATAAACGTCAAAGTTTCAAGGGGAGCCGGAGGTCCTCCCTCAGAATTGTTTTTGAAAATTTCCCTTTAAACTAGGGTTTTATCTCCCTTGCAACCTCGTTGGGGAGCACCCAGAGGGAACTGCTTGTTGTGAGTGGCAGAATTTTAAGGAAAATATACTGTATAACATAATATATATATAAAAATTTTAAAGGGGGGTCTGGGGGTCCTCCCCCTGAAAGGTTTTTGAAATTTGCCTCTTTAAAGTAGTGTTTCAGCTCATTTTGAGGTCCTTTGGGTTACATTCAAAAAGAACAGTTCCTTGTAAAGCATAGAATTTTCTAGGGGAAAAAAAGTTATAAATAAACGTAAAATTTTCAAGGGGGGGCGGAGATCCTCCCCCATTTTGAAAATTCCCCTTTAAACCAGACTCCTAGGGGCTTCAAACTCTTTGGTTCCCAAAGGGAACTGCTTCTTGTAAGCGGCAGAATTTTCAAGGGAGACAAATTGTATAACAGACATCAAAGGTCAGGAGGGGGATTGGGGGTTCTCCCCCAGAAAATTTTGAAATTAGACCCTCAAAAGTAGTGCTTTAACTGCTTTTGGTATGTTTTGAGTTAAATTTGTTGCTCCTTGTGGAAGTTACAAAATTTTCCAGGGACTCTCAGCAATTTTTCACTTAAGAATGGAAACCTTGTGGGGGGGGGGCAATTGTCCCCCCTAAATGACGCCCATGAAATTCGTCAATAAACTTGACTAATCCGAAAGTGACAATAGGTTTAATTCAGAGCCATTGGAGAGAGCCTGAGAAGTAATTTTTGCCCAAGTTTATAAAGAAAAAAAATTACAAACCTAATTGTTATTTGTGACAAACAAGTATTTATTTTGTTATAATCAAAATTCAGTGAAAACTACAGATCTATGCCAAAAAAAGAAAATGAGATTTCTTCCTGAATACCTGGAAATTAGCTTTTCCTTGCATTTTGATTGATGGGGAGGAAAACAACATATCATGATAAAATCAGCAATTTTCACTAAAAATCCCATTTTTGCTTATAATTACATCTAAGTTCTTGCTTATGAAATTAAGCTAATTTTTAATAACCATGACAAATTGTTAAAGTTTTGGCAATTTATTTAAATATTTGATGTTCAAAACAACTTAGTGATATTTAATGGGTCAATTAATAGTATTGAACCAAATTTAGCTTAATTTTGGACAAAACAAATTGTGTTCTGGGGAAATATTGGGCCTTAAAACATTTTCTGCACCCCTGCACTAGGCTTTTTTTGGACCCAAATTTTTTTCTATGCCTTTTACACTAGAATATTTAAGTCAAATTTTAACCTTCATGCATTTATAGGTTAGGATTAATACTTATATCCTAGCGAAAAGGTGGGTTCTCTTCTAAATTATTTAACTCTGGACCTTTCAGAGTGATCTTTTCTATTTACAAATCGTAAAAAGCCCTTAACTAAAAGCAATTCATAGCACTTAAAATTTAGATTTGAGAGATCTCATCTATGTTGATGATATAGTACATTTAATTTTTATAGAAAATTCATGGGACTAATTTGCTAATTAAAAATGTTAGAGTTATCCAAGTTTCACTGTTTTAACAGGTAAATATTTCTATCTGTTATCACTAAACATCAATGTTTCTTTACAGGATTTGAAGCATGGCATTGGTATTGTAGTCCCTGAAGATTCCCTCATCTCATTTCATTATGAAGCTTTTGTTGAAGGCAGGGCTGATCCTTTTGACTCAACCAGGATTAGGGATAAACCTTACAAGTGTTTGTAAGTACTAGTTCTCTTCTCTTAGGCACACTTTTTGAGTGTAATGGTGCCCACTATTATCAGCTAATAAATGAAGTTTGAGGGTGACCTCCCAGGGGTCGATTCAGCTGAAGATCGGGGCTGTTGCCCCTTCACAAAATTCCACCTGCTAAAAACGGACCCTTCACAAAATTCAAATTCTTAAAACGACCCTTTCTCAAAATTCAAATTAGATTTAATCATTATTTGCAAAAAAAAAAAAATCGCAAGATCTTGTTTGTTATAAATCAAAAAGTTTTTTATGATAATTTAGAAAATTATAATATAATTTGACTTCAATATTTCTCAAAAATATTTTCTCTTTCACTAAAATTGGCCCCAAAAATTAAAACCTTGAATGACCCCTGCATAGCTGCCAAGTACTCCGATTTTATCGGAGTTATTCCTATTTTTGGTTTCTTCTCCGATAATTCGATTTTTCCCTAAAAACTCCGATTTTCGCGATTTTTTAACCCTTTCGGAACTTTGTTGCAATCGTAATAAAAAAAAAACAATTTTAATTTCTAAAAGCCTTTAGAGTTATTTCAAGGTGTCTACTAGAAAGTCCTGAAATCGCATTACAGTCCTAAATTTCAATGAAAGATTGCGAATTTTCATTTATGCTTCGGAACTTTTGCCTGTAAAGTTGGCTTTTTGCATTTCCATGACGGGTTGAAAAAAAAAACTTGACGTTCGCGATCGCGTTTTTCTTTCTTCGCGTTGATGTCTTTAGTTTTAAATAAAAAGCTTGTTTTTGGAGAAAGTGTTAACTAATAGAAGGCTAATTACAAAATTAAAAGAAAACAAAGAGAAATTATCATTTGAATAAAACTCAGTTAAGAGTTTAAATATCAAACAAAGAATTACAAATGGTAAACAGTATGGAGAAATTCGGTTGTGTAGACTGTAGATGATATGTATATGAAAATATTAAGTTAAATTCTATTACTTAAGTATTATTAAATTTTTTTATCTGAATTATTTGTGCTTAGTAGTTCAAATATTAACTAAAAGAGCAGCTTAAGTTTTAAAATAGGTGGGTAGGCTTTCATATGTAGTCCGTGAAAGTACTCCTATTTTTTCCCCCATCAGGTTGGCAGCTATGCCCCTGCATCCACTGTATTCTGTGATCATCCCTCTCAAACATGGCTTACAACTTGGGCACCAATTAACCTCAAATGTGTGCATTTTAATACTGTTAAACGAGGTGATATTTCAACACAGCACAGTTCTAATTTACAAAATGACATGATCCTAAAATTTAGGAATAAATCTAATTGTCTTTCAAAGGCAACTTGAACATAATTAAAAATTAAACTTTGAAAATAAATCTGAACATTTCACAAGCCAAATTTGATGTGTAACACAGGAACTCAATCAGGGCTTCCATAGGCTACTAAAGTGACTATTTTATGGGTTTGGCAATTATGGCTACTATTTTTAGGTTAAATTGGGCTAAAATTGACTATATTTAGTGAAATCATCAGCTGTTTTTTTGCAACTATTTTCTTTCCCCTTCGAAATTTCTTTTTTCTGACCCACAGGGGGGTTTGGAGCGTTTTCGACGTTTTTCAGCCCAGCGGCGTCCCAAATGACCCCAGATCTTCGTTATTTCGCAGGAAGGTACATAGCAACAATATCTAGAAAGGCATTTTTCAGATTTTGAATATTCGAATTTTAAGGGGTCTGAATATTCCAAAAACCCGTTTTTGCTTAGCATAAACCAAATTTTACATTTTCGAAGAAAACAGTACCGAGAAATCGATATTACGAAGTGAACTGTTGGTAATGCCTTCTTGAGAGTATTTCAAAGAAAGTAATTTCTGGATTTCTCGATATTCCATTCTGGAGGGGGTGCACGGAGGTTTGAATATTTACTCCCGTTTTTAGTTCTTGCATTCTAGTATCCACATTATTAATGTGATTGTTATGAAATTTTAGCATATTGTTCTTCACACAACCAGGAAAGTTAGCGAAAAAGAATTTTTAAAATCAATGCATTCCAAGCAGCATTTTTCGGTTTTTTTCTAAATTCTTAAGCTTAGCCTTCAATTTTAAATTGATAACGGTTATTGCTCCTTCCAGGTGATGCAAAACCTCTATTGTTGGAAATATTTATTCAAAAATGTTTTACAACAGGTGAATTTTTTAAAACTTTGATAAAGAAATAATTTTTGAAGATTAAATAATTTTTTTATGATAACCATAAACCGTTCCACTGAAATATTTTATTCTTTTTTCTATTTAATCAAATTTAAGTATTTCCAGCAAAGTTCAAATTAAACAATATTTTATCAGAGGCATTTTCAGTGTCGATTCAAATGATGTTTACTTTTATTTCATGTTTGAAATTTCTTTCAATGAATGAGTTGATGATAAATAAACAAAGGGGGGTTCAGGGGGTCTCTCCCTGATTTAAAAAAAAATCTCACTATTAAAAAATGGTTATAATATTAAAAAATGGTTATAAAAACTTTAATTCTAAACCGTGTTTTTAAGGTTTTGTTTAACATCTTAAAAAGTATGTGTATTGAATTACTTTTTATTTAAAATTGAGCGGGATGAGGGGGAAATAAGTTTTATCTATAGAAATTGGTATTCAATAATAACCTTTATTGTGAAGCGAAGGTGGAGAGATTTGCCTCAATTATACATTTATACCAATTGCAGAAATGGATGGAGGGAGCAAAGGACATTAAAGAGAAAAAAAAATAAGGGGTTTCAGAAGGTCCCATGACTTTTTTTCTATTTTGAAAAAATACTCTTTAAAAACGGGGATGGGGATTTCACACATTAAATCTAAACAGGTGGTATTTTTAAAGGTTTTTTTTACAGCTTAACGAAGTGGTATATGGCATCAAAAAAGAATCCTAGCGGGAAGACTGTTGACTATTGCATCTAAACGATAATTCTTATTTATTTTAACACACACAGTTTGATAAGCCTTTTATCCCCCGAGCAACGGCGGGCATATCAGCTAGTTCTTGATAAAATTCAATATTTTCTTTGAAACACGATTGAATTTAGGTTCATTTGACTCTTTTATTTGAATTGAACATTTGAATGGCTTGATACAGATTTTCGTTTCTTGTTTTTAATATCTGAATGTCAACTGTTTTATTCAGGCACCAAAATTATTTAACAAACCCCAAATTCCTTTACTCTGTATCTCCTCTCCACCTTCCCCTAAGAACCCTACTTTGAGAACTTTTAATTTACAGTATTTTTCTCTTTTAGGGTTGGAGATGGTAATCTTCTTCCTGGATTAGAACTGGGAGTTAGGACCATGAGGAAAGGAGAATATGCTCGATTTATTGTCGATTCTTCATATGCTTATGGAGAAATGGGGTGCCCACCTCGCATACCTGGTGGTGCCTCGATTCTATATGAAGTACAAATGCTTAGTTTCATCCCGGCGAAAGACGTCATTGAGTTTGAAGACATGACCCCGGAAGAACAGAAGAAGGCCCCGTTCGAGAAAATAACTTCGGTGTTTCAGTGTGAAAACACAGTCGCAAATGAGTTGTTTCGTAAGCGGTCTTACAAGCAGGCCATTGCACGCTACAGGAAAGTAGTCAAGGTGCTAGAAGATGTTTCAGTCAAGGATGAAGCGGAGGATGACAAAAGAAACGAGTACTTACTGAAGCTGTACTTAAATTTAGCTCAGTGTTACCTTTCAATGCAGAACCCGCAAAAAACGATCATTTATGCAGATTTGGCTTTGAAGATAAATCCAAACCATGTTAAAGGCCTGTATCGGATGGGTTATGCATTGTTCCTTTTGGAAGAGTACCCGCGGGCTGAATATTTCCTGAACAAGGCCAAGCAGCATAAACCTTATGAGAAAAGTATCACTACAGCTATTGTGAAACTCCAGCAAAAGCGCCAGCTTTATGATGATTGGGAAAAGAAGTTTTGCCGAAACATGTTTGGACCGATTCCAGAGAAAAAGTCGCCAAGAACGAAGGATCAAGAAGAGTTCTTCTTATGCGTCTGTGAAGAAGTCGATTGCTTCTTGAAAACAGATGAGACCGAACTTGAGTTTCCTTCTGGCCTCACAGAGGAACAGTTGGATATTTTGAAAGATGTTGCTCAAGAGAAAGATCTGGCCTTTGTGAGTAAAATTATGATGGGCCGTAAGATAAACAAACTGGCGAAAAAGAAAAATTCACTGTGAACATTTTAATTTATCATTTTAAAATGTTAAAACTTATTTTGTACAAATACTTTAATTTTGTAGTATCATTTTGTACAAATGTTAAGTTCAACATTTTCATTGAATATAACCATCTTTATTATGAATATAATCATGTTTCGAAAATGTGCTTCCATCATAATTTTGTAAATTCATTCACTGGAAATGCAAGAATGGTTACTGTATATACCAATCTTTTATATAATGTTTATATCATTCTTAGTTCTTCATGAAATTTCCAATTGCATATTTTTTTTTAAAATAAATGTCAACATACAGTTTGTAGTTAATGTTATTGTGTGATTTTATCAAATTTAAACACCAGGCCCGTGCTGGGTACCTTCAGAGGGCGGTGGACAAAGGGTGAAAGGGCACCGCTATAAATTATATTAGTAAAAAACCCGTAATTTTCTGTTATGGTACCTTATTGGCGACGTTTTACAAATTACTTTTCACATTGAGCAATATACTGCTATTTGAGATGTTTTGATTGTTTTTTATTTTAATATTTGATTTTTGTTACATTAGATTTTTAGTGACACTATTTTAAAATGGATAATCAGTCATCTTATTAAGAATAACATTGAACCCTATAATTAATGAAAAACTGATAGCTGATTTCCGTTTTTTACCATTTTGCATATGCACTTATACGCATTTTACATTTATTTTGGTGCACTTAATTTCAAAATTTTGTCAACAATGTGAATCCCAAGTAAAATTGGAGGGACTTGGGGTCCTCCCTCCACCAGAAGAATTTTGAAACTTCCCCCACAAAATCGAGATTTAGCTTATTTTGAGACCTTTTAGATTACACCAAAAGAGGACCACTCCTTGTAAGTAAGATAATTTTCAAGGAAAAACAGTATATAATGGATTTAAAAATTTCGAGGGGGGTTCGGGGTCTTTCCTCAAACAAAAGTTTTGAATATTTACTTTTAAAAGTATTGTTTTAACTCATTTTGGGACAATATGGGTTACACCCGGAGAGAACTGCAACTTGTAAGTTGCATTAAAATAAAACTAATAAATTTCACTGCAGCTGCAATAAAGAAGGGCGCTCTGAAAACACTGCCTGGTCTTCCCCTATCAAAGTATGCATTTTTTTTTTTTTTTTTTGCAAATCAACACCTTTCCCTAGCATTCCACGTGTTTATCTAAACTAAGGGCCAAATAAAAAATCAACGTTGTGGCCTTATACAATTTTGTAACTCATGTTTGACAGAAAGTAGCCTTAAAATAAGAGAAACATTATTTTTTGCGTGTAAAAACAGGAGCGTCCCTGCCCTCACGCTTTCTAAGGTATTACTTGTTTTGGCGTGTTGAACCACTAGGGTGTATCGAAAAAAAAACTTTTTATTATGAAATTTTATTGATTTTAATTTATGAAAACTTAAATTTTATCTAAAATTTTACCATCATACATACACTTATTAAAATTGCAAAGAACGTTTTTTATGTTATAACCACAATATCCATGGAAAATTACCTAGGCAAATGCCTCAAAGGTTTTTAACAAGACTTAAAAAAAAAGGTCAATTTTTGAGGCCAAAAAAATTTGAAAAAAAAAATTATTATTAAAAATAAATAAATTAATATTGTAAGTAAAATAAATTAATTTATTGTCCGATTTTCTTCCAATTTTAGTATGTCATTATTTAAGTCATGTCTAAGGTAAAACCGTTGCAGATTCTTCTGTTTCAGTTATTATTTCGTGGTTTTTGAGCGATGTTTTATTTTTTTCAACTATCCAATTTTTGTCAAATAATTTTTAAAAATTCATATTTTAATTTTTTTTTAAATTTAAAGTGGAATGTTCGTATTTCGTATTCAGCACTGAAAAATAGCATATAAACATGCATCATAAGTCTCGATTGCTATTAATTGATTTTTTGAAAATTTTTTTGATCATTTTTTTAAAAATAAAAAAAAATTAAACTTCCCGTGGACCTATTTTGTCCGAATTTTAGTATGTTATTATTGAGGTCATTCCCAAGTAAAAACCGTTCGGAAACCACAGGAATTTAAACAAATGTGTAGGTAAGTGAAAAACTCTAGTCCAAAAGGCGTCATATCGGTCACAAGACTTTAAAATTTTATTTAAAAAAATTGAAAGTTGTTAAAGTTCTATTTTTGCTCAAATATTAAAGAATATGCATAGAAGAACATATTAAAAATACTTCTTAAAGATTTATTGGTTAATATATCTCCCAAAATTTACTACGAAAGTCGTCGTTCACCCATAGAATAATGATATCAGCTGGTTTGCTTTACTTGATATAGCATAATATAAACAAGATTCGTAGCGCCACCTAGCGAGTGCTTGCGCCGCCAATACGGTCATCTGTGAGCCCCTTTGTGATTAAATTATCAAAAGTCTCATTTTTTTCCCTTGGGAAAATGTAATTTCAATGTTGTCACACTCAAAGGTCTGAACCACACGTCCACGGCCATTGCGTGAATGGAAATCGAAAAGCACGGAATATTGTATAAGTTAGGGGCTATTTTGGCGCTGGGATCGTGTCACATCAGGACAGGCGGAGAAAAAAAGCATTTTCAATCACATGACTCGGAAATTAGCAACTTTTTTCCTGTCCTCCACGTCGTCAAAAGCAACGTCATGTGCGAATGCTCTATAGTCCTCCGAAAGGACAGATTGAATGAACGTCACAGCCAATTAAAATTTTGTACACAAAAATGTACTGCCTCATACAAAACATACAGGATTCACCGCGTCACCTAGTGAGCGCTTGTGTAAGCGGCTCTGTGACCTAAATATCCTTTTTAGATTTCCGATAGGCAAGAGAGGGTTTACAACTAAACCCTACACTTGCACTTCCGTTCCGCATTTTTTGCATGCATCAAGATTCACGCTCAAGCAAGTTCAAGCATTTCTCTATTGACGTGGACCGTGTTTCTTGCCGTTGTGTTTACTGTTTGTGCATATAGTTTCTAACAAGATGACCACCTCAGTGTCTGCCAGGTATGTTTAATCTTTTAATTTTCTGTATTATTGATCTTTTTAATTACATTTTTGTCTCCATGCGTTCCCCTTACCTTACCTTACAAATTCAGTTAGATTTAAAAAGATGACGGAAAACGTGCGAGTTCTCCATTGGTAAATGGCCATAATTTCTATAATATTGTTAATAAACTCTAAAAAAACCACGTGTTCGATAACTTAAGAAATTCAATGGAACGACCACTGTAATATACCTGCAACGATTAAAGTTTATTAATTTTCAATTAATTAGTGTCATAGAGAAGGAGGCATCATTTTTTTATACGGCTAATTGGTGTTATTATGTATTATTTTAGTTGCAAGCACATTGATGATTTTGCATTTTAAATTATTGTTATATCATCAAAAGGTGACAAACTACCTATGGACTTGTATTAATATTAAAAAATTTTCAATCTCATTCTTTTTGTTAGCTTATTTGCATTTAAGAGTTATTAAGAAAAAGTTAAGCCTAAAAACCACATGCTTTTTGAATAAACCTAATATTGTTCAGATATGTTGCTATTGGGATGTGAGTGACTTAGTATCATCCAATTTCTCTAATAAATTATGACAGCAATAATTTTAATTGTTTTCAATTATTTTATTATCTATTTTATAATATTGGTGCTGGATCAACAACATAAATAGAATTAATTTTTATAAGTAATATTAACGAAAATGATGCTAGATGGGAATATTGAGCCATAGCAAATCTTGTGGTTTTAAAAAAATAATGTTAATTAAAAAGTAACTTACTTTATTTATTTATTATGCAAAGCTATTTTGCTAGTCAGTTTTCATTTTACCTTTTAAAATGCTTTTTTCTTTAGCTGCTCTATTTAAAGCTACTTTTTCAAAGTTTTTAGTAATATCATACGTAATTGACAAATGATGCAGTACCTATTTTTAATTTGATATGGTGTTGAATTTTCAGTTTATATTTTTTAAATGCTATCTTTTTAAAATGTTTAAGAAATTTTGCTTTAGTAGGCGTATTTAGAGTTGTTGAAAGCAACCTTCATCATGGCTCATGGAGATACTTGAGCTACAATGAAAGGGAAAATGTGAATAGTGTTTATACATAGAAACATGATCTAAATAAAAATTATTACCACTTAGTTTTAGAGGGAAAATATCAAAACCAGGGTTTTCAACCTGCCCAAAAAACAAATAAACCCACCTGGGTTGTTTAATTATAAAATATAAGCAAAATCTTATAAATCCCAACAAACTTATCTTTGCAGTGTAAGGATACATTTACCTTCGGTAGTAAAAAAGTTATGGAATAAATTTGTTATATTGCTATTTCCAAAATCCTGTGGGTAAATTTTTTTTTTCGATTTCAAACTTTCATACCCCCACATTTTGTGCTAAAGGGCATTTAAATATGGTGTCCAATTGTTTAAGTAAAAATATTAATATTAACAGACTGCTCAAGAGCATAAAAAAATTACATTAACATCTAATAAAGATTTTGAAACAAAAATAATAGTACTAACAGAAACTGCACAAAATCTTAAAAAAAAATCTTTTTTTTAATGCAAATCAAATTTTAATTCAAAATTATTTTTTGAAATTCAATACATGTACTCTTACTCTTATATTGTGCCTAGAGGCATTAAAAAATCACATAAAAAACTTTGTTTCATATTTTGAGTTAAGCGATTCTAAAGTATGAAAATATTAATTTTATCTAAACTGATCACTAATTCTGTATAAAAAATAATGTTAATTAAAAAGAGACTTACTTTATTTATGTATTATGCAAGGCTATTTTACTAGTCAGTTTTCATTTTACCTTTTAAAATGCTTTTTTCTTTAGCTGCTCTATTTAAAGCTACTTTTTCAAAGTTTTTAGTAGTATCATACGTAATTGACGAATGATGCAGTACCTTACAAACATTTTTTAAATTTATTTGACACCTTTTTTGTAAATTTGTGCAAAATGCGAAAATGAAATGTTTTTTGATGCCCTTGAGCAATTTGTAAATATTATTTTTGCTTCAAATTTTTTACACCTTTTTCTAATGCCTTTGGGCTCAAAATAAGGGTGTATTTAATTAGTTCTCTGGCCACACAACCCGGCTTTCTGAACTATAATTGAAAATATGCTTAATCGGATTCAGTTCTTATAACGATTAGATATATAATATCTTTTCTTTCAGACAAGTGCAAGAAGGTGTTGTATTTGAAATCCCACATGGAGATGATTCTTCTGATGAAAACTGTTTTGACGATGAAATTTTCGATACGTATAAAAGGGACATGCAGAATTTAGCTAGAAGAAACAAGTACAAGAGTGGAGTTGCATCTTTTGCTGATATTAAAAAGCATATGAAACCTATTACTGAGGATGAATTAGTACTGAAAGAGGTATGGTATTTGATTGTTGTTTTACTATCATCCTTGTTCTGTTTTTTGCATTAACAATAACATACCAGTTTTAGTACTGAGTTAACGCCTTTTGATGAAATGCTGGTCTAAAAGTCAGTTAGCAGGCGAGAGCACCAAGTCTTTTGGTAAATGAAAAATAAATACCAGAGTATCTAATCTAGTGTTGCTTCTATCTAGTATCTAATCTAGTGTCTTTTGATTGTTTTGATATTGTTGCATATAATTTGTACAAATTTGTCAGGGGCGTCATTTCAGTTTTTGGTTGGGGGGGGCAAGGATTTTTTTTAAGTGAGGCCGAGCCATGCCGTAACCAGACTTGTTTTTTCTTTTGGGGGGGGGGTGACTCAACATCATACGTTCTAAGTAAAAATGGGGGGGTCTGGGGGTCACCCCCAGAAAAATTTTTAAATTTTGCTTCATTTTTACAACATTTAAGTTACATCCGAAGAGAACAGCCCCTTGTAAACCACATAATTTCTAGAGAAAAAAGTTACAAATAAACGTCAAAGTTTCAAGGGGAGCCGGAGGTCCTCCCTCAGAATTGTTTTTGAAAATTTCCCTTTAAACTAGGGTTTTATCTCCCTTGCAACCTCGTTGGGGAGCACCCAGAGGGAACTGCTTGTTGTGAGTGGCAGAATTTTAAGGAAAATATACTGTATAACATAATATATATATAAAAATTTTAAAGGGGGGTCTGGGGGTCCTCCCCCTGAAAGGTTTTTGAAATTTGCCTCTTTAAAGTAGTGTTTCAGCTCATTTTGAGGTCCTTTGGGTTACATTCAAAAAGAACAGTTCCTTGTAAAGCATAGAATTTTCTAGGGGAAAAAAAGTTATAAATAAACGTAAAATTTTCAAGGGGGGGCGGAGATCCTCCCCCATTTTGAAAATTCCCCTTTAAACCAGACTCCTAGGGGCTTCAAACTCTTTGGTTCCCAAAGGGAACTGCTTCTTGTAAGCGGCAGAATTTTCAAGGGAGACAAATTGTATAACAGACATCAAAGGTCAGGAGGGGGATTGGGGGTTCTCCCCCAGAAAATTTTGAAATTAGACCCTCAAAAGTAGTGCTTTAACTGCTTTTGGTATGTTTTGAGTTAAATTTGTTGCTCCTTGTGGAAGTTACAAAATTTTCCAGGGACTCTCAGCAATTTTTCACTTAAGAATGGAAACCTTGTGGGGGGGGGGGGGCAATTGTCCCCCCTAAATGACGCCCATGAAATTCGTCAATAAACTTGACTAATCCGAAAGTGACAATAGGTTTAATTCAGAGCCATTGGAGAGAGCCTGAGAAGTAATTTTTGCCCAAGTTTATAAAGAAAAAAAATTACAAACCTAATTGTTATTTGTGACAAACAAGTATTTATTTTGTTATAATCAAAATTCAGTGAAAACTACAGATCTATGCCAAAAAAAGAAAATGAGATTTCTTCCTGAATACCTGGAAATTAGCTTTTCCTTGCATTTTGATTGATGGGGAGGAAAACAACATATCATGATAAAATCAGCAATTTTCACTAAAAATCCCATTTTTGCTTATAATTACATCTAAGTTCTTGCTTATGAAATTAAGCTAATTTTTAATAACCATGACAAATTGTTAAAGTTTTGGCAATTTATTTAAATATTTGATGTTCAAAACAACTTAGTGATATTTAATGGGTCAATTAATAGTATTGAACCAAATTTAGCTTAATTTTGGACAAAACAAATTGTGTTCTGGGGAAATATTGGGCCTTAAAACATTTTCTGCACCCCTGCACTAGGCTTTTTTTGGACCCAAATTTTTTTCTATGCCTTTTACACGAGAATATTTAAGTCAAATTTTAACCTTCATGCATTTATAGGTTAGGATTAATACTTATATCCTAGCGAAAAGGTGGGTTCTCTTCTAAATTATTTAACTCTGGACCTTTCAGAGTGACCTTTTCTATTTACAAATCGTAAAAAGCCCTTAACTAAAAGCAATTCATAGCACTTAAAATTTAGATTTGAGAGATCTCATCTATGTTGATGATATAGTACATTTAATTTTTATAGAAAATTCATGGGACTAATTTGCTAATTAAAAATGTTAGAGTTATCCAAGTTTCACTGTTTTAACAGGTAAATATTTCTATCTGTTATCACTAAACATCAATGTTTCTTTACAGGATTTGAAGCATGGCATTGGTATTGTAGTCCCTGAAGATTCCCTCATCTCATTTCATTATGAAGCTTTTGTTGAAGGCAGGGCTGATCCTTTTGACTCAACCAGGATTAGGGATAAACCTTACAAGTGTTTGTAAGTACTAGTTCTCTTCTCTTAGGCACACTTTTTGAGTGTAATGGTGCCCACTATTATCAGCTAATAAATGAAGTTTGAGGGTGACCTCCCAGGGGTCGATTCAGCTGAAGATCGGGGCTGTTGCCCCTTCACAAAATTCCACCTGCTAAAAACGGACCCTTCACAAAATTCAAATTCTTAAAACGACCCTTTCTCAAAATTCAAATTAGATTTAATCATTATTTGCAAAAAAAAAAAAAAAAAATCGCAAGATCTTGTTTGTTATAAATCAAAAAGTTTTTTATGATAATTTAGAAAATTATAATATAATTTGACTTCAATATTTCTCAAAAATATTTTCTCTTTCACTAAAATTGGCCCCAAAAATTAAAACCTTGAATGACCCCTGCATAGCTGCCAAGTACTCCGATTTTATCGGAGTTATTCCTATTTTTGGTTTCTTCTCCGATAATTCGATTTTTCCCTAAAAACTCCGATTTTCGCGATTTTTTAACCCTTTCGGAACTTTGTTGCAATCGTAATAAAAAAAAAACAATTTTAATTTCTAAAAGCCTTTAGAGTTATTTCAAGGTGTCTACTAGAAAGTCCTGAAATCGCATTACAGTCCTAAATTTCAATGAAAGATTGCGAATTTTCATTTATGCTTCGGAACTTTTGCCTGTAAAGTTGGCTTTTTGCATTTCCATGACGGGTTGAAAAAAAAAACTTGACGTTCGCGATCGCGTTTTTCTTTCTTCGCGTTGATGTCTTTAGTTTTAAATAAAAAGCTTGTTTTTGGAGAAAGTGTTAACTAATAGAAGGCTAATTACAAAATTAAAAGAAAACAAAGAGAAATTATCATTTGAATAAAACTCAGTTAAGAGTTTAAATATCAAACAAAGAATTACAAATGGTAAACAGTATGGAGAAATTCGGTTGTGTAGACTGTAGATGATATGTATATGAAAATATTAAGTTAAATTCTATTACTTAAGTATTATTAAATTTTTTTATCTGAATTATTTGTGCTTAGTAGTTCAAATATTAACTAAAAGAGCAGCTTAAGTTTTAAAATAGGTGGGTAGGCTTTCATATGTAGTCCGTGAAAGTACTCCTATTTTTTCCCCCATCAGGTTGGCAGCTATGCCCCTGCATCCACTGTATTCTGTGATCATCCCTCTCAAACATGGCTTACAACTTGGGCACCAATTAACCTCAAATGTGTGCATTTTAATACTGTTAAACGAGGTGATATTTCAACACAGCACAGTTCTAATTTACAAAATGACATGATCCTAAAATTTAGGAATAAATCTAATTGTCTTTCAAAGGCAACTTGAACATAATTAAAAATTAAACTTTGAAAATAAATCTGAACATTTCACAAGCCAAATTTGATGTGTAACACAGGAACTCAATCAGGGCTTCCATAGGCTACTAAAGTGACTATTTTATGGGTTTGGCAATTATGGCTACTATTTTTAGGTTAAATTGGGCTAAAATTGACTATATTTAGTGAAATCATCAGCTGTTTTTTTGCAACTATTTTCTTTCCCCTTCGAAATTTCTTTTTTCTGACCCACAGGGGGGTTTGGAGCGTTTTCGACGTTTTTGAGCCCAGCGGCGTCCCAAATGACCCCAGATCTTCGTTATTTCGCAGGAAGGTACATAGCAACAATATCTAGAAAGGCATTTTTCAGATTTTGAATATTCGAATTTTAAGGGGTCTGAATATTCCAAAAACCCGTTTTTGCTTAGCATAAACCAAATTTTACATTTTCGAAGAAAACAGTACCGAGAAATCGATATTACGAAGTGAACTGTTGGTAATGCCTTCTTGAGAGTATTTCAAAGAAAGTAATTTCTGGATTTCTCGATATTCCATTCTGGAGGGGGTGCACGGAGGTTTGAATATTTACTCCCGTTTTTAGTTCTTGCATTCTAGTATCCACATTATTAATGTGATTGTTATGAAATTTTAGCATATTGTTCTTCACACAACCAGGAAAGTTAGCGAAAAAGAATTTTTAAAATCAATGCATTCCAAGCAGCATTTTTCGTTTTTTTTCTAAATTCTTAAGCTTAGCCTTCAATTTTAAATTGATAACGGTTATTGCTCCTTCC
The DNA here is from genome assembly GCA_963680715.1 of Tetragnatha montana. NCBI lineage: Eukaryota > Metazoa > Arthropoda > Arachnida > Araneae > Tetragnathidae > Tetragnatha > Tetragnatha montana. The sequence goes on along the minus strand of OY796683.1, from coordinate 4,426,091 downwards.
AGGTGATGCAAAACCTCTATTGTTGGAAATATTTATTTAAAAATGTTTTACAACAGGTGAATTTTTTAAAACTTTGATAAAGAAATAATTTTTGAAGATTAAATAATTTTTTTATGATAACCATAAACCGTTCCACTGAAATATTTTATTCTTTTTTCTATTTAATCAAATTTAAGTATTTCCAGCAAAGTTCAAATTAAACAATATTTTATCAGAGGCATTTTCAGTGTCGATTCAAATGATGTTTACTTTTATTTCATGTTTGAAATTTCTTTCAATGAATGAGTTGATGATAAATAAACAAAGGGGGGTTCAGGGGGTCTCTCCCTGATTTAAAAAAAAATCTCACTATTAAAAAATGGTTATAATATTAAAAAATGGTTATAAAAACTTTAATTCTAAACCGTGTTTTTAAGGTTTTGTTTAACATCTTAAAAAGTATGTGTATTGAATTACTTTTTATTTAAAATTGAGCGGGATGAGGGGGAAATAAGTTTTATCTATAGAAATTGGTATTCAATAATAACCTTTATTGTGAAGCGAAGGTGGAGAGATTTGCCTCAATTATACATTTATACCAATTGCAGAAATGGATGGAGGGAGCAAAGGACATTAAAGAGAAAAAAAAATAAGGGGTTTCAGAAGGTCCCATGACTTTTTTTCTATTTTGAAAAAATACTCTTTAAAAACGGGGATGGGGATTTCACACATTAAATCTAAACAGGTGGTATTTTTAAAGGTTTTTTTTACAGCTTAACGAAGTGGTATATGGCATCAAAAAAGAATCCTAGCGGGAAGACTGTTGACTATTGCATCTAAACGATAATTCTTATTTATTTTAACACACACAGTTTGATAAGCCTTTTATCCCCCGAGCAACGGCGGGCATATCAGCTAGTTCTTGATAAAATTCAATATTTTCTTTGAAACACGATTGAATTTAGGTTCATTTGACTCTTTTATTTGAATTGAACATTTGAATGGCTTGATACAGATTTTCGTTTCTTGTTTTTAATATCTGAATGTCAATTAATTCTTATATAACTTATTTAATTGTATAGCATCTAGAACTCCTGTTTTATTCAGGCACCAAAATTATTTAACAAACCCCAAATTCCTTTACTCTGTATCTCCTCTCCACCTTCCCCTAAGAACCCTACTTTGAGAACTTTTAATTTACAGTATTTTTCTCTTTTAGGGTTGGAGATGGTAATCTTCTTCCTGGATTAGAACTGGGAGTTAGGACCATGAGGAAAGGAGAATATGCTCGATTTATTGTCGATTCTTCATATGCTTATGGAGAAATGGGGTGCCCACCTCGCATACCTGGTGGTGCCTCGATTCTATATGAAGTACAAATGCTTAGTTTCATCCCGGCGAAAGACGTCATTGAGTTTGAAGACATGACCCCGGAAGAACAGAAGAAGGCCCCGTTCGAGAAAATAACTTCGGTGTTTCAGTGTGAAAACACAGTCGCAAATGAGTTGTTTCGTAAGCGGTCTTACAAGCAGGCCATTGCACGCTACAGGAAAGTAGTCAAGGTGCTAGAAGATGTTTCAGTCAAGGATGAAGCGGAGGATGACAAAAGAAACGAGTACTTACTGAAGCTGTACTTAAATTTAGCTCAGTGTTACCTTTCAATGCAGAACCCGCAAAAAACGATCATTTATGCAGATTTGGCTTTGAAGATAAATCCAAACCATGTTAAAGGCCTGTATCGGATGGGTTATGCATTGTTCCTTTTGGAAGAGTACCCGCGGGCTGAATATTTCCTGAACAAGGCCAAGCAGCATAAACCTTATGAGAAAAGTATCACTACAGCTATTGTGAAACTCCAGCAAAAGCGCCAGCTTTATGATGATTGGGAAAAGAAGTTTTGCCGAAACATGTTTGGACCGATTCCAGAGAAAAAGTCGCCAAGAACGAAGGATCAAGAAGAGTTCTTCTTATGCGTCTGTGAAGAAGTCGATTGCTTCTTGAAAACAGATGAGACCGAACTTGAGTTTCCTTCTGGCCTCACAGAGGAACAGTTGGATATTTTGAAAGATGTTGCTCAAGAGAAAGATCTGGCCTTTGTGAGTAAAATTATGATGGGCCGTAAGATAAACAAACTGGCGAAAAAGAAAAATTCACTGTGAACATTTTAATTTATCATTTTAAAATGTTAAAACTTATTTTGTACAAATACTTTAATTTTGTAGTATCATTTTGTACAAATGTTAAGTTCAACATTTTCATTGAATATAACCATCTTTATTATGAATATAATCATGTTTCGAAAATGTGCTTCCATCATAATTTTGTAAATTCATTCACTGGAAATGCAAGAATGGTTACTGTATATACCAATCTTTTATATAATGTTTATATCATTCTTAGTTCTTCATGAAATTTCCAATTGCATATTTTTTTTTAAAATAAATGTCAACATACAGTTTGTAGTTAATGTTATTGTGTGATTTTATCAAATTTAAACACCAGGCCCGTGCTGGGTACCTTCAGAGGGCGGTGGACAAAGGGTGAAAGGGCACCGCTATAAATTATATTAGTAAAAAACCCGTAATTTTCTGTTATGGTACCTTATTGGCGACGTTTTACAAATTACTTTTCACATTGAGCAATATACTGCTATTTGAGATGTTTTGATTGTTTTTTATTTTAATATTTGATTTTTGTTACATTAGATTTTTAGTGACACTATTTTAAAATGGATAATCAGTCATCTTATTAAGAATAACATTGAACCCTATAATTAATGAAAAACTGATAGCTGATTTCCGTTTTTTACCATTTTGCATATGCACTTATACGCATTTTACATTTATTTTGGTGCACTTAATTTCAAAATTTTGTCAACAATGTGAATCCCAAGTAAAATTGGAGGGACTTGGGGTCCTCCCTCCACCAGAAGAATTTTGAAACTTCCCCCACAAAATCGAGATTTAGCTTATTTTGAGACCTTTTGGATTACACCAAAAGAGGACCACTCCTTGTAAGTAAGATAATTTTCAAGGAAAAACAGTATATAATGGATTTAAAAATTTCGAGGGGGGTTCGGGGTCTTTCCTCAAACAAAAGTTTTGAATATTTACTTTTAAAAGTATTGTTTTGACTCATTTTGGGACCCTATGGGTTACACCCGGAGAGAACTGCAACTTGTAAGTTGCATTAAAATAAAACTAATAAATTTCACTGCAGCTGCAATAAAGAAGGGCGCTCTGAAAACACTGCCTGGTCTTCCCCTATCAAAGTATGCATTTTTTTTTTTTTTTTTGCAAATCAACACCTTTCCCTAGCATTCAGCGTGTTTATCTAAACTAAGGGCCAAATAAAAAATCAACGTTGTGGCCTTATACAATTTTGTAACTCATGTTTGACAGAAAGTAGCCTTAAAATAAGAGAAACATTATTTTTTGCGTGTAAAAACAGGAGCGTCCCTGCCCTCACGCTTTCTAAGGTATTACTTGTTTTGGCGTGTTGAACCACTAGGGTGTTTCGAAAAAAAAACTTTTTATTATGAAATTTTATTGATTTTAATTTATGAAAACTTAAATTTTATCTAAAATTTTACCATCATACATACACTTATTAAAATTGCAAAAAACGTTTTTTATGTTATAACCACAATATCCATGGAAAAATTACCTAGGCAAATGCCTCAAAGGTTTTTAACAAGACTTTAAAAAAAAGGTCAATTTTTGAGGCCAAAAAAATTTGAAAAAAAAAAATTATTATTAAAAATAAATAAATTAATATTGTAAGTAAAATAAATTAATTTACTGTCCGATTTTCTTCCAATTTTAGTATGTCATTATTTAAGTCATGTCTAAGGTAAAACCGTTGCAGATTCTTCTGTTTCAGTTATTATTTCGTGGTTTTTGAGCGATGTTTTATTTTTTTCAACTATCCAATTTTTGTCAGATAATTTTTAAAAATTCATATTTTAATTTTTTTTTAAATTTAAAGTGGAATGTTCGTATTTCGTATTCAGCACTGAAAAATAGCATATAAACATGCATCATAAGTCTCGATTGCTATTAATTGATTTTTTGAAAAAATTTTTTATCATTTTTTTAAAAATAAAAAAAAATTAAACTTCCCGTGGACCTATTTTGTCCGAATTTTAGTATGTTATTATTGAGGTCATTCCCAAGTAAAAACCGTTCGGAAACCACAGGAATTTAAACAAATGTGTAGGTAAGTGAAAAACTCTAGTCCAAAAGGCGTCATATCGGTCACAAGACTTTAAAATTTTATTTAAAAAAATTGAAAGTTGTTAAAGTTCTATTTTTGCTCAAATATTAAAGAATATGCATAGAAGAACATATTAAAAATACTTCTTAAGGATTTATTGGTTAATATATCTCCCAAAATTTACTACGAAAGTCGTCGTTCACCCATAGAATAATGATATCAGCTGGTTTGCTTTACTTGATATAGCATAATATAAACAAGATTCGTAGCGCCACCTAGCGAGTGCTTGCGCCGCCAATACGGTCATCTGTGAGCCCCTTTGTGATTAAATTATCAAAAGTCTCATTTTTTTCCCTTGGGAAAATGTAATTTCAATGTTGTCACACTCAAAGGTCTGAACCACACGTCCACGGCCATTGCGTGAATGGAAATCGAAAAGCACGGAATATTGTATAAGTTAGGGGCTATTTTGGCGCTGGGATCGTGTCACATCAGGACAGGCGGAGAAAAAAAGCATTTTCAATCACATGACTCGGAAATTAGCAACTTTTTTCCTGTCCTCCACGTCGTCAAAAGCAACGTCATGTGCGAATGCTCTATAGTCCTCCGAAAGGACAGATTGAATGAACGTCACAGCCAATTAAAATTTTGTACACAAAAATGTACTGCCTCATACAAAACATACAGGATTCACCGCGTCACCTAGTGAGCGCTTGTGTAAGCGGCTCTGTGACCTAAATATCCTTTTTAGATTTCCGATAGGCAAGAGAGGGTTTACAACTAAACCCTACACTTGCACTTCCGTTCCGCATTTTTTGCATGCATCAAGATTCACGCTCAAGCAAGTTCAAGCATTTCTCTATTGACGTGGACCGTGTTTCTTGCCGTTGTGTTTACTGTTTGTGCATATAGTTTCTAACAAGATGACCACCTCAGTGTCTGCCAGGTATGTTTAATCTTTTAATTTTCTGTATTATTGATCTTTTTAATTACATTTTTGTCTCCATGCGTTCCCCTTACCTTACCTTACAAATTCAGTTAGATTTAAAAAGATGACGGAAAACGTGCGAGTTCTCCATTGGTAAATGGCCATAATTTCTATAATATTGTTAATAAACTCTAAAAAAACCACGTGTTCGATAACTTAAGAAATTCAATGGAACGACCACTGTAATATACCTGCAACGATTAAAGTTTATTAATTTTCAATTAATTAGTGTCATAGAGAAGGAGGCATCATTTTTTTATACGGCTAATTGGTGTTATTATGTATTATTTTAGTTGCAAGCACATTGATGATTTTGCATTTTAAATTATTGTTATATCATCAAAAGGTGACAAACTACCTATGGACTTGTATTAATATTAAAAAATTTTCAATCTCATTCTTTTTGTTAGCTTATTTGCATTTAAGAGTTATTAAGAAAAAGTTAAGCCTAAAAACCACATGCTTTTTGAATAAACCTAATATTGTTCAGATATGTTGCTATTGGGATGTGAGTGACTTAGTATCATCCAATTTCTCTAATAAATTATGACAGCAATAATTTTAATTGTTTTCAATTATTTTATTATCTATTTTATAATATTGGTGCTGGATCAACAACATAAATAGAATTAATTTTTATAAGTAATATTAACGAAAATGATGCTAGATGGGAATATTGAGCCATAGCAAATCTTGTGGTTTTAAAAAAATAATGTTAATTAAAAAGTAACTTACTTTATTTATTTATTATGCAAAGCTATTTTGCTAGTCAGTTTTCATTTTACCTTTTAAAATGCTTTTTTCTTTAGCTGCTCTATTTAAAGCTACTTTTTCAAAGTTTTTAGTAATATCATACGTAATTGACAAATGATGCAGTACCTATTTTTAATTTGATATGGTGTTGAATTTTCAGTTTATATTTTTTAAATGCTATCTTTTTAAAATGTTTAAGAAATTTTGCTTTAGTAGGCGTATTTAGAGTTGTTGAAAGCAACCTTCATCATGGCTCATGGAGATACTTGAGCTACAATGAAAGGGAAAATGTGAATAGTGTTTATACATAGAAACATGATCTAAATAAAAATTATTACCACTTAGTTTTAGAGGGAAAATATCAAAACCAGGGTTTTCAACCTGCCCAAAAAACAAATAAACCCACCTGGGTTGTTTAATTATAAAATATAAGCAAAATCTTATAAATCCCAACAAACTTATCTTTGCAGTGTAAGGATACATTTACCTTCGGTAGTAAAAAAGTTATGGAATAAATTTGTTATATTGCTATTTCCAAAATCCTGTGGGTAAATTTTTTTTTTCGATTTCAAACTTTCATACCCCCACATTTTGTGCTAAAGGGCATTTAAATATGGTGTCCAATTGTTTAAGTAAAAATATTAATATTAACAGACTGCTCAAGAGCATCAAAAAATTACATTAACATCTAATAAAGATTTTGAAACAAAAATAATAGTACTAACAGAAACTGCACAAAATCTTAAAAAAAAATCTTTTTTTTAATGCAAATCAAATTTTAATTCAAAATTATTTTTTGAAATTCAATACATGTACTCTTACTCTTATATTGTGCCTAGAGGCATTAAAAAATCACATAAAAAACTTTGTTTCATATTTTGAGTTAAGCGATTCTAAAGTATGAAAATATTAATTTTATCTAAACTGATCACTAATTCTGTATAAAAAATAATGTTAATTAAAAAGAGACTTACTTTATTTATGTATTATGCAAGGCTATTTTACTAGTCAGTTTTCATTTTACCTTTTAAAATGCTTTTTTCTTTAGCTGCTCTATTTAAAGCTACTTTTTCAAAGTTTTTAGTAGTATCATACGTAATTGACGAATGATGCAGTACCTTACAAACATTTTTTAAATTTATTTGACACCTTTTTTGTAAATTTGTGCAAAATGCGAAAATGAAATGTTTTTTGATGCCCTTGAGCAATTTGTAAATATTATTTTTGCTTCAAATTTTTTACACCTTTTTCTAATGCCTTTGGGCTCAAAATAAGGGTGTATTTAATTAGTTCTCTGGCCACACAACCCGGCTTTCTGAACTATAATTGAAAATATGCTTAATCGGATTCAGTTCTTATAACGATTAGATATATAATATCTTTTCTTTCAGACAAGTGCAAGAAGGTGTTGTATTTGAAATCCCACATGGAGATGATTCTTCTGATGAAAACTGTTTTGACGATGAAATTTTCGATACGTATAAAAGGGACATGCAGAATTTAGCTAGAAGAAACAAGTACAAGAGTGGAGTTGCATCTTTTGCTGATATTAAAAAGCATATGAAACCTATTACTGAGGATGAATTAGTACTGAAAGAGGTATGGTATTTGATTGTTGTTTTACTATCATCCTTGTTCTGTTTTTTGCATTAACAATAACATACCAGTTTTAGTACTGAGTTAACGCCTTTTGATGAAATGCTGGTCTAAAAGTCAGTTAGCAGGCGAGAGCACCAAGTCTTTTGGTAAATGAAAAATAAATACCAGAGTATCTAATCTAGTGTTGCTTCTATCTAGTATCTAATCTAGTGTCTTTTGATTGTTTTGATATTGTTGCATATAATTTGTACAAATTTGTCAGGGGCGTCATTTCAGTTTTTGGTTGGGGGGGGCAAGGATTTTTTTTAAGTGAGGCCGAGCCATGCCGTAACCAGACTTGTTTTTTCTTTTGGGGGGGGGGTGACTCAACATCATACGTTCTAAGTAAAAATGGGGGGTCTGGGGGTCACCCCCAGAAAAATTTTTAAATTTTGCTTCATTTTTACAACATTTAAGTTACATCCGAAGAGAACAGCCCCTTGTAAACCACATAATTTCTAGAGAAAAAAGTTACAAATAAACGTCAAAGTTTCAAGGGGAGCCGGAGGTCCTCCCTCAGAATTGTTTTTGAAAATTTCCCTTTAAACTAGGGTTTTATCTCCCTTGCAACCTCGTTGGGGAGCACCCAGAGGGAACTGCTTGTTGTGAGTGGCAGAATTTTAAGGAAAATATACTGTATAACATAATATATATATAAAAATTTTAAAGGGGGGTCTGGGGGTCCTCCCCCTGAAAGGTTTTTGAAATTTGCCTCTTTAAAGTAGTGTTTCAGCTCATTTTGAGGTCCTTTGGGTTACATTCAAAAAGAACAGTTCCTTGTAAAGCATAGAATTTTCTAGGGGAAAAAAAGTTATAAATAAACGTAAAATTTTCAAGGGGGGGCGGAGATCCTCCCCCATTTTGAAAATTCCCCTTTAAACCAGACTCCTAGGGGCTTCAAACTCTTTGGTTCCCAAAGGGAACTGCTTCTTGTAAGCGGCAGAATTTTCAAGGGAGACAAATTGTATAACAGACATCAAAGGTCAGGAGGGGGATTGGGGGTTCTCCCCCAGAAAATTTTGAAATTAGACCCTCAAAAGTAGTGCTTTAACTGCTTTTGGTATGTTTTGAGTTAAATTTGTTGCTCCTTGTGGAAGTTACAAAATTTTCCAAGGACTCTCAGCAATTTTTCACTTAAGAATGGAAACCTTGTGGGGGGGGGGGCAATTGTCCCCCCTAAATGACGCCCATGAAATTCGTCAATAAACTTGACTAATCCGAAAGTGACAATAGGTTTAATTCAGAGCCATTGGAGAGAGCCTGAGAAGTAATTTTTGCCCAAGTTTATAAAGAAAAAAAATTACAAACCTAATTGTTATTTGTGACAAACAAGTATTTATTTTGTTATAATCAAAATTCAGTGAAAACTACAGATCTATGCCAAAAAAAGAAAATGAGATTTCTTCCTGAATACCTGGAAATTAGCTTTTCCTTGCATTTTGATTGATGGGGAGGAAAACAACATATCATGATAAAATCAGCAATTTTCACTAAAAATCCCATTTTTGCTTATAATTACATCTAAGTTCTTGTTTATGAAATTAAGCTAATTTTTAATAACCATGACAAATTGTTAAAGTTTTGGCAATTTATTTAAATATTTGATGTTCAAAACAACTTAGTGATATTTAATGGGTCAATTAATAGTATTGAACCAAATTTAGCTTAATTTTGGACAAAACAAATTGTGTTCTGGGGAAATATTGGGCCTTAAAACATTTTCTGCACCCCTGCACTAGGCTTTTTTTGGACCCAAATTTTTTTCTATGCCTTTTACACGAGAATATTTAAGTCAAATTTTAACCTTCATGCATTTATAGGTTAGGATTAATACTTATATCCTAGCGAAAAGGTGGGTTCTCTTCTAAATTATTTAACTCTGGACCTTTCAGAGTGACCTTTTCTATTTACAAATCGTAAAAAGCCCTTAACTAAAAGCAATTCATCCCATGTAGCATTTTTGGGTTTTTTTAAGGTTTTTTCATCCTTGCATTGCAACCCAAAAAAAGGTTTTTTTGGGTTTTTATTTACAACCCAAAAACCCCAAAAAAACCTTACAACAACCTCAAAAAAAGGTACGCCAGTCAACATTTCCAACCTTTTTTGTAACCTTGCTGAAGAACCTTATGTAAAGGTTAGAGGTACAGGTTTTTACAAGATTAAGAAAAAAAACCTTGTTTCAATATTCTTGAGCCAGGTTGTTGAAAGATTTCATAGCAACCTTAGAAAAATGTTTTTTCATGTAGACTGCGGCAACCAATGCCAAAAAACCTTCGTTCACTATTGCGGTCATTGGTTTTTGTAAGGTTTCCAAAATATCTTCATTCTATATTGATGTTTAGGTTTAATATCGCATTTTTTATTTTTTTCGGAGTTTCTTTGTTGAATTATATGATGTCGCAAAATTTTTCCCGAAATATTGCACAGTATATAATACATATTTTCAGGGAAAATTTTGTATCATAATTCAATAAAGAAACACCGAAAAAATAAAAATTGCGATACTAAACTTATAACTCTGGAAAAAAAAATAATTTATCACAACTTTTTAGCTAGGTCAACACACCACTTTTAACAAAAAGTAACTCGAATTTTATGCTGTATGATTACAGAATACTTCAAAGTAATTATTAAGTAAATACAGTAAAATGAAGTAATAAAATAAATTTAAAATTAAGTTTTTAAAATTCATAAAAACAAAATATACATATATATTTTAATTTCTACAAAAATTTTGTTTAATTTAGGCTCTTAAAGCACTAATGAAAAAACTCACCTTTAAATAGAAGTATAATTCAAGATGGACACATTTTTATTTAAAAAACTTATTTCAACACATTAAATGTAAGAAAAATCAAGTTTATTGAACAACTGATACAAACAGGACAAATTTTACAAACAGCTTTCTAGCATCACAGGGATCAAGGTTAAAGTGTTCATATAAAAAAATATACATTAAATATAAACTGTGAAGGTAATAACTAAACTTAAAAATGTAATATAATTAAAATTTGTATAAAAAATGATTCAAATAATACTATTTCAGGGGACATCAAATGCAACTGACAGCTCCTGCAAAAAAAATTTAGCAATTTTATTTTTAACTATTAAAAAAAGTACTTTCGCATTAACCCATTTAAAAAATTAATTCTAAATAATATTCAATACAATGCAGAAAATTATAGACCAATGGTTAGCAACTGGTGGACTGAAGTCCAAACAATTTATGTAAATTCCTTGGTTGCCAAAATTTTCATTTTGAAATATAATTTGTAGAGCCAGGTGGGGAAAATGGGAAAAACAAGGTTTGATGTTTATGTACTATTGACAAATCAATATTTATATTTTAACCAAGGTAAAATGCACATTTTTTAAATAAGACATTTTACAAGCTTTTTAAATGTGTTAAAAACTTCTGGAAAACATTAACTGCAAAATATTAGTAAGTATCATAAATTATAAAAAATTAAAACAAACATGAGTTTCATTATACTCTTTGATCCATTTGCATAGATTAAAAAATATAATTTTAAAATTTCTTATAAGTGGGAATAAGCCCTCAATGAAAAAAATAGTACAGATTGTAACCATTTCCCCAAACTGTGAACCGACTATAATTACATATAATATATACATTTGAGAGATAGCATATCAGCAGTGATCAAAATTAACACTGGTCCGAGACGACTGAAAATAGGCTCTGGCCACTACTCAGAAAATCACTAGTCCAGCAGACCAGTGGGGGAAAATATCTCACTCTCCAGTTCTAGTCTCTTTTTTTTGCTGCATAACTAATTAGAAATTTTATATCAATTAGAGAAATACTAACATTTCATCAAGAAAAGTGTACTTAATAAATAGATATTTTTAGTTTTTTAGAATTAATATTTGGTATTCACTTTAACTGCAGTAACTACTTTAAATAAATTGGAAGTTTGGAACCTTTTCTTTTTAATTTGCCAGACAAGTCATTTTGGTTGAGGACCAGTAAGATTTGCAAAGTAATAGTTTGCAGAACCAGTGAGTTATTTTTCCATTTTCTAACGCTGCATTTTAGTTTTTAATATCATACAAGAAATAAAGCTATGTAAAATGGTTTAACTGTTCACTGGGTCACATATGACAGCATAGTTGCCAACCTCATGGCTGCAAAGAACCTTGATTTTCGTTTTCTATCTTTTCTCCTAACTATAATCCGATTAAAGTATGCTAAAATTTCTAACCCCAATTTCCTTTACATAATACTGATGGCAATTTTAAGGGGGAAATCTAATTATAGGAGTAAATATGAAATTTACAAACACCGATAAGACACCCTTGAGAGCAGCGCTCACTAAGAGTTGACCCAGTGGTAGAAGACTTTTGCTTTTTGGCCAAAGACTCTAGTTCAGGCTCAAAGGGTTTGAATTTCTACGTTTGTTTTTGTCTTTTAAATTCTTTACTGGGCTGGGTCATAATCATAGCAATGCGACTAAAATAATATCTTAACTCACCCGTCAGCTTTTCTTGTCCACTAAGTCTACATTTTAGTGCTGTTACTTTTCTGACAGTGCATCCCTGGATCCTGCTGTCACATCATACTCTAGCTGAAGAAGCTACTCGCTGCTGCTAGTTAGTGGGGGAATTCGTGGGCTAGTCAGCCTGGTTCTATCGTAGAAGTCTGCTGGCACAATACCGGCAGCTGCTGCTCTTGCTGCCAAGGGAAAAAGATGTTTTATTGCATGATGCAAGCTCCACCAATGAATAAAAAATTTTAATTTCAACATGTAGCAATAAAAAAAAAGTGGGGCACTGCGTTTTCTTATCTCCTTTTTAGTTTTACTTTTGCTTTGATAAATAAGTATTAGCATAGAAGAACATAATAAAAATATTTTTCAGGGATTTAATGGTTAATATATCCCTCAAAATTTAGATACAACCTCTAAAATTTTCTCTGAATGTCACACCCGTCACAATGGAATGGCCCTTTCGGCACTGTCAACGGGATAATACATAAGAACCCTCCAATAAAATCTGAGTACTTGGCAGCTATGCGACAGTATCAATTGAGTAATCCAAAAAGCAGAAACTTACGATGGAATTGGGTGGAAACAGACTCTGGGGTGGCAGGAGAGGTCCGGGCATTGATGTCATAGGGCACTGGCTGGAGCGACTGGCGGTGACCTGTAGGTGTAATCGCTGCGGGGGAGGCTGCTACCTGAGAAAAAAAGTTGCTTTAAAGCACAATGCTACTTGGTCTTCAGATATTAAGTTCTGCAATTAATGAAAAGTTATAATCTCAACGTAGCAAAGCCCAATCACAAATTTTCAGTGAATTTTTTAAGGAGGGTGTCCATAAAACATGTCACTTTCTCCCCAACATTTCTGACCCCCTCCCTCCCCTGTCACTTTGAGATAACGACTTTTAAAACAAAAAGAGTCCTTTAAATAACAACTTAGAAAGATAGTTCATTAAATTTAGTTTTAATTTGACATACTTACTCATAACCAGCAAATGGCAGGTGATAGAACATTTCTTCTAAGCCTTCAAATTAATCATATTGCAGAATCTAAAAAAAATATAATAAAAATATGTAATAAATGTTTTGAATATCATTAATTGGAACAGATTTGATAAAGGTCCTCCACAGCGACGGCCAACTTGGCAAATGCTCTAAAGCAGTGACCATTCAACCTAAATCAAATCTGTTCCCATAGAGGGGTGAATAATTAATAATAAAACACAAGATGAAATGTAAGTCGTTGAAGATTAATTATCTCTAACAGATTCAAAAAGGGAATCCACAGCAATTAGGAAGGAGCAAATTCTTTAAAAACAATGAATTCCTTTTGATTTAAATAGTTTCTTGTATTTACTTAATTATAACATCCTAGTTGTGGGGTATTAACAAACAGTATGCAATAGACGATATTAGTGTGACGTCACTTCCTTGTTTAGAAACGTTGATTCCATCCATGATTGGTTACGTGACTGGAAGTAATTCCATACGGAACCAATCACGGATGGAATTAACGTTTCCAAACAAGCAAGTGACGTCATGACTAATGCCGTCTATTTACAAAAATAAATAAATACTTCTTTCATGATATTGTGTCTTACTGCTATTTTTTTAAAAGTGGTTTAAATCAAATATGAATATCAATAACATGGATATTTTGAAAATTAACCCAATACTAAATACTTAAATATAACAATTAAAAATTTTTGGAAATTTGCCCCTCAAAAGTGTTTTAGCTCATTTCTGAGACCCTTTAGATTACACCCATAGAGCACCACTCATTGTAAGCGGCCGAATTTTCAAGGTAAAAAGAAGGTATATTGTAATAAATGGCGAAATGTTAAGGGGGTTTTTAGGTTCCTACTCCAGAAAATATTTTGAATTTTTCCCCTAAAAGTGGCATTTTAACTCATTTTGAGACATATTAGGTTACATTAAAGAGGACCAATCCTTATAAATCACACAAGTTTGAAGGAAAAACCGTATACTTAATAGATTTCAAAATTTCGAGGGGGTTTGGGGGTCCTCCCCCAGAAAAATTTTGGAAATTTTACCCTTAAAAGTAGGGTTTTGACTCATTTTGAGACCCTTTGGGTTATACCCGAAGAGGATATCGCTCCTTGTGAGACATAATTTTCAAGAAAAATAGCAGTATAAAAATTGCTGTCAAAATTTCGGGGGGGGGGGGGTTGAACCCCCCCCCCCCTTAGATACGGCCCTGTTGTGGGGTGTAAACAAACAGTATGCAATAGACAATATTAGTGTGACATCACTTGCTTGTTTAGAAACGTTGATTCCATCCGTGATTGGTTACGTGACTGGAAGTAATTCCATACGGAACCAATCACGGATGGAATCAACGTTTATAAACAAGCAAGTGATGTCATGACTAATGTCGTGTATTTACAAAAATAAATAAACACTTCTTTCATGATACTGTGTCTTACTGTTATTCTTTTAAAAGTGGTTTAAATCAAATATGAATATCAATAACATGGATATTTTGAAAATTAACCCAATACTAACTTGAATAAACATCAACAAACAAACCCTGGTTAACCACCCAAATCATGACGCTTGCTAACATTCATTTGAAATTACAAGAAATAACAGGTAGAATAAACAAACTTACCTCATTATTAGAAGAAAATAGAGATGAAAAAAGTTATTTAACAACTTCGGAATCATAATAAAATTACGACCCAACGATAAACCCATTACATCGTATACAGGCCAGGAAGCTAATGCTTAGTCCGCAGTAATTGCTCTTTGATAACTCAAAGTTTAAGGAAGTATAAAAAAATTCAAATTACTTAAACCTTCAAATTGAAATTAAAAACATTCAATCATAAAATTTTCGGCAATTACGATCTCTCTTCAAACTAACATTTTATTTTCTACCCAATAAGCAAGCGGCGTAGAGGTACATGACAATGGCAATGAGAAAATCACATCGCATAAGCTCGCAAATATGCAATCAATGGGTTTGACAACTGATCTTTAGCACTGCTTGCTTCGCTTGGCGATTGAACCCACTTCTGGGTAGGACCCCAAGAACAACTAATGTGTTAAGTAAATAGGATATGGCACATAATTTATGTATTATTTAGGTTGTTTATTATTTTAGGTTGTCAGATAAACAAATGGTGCTTTAAAGCAGTGTTCCCCAACCTTTTTACCACCAAGGACCAGTCAACGTTTGATAATTTTACAACGGCTCGCTGGGGGTGGCATTGATTTTGGTTTCATTTTCAATGTAATGGGATTTTCGGAAGTTTAAAATACGCGAATTTTCAATTCTTTACAAAAAGATGAATCCGACAAAGCGCATTGATATTATTACACTTTTTCTTTATTTTTCTTTCCGTTTCGCAGAAAAATGTACTGTTTTATGGATTTTCTTTTCATTAACTTATAGTTGTAACAAAAAACTCAGACAACTGTCACCATTACTTCCGGGTTGAACAAGTTCGCCACAAAAAAAGAATATAAAAATTTATGGATTTCTAATGAAGCGTTTTTATTCAGTTTTCTAGGAAAAATAAGATAGTTCTCATGGTGTGCATGATTTATGTCACTACCTTTGGGCCCCTTTTTAAAACAAATAAAATTTAATGAAACACATGTTTTTAATTTGGAGTATAAACCCTAAGAATTTAAATTCATTTTCAATGAAATGGTCGACCCGCGGCCCTGTACCATTTGATCCACGGACCGGCATCGTTCCGCAGACCAGGGGTTGGAGACCACTGCTTTAAAGCACAGATACTACTTGGTGTTCAGCTGTTTTTAGTTCCCCCAATGAATGAAAAGTTCTAATCTTAACGTAGCAAAACCCAATCACAAATGTTTTTAAGGAACTGTTCATAAAAGATTCACCTACATCTAAGGTGACATGAGATAACTTTTAGAAGTTTTGATTTGATTTACTTACTTATGGCCAATGACCAGCAAAATGGTAGATGGAGGTAGAACATAACTTCCTTCAAATTTCAGGAGCATAATATTCATCCTATTGCAGAATCTAAAACAAAACATTATAAAAATATGTAATGAATATGTATCATAAATAGGAACAGATTTGGTATAGGTCCTTCACAGTGACTGCCAACTTGGCGAATGCTCTATAGCAGTGACCATCAGGCACGGATCCAGCACGCCTCCAAGGAAGAGGCCACTTTTTCAGACTATCACCTTTACCTTTCGAGAAAAATGTCAAAATGTTGGGGATTTTCTAAAAGGTATCACTCAAGATCCCCTTTTGGTACTGCTGGGGGCTATAAGGGTCCTCCCCCAGAAAAAATTTTGAAAATTGACCTGCAAAAGTTGGGTTTTAACTCATTTTGAGACTTTTTTCGTACTTATGAGTATGTTTGGGTCCAAGGAGGGGCACTTTCCAGAATGCCACCCCCCTGGATCCACCACTGGTGACCATTCAACCTACATCAAATCTGTTCCCATAAAGGGGTGAATAATTAATATGGTTCTTATCCGTTAAACGAGCGCAAGCAAAAAAATCCCGAAAAAATTTAGAATGAATTAAGAAATTCTCTGTTCCAACTGTCGCCTACTGCATTTGTTTCGTTTTCACTTGACTGTATTGTCATTCGCTTTGCTTGGCAAGCATTTAGTTCACAATTGGCGACATTTGTGCCCAGCTAACGGATAAGTACCATTAATAATAGAACACGAGATTAAATGTAAGTCGTTGAAGATAAATTATCTCTAAAAGATTCAAAAAGGGAATTTACGGCAATTAGGGAGATTGTCTAAAGAGCTGTAGAGCAGTCGCAAAGTTTAACGACTGTTTAAATTGGCAATAGCTGTATGCCATGGAGGACCTGTTTTGAATACGTTGCAACTATTCTAGATTCCAACCTTTCTTGTCAGTGATGTCATGAATCCCATTTGAAGGCCAAATTTATAACATTATCATACAAAATGAGTCATTAATGTATTAGTTTTATATGTTCTATTCTGATTCTATCATCATTTTAAATACCTACTTTGAATTTGGACTACATAGTGTGATTTTAAAGCAAACACTCAAGTTACGCTGTTTGAAACTATTTAGTATCAAATCGGTTATTATCAATCTATTTTAGGATAGATAGATTTTCAAAACAATATGCTAACAATGAATGGCAAATGAAATGCCTCACCATTTGTCGATCTAGATTACTACTTCAGTCAAAGAGATGTTATAACTTTATCAAAACATTGAATTATGAAAAGATTACAATAAGCTCATTAGCGCACTAATGACCAAGGCCTACAAAGCTCGCATATTTTTGTGATCAAGGGGTGTTTAAGGTAATGTCCCAGTTAAGTGGTAAACACATGACCACAGTTTTCATTCCAGATCCTACTTGGTTTTCAGTCTATGAACCATCTAAGGGGGTGAGAATTTAAACCTAGGTCATGTGGCTTGGTAGAAAAAAAATTCTGCATTGTGGGAGATATATTCACATTAAGTTTACACAAAAGATTTTTAAAGATATCAAGAGTTACCTAATGTGTAGTAAATATATGATATTTACATACACTGTATACAAAAACTAATCAGATTTTGAAAATTTTGAGAAGGAAATTTAAACATAATAGGTCATTAACACAACTACAGAAAGCATAACATGCACCTAATATTAATGTCTCAACTCAAATTTTAAAATAATGTCATTAAAAGCTACGATTAGTATTGGAAACATAGGTCAGGATCTTACAATTTATTTCACATCCCAACTCATTCAAATTCACGTTTTGAACTTACCACCACTCATAGAACTCGGTTGCTTATGAGAGGTAGAAAGAAAAGAAACTTTCAGGAAAAACAACAAAGAGAAATCTCGTCCAAAATACTTTTGCTGAAAACGAATTTAACAACATTAAGGATGTAAACAAATCCACACAATGATTGGATTGGATTTGTTTACATACATTTTCCGGATTGAGTGCTTGATCAAATTCATGCAATGAACAGGTGATTATAAATTATCCCAATCGAGGTTAAAAGTAAATAAGATAAAAAGTTTTAAAATACTACTCACTTGAACTTGGGTTGGCGGCGTCCATCTTGAAAGGCGAGAATTCTGTCGCGTCATGCCGAGTGAACATGACGCATGCGCAGAAAGGCATTCTTTTGTTTTCCAATGGTTTCTATGGTTTCCGCAACCCAACCATTTGTTGGGTTTTTGTAATGTCCCAATAACAATAAAAGGAAAAGGTTCGCCGTAAGGTTCCATGCTACTTGGGATAGCACTTAAAATTTAGATTTGAGAGATCTCATCTATGTTGATGATATAGTACATTTAATTTTTATAGAAAATTCATGGGACTAATTTGCTAATTAAAAATGTTAGAGTTATCCAAGTTTCACTGTTTTAACAGGTAAATATTTCTATCTGTTATCACTAAACATCAATGTTTCTTTACAGGATTTGAAGCATGGCATTGGTATTGTAGTCCCTGAAGATTCCCTCATCTCATTTCATTATGAAGCTTTTGTTGAAGGCAGGGCTGATCCTTTTGACTCAACCAGGATTAGGGATAAACCTTACAAGTGTTTGTAAGTACTAGTTCTCTTCTCTTAGGCACACTTTTTGAGTGTAATGGTGCCCACTATTATCAGCTAATAAATGAAGTTTGAGGGTGACCTCCCAGGGGTCGATTCAGCTGAAGATCGGGGCTGTTGCCCCTTCACAAAATTCCACCTGCTAAAAACGGACCCTTCACAAAATTCAAATTCTTAAAACGACCCTTTCTCAAAATTCAAATTAGATTTAATCATTATTTGCAAAAAAAAAAAAAAAAATCGCAAGATCTTGTTTGTTATAAATCAAAAAGTTTTTTATGATAATTTAGAAAATTATAATATAATTTGACTTCAATATTTCTCAAAAATATTTTCTCTTTCACTAAAATTGGCCCCAAAAATTAAAACCTTGAATCACCCCTGCATAGCTGCCAAGTACTCCGATTTTATCGGAGTTATTCCTATTTTTGGTTTCTTCTCCGATAATTCGATTTTTCCCTAAAAACTCCGATTTTCGCGATTTTTTAACCCTTTCGGAACTTTGTTGCAATCGTAATAAAAAAAAAACAATTTTAATTTCTAAAAGCCTTTAGAGTTATTTCAAGGTGTCTACTAGAAAGTCCTGAAATCGCATTACAGTCCTAAATTTCAATGAAAGATTGCGAATTTTCATTTATGCTTCGGAACTTTTGCCTGTAAAGTTGGCTTTTTGCATTTCCATGACGGGTTGAAAAAAAAAACTTGACGTTCGCGATCGCGTTTTTCTTTCTTCGCGTTGATGTCTTTAGTTTTAAATAAAAAGCTTGTTTTTGGAGAAAGTGTTAACTAATAGAAGGCTAATTACAAAATTAAAAGAAAACAAAGAGAAATTATCATTTGAATAAAACTCAGTTAAGAGTTTAAATATCAAACAAAGAATTACAAATGGTAAACAGTATGGAGAAATTCGGTTGTGTAGACTGTAGATGATATGTATATGAAAATATTAAGTTAAATTCTATTACTTAAGTATTATTAAATTTTTTTATCTGAATTATTTGTGCTTAGTAGTTCAAATATTAACTAAAAGAGCAGCTTAAGTTTTAAAATAGGTGGGTAGGCTTTCATATGTAGTCCGTGAAAGTACTCCTATTTTTTCCCCCATCAGGTTGGCAGCTATGCCCCTGCATCCACTGTATTCTGTGATCATCCCTCTCAAACATGGCTTACAACTTGGGCACCAATTAACCTCAAATGTGTGCATTTTAATACTGTTAAACGAGGTGATATTTCAACACAGCACAGTTCTAATTTACAAAATGACATGATCCTAAAATTTAGGAATAAATCTAATTGTCTTTCAAAGGCAACTTGAACATAATTAAAAATTAAACTTTGAAAATAAATCTGAACATTTCACAAGCCAAATTTGATGTGTAACACAGGAACTCAATCAGGGCTTCCATAGGCTACTAAAGTGACTATTTTATGGGTTTGGCAATTATGGCTACTATTTTTAGGTTAAATTGGGCTAAAATTGACTATATTTAGTGAAATCATCAGCTGTTTTTTTGCAACTATTTTCTTTCCCCTTCGAAATTTCTTTTTTCTGACCCACAGGGGGGTTTGGAGCGTTTTCGACGTTTTTGAGCCCAGCGGCGTCCCAAATGACCCCAGATCTTCGTTATTTCGCAGGAAGGTACATAGCAACAATATCTAGAAAGGCATTTTTCAGATTTTGAATATTCGAATTTTAAGGGGTCTGAATATTCCAAAAACCCGTTTTTGCTTAGCATAAACCAAATTTTACATTTTCGAAGAAAACAGTACCGAGAAATCGATATTACGAAGTGAACTGTTGGTAATGCCTTCTTGAGAGTATTTCAAAGAAAGTAATTTCTGGATTTCTCGATATTCCATTCTGGAGGGGGTGCACGGAGGTTTGAATATTTACTCCCGTTTTTAGTTCTTGCATTCTAGTATCCACATTATTAATGTGATTGTTATGAAATTTTAGCATATTGTTCTTCACACAACCAGGAAAGTTAGCGAAAAAGAATTTTTAAAATCAATGCATTCCAAGCAGCATTTTTCGTTTTTTTTCTAAATTCTTAAGCTTAGCCTTCAATTTTAAATTGATAACGGTTATTGCTCCTTCCAGGTGATGCAAAACCTCTATTGTTGGAAATATTTATTTAAAAATGTTTTACAACAGGTGAATTTTTTAAAACTTTGATAAAGAAATAATTTTTGAAGATTAAATAATTTTTTTATGATAACCATAAACCGTTCCACTGAAATATTTTATTCTTTTTTCTATTTAATCAAATTTAAGTATTTCCAGCAAAGTTCAAATTAAACAATATTTTATCAGAGGCATTTTCAGTGTCGATTCAAATGATGTTTACTTTTATTTCATGTTTGAAATTTCTTTCAATGAATGAGTTGATGATAAATAAACAAAGGGGGGTTCAGGGGGTCTCTCCCTGATTTAAAAAAAAATCTCACTATTAAAAAATGGTTATAATATTAAAAAATGGTTATAAAAACTTTAATTCTAAACCGTGTTTTTAAGGTTTTGTTTAACATCTTAAAAAGTATGTGTATTGAATTACTTTTTATTTAAAATTGAGCGGGATGAGGGGGAAATAAGTTTTATCTATAGAAATTGGTATTCAATAATAACCTTTATTGTGAAGCGAAGGTGGAGAGATTTGCCTCAATTATACATTTATACCAATTGCAGAAATGGATGGAGGGAGCAAAGGACATTAAAGAGAAAAAAAAATAAGGGGTTTCAGAAGGTCCCATGACTTTTTTTCTATTTTGAAAAAATACTCTTTAAAAACGGGGATGGGGATTTCACACATTAAATCTAAACAGGTGGTATTTTTAAAGGTTTTTTTTACAGCTTAACGAAGTGGTATATGGCATCAAAAAAGAATCCTAGCGGGAAGACTGTTGACTATTGCATCTAAACGATAATTCTTATTTATTTTAACACACACAGTTTGATAAGCCTTTTATCCCCCGAGCAACGGCGGGCATATCAGCTAGTTCTTGATAAAATTCAATATTTTCTTTGAAACACGATTGAATTTAGGTTCATTTGACTCTTTTATTTGAATTGAACATTTGAATGGCTTGATACAGATTTTCGTTTCTTGTTTTTAATATCTGAATGTCAATTAATTCTTATATAACTTATTTAATTGTATAGCATCTAGAACTCCTGTTTTATTCAGGCACCAAAATTATTTAACAAACCCCAAATTCCTTTACTCTGTATCTCCTCTCCACCTTCCCCTAAGAACCCTACTTTGAGAACTTTTAATTTACAGTATTTTTCTCTTTTAGGGTTGGAGATGGTAATCTTCTTCCTGGATTAGAACTGGGAGTTAGGACCATGAGGAAAGGAGAATATGCTCGATTTATTGTCGATTCTTCATATGCTTATGGAGAAATGGGGTGCCCACCTCGCATACCTGGTGGTGCCTCGATTCTATATGAAGTACAAATGCTTAGTTTCATCCCGGCGAAAGACGTCATTGAGTTTGAAGACATGACCCCGGAAGAACAGAAGAAGGCCCCGTTCGAGAAAATAACTTCGGTGTTTCAGTGTGAAAACACAGTCGCAAATGAGTTGTTTCGTAAGCGGTCTTACAAGCAGGCCATTGCACGCTACAGGAAAGTAGTCAAGGTGCTAGAAGATGTTTCAGTCAAGGATGAAGCGGAGGATGACAAAAGAAACGAGTACTTACTGAAGCTGTACTTAAATTTAGCTCAGTGTTACCTTTCAATGCAGAACCCGCAAAAAACGATCATTTATGCAGATTTGGCTTTGAAGATAAATCCAAACCATGTTAAAGGCCTGTATCGGATGGGTTATGCATTGTTCCTTTTGGAAGAGTACCCGCGGGCTGAATATTTCCTGAACAAGGCCAAGCAGCATAAACCTTATGAGAAAAGTATCACTACAGCTATTGTGAAACTCCAGCAAAAGCGCCAGCTTTATGATGATTGGGAAAAGAAGTTTTGCCGAAACATGTTTGGACCGATTCCAGAGAAAAAGTCGCCAAGAACGAAGGATCAAGAAGAGTTCTTCTTATGCGTCTGTGAAGAAGTCGATTGCTTCTTGAAAACAGATGAGACCGAACTTGAGTTTCCTTCTGGCCTCACAGAGGAACAGTTGGATATTTTGAAAGATGTTGCTCAAGAGAAAGATCTGGCCTTTGTGAGTAAAATTATGATGGGCCGTAAGATAAACAAACTGGCGAAAAAGAAAAATTCACTGTGAACATTTTAATTTATCATTTTAAAATGTTAAAACTTATTTTGTACAAATACTTTAATTTTGTAGTATCATTTTGTACAAATGTTAAGTTCAACATTTTCATTGAATATAACCATCTTTATTATGAATATAATCATGTTTCGAAAATGTGCTTCCATCATAATTTTGTAAATTCATTCACTGGAAATGCAAGAATGGTTACTGTATATACCAATCTTTTATATAATGTTTATATCATTCTTAGTTCTTCATGAAATTTCCAATTGCATATTTTTTTTAAAATAAATGTCAACATACAGTTTGTAGTTAATGTTATTGTGTGATTTTATCAAATTTAAACACCAGGCCCGTGCTGGGTACCTTCAGAGGGCGGTGGACAAAGGGTGAAAGGGCACCGCTATAAATTATATTAGTAAAAAACCCGTAATTTTCTGTTATGGTACCTTATTGGCGACGTTTTACAAATTACTTTTCACATTGAGCAATATACTGCTATTTGAGATGTTTTGATTGTTTTTTATTTTAATATTTGATTTTTGTTACATTAGATTTTTAGTGACACTATTTTAAAATGGATAATCAGTCATCTTATTAAGAATAACATTGAACCCTATAATTAATGAAAAACTGATAGCTGATTTCCGTTTTTTACCATTTTGCATATGCACTTATACGCATTTTACATTTATTTTGGTGCACTTAATTTCAAAATTTTGTCAACAATGTGAATCCCAAGTAAAATTGGAGGGACTTGGGGTCCTCCCTCCACCAGAAGAATTTTGAAACTTCCCCCACAAAATCGAGATTTAGCTTATTTTGAGACCTTTTGGATTACACCAAAAGAGGACCACTCCTTGTAAGTAAGATAATTTTCAAGGAAAAACAGTATATAATGGATTTAAAAATTTCGAGGGGGGTTCGGGGTCTTTCCTCAAACAAAAGTTTTGAATATTTACTTTTAAAAGTATTGTTTTGACTCATTTTGGGACCCTGTGGGTTACACCCGGAGAGAACTGCAACTTGTAAGTTGCATTAAAATAAAACTAATAAATTTCACTGCAGCTGCAATAAAGAAGGGCGCTCTGAAAACACTGCCTGGTCTTCCCCTATCAAAGTATGCATTTTTTTTTTTTTTTTGCAAATCAACACCTTTCCCTAGCATTCAACGTGTTTATCTAAACTAAGGGCCAAATAAAAAATCAACGTTGTGGCCTTATACAATTTTGTAACTCATGTTTGACAGAAAGTAGCCTTAAAATAAGAGAAACATTATTTTTTGCGTGTAAAAACAGGAGCGTCCCTGCCCTCACGCTTTCTAAGGTATTACTTGTTTTGGCGTGTTGAACCACTAGGGTGTATCGAAAAAAAAACTTTTTATTATGAAATTTTATTGATTTTAATTTATGAAAACTTAAATTTTATCTAAAATTTTACCATCATACATACACTTATTAAAATTGCAAAAAACGTTTTTTATGTTATAACCACAATATCCATGGAAAAATTACCTAGGCAAATGCCTCAAAGGTTTTTAACAAGACTTTAAAAAAAAGGTCAATTTTTGAGGCCAAAAAAATTTGAAAAAAAAAATTATTATTAAAAATAAATAAATTAATATTGTAAGTAAAATAAATTAATTTACTGTCCGATTTTCTTCCAATTTTAGTATGTCATTATTTAAGTCATGTCTAAGGTAAAACCGTTGCAGATTCTTCTGTTTCAGTTATTATTTCGTGGTTTTTGAGCGATGTTTTATTTTTTTCAACTATCCAATTTTTGTCAAATAATTTTTAAAAATTCATATTTTAATTTTTTTTTAAATTTAAAGTGGAATGTTCGTATTTCGTATTCAGCACTGAAAAATAGCATATAAACATGCATCATAAGTCTCGATTGCTATTAATTGATTTTTTGAAAATTTTTTTGATCATTTTTTTAAAAATAAAAAAAAATTAAACTTCCCGTGGACCTATTTTGTCCGAATTTTAGTATGTTATTATTGAGGTCATTCCCAAGTAAAAACCGTTCGGAAACCACAGGAATTTAAACAAATGTGTAGGTAAGTGAAAAACTCTAGTCCAAAAGGCGTCATATCGGTCACAAGACTTTAAAATTTTATTTAAAAAAATTGAAAGTTGTTAAAGTTCTATTTTTGCTCAAATATTAAAGAATATGCATAGAAGAACATATTAAAAATACTTCTTAAGGATTTATTGGTTAATATATCTCCCAAAATTTACTACGAAAGTCGTCGTTCACCCATAGAATAATGATATCAGCTGGTTTGCTTTACTTGATATAGCATAACTAGGCTAGCCTTTTATGCGAGCTTCGCTCGTTACTACTTCAAGTTCCTATT
This sequence comes from Tetragnatha montana, assembly GCA_963680715.1. Lineage (NCBI taxonomy): Eukaryota > Metazoa > Arthropoda > Arachnida > Araneae > Tetragnathidae > Tetragnatha > Tetragnatha montana. The sequence goes on along the minus strand of OY796683.1, from coordinate 4,400,855 downwards.
AATTATACATTAAATAAGAAGTTTAACTTTAATAATTTATTATTGTTGAATTAGAAACCAACTTCCCTAAAAGTAACTTTTTAACCTTTATTAAGTAAACCAACTTTCTTGAAAGATATTTAAAAGCTATAGAGCATTCGCACATGACGTCACTTGGAGGACAAAATCAACGTTGCTAAGGCTGTTGTTAGGGGCGGGACATAGAAGTATCCAATAGCAGCATTCGCACATGATGTCACTGGAGGAATAAAACAACGTTGCTAAGGCCGTTGTTAGGCAGAGTCATGTGATTGAAAATGCTCTATTATATTATTTTAATTTTAATAATTTTAATTACTTTTATTTATTTATTTTTCTGATTATTGCGAGATGGCATCGAGTCAGTGAGTGACGTGGGCTTTTATATTTTTCTGATTATTATGATTATGATTATTATTGCGAGATGGCATCATAGTGTGCGAGCGTTCCATTCCAGAATCAGTGAGTCAGTGAGTCAGTGAGTCAGTGAGTGACGTGGGCTTTTATATGAGAGATATAAACAAGATTCGTAGCGCCACCTAGCGAGTGCTTGCGCCGCCAATACGGTCATCTGTGAGCCCCTTTGTGATTAAATTATCAAAAGTCTCATTTTTTTCCCTTGGGAAAATGTAATTTCAATGTTGTCACACTCAAAGGTCTGAACCACACGTCCACGGCCATTGCGTGAATGGAAATCGAAAAGCACGGAATATTGTATAAGTTAGGGGCTATTTTGGCGCTGGGATCGTGTCACATCAGGACAGGCGGAGAAAAAAAGCATTTTCAATCACATGACTCGGAAATTAGCAACTTTTTTCCTGTCCTCCACGTCGTCAAAAGCAACGTCATGTGCGAATGCTCTATAGTCCTCCGAAAGGACAGATTGAATGAACGTCACAGCCAATTAAAATTTTGTACACAAAAATGTACTGCCTCATACAAAACATACAGGATTCACCGCGTCACCTAGTGAGCGCTTGTGTAAGCGGCTCTGTGACCTAAATATCCTTTTTAGATTTCCGATAGGCAAGAGAGGGTTTACAACTAAACCCTACACTTGCACTTCCGTTCCGCATTTTTTGCATGCATCAAGATTCACGCTCAAGCAAGTTCAAGCATTTCTCTATTGACGTGGACCGTGTTTCTTGCCGTTGTGTTTACTGTTTGTGCATATAGTTTCTAACAAGATGACCACCTCAGTGTCTGCCAGGTATGTTTAATCTTTTAATTTTCTGTATTATTGATCTTTTTAATTACATTTTTGTCTCCATGCGTTCCCCTTACCTTACCTTACAAATTCAGTTAGATTTAAAAAGATGACGGAAAACGTGCGAGTTCTCCATTGGTAAATGGCCATAATTTCTATAATATTGTTAATAAACTCTAAAAAAACCACGTGTTCGATAACTTAAGAAATTCAATGGAACGACCACTGTAATATACCTGCAACGATTAAAGTTTATTAATTTTCAATTAATTAGTGTCATAGAGAAGGAGGCATCATTTTTTTATACGGCTAATTGGTGTTATTATGTATTATTTTAGTTGCAAGCACATTGATGATTTTGCATTTTAAATTATTGTTATATCATCAAAAGGTGACAAACTACCTATGGACTTGTATTAATATTAAAAAATTTTCAATCTCATTCTTTTTGTTAGCTTATTTGCATTTAAGAGTTATTAAGAAAAAGTTAAGCCTAAAAACCACATGCTTTTTGAATAAACCTAATATTGTTCAGATATGTTGCTATTGGGATGTGAGTGACTTAGTATCATCCAATTTCTCTAATAAATTATGACAGCAATAATTTTAATTGTTTTCAATTATTTTATTATCTATTTTATAATATTGGTGCTGGATCAACAACATAAATAGAATTAATTTTTATAAGTAATATTAACGAAAATGATGCTAGATGGGAATATTGAGCCATAGCAAATCTTGTGGTTTTAAAAAAATAATGTTAATTAAAAAGTAACTTACTTTATTTATTTATTATGCAAAGCTATTTTGCTAGTCAGTTTTCATTTTACCTTTTAAAATGCTTTTTTCTTTAGCTGCTCTATTTAAAGCTACTTTTTCAAAGTTTTTAGTAATATCATACGTAATTGACAAATGATGCAGTACCTATTTTTAATTTGATATGGTGTTGAATTTTCAGTTTATATTTTTTAAATGCTATCTTTTTAAAATGTTTAAGAAATTTTGCTTTAGTAGGCGTATTTAGAGTTGTTGAAAGCAACCTTCATCATGGCTCATGGAGATACTTGAGCTACAATGAAAGGGAAAATGTGAATAGTGTTTATACATAGAAACATGATCTAAATAAAAATTATTACCACTTAGTTTTAGAGGGAAAATATCAAAACCAGGGTTTTCAACCTGCCCAAAAAACAAATAAACCCACCTGGGTTGTTTAATTATAAAATATAAGCAAAATCTTATAAATCCCAACAAACTTATCTTTGCAGTGTAAGGATACATTTACCTTCGGTAGTAAAAAAGTTATGGAATAAATTTGTTATATTGCTATTTCCAAAATCCTGTGGGTAAATTTTTTTTTTCGATTTCAAACTTTCATACCCCCACATTTTGTGCTAAAGGGCATTTAAATATGGTGTCCAATTGTTTAAGTAAAAATATTAATATTAACAGACTGCTCAAGAGCATCAAAAAATTACATTAACATCTAATAAAGATTTTGAAACAAAAATAATAGTACTAACAGAAACTGCACAAAATCTTAAAAAAAAATCTTTTTTTTAATGCAAATCAAATTTTAATTCAAAATTATTTTTTGAAATTCAATACATGTACTCTTACTCTTATATTGTGCCTAGAGGCATTAAAAAATCACATAAAAAACTTTGTTTCATATTTTGAGTTAAGCGATTCTAAAGTATGAAAATATTAATTTTATCTAAACTGATCACTAATTCTGTATAAAAAATAATGTTAATTAAAAAGAGACTTACTTTATTTATGTATTATGCAAGGCTATTTTACTAGTCAGTTTTCATTTTACCTTTTAAAATGCTTTTTTCTTTAGCTGCTCTATTTAAAGCTACTTTTTCAAAGTTTTTAGTAGTATCATACGTAATTGACGAATGATGCAGTACCTTACAAACATTTTTTAAATTTATTTGACACCTTTTTTGTAAATTTGTGCAAAATGCGAAAATGAAATGTTTTTTGATGCCCTTGAGCAATTTGTAAATATTATTTTTGCTTCAAATTTTTTACACCTTTTTCTAATGCCTTTGGGCTCAAAATAAGGGTGTATTTAATTAGTTCTCTGGCCACACAACCCGGCTTTCTGAACTATAATTGAAAATATGCTTAATCGGATTCAGTTCTTATAACGATTAGATATATAATATCTTTTCTTTCAGACAAGTGCAAGAAGGTGTTGTATTTGAAATCCCACATGGAGATGATTCTTCTGATGAAAACTGTTTTGACGATGAAATTTTCGATACGTATAAAAGGGACATGCAGAATTTAGCTAGAAGAAACAAGTACAAGAGTGGAGTTGCATCTTTTGCTGATATTAAAAAGCATATGAAACCTATTACTGAGGATGAATTAGTACTGAAAGAGGTATGGTATTTGATTGTTGTTTTACTATCATCCTTGTTCTGTTTTTTGCATTAACAATAACATACCAGTTTTAGTACTGAGTTAACGCCTTTTGATGAAATGCTGGTCTAAAAGTCAGTTAGCAGGCGAGAGCACCAAGTCTTTTGGTAAATGAAAAATAAATACCAGAGTATCTAATCTAGTGTTGCTTCTATCTAGTATCTAATCTAGTGTCTTTTGATTGTTTTGATATTGTTGCATATAATTTGTACAAATTTGTCAGGGGCGTCATTTCAGTTTTTGGTTGGGGGGGGCAAGGATTTTTTTTAAGTGAGGCCGAGCCATGCCGTAACCAGACTTGTTTTTTCTTTTGGGGGGGGGGTGACTCAACATCATACGTTCTAAGTAAAAATGGGGGGTCTGGGGGTCACCCCCAGAAAAATTTTTAAATTTTGCTTCATTTTTACAACATTTAAGTTACATCCGAAGAGAACAGCCCCTTGTAAACCACATAATTTCTAGAGAAAAAAGTTACAAATAAACGTCAAAGTTTCAAGGGGAGCCGGAGGTCCTCCCTCAGAATTGTTTTTGAAAATTTCCCTTTAAACTAGGGTTTTATCTCCCTTGCAACCTCGTTGGGGAGCACCCAGAGGGAACTGCTTGTTGTGAGTGGCAGAATTTTAAGGAAAATATACTGTATAACATAATATATATATAAAAATTTTAAAGGGGGGTCTGGGGGTCCTCCCCCTGAAAGGTTTTTGAAATTTGCCTCTTTAAAGTAGTGTTTCAGCTCATTTTGAGGTCCTTTGGGTTACATTCAAAAAGAACAGTTCCTTGTAAAGCATAGAATTTTCTAGGGGAAAAAAAGTTATAAATAAACGTAAAATTTTCAAGGGGGGGCGGAGATCCTCCCCCATTTTGAAAATTCCCCTTTAAACCAGACTCCTAGGGGCTTCAAACTCTTTGGTTCCCAAAGGGAACTGCTTCTTGTAAGCGGCAGAATTTTCAAGGGAGACAAATTGTATAACAGACATCAAAGGTCAGGAGGGGGATTGGGGGTTCTCCCCCAGAAAATTTTGAAATTAGACCCTCAAAAGTAGTGCTTTAACTGCTTTTGGTATGTTTTGAGTTAAATTTGTTGCTCCTTGTGGAAGTTACAAAATTTTCCAAGGACTCTCAGCAATTTTTCACTTAAGAATGGAAACCTTGTGGGGGGGGGGGGCAATTGTCCCCCCTAAATGACGCCCATGAAATTCGTCAATAAACTTGACTAATCCGAAAGTGACAATAGGTTTAATTCAGAGCCATTGGAGAGAGCCTGAGAAGTAATTTTTGCCCAAGTTTATAAAGAAAAAAAATTACAAACCTAATTGTTATTTGTGACAAACAAGTATTTATTTTGTTATAATCAAAATTCAGTGAAAACTACAGATCTATGCCAAAAAAAGAAAATGAGATTTCTTCCTGAATACCTGGAAATTAGCTTTTCCTTGCATTTTGATTGATGGGGAGGAAAACAACATATCATGATAAAATCAGCAATTTTCACTAAAAATCCCATTTTTGCTTATAATTACATCTAAGTTCTTGCTTATGAAATTAAGCTAATTTTTAATAACCATGACAAATTGTTAAAGTTTTGGCAATTTATTTAAATATTTGATGTTCAAAACAACTTAGTGATATTTAATGGGTCAATTAATAGTATTGAACCAAATTTAGCTTAATTTTGGACAAAACAAATTGTGTTCTGGGGAAATATTGGGCCTTAAAACATTTTCTGCACCCCTGCACTAGGCTTTTTTTGGACCCAAATTTTTTTCTATGCCTTTTACACGAGAATATTTAAGTCAAATTTTAACCTTCATGCATTTATAGGTTAGGATTAATACTTATATCCTAGCGAAAAGGTGGGTTCTCTTCTAAATTATTTAACTCTGGACCTTTCAGAGTGACCTTTTCTATTTACAAATCGTAAAAAGCCCTTAACTAAAAGCAATTCATAGCACTTAAAATTTAGATTTGAGAGATCTCATCTATGTTGATGATATAGTACATTTAATTTTTATAGAAAATTCATGGGACTAATTTGCTAATTAAAAATGTTAGAGTTATCCAAGTTTCACTGTTTTAACAGGTAAATATTTCTATCTGTTATCACTAAACATCAATGTTTCTTTACAGGATTTGAAGCATGGCATTGGTATTGTAGTCCCTGAAGATTCCCTCATCTCATTTCATTATGAAGCTTTTGTTGAAGGCAGGGCTGATCCTTTTGACTCAACCAGGATTAGGGATAAACCTTACAAGTGTTTGTAAGTACTAGTTCTCTTCTCTTAGGCACACTTTTTGAGTGTAATGGTGCCCACTATTATCAGCTAATAAATGAAGTTTGAGGGTGACCTCCCAGGGGTCGATTCAGCTGAAGATCGGGGCTGTTGCCCCTTCACAAAATTCCACCTGCTAAAAACGGACCCTTCACAAAATTCAAATTCTTAAAACGACCCTTTCTCAAAATTCAAATTAGATTTAATCATTATTTGCAAAAAAAAAAAAAAAAAATCGCAAGATCTTGTTTGTTATAAATCAAAAAGTTTTTTATGATAATTTAGAAAATTATAATATAATTTGACTTCAATATTTCTCAAAAATATTTTCTCTTTCACTAAAATTGGCCCCAAAAATTAAAACCTTGAATGACCCCTGCATAGCTGCCAAGTACTCCGATTTTATCGGAGTTATTCCTATTTTTGGTTTCTTCTCGATAATTCGATTTTTCCCTAAAAACTCCGATTTTCGCGATTTTTTAACCCTTTCGGAACTTTGTTGCAATCGTAATAAAAAAAAAAACAATTTTAATTTCTTAAAGCCTTTAGAGTTATTTCAAGGTGTCTACTAGAAAGTCCTGAAATCGCATTACAGTCCTAAATTTCAATGAAAGATTGCGAATTTTCATTTATGCTTCGGAACTTTTGCCTGTAAAGTTGGCTTTTTGCATTTCCATGACGGGTTGAAAAAAAAAACTTGACGTTCGCGATCGCGTTTTTCTTTCTTCGCGTTGATGTCTTTAGTTTTAAATAAAAAGCTTGTTTTTGGAGAAAGTGTTAACTAATAGAAGGCTAATTACAAAATTAAAAGAAAACAAAGAGAAATTATCATTTGAATAAAACTCAGTTAAGAGTTTAAATATCAAACAAAGAATTACAAATGGTAAACAGTATGGAGAAATTCGGTTGTGTAGACTGTAGATGATATGTATATGAAAATATTAAGTTAAATTCTATTACTTAAGTATTATTAAATTTTTTTATCTGAATTATTTGTGCTTAGTAGTTCAAATATTAACTAAAAGAGCAGCTTAAGTTTTAAAATAGGTGGGTAGGCTTTCATATGTAGTCCGTGAAAGTACTCCTATTTTTTCCCCCATCAGGTTGGCAGCTATGCCCCTGCATCCACTGTATTCTGTGATCATCCCTCTCAAACATGGCTTACAACTTGGGCACCAATTAACCTCAAATGTGTGCATTTTAATACTGTTAAACGAGGTGATATTTCAACACAGCACAGTTCTAATTTACAAAATGACATGATCCTAAAATTTAGGAATAAATCTAATTGTCTTTCAAAGGCAACTTGAACATAATTAAAAATTAAACTTTGAAAATAAATCTGAACATTTCACAAGCCAAATTTGATGTGTAACACAGGAACTCAATCAGGGCTTCCATAGGCTACTAAAGTGACTATTTTATGGGTTTGGCAATTATGGCTACTATTTTTAGGTTAAATTGGGCTAAAATTGACTATATTTAGTGAAATCATCAGCTGTTTTTTTGCAACTATTTTCTTTCCCCTTCGAAATTTCTTTTTTCTGACCCACAGGGGGGTTTGGAGCGTTTTCGACGTTTTTGAGCCCAGCGGCGTCCCAAATGACCCCAGATCTTCGTTATTTCGCAGGAAGGTACATAGCAACAATATCTAGAAAGGCATTTTTCAGATTTTGAATATTCGAATTTTAAGGGGTCTGAATATTCCAAAAACCCGTTTTTGCTTAGCATAAACCAAATTTTACATTTTCGAAGAAAACAGTACCGAGAAATCGATATTACGAAGTGAACTGTTGGTAATGCCTTCTTGAGAGTATTTCAAAGAAAGTAATTTCTGGATTTCTCGATATTCCATTCTGGAGGGGGTGCACGGAGGTTTGAATATTTACTCCCGTTTTTAGTTCTTGCATTCTAGTATCCACATTATTAATGTGATTGTTATGAAATTTTAGCATATTGTTCTTCACACAACCAGGAAAGTTAGCGAAAAAGAATTTTTAAAATCAATGCATTCCAAGCAGCATTTTTCGTTTTTTTTCTAAATTCTTAAGCTTAGCCTTCAATTTTAAATTGATAACGGTTATTGCTCCTTCCAGGTGATGCAAAACCTCTATTGTTGGAAATATTTATTTAAAAATGTTTTACAACAGGTGAATTTTTTAAAACTTTGATAAAGAAATAATTTTTGAAGATTAAATAATTTTTTTATGATAACCATAAACCGTTCCACTGAAATATTTTATTCTTTTTTCTATTTAATCAAATTTAAGTATTTCCAGCAAAGTTCAAATTAAACAATATTTTATCAGAGGCATTTTCAGTGTCGATTCAAATGATGTTTACTTTTATTTCATGTTTGAAATTTCTTTCAATGAATGAGTTGATGATAAATAAACAAAGGGGGGTTCAGGGGGTCTCTCCCTGATTTAAAAAAAAATCTCACTATTAAAAAATGGTTATAATATTAAAAAATGGTTATAAAAACTTTAATTCTAAACCGTGTTTTTAAGGTTTTGTTTAACATCTTAAAAAGTATGTGTATTGAATTACTTTTTATTTAAAATTGAGCGGGATGAGGGGGAAATAAGTTTTATCTATAGAAATTGGTATTCAATAATAACCTTTATTGTGAAGCGAAGGTGGAGAGATTTGCCTCAATTATACATTTATACCAATTGCAGAAATGGATGGAGGGAGCAAAGGACATTAAAGAGAAAAAAAAATAAGGGGTTTCAGAAGGTCCCATGACTTTTTTTCTATTTTGAAAAAATACTCTTTAAAAACGGGGATGGGGATTTCACACATTAAATCTAAACAGGTGGTATTTTTAAAGGTTTTTTTTACAGCTTAACGAAGTGGTATATGGCATCAAAAAAGAATCCTAGCGGGAAGACTGTTGACTATTGCATCTAAACGATAATTCTTATTTATTTTAACACACACAGTTTGATAAGCCTTTTATCCCCCGAGCAACGGCGGGCATATCAGCTAGTTCTTGATAAAATTCAATATTTTCTTTGAAACACGATTGAATTTAGGTTCATTTGACTCTTTTATTTGAATTGAACATTTGAATGGCTTGATACAGATTTTCGTTTCTTGTTTTTAATATCTGAATGTCAATTAATTCTTATATAACTTATTTAATTGTATAGCATCTAGAACTCCTGTTTTATTCAGGCACCAAAATTATTTAACAAACCCCAAATTCCTTTACTCTGTATCTCCTCTCCACCTTCCCCTAAGAACCCTACTTTGAGAACTTTTAATTTACAGTATTTTTCTCTTTTAGGGTTGGAGATGGTAATCTTCTTCCTGGATTAGAACTGGGAGTTAGGACCATGAGGAAAGGAGAATATGCTCGATTTATTGTCGATTCTTCATATGCTTATGGAGAAATGGGGTGCCCACCTCGCATACCTGGTGGTGCCTCGATTCTATATGAAGTACAAATGCTTAGTTTCATCCCGGCGAAAGACGTCATTGAGTTTGAAGACATGACCCCGGAAGAACAGAAGAAGGCCCCGTTCGAGAAAATAACTTCGGTGTTTCAGTGTGAAAACACAGTCGCAAATGAGTTGTTTCGTAAGCGGTCTTACAAGCAGGCCATTGCACGCTACAGGAAAGTAGTCAAGGTGCTAGAAGATGTTTCAGTCAAGGATGAAGCGGAGGATGACAAAAGAAACGAGTACTTACTGAAGCTGTACTTAAATTTAGCTCAGTGTTACCTTTCAATGCAGAACCCGCAAAAAACGATCATTTATGCAGATTTGGCTTTGAAGATAAATCCAAACCATGTTAAAGGCCTGTATCGGATGGGTTATGCATTGTTCCTTTTGGAAGAGTACCCGCGGGCTGAATATTTCCTGAACAAGGCCAAGCAGCATAAACCTTATGAGAAAAGTATCACTACAGCTATTGTGAAACTCCAGCAAAAGCGCCAGCTTTATGATGATTGGGAAAAGAAGTTTTGCCGAAACATGTTTGGACCGATTCCAGAGAAAAAGTCGCCAAGAACGAAGGATCAAGAAGAGTTCTTCTTATGCGTCTGTGAAGAAGTCGATTGCTTCTTGAAAACAGATGAGACCGAACTTGAGTTTCCTTCTGGCCTCACAGAGGAACAGTTGGATATTTTGAAAGATGTTGCTCAAGAGAAAGATCTGGCCTTTGTGAGTAAAATTATGATGGGCCGTAAGATAAACAAACTGGCGAAAAAGAAAAATTCACTGTGAACATTTTAATTTATCATTTTAAAATGTTAAAACTTATTTTGTACAAATACTTTAATTTTGTAGTATCATTTTGTACAAATGTTAAGTTCAACATTTTCATTGAATATAACCATCTTTATTATGAATATAATCATGTTTCGAAAATGTGCTTCCATCATAATTTTGTAAATTCATTCACTGGAAATGCAAGAATGGTTACTGTATATACCAATCTTTTATATAATGTTTATATCATTCTTAGTTCTTCATGAAATTTCCAATTGCATATTTTTTTTAAAATAAATGTCAACATACAGTTTGTAGTTAATGTTATTGTGTGATTTTATCAAATTTAAACACCAGGCCCGTGCTGGGTACCTTCAGAGGGCGGTGGACAAAGGGTGAAAGGGCACCGCTATAAATTATATTAGTAAAAAACCCGTAATTTTCTGTTATGGTACCTTATTGGCGACGTTTTACAAATTACTTTTCACATTGAGCAATATACTGCTATTTGAGATGTTTTGATTGTTTTTTATTTTAATATTTGATTTTTGTTACATTAGATTTTTAGTGACACTATTTTAAAATGGATAATCAGTCATCTTATTAAGAATAACATTGAACCCTATAATTAATGAAAAACTGATAGCTGATTTCCGTTTTTTACCATTTTGCATATGCACTTATACGCATTTTACATTTATTTTGGTGCACTTAATTTCAAAATTTTGTCAACAATGTGAATCCCAAGTAAAATTGGAGGGACTTGGGGTCCTCCCTCCACCAGAAGAATTTTGAAACTTCCCCCACAAAATCGAGATTTAGCTTATTTTGAGACCTTTTGGATTACACCAAAAGAGGACCACTCCTTGTAAGTAAGATAATTTTCAAGGAAAAACAGTATATAATGGATTTAAAAATTTCGAGGGGGTTTCGGGGTCTTTCCTCAAACAAAAGTTTTGAATATTTACTTTTAAAAGTATTGTTTTGACTCATTTTGGGACCCTATGGGTTACACCCGGAGAGAACTGCAACTTGTAAGTTGCATTAAAATAAAACTAATAAATTTCACTGCAGCTGCAATAAAGAAGGGCGCTCTGAAAACACTGCCTGGTCTTCCCCTATCAAAGTATGCATTTTTTTTTTTTTTTTGCAAATCAACACCTTTCCCTAGCATTCAGCGTGTTTATCTAAACTAAGGGCCAAATAAAAAATCAACGTTGTGGCCTTATACAATTTTGTAACTCATGTTTGACAGAAAGTAGCCTTAAAATAAGAGAAACATTATTTTTTGCGTGTAAAAACAGGAGCGTCCCTGCCCTCACGCTTTCTAAGGTATTACTTGTTTTGGCGTGTTGAACCACTAGGGTGTTTCGAAAAAAAAACTTTTTATTATGAAATTTTATTGATTTTAATTTATGAAAACTTAAATTTTATCTAAAATTTTACCATCATACATACACTTATTAAAATTGCAAAAAACGTTTTTTATGTTATAACCACAATATCCATGGAAAAATTACCTAGGCAAATGCCTCAAAGGTTTTTAACAAGACTTTAAAAAAAAGATCAATTTTTGAGGCCAAAAAAATTTGAAAAAAAAAAATTATTATTAAAAATAAATAAATTAATATTGTAAGTAAAATAAATTAATTTACTGTCCGATTTTCTTCCAATTTTAGTATGTCATTATTTAAGTCATGTCTAAGGTAAAACCGTTGCAGATTCTTCTGTTTCAGTTATTATTTCGTGGTTTTTGAGCGATGTTTTATTTTTTTCAACTATCCAATTTTTGTCAGATAATTTTTAAAAATTCATATTTTAATTTTTTTTTAAATTTAAAGTGGAATGTTCGTATTTCGTATTCAGCACTGAAAAATAGCATATAAACATGCATCATAAGTCTCGATTGCTATTAATTGATTTTTTGAAAAAATTTTTTATCATTTTTTTAAAAATAAAAAAAAATTAAACTTCCCGTGGACCTATTTTGTCCGAATTTTAGTATGTTATTATTGAGGTCATTCCCAAGTAAAAACCGTTCGGAAACCACAGGAATTTAAACAAATGTGTAGGTAAGTGAAAAACTCTAGTCCAAAAGGCGTCATATCGGTCACAAGACTTTAAAATTTTATTTAAAAAAATTGAAAGTTGTTAAAGTTCTATTTTTGCTCAAATATTAAAGAATATGCATAGAAGAACATATTAAAAATACTTCTTAAGGATTTATTGGTTAATATATCTCCCAAAATTTACTACGAAAGTCGTCGTTCACCCATAGAATAATGATATCAGCTGGTTTGCTTTACTTGATATAGCATAATATAAACAAGATTCGTAGCGCCACCTAGCGAGTGCTTGCGCCGCCAATACGGTCATCTGTGAGCCCCTTTGTGATTAAATTATCAAAAGTCTCATTTTTTTCCCTTGGGAAAATGTAATTTCAATGTTGTCACACTCAAAGGTCTGAACCACACGTCCACGGCCATTGCGTGAATGGAAATCGAAAAGCACGGAATATTGTATAAGTTAGGGGCTATTTTGGCGCTGGGATCGTGTCACATCAGGACAGGCGGAGAAAAAAAGCATTTTCAATCACATGACTCGGAAATTAGCAACTTTTTTCCTGTCCTCCACGTCGTCAAAAGCAACGTCATGTGCGAATGCTCTATAGTCCTCCGAAAGGACAGATTGAATGAACGTCACAGCCAATTAAAATTTTGTACACAAAAATGTACTGCCTCATACAAAACATACAGGATTCACCGCGTCACCTAGTGAGCGCTTGTGTAAGCGGCTCTGTGACCTAAATATCCTTTTTAGATTTCCGATAGGCAAGAGAGGGTTTACAACTAAACCCTACACTTGCACTTCCGTTCCGCATTTTTTGCATGCATCAAGATTCACGCTCAAGCAAGTTCAAGCATTTCTCTATTGACGTGGACCGTGTTTCTTGCCGTTGTGTTTACTGTTTGTGCATATAGTTTCTAACAAGATGACCACCTCAGTGTCTGCCAGGTATGTTTAATCTTTTAATTTTCTGTATTATTGATCTTTTTAATTACATTTTTGTCTCCATGCGTTCCCCTTACCTTACCTTACAAATTCAGTTAGATTTAAAAAGATGACGGAAAACGTGCGAGTTCTCCATTGGTAAATGGCCATAATTTCTATAATATTGTTAATAAACTCTAAAAAAACCACGTGTTCGATAACTTAAGAAATTCAATGGAACGACCACTGTAATATACCTGCAACGATTAAAGTTTATTAATTTTCAATTAATTAGTGTCATAGAGAAGGAGGCATCATTTTTTTATACGGCTAATTGGTGTTATTATGTATTATTTTAGTTGCAAGCACATTGATGATTTTGCATTTTAAATTATTGTTATATCATCAAAAGGTGACAAACTACCTATGGACTTGTATTAATATTAAAAAATTTTCAATCTCATTCTTTTTGTTAGCTTATTTGCATTTAAGAGTTATTAAGAAAAAGTTAAGCCTAAAAACCACATGCTTTTTGAATAAACCTAATATTGTTCAGATATGTTGCTATTGGGATGTGAGTGACTTAGTATCATCCAATTTCTCTAATAAATTATGACAGCAATAATTTTAATTGTTTTCAATTATTTTATTATCTATTTTATAATATTGGTGCTGGATCAACAACATAAATAGAATTAATTTTTATAAGTAATATTAACGAAAATGATGCTAGATGGGAATATTGAGCCATAGCAAATCTTGTGGTTTTAAAAAAATAATGTTAATTAAAAAGTAACTTACTTTATTTATTTATTATGCAAAGCTATTTTGCTAGTCAGTTTTCATTTTACCTTTTAAAATGCTTTTTTCTTTAGCTGCTCTATTTAAAGCTACTTTTTCAAAGTTTTTAGTAATATCATACGTAATTGACAAATGATGCAGTACCTATTTTTAATTTGATATGGTGTTGAATTTTCAGTTTATATTTTTTAAATGCTATCTTTTTAAAATGTTTAAGAAATTTTGCTTTAGTAGGCGTATTTAGAGTTGTTGAAAGCAACCTTCATCATGGCTCATGGAGATACTTGAGCTACAATGAAAGGGAAAATGTGAATAGTGTTTATACATAGAAACATGATCTAAATAAAAATTATTACCACTTAGTTTTAGAGGGAAAATATCAAAACCAGGGTTTTCAACCTGCCCAAAAAACAAATAAACCCACCTGGGTTGTTTAATTATAAAATATAAGCAAAATCTTATAAATCCCAACAAACTTATCTTTGCAGTGTAAGGATACATTTACCTTCGGTAGTAAAAAAGTTATGGAATAAATTTGTTATATTGCTATTTCCAAAATCCTGTGGGTAAATTTTTTTTTTCGATTTCAAACTTTCATACCCCCACATTTTGTGCTAAAGGGCATTTAAATATGGTGTCCAATTGTTTAAGTAAAAATATTAATATTAACAGACTGCTCAAGAGCATAAAAAAATTACATTAACATCTAATAAAGATTTTGAAACAAAAATAATAGTACTAACAGAAACTGCACAAAATCTTAAAAAAAAATCTTTTTTTTAATGCAAATCAAATTTTAATTCAAAATTATTTTTTGAAATTCAATACATGTACTCTTACTCTTATATTGTGCCTAGAGGCATTAAAAAATCACATAAAAAACTTTGTTTCATATTTTGAGTTAAGCGATTCTAAAGTATGAAAATATTAATTTTATCTAAACTGATCACTAATTCTGTATAAAAAATAATGTTAATTAAAAAGAGACTTACTTTATTTATGTATTATGCAAGGCTATTTTACTAGTCAGTTTTCATTTTACCTTTTAAAATGCTTTTTTCTTTAGCTGCTCTATTTAAAGCTACTTTTTCAAAGTTTTTAGTAGTATCATACGTAATTGACGAATGATGCAGTACCTTACAAACATTTTTTAAATTTATTTGACACCTTTTTTGTAAATTTGTGCAAAATGCGAAAATGAAATGTTTTTTGATGCCCTTGAGCAATTTGTAAATATTATTTTTGCTTCAAATTTTTTACACCTTTTTCTAATGCCTTTGGGCTCAAAATAAGGGTGTATTTAATTAGTTCTCTGGCCACACAACCCGGCTTTCTGAACTATAATTGAAAATATGCTTAATCGGATTCAGTTCTTATAACGATTAGATATATAATATCTTTTCTTTCAGACAAGTGCAAGAAGGTGTTGTATTTGAAATCCCACATGGAGATGATTCTTCTGATGAAAACTGTTTTGACGATGAAATTTTCGATACGTATAAAAGGGACATGCAGAATTTAGCTAGAAGAAACAAGTACAAGAGTGGAGTTGCATCTTTTGCTGATATTAAAAAGCATATGAAACCTATTACTGAGGATGAATTAGTACTGAAAGAGGTATGGTATTTGATTGTTGTTTTACTATCATCCTTGTTCTGTTTTTTGCATTAACAATAACATACCAGTTTTAGTACTGAGTTAACGCCTTTTGATGAAATGCTGGTCTAAAAGTCAGTTAGCAGGCGAGAGCACCAAGTCTTTTGGTAAATGAAAAATAAATACCAGAGTATCTAATCTAGTGTTGCTTCTATCTAGTATCTAATCTAGTGTCTTTTGATTGTTTTGATATTGTTGCATATAATTTGTACAAATTTGTCAGGGGCGTCATTTCAGTTTTTGGTTGGGGGGGGCAAGGATTTTTTTTAAGTGAGGCCGAGCCATGCCGTAACCAGACTTGTTTTTTCTTTTGGGGGGGGGGTGACTCAACATCATACGTTCTAAGTAAAAATGGGGGGTCTGGGGGTCACCCCCAGAAAAATTTTTAAATTTTGCTTCATTTTTACAACATTTAAGTTACATCCGAAGAGAACAGCCCCTTGTAAACCACATAATTTCTAGAGAAAAAAGTTACAAATAAACGTCAAAGTTTCAAGGGGAGCCGGAGGTCCTCCCTCAGAATTGTTTTTGAAAATTTCCCTTTAAACTAGGGTTTTATCTCCCTTGCAACCTCGTTGGGGAGCACCCAGAGGGAACTGCTTGTTGTGAGTGGCAGAATTTTAAGGAAAATATACTGTATAACATAATATATATATAAAAATTTTAAAGGGGGGTCTGGGGGTCCTCCCCCTGAAAGGTTTTTGAAATTTGCCTCTTTAAAGTAGTGTTTCAGCTCATTTTGAGGTCCTTTGGGTTACATTCAAAAAGAACAGTTCCTTGTAAAGCATAGAATTTTCTAGGGGAAAAAAAGTTATAAATAAACGTAAAATTTTCAAGGGGGGGCGGAGATCCTCCCCCATTTTGAAAATTCCCCTTTAAACCAGACTCCTAGGGGCTTCAAACTCTTTGGTTCCCAAAGGGAACTGCTTCTTGTAAGCGGCAGAATTTTCAAGGGAGACAAATTGTATAACAGACATCAAAGGTCAGGAGGGGGATTGGGGGTTCTCCCCCAGAAAATTTTGAAATTAGACCCTCAAAAGTAGTGCTTTAACTGCTTTTGGTATGTTTTGAGTTAAATTTGTTGCTCCTTGTGGAAGTTACAAAATTTTCCAGGGACTCTCAGCAATTTTTCACTTAAGAATGGAAACCTTGTGGGGGGGGGCAATTGTCCCCCCTAAATGACGCCCATGAAATTCGTCAATAAACTTGACTAATCCGAAATTGACAATAGGTTTAATTCAGAGCCATTGGAGAGAGCCTGAGAAGTAATTTTTGCCCAAGTTTATAAAGAAAAAAAATTACAAACCTAATTGTTATTTGTGACAAACAAGTATTTATTTTGTTATAATCAAAATTCAGTGAAAACTACAGATCTATGCCAAAAAAAGAAAATGAGATTTCTTCCTGAATACCTGGAAATTAGCTTTTCCTTGCATTTTGATTGATGGGGAGGAAAACAACATATCATGATAAAATCAGCAATTTTCACTAAAAATCCCATTTTTGCTTATAATTACATCTAAGTTCTTGCTTATGAAATTAAGCTAATTTTTAATAACCATGACAAATTGTTAAAGTTTTGGCAATTTATTTAAATATTTGATGTTCAAAACAACTTAGTGATATTTAATGGGTCAATTAATAGTATTGAACCAAATTTAGCTTAATTTTGGACAAAACAAATTGTGTTCTGGGGAAATATTGGGCCTTAAAACATTTTCTGCACCCCTGCACTAGGCTTTTTTTGGACCCAAATTTTTTTCTATGCCTTTTACACGAGAATATTTAAGTCAAATTTTAACCTTCATGCATTTATAGGTTAGGATTAATACTTATATCCTAGCGAAAAGGTGGGTTCTCTTCTAAATTATTTAACTCTGGACCTTTCAGAGTGACCTTTTCTATTTACAAATCGTAAAAAGCCCTTAACTAAAAGCAATTCATAGCACTTAAAATTTAGATTTGAGAGATCTCATCTATGTTGATGATATAGTACATTTAATTTTTATAGAAAATTCATGGGACTAATTTGCTAATTAAAAATGTTAGAGTTATCCAAGTTTCACTGTTTTAACAGGTAAATATTTCTATCTGTTATCACTAAACATCAATGTTTCTTTACAGGATTTGAAGCATGGCATTGGTATTGTAGTCCCTGAAGATTCCCTCATCTCATTTCATTATGAAGCTTTTGTTGAAGGCAGGGCTGATCCTTTTGACTCAACCAGGATTAGGGATAAACCTTACAAGTGTTTGTAAGTACTAGTTCTCTTCTCTTAGGCACACTTTTTGAGTGTAATGGTGCCCACTATTATCAGCTAATAAATGAAGTTTGAGGGTGACCTCCCAGGGGTCGATTCAGCTGAAGATCGGGGCTGTTGCCCCTTCACAAAATTCCACCTGCTAAAAACGGACCCTTCACAAAATTCAAATTCTTAAAACGACCCTTTCTCAAAATTCAAATTAGATTTAATCATTATTTGCAAAAAAAAAAAAAAAAAATCGCAAGATCTTGTTTGTTATAAATCAAAAAGTTTTTTATGATAATTTAGAAAATTATAATATAATTTGACTTCAATATTTCTCAAAAATATTTTCTCTTTCACTAAAATTGGCCCCAAAAATTAAAACCTTGAATGACCCCTGCATAGCTGCCAAGTACTCCGATTTTATCGGAGTTATTCCTATTTTTGGTTTCTTCTCGATAATTCGATTTTTCCCTAAAAACTCCGATTTTCGCGATTTTTTAACCCTTTCGGAACTTTGTTGCAATCGTAATAAAAAAAAAAACAATTTTAATTTCTTAAAGCCTTTAGAGTTATTTCAAGGTGTCTACTAGAAAGTCCTGAAATCGCATTACAGTCCTAAATTTCAATGAAAGATTGCGAATTTTCATTTATGCTTCGGAACTTTTGCCTGTAAAGTTGGCTTTTTGCATTTCCATGACGGGTTGAAAAAAAAAACTTGACGTTCGCGATCGCGTTTTTCTTTCTTCGCGTTGATGTCTTTAGTTTTAAATAAAAAGCTTGTTTTTGGAGAAAGTGTTAACTAATAGAAGGCTAATTACAAAATTAAAAGAAAACAAAGAGAAATTATCATTTGAATAAAACTCAGTTAAGAGTTTAAATATCAAACAAAGAATTACAAATGGTAAACAGTATGGAGAAATTCGGTTGTGTAGACTGTAGATGATATGTATATGAAAATATTAAGTTAAATTCTATTACTTAAGTATTATTAAATTTTTTTATCTGAATTATTTGTGCTTAGTAGTTCAAATATTAACTAAAAGAGCAGCTTAAGTTTTAAAATAGGTGGGTAGGCTTTCATATGTAGTCCGTGAAAGTACTCCTATTTTTTCCCCCATCAGGTTGGCAGCTATGCCCCTGCATCCACTGTATTCTGTGATCATCCCTCTCAAACATGGCTTACAACTTGGGCACCAATTAACCTCAAATGTGTGCATTTTAATACTGTTAAACGAGGTGATATTTCAACACAGCACAGTTCTAATTTACAAAATGACATGATCCTAAAATTTAGGAATAAATCTAATTGTCTTTCAAAGGCAACTTGAACATAATTAAAAATTAAACTTTGAAAATAAATCTGAACATTTCACAAGCCAAATTTGATGTGTAACACAGGAACTCAATCAGGGCTTCCATAGGCTACTAAAGTGACTATTTTATGGGTTTGGCAATTATGGCTACTATTTTTAGGTTAAATTGGGCTAAAATTGACTATATTTAGTGAAATCATCAGCTGTTTTTTTGCAACTATTTTCTTTCCCCTTCGAAATTTCTTTTTTCTGACCCACAGGGGGGTTTGGAGCGTTTTCGACGTTTTTGAGCCCAGCGGCGTCCCAAATGACCCCAGATCTTCGTTATTTCGCAGGAAGGTACATAGCAACAATATCTAGAAAGGCATTTTTCAGATTTTGAATATTCGAATTTTAAGGGGTCTGAATATTCCAAAAACCCGTTTTTGCTTAGCATAAACCAAATTTTACATTTTCGAAGAAAACAGTACCGAGAAATCGATATTACGAAGTGAACTGTTGGTAATGCCTTCTTGAGAGTATTTCAAAGAAAGTAATTTCTGGATTTCTCGATATTCCATTCTGGAGGGGGTGCACGGAGGTTTGAATATTTACTCCCGTTTTTAGTTCTTGCATTCTAGTATCCACATTATTAATGTGATTGTTATGAAATTTTAGCATATTGTTCTTCACACAACCAGGAAAGTTAGCGAAAAAGAATTTTTAAAATCAATGCATTCCAAGCAGCATTTTTCGGTTTTTTTCTAAATTCTTAAGCTTAGCCTTCAATTTTAAATTGATAACGGTTATTGCTCCTTCCAGGTGATGCAAAACCTCTATTGTTGGAAATATTTATTTAAAAATGTTTTACAACAGGTGAATTTTTTAAAACTTTGATAAAGAAATAATTTTTGAAGATTAAATAATTTTTTTATGATAACCATAAACCGTTCCACTGAAATATTTTATTCTTTTTTCTATTTAATCAAATTTAAGTATTTCCAGCAAAGTTCAAATTAAACAATATTTTATCAGAGGCATTTTCAGTGTCGATTCAAATGATGTTTACTTTTATTTCATGTTTGAAATTTCTTTCAATGAATGAGTTGATGATAAATAAACAAAGGGGGGTTCAGGGGGTCTCTCCCTGATTTAAAAAAAAATCTCACTATTAAAAAATGGTTATAATATTAAAAAATGGTTATAAAAACTTTAATTCTAAACCGTGTTTTTAAGGTTTTGTTTAACATCTTAAAAAGTATGTGTATTGAATTACTTTTTATTTAAAATTGAGCGGGATGAGGGGGAAATAAGTTTTATCTATAGAAATTGGTATTCAGTAATAACCTTTATTGTGAAGCGAAGGTGGAGAGATTTGCCTCAATTATACATTTATACCAATTGCAGAAATGGATGGAGGGAGCAAAGGACATTAAAGAGAAAAAAAAATAAGGGGTTTCAGAAGGTCCCATGACTTTTTTTCTATTTTGAAAAAATACTCTTTAAAAACGGGGATGGGGATTTCACACATTAAATCTAAACAGGTGGTATTTTTAAAGGTTTTTTTTACAGCTTAACGAAGTGGTATATGGCATCAAAAAAGAATCCTAGCGGGAAGACTGTTGACTATTGCATCTAAACGATAATTCTTATTTATTTTAACACACACAGTTTGATAAGCCTTTTATCCCCCGAGCAACGGCGGGCATATCAGCTAGTTCTTGATAAAATTCAATATTTTCTTTGAAACACGATTGAATTTAGGTTCATTTGACTCTTTTATTTGAATTGAACATTTGAATGGCTTGATACAGATTTTCGTTTCTTGTTTTTAATATCTGAATGTCAATTAATTCTTATATAACTTATTTAATTGTATAGCATCTAGAACTCCTGTTTTATTCAGGCACCAAAATTATTTAACAAACCCCAAATTCCTTTACTCTGTATCTCCTCTCCACCTTCCCCTAAGAACCCTACTTTGAGAACTTTTAATTTACAGTATTTTTCTCTTTTAGGGTTGGAGATGGTAATCTTCTTCCTGGATTAGAACTGGGAGTTAGGACCATGAGGAAAGGAGAATATGCTCGATTTATTGTCGATTCTTCATATGCTTATGGAGAAATGGGGTGCCCACCTCGCATACCTGGTGGTGCCTCGATTCTATATGAAGTACAAATGCTTAGTTTCATCCCGGCGAAAGACGTCATTGAGTTTGAAGACATGACCCCGGAAGAACAGAAGAAGGCCCCGTTCGAGAAAATAACTTCGGTGTTTCAGTGTGAAAACACAGTCGCAAATGAGTTGTTTCGTAAGCGGTCTTACAAGCAGGCCATTGCACGCTACAGGAAAGTAGTCAAGGTGCTAGAAGATGTTTCAGTCAAGGATGAAGCGGAGGATGACAAAAGAAACGAGTACTTACTGAAGCTGTACTTAAATTTAGCTCAGTGTTACCTTTCAATGCAGAACCCGCAAAAAACGATCATTTATGCAGATTTGGCTTTGAAGATAAATCCAAACCATGTTAAAGGCCTGTATCGGATGGGTTATGCATTGTTCCTTTTGGAAGAGTACCCGCGGGCTGAATATTTCCTGAACAAGGCCAAGCAGCATAAACCTTATGAGAAAAGTATCACTACAGCTATTGTGAAACTCCAGCAAAAGCGCCAGCTTTATGATGATTGGGAAAAGAAGTTTTGCCGAAACATGTTTGGACCGATTCCAGAGAAAAAGTCGCCAAGAACGAAGGATCAAGAAGAGTTCTTCTTATGCGTCTGTGAAGAAGTCGATTGCTTCTTGAAAACAGATGAGACCGAACTTGAGTTTCCTTCTGGCCTCACAGAGGAACAGTTGGATATTTTGAAAGATGTTGCTCAAGAGAAAGATCTGGCCTTTGTGAGTAAAATTATGATGGGCCGTAAGATAAACAAACTGGCGAAAAAGAAAAATTCACTGTGAACATTTTAATTTATCATTTTAAAATGTTAAAACTTATTTTGTACAAATACTTTAATTTTGTAGTATCATTTTGTACAAATGTTAAGTTCAACATTTTCATTGAATATAACCATCTTTATTATGAATATAATCATGTTTCGAAAATGTGCTTCCATCATAATTTTGTAAATTCATTCACTGGAAATGCAAGAATGGTTACTGTATATACCAATCTTTTATATAATGTTTATATCATTCTTAGTTCTTCATGAAATTTCCAATTGCATATTTTTTTTTAAAATAAATGTCAACATACAGTTTGTAGTTAATGTTATTGTGTGATTTTATCAAATTTAAACACCAGGCCCGTGCTGGGTACCTTCAGAGGGCGGTGGACAAAGGGTGAAAGGGCACCGCTATAAATTATATTAGTAAAAAACCCGTAATTTTCTGTTATGGTACCTTATTGGCGACGTTTTACAAATTACTTTTCACATTGAGCAATATACTGCTATTTGAGATGTTTTGATTGTTTTTTATTTTAATATTTGATTTTTGTTACATTAGATTTTTAGTGACACTATTTTAAAATGGATAATCAGTCATCTTATTAAGAATAACATTGAACCCTATAATTAATGAAAAACTGATAGCTGATTTCCGTTTTTTACCATTTTGCATATGCACTTATACGCATTTTACATTTATTTTGGTGCACTTAATTTCAAAATTTTGTCAACAATGTGAATCCCAAGTAAAATTGGAGGGACTTGGGGTCCTCCCTCCACCAGAAGAATTTTGAAACTTCCCCCACAAAATCGAGATTTAGCTTATTTTGAGACCTTTTGGATTACACCAAAAGAGGACCACTCCTTGTAAGTAAGATAATTTTCAAGGAAAAACAGTATATAATGGATTTAAAAATTTCGAGGGGGGTTCGGGGTCTTTCCTCAAACAAAAGTTTTGAATATTTACTTTTAAAAGTATTGTTTTGACTCATTTTGGGACCCTATGGGTTACACCCGGAGAGAACTGCAACTTGTAAGTTGCATTAAAATAAAACTAATAAATTTCACTGCAGCTGCAATAAAGAAGGGCGCTCTGAAAACACTGCCTGGTCTTCCCCTATCAAAGTATGCATTTTTTTTTTTTTTTTGCAAATCAACACCTTTCCCTAGCATTCAGCGTGTTTATCTAAACTAAGGGCCAAATAAA
Source organism: Tetragnatha montana (assembly GCA_963680715.1). NCBI lineage: Eukaryota > Metazoa > Arthropoda > Arachnida > Araneae > Tetragnathidae > Tetragnatha > Tetragnatha montana. The sequence continues at coordinate 4,377,566 of OY796683.1, read as the reverse complement.
AAATCAACGTTGTGGCCTTATACAATTTTGTAACTCATGTTTGACAGAAAGTAGCCTTAAAATAAGAGAAACATTATTTTTTGCGTGTAAAAACAGGAGCGTCCCTGCCCTCACGCTTTCTAAGGTATTACTTGTTTTGGCGTGTTGAACCACTAGGGTGTTTCGAAAAAAAAACTTTTTATTATGAAATTTTATTGATTTTAATTTATGAAAACTTAAATTTTATCTAAAATTTTACCATCATACATACACTTATTAAAATTGCAAAAAACGTTTTTTATGTTATAACCACAATATCCATGGAAAAATTACCTAGGCAAATGCCTCAAAGGTTTTTAACAAGACTTTAAAAAAAAGGTCAATTTTTGAGGCCAAAAAAATTTGAAAAAAAAAATTATTATTAAAAATAAATAAATTAATATTGTAAGTAAAATAAATTAATTTACTGTCCGATTTTCTTCCAATTTTAGTATGTCATTATTTAAGTCATGTCTAAGGTAAAACCGTTGCAGATTCTTCTGTTTCAGTTATTATTTCGTGGTTTTTGAGCGATGTTTTATTTTTTTCAACTATCCAATTTTTGTCAGATAATTTTTAAAAATTCATATTTTAATTTTTTTTTAAATTTAAAGTGGAATGTTCGTATTTCGTATTCAGCACTGAAAAATAGCATATAAACATGCATCATAAGTCTCGATTGCTATTAATTGATTTTTTGAAAAAATTTTTTATCATTTTTTTAAAAATAAAAAAAAATTAAACTTCCCGTGGACCTATTTTGTCCGAATTTTAGTATGTTATTATTGAGGTCATTCCCAAGTAAAAACCGTTCGGAAACCACAGGAATTTAAACAAATGTGTAGGTAAGTGAAAAACTCTAGTCCAAAAGGCGTCATATCGGTCACAAGACTTTAAAATTTTATTTAAAAAAATTGAAAGTTGTTAAAGTTCTATTTTTGCTCAAATATTAAAGAATATGCATAGAAGAACATATTAAAAATACTTCTTAAGGATTTATTGGTTAATATATCTCCCAAAATTTACTACGAAAGTCGTCGTTCACCCATAGAATAATGATATCAGCTGGTTTGCTTTACTTGATATAGCATAATATAAACAAGATTCGTAGCGCCACCTAGCGAGTGCTTGCGCCGCCAATACGGTCATCTGTGAGCCCCTTTGTGATTAAATTATCAAAAGTCTCATTTTTTTCCCTTGGGAAAATGTAATTTCAATGTTGTCACACTCAAAGGTCTGAACCACACGTCCACGGCCATTGCGTGAATGGAAATCGAAAAGCACGGAATATTGTATAAGTTAGGGGCTATTTTGGCGCTGGGATCGTGTCACATCAGGACAGGCGGAGAAAAAAAGCATTTTCAATCACATGACTCGGAAATTAGCAACTTTTTTCCTGTCCTCCACGTCGTCAAAAGCAACGTCATGTGCGAATGCTCTATAGTCCTCCGAAAGGACAGATTGAATGAACGTCACAGCCAATTAAAATTTTGTACACAAAAATGTACTGCCTCATACAAAACATACAGGATTCACCGCGTCACCTAGTGAGCGCTTGTGTAAGCGGCTCTGTGACCTAAATATCCTTTTTAGATTTCCGATAGGCAAGAGAGGGTTTACAACTAAACCCTACACTTGCACTTCCGTTCCGCATTTTTTGCATGCATCAAGATTCACGCTCAAGCAAGTTCAAGCATTTCTCTATTGACGTGGACCGTGTTTCTTGCCGTTGTGTTTACTGTTTGTGCATATAGTTTCTAACAAGATGACCACCTCAGTGTCTGCCAGGTATGTTTAATCTTTTAATTTTCTGTATTATTGATCTTTTTAATTACATTTTTGTCTCCATGCGTTCCCCTTACCTTACCTTACAAATTCAGTTAGATTTAAAAAGATGACGGAAAACGTGCGAGTTCTCCATTGGTAAATGGCCATAATTTCTATAATATTGTTAATAAACTCTAAAAAAACCACGTGTTCGATAACTTAAGAAATTCAATGGAACGACCACTGTAATATACCTGCAACGATTAAAGTTTATTAATTTTCAATTAATTAGTGTCATAGAGAAGGAGGCATCATTTTTTTATACGGCTAATTGGTGTTATTATGTATTATTTTAGTTGCAAGCACATTGATGATTTTGCATTTTAAATTATTGTTATATCATCAAAAGGTGACAAACTACCTATGGACTTGTATTAATATTAAAAAATTTTCAATCTCATTCTTTTTGTTAGCTTATTTGCATTTAAGAGTTATTAAGAAAAAGTTAAGCCTAAAAACCACATGCTTTTTGAATAAACCTAATATTGTTCAGATATGTTGCTATTGGGATGTGAGTGACTTAGTATCATCCAATTTCTCTAATAAATTATGACAGCAATAATTTTAATTGTTTTCAATTATTTTATTATCTATTTTATAATATTGGTGCTGGATCAACAACATAAATAGAATTAATTTTTATAAGTAATATTAACGAAAATGATGCTAGATGGGAATATTGAGCCATAGCAAATCTTGTGGTTTTAAAAAAATAATGTTAATTTAAAAGTAACTTACTTTATTTATTTATTATGCAAAGCTATTTTGCTAGTCAGTTTTCATTTTACCTTTTAAAATGCTTTTTTCTTTAGCTGCTCTATTTAAAGCTACTTTTTCAAAGTTTTTAGTAATATCATACGTAATTGACAAATGATGCAGTACCTATTTTTAATTTGATATGGTGTTGAATTTTCAGTTTATATTTTTTAAATGCTATCTTTTTAAAATGTTTAAGAAATTTTGCTTTAGTAGGCGTATTTAGAGTTGTTGAAAGCAACCTTCATCATGGCTCATGGAGATACTTGAGCTACAATGAAAGGGAAAATGTGAATAGTGTTTATACATAGAAACATGATCTAAATAAAAATTATTACCACTTAGTTTTAGAGGGAAAATATCAAAACCAGGGTTTTCAACCTGCCCAAAAAACAAATAAACCCACCTGGGTTGTTTAATTATAAAATATAAGCAAAATCTTATAAATCCCAACAAACTTATCTTTGCAGTGTAAGGATACATTTACCTTCGGTAGTAAAAAAGTTATGGAATAAATTTGTTATATTGCTATTTCCAAAATCCTGTGGGTAAATTTTTTTTTTCGATTTCAAACTTTCATACCCCCACATTTTGTGCTAAAGGGCATTTAAATATGGTGTCCAATTGTTTAAGTAAAAATATTAATATTAACAGACTGCTCAAGAGCATCAAAAAATTACATTAACATCTAATAAAGATTTTGAAACAAAAATAATAGTACTAACAGAAACTGCACAAAATCTTAAAAAAAATCTTTTTTTTAATGCAAATCAAATTTTAATTCAAAATTATTTTTTGAAATTCAATACATGTACTCTTACTCTTATATTGTGCCTAGAGGCATTAAAAAATCACATAAAAAACTTTGTTTCATATTTTGAGTTAAGCGATTCTAAAGTATGAAAATATTAATTTTATCTAAACTGATCACTAATTCTGTATAAAAAATAATGTTAATTAAAAAGAGACTTACTTTATTTATGTATTATGCAAGGCTATTTTACTAGTCAGTTTTCATTTTACCTTTTAAAATGCTTTTTTCTTTAGCTGCTCTATTTAAAGCTACTTTTTCAAAGTTTTTAGTAGTATCATACGTAATTGACGAATGATGCAGTACCTTACAAACATTTTTTGTAAATTTGTGCAAAATGCGAAAATGAAATGTTTTTTGATGCCCTTGAGCAATTTGTAAATATTATTTTTGCTTCAAATTTTTTACACCTTTTTCTAATGCCTTTGGGCTCAAAATAAGGGTGTATTTAATTAGTTCTCTGGCCACACAACCCGGCTTTCTGAACTATAATTGAAAATATGCTTAATCGGATTCAGTTCTTATAACGATTAGATATATAATATCTTTTCTTTCAGACAAGTGCAAGAAGGTGTTGTATTTGAAATCCCACATGGAGATGATTCTTCTGATGAAAACTGTTTTGACGATGAAATTTTCGATACGTATAAAAGGGACATGCAGAATTTAGCTAGAAGAAACAAGTACAAGAGTGGAGTTGCATCTTTTGCTGATATTAAAAAGCATATGAAACCTATTACTGAGGATGAATTAGTACTGAAAGAGGTATGGTATTTGATTGTTGTTTTACTATCATCCTTGTTCTGTTTTTTGCATTAACAATAACATACCAGTTTTAGTACTGAGTTAACGCCTTTTGATGAAATGCTGGTCTAAAAGTCAGTTAGCAGGCGAGAGCACCAAGTCTTTTGGTAAATGAAAAATAAATACCAGAGTATCTAATCTAGTGTTGCTTCTATCTAGTATCTAATCTAGTGTCTTTTGATTGTTTTGATATTGTTGCATATAATTTGTACAAATTTGTCAGGGGCGTCATTTCAGTTTTTGGTTGGGGGGGGCAAGGATTTTTTTTAAGTGAGGCCGAGCCATGCCGTAACCAGACTTGTTTTTTCTTTTGGGGGGGGGGTGACTCAACATCATACGTTCTAAGTAAAAATGGGGGGTCTGGGGGTCACCCCCAGAAAAATTTTTAAATTTTGCTTCATTTTTACAACATTTAAGTTACATCCGAAGAGAACAGCCCCTTGTAAACCACATAATTTCTAGAGAAAAAAGTTACAAATAAACGTCAAAGTTTCAAGGGGAGCCGGAGGTCCTCCCTCAGAATTGTTTTTGAAAATTTCCCTTTAAACTAGGGTTTTATCTCCCTTGCAACCTCGTTGGGGAGCACCCAGAGGGAACTGCTTGTTGTGAGTGGCAGAATTTTAAGGAAAATATACTGTATAACATAATATATATATAAAAATTTTAAAGGGGGGTCTGGGGGTCCTCCCCCTGAAAGGTTTTTGAAATTTGCCTCTTTAAAGTAGTGTTTCAGCTCATTTTGAGGTCCTTTGGGTTACATTCAAAAAGAACAGTTCCTTGTAAAGCATAGAATTTTCTAGGGGAAAAAAAGTTATAAATAAACGTAAAATTTTCAAGGGGGGGCGGAGATCCTCCCCCATTTTGAAAATTCCCCTTTAAACCAGACTCCTAGGGGCTTCAAACTCTTTGGTTCCCAAAGGGAACTGCTTCTTGTAAGCGGCAGAATTTTCAAGGGAGACAAATTGTATAACAGACATCAAAGGTCAGGAGGGGGATTGGGGGTTCTCCCCCAGAAAATTTTGAAATTAGACCCTCAAAAGTAGTGCTTTAACTGCTTTTGGTATGTTTTGAGTTAAATTTGTTGCTCCTTGTGGAAGTTACAAAATTTTCCAGGGACTCTCAGCAATTTTTCACTTAAGAATGGAAACCTTGTGGGGGGGGGGGGCAATTGTCCCCCCTAAATGACGCCCATGAAATTCGTCAATAAACTTGACTAATCCGAAAGTGACAATAGGTTTAATTCAGAGCCATTGGAGAGAGCCTGAGAAGTAATTTTTGCCCAAGTTTATAAAGAAAAAAAATTACAAACCTAATTGTTATTTGTGACAAACAAGTATTTATTTTGTTATAATCAAAATTCAGTGAAAACTACAGATCTATGCCAAAAAAAGAAAATGAGATTTCTTCCTGAATACCTGGAAATTAGCTTTTCCTTGCATTTTGATTGATGGGGAGGAAAACAACATATCATGATAAAATCAGCAATTTTCACTAAAAATCCCATTTTTGCTTATAATTACATCTAAGTTCTTGCTTATGAAATTAAGCTAATTTTTAATAACCATGACAAATTGTTAAAGTTTTGGCAATTTATTTAAATATTTGATGTTCAAAACAACTTAGTGATATTTAATGGGTCAATTAATAGTATTGAACCAAATTTAGCTTAATTTTGGACAAAACAAATTGTGTTCTGGGGAAATATTGGGCCTTAAAACATTTTCTGCACCCCTGCACTAGGCTTTTTTTGGACCCAAATTTTTTTCTATGCCTTTTACACGAGAATATTTAAGTCAAATTTTAACCTTCATGCATTTATAGGTTAGGATTAATACTTATATCCTAGCGAAAAGGTGGGTTCTCTTCTAAATTATTTAACTCTGGACCTTTCAGAGTGACCTTTTCTATTTACAAATCGTAAAAAGCCCTTAACTAAAAGCAATTCATAGCACTTAAAATTTAGATTTGAGAGATCTCATCTATGTTGATGATATAGTACATTTAATTTTTATAGAAAATTCATGGGACTAATTTGCTAATTAAAAATGTTAGAGTTATCCAAGTTTCACTGTTTTAACAGGTAAATATTTCTATCTGTTATCACTAAACATCAATGTTTCTTTACAGGATTTGAAGCATGGCATTGGTATTGTAGTCCCTGAAGATTCCCTCATCTCATTTCATTATGAAGCTTTTGTTGAAGGCAGGGCTGATCCTTTTGACTCAACCAGGATTAGGGATAAACCTTACAAGTGTTTGTAAGTACTAGTTCTCTTCTCTTAGGCACACTTTTTGAGTGTAATGGTGCCCACTATTATCAGCTAATAAATGAAGTTTGAGGGTGACCTCCCAGGGGTCGATTCAGCTGAAGATCGGGGCTGTTGCCCCTTCACAAAATTCCACCTGCTAAAAACGGACCCTTCACAAAATTCAAATTCTTAAAACGACCCTTTCTCAAAATTCAAATTAGATTTAATCATTATTTGCAAAAAAAAAAAAAAAAAATCGCAAGATCTTGTTTGTTATAAATCAAAAAGTTTTTTATGATAATTTAGAAAATTATAATATAATTTGACTTCAATATTTCTCAAAAATATTTTCTCTTTCACTAAAATTGGCCCCAAAAATTAAAACCTTGAATGACCCCTGCATAGCTGCCAAGTACTCCGATTTTATCGGAGTTATTCCTATTTTTGGTTTCTTCTCCGATAATTCGATTTTTCCCTAAAAACTCCGATTTTCGCGATTTTTTAACCCTTTCGGAACTTTGTTGCAATCGTAATAAAAAAAAAACAATTTTAATTTCTAAAAGCCTTTAGAGTTATTTCAAGGTGTCTACTAGAAAGTCCTGAAATCGCATTACAGTCCTAAATTTCAATGAAAGATTGCGAATTTTCATTTATGCTTCGGAACTTTTGCCTGTAAAGTTGGCTTTTTGCATTTCCATGACGGGTTGAAAAAAAAAACTTGACGTTCGCGATCGCGTTTTTCTTTCTTCGCGTTGATGTCTTTAGTTTTAAATAAAAAGCTTGTTTTTGGAGAAAGTGTTAACTAATAGAAGGCTAATTACAAAATTAAAAGAAAACAAAGAGAAATTATCATTTGAATAAAACTCAGTTAAGAGTTTAAATATCAAACAAAGAATTACAAATGGTAAACAGTATGGAGAAATTCGGTTGTGTAGACTGTAGATGATATGTATATGAAAATATTAAGTTAAATTCTATTACTTAAGTATTATTAAATTTTTTTATCTGAATTATTTGTGCTTAGTAGTTCAAATATTAACTAAAAGAGCAGCTTAAGTTTTAAAATAGGTGGGTAGGCTTTCATATGTAGTCCGTGAAAGTACTCCTATTTTTTCCCCCATCAGGTTGGCAGCTATGCCCCTGCATCCACTGTATTCTGTGATCATCCCTCTCAAACATGGCTTACAACTTGGGCACCAATTAACCTCAAATGTGTGCATTTTAATACTGTTAAACGAGGTGATATTTCAACACAGCACAGTTCTAATTTACAAAATGACATGATCCTAAAATTTAGGAATAAATCTAATTGTCTTTCAAAGGCAACTTGAACATAATTAAAAATTAAACTTTGAAAATAAATCTGAACATTTCACAAGCCAAATTTGATGTGTAACACAGGAACTCAATCAGGGCTTCCATAGGCTACTAAAGTGACTATTTTATGGGTTTGGCAATTATGGCTACTATTTTTAGGTTAAATTGGGCTAAAATTGACTATATTTAGTGAAATCATCAGCTGTTTTTTTGCAACTATTTTCTTTCCCCTTCGAAATTTCTTTTTTCTGACCCACAGGGGGGTTTGGAGCGTTTTCGACGTTTTTGAGCCCAGCGGCGTCCCAAATGACCCCAGATCTTCGTTATTTCGCAGGAAGGTACATAGCAACAATATCTAGAAAGGCATTTTTCAGATTTTGAATATTCGAATTTTAAGGGGTCTGAATATTCCAAAAACCCGTTTTTGCTTAGCATAAACCAAATTTTACATTTTCGAAGAAAACAGTACCGAGAAATCGATATTACGAAGTGAACTGTTGGTAATGCCTTCTTGAGAGTATTTCAAAGAAAGTAATTTCTGGATTTCTCGATATTCCATTCTGGAGGGGGTGCACGGAGGTTTGAATATTTACTCCCGTTTTTAGTTCTTGCATTCTAGTATCCACATTATTAATGTGATTGTTATGAAATTTTAGCATATTGTTCTTCACACAACCAGGAAAGTTAGCGAAAAAGAATTTTTAAAATCAATGCATTCCAAGCAGCATTTTTCGTTTTTTTTCTAAATTCTTAAGCTTAGCCTTCAATTTTAAATTGATAACGGTTATTGCTCCTTCCAGGTGATGCAAAACCTCTATTGTTGGAAATATTTATTTAAAAATGTTTTACAACAGGTGAATTTTTTAAAACTTTGATAAAGAAATAATTTTTGAAGATTAAATAATTTTTTTATGATAACCATAAACCGTTCCACTGAAATATTTTATTCTTTTTTCTATTTAATCAAATTTAAGTATTTCCAGCAAAGTTCAAATTAAACAATATTTTATCAGAGGCATTTTCAGTGTCGATTCAAATGATGTTTACTTTTATTTCATGTTTGAAATTTCTTTCAATGAATGAGTTGATGATAAATAAACAAAGGGGGGTTCAGGGGGTCTCTCCCTGATTTAAAAAAAAATCTCACTATTAAAAAATGGTTATAATATTAAAAAATGGTTATAAAAACTTTAATTCTAAACCGTGTTTTTAAGGTTTTGTTTAACATCTTAAAAAGTATGTGTATTGAATTACTTTTTATTTAAAATTGAGCGGGATGAGGGGGAAATAAGTTTTATCTATAGAAATTGGTATTCAATAATAACCTTTATTGTGAAGCGAAGGTGGAGAGATTTGCCTCAATTATACATTTATACCAATTGCAGAAATGGATGGAGGGAGCAAAGGACATTAAAGAGAAAAAAAAATAAGGGGTTTCAGAAGGTCCCATGACTTTTTTTCTATTTTGAAAAAATACTCTTTAAAAACGGGGATGGGGATTTCACACATTAAATCTAAACAGGTGGTATTTTTAAAGGTTTTTTTTACAGCTTAACGAAGTGGTATATGGCATCAAAAAAGAATCCTAGCGGGAAGACTGTTGACTATTGCATCTAAACGATAATTCTTATTTATTTTAACACACACAGTTTGATAAGCCTTTTATCCCCCGAGCAACGGCGGGCATATCAGCTAGTTCTTGATAAAATTCAATATTTTCTTTGAAACACGATTGAATTTAGGTTCATTTGACTCTTTTATTTGAATTGAACATTTGAATGGCTTGATACAGATTTTCGTTTCTTGTTTTTAATATCTGAATGTCAATTAATTCTTATATAACTTATTTAATTGTATAGCATCTAGAACTCCTGTTTTATTCAGGCACCAAAATTATTTAACAAACCCCAAATTCCTTTACTCTGTATCTCCTCTCCACCTTCCCCTAAGAACCCTACTTTGAGAACTTTTAATTTACAGTATTTTTCTCTTTTAGGGTTGGAGATGGTAATCTTCTTCCTGGATTAGAACTGGGAGTTAGGACCATGAGGAAAGGAGAATATGCTCGATTTATTGTCGATTCTTCATATGCTTATGGAGAAATGGGGTGCCCACCTCGCATACCTGGTGGTGCCTCGATTCTATATGAAGTACAAATGCTTAGTTTCATCCCGGCGAAAGACGTCATTGAGTTTGAAGACATGACCCCGGAAGAACAGAAGAAGGCCCCGTTCGAGAAAATAACTTCGGTGTTTCAGTGTGAAAACACAGTCGCAAATGAGTTGTTTCGTAAGCGGTCTTACAAGCAGGCCATTGCACGCTACAGGAAAGTAGTCAAGGTGCTAGAAGATGTTTCAGTCAAGGATGAAGCGGAGGATGACAAAAGAAACGAGTACTTACTGAAGCTGTACTTAAATTTAGCTCAGTGTTACCTTTCAATGCAGAACCCGCAAAAAACGATCATTTATGCAGATTTGGCTTTGAAGATAAATCCAAACCATGTTAAAGGCCTGTATCGGATGGGTTATGCATTGTTCCTTTTGGAAGAGTACCCGCGGGCTGAATATTTCCTGAACAAGGCCAAGCAGCATAAACCTTATGAGAAAAGTATCACTACAGCTATTGTGAAACTCCAGCAAAAGCGCCAGCTTTATGATGATTGGGAAAAGAAGTTTTGCCGAAACATGTTTGGACCGATTCCAGAGAAAAAGTCGCCAAGAACGAAGGATCAAGAAGAGTTCTTCTTATGCGTCTGTGAAGAAGTCGATTGCTTCTTGAAAACAGATGAGACCGAACTTGAGTTTCCTTCTGGCCTCACAGAGGAACAGTTGGATATTTTGAAAGATGTTGCTCAAGAGAAAGATCTGGCCTTTGTGAGTAAAATTATGATGGGCCGTAAGATAAACAAACTGGCGAAAAAGAAAAATTCACTGTGAACATTTTAATTTATCATTTTAAAATGTTAAAACTTATTTTGTACAAATACTTTAATTTTGTAGTATCATTTTGTACAAATGTTAAGTTCAACATTTTCATTGAATATAACCATCTTTATTATGAATATAATCATGTTTCGAAAATGTGCTTCCATCATAATTTTGTAAATTCATTCACTGGAAATGCAAGAATGGTTACTGTATATACCAATCTTTTATATAATGTTTATATCATTCTTAGTTCTTCATGAAATTTCCAATTGCATATTTTTTTTTAAAATAAATGTCAACATACAGTTTGTAGTTAATGTTATTGTGTGATTTTATCAAATTTAAACACCAGGCCCGTGCTGGGTACCTTCAGAGGGCGGTGGACAAAGGGTGAAAGGGCACCGCTATAAATTATATTAGTAAAAAACCCGTAATTTTCTGTTATGGTACCTTATTGGCGACGTTTTACAAATTACTTTTCACATTGAGCAATATACTGCTATTTGAGATGTTTTGATTGTTTTTTATTTTAATATTTGATTTTTGTTACATTAGATTTTTAGTGACACTATTTTAAAATGGATAATCAGTCATCTTATTAAGAATAACATTGAACCCTATAATTAATGAAAAACTGATAGCTGATTTCCGTTTTTTACCATTTTGCATATGCACTTATACGCATTTTACATTTATTTTGGTGCACTTAATTTCAAAATTTTGTCAACAATGTGAATCCCAAGTAAAATTGGAGGGACTTGGGGTCCTCCCTCCACCAGAAGAATTTTGAAACTTCCCCCACAAAATCGAGATTTAGCTTATTTTGAGACCTTTTGGATTACACCAAAAGAGGACCACTCCTTGTAAGTAAGATAATTTTCAAGGAAAAACAGTATATAATGGATTTAAAAATTTCGAGGGGGGTTCGGGGTCTTTCCTCAAACAAAAGTTTTGAATATTTACTTTTAAAAGTATTGTTTTGACTCATTTTGGGACCCTATGGGTTACACCCGGAGAGAACTGCAACTTGTAAGTTGCATTAAAATAAAACTAATAAATTTCACTGCAGCTGCAATAAAGAAGGGCGCTCTGAAAACACTGCCTGGTCTTCCCCTATCAAAGTATGCATTTTTTTTTTTTTTTTTGCAAATCAACACCTTTCCCTAGCATTCAGCGTGTTTATCTAAACTAAGGGCCAAATAAAAAATCAACGTTGTGGCCTTATACAATTTTGTAACTCATGTTTGACAGAAAGTAGCCTTAAAATAAGAGAAACATTATTTTTTGCGTGTAAAAACAGGAGCGTCCCTGCCCTCACGCTTTCTAAGGTATTACTTGTTTTCGCGTGTTGAACCACTAGGGTGTTTCGAAAAAAAAACTTTTTATTATGAAATTTTATTGATTTTAATTTATGAAAACTTAAATTTTATCTAAAATTTTACCATCATACATACACTTATTAAAATTGCAAAAAACGTTTTTTATGTTATAACCACAATATCCATGGAAAAATTACCTAGGCAAATGCCTCAAAGGTTTTTAACAAGACTTTAAAAAAAAGGTCAATTTTTGAGGCCAAAAAAATTTGAAAAAAAAAATTATTATTAAAAATAAATAAATTAATATTGTAAGTAAAATAAATTAATTTACTGTCCGATTTTCTTCCAATTTTAGTATGTCATTATTTAAGTCATGTCTAAGGTAAAACCGTTGCAGATTCTTCTGTTTCAGTTATTATTTCGTGGTTTTTGAGCGATGTTTTATTTTTTTCAACTATCCAATTTTTGTCAGATAATTTTTAAAAATTCATATTTTAATTTTTTTTTAAATTTAAAGTGGAATGTTCGTATTTCGTATTCAGCACTGAAAAATAGCATATAAACATGCATCATAAGTCTCGATTGCTATTAATTGATTTTTTGAAAAAATTTTTTATCATTTTTTTAAAAATAAAAAAAAATTAAACTTCCCGTGGACCTATTTTGTCCGAATTTTAGTATGTTATTATTGAGGTCATTCCCAAGTAAAAACCGTTCGGAAACCACAGGAATTTAAACAAATGTGTAGGTAAGTGAAAAACTCTAGTCCAAAAGGCGTCATATCGGTCACAAGACTTTAAAATTTTATTTAAAAAAATTGAAAGTTGTTAAAGTTCTATTTTTGCTCAAATATTAAAGAATATGCATAGAAGAACATATTAAAAATACTTCTTAAGGATTTATTGGTTAATATATCTCCCAAAATTTACTACGAAAGTCGTCGTTCACCCATAGAATAATGATATCAGCTGGTTTGCTTTACTTGATATAGCATAATATAAACAAGATTCGTAGCGCCACCTAGCGAGTGCTTGCGCCGCCAATACGGTCATCTGTGAGCCCCTTTGTGATTAAATTATCAAAAGTCTCATTTTTTTCCCTTGGGAAAATGTAATTTCAATGTTGTCACACTCAAAGGTCTGAACCACACGTCCACGGCCATTGCGTGAATGGAAATCGAAAAGCACGGAATATTGTATAAGTTAGGGGCTATTTTGGCGCTGGGATCGTGTCACATCAGGACAGGCGGAGAAAAAAAGCATTTTCAATCACATGACTCGGAAATTAGCAACTTTTTTCCTGTCCTCCACGTCGTCAAAAGCAACGTCATGTGCGAATGCTCTATAGTCCTCCGAAAGGACAGATTGAATGAACGTCACAGCCAATTAAAATTTTGTACACAAAAATGTACTGCCTCATACAAAACATACAGGATTCACCGCGTCACCTAGTGAGCGCTTGTGTAAGCGGCTCTGTGACCTAAATATCCTTTTTAGATTTCCGATAGGCAAGAGAGGGTTTACAACTAAACCCTACACTTGCACTTCCGTTCCGCATTTTTTGCATGCATCAAGATTCACGCTCAAGCAAGTTCAAGCATTTCTCTATTGACGTGGACCGTGTTTCTTGCCGTTGTGTTTACTGTTTGTGCATATAGTTTCTAACAAGATGACCACCTCAGTGTCTGCCAGGTATGTTTAATCTTTTAATTTTCTGTATTATTGATCTTTTTAATTACATTTTTGTCTCCATGCGTTCCCCTTACCTTACCTTACAAATTCAGTTAGATTTAAAAAGATGACGGAAAACGTGCGAGTTCTCCATTGGTAAATGGCCATAATTTCTATAATATTGTTAATAAACTCTAAAAAAACCACGTGTTCGATAACTTAAGAAATTCAATGGAACGACCACTGTAATATACCTGCAACGATTAAAGTTTATTAATTTTCAATTAATTAGTGTCATAGAGAAGGAGGCATCATTTTTTTATACGGCTAATTGGTGTTATTATGTATTATTTTAGTTGCAAGCACATTGATGATTTTGCATTTTAAATTATTGTTATATCATCAAAAGGTGACAAACTACCTATGGACTTGTATTAATATTAAAAAATTTTCAATCTCATTCTTTTTGTTAGCTTATTTGCATTTAAGAGTTATTAAGAAAAAGTTAAGCCTAAAAACCACATGCTTTTTGAATAAACCTAATATTGTTCAGATATGTTGCTATTGGGATGTGAGTGACTTAGTATCATCCAATTTCTCTAATAAATTATGACAGCAATAATTTTAATTGTTTTCAATTATTTTATTATCTATTTTATAATATTGGTGCTGGATCAACAACATAAATAGAATTAATTTTTATAAGTAATATTAACGAAAATGATGCTAGATGGGAATATTGAGCCATAGCAAATCTTGTGGTTTTAAAAAAATAATGTTAATTAAAAAGTAACTTACTTTATTTATTTATTATGCAAAGCTATTTTGCTAGTCAGTTTTCATTTTACCTTTTAAAATGCTTTTTTCTTTAGCTGCTCTATTTAAAGCTACTTTTTCAAAGTTTTTAGTAATATCATACGTAATTGACAAATGATGCAGTACCTATTTTTAATTTGATATGGTGTTGAATTTTCAGTTTATATTTTTTAAATGCTATCTTTTTAAAATGTTTAAGAAATTTTGCTTTAGTAGGCGTATTTAGAGTTGTTGAAAGCAACCTTCATCATGGCTCATGGAGATACTTGAGCTACAATGAAAGGGAAAATGTGAATAGTGTTTATACATAGAAACATGATCTAAATAAAAATTATTACCACTTAGTTTTAGAGGGAAAATATCAAAACCAGGGTTTTCAACCTGCCCAAAAAACAAATAAACCCACCTGGGTTGTTTAATTATAAAATATAAGCAAAATCTTATAAATCCCAACAAACTTATCTTTGCAGTGTAAGGATACATTTACCTTCGGTAGTAAAAAAGTTATGGAATAAATTTGTTATATTGCTATTTCCAAAATCCTGTGGGTAAATTTTTTTTTTCGATTTCAAACTTTCATACCCCCACATTTTGTGCTAAAGGGCATTTAAATATGGTGTCCAATTGTTTAAGTAAAAATATTAATATTAACAGACTGCTCAAGAGCATCAAAAAATTACATTAACATCTAATAAAGATTTTGAAACAAAAATAATAGTACTAACAGAAACTGCACAAAATCTTAAAAAAAAAATCTTTTTTTTAATGCAAATCAAATTTTAATTCAAAATTATTTTTTGAAATTCAATACATGTACTCTTACTCTTATATTGTGCCTAGAGGCATTAAAAAATCACATAAAAAACTTTGTTTCATATTTTGAGTTAAGCGATTCTAAAGTATGAAAATATTAATTTTATCTAAACTGATCACTAATTCTGTATAAAAAATAATGTTAATTAAAAAGAGACTTACTTTATTTATGTATTATGCAAGGCTATTTTACTAGTCAGTTTTCATTTTACCTTTTAAAATGCTTTTTTCTTTAGCTGCTCTATTTAAAGCTACTTTTTCAAAGTTTTTAGTAATATCATACGTAATTGACGAATGATGCAGTACCTTACAAACATTTTTTAAATTTATTTGACACCTTTTTTGTAAATTTGTGCAAAATGCGAAAATGAAATGTTTTTTGATGCCCTTGAGCAATTTGTAAATATTATTTTTGCTTCAAATTTTTTACACCTTTTTCTAATGCCTTTGGGCTCAAAATAAGGGTGTATTTAATTAGTTCTCTGGCCACACAACCCGGCTTTCTGAACTATAATTGAAAATATGCTTAATCGGATTCAGTTCTTATAACGATTAGATATATAATATCTTTTCTTTCAGACAAGTGCAAGAAGGTGTTGTATTTAAAATCCCACATGGAGATGATTCTTCTGATGAAAACTGTTTTGACGATGAAATTTTCGATACGTATAAAAGGGACATGCAGAATTTAGCTAGAAGAAACAAGTACAAGAGTGGAGTTGCATCTTTTGCTGATATTAAAAAGCATATGAAACCTATTACTGAGGATGAATTAGTACTGAAAGAGGTATGGTATTTGATTGTTGTTTTACTATCATCCTTGTTCTGTTTTTTGCATTAACAATAACATACCAGTTTTAGTACTGAGTTAACGCCTTTTGATGAAATGCTGGTCTAAAAGTCAGTTAGCAGGCGAGAGCACCAAGTCTTTTGGTAAATGAAAAATAAATACCAGAGTATCTAATCTAGTGTTGCTTCTATCTAGTATCTAATCTAGTGTCTTTTGATTGTTTTGATATTGTTGCATATAATTTGTACAAATTTGTCAGGGGCGTCATTTCAGTTTTTGGTTGGGGGGGGGCAAGGATTTTTTTTAAGTGAGGCCGAGCCATGCCGTAACCAGACTTGTTTTTTCTTTTGGGGGGGGGTGACTCAACATCATACGTTCTAAGTAAAAATGGGGGGTCTGGGGGTCACCCCCAGAAAAATTTTTAAATTTTGCTTCATTTTTACAACATTTAAGTTACATCCGAAGAGAACAGCCCCTTGTAAACCACATAATTTCTAGAGAAAAAAGTTACAAATAAACGTCAAAGTTTCAAGGGGAGCCGGAGGTCCTCCCTCAGAATTGTTTTTGAAAATTTCCCTTTAAACTAGGGTTTTATCTCCCTTGCAACCTCGTTGGGGAGCACCCAGAGGGAACTGCTTGTTGTGAGTGGCAGAATTTTAAGGAAAATATACTGTATAACATAATATATATATAAAAATTTTAAAGGGGGGTCTGGGGGTCCTCCCCCTGAAAGGTTTTTGAAATTTGCCTCTTTAAAGTAGTGTTTCAGCTCATTTTGAGGTCCTTTGGGTTACATTCAAAAAGAACAGTTCCTTGTAAAGCATAGAATTTTCTAGGGGAAAAAAAGTTATAAATAAACGTAAAATTTTCAAGGGGGGGCGGAGATCCTCCCCCATTTTGAAAATTCCCCTTTAAACCAGACTCCTAGGGGCTTCAAACTCTTTGGTTCCCAAAGGGAACTGCTTCTTGTAAGCGGCAGAATTTTCAAGGGAGACAAATTGTATAACAGACATCAAAGGTCAGGAGGGGGATTGGGGGTTCTCCCCCAGAAAATTTTGAAATTAGACCCTCAAAAGTAGTGCTTTAACTGCTTTTGGTATGTTTTGAGTTAAATTTGTTGCTCCTTGTGGAAGTTACAAAATTTTCCAGGGACTCTCAGCAATTTTTCACTTAAGAATGGAAACCTTGTGGGGGGGGGGCAATTGTCCCCCCTAAATGACGCCCATGAAATTCGTCAATAAACTTGACTAATCCGAAAGTGACAATAGGTTTAATTCAGAGCCATTGGAGAGAGGCTGAGAAGTAATTTTTGCCCAAGTTTATAAAGAAAAAAAATTACAAACCTAATTGTTATTTGTGACAAACAAGTATTTATTTTGTTATAATCAAAATTCAGTGAAAACTACAGATCTATGCCAAAAAAAGAAAATGAGATTTCTTCCTGAATACCTGGAAATTAGCTTTTCCTTGCATTTTGATTGATGGGGAGGAAAACAACATATCATGATAAAATCAGCAATTTTCACTAAAAATCCCATTTTTGCTTATAATTACATCTAAGTTCTTGCTTATGAAATTAAGCTAATTTTTAATAACCATGACAAATTGTTAAAGTTTTGGCAATTTATTTAAATATTTGATGTTCAAAACAACTTAGTGATATTTAATGGGTCAATTAATAGTATTGAACCAAATTTAGCTTAATTTTGGACAAAACAAATTGTGTTCTGGGGAAATATTGGGCCTTAAAACATTTTCTGCACCCCTGCACTAGGCTTTTTTTGGACCCAAATTTTTTTCTATGCCTTTTACACTAGAATATTTAAGTCAAATTTTAACCTTCATGCATTTATAGGTTAGGATTAATACTTATATCCTAGCGAAAAGGTGGGTTCTCTTCTAAATTATTTAACTCTGGACCTTTCAGAGTGATCTTTTCTATTTACAAATCGTAAAAAGCCCTTAACTAAAAGCAATTCATAGCACTTAAAATTTAGATTTGAGAGATCTCATCTATGTTGATGATATAGTACATTTAATTTTTATAGAAAATTCATGGGACTAATTTGCTAATTAAAAATGTTAGAGTTATCCAAGTTTCACTGTTTTAACAGGTAAATATTTCTATCTGTTATCACTAAACATCAATGTTTCTTTACAGGATTTGAAGCATGGCATTGGTATTGTAGTCCCTGAAGATTCCCTCATCTCATTTCATTATGAAGCTTTTGTTGAAGGCAGGGCTGATCCTTTTGACTCAACCAGGATTAGGGATAAACCTTACAAGTGTTTGTAAGTACTAGTTCTCTTCTCTTAGGCACACTTTTTGAGTGTAATGGTGCCCACTATTATCAGCTAATAAATGAAGTTTGAGGGTGACCTCCCTGGGGTCGATTCAGCTGAAGATCGGGGCTGTTGCCCCTTCACAAAATTCCACCTACTAAAAACGGACCCTTCACAAAATTCAAATTCTTAAAACGACCCTTTCTCAAAATTCAAATTAGATTTAATCATTATTTGCAAAAAAAAAAAAATCGCAAGATCTTGTTTGTTATAAATCAAAAAGTTTTTTATGATAATTTAGAAAATTATAATATAATTTGACTTCAATATTTCTCAAAAATATTTTCTCTTTCACTAAAATTGGCCCCAAAAATTAAAACCTTGAATGACCCCTGCATAGCTGCCAAGTACTCCGATTTTATCGGAGTTATTCCTATTTTTGGTTTCTTCTCCGATAATTCGATTTTTCCCTAAAAACTCCGATTTTCGCGATTTTTTAACCCTTTCGGAACTTTGTTGCAATCGTAATAAAAAAAAAACAATTTTAATTTCTAAAAGCCTTTAGAGTTATTTCAAGGTGTCTACTAGAAAGTCCTGAAATCGCATTACAGTCCTAAATTTCAATGAAAGATTGCGAATTTTCATTTATGCTTCGGAACTTTTGCCTGTAAAGTTGGCTTTTTGCATTTCCATGACGGGTTGAAAAAAAAAACTTGACGTTCGCGATCGCGTTTTTCTTTCTTCGCGTTGATGTCTTTAGTTTTAAATAAAAAGCTTGTTTTTGGAGAAAGTGTTAACTAATAGAAGGCTAATTACAAAATTAAAAGAAAACAAAGAGAAATTATCATTTGAATAAAACTCAGTTAAGAGTTTAAATATCAAACAAAGAATTACAAATGGTAAACAGTATGGAGAAATTCGGTTGTGTAGACTGTAGATGATATGTATATGAAAATATTAAGTTAAATTCTATTACTTAAGTATTATTAAATTTTTTTATCTGAATTATTTGTGCTTAGTAGTTCAAATATTAACTAAAAGAGCAGCTTAAGTTTTAAAATAGGTGGGTAGGCTTTCATATGTAGTCCGTGAAAGTACTCCTATTTTTTCCCCCATCAGGTTGGCAGCTATGCCCCTGCATCCACTGTATTCTGTGATCATCCCTCTCAAACATGGCTTACAACTTGGGCACCAATTAACCTCAAATGTGTGCATTTTAATACTGTTAAACGAGGTGATATTTCAACACAGCACAGTTCTAATTTACAAAATGACATGATCCTAAAATTTAGGAATAAATCTAATTGTCTTTCAAAGGCAACTTGAACATAATTAAAAATTAAACTTTGAAAATAAATCTGAACATTTCACAAGCCAAATTTGATGTGTAACACAGGAACTCAATCAGGGCTTCCATAGGCTACTAAAGTGACTATTTTATGGGTTTGGCAATTATGGCTACTATTTTTAGGTTAAATTGGGCTAAAATTGACTATATTTAGTGAAATCATCAGCTGTTTTTTTGCAACTATTTTCTTTCCCCTTCGAAATTTCTTTTTTCTGACCCACAGGGGGGTTTGGAGCGTTTTCGACGTTTTTGAGCCCAGCGGCGTCCCAAATGACCCCAGATCTTCGTTATTTCGCAGGAAGGTACATAGCAACAATATCTAGAAAGGCATTTTTCAGATTTTGAATATTCGAATTTTAAGGGGTCTGAATATTCCAAAAACCCGTTTTTGCTTAGCATAAACCAAATTTTACATTTTCGAAGAAAACAGTACCGAGAAATCGATATTACGAAGTGAACTGTTGGTAATGCCTTCTTGAGAGTATTTCAAAGAAAGTAATTTCTGGATTTCTCGATATTCCATTCTGGAGGGGGTGCACGGAGGTTTGAATATTTACTCCCGTTTTTAGTTCTTGCATTCTAGTATCCACATTATTAATGTGATTGTTATGAAATTTTAGCATATTGTTCTTCACACAACCAGGAAAGTTAGCGAAAAAGAATTTTTAAAATCAATGCATTCCAAGCAGCATTTTTCGTTTTTTTTCTAAATTCTTAAGCTTAGCCTTCAATTTTAAATTGATAACGGTTATTGCTCCTTCCAGGTGATGCAAAACCTCTATTGTTGGAAATATTTATTTAAAAATGTTTTACAACAGGTGAATTTTTTAAAACTTTGATAAAGAAATAATTTTTGAAGATTAAATAATTTTTTTATGATAACCATAAACCGTTCCACTGAAATATTTTATTCTTTTTTCTATTTAATCAAATTTAAGTATTTCCAGCAAAGTTCAAATTAAACAATATTTTATCAGAGGCATTTTCAGTGTCGATTCAAATGATGTTTACTTTTATTTCATGTTTGAAATTTCTTTCAATGAATGAGTTGATGATAAATAAACAAAGGGGGGTTCAGGGGGTCTCTCCCTGATTTAAAAAAAAATCTCACTATTAAAAAATGGTTATAATATTAAAAAATGGTTATAAAAACTTTAATTCTAAACCGTGTTTTTAAGGTTTTGTTTAACATCTTAAAAAGTATGTGTATTGAATTACTTTTTATTTAAAATTGAGCGGGATGAGGGGGAAATAAGTTTTATCTATAGAAATTGGTATTCAATAATAACCTTTATTGTGAAGCGAAGGTGGAGAGATTTGCCTCAATTATACATTTATACCAATTGCAGAAATGGATGGAGGGAGCAAAGGACATTAAAGAGAAAAAAAAATAAGGGGTTTCAGAAGGTCCCATGACTTTTTTTCTATTTTGAAAAAATACTCTTTAAAAACGGGGATGGGGATTTCACACATTAAATCTAAACAGGTGGTATTTTTAAAGGTTTTTTTTTACAGCTTAACGAAGTGGTATATGGCATCAAAAAAGAATCCTAGCGGGAAGACTGTTGACTATTGCATCTAAACGATAATTCTTATTTATTTTAACACACACAGTTTGATAAGCCTTTTATCCCCCGAGCAACGGCGGGCATATCAGCTAGTTCTTGATAAAATTCAATATTTTCTTTGAAACACGATTGAATTTAGGTTCATTTGACTCTTTTATTTGAATTGAACATTTGAATGGCTTGATACAGATTTTCGTTTCTTGTTTTTAATATCTGAATGTCAATTAATTCTTATATAACTTATTTAATTGTATAGCATCTAGAACTCCTGTTTTATTCAGGCACCAAAATTATTTAACAAACCCCAAATTCCTTTACTCTGTATCTCCTCTCCACCTTCCCCTAAGAACCCTACTTTGAGAACTTTTAATTTACAGTATTTTTCTCTTTTAGGGTTGGAGATGGTAATCTTCTTCCTGGATTAGAACTGGGAGTTAGGACCATGAGGAAAGGAGAATATGCTCGATTTATTGTCGATTCTTCATATGCTTATGGAGAAATGGGGTGCCCACCTCGCATACCTGGTGGTGCCTCGATTCTATATGAAGTACAAATGCTTAGTTTCATCCCGGCGAAAGACGTCATTGAGTTTGAAGACATGACCCCGGAAGAACAGAAGAAGGCCCCGTTCGAGAAAATAACTTCGGTGTTTCAGTGTGAAAACACAGTCGCAAATGAGTTGTTTCGTAAGCGGTCTTACAAGCAGGCCATTGCACGCTACAGGAAAGTAGTCAAGGTGCTAGAAGATGTTTCAGTCAAGGATGAAGCGGAGGATGACAAAAGAAACGAGTACTTACTGAAGCTGTACTTAAATTTAGCTCAGTGTTACCTTTCAATGCAGAACCCGCAAAAAACGATCATTTATGCAGATTTGGCTTTGAAGATAAATCCAAACCATGTTAAAGGCCTGTATCGGATGGGTTATGCATTGTTCCTTTTGGAAGAGTACCCGCGGGCTGAATATTTCCTGAACAAGGCCAAGCAGCATAAACCTTATGAGAAAAGTATCACTACAGCTATTGTGAAACTCCAGCAAAAGCGCCAGCTTTATGATGATTGGGAAAAGAAGTTTTGCCGAAACATGTTTGGACCGATTCCAGAGAAAAAGTCGCCAAGAACGAAGGATCAAGAAGAGTTCTTCTTATGCGTCTGTGAAGAAGTCGATTGCTTCTTGAAAACAGATGAGACCGAACTTGAGTTTCCTTCTGGCCTCACAGAGGAACAGTTGGATATTTTGAAAGATGTTGCTCAAGAGAAAGATCTGGCCTTTGTGAGTAAAATTATGATGGGCCGTAAGATAAACAAACTGGCGAAAAAGAAAAATTCACTGTGAACATTTTAATTTATCATTTTAAAATGTTAAAACTTATTTTGTACAAATACTTTAATTTTGTAGTATCATTTTGTACAAATGTTAAGTTCAACATTTTCATTGAATATAACCATCTTTATTATGAATATAATCATGTTTCGAAAATGTGCTTCCATCATAATTTTGTAAATTCATTCACTGGAAATGCAAGAATGGTTACTGTATATACCAATCTTTTATATAATGTTTATATCATTCTTAGTTCTTCATGAAATTTCCAATTGCATATTTTTTTTAAAATAAATGTCAACATACAGTTTGTAGTTAATGTTATTGTGTGATTTTATCAAATTTAAACACCAGGCCCGTGCTGGGTACCTTCAGAGGGCGGTGGACAAAGGGTGAAAGGGCACCGCTATAAATTATATTAGTAAAAAACCCGTAATTTTCTGTTATGGTACCTTATTGGCGACGTTTTACAAATTACTTTTCACATTGAGCAATATACTGCTATTTGAGATGTTTTGATTGTTTTTTATTTTAATATTTGATTTTTGTTACATTAGATTTTTAGTGACACTATTTTAAAATGGATAATCAGTCATCTTATTAAGAATAACATTGAACCCTATAATTAATGAAAAACTGATAGCTGATTTCCGTTTTTTACCATTTTGCATATGCACTTATACGCATTTTACATTTATTTTGGTGCACTTAATTTCAAAATTTTGTCAACAATGTGAATCCCAAGTAAAATTGGAGGGACTTGGGGTCCTCCCTCCACCAGAAGAATTTTGAAACTTCCCCCACAAAATCGAGATTTAGCTTATTTTGAGACCTTTTGGATTACACCAAAAGAGGACCACTCCTTGTAAGTAAGATAATTTTCAAGGAAAAACAGTATATAATGGATTTAAAAATTTCGAGGGGGGTTCGGGGTCTTTCCTCAAACAAAAGTTTTGAATATTTACTTTTAAAAGTATTGTTTTGACTCATTTTGGGACCCTGTGGGTGGGACCCTGTGGGTTACACCCGGAGAGAACTGCAACTTGTAAGTTGCATTAAAATAAAACTAATAAATTTCACTGCAGCTGCAATAAAGAAGGGCGCTCTGAAAACACTGCCTGGTCTTCCCCTATCAAAGTATGCATTTTTTTTTTTTTTTTTTGCAAATCAACACCTTTCCCTAGCATTCAACGTGTTTATCTAAACTAAGGGCCAAATAAAAAATCAACGTTGTGGCCTTATACAATTTTGTAACTCATGTTTGACAGAAAGTAGCCTTAAAATAAGAGAAACATTATTTTTTGCGTGTAAAAACAGGAGCGTCCCTGCCCTCACGCTTTCTAAGGTATTACTTGTTTTGGCGTGTTGAACCACTAGGGTGTTTCGAAAAAAAAACTTTTTATTATGAAATTTTATTGATTTTAATTTATGAAAACTTAAATTTTATCTAAAATTTTACCATCATACATACACTTATTAAAATTGCAAAAAACGTTTTTTATGTTATAACCACAATATCCATGGAAAAATTACCTAGGCAAATGCCTCAAAGGTTTTTAACAAGACTTTAAAAAAAAAGGTCAATTTTTGAGGCCAAAAAAATTTGAAAAAAAAAATTATTATTAAAAATAAATAAATTAATATTGTAAGTAAAATAAATTAATTTACTGTCCGATTTTCTTCCAATTTTAGTATGTCATTATTTAAGTCATGTCTAAGGTAAAACCGTTGCAGATTCTTCTGTTTCAGTTATTATTTCGTGGTTTTTGAGCGATGTTTTATTTTTTTCAACTATCCAATTTTTGTCAAATAATTTTTAAAAATTCATATTTTAATTTTTTTTTAAATTTAAAGTGGAATGTTCGTATTTCGTATTCAGCACTGAAAAATAGCATTAAACATGCATCATAAGTCTCGATTGCTATTAATTGATTTTTTGAAAATTTTTTTGATCATTTTTTTAAAAATAAAAAAAAATTAAACTTCCCGTGGACCTATTTTGTCCGAATTTTAGTATGTTATTATTGAGGTCATTCCCAAGTAAAAACCGTTCGGAAACCACAGGAATTTAAACAAATGTGTAGGTAAGTGAAAAACTCTAGTCCAAAAGGCGTCATATCGGTCACAAGACTTTAAAATTTTATTTAAAAAAATTGAAAGTTGTTAAAGTTCTATTTTTGCTCAAATATTAAAGAATATGCATAGAAGAACATATTAAAAATACTTCTTAAGGATTTATTGGTTAATATATCTCCCAAAATTTACTACGAAAGTCGTCGTTCACCCATAGAATAATGATATCAGCTGGTTTGCTTTACTTGATATAGCATAATATAAACAAGATTCGTAGCGCCACCTAGCGAGTGCTTGCGCCGCCAATACGGTCATCTGTGAGCCCCTTTGTGATTAAATTATCAAAAGTCTCATTTTTTTCCCTTGGGAAAATGTAATTTCAATGTTGTCACACTCAAAGGTCTGAACCACACGTCCACGGCCATTGCGTGAATGGAAATCGAAAAGCACGGAATATTGTATAAGTTAGGGGCTATTTTGGCGCTGGGATCGTGTCACATCAGGACTGGCGGAGAAAAAAAGCATTTTCAATCACATGACTCGGAAATTAGCAACTTTTTTCCTGTCCTCCACGTCGTCAAAAGCAACGTCATGTGCGAATGCTCTATAGTCCTCCGAAAGGACAGATTGAATGAACGTCACAGCCAATTAAAATTTTGTACACAAAAATGTACTGCCTCATACAAAACATACAGGATTCACCGCGTCACCTAGTGAGCGCTTGTGTAAGCGGCTCTGTGACCTAAATATCCTTTTTAGATTTCCGATAGGCAAGAGAGGGTTTACAACTAAACCCTACACTTGCACTTCCGTTCCGCATTTTTTGCATGCATCAAGATTCACGCTCAAGCAAGTTCAAGCATTTCTCCATTGACGTGGACCGTGTTTCTTGCCGTTGTGTTTACTGTTTGTGCATATAGTTTCTAACAAGATGACCACCTCAGTGTCTGCCAGGTATGTTTAATCTTTTAATTTTCTGTATTATTGATCTTTTTAATTACATTTTTGTCTCCATGCGTTCCCCTTACCTTACCTTACAAATTCAGTTAGATTTAAAAAGATGACGGAAAACGTGCGAGTTCTCCATTGGTAAATGGCCATAATTTCTATAATATTGTTAATAAACTCTAAAAAAACCACGTGTTCGATAACTTAAGAAATTCAATGGAACGACCACTGTAATATACCTGCAACGATTAAAGTTTATTAATTTTCAATTAATTAGTGTCATAGAGAAGGAGGCATCATTTTTTTATACGGCTAATTGGTGTTATTATGTATTATTTTAGTTGCAAGCACATTGATGATTTTGCATTTTAAATTATTGTTATATCATCAAAAGGTGACAAACTACCTATGGACTTGTATTAATATTAAAAAATTTTCAATCTCATTCTTTTTGTTAGCTTATTTGCATTTAAGAGTTATTAAGAAAAAGTTAAGCCTAAAAACCACATGCTTTTTGAATAAACCTAATATTGTTCAGATATGTTGCTATTGGGATGTGAGTGACTTAGTATCATCCAATTTCTCTAATAAATTATGACAGCAATAATTTTAATTGTTTTCAATTATTTTATTATCTATTTTATAATATTGGTGCTGGATCAACAACATAAATAGAATTAATTTTTATAAGTAATATTAACGAAAATGATGCTAGATGGGAATATTGAGCCATAGCAAATCTTGTGGTTTTAAAAAAATAATGTTAATTAAAAAGTAACTTACTTTATTTATTTATTATGCAAAGCTATTTTGCTAGTCAGTTTTCATTTTACCTTTTAAAATGCTTTTTTCTTTAGCTGCTCTATTTAAAGCTACTTTTTCAAAGTTTTTAGTAATATCATACGTAATTGACAAATGATGCAGTACCTATTTTTAATTTGATATGGTGTTGAATTTTCAGTTTATATTTTTTAAATGCTATCTTTTTAAAATGTTTAAGAAATTTTGCTTTAGTAGGCGTATTTAGAGTTGTTGAAAGCAACCTTCATCATGGCTCATGGAGATACTTGAGCTACAATGAAAGGGAAAATGTGAATAGTGTTTATACATAGAAACATGATCTAAATAAAAATTATTACCACTTAGTTTTAGAGGGAAAATATCAAAACCAGGGTTTTCAACCTGCCCAAAAAACAAATAAACCCACCTGGGTTGTTTAATTATAAAATATAAGCAAAATCTTATAAATCCCAACAAACTTATCTTTGCAGTGTAAGGATACATTTACCTTCGGTAGTAAAAAAGTTATGGAATAAATTTGTTATATTGCTATTTCCAAAATCCTGTGGGTAAATTTTTTTTTTCGATTTCAAACTTTCATACCCCCACATTTTGTGCTAAAGGGCATTTAAATATGGTGTCCAATTGTTTAAGTAAAAATATTAATATTAACAGACTGCTCAAGAGCATCAAAAAATTACATTAACATCTAATAAAGATTTTGAAACAAAAATAATAGTACTAACAGAAACTGCACAAAATCTTAAAAAAAAATCTTTTTTTTAATGCAAATCAAATTTTAATTCAAAATTATTTTTTGAAATTCAATACATGTACTCTTACTCTTATATTGTGCCTAGAGGCATTAAAAAATCACATAAAAAACTTTGTTTCATATTTTGAGTTAAGCGATTCTAAAGTATGAAAATATTAATTTTATCTAAACTGATCACTAATTCTGTATAAAAATAATGTTAATTAAAAAGAGACTTACTTTATTTATGTATTATGCAAGGCTATTTTACTAGTCAGTTTTCATTTTACCTTTTAAAATGCTTTTTTCTTTAGCTGCTCTATTTAAAGCTACTTTTTCAAAGTTTTTAGTAATATCATACGTAATTGACAAATGATGCAGTACCTATTTTTAATTTGATATGGTGTTGAATTTTCAGTTTATATTTTTTAAATGCTATCTTTTTAAAATGTTTAAGAAATTTTGCTTTAGTAGGCGTATTTAGAGTTGTTGAAAGCAACCTTCATCATGGCTCATGGAGATACTTGAGCTACAATGAAAGGGAAAATGTGAATAGTGTTTATACATAGAAACATGATCTAAATAAAAATTATTACCACTTAGTTTTAGAGGGAAAATATCAAAACCAGGGTTTTCAACCTGCCCAAAAAACAAATAAACCCACCTGGGTTGTTTAATTATAAAATATAAGCAAAATCTTATAAATCCCAACAAACTTATCTTTGCAGTGTAAGGATACATTTACCTTCGGTAGTAAAAAAGTTATGGAATAAATTTGTTATATTGCTATTTCCAAAATCCTGTGGGTAAATTTTTTTTTTCGATTTCAAACTTTCATACCCCCACATTTTGTGCTAAAGGGCATTTAAATATGGTGTCCAATTGTTTAAGTAAAAATATTAATATTAACAGACTGCTCAAGAGCATCAAAAAATTACATTAACATCTAATAAAGATTTTGAAACAAAAATAATAGTACTAACAGAAACTGCACAAAATCTTAAAAAAAAAATCTTTTTTTTAATGCAAATCAAATTTTAATTCAAAATTATTTTTTGAAATTCAATACATGTACTCTTACTCTTATATTGTGCCTAGAGGCATTAAAAAATCACATAAAAAACTTTGTTTCATATTTTGAGTTAAGCGATTCTAAAGTATGAAAATATTAATTTTATCTAAACTGATCACTAATTCTGTATAAAAAATAATGTTAATTAAAAAGAGACTTACTTTATTTATGTATTATGCAAGGCTATTTTACTAGTCAGTTTTCATTTTACCTTTTAAAATGCTTTTTTCTTTAGCTGCTCTATTTAAAGCTACTTTTTCAAAGTTTTTAGTAATATCATACGTAATTGACGAATGATGCAGTACCTTACAAACATTTTTTAAATTTATTTGACACCTTTTTTGTAAATTTGTGCAAAATGCGAAAATGAAATGTTTTTTGATGCCCTTGAGCAATTTGTAAATATTATTTTTGCTTCAAATTTTTTACACCTTTTTCTAATGCCTTTGGGCTCAAAATAAGGGTGTATTTAATTAGTTCTCTGGCCACACAACCCGGCTTTCTGAACTATAATTGAAAATATGCTTAATCGGATTCAGTTCTTATAACGATTAGATATATAATATCTTTTCTTTCAGACAAGTGCAAGAAGGTGTTGTATTTGAAATCCCACATGGAGATGATTCTTCTGATGAAAACTGTTTTGACGATGAAATTTTCGATACGTATAAAAGGGACATGCAGAATTTAGCTAGAAGAAACAAGTACAAGAGTGGAGTTGCATCTTTTGCTGATATTAAAAAGCATATGAAACCTATTACTGAGGATGAATTAGTACTGAAAGAGGTATGGTATTTGATTGTTGTTTTACTATCATCCTTGTTCTGTTTTTTGCATTAACAATAACATACCAGTTTTAGTACTGAGTTAACGCCTTTTGATGAAATGCTGGTCTAAAAGTCAGTTAGCAGGCGAGAGCACCAAGTCTTTTGGTAAATGAAAAATAAATACCAGAGTATCTAATCTAGTGTTGCTTCTATCTAGTATCTAATCTAGTGTCTTTTGATTGTTTTGATATTGTTGCATATAATTTGTACAAATTTGTCAGGGGCGTCATTTCAGTTTTTGGTTGGGGGGGGCAAGGATTTTTTTTAAGTGAGGCCGAGCCATGCCGTAACCAGACTTGTTTTTTCTTTTGGGGGGGGGTGACTCCACATCATACGTTCTAAGTAAAAATGGGGGGTCTGGGGGTCACCCCCAGAAAAATTTTTAAATTTTGCTTCATTTTTACAACATTTAAGTTACATCCGAAGAGAACAGCCCCTTGTAAACCACATAATTTCTAGAGAAAAAAGTTACAAATAAACGTCAAAGTTTCAAGGGGAGCCGGAGGTCCTCCCTCAGAATTGTTTTTGAAAATTTCCCTTTAAACTAGGGTTTTATCTCCCTTGCAACCTCGTTGGGGAGCACCCAGAGGGAACTGCTTGTTGTGAGTGGCAGAATTTTAAGGAAAATATACTGTATAACATAATATATATATAAAAATTTTAAAGGGGGGTCTGGGGGTCCTCCCCCTGAAAGGTTTTTGAAATTTGCCTCTTTAAAGTAGTGTTTCAGCTCATTTTGAGGTCCTTTGGGTTACATTCAAAAAGAACAGTTCCTTGTAAAGCATAGAATTTTCTAGGGGAAAAAAAGTTATAAATAAACGTAAAATTTTCAAGGGGGGGCGGAGATCCTCCCCCATTTTGAAAATTCCCCTTTAAACCAGACTCCTAGGGGCTTCAAACTCTTTGGTTCCCAAATGGAACTGCTTCTTGTAAGCGGCAGAATTTTCAAGGGAGACAAATTGTATAACAGACATCAAAGGTCAGGAGGGGGATTGGGGGTTCTCCCCCAGAAAATTTTGAAATTAGACCCTCAAAAGTAGTGCTTTAACTGCTTTTGGTATGTTTTGAGTTAAATTTGTTGCTCCTTGTGGAAGTTACAAAATTTTCCAGGGACTCTCAGCAATTTTTCACTTAAGAATGGAAACCTTGTGGGGGGGGCAATTGTCCCCCCTAAATGACGCCCATGAAATTCGTCAATAAACTTGACTAATCCGAAATTGACAATAGGTTTAATTCAGAGCCATTGGAGAGAGCCTGAGAAGTAATTTTTGCCCAAGTTTATAAAGAAAAAAAATTACAAACCTAATTGTTATTTGTGACAAACAAGTATTTATTTTGTTATAATCAAAATTCAGTGAAAACTACAGATCTATGCCAAAAAAAGAAAATGAGATTTCTTCCTGAATACCTGGAAATTAGCTTTTCCTTGCATTTTGATTGATGGGGAGGAAAACAACATATCATGATAAAATCAGCAATTTTCACTAAAAATCCCATTTTTGCTTATAATTACATCTAAGTTCTTGCTTATGAAATTAAGCTAATTTTTAATAACCATGACAAATTGTTAAAGTTTTGGCAATTTATTTAAATATTTGATGTTCAAAACAACTTAGTGATATTTAATGGGTCAATTAATAGTATTGAACCAAATTTAGCTTAATTTTGGACAAAACAAATTGTGTTCTGGGGAAATATTGGGCCTTAAAACATTTTCTGCACCCCTGCACTAGGCTTTTTTTGGACCCAAATTTTTTTCTATGCCTTTTACACGAGAATATTTAAGTCAAATTTTAACCTTCATGCATTTATAGGTTAGGATTAATACTTATATCCTAGCGAAAAGGTGGGTTCTCTTCTAAATTATTTAACTCTGGACCTTTCAGAGTGACCTTTTCTATTTACAAATCGTAAAAAGCCCTTAACTAAAAGCAATTCATAGCACTTAAAATTTAGATTTGAGAGATCTCATCTATGTTGATGATATAGTACATTTAATTTTTATAGAAAATTCATGGGACTAATTTGCTAATTAAAAATGTTAGAGTTATCCAAGTTTCACTGTTTTAACAGGTAAATATTTCTATCTGTTATCACTAAACATCAATGTTTCTTTACAGGATTTGAAGCATGGCATTGGTATTGTAGTCCCTGAAGATTCCCTCATCTCATTTCATTATGAAGCTTTTGTTGAAGGCAGGGCTGATCCTTTTGACTCAACCAGGATTAGGGATAAACCTTACAAGTGTTTGTAAGTACTAGTTCTCTTCTCTTAGGCACACTTTTTGAGTGTAATGGTGCCCACTATTATCAGCTAATAAATGAAGTTTGAGGGTGACCTCCCAGGGGTCGATTCAGCTGAAGATCGGGGCTGTTGCCCCTTCACAAAATTCCACCTGCTAAAAACGGACCCTTCACAAAATTCAAATTCTTAAAACGACCCTTTCTCAAAATTCAAATTAGATTTAATCATTATTTGCAAAAAAAAAAAAAAATCGCAAGATCTTGTTTGTTATAAATCAAAAAGTTTTTTATGATAATTTAGAAAATTATAATATAATTTGACTTCAATATTTCTCAAAAATATTTTCTCTTTCACTAAAATTGGCCCCAAAAATTAAAACCTTGAATGACCCCTGCATAGCTGCCAAGTACTCCGATTTTATCGGAGTTATTCCTATTTTTGGTTTCTTCTCCGATAATTCGATTTTTCCCTAAAAACTCCGATTTTCGCGATTTTTTAACCCTTTCGGAACTTTGTTGCAATCGTAATAAAAAAAAAACAATTTTAATTTCTAAAAGCCTTTAGAGTTATTTCAAGGTGTCTACTAGAAAGTCCTGAAATCGCATTACAGTCCTAAATTTCAATGAAAGATTGCGAATTTTCATTTATGCTTCGGAACTTTTGCCTGTAAAGTTGGCTTTTTGCATTTCCATGACGGGTTGAAAAAAAAAACTTGACGTTCGCGATCGCGTTTTTCTTTCTTCGCGTTGATGTCTTTAGTTTTAAATAAAAAGCTTGTTTTTGGAGAAAGTGTTAACTAATAGAAGGCTAATTACAAAATTAAAAGAAAACAAAGAGAAATTATCATTTGAATAAAACTCAGTTAAGAGTTTAAATATCAAACAAAGAATTACAAATGGTAAACAGTATGGAGAAATTCGGTTGTGTAGACTGTAGATGATATGTATATGAAAATATTAAGTTAAATTCTATTACTTAAGTATTATTAAATTTTTTTATCTGAATTATTTGTGCTTAGTAGTTCAAATATTAACTAAAAGAGCAGCTTAAGTTTTAAAATAGGTGGGTAGGCTTTCATATGTAGTCCGTGAAAGTACTCCTATTTTTTCCCCCATCAGGTTGGCAGCTATGCCCCTGCATCCACTGTATTCTGTGATCATCCCTCTCAAACATGGCTTACAACTTGGGCACCAATTAACCTCAAATGTGTGCATTTTAATACTGTTAAACGAGGTGATATTTCAACACAGCACAGTTCTAATTTACAAAATGACATGATCCTAAAATTTAGGAATAAATCTAATTGTCTTTCAAAGGCAACTTGAACATAATTAAAAATTAAACTTTGAAAATAAATCTGAACATTTCACAAGCCAAATTTGATGTGTAACACAGGAACTCAATCAGGGCTTCCATAGGCTACTAAAGTGACTATTTTATGGGTTTGGCAATTATGGCTACTATTTTTAGGTTAAATTGGGCTAAAATTGACTATATTTAGTGAAATCATCAGCTGTTTTTTTGCAACTATTTTCTTTCCCCTTCGAAATTTCTTTTTTCTGACCCACAGGGGGGTTTGGAGCGTTTTCGACGTTTTTGAGCCCAGCGGCGTCCCAAATGACCCCAGATCTTCGTTATTTCGCAGGAAGGTACATAGCAACAATATCTAGAAAGGCATTTTTCAGATTTTGAATATTCGAATTTTAAGGGGTCTGAATATTCCAAAAACCCGTTTTTGCTTAGCATAAACCAAATTTTACATTTTCGAAGAAAACAGTACCGAGAAATCGATATTACGAAGTGAACTGTTGGTAATGCCTTCTTGAGAGTATTTCAAAGAAAGTAATTTCTGGATTTCTCGATATTCCATTCTGGAGGGGGTGCACGGAGGTTTGAATATTTACTCCCGTTTTTAGTTCTTGCATTCTAGTATCCACATTATTAATGTGATTGTTATGAAATTTTAGCATATTGTTCTTCACACAACCAGGAAAGTTAGCGAAAAAGAATTTTTAAAATCAATGCATTCCAAGCAGCATTTTTCGGTTTTTTTCTAAATTCTTAAGCTTAGCCTTCAATTTTAAATTGATAACGGTTATTGCTCCTTCCAGGTGATGCAAAACCTCTATTGTTGGAAATATTTATTTAAAAATGTTTTACAACAGGTGAATTTTTTAAAACTTTGATAAAGAAATAATTTTTGAAGATTAAATAATTTTTTTATGATAACCATAAACCGTTCCACTGAAATATTTTATTCTTTTTTCTATTTAATCAAATTTAAGTATTTCCAGCAAAGTTCAAATTAAACAATATTTTATCAGAGGCATTTTCAGTGTCGATTCAAATGATGTTTACTTTTATTTCATGTTTGAAATTTCTTTCAATGAATGAGTTGATGATAAATAAACAAAGGGGGGTTCAGGGGGTCTCTCCCTGATTTAAAAAAAAATCTCACTATTAAAAAATGGTTATAATATTAAAAAATGGTTATAAAAACTTTAATTCTAAACCGTGTTTTTAAGGTTTTGTTTAACATCTTAAAAAGTATGTGTATTGAATTACTTTTTATTTAAAATTGAGCGGGATGAGGGGGAAATAAGTTTTATCTATAGAAATTGGTATTCAATAATAACCTTTATTGTGAAGCGAAGGTGGAGAGATTTGCCTCAATTATACATTTATACCAATTGCAGAAATGGATGGAGGGAGCAAAGGACATTAAAGAGAAAAAAAAATAAGGGGTTTCAGAAGGTCCCATGACTTTTTTTCTATTTTGAAAAAATACTCTTTAAAAACGGGGATGGGGATTTCACACAATAAATCTAAACAGGTGGTATTTTTAAAGGTTTTTTTTACAGCTTAACGAAGTGGTATATGGCATCAAAAAAGAATCCTAGCGGGAAGACTGTTGACTATTGCATCTAAACGATAATTCTTATTTATTTTAACACACACAGTTTGATAAGCCTTTTATCCCCCGAGCAACGGCGGGCATATCAGCTAGTTCTTGATAAAATTCAATATTTTCTTTGAAACACGATTGAATTTAGGTTCATTTGACTCTTTTATTTGAATTGAACATTTGAATGGCTTGATACAGATTTTCGTTTCTTGTTTTTAATATCTGAATGTCAATTAATTCTTATATAACTTATTTAATTGTATAGCATCTAGAACTCCTGTTTTATTCAGGCACCAAAATTATTTAACAAACCCCAAATTCCTTTACTCTGTATCTCCTCTCCACCTTCCCCTAAGAACCCTACTTTGAGAACTTTTAATTTACAGTATTTTTCTCTTTTAGGGTTGGAGATGGTAATCTTCTTCCTGGATTAGAACTGGGAGTTAGGACCATGAGGAAAGGAGAATATGCTCGATTTATTGTCGATTCTTCATATGCTTATGGAGAAATGGGGTGCCCACCTCGCATACCTGGTGGTGCCTCGATTCTATATGAAGTACAAATGCTTAGTTTCATCCCGGCGAAAGACGTCATTGAGTTTGAAGACATGACCCCGGAAGAACAGAAGAAGGCCCCGTTCGAGAAAATAACTTCGGTGTTTCAGTGTGAAAACACAGTCGCAAATGAGTTGTTTCGTAAGCGGTCTTACAAGCAGGCCATTGCACGCTACAGGAAAGTAGTCAAGGTGCTAGAAGATGTTTCAGTCAAGGATGAAGCGGAGGATGACAAAAGAAACGAGTACTTACTGAAGCTGTACTTAAATTTAGCTCAGTGTTACCTTTCAATGCAGAACCCGCAAAAAACGATCATTTATGCAGATTTGGCTTTGAAGATAAATCCAAACCATGTTAAAGGCCTGTATCGGATGGGTTATGCATTGTTCCTTTTGGAAGAGTACCCGCGGGCTGAATATTTCCTGAACAAGGCCAAGCAGCATAAACCTTATGAGAAAAGTATCACTACAGCTATTGTGAAACTCCAGCAAAAGCGCCAGCTTTATGATGATTGGGAAAAGAAGTTTTGCCGAAACATGTTTGGACCGATTCCAGAGAAAAAGTCGCCAAGAACGAAGGATCAAGAAGAGTTCTTCTTATGCGTCTGTGAAGAAGTCGATTGCTTCTTGAAAACAGATGAGACCGAACTTGAGTTTCCTTCTGGCCTCACAGAGGAACAGTTGGATATTTTGAAAGATGTTGCTCAAGAGAAAGATCTGGCCTTTGTGAGTAAAATTATGATGGGCCGTAAGATAAACAAACTGGCGAAAAAGAAAAATTCACTGTGAACATTTTAATTTATCATTTTAAAATGTTAAAACTTATTTTGTACAAATACTTTAATTTTGTAGTATCATTTTGTACAAATGTTAAGTTCAACATTTTCATTGAATATAACCATCTTTATTATGAATATAATCATGTTTCGAAAATGTGCTTCCATCATAATTTTGTAAATTCATTCACTGGAAATGCAAGAATGGTTACTGTATATACCAATCTTTTATATAATGTTTATATCATTCTTAGTTCTTCATGAAATTTCCAATTGCATATTTTTTTTAAAATAAATGTCAACATACAGTTTGTAGTTAATGTTATTGTGTGATTTTATCAAATTTAAACACCAGGCCCGTGCTGGGTACCTTCAGAGGGCGGTGGACAAAGGGTGAAAGGGCACCGCTATAAATTATATTAGTAAAAAACCCGTAATTTTCTGTTATGGTACCTTATTGGCGACGTTTTACAAATTACTTTTCACATTGAGCAATATACTGCTATTTGAGATGTTTTGATTGTTTTTTATTTTAATATTTGATTTTTGTTACATTAGATTTTTAGTGACACTATTTTAAAATGGATAATCAGTCATCTTATTAAGAATAACATTGAACCCTATAATTAATGAAAAACTGATAGCTGATTTCCGTTTTTTACCATTTTGCATATGCACTTATACGCATTTTACATTTATTTTGGTGCACTTAATTTCAAAATTTTGTCAACAATGTGAATCCCAAGTAAAATTGGAGGGACTTGGGGTCCTCCCTCCACCAGAAGAATTTTGAAACTTCCCCCACAAAATCGAGATTTAGCTTATTTTGAGACCTTTTGGATTACACCAAAAGAGGACCACTCCTTGTAAGTAAGATAATTTTCAAGGAAAAACAGTATATAATGGATTTAAAAATTTCGAGGGGGGTTCGGGGTCTTTCCTCAAACAAAAGTTTTGAATATTTACTTTTAAAAGTATTGTTTTGACTCATTTTGGGACCCTATGGGTTACACCCGGAGAGAACTGCAACTTGTAAGTTGCATTAAAATAAAACTAATAAATTTCACTGCAGCTGCAATAAAGAAGGGCGCTCTGAAAACACTGCCTGGTCTTCCCCTATCAAACTATGCATTTTTTTTTTTTTGCAAATCAACACCTTTCCCTAGCATTCCACGTGTTTATTTAAACTAAGGGCCAAATAAAAAATCAACGTTGTGGCCTTATACAATTTTGTAACTCATGTTTGACAGAAAGTAGCCTTAAAATAAGAGAAACATTATTTTTTGCGTGTAAAAACAGGAGCGTCCCTGCCCTCACGCTTTCTAAGGTATTACTTGTTTTGGCGTGTTGAACTGGTTGAACCACTAGGGTGTTTCGAAAAAAAAACTTTTTATTATGAAATTTTATTGATTTTAATTTATGAAAACTTAAATTTTATCTAAAATATTACCATCATACATACACTTATTAAAATTGCAAAAAACGTTTTTTATGTTATAACCACAATATCCATGGAAAAATTACCTAGGCAAATGCCTCAAAGGTTTTTAACAAGACTTTAAAAAAAAGGTCAATTTTTGAGGCCAAAAAAATTTGAAAAAAAAAATTATTATTAAAAATAAATAAATTAATATTGTAAGTAAAATAAATTAATTTACTGTCCGATTTTCTTCCAATTTTAGTATGTCATTATTTAAGTCATGTCTAAGGTAAAACCGTTGCAGATTCTTCTGTTTCAGTTATTATTTCGTGGTTTTTGAGCGATGTTTTATTTTTTTCAACTATCCAATTTTTGTCAAATAATTTTTAAAAATTCATATTTTAATTTTTTTTTAAATTTAAAGTGGAATGTTCGTATTTCGTATTCAGCACTGAAAAATAGCATATAAACATGCATCATAAGTCTCGATTGCTATTAATTGATTTTTTGAAAATTTTTTTGATCATTTTTTTAAAAATAAAAAAAAATTAAACTTCCCGTGGACCTATTTTGTCCGAATTTTAGTATGTTATTATTGAGGTCATTCCCAAGTAAAAACCGTTCGGAAACCACAGGAATTTAAACAAATGTGTAGGTAAGTGAAAAACTCTAGTCCAAAAGGCGTCATATCGGTCACAAGACTTTAAAATTTTATTTAAAAAAATTGAAAGTTGTTAAAGTTCTATTTTTGCTCAAATATTAAA
Source organism: Tetragnatha montana (assembly GCA_963680715.1). Classification (NCBI taxonomy): domain Eukaryota; kingdom Metazoa; phylum Arthropoda; class Arachnida; order Araneae; family Tetragnathidae; genus Tetragnatha; species Tetragnatha montana. The sequence goes on along the minus strand of OY796683.1, from coordinate 4,339,812 downwards.
GAATATGCATAGAAGAACATATTAAAAATACTTCTTAAGGATTTATTGGTTAATATATCTCCCAAAATTTACTACGAAAGTCGTCGTTCACCCATAGAATAATGATATCAGCTGGTTTGCTTTACTTGATATAGCATAATATAAACAAGATTCGTAGCGCCACCTAGCGAGTGCTTGCGCCGCCAATACGGTCATCTGTGAGCCCCTTTGTGATTAAATTATCAAAAGTCTCATTTTTTTCCCTTGGGAAAATGTAATTTCAATGTTGTCACACTCAAAGGTCTGAACCACACGTCCACGGCCATTGCGTGAATGGAAATCGAAAAGCACGGAATATTGTATAAGTTAGGGGCTATTTTGGCGCTGGGATCGTGTCACATCAGGACAGGCGGAGAAAAAAAGCATTTTCAATCACATGACTCGGAAATTAGCAACTTTTTTCCTGTCCTCCACGTCGTCAAAAGCAACGTCATGTGCGAATGCTCTATAGTCCTCCGAAAGGACAGATTGAATGAACGTCACAGCCAATTAAAATTTTGTACACAAAAATGTACTGCCTCATACAAAACATACAGGATTCACCGCGTCACCTAGTGAGCGCTTGTGTAAGCGGCTCTGTGACCTAAATATCCTTTTTAGATTTCCGATAGGCAAGAGAGGGTTTACAACTAAACCCTACACTTGCACTTCCGTTCCGCATTTTTTGCATGCATCAAGATTCACGCTCAAGCAAGTTCAAGCATTTCTCTATTGACGTGGACCGTGTTTCTTGCCGTTGTGTTTACTGTTTGTGCATATAGTTTCTAACAAGATGACCACCTCAGTGTCTGCCAGGTATGTTTAATCTTTTAATTTTCTGTATTATTGATCTTTTTAATTACATTTTTGTCTCCATGCGTTCCCCTTACCTTACCTTACAAATTCAGTTAGATTTAAAAAGATGACGGACAACGTGCGAGTTCTCCATTGGTAAATGGCCATAATTTCTATAATATTGTTAATAAACTCTAAAAAAACCACGTGTTCGATAACTTAAGAAATTCAATGGAACGACCACTGTAATATACCTGCAACGATTAAAGTTTATTAATTTTCAATTAATTAGTGTCATAGAGAAGGAGGCATCATTTTTTTATACGGCTAATTGGTGTTATTATGTATTATTTTAGTTGCAAGCACATTGATGATTTTGCATTTTAAATTATTGTTATATCATCAAAAGGTGACAAACTACCTATGGACTTGTATTAATATTAAAAAATTTTCAATCTCATTCTTTTTGTTAGCTTATTTGCATTTAAGAGTTATTAAGAAAAAGTTAAGCCTAAAAACCACATGCTTTTTGAATAAACCTAATATTGTTCAGATATGTTGCTATTGGGATGTGAGTGACTTAGTATCATCCAATTTCTCTAATAAATTATGACAGCAATAATTTTAATTGTTTTCAATTATTTTATTATCTATTTTATAATATTGGTGCTGGATCAACAACATAAATAGAATTAATTTTTATAAGTAATATTAACGAAAATGATGCTAGATGGGAATATTGAGCCATAGCAAATCTTGTGGTTTTAAAAAAATAATGTTAATTAAAAAGTAACTTACTTTATTTATTTATTATGCAAAGCTATTTTGCTAGTCAGTTTTCATTTTACCTTTTAAAATGCTTTTTTCTTTAGCTGCTCTATTTAAAGCTACTTTTTCAAAGTTTTTAGTAATATCATACGTAATTGACAAATGATGCAGTACCTATTTTTAATTTGATATGGTGTTGAATTTTCAGTTTATATTTTTTAAATGCTATCTTTTTAAAATGTTTAAGAAATTTTGCTTTAGTAGGCGTATTTAGAGTTGTTGAATGCAACCTTCATCATGGCTCATGGAGATACTTGAGCTACAATGAAAGGGAAAATGTGAATAGTGTTTATACATAGAAACATGATCTAAATAAAAATTATTACCACTTAGTTTTAGAGGGAAAATATCAAAACCAGGGTTTTCAACCTGCCCAAAAAACAAATAAACCCACCTGGGTTGTTTAATTATAAAATATAAGCAAAATCTTATAAATCCCAACAAACTTATCTTTGCAGTGTAAGGATACATTTACCTTCGGTAGTAAAAAAGTTATGGAATAAATTTGTTATATTGCTATTTCCAAAATCCTGTGGGTAAATTTTTTTTTTCGATTTCAAACTTTCATACCCCCACATTTTGTGCTAAAGGGCATTTAAATATGGTGTCCAATTGTTTAAGTAAAAATATTAATATTAACAGACTGCTCAAGAGCATCAAAAAATTACATTAACATCTAATAAAGATTTTGAAACAAAAATAATAGTACTAACAGAAACTGCACAAAATCTTAAAAAAAAATCTTTTTTTTAATGCAAATCAAATTTTAATTCAAAATTATTTTTTGAAATTCAATACATGTACTCTTACTCTTATATTGTGCCTAGAGGCATTAAAAAATCACATAAAAAACTTTGTTTCATATTTTGAGTTAAGCGATTCTAAAGTATGAAAATATTAATTTTATCTAAACTGATCACTAATTCTGTATAAAAAATAATGTTAATTAAAAAGAGACTTACTTTATTTATGTATTATGCAAGGCTATTTTACTAGTCAGTTTTCATTTTACCTTTTAAAATGCTTTTTTCTTTAGCTGCTCTATTTAAAGCTACTTTTTCAAAGTTTTTAGTAATATCATACGTAATTGACGAATGATGCAGTACCTTACAAACATTTTTTAAATTTATTTGACACCTTTTTTGTAAATTTGTGCAAAATGCGAAAATGAAATGTTTTTTGATGCCCTTGAGCAATTTGTAAATATTATTTTTGCTTCAAATTTTTAACACCTTTTTCTAATGCCTTTGGGCTCAAAATAAGGGTGTATTTAATTAGTTCTCTGGCCACACAACCCGGCTTTCTGAACTATAATTGAAAATATGCTTAATCGGATTCAGTTCTTATAACGATTAGATATATAATATCTTTTCTTTCAGACAAGTGCAAGAAGGTGTTGTATTTGAAATCCCACATGGAGATGATTCTTCTGATGAAAACTGTTTTGACGATGAAATTTTCGATACGTATAAAAGGGACATGCAGAATTTAGCTAGAAGAAACAAGTACAAGAGTGGAGTTGCATCTTTTGCTGATATTAAAAAGCATATGAAACCTATTACTGAGGATGAATTAGTACTGAAAGAGGTATGGTATTTGATTGTTGTTTTACTATCATCCTTGTTCTGTTTTTTGCATTAACAATAACATACCAGTTTTAGTACTGAGTTAACGCCTTTTGATGAAATGCTGGTCTAAAAGTCAGTTAGCAGGCGAGAGCACCAAGTCTTTTGGTAAATGAAAAATAAATACCAGAGTATCTAATCTAGTGTTGCTTCTATCTAGTATCTAATCTAGTGTCTTTTGATTGTTTTGATATTGTTGCATATAATTTGTACAAATTTGTCAGGGGCGTCATTTCAGTTTTTGGTTGGGGGGGGCAAGGATTTTTTTTAAGTGAGGCCGAGCCATGCCGTAACCAGACTTGTTTTTTCTTTTGGGGGGGGGGTGACTCAACATCATACGTTCTAAGTAAAAATGGGGGGTCTGGGGGTCACCCCCAGAAAAATTTTTAAATTTTGCTTCATTTTTACAACATTTAAGTTACATCCGAAGAGAACAGCCCCTTGTAAACCACATAATTTCTAGAGAAAAAAGTTACAAATAAACGTCAAAGTTTCAAGGGGAGCCGGAGGTCCTCCCTCAGAATTGTTTTTGAAAATTTCCCTTTAAACTAGGGTTTTATCTCCCTTGCAACCTCGTTGGGGAGCACCCAGAGGGAACTGCTTGTTGTGAGTGGCAGAATTTTAAGGAAAATATACTGTATAACATAATATATATATAAAAATTTTAAAGGGGGGTCTGGGGGTCCTCCCCCTGAAAGGTTTTTGAAATTTGCCTCTTTAAAGTAGTGTTTCAGCTCATTTTGAGGTCCTTTGGGTTACATTCAAAAAGAACAGTTCCTTGTAAAGCATAGAATTTTCTAGGGGAAAAAAAGTTATAAATAAACGTAAAATTTTCAAGGGGGGGGCGGAGATCCTCCCCCATTTTGAAAATTCCCCTTTAAACCAGACTCCTAGGGGCTTCAAACTCTTTGGTTCCCAAAGGGAACTGCTTCTTGTAAGCGGCAGAATTTTCAAGGGAGACAAATTGTATAACAGACATCAAAGGTCAGGAGGGGGATTGGGGGTTCTCCCCCAGAAAATTTTGAAATTAGACCCTCAAAAGTAGTGCTTTAACTGCTTTTGGTATGTTTTGAGTTAAATTTGTTGCTCCTTGTGGAAGTTACAAAATTTTCCAGGGACTCTCAGCAATTTTTCACTTAAGAATGGAAACCTTGTGGGGGGGGGGGCAATTGTCCCCCCTAAATGACGCCCATGAAATTCGTCAATAAACTTGACTAATCCGAAAGTGACAATAGGTTTAATTCAGAGCCATTGGAGAGAGCCTGAGAAGTAATTTTTGCCCAAGTTTATAAAGAAAAAAAATTACAAACCTAATTGTTATTTGTGACAAACAAGTATTTATTTTGTTATAATCAAAATTCAGTGAAAACTACAGATCTATGCCAAAAAAAGAAAATGAGATTTCTTCCTGAATACCTGGAAATTAGCTTTTCCTTGCATTTTGATTGATGGGGAGGAAAACAACATATCATGATAAAATCAGCAATTTTCACTAAAAATCCCATTTTTGCTTATAATTACATCTAAGTTCTTGCTTATGAAATTAAGCTAATTTTTAATAACCATGACAAATTGTTAAAGTTTTGGCAATTTATTTAAATATTTGATGTTCAAAACAACTTAGTGATATTTAATGGGTCAATTAATAGTATTGAACCAAATTTAGCTTAATTTTGGACAAAACAAATTGTGTTCTGGGGAAATATTGGGCCTTAAAACATTTTCTGCACCCCTGCACTAGGCTTTTTTTGGACCCAAATTTTTTTCTATGCCTTTTACACGAGAATATTTAAGTCAAATTTTAACCTTCATGCATTTATAGGTTAGGATTAATACTTATATCCTAGCGAAAAGGTGGGTTCTCTTCTAAATTATTTAACTCTGGACCTTTCAGAGTGACCTTTTCTATTTACAAATCGTAAAAAGCCCTTAACTAAAAGCAATTCATAGCACTTAAAATTTAGATTTGAGAGATCTCATCTATGTTGATGATATAGTACATTTAATTTTTATAGAAAATTCATGGGACTAATTTGCTAATTAAAAATGTTAGAGTTATCCAAGTTTCACTGTTTTAACAGGTAAATATTTCTATCTGTTATCACTAAACATCAATGTTTCTTTACAGGATTTGAAGCATGGCATTGGTATTGTAGTCCCTGAAGATTCCCTCATCTCATTTCATTATGAAGCTTTTGTTGAAGGCAGGGCTGATCCTTTTGACTCAACCAGGATTAGGGATAAACCTTACAAGTGTTTGTAAGTACTAGTTCTCTTCTCTTAGGCACACTTTTTGAGTGTAATGGTGCCCACTATTATCAGCTAATAAATGAAGTTTGAGGGTGACCTCCCAGGGGTCGATTCAGCTGAAGATCGGGGCTGTTGCCCCTTCACAAAATTCCACCTGCTAAAAACGGACCCTTCACAAAATTCAAATTCTTAAAACGACCCTTTCTCAAAATTCAAATTAGATTTAATCATTATTTGCAAAAAAAAAAAAAAAAAATCGCAAGATCTTGTTTGTTATAAATCAAAAAGTTTTTTATGATAATTTAGAAAATTATAATATAATTTGACTTCAATATTTCTCAAAAATATTTTCTCTTTCACTAAAATTGGCCCCAAAAATTAAAACCTTGAATGACCCCTGCATAGCTGCCAAGTACTCCGATTTTATCGGAGTTATTCCTATTTTTGGTTTCTTCTCCGATAATTCGATTTTTCCCTAAAAACTCCGATTTTCGCGATTTTTTAACCCTTTCGGAACTTTGTTGCAATCGTAATAAAAAAAAAACAATTTTAATTTCTAAAAGCCTTTAGAGTTATTTCAAGGTGTCTACTAGAAAGTCCTGAAATCGCATTACAGTCCTAAATTTCAATGAAAGATTGCGAATTTTCATTTATGCTTCGGAACTTTTGCCTGTAAAGTTGGCTTTTTGCATTTCCATGACGGGTTGAAAAAAAAAACTTGACGTTCGCGATCGCGTTTTTCTTTCTTCGCGTTGATGTCTTTAGTTTTAAATAAAAAGCTTGTTTTTGGAGAAAGTGTTAACTAATAGAAGGCTAATTACAAAATTAAAAGAAAACAAAGAGAAATTATCATTTGAATAAAACTCAGTTAAGAGTTTAAATATCAAACAAAGAATTACAAATGGTAAACAGTATGGAGAAATTCGGTTGTGTAGACTGTAGATGATATGTATATGAAAATATTAAGTTAAATTCTATTACTTAAGTATTATTAAATTTTTTTATCTGAATTATTTGTGCTTAGTAGTTCAAATATTAACTAAAAGAGCAGCTTAAGTTTTAAAATAGGTGGGTAGGCTTTCATATGTAGTCCGTGAAAGTACTCCTATTTTTTCCCCCATCAGGTTGGCAGCTATGCCCCTGCATCCACTGTATTCTGTGATCATCCCTCTCAAACATGGCTTACAACTTGGGCACCAATTAACCTCAAATGTGTGCATTTTAATACTGTTAAACGAGGTGATATTTCAACACAGCACAGTTCTAATTTACAAAATGACATGATCCTAAAATTTAGGAATAAATCTAATTGTCTTTCAAAGGCAACTTGAACATAATTAAAAATTAAACTTTGAAAATAAATCTGAACATTTCACAAGCCAAATTTGATGTGTAACACAGGAACTCAATCAGGGCTTCCATAGGCTACTAAAGTGACTATTTTATGGGTTTGGCAATTATGGCTACTATTTTTAGGTTAAATTGGGCTAAAATTGACTATATTTAGTGAAATCATCAGCTGTTTTTTTGCAACTATTTTCTTTCCCCTTCGAAATTTCTTTTTTCTGACCCACAGGGGGGTTTGGAGCGTTTTCGACGTTTTTGAGCCCAGCGGCGTCCCAAATGACCCCAGATCTTCGTTATTTCGCAGGAAGGTACATAGCAACAATATCTAGAAAGGCATTTTTCAGATTTTGAATATTCGAATTTTAAGGGGTCTGAATATTCCAAAAACCCGTTTTTGCTTAGCATAAACCAAATTTTACATTTTCGAAGAAAACAGTACCGAGAAATCGATATTACGAAGAGAACTGTTGGTAATGCCTTCTTGAGAGTATTTCAAAGAAAGTAATTTCTGGATTTCTCGATATTCCATTCTGGAGGGGGTGCACGGAGGTTTGAATATTTACTCCCGTTTTTAGTTCTTGCATTCTAGTATCCACATTATTAATGTGATTGTTATGAAATTTTAAAAGAATTTTTAAAATCAATGCATTCCAAGCAGCATTTTTCGGTTTTTTTCTAAATTCTTAAGCTTAGCCTTCAATTTTAAATTGATAACGGTTATTGCTCCTTCCAGGTGATGCAAAACCTCTATTGTTGGAAATATTTATTTAAAAATGTTTTACAACAGGTGAATTTTTTAAAACTTTGATAAAGAAATAATTTTTGAAGATTAAATAATTTTTTTATGATAACCATAAACCGTTCCACTGAAATATTTTATTCTTTTTTCTATTTATTCAAATTTAAGTATTTCCAGCAAAGTTCAAATTAAACAATATTTTATCAGAGGCATTTTCAGTGTCGATTCAAATGATGTTTACTTTTATTTCATGTTTGAAATTTCTTTCAATGAATGAGTTGATGATAAATAAACAAAGGGGGGTTCAGGGGGTCTCTCCCTGATTTAAAAAAAAATCTCACTATTAAAAAATGGTTATAATATTAAAAAATGGTTATAAAAACTTTAATTCTAAACCGTGTTTTTAAGGTTTTGTTTAACATCTTAAAAAGTATGTGTATTGAATTACTTTTTATTTAAAATTGAGCGGGATGAGGGGGAAATAAGTTTTATCTATAGAAATTGGTATTCAATAATAACCTTTATTGTGAAGCGAAGGTGGAGAGATTTGCCTCAATTATACATTTATACCAATTGCAGAAATGGATGGAGGGAGCAAAGGACATTAAAGAGAAAAAAAAATAAGGGGTTTCAGAAGGTCCCATGACTTTTTTTCTATTTTGAAAAAATACTCTTTAAAAACGGGGATGGGGATTTCACACATTAAATCTAAACAGGTGGTATTTTTAAAGGTTTTTTTTACAGCTTTACGAAGTGGTATATGGCATCAAAAAAGAATCCTAGCGGGAAGACTGTTGACTATTGCATCTAAACGATAATTCTTATTTATTTTAACACACACAGTTTTTGATAAGCCTTTTATCCCCCGAGCAACGGCGGGCATATCAGCTAGTTCTTGATAAAATTCAATATTTTCTTTGAAACACGATTGAATTTAGGTTCATTTGACTCTTTTATTTGAATTGAACATTTGAATGGCTTGATACAGATTTTCGTTTCTTGTTTTTAATATCTGAATGTCAATTAATTCTTATATAACTTATTTAATTGTATAGCATCTAGAACTCCTGTTTTATTCAGGCACCAAAATTATTTAACAAACCCCAAATTCCTTTACTCTGTATCTCCTCTCCACCTTCCCCTAAGAACCCTACTTTGAGAACTTTTAATTTACAGTATTTTTCTCTTTTAGGGTTGGAGATGGTAATCTTCTTCCTGGATTAGAACTGGGAGTTAGGACCATGAGGAAAGGAGAATATGCTCGATTTATTGTCGATTCTTCATATGCTTATGGAGAAATGGGGTGCCCACCTCGCATACCTGGTGGTGCCTCGATTCTATATGAAGTACAAATGCTTAGTTTCATCCCGGCGAAAGACGTCATTGAGTTTGAAGACATGACCCCGGAAGAACAGAAGAAGGCCCCGTTCGAGAAAATAACTTCGGTGTTTCAGTGTGAAAACACAGTCGCAAATGAGTTGTTTCGTAAGCGGTCTTACAAGCAGGCCATTGCACGCTACAGGAAAGTAGTCAAGGTGCTAGAAGATGTTTCAGTCAAGGATGAAGCGGAGGATGACAAAAGAAACGAGTACTTACTGAAGCTGTACTTAAATTTAGCTCAGTGTTACCTTTCAATGCAGAACCCGCAAAAAACGATCATTTATGCAGATTTGGCTTTGAAGATAAATCCAAACCATGTTAAAGGCCTGTATCGGATGGGTTATGCATTGTTCCTTTTGGAAGAGTACCCGCGGGCTGAATATTTCCTGAACAAGGCCAAGCAGCATAAACCTTATGAGAAAAGTATCACTACAGCTATTGTGAAACTCCAGCAAAAGCGCCAGCTTTATGATGATTGGGAAAAGAAGTTTTGCCGAAACATGTTTGGACCGATTCCAGAGAAAAAGTCGCCAAGAACGAAGGATCAAGAAGAGTTCTTCTTATGCGTCTGTGAAGAAGTCGATTGCTTCTTGAAAACAGATGAGACCGAACTTGAGTTTCCTTCTGGCCTCACAGAGGAACAGTTGGATATTTTGAAAGATGTTGCTCAAGAGAAAGATCTGGCCTTTGTGAGTAAAATTATGATGGGCCGTAAGATAAACAAACTGGCGAAAAAGAAAAATTCACTGTGAACATTTTAATTTATCATTTTAAAATGTTAAAACTTATTTTGTACAAATACTTTAATTTTGTAGTATCATTTTGTACAAATGTTAAGTTCAACATTTTCATTGAATATAACCATCTTTATTATGAATATAATCATGTTTCGAAAATGTGCTTCCATCATAATTTTGTAAATTCATTCACTGGAAATGCAAGAATGGTTACTGTATATACCAATCTTTTATATAATGTTTATATCATTCTTAGTTCTTCATGAAATTTCCAATTGCATATTTTTTTTAAAATAAATGTCAACATACAGTTTGTAGTTAATGTTATTGTGTGATTTTATCAAATTTAAACACCAGGCCCGTGCTGGGTACCTTCAGAGGGCGGTGGACAAAGGGTGAAAGGGCACCGCTATAAATTATATTAGTAAAAAACCCGTAATTTTCTGTTATGGTACCTTATTGGCGACGTTTTACAAATTACTTTTCACATTGAGCAATATACTGCTATTTGAGATGTTTTGATTGTTTTTTATTTTAATATTTGATTTTTGTTACATTAGATTTTTAGTGACACTATTTTAAAATGGATAATCAGTCATCTTATTAAGAATAACATTGAACCCTATAATTAATGAAAAACTGATAGCTGATTTCCGTTTTTTACCATTTTGCATATGCACTTATACGCATTTTACATTTATTTTGGTGCACTTAATTTCAAAATTTTGTCAACAATGTGAATCCCAAGTAAAATTGGAGGGACTTGGGGTCCTCCCTCCACCAGAAGAATTTTGAAACTTCCCCCACAAAATCGAGATTTAGCTTATTTTGAGACCTTTTGGATTACACCAAAAGAGGACCACTCCTTGTAAGTAAGATAATTTTCAAGGAAAAACAGTATATAATGGATTTAAAAATTTCGAGGGGGGTTCGGGGTCTTTCCTCAAACAAAAGTTTTGAATATTTACTTTTAAAAGTATTGTTTTGACTCATTTTGGGACCCTGTGGGTTACACCCGGAGAGAACTGCAACTTGTAAGTTGCATTAAAATAAAACTAATAAATTTCACTGCAGCTGCAATAAAGAAGGGCGCTCTGAAAACACTGCCTGGTCTTCCCCTATCAAAGTATGCATTTTTTTTTTTTTTTTGCAAATCAACACCTTTCCCTAGCATTCAACGTGTTTATCTAAACTAAGGGCCAAATAAAAAATCAACGTTGTGGCCTTATACAATTTTGTAACTCATGTTTGACAGAAAGTAGCCTTAAAATAAGAGAAACATTATTTTTTGCGTGTAAAAACAGGAGCGTCCCTGCCCTCACGCTTTCTAAGGTATTACTTGTTTTGGCGTGTTGAACCACTAGGGTGTATCGAAAAAAAAACTTTTTATTATGAAATTTTATTGATTTTAATTTATGAAAACTTAAATTTTATCTAAAATTTTACCATCATACATACACTTATTAAAATTGCAAAAAACGTTTTTTATGTTATAACCACAATATCCATGGAAAAATTACCTAGGCAAATGCCTCAAAGGTTTTTAACAAGACTTTAAAAAAAAGGTCAATTTTTGAGGCCAAAAAAATTTGAAAAAAAAAATTATTATTAAAAATAAATAAATTAATATTGTAAGTAAAATAAATTAATTTACTGTCCGATTTTCTTCCAATTTTAGTATGTCATTATTTAAGTCATGTCTAAGGTAAAACCGTTGCAGATTCTTCTGTTTCAGTTATTATTTCGTGGTTTTTGAGCGATGTTTTATTTTTTTCAACTATCCAATTTTTGTCAAATAATTTTTAAAAATTCATATTTTAATTTTTTTTTAAATTTAAAGTGGAATGTTCGTATTTCGTATTCAGCACTGAAAAATAGCATATAAACATGCATCATAAGTCTCGATTGCTATTAATTGATTTTTTGAAAATTTTTTTGATCATTTTTTTAAAAATAAAAAAAAATTAAACTTCCCGTGGACCTATTTTGTCCGAATTTTAGTATGTTATTATTGAGGTCATTCCCAAGTAAAAACCGTTCGGAAACCACAGGAATTTAAACAAATGTGTAGGTAAGTGAAAAACTCTAGTCCAAAAGGCGTCATATCGGTCACAAGACTTTAAAATTTTATTTAAAAAAATTGAAAGTTGTTAAAGTTCTATTTTTGCTCAAATATTAAAGAATATGCATAGAAGAACATATTAAAAATACTTCTTAAGGATTTATTGGTTAATATATCTCCCAAAATTTACTACGAAAGTCGTCGTTCACCCATAGAATAATGATATCAGCTGGTTTGCTTTACTTGATATAGCATAATATAAACAAGATTCGTAGCGCCACCTAGCGAGTGCTTGCGCCGCCAATACGGTCATCTGTGAGCCCCTTTGTGATTAAATTATCAAAAGTCTCATTTTTTTCCCTTGGGAAAATGTAATTTCAATGTTGTCACACTCAAAGGTCTGAACCACACGTCCACGGCCATTGCGTGAATGGAAATCGAAAAGCACGGAATATTGTATAAGTTAGGGGCTATTTTGGCGCTGGGATCGTGTCACATCAGGACAGGCGGAGAAAAAAAGCATTTTCAATCACATGACTCGGAAATTAGCAACTTTTTTCCTGTCCTCCACGTCGTCAAAAGCAACGTCATGTGCGAATGCTCTATAGTCCTCCGAAAGGACAGATTGAATGAACGTCACAGCCAATTAAAATTTTGTACACAAAAATGTACTGCCTCATACAAAACATACAGGATTCACCGCGTCACCTAGTGAGCGCTTGTGTAAGCGGCTCTGTGACCTAAATATCCTTTTTAGATTTCCGATAGGCAAGAGAGGGTTTACAACTAAACCCTACACTTGCACTTCCGTTCCGCATTTTTTGCATGCATCAAGATTCACGCTCAAGCAAGTTCAAGCATTTCTCTATTGACGTGGACCGTGTTTCTTGCCGTTGTGTTTACTGTTTGTGCATATAGTTTCTAACAAGATGACCACCTCAGTGTCTGCCAGGTATGTTTAATCTTTTAATTTTCTGTATTATTGATCTTTTTAATTACATTTTTGTCTCCATGCGTTCCCCTTACCTTACCTTACAAATTCAGTTAGATTTAAAAAGATGACGGACAACGTGCGAGTTCTCCATTGGTAAATGGCCATAATTTCTATAATATTGTTAATAAACTCTAAAAAAACCACGTGTTCGATAACTTAAGAAATTCAATGGAACGACCACTGTAATATACCTGCAACGATTAAAGTTTATTAATTTTCAATTAATTAGTGTCATAGAGAAGGAGGCATCATTTTTTTATACGGCTAATTGGTGTTATTATGTATTATTTTAGTTGCAAGCACATTGATGATTTTGCATTTTAAATTATTGTTATATCATCAAAAGGTGACAAACTACCTATGGACTTGTATTAATATTAAAAAATTTTCAATCTCATTCTTTTTGTTAGCTTATTTGCATTTAAGAGTTATTAAGAAAAAGTTAAGCCTAAAAACCACATGCTTTTTGAATAAACCTAATATTGTTCAGATATGTTGCTATTGGGATGTGAGTGACTTAGTATCATCCAATTTCTCTAATAAATTATGACAGCAATAATTTTAATTGTTTTCAATTATTTTATTATCTATTTTATAATATTGGTGCTGGATCAACAACATAAATAGAATTAATTTTTATAAGTAATATTAACGAAAATGATGCTAGATGGGAATATTGAGCCATAGCAAATCTTGTGGTTTTAAAAAAATAATGTTAATTAAAAAGTAACTTACTTTATTTATTTATTATGCAAAGCTATTTTGCTAGTCAGTTTTCATTTTACCTTTTAAAATGCTTTTTTCTTTAGCTGCTCTATTTAAAGCTACTTTTTCAAAGTTTTTAGTAATATCATACGTAATTGACAAATGATGCAGTACCTATTTTTAATTTGATATGGTGTTGAATTTTCAGTTTATATTTTTTAAATGCTATCTTTTTAAAATGTTTAAGAAATTTTGCTTTAGTAGGCGTATTTAGAGTTGTTGAAAGCAACCTTCATCATGGCTCATGGAGATACTTGAGCTACAATGAAAGGGAAAATGTGAATAGTGTTTATACATAGAAACATGATCTAAATAAAAATTATTACCACTTAGTTTTAGAGGGAAAATATCAAAACCAGGGTTTTCAACCTGCCCAAAAAACAAATAAACCCACCTGGGTTGTTTAATTATAAAATATAAGCAAAATCTTATAAATCCCAACAAACTTATCTTTGCAGTGTAAGGATACATTTACCTTCGGTAGTAAAAAAGTTATGGAATAAATTTGTTATATTGCTATTTCCAAAATCCTGTGGGTAAATTTTTTTTTTCGATTTCAAACTTTCATACCCCCACATTTTGTGCTAAAGGGCATTTAAATATGGTGTCCAATTGTTTAAGTAAAAATATTAATATTAACAGACTGCTCAAGAGCATCAAAAAATTACATTAACATCTAATAAAGATTTTGAAACAAAAATAATAGTACTAACAGAAACTGCACAAAATCTTAAAAAAAAATCTTTTTTTTAATGCAAATCAAATTTTAATTCAAAATTATTTTTTGAAATTCAATACATGTACTCTTATTTTGTACAAATACTTTAATTTTGTAGTATCATTTTGTACAAATGTTAAGTTCAACATTTTCATTGAATATAACCATCTTTATTATGAATATAATCATGTTTCGAAAATGTGCTTCCATCATAATTTTGTAAATTCATTCACTGGAAATGCAAGAATGGTTACTGTATATACCAATCTTTTATATAATGTTTATATCATTCTTAGTTCTTCATGAAATTTCCAATTGCATATTTTTTTTAAAATAAATGTCAACATACAGTTTGTAGTTAATGTTATTGTGTGATTTTATCAAATTTAAACACCAGGCCCGTGCTGGGTACCTTCAGAGGGCGGTGGACAAAGGGTGAAAGGGCACCGCTATAAATTATATTAGTAAAAAACCCGTAATTTTCTGTTATGGTACCTTATTGGCGACGTTTTACAAATTACTTTTCACATTGAGCAATATACTGCTATTTGAGATGTTTTGATTGTTTTTTATTTTAATATTTGATTTTTGTTACATTAGATTTTTAGTGACACTATTTTAAAATGGATAATCAGTCATCTTATTAAGAATAACATTGAACCCTATAATTAATGAAAAACTGATAGCTGATTTCCGTTTTTTACCATTTTGCATATGCACTTATACGCATTTTACATTTATTTTGGTGCACTTAATTTCAAAATTTTGTCAACAATGTGAATCCCAAGTAAAATTGGAGGGACTTGGGGTCCTCCCTCCACCAGAAGAATTTTGAAACTTCCCCCACAAAATCGAGATTTAGCTTATTTTGAGACCTTTTGGATTACACCAAAAGAGGACCACTCCTTGTAAGTAAGATAATTTTCAAGGAAAAACAGTATATAATGGATTTAAAAATTTCGAGGGGGGTTCGGGGTCTTTCCTCAAACAAAAGTTTTGAATATTTACTTTTAAAAGTATTGTTTTGACTCATTTTGGGACCCTGTGGGTTACACCCGGAGAGAACTGCAACTTGTAAGTTGCATTAAAATAAAACTAATAAATTTCACTGCAGCTGCAATAAAGAAGGGCGCTCTGAAAACACTGCCTGGTCTTCCCCTATCAAAGTATGCATTTTTTTTTTTTTTTTGCAAATCAACACCTTTCCCTAGCATTCAACGTGTTTATCTAAACTAAGGGCCAAATAAAAAATCAACGTTGTGGCCTTATACAATTTTGTAACTCATGTTTGACAGAAAGTAGCCTTAAAATAAGAGAAACATTATTTTTTGCGTGTAAAAACAGGAGCGTCCCTGCCCTCACGCTTTCTAAGGTATTACTTGTTTTGGCGTGTTGAACCACTAGGGTGTATCGAAAAAAAAACTTTTTATTATGAAATTTTATTGATTTTAATTTATGAAAACTTAAATTTTATCTAAAATTTTACCATCATACATACACTTATTAAAATTGCAAAAAACGTTTTTTATGTTATAACCACAATATCCATGGAAAAATTACCTAGGCAAATGCCTCAAAGGTTTTTAACAAGACTTTAAAAAAAAGGTCAATTTTTGAGGCCAAAAAAATTTGAAAAAAAAAATTATTATTAAAAATAAATAAATTAATATTGTAAGTAAAATAAATTAATTTACTGTCCGATTTTCTTCCAATTTTAGTATGTCATTATTTAAGTCATGTCTAAGGTAAAACCGTTGCAGATTCTTCTGTTTCAGTTATTATTTCGTGGTTTTTGAGCGATGTTTTATTTTTTTCAACTATCCAATTTTTGTCAAATAATTTTTAAAAATTCATATTTTAATTTTTTTTTAAATTTAAAGTGGAATGTTCGTATTTCGTATTCAGCACTGAAAAATAGCATATAAACATGCATCATAAGTCTCGATTGCTATTAATTGATTTTTTGAAAATTTTTTTGATCATTTTTTTAAAAATAAAAAAAAATTAAACTTCCCGTGGACCTATTTTGTCCGAATTTTAGTATGTTATTATTGAGGTCATTCCCAAGTAAAAACCGTTCGGAAACCACAGGAATTTAAACAAATGTGTAGGTAAGTGAAAAACTCTAGTCCAAAAGGCGTCATATCGGTCACAAGACTTTAAAATTTTATTTAAAAAAATTGAAAGTTGTTAAAGTTCTATTTTTGCTCAAATATTAAAGAATATGCATAGAAGAACATATTAAAAATACTTCTTAAGGATTTATTGGTTAATATATCTCCCAAAATTTACTACGAAAGTCGTCGTTCACCCATAGAATAATGATATCAGCTGGTTTGCTTTACTTGATATAGCATAATATAAACAAGATTCGTAGCGCCACCTAGCGAGTGCTTGCGCCGCCAATACGGTCATCTGTGAGCCCCTTTGTGATTAAATTATCAAAAGTCTCATTTTTTTCCCTTGGGAAAATGTAATTTCAATGTTGTCACACTCAAAGGTCTGAACCACACGTCCACGGCCATTGCGTGAATGGAAATCGAAAAGCACGGAATATTGTATAAGTTAGGGGCTATTTTGGCGCTGGGATCGTGTCACATCAGGACAGGCGGAGAAAAAAAGCATTTTCAATCACATGACTCGGAAATTAGCAACTTTTTTCCTGTCCTCCACGTCGTCAAAAGCAACGTCATGTGCGAATGCTCTATAGTCCTCCGAAAGGACAGATTGAATGAACGTCACAGCCAATTAAAATTTTGTACACAAAAATGTACTGCCTCATACAAAACATACAGGATTCACCGCGTCACCTAGTGAGCGCTTGTGTAAGCGGCTCTGTGACCTAAATATCCTTTTTAGATTTCCGATAGGCAAGAGAGGGTTTACAACTAAACCCTACACTTGCACTTCCGTTCCGCATTTTTTGCATGCATCAAGATTCACGCTCAAGCAAGTTCAAGCATTTCTCTATTGACGTGGACCGTGTTTCTTGCCGTTGTGTTTACTGTTTGTGCATATAGTTTCTAACAAGATGACCACCTCAGTGTCTGCCAGGTATGTTTAATCTTTTAATTTTCTGTATTATTGATCTTTTTAATTACATTTTTGTCTCCATGCGTTCCCCTTACCTTACCTTACAAATTCAGTTAGATTTAAAAAGATGACGGACAACGTGCGAGTTCTCCATTGGTAAATGGCCATAATTTCTATAATATTGTTAATAAACTCTAAAAAAACCACGTGTTCGATAACTTAAGAAATTCAATGGAACGACCACTGTAATATACCTGCAACGATTAAAGTTTATTAATTTTCAATTAATTAGTGTCATAGAGAAGGAGGCATCATTTTTTTATACGGCTAATTGGTGTTATTATGTATTATTTTAGTTGCAAGCACATTGATGATTTTGCATTTTAAATTATTGTTATATCATCAAAAGGTGACAAACTACCTATGGACTTGTATTAATATTAAAAAATTTTCAATCTCATTCTTTTTGTTAGCTTATTTGCATTTAAGAGTTATTAAGAAAAAGTTAAGCCTAAAAACCACATGCTTTTTGAATAAACCTAATATTGTTCAGATATGTTGCTATTGGGATGTGAGTGACTTAGTATCATCCAATTTCTCTAATAAATTATGACAGCAATAATTTTAATTGTTTTCAATTATTTTATTATCTATTTTATAATATTGGTGCTGGATCAACAACATAAATAGAATTAATTTTTATAAGTAATATTAACGAAAATGATGCTAGATGGGAATATTGAGCCATAGCAAATCTTGTGGTTTTAAAAAAATAATGTTAATTAAAAAGTAACTTACTTTATTTATTTATTATGCAAAGCTATTTTGCTAGTCAGTTTTCATTTTACCTTTTAAAATGCTTTTTTCTTTAGCTGCTCTATTTAAAGCTACTTTTTCAAAGTTTTTAGTAATATCATACGTAATTGACAAATGATGCAGTACCTATTTTTAATTTGATATGGTGTTGAATTTTCAGTTTATATTTTTTAAATGCTATCTTTTTAAAATGTTTAAGAAATTTTGCTTTAGTAGGCGTATTTAGAGTTGTTGAATGCAACCTTCATCATGGCTCATGGAGATACTTGAGCTACAATGAAAGGGAAAATGTGAATAGTGTTTATACATAGAAACATGATCTAAATAAAAATTATTACCACTTAGTTTTAGAGGGAAAATATCAAAACCAGGGTTTTCAACCTGCCCAAAAAACAAATAAACCCACCTGGGTTGTTTAATTATAAAATATAAGCAAAATCTTATAAATCCCAACAAACTTATCTTTGCAGTGTAAGGATACATTTACCTTCGGTAGTAAAAAAGTTATGGAATAAATTTGTTATATTGCTATTTCCAAAATCCTGTGGGTAAATTTTTTTTTTCGATTTCAAACTTTCATACCCCCACATTTTGTGCTAAAGGGCATTTAAATATGGTGTCCAATTGTTTAAGTAAAAATATTAATATTAACAGACTGCTCAAGAGCATCAAAAAATTACATTAACATCTAATAAAGATTTTGAAACAAAAATAATAGTACTAACAGAAACTGCACAAAATCTTAAAAAAAAATCTTTTTTTTAATGCAAATCAAATTTTAATTCAAAATTATTTTTTGAAATTCAATACATGTACTCTTACTCTTATATTGTGCCTAGAGGCATTAAAAAATCACATAAAAAACTTTGTTTCATATTTTGAGTTAAGCGATTCTAAAGTATGAAAATATTAATTTTATCTAAACTGATCACTAATTCTGTATAAAAAATAATGTTAATTAAAAAGAGACTAACTTTATTTATGTATTATGCAAGGCTATTTTACTAGTCAGTTTTCATTTTACCTTTTAAAATGCTTTTTTCTTTAGCTGCTCTATTTAAAGCTACTTTTTCAAAGTTTTTAGTAATATCATACGTAATTGACGAATGATGCAGTACCTTACAAACATTTTTTAAATTTATTTGACACCTTTTTTGTAAATTTGTGCAAAATGCGAAAATGAAATGTTTTTTGATGCCCTTGAGCAATTTGTAAATATTATTTTTGCTTCAAATTTTTTACACCTTTTTCTAATGCCTTTGGGCTCAAAATAAGGGTGTATTTAATTAGTTCTCTGGCCACACAACCCGGCTTTCTGAACTATAATTGAAAATATGCTTAATCGGATTCAGTTCTTATAACGATTAGATATATAATATCTTTTCTTTCAGACAAGTGCAAGAAGGTGTTGTATTTGAAATCCCACATGGAGATGATTCTTCTGATGAAAACTGTTTTGACGATGAAATTTTCGATACGTATAAAAGGGACATGCAGAATTTAGCTAGAAGAAACAAGTACAAGAGTGGAGTTGCATCTTTTGCTGATATTAAAAAGCATATGAAACCTATTACTGAGGATGAATTAGTACTGAAAGAGGTATGGTATTTGATTGTTGTTTTACTATCATCCTTGTTCTGTTTTTTGCATTAACAATAACATACCAGTTTTAGTACTGAGTTAACGCCTTTTGATGAAATGCTGGTCTAAAAGTCAGTTAGCAGGCGAGAGCACCAAGTCTTTTGGTAAATGAAAAATAAATACCAGAGTATCTAATCTAGTGTTGCTTCTATCTAGTATCTAATCTAGTGTCTTTTGATTGTTTTGATATTGTTGCATATAATTTGTACAAATTTGTCAGGGGCGTCATTTCAGTTTTTGGTTGGGGGGGCAAGGATTTTTTTTAAGTGAGGCCGAGCCATGCCGTAACCAGACTTGTTTTTTCTTTTGGGGGGGGGTGACTCAACATCATACGTTCTAAGTAAAAATGGGGGGTCTGGGGGTCACCCCCAGAAAAATTTTTAAATTTTGCTTCATTTTTACAACATTTAAGTTACATCCGAAGAGAACAGCCCCTTGTAAACCACATAATTTCTAGAGAAAAAAGTTACAAATAAACGTCAAAGTTTCAAGGGGAGCCGGAGGTCCTCCCTCAGAATTGTTTTTGAAAATTTCCCTTTAAACTAGGGTTTTATCTCCCTTGCAACCTCGTTGGGGAGCACCCAGAGGGAACTGCTTGTTGTGAGTGGCAGAATTTTAAGGAAAATATACTGTATAACATAATATATATATAAAAATTTTAAAGGGGGGTCTGGGGGTCCTCCCCCTGAAAGGTTTTTGAAATTTGCCTCTTTAAAGTAGTGTTTCAGCTCATTTTGAGGTCCTTTGGGTTACATTCAAAAAGAACAGTTCCTTGTAAAGCATAGAATTTTCTAGGGGAAAAAAAGTTATAAATAAACGTAAAATTTTCAAGGGGGGGCGGAGATCCTCCCCCATTTTGAAAATTCCCCTTTAAACCAGACTCCTAGGGGCTTCAAACTCTTTGGTTCCCAAAGGGAACTGCTTCTTGTAAGCGGCAGAATTTTCAAGGGAGACAAATTGTATAACAGACATCAAAGGTCAGGAGGGGGATTGGGGGTTCTCCCCCAGAAAATTTTGAAATTAGACCCTCAAAAGTAGTGCTTTAACTGCTTTTGGTATGTTTTGAGTTAAATTTGTTGCTCCTTGTGGAAGTTACAAAATTTTCCAGGGACTCTCAGCAATTTTTCACTTAAGAATGGAAACCTTGTGGGGGGGGGCAATTGTCCCCCCTAAATGACGCCCATGAAATTCGTCAATAAACTTGACTAATCCGAAAGTGACAATAGGTTTAATTCAGAGCCATTGGAGAGAGCCTGAGAAGTAATTTTTGCCCAAGTTTATAAAGAAAAAAAATTACAAACCTAATTGTTATTTGTGACAAACAAGTATTTATTTTGTTATAATCAAAATTCAGTGAAAACTACAGATCTATGCCAAAAAAAGAAAATGAGATTTCTTCCTGAATACCTGGAAATTAGCTTTTCCTTGCATTTTGATTGATGGGGAGGAAAACAACATATCATGATAAAATCAGCAATTTTCACTAAAAATCCCATTTTTGCTTATAATTACATCTAAGTTCTTGCTTATGAAATTAAGCTAATTTTTAATAACCATGACAAATTGTTAAAGTTTTGGCAATTTATTTAAATATTTGATGTTCAAAACAACTTAGTGATATTTAATGGGTCAATTAATAGTATTGAACCAAATTTAGCTTAATTTTGGACAAAACAAATTGTGTTCTGGGGAAATATTGGGCCTTAAAACATTTTCTGCACCCCTGCACTAGGCTTTTTTTGGACCCAAATTTTTTTCTATGCCTTTTACACGAGAATATTTAAGTCAAATTTTAACCTTCATGCATTTATAGGTTAGGATTAATACTTATATCCTAGCGAAAAGGTGGGTTCTCTTCTAAATTATTTAACTCTGGACCTTTCAGAGTGACCTTTTCTATTTACAAATCGTAAAAAGCCCTTAACTAAAAGCAATTCATAGCACTTAAAATTTAGATTTGAGAGATCTCATCTATGTTGATGATATAGTACATTTAATTTTTATAGAAAATTCATGGGACTAATTTGCTAATTAAAAATGTTAGAGTTATCCAAGTTTCACTGTTTTAACAGGTAAATATTTCTATCTGTTATCACTAAACATCAATGTTTCTTTACAGGATTTGAAGCATGGCATTGGTATTGTAGTCCCTGAAGATTCCCTCATCTCATTTCATTATGAAGCTTTTGTTGAAGGCAGGGCTGATCCTTTTGACTCAACCAGGATTAGGGATAAACCTTACAAGTGTTTGTAAGTACTAGTTCTCTTCTCTTAGGCACACTTTTTGAGTGTAATGGTGCCCACTATTATCAGCTAATAAATGAAGTTTGAGGGTGACCTCCCAGGGGTCGATTCAGCTGAAGATCGGGGCTGTTGCCCCTTCACAAAATTCCACCTGCTAAAAACGGACCCTTCACAAAATTCAAATTCTTAAAACGACCCTTTCTCAAAATTCAAATTAGATTTAATCATTATTTGCAAAAAAAAAAAAAAAATTGCAAGATCTTGTTTGTTATAAATCAAAAAGTTTTTTATGATAATTTAGAAAATTATAATATAATTTGACTTCAATATTTCTCAAAAATATTTTCTCTTTCACTAAAATTGGCCCCAAAAATTAAAACCTTGAATGACCCCTGCATAGCTGCCAAGTACTCCGATTTTATCGGAGTTATTCCTATTTTTGGTTTCTTCTCCGATAATTCGATTTTTCCCTAAAAACTCCGATTTTCGCGATTTTTTAACCCTTTCGGAACTTTGTTGCAATCGTAATAAAAAAAAAACAATTTTAATTTCTAAAAGCCTTTAGAGTTATTTCAAGGTGTCTACTAGAAAGTCCTGAAATCGCATTACAGTCCTAAATTTCAATGAAAGATTGCGAATTTTCATTTATGCTTCGGAACTTTTGCCTGTAAAGTTGGCTTTTTGCATTTCCATGACGGGTTGAAAAAAAAAACTTGACGTTCGCGATCGCGTTTTTCTTTCTTCGCGTTGATGTCTTTAGTTTTAAATAAAAAGCTTGTTTTTGGAGAAAGTGTTAACTAATAGAAGGCTAATTACAAAATTAAAAGAAAACAAAGAGAAATTATCATTTGAATAAAACTCAGTTAAGAGTTTAAATATCAAACAAAGAATTACAAATGGTAAACAGTATGGAGAAATTCGGTTGTGTAGACTGTAGATGATATGTATATGAAAATATTAAGTTAAATTCTATTACTTAAGTATTATTAAATTTTTTTATCTGAATTATTTGTGCTTAGTAGTTCAAATATTAACTAAAAGAGCAGCTTAAGTTTTAAAATAGGTGGGTAGGCTTTCATATGTAGTCCGTGAAAGTACTCCTATTTTTTCCCCCATCAGGTTGGCAGCTATGCCCCTGCATCCACTGTATTCTGTGATCATCCCTCTCAAACATGGCTTACAACTTGGGCACCAATTAACCTCAAATGTGTGCATTTTAATACTGTTAAACGAGGTGATATTTCAACACAGCACAGTTCTAATTTACAAAATGACATGATCCTAAAATTTAGGAATAAATCTAATTGTCTTTCAAAGGCAACTTGAACATAATTAAAAATTAAACTTTGAAAATAAATCTGAACATTTCACAAGCCAAATTTGATGTGTAACACAGGAACTCAATCAGGGCTTCCATAGGCTACTAAAGTGACTATTTTATGGGTTTGGCAATTATGGCTACTATTTTTAGGTTAAATTGGGCTAAAATTGACTATATTTAGTGAAATCATCAGCTGTTTTTTTGCAACTATTTTCTTTCCCCTTCGAAATTTCTTTTTTCTGACCCACAGGGGGGTTTGGAGCGTTTTCGACGTTTTTGAGCCCAGCGGCGTCCCAAATGACCCCAGATCTTCGTTATTTCGCAGGAAGGTACATAGCAACAATATCTAGAAAGGCATTTTTCAGATTTTGAATATTCGAATTTTAAGGGGTCTGAATATTCCAAAAACCCGTTTTTGCTTAGCATAAACCAAATTTTACATTTTCGAAGAAAACAGTACCGAGAAATCGATATTACGAAGAGAACTGTTGGTAATGCCTTCTTGAGAGTATTTCAAAGAAAGTAATTTCTGGATTTCTCGATATTCCATTCTGGAGGGGGTGCACGGAGGTTTGAATATTTACTCCCGTTTTTAGTTCTTGCATTCTAGTATCCACATTATTAATGTGATTGTTATGAAATTTTAGCATATTGTTCTTCACACAACCAGGAAAGTTAGCGAAAAAGAATTTTTAAAATCAATGCATTCCAAGCAGCATTTTTCGGTTTTTTTCTAAATTCTTAAGCTTAGCCTTCAATTTTAAATTGATAACGGTTATTGCTCCTTCCAGGTGATGCAAAACCTCTATTGTTGGAAATATTTATTTAAAAATGTTTTACAACAGGTGAATTTTTTAAAACTTTGATAAAGAAATAATTTTTGAAGATTAAATAATTTTTTTATGATAACCATAAACCGTTCCACTGAAATATTTTATTCTTTTTTCTATTTAATCAAATTTAAGTATTTCCAGCAAAGTTCAAATTAAACAATATTTTATCAGAGGCATTTTCAGTGTCGATTCAAATGATGTTTACTTTTATTTCATGTTTGAAATTTCTTTCAATGAATGAGTTGATGATAAATAAACAAAGGGGGGTTCAGGGGGTCTCTCCCTGATTTAAAAAAAATCTCACTATTAAAAAATGGTTATAATATTAAAAAATGGTTATAAAAACTTTAATTCTAAACCGTGTTTTTAAGGTTTTGTTTAACATCTTAAAAAGTATGTGTATTGAATTACTTTTTATTTAAAATTGAGCGGGATGAGGGGGAAATAAGTTTTATCTATAGAAATTGGTATTCAATAATAACCTTTATTGTGAAGCGAAGGTGGAGAGATTTGCCTCAATTATACATTTATACCAATTGCAGAAATGGATGGAGGGAGCAAAGGACATTAAAGAGAAAAAAAAATAAGGGGTTTCAGAAGGTCCCATGACTTTTTTTCTATTTTGAAAAAATACTCTTTAAAAACGGGGATGGGGATTTCACACATTAAATCTAAACAGGTGGTATTTTTAAAGGTTTTTTTTACAGCTTTACGAAGTGGTATATGGCATCAAAAAAGAATCCTAGCGGGAAGACTGTTGACTATTGCATCTAAACGATAATTCTTATTTATTTTAACACACACAGTTTTTGATAAGCCTTTTATCCCCCGAGCAACGGCGGGCATATCAGCTAGTTCTTGATAAAATTCAATATTTTCTTTGAAACACGATTGAATTTAGGTTCATTTGACTCTTTTATTTGAATTGAACATTTGAATGGCTTGATACAGATTTTCGTTTCTTGTTTTTAATATCTGAATGTCAATTAATTCTTATATAACTTATTTAATTGTATAGCATCTAGAACTCCTGTTTTATTCAGGCACCAAAATTATTTAACAAACCCCAAATTCCTTTACTCTGTATCTCCTCTCCACCTTCCCCTAAGAACCCTACTTTGAGAACTTTTAATTTACAGTATTTTTCTCTTTTAGGGTTGGAGATGGTAATCTTCTTCCTGGATTAGAACTGGGAGTTAGGACCATGAGGAAAGGAGAATATGCTCGATTTATTGTCGATTCTTCATATGCTTATGGAGAAATGGGGTGCCCACCTCGCATACCTGGTGGTGCCTCGATTCTATATGAAGTACAAATGCTTAGTTTCATCCCGGCGAAAGACGTCATTGAGTTTGAAGACATGACCCCGGAAGAACAGAAGAAGGCCCCGTTCGAGAAAATAACTTCGGTGTTTCAGTGTGAAAACACAGTCGCAAATGAGTTGTTTCGTAAGCGGTCTTACAAGCAGGCCATTGCACGCTACAGGAAAGTAGTCAAGGTGCTAGAAGATGTTTCAGTCAAGGATGAAGCGGAGGATGACAAAAGAAACGAGTACTTACTGAAGCTGTACTTAAATTTAGCTCAGTGTTACCTTTCAATGCAGAACCCGCAAAAAACGATCATTTATGCAGATTTGGCTTTGAAGATAAATCCAAACCATGTTAAAGGCCTGTATCGGATGGGTTATGCATTGTTCCTTTTGGAAGAGTACCCGCGGGCTGAATATTTCCTGAACAAGGCCAAGCAGCATAAACCTTATGAGAAAAGTATCACTACAGCTATTGTGAAACTCCAGCAAAAGCGCCAGCTTTATGATGATTGGGAAAAGAAGTTTTGCCGAAACATGTTTGGACCGATTCCAGAGAAAAAGTCGCCAAGAACGAAGGATCAAGAAGAGTTCTTCTTATGCGTCTGTGAAGAAGTCGATTGCTTCTTGAAAACAGATGAGACCGAACTTGAGTTTCCTTCTGGCCTCACAGAGGAACAGTTGGATATTTTGAAAGATGTTGCTCAAGAGAAAGATCTGGCCTTTGTGAGTAAAATTATGATGGGCCGTAAGATAAACAAACTGGCGAAAAAGAAAAATTCACTGTGAACATTTTAATTTATCATTTTAAAATGTTAAAACTTATTTTGTACAAATACTTTAATTTTGTAGTATCATTTTGTACAAATGTTAAGTTCAACATTTTCATTGAATATAACCATCTTTATTATGAATATAATCATGTTTCGAAAATGTGCTTCCATCATAATTTTGTAAATTCATTCACTGGAAATGCAAGAATGGTTACTGTATATACCAATCTTTTATATAATGTTTATATCATTCTTAGTTCTTCATGAAATTTCCAATTGCATATTTTTTTTTAAATAAATGTCAACATACAGTTTGTAGTTAATGTTATTGTGTGATTTTATCAAATTTAAACACCAGGCCCGTGCTGGGTACCTTCAGAGGGCGGTGGACAAAGGGTGAAAGGGCACCGCTATAAATTATATTAGTAAAAAACCCGTAATTTTCTGTTATGGTACCTTATTGGCGACGTTTTACAAATTACTTTTCACATTGAGCAATATACTGCTATTTGAGATGTTTTGATTGTTTTTTATTTTAATATTTGATTTTTGTTACATTAGATTTTTAGTGACACTATTTTAAAATGGATAATCAGTCATCTTATTAAGAATAACATTGAACCCTATAATTAATGAAAAACTGATAGCTGATTTCCGTTTTTTACCATTTTGCATATGCACTTATACGCATTTTACATTTATTTTGGTGCACTTAATTTCAAAATTTTGTCAACAATGTGAATCCCAAGTAAAATTGGAGGGACTTGGGGTCCTCCCTCCACCAGAAGAATTTTGAAACTTCCCCCACAAAATCGAGATTTAGCTTATTTTGAGACCTTTTGGATTACACCAAAAGAGGACCACTCCTTGTAAGTAAGATAATTTTCAAGGAAAAACAGTATATAATGGATTTAAAAATTTCGAGGGGGGTTCGGGGTCTTTCCTCAAACAAAAGTTTTGAATATTTACTTTTAAAAGTATTGTTTTGACTCATTTTGGGACCCTATGGGTTACACCCGGAGAGAACTGCAACTTGTAAGTTGCATTAAAATAAAACTAATAAATTTCACTGCAGCTGCAATAAAGAAGGGCGCTCTGAAAACACTGCCTGGTCTTCCCCTATCAAAGTATGCATTTTTTTTTTTTTTGCAAATCAACACCTTTCCCTAGCATTCCACGTGTTTATTTAAACTAAGGGCCAAATAAAAAATCAACGTTGTGGCCTTATACAATTTTGTAACTCATGTTTGACAGAAAGTAGCCTTAAAATAAGAGAAACATTATTTTTTGCGTGTAAAAACAGGAGCGTCCCTGCCCTCACGCTTTCTAAGGTATTACTTGTTTTGGCGTGTTGAACCACTAGGGTGTATCGAAAAAAAACTTTTTATTATGAAATTTTATTGATTTTAATTTATGAAAACTTAAATTTTATCTAAAATTTTACCATCATACATACACTTATTAAAATTGCAAAAAACGTTTTTTATGTTATAACCACAATATCCATGGAAAAATTACCTAGGCAAATGCCTCAAAGGTTTTTAACAAGACTTTAAAAAAAAGGTCAATTTTTGAGGCCAAAAAAATTTGAAAAAAAAAATTATTATTAAAAATAAATAAATTAATATTGTAAGTAAAATAAATTAATTTACTGTCCGATTTTCTTCCAATTTTAGTATGTCATTATTTAAGTCATGTCTAAGGTAAAACCGTTGCAGATTCTTCTGTTTCAGTTATTATTTCGTGGTTTTTGAGCGATGTTTTATTTTTTTCAACTATCCAATTTTTGTCAAATAATTTTTAAAAATTCATATTTTAATTTTTTTTTAAATTTAAAGTGGAATGTTCGTATTTCGTATTCAGCACTGAAAAATAGCATATAAACATGCATCATAAGTCTCGATTGCTATTAATTGATTTTTTGAAAATTTTTTTGATCATTTTTTTAAAAATAAAAAAAAATTAAACTTCCCGTGGACCTATTTTGTCCGAATTTTAGTATGTTATTATTGAGGTCATTCCCAAGTAAAAACCGTTCGGAAACCACAGGAATTTAAACAAATGTGTAGGTAAGTGAAAAACTCTAGTCCAAAAGGCGTCATATCGGTCACAAGACTTTAAAATTTTATTTAAAAAAATTGAAAGTTGTTAAAGTTCTATTTTTGCTCAAATATTAAAGAATATGCATAGAAGAACATATTAAAAATACTTCTTAAGGATTTATTGGTTAATATATCTCCCAAAATTTACTACGAAAGTCGTCGTTCACCCATAGAATAATGATATCAGCTGGTTTGCTTTACTTGATATAGCATAATATAAACAAGATTCGTAGCGCCACCTAGCGAGTGCTTGCGCCGCCAATACGGTCATCTGTGAGCCCCTTTGTGATTAAATTATCAAAAGTCTCATTTTTTTCCCTTGGGAAAATGTAATTTCAATGTTGTCACACTCAAAGGTCTGAACCACACGTCCACGGCCATTGCGTGAATGGAAATCGAAAAGCACGGAATATTGTATAAGTTAGGGGCTATTTTGGCGCTGGGATCGTGTCACATCAGGACAGGCGGAGAAAAAAAGCATTTTCAATCACATGACTCGGAAATTAGCAACTTTTTTCCTGTCCTCCACGTCGTCAAAAGCAACGTCATGTGCGAATGCTCTATAGTCCTCCGAAAGGACAGATTGAATGAACGTCACAGCCAATTAAAATTTTGTACACAAAAATGTACTGCCTCATACAAAACATACAGGATTCACCGCGTCACCTAGTGAGCGCTTGTGTAAGCGGCTCTGTGACCTAAATATCCTTTTTAGATTTCCGATAGGCAAGAGAGGGTTTACAACTAAACCCTACACTTGCACTTCCGTTCCGCATTTTTTGCATGCATCAAGATTCACGCTCAAGCAAGTTCAAGCATTTCTCTATTGACGTGGACCGTGTTTCTTGCCGTTGTGTTTACTGTTTGTGCATATAGTTTCTAACAAGATGACCACCTCAGTGTCTGCCAGGTATGTTTAATCTTTTAATTTTCTGTATTATTGATCTTTTTAATTACATTTTTGTCTCCATGCGTTCCCCTTACCTTACCTTACAAATTCAGTTAGATTTAAAAAGATGACGGAAAACGTGCGAGTTCTCCATTGGTAAATGGCCATAATTTCTATAATATTGTTAATAAACTCTAAAAAAACCACGTGTTCGATAACTTAAGAAATTCAATGGAACGACCACTGTAATATACCTGCAACGATTAAAGTTTATTAATTTTCAATTAATTAGTGTCATAGAGAAGGAG
Organism: Tetragnatha montana; assembly: GCA_963680715.1. Lineage (NCBI taxonomy): Eukaryota > Metazoa > Arthropoda > Arachnida > Araneae > Tetragnathidae > Tetragnatha > Tetragnatha montana. The sequence goes on along the minus strand of OY796683.1, from coordinate 4,310,288 downwards.
GCATCATTTTTTTATACGGCTAATTGGTGTTATTATGTATTATTTTAGTTGCAAGCACATTGATGATTTTGCATTTTAAATTATTGTTATATCATCAAAAGGTGACAAACTACCTATGGACTTGTATTAATATTAAAAAATTTTCAATCTCATTCTTTTTGTTAGCTTATTTGCATTTAAGAGTTATTAAGAAAAAGTTAAGCCTAAAAACCACATGCTTTTTGAATAAACCTAATATTGTTCAGATATGTTGCTATTGGGATGTGAGTGACTTAGTATCCTCCAATTTCTCTAATAAATTATGACAGCAATAATTTTAATTGTTTTCAATTATTTTATTATCTATTTTATAATATTGGTGCTGGATCAACAACATAAATAGAATTAATTTTTATAAGTAATATTAACGAAAATGATGCTAGATGGGAATATTGAGCCATAGCAAATCTTGTGGTTTTAAAAAAATAATGTTAATTAAAAAGTAACTTACTTTATTTATTTATTATGCAAAGCTATTTTGCTAGTCAGTTTTCATTTTACCTTTTAAAATGCTTTTTTCTTTAGCTGCTCTATTTAAAGCTACTTTTTCAAAGTTTTTAGTAATATCATACGTAATTGACAAATGATGCAGTACCTATTTTTAATTTGATATGGTGTTGAATTTTCAGTTTATATTTTTTAAATGCTATCTTTTTAAAATGTTTAAGAAATTTTGCTTTAGTAGGCGTATTTAGAGTTGTTGAAAGCAACCTTCATCATGGCTCATGGAGATACTTGAGCTACAATGAAAGGGAAAATGTGAATAGTGTTTATACATAGAAACATGATCTAAATAAAAATTATTACCACTTAGTTTTAGAGGGAAAATATCAAAACCAGGGTTTTCAACCTGCCCAAAAAACAAATAAACCCACCTGGGTTGTTTAATTATAAAATATAAGCAAAATCTTATAAATCCCAACAAACTTATCTTTGCAGTGTAAGGATACATTTACCTTCGGTAGTAAAAAAGTTATGGAATAAATTTGTTATATTGCTATTTCCAAAATCCTGTGGGTAAATTTTTTTTTTCGATTTCAAACTTTCATACCCCCACATTTTGTGCTAAAGGGCATTTAAATATGGTGTCCAATTGTTTAAGTAAAAATATTAATATTAACAGACTGCTCAAGAGCATCAAAAAATTACATTAACATCTAATAAAGATTTTGAAACAAAAATAATAGTACTAACAGAAACTGCACAAAATCTTAAAAAAAAAATCTTTTTTTTTAATGCAAATCAAATTTTAATTCAAAATTATTTTTTGAAATTCAATACATGTACTCTTACTCTTATATTGTGCCTAGAGGCATTAAAAAATCACATAAAAAACTTTGTTTCATATTTTGAGTTAAGCGATTCTAAAGTATGAAAATATTAATTTTATCTAAACTGATCACTAATTCTGTATAAAAAATAATGTTAATTAAAAAGAGACTTACTTTATTTATGTATTATGCAAGGCTATTTTACTAGTCAGTTTTCATTTTACCTTTTAAAATGCTTTTTTCTTTAGCTGCTCTATTTAAAGCTACTTTTTCAAAGTTTTTAGAAATATCATACGTAATTGACGAATGATGCAGTACCTTACAAACATTTTTTAAATTTATTTGACACCTTTTTTGTAAATTTGTGCAAAATGCGAAAATGAAATGTTTTTTGATGCCCTTGAGCAATTTGTAAATATTATTTTTGCTTCAAATTTTTTACACCTTTTTCTAATGCCTTTGGGCTCAAAATAAGGGTGTATTTAATTAGTTCTCTGGCCACACAACCCGGCTTTCTGAACTATAATTGAAAATATGCTTAATCGGATTCAGTTCTTATAACGATTAGATATATAATATCTTTTCTTTCAGACAAGTGCAAGAAGGTGTTGTATTTGAAATCCCACATGGAGATGATTCTTCTGATGAAAACTGTTTTGACGATGAAATTTTCGATACGTATAAAAGGGACATGCAGAATTTAGCTAGAAGAAACAAGTACAAGAGTGGAGTTGCATCTTTTGCTGATATTAAAAAGCATATGAAACCTATTACTGAGGATGAATTAGTACTGAAAGAGGTATGGTATTTGATTGTTGTTTTACTATCATCCTTGTTCTGTTTTTTGCATTAACAATAACATACCAGTTTTAGTACTGAGTTAACGCCTTTTGATGAAATGCTGGTCTAAAAGTCAGTTAGCAGGCGAGAGCACCAAGTCTTTTGGTAAATGAAAAATAAATACCAGAGTATCTAATCTAGTGTTGCTTCTATCTAGTATCTAATCTAGTGTCTTTTGATTGTTTTGATATTGTTGCATATAATTTGTACAAATTTGTCAGGGGCGTCATTTCAGTTTTTGGTTGGGGGGGGCAAGGATTTTTTTTAAGTGAGGCCGAGCCATGCCGTAACCAGACTTGTTTTTTCTTTTGGGGGGGGGGGTGACTCAACATCATACGTTCTAAGTAAAAATGGGGGGTCTGGGGGTCACCCCCAGAAAAATTTTTAAATTTTGCTTCATTTTTACAACATTTAAGTTACATCCGAAGAGAACAGCCCCTTGTAAACCACATAATTTCTAGAGAAAAAAGTTACAAATAAACGTCAAAGTTTCAAGGGGAGCCGGAGGTCCTCCCTCAGAATTGTTTTTGAAAATTTCCCTTTAAACTAGGGTTTTATCTCCCTTGCAACCTCGTTGGGGAGCACCCAGAGGGAACTGCTTGTTGTGAGTGGCAGAAATTTAAGGAAAATATACTGTATAACATAATATATATATAAAAATTTTAAAGGGGGGTCTGGGGGTCCTCCCCCTGAAAGGTTTTTGAAATTTGCCTCTTTAAAGTAGTGTTTCAGCTCATTTTGAGGTCCTTTGGGTTACATTCAAAAAGAACAGTTCCTTGTAAAGCATAGAATTTTCTAGGGGAAAAAAAGTTATAAATAAACGTAAAATTTTCAAGGGGGGGCGGAGATCCTCCCCCATTTTGAAAATTCCCCTTTAAACCAGACTCCTAGGGGCTTCAAACTCTTTGGTTCCCAAAGGGAACTGCTTCTTGTAAGCGGCAGAATTTTCAAGGGAGACAAATTGTATAACAGACATCAAAGGTCAGGAGGGGGATTGGGGGTTCTCCCCCAGAAAATTTTGAAATTAGACCCTCAAAAGTAGTGCTTTAACTGCTTTTGGTATGTTTTGAGTTAAATTTGTTGCTCCTTGTGGAAGTTACAAAATTTTCCAGGGACTCTCAGCAATTTTTCACTTAAGAATGGAAACCTTGTGGGGGGGGCAATTGTCCCCCCTAAATGACGCCCATGAAATTCGTCAATAAACTTGACTAATCCGAAAGTGACAATAGGTTTAATTCAGAGCCATTGGAGAGAGCCTGAGAAGTAATTTTTGCCCAAGTTTATAAAGAAAAAAAATTACAAACCTAATTGTTATTTGTGACAAACAAGTATTTATTTTGTTATAATCAAAATTCAGTGAAAACTACAGATCTATGCCAAAAAAAGAAAATGAGATTTCTTCCTGAATACCTGGAAATTAGCTTTTCCTTGCATTTTGATTGATGGGGAGGAAAACAACATATCATGATAAAATCAGCAATTTTCACTAAAAATCCCATTTTTGCTTATAATTACATCTAAGTTCTTGCTTATGAAATTAAGCTAATTTTTAATAACCATGACAAATTGTTAAAGTTTTGGCAATTTATTTAAATATTTGATGTTCAAAACAACTTAGTGATATTTAATGGGTCAATTAATAGTATTGAACCAAATTTAGCTTAATTTTGGACAAAACAAATTGTGTTCTGGGGAAATATTGGGCCTTAAAACATTTTCTGCACCCCTGCACTAGGCTTTTTTTGGACCCAAATTTTTTTCTATGCCTTTTACACTAGAATATTTAAGTCAAATTTTAACCTTCATGCATTTATAGGTTAGGATTAATACTTATATCCTAGCGAAAAGGTGGGTTCTCTTCTAAATTATTTAACTCTGGACCTTTCAGAGTGACCTTTTCTATTTACAAATCGTAAAAAGCCCTTAACTAAAAGCAATTCATAGCACTTAAAATTTAGATTTGAGAGATCTCATCTATGTTGATGATATAGTACATTTAATTTTTATAGAAAATTCATGGGACTAATTTGCTAATTAAAAATGTTAGAGTTATCCAAGTTTCACTGTTTTAACAGGTAAATATTTCTATCTGTTATCACTAAACATCAATGTTTCTTTACAGGATTTGAAGCATGGCATTGGTATTGTAGTCCCTGAAGATTCCCTCATCTCATTTCATTATGAAGCTTTTGTTGAAGGCAGGGCTGATCCTTTTGACTCAACCAGGATTAGGGATAAACCTTACAAGTGTTTGTAAGTACTAGTTCTCTTCTCTTAGGCACACTTTTTGAGTGTAATGGTGCCCACTATTATCAGCTAATAAATGAAGTTTGAGGGTGACCTCCCAGGGGTCGATTCAGCTGAAGATCGGGGCTGTTGCCCCTTCACAAAATTCCACCTGCTAAAAACGGACCCTTCACAAAATTCAAATTCTTAAAACGACCCTTTCTCAAAATTCAAATTAGATTTAATCATTATTTGCAAAAAAAAAAAAAAATCGCAAGATCTTGTTTGTTATAAATCAAAAAGTTTTTTATGATAATTTAGAAAATTATAATATAATTTGACTTCAATATTTCTCAAAAATATTTTCTCTTTCACTAAAATTGGCCCCAAAAATTAAAACCTTGAATGACCCCTGCATAGCTGCCAAGTACTCCGATTTTATCGGAGTTATTCCTATTTTTGGTTTCTTCTCCGATAATTCGATTTTTCCCTAAAAACTCCGATTTTCGCGATTTTTTAACCCTTTCGGAACTTTGTTGCAATCGTAATAAAAAAAAAACAATTTTAATTTCTAAAAGCCTTTAGAGTTATTTCAAGGTGTCTACTAGAAAGTCCTGAAATCGCATTACAGTCCTAAATTTCAATGAAAGATTGCGAATTTTCATTTATGCTTCGGAACTTTTGCCTGTAAAGTTGGCTTTTTGCATTTCCATGACGGGTTGAAAAAAAAAACTTGACGTTCGCGATCGCGTTTTTCTTTCTTCGCGTTGATGTCTTTAGTTTTAAATAAAAAGCTTGTTTTTGGAGAAAGTGTTAACTAATAGAAGGCTAATTACAAAATTAAAAGAAAACAAAGAGAAATTATCATTTGAATAAAACTCAGTTAAGAGTTTAAATATCAAACAAAGAATTACAAATGGTAAACAGTATGGAGAAATTCGGTTGTGTAGACTGTAGATGATATGTATATGAAAATATTAAGTTAAATTCTATTACTTAAGTATTATTAAATTTTTTTATCTGAATTATTTGTGCTTAGTAGTTCAAATATTAACTAAAAGAGCAGCTTAAGTTTTAAAATAGGTGGGTAGGCTTTCATATGTAGTCCGTGAAAGTACTCCTATTTTTTCCCCCATCAGGTTGGCAGCTATGCCCCTGCATCCACTGTATTCTGTGATCATCCCTCTCAAACATGGCTTACAACTTGGGCACCAATTAACCTCAAATGTGTGCATTTTAATACTGTTAAACGAGGTGATATTTCAACACAGCACAGTTCTAATTTACAAAATGACATGATCCTAAAATTTAGGAATAAATCTAATTGTCTTTCAAAGGCAACTTGAACATAATTAAAAATTAAACTTTGAAAATAAATCTGAACATTTCACAAGCCAAATTTGATGTGTAACACAGGAACTCAATCAGGGCTTCCATAGGCTACTAAAGTGACTATTTTATGGGTTTGGCAATTATGGCTACTATTTTTAGGTTAAATTGGGCTAAAATTGACTATATTTAGTGAAATCATCAGCTGTTTTTTTGCAACTATTTTCTTTCCCCTTCGAAATTTCTTTTTTCTGACCCACAGGGGGGTTTGGAGCGTTTTCGACGTTTTTGAGCCCAGCGGCGTCCCAAATGACCCCAGATCTTCGTTATTTCGCAGGAAGGTACATAGCAACAATATCTAGAAAGGCATTTTTCAGATTTTGAATATTCGAATTTTAAGGGGTCTGAATATTCCAAAAACCCGTTTTTGCTTAGCATAAACCAAATTTTACATTTTCGAAGAAAACAGTACCGAGAAATCGATATTACGAAGAGAACTGTTGGTAATGCCTTCTTGAGAGTATTTCAAAGAAAGTAATTTCTGGATTTCTCGATATTCCATTCTGGAGGGGGTGCACGGAGGTTTGAATATTTACTCCCGTTTTTAGTTCTTGCATTCTAGTATCCACATTATTAATGTGATTGTTATGAAATTTTAAAAGAATTTTTAAAATCAATGCATTCCAAGCAGCATTTTTCGGTTTTTTTCTAAATTCTTAAGCTTAGCCTTCAATTTTAAATTGATAACGGTTATTGCTCCTTCCAGGTGATGCAAAACCTCTATTGTTGGAAATATTTATTTAAAAATGTTTTACAACAGGTGAATTTTTTAAAACTTTGATAAAGAAATAATTTTTGAAGATTAAATAATTTTTTTATGATAACCATAAACCGTTCCACTGAAATATTTTATTCTTTTTTCTATTTAATCAAATTTAAGTATTTCCAGCAAAGTTCAAATTAAACAATATTTTATCAGAGGCATTTTCAGTGTCGATTCAAATGATGTTTACTTTTATTTCATGTTTGAAATTTCTTTCAATGAATGAGTTGATGATAAATAAACAAAGGGGGGTTCAGGGGGTCTCTCCCTGATTTAAAAAAAAATCTCACTATTAAAAAATGGTTATAATATTAAAAAATGGTTATAAAAACTTTAATTCTAAACCGTGTTTTTAAGGTTTTGTTTAACATCTTAAAAAGTATGTGTATTGAATTACTTTTTATTTAAAATTGAGCGGGATGAGGGGGAAATAAGTTTTATCTATAGAAATTGGTATTCAATAATAACCTTTATTGTGAAGCGAAGGTGGAGAGATTTGCCTCAATTATACATTTATACCAATTGCAGAAATGGATGGAGGGAGCAAAGGACATTAAAGAGAAAAAAAAATAAGGGGTTTCAGAAGGTCCCATGACTTTTTTTCTATTTTGAAAAAATACTCTTTAAAAACGGGGATGGGGATTTCACACATTAAATCTAAACAGGTGGTATTTTTAAAGGTTTTTTTTACAGCTTTACGAAGTGGTATATGGCATCAAAAAAGAATCCTAGCGGGAAGACTGTTGACTATTGCATCTAAACGATAATTCTTATTTATTTTAACACACACAGTTTTTGATAAGCCTTTTATCCCCCGAGCAACGGCGGGCATATCAGCTAGTTCTTGATAAAATTCAATATTTTCTTTGAAACACGATTGAATTTAGGTTCATTTGACTCTTTTATTTGAATTGAACATTTGAATGGCTTGATACAGATTTTCGTTTCTTGTTTTTAATATCTGAATGTCAATTAATTCTTATATAACTTATTTAATTGTATAGCATCTAGAACTCCTGTTTTATTCAGGCACCAAAATTATTTAACAAACCCCAAATTCTTTTACTCTGTATCTCCTCTCCACCTTCCCCTAAGAACCCTACTTTGAGAACTTTTAATTTACAGTATTTTTCTCTTTTAGGGTTGGAGATGGTAATCTTCTTCCTGGATTAGAACTGGGAGTTAGGACCATGAGGAAAGGAGAATATGCTCGATTTATTGTCGATTCTTCATATGCTTATGGAGAAATGGGGTGCCCACCTCGCATACCTGGTGGTGCCTCGATTCTATATGAAGTACAAATGCTTAGTTTCATCCCGGCGAAAGACGTCATTGAGTTTGAAGACATGACCCCGGAAGAACAGAAGAAGGCCCCGTTCGAGAAAATAACTTCGGTGTTTCAGTGTGAAAACACAGTCGCAAATGAGTTGTTTCGTAAGCGGTCTTACAAGCAGGCCATTGCACGCTACAGGAAAGTAGTCAAGGTGCTAGAAGATGTTTCAGTCAAGGATGAAGCGGAGGATGACAAAAGAAACGAGTACTTACTGAAGCTGTACTTAAATTTAGCTCAGTGTTACCTTTCAATGCAGAACCCGCAAAAAACGATCATTTATGCAGATTTGGCTTTGAAGATAAATCCAAACCATGTTAAAGGCCTGTATCGGATGGGTTATGCATTGTTCCTTTTGGAAGAGTACCCGCGGGCTGAATATTTCCTGAACAAGGCCAAGCAGCATAAACCTTATGAGAAAAGTATCACTACAGCTATTGTGAAACTCCAGCAAAAGCGCCAGCTTTATGATGATTGGGAAAAGAAGTTTTGCCGAAACATGTTTGGACCGATTCCAGAGAAAAAGTCGCCAAGAACGAAGGATCAAGAAGAGTTCTTCTTATGCGTCTGTGAAGAAGTCGATTGCTTCTTGAAAACAGATGAGACCGAACTTGAGTTTCCTTCTGGCCTCACAGAGGAACAGTTGGATATTTTGAAAGATGTTGCTCAAGAGAAAGATCTGGCCTTTGTGAGTAAAATTATGATGGGCCGTAAGATAAACAAACTGGCGAAAAAGAAAAATTCACTGTGAACATTTTAATTTATCATTTTAAAATGTTAAAACTTATTTTGTACAAATACTTTAATTTTGTAGTATCATTTTGTACAAATGTTAAGTTCAACATTTTCATTGAATATAACCATCTTTATTATGAATATAATCATGTTTCGAAAATGTGCTTCCATCATAATTTTGTAAATTCATTCACTGGAAATGCAAGAATGGTTACTGTATATACCAATCTTTTATATAATGTTTATATCATTCTTAGTTCTTCATGAAATTTCCAATTGCATATTTTTTTTAAAATAAATGTCAACATACAGTTTGTAGTTAATGTTATTGTGTGATTTTATCAAATTTAAACACCAGGCCCGTGCTGGGTACCTTCAGAGGGCGGTGGACAAAGGGTGAAAGGGCACCGCTATAAATTATATTAGTAAAAAACCCGTAATTTTCTGTTATGGTACCTTATTGGCGACGTTTTACAAATTACTTTTCACATTGAGCAATATACTGCTATTTGAGATGTTTTGATTGTTTTTTATTTTAATATTTGATTTTTGTTACATTAGATTTTTAGTGACACTATTTTAAAATGGATAATCAGTCATCTTATTAAGAATAACATTGAACCCTATAATTAATGAAAAACTGATAGCTGATTTCCGTTTTTTACCATTTTGCATATGCACTTATACGCATTTTACATTTATTTTGGTGCACTTAATTTCAAAATTTTGTCAACAATGTGAATCCCAAGTAAAATTGGAGGGACTTGGGGTCCTCCCTCCACCAGAAGAATTTTGAAACTTCCCCCACAAAATCGAGATTTAGCTTATTTTGAGACCTTTTGGATTACACCAAAAGAGGACCACTCCTTGTAAGTAAGATAATTTTCAAGGAAAAACAGTATATAATGGATTTAAAAATTTCGAGGGGGGTTCGGGGTCTTTCCTCAAACAAAAGTTTTGAATATTTACTTTTAAAAGTATTGTTTTGACTCATTTTGGGACCCTGTGGGTTACACCCGGAGAGAACTGCAACTTGTAAGTTGCATTAAAATAAAACTAATAAATTTCACTGCAGCTGCAATAAAGAAGGGCGCTCTGAAAACACTGCCTGGTCTTCCCCTATCAAAGTATGCATTTTTTTTTTTTTTTGCAAATCAACACCTTTCCCTAGCATTCAACGTGTTTATCTAAACTAAGGGCCAAATAAAAAATCAACGTTGTGGCCTTATACAATTTTGTAACTCATGTTTGACAGAAAGTAGCCTTAAAATAAGAGAAACATTATTTTTTGCGTGTAAAAACAGGAGCGTCCCTGCCCTCACGCTTTCTAAGGTATTACTTGTTTTGGCGTGTTGAACCAACGCCTCCTACATCTAAGAAAGCCTCCGCACCGAATAGTCACGTGACCATACGAAGGCCAGTTTTTCCGAAGGAAAGAAACTGCTCGTACAAAGGCTCGGTTCGTAGGCAATTTCTTTGCGCGTTTGGAGAGTTAATTACCGATGTATTAATCTTTCACGGATAACTTATTCTCTAACTATGGAGTGATTGTTTCCTCAGTGAAATTATATATATATATTTTCTATCATTATCTAATTTTTAAGCTTTTATTACATCTATAATGGTTAGTTGGGTTAATGAAGTACCTAACATAGAAGTTTTTTAATCTAATATGTCTTTACTATATTTTTAAGCAAAAAGTATTTAAATTAATAATTGAAGCATGTCTTCCCTTAGTACTTACACTGAAATTTAATTGAAATATGTAAATTCTTATAATTTAATGTATTATAGTATAGGTAAACTAAAATACTTTTAAATAAAAAAACTATCAATTTTGGAAGAAAAATGTCTGTAGATTAAGTCACTCATTGTATTGAGGCATTAATATTTTTTACAAACAATTAAAAAATGTTAGTTTAAAAAGTTCTCATTTGAAAGTGGAAGTAAGTAAATTAATTTCATTGCAGTGTTTTTATTGCAATCATATCCAATCAAAACTTTTTGGTTTTATGTTTATTTCAGAACCAAATAGCAGTTAATAAATTCTTATTTTAGAAGTAGAAGGTAAAATACTTACATACAGTTCTTTTTTTACCAACTGTAATTTTATCTAGTAATAGTCTTTCAAAATATTTAAACATTTGAATACTACTTATATAGACAATTAAAAATAGCTAGATTTAAAAATTATGTCTACTTACAAATCTTTCTTACAGATATGTATGTGAAAATCATTGAATAAATAGAAATTATTTGGCAAAAATCTTTTTATTAACATGAAAAAGAGAAACTTATCAAATGAATCACACAAGGTTGCTGAATATACATTAAAAATAAATACCACAAACATTTACTTTTTCAGTACCAAAATATAAAACACAATATTAAGAAATAATCTTCTCACAAATTATTGAAGAGAATGATTACCTTATTGAAAGGTAAAACAGATCAAGCCACTATTAAATAAAAACAAATGCACTATTTGCAGCTTTGGAGCTGTCATGGGACATGCCATACAATTCCCCACCAACATAATCAAAGCATGGTCTAAGATGAATTTCATCAATCATTATAATGAGATAATTTTTTCATCATTGTTTAAATAACCATGCTTCTGCGCAATATAGCTTAAAAAGTTATCGTCGTGTTGTTCCTTACTCGGATTCACACCAAACTCCGAGCAAACTCTTCTTAAAGTTGACTCGTGAGGGATTATAAACAGATTCGATGACCTTAAAAATTTGTACGAGTGAGGAGAAATAGATTTTAGTAGGGAACAAAATATTAAAAATTCATGGGAATACTTCCGATGTTGTTTTGCTTTGTTCATATTTACAAATTGTTCAATTACAAATTCAATAAATTTAGCATGAATTTCATTTCTCTTGCAAGCTATGTTTTTTGCCTTAAATAATAAATCTAATAAAACATTTAAAATAGTATCAAACTCTGTATCTTCAGAATTGGAAGATTCAGCCAACATTTTCAATTTTGACAATACATCTAAAATAATGTTACAGTTTGTTACCTTTAATGGAAATTTATATGACTCTAATTTTTCTAGTTTAACCTTTTTATACATAACTGTTATATTCAAATTAATATCTACATTTAAGGAGCACAATATATCTGGCATGTCAGTTAAATTAATGAGGCTTATACAATTATTTTTAGAGATGACAGTCCAAAATGGATCGAGACATTCTATCATCAGACAATTTTTCAATTCAATTAAATTGTTAAAAGTTACCCGCTGTAAGTATTCTCTCTTGTCGGCTTGCTTCTTGGGCCTTTTGTACCTGTTCATTTTCTCGCCTCTGGCGTTTTTTAGCAGGAGATTCTCTTGCTGGAACCACAGATAGCTGCAATGATGGTGGACATTCTGCAGAAACAACTACTGGGACAGCTCCTTCTTTTATCTTTGGAATCTTTAATTGGGATTTCAATAGCCTTCCTGTCTTGACGTCAAAGTATTCGGCTTCTCTCAGAACATCTTCTTTACGGAAGTGGGATTCACATATCTAAAATTAGTAATGCATGGATAAGTAACAAGTTTTGACAGCCCTTAAGAAGTAAGAATTAGCAGTGGTTATTAACATAAGAGTACCAGATCTCTAACATTTCATAGTAGGATTTTTGTATTAAGCCATAAGACTATCTTACCAACATCAAAACTGTCCACAAAAAATACGTAACATTAAAATTTTGACTTAGTATAAAAGATTCCAATATTATCATATACTTTTAGGGGAATACACCTTATGTTTTATCAAACAAATTGTGTTGTATCATGCAGTCTATTGATATGAAAAGAAAATTTGTAAACTTGTACATATTGAGAATCAATCAGATTTGATTAACAATTACTTTAATGCTGTTAAATACTACATAAAAATAGCTACAAATTTCAAGAATACGGAAAGTTTTGTCTCAAGGTTATTAAATAATTGCAGAAATAAATACAAATAAAGAAACTTACTCTGGAATTATTAGTAGCCTTGAAGTTCTTTATCATCGTTCTGGATTCCCAGATTTTTAACAGTCCAGGATCTTTGGGGAACCGGAACACCGATATTTTTTCACCGGATGCATAATTTCCTTTGCAACCATAAACACAACATTTATAAACCATAATGAAAAGAATAATTTTAGCCGCAATAATCATAACAACCAGCGAAATAGCGATCAACAACACGTGCACGAAACGAAGCAAGAGTGGCGTGTAGCAAGACAAGACAAGACTGAGCCGGTTTGGCTGGCGGCGCGGCGAGACGATGGCCTACGTTTGATCACGTGACCTCCTCGCTTCCAAGCGGAGGAAAGGCTTTCTTAGATATAGGAGGCTTTGGTTGAACCACTAGGGTGTTTCGAAAAAAAAACTTTTTATTATGAAATTTTATTGATTTTAATTTATGAAAACTTAAATTTTATCTAAAATTTTACCATCATACATACACTTATTAAAATTGCAAAAAACGTTTTTTATGTTATAACCACAATATCCATGGAAAAATTACCTAGGCAAATGCCTCAAAGGTTTTTAACAAGACTTTAAAAAAAAGGTCAATTTTTGAGGCCAAAAAAATTTGAAAAAAAAAATTATTATTAAAAATAAATAAATTAATATTGTAAGTAAAATAAATTAATTTACTGTCCGATTTTCTTCCAATTTTAGTATGTCATTATTTAAGTCATGTCTAAGGTAAAACCGTTGCAGATTCTTCTGTTTCAGTTATTATTTCGTGGTTTTTGAGCGATGTTTTATTTTTTTCAACTATCCAATTTTTGTCAAATAATTTTTAAAAATTCATATTTTAATTTTTTTTTAAATTTAAAGTGGAATGTTCGTATTTCGTATTCAGCACTGAAAAATAGCATATAAACATGCATCATAAGTCTCGATTGCTATTAATTGATTTTTTGAAAATTTTTTTGATCATTTTTTTAAAAATAAAAAAAAATTAAACTTCCCGTGGACCTATTTTGTCCGAATTTTAGTATGTTATTATTGAGGTCATTCCCAAGTAAAAACCGTTCGGAAACCACAGGAATTTAAACAAATGTGTAGGTAAGTGAAAAACTCTAGTCCAAAAGGCGTCATATCGGTCACAAGACTTTAAAATTTTATTTAAAAAAATTGAAAGTTGTTAAAGTTCTATTTTTGCTCAAATATTAAAGAATATGCATAGAAGAACATATTAAAAATACTTCTTAAGGATTTATTGGTTAATATATCTCCCAAAATTTACTACGAAAGTCGTCGTTCACCCATAGAATAATGATATCAGCTGGTTTGCTTTACTTGATATAGCATAATATAAACAAGATTCGTAGCGCCACCTAGCGAGTGCTTGCGCCGCCAATACGGTCATCTGTGAGCCCCTTTGTGATTAAATTATCAAAAGTCTCATTTTTTTCCCTTGGGAAAATGTAATTTCAATGTTGTCACACTCAAAGGTCTGAACCACACGTCCACGGCCATTGCGTGAATGGAAATCGAAAAGCACGGAATATTGTATAAGTTAGGGGCTATTTTGGCGCTGGGATCGTGTCACATCAGGACAGGCGGAGAAAAAAAGCATTTTCAATCACATGACTCGGAAATTAGCAACTTTTTTCCTGTCCTCCACGTCGTCAAAAGCAACGTCATGTGCGAATGCTCTATAGTCCTCCGAAAGGACAGATTGAATGAACGTCACAGCCAATTAAAATTTTGTACACAAAAATGTACTGCCTCATACAAAACATACAGGATTCACCGCGTCACCTAGTGAGCGCTTGTGTAAGCGGCTCTGTGACCTAAATATCCTTTTTAGATTTCCGATAGGCAAGAGAGGGTTTACAACTAAACCCTACACTTGCACTTCCGTTCCGCATTTTTTGCATGCATCAAGATTCACGCTCAAGCAAGTTCAAGCATTTCTCTATTGACGTGGACCGTGTTTCTTGCCGTTGTGTTTACTGTTTGTGCATATAGTTTCTAACAAGATGACCACCTCAGTGTCTGCCAGGTATGTTTAATCTTTTAATTTTCTGTATTATTGATCTTTTTAATTACATTTTTGTCTCCATGCGTTCCCCTTACCTTACCTTACAAATTCAGTTAGATTTAAAAAGATGACGGAAAACGTGCGAGTTCTCCATTGGTAAATGGCCATAATTTCTATAATATTGTTAATAAACTCTAAAAAAACCACGTGTTCGATAACTTAAGAAATTCAATGGAACGACCACTGTAATATACCTGCAACGATTAAAGTTTATTAATTTTCAATTAATTAGTGTCATAGAGAAGGAGGCATCATTTTTTTATACGGCTAATTGGTGTTATTATGTATTATTTTAGTTGCAAGCACATTGATGATTTTGCATTTTAAATTATTGTTATATCATCAAAAGGTGACAAACTACCTATGGACTTGTATTAATATTAAAAAATTTTCAATCTCATTCTTTTTGTTAGCTTATTTGCATTTAAGAGTTATTAAGAAAAAGTTAAGCCTAAAAACCACATGCTTTTTGAATAAACCTAATATTGTTCAGATATGTTGCTATTGGGATGTGAGTGACTTAGTATCATCCAATTTCTCTAATAAATTATGACAGCAATAATTTTAATTGTTTTCAATTATTTTATTATCTATTTTATAATATTGGTGCTGGATCAACAACATAAATAGAATTAATTTTTATAAGTAATATTAACGAAAATGATGCTAGATGGGAATATTGAGCCATAGCAAATCTTGTGGTTTTAAAAAAATAATGTTAATTAAAAAGTAACTTACTTTATTTATTTATTATGCAAAGCTATTTTGCTAGTCAGTTTTCATTTTACCTTTTAAAATGCTTTTTTCTTTAGCTGCTCTATTTAAAGCTACTTTTTCAAAGTTTTTAGTAATATCATACGTAATTGACAAATGATGCAGTACCTATTTTTAATTTGATATGGTGTTGAATTTTCAGTTTATATTTTTTAAATGCTATCTTTTTAAAATGTTTAAGAAATTTTGCTTTAGTAGGCGTATTTAGAGTTGTTGAAAGCAACCTTCATCATGGCTCATGGAGATACTTGAGCTACAATGAAAGGGAAAATGTGAATAGTGTTTATACATAGAAACATGATCTAAATAAAAATTATTACCACTTAGTTTTAGAGGGAAAATATCAAAACCAGGGTTTTCAACCTGCCCAAAAAACAAATAAACCCACCTGGGTTGTTTAATTATAAAATATAAGCAAAATCTTATAAATCCCAACAAACTTATCTTTGCAGTGTAAGGATACATTTACCTTCGGTAGTAAAAAAGTTATGGAATAAATTTGTTATATTGCTATTTCCAAAATCCTGTGGGTAAATTTTTTTTTTCGATTTCAAACTTTCATACCCCCACATTTTGTGCTAAAGGGCATTTAAATATGGTGTCCAATTGTTTAAGTAAAAATATTAATATTAACAGACTGCTCAAGAGCATCAAAAAATTACATTAACATCTAATAAAGATTTTGAAACAAAAATAATAGTACTAACAGAAACTGCACAAAATCTTAAAAAAAAATCTTTTTTTTAATGCAAATCAAATTTTAATTCAAAATTATTTTTTGAAATTCAATACATGTACTCTTACTCTTATATTGTGCCTAGAGGCATTAAAAAATCACATAAAAAACTTTGTTTCATATTTTGAGTTAAGCGATTCTAAAGTATGAAAATATTAATTTTATCTAAACTGATCACTAATTCTGTATAAAAAATAATGTTAATTAAAAAGAGACTTACTTTATTTATGTATTATGCAAGGCTATTTTACTAGTCAGTTTTCATTTTACCTTTTAAAATGCTTTTTTCTTTAGCTGCTCTATTTAAAGCTACTTTTTCAAAGTTTTTAGTAATATCATACGTAATTGACGAATGATGCAGTACCTTACAAACATTTTTTAAATTTATTTGACACCTTTTTTGTAAATTTGTGCAAAATGCGAAAATGAAATGTTTTTTGATGCCCTTGAGCAATTTGTAAATATTATTTTTGCTTCAAATTTTTTACACCTTTTTCTAATGCCTTTGGGCTCAAAATAAGGGTGTATTTAATTAGTTCTCTGGCCACACAACCCGGCTTTCTGAACTATAATTGAAAATATGCTTAATCGGATTCAGTTCTTATAACGATTAGATATATAATATCTTTTCTTTCAGACAAGTGCAAGAAGGTGTTGTATTTGAAATCCCACATGGAGATGATTCTTCTGATGAAAACTGTTTTGACGATGAAATTTTCGATACGTATAAAAGGGACATGCAGAATTTAGCTAGAAGAAACAAGTACAAGAGTGGAGTTGCATCTTTTGCTGATATTAAAAAGCATATGAAACCTATTACTGAGGATGAATTAGTACTGAAAGAGGTATGGTATTTGATTGTTGTTTTACTATCATCCTTGTTCTGTTTTTTGCATTAACAATAACATACCAGTTTTAGTACTGAGTTAACGCCTTTTGATGAAATGCTGGTCTAAAAGTCAGTTAGCAGGCGAGAGCACCAAGTCTTTTGGTAAATGAAAAATAAATACCAGAGTATCTAATCTAGTGTTGCTTCTATCTAGTATCTAATCTAGTGTCTTTTGATTGTTTTGATATTGTTGCATATAATTTGTACAAATTTGTCAGGGGCGTCATTTCAGTTTTTGGTTGGGGGGGCAAGGATTTTTTTTAAGTGAGGCCGAGCCATGCCGTAACCAGACTTGTTTTTTCTTTTGGGGGGGGTGACTCAACATCATACGTTCTAAGTAAAAATGGGGGGTCTGGGGGTCACCCCCAGAAAAATTTTTAAATTTTGCTTCATTTTTACAACATTTAAGTTACATCCGAAGAGAACAGCCCCTTGTAAACCACATAATTTCTAGAGAAAAAAGTTACAAATAAACGTCAAAGTTTCAAGGGGAGCCGGAGGTCCTCCCTCAGAATTGTTTTTGAAAATTTCCCTTTAAACTAGGGTTTTATCTCCCTTGCAACCTCGTTGGGGAGCACCCAGAGGGAACTGCTTGTTGTGAGTGGCAGAATTTTAAGGAAAATATACTGTATAACATAATATATATATAAAAATTTTAAAGGGGGGTCTGGGGGTCCTCCCCCTGAAAGGTTTTTGAAATTTGCCTCTTTAAAGTAGTGTTTCAGCTCATTTTGAGGTCCTTTGGGTTACATTCAAAAAGAACAGTTCCTTGTAAAGCATAGAATTTTCTAGGGGAAAAAAAGTTATAAATAAACGTAAAATTTTCAAGGGGGGGCGGAGATCCTCCCCCATTTTGAAAATTCCCCTTTAAACCAGACTCCTAGGGGCTTCAAACTCTTTGGTTCCCAAAGGGAACTGCTTCTTGTAAGCGGCAGAATTTTCAAGGGAGACAAATTGTATAACAGACATCAAAGGTCAGGAGGGGGATTGGGGGTTCTCCCCCAGAAAATTTTGAAATTAGACCCTCAAAAGTAGTGCTTTAACTGCTTTTGGTATGTTTTGAGTTAAATTTGTTGCTCCTTGTGGAAGTTACAAAATTTTCCAGGGACTCTCAGCAATTTTTCACTTAAGAATGGAAACCTTGTGGGGGGGGGGCAATTGTCCCCCCTAAATGACGCCCATGAAATTCGTCAATAAACTTGACTAATCCGAAAGTGACAATAGGTTTAATTCAGAGCCATTGGAGAGAGCCTGAGAAGTAATTTTTGCCCAAGTTTATAAAGAAAAAAAATTACAAACCTAATTGTTATTTGTGACAAACAAGTATTTATTTTGTTATAATCAAAATTCAGTGAAAACTACAGATCTATGCCAAAAAAAGAAAATGAGATTTCTTCCTGAATACCTGGAAATTAGCTTTTCCTTGCATTTTGATTGATGGGGAGGAAAACAACATATCATGATAAAATCAGCAATTTTCACTAAAAATCCCATTTTTGCTTATAATTACATCTAAGTTCTTGCTTATGAAATTAAGCTAATTTTTAATAACCATGACAAATTGTTAAAGTTTTGGCAATTTATTTAAATATTTGATGTTCAAAACAACTTAGTGATATTTAATGGGTCAATTAATAGTATTGAACCAAATTTAGCTTAATTTTGGACAAAACAAATTGTGTTCTGGGGAAATATTGGGCCTTAAAACATTTTCTGCACCCCTGCACTAGGCTTTTTTTGGACCCAAATTTTTTTCTATGCCTTTTACACGAGAATATTTAAGTCAAATTTTAACCTTCATGCATTTATAGGTTAGGATTAATACTTATATCCTAGCGAAAAGGTGGGTTCTCTTCTAAATTATTTAACTCTGGACCTTTCAGAGTGACCTTTTCTATTTACAAATCGTAAAAAGCCCTTAACTAAAAGCAATTCATAGCACTTAAAATTTAGATTTGAGAGATCTCATCTATGTTGATGATATAGTACATTTAATTTTTATAGAAAATTCATGGGACTAATTTGCTAATTAAAAATGTTAGAGTTATCCAAGTTTCACTGTTTTAACAGGTAAATATTTCTATCTGTTATCACTAAACATCAATGTTTCTTTACAGGATTTGAAGCATGGCATTGGTATTGTAGTCCCTGAAGATTCCCTCATCTCATTTCATTATGAAGCTTTTGTTGAAGGCAGGGCTGATCCTTTTGACTCAACCAGGATTAGGGATAAACCTTACAAGTGTTTGTAAGTACTAGTTCTCTTCTCTTAGGCACACTTTTTGAGTGTAATGGTGCCCACTATTATCAGCTAATAAATGAAGTTTGAGGGTGACCTCCCAGGGGTCGATTCAGCTGAAGATCGGGGCTGTTGCCCCTTCACAAAATTCCACCTGCTAAAAACGGACCCTTCACAAAATTCAAATTCTTAAAACGACCCTTTCTCAAAATTCAAATTAGATTTAATCATTATTTGCAAAAAAAAAAAAATCGCAAGATCTTGTTTGTTATAAATCAAAAAGTTTTTTATGATAATTTAGAAAATTATAATATAATTTGACTTCAATATTTCTCAAAAATATTTTCTCTTTCACTAAAATTGGCCCCAAAAATTAAAACCTTGAATGACCCCTGCATAGCTGCCAAGTACTCCGATTTTATCGGAGTTATTCCTATTTTTGGTTTCTTCTCCGATAATTCGATTTTTCCCTAAAAACTCCGATTTTCGCGATTTTTTAACCCTTTCGGAACTTTGTTGCAATCGTAATAAAAAAAAAAACAATTTTAATTTCTAAAAGCCTTTAGAGTTATTTCAAGGTGTCTACTAGAAAGTCCTGAAATCGCATTACAGTCCTAAATTTCAATGAAAGATTGCGAATTTTCATTTATGCTTCGGAACTTTTGCCTGTAAAGTTGGCTTTTTGCATTTCCATGACGGGTTGAAAAAAAAAACTTGACGTTCGCGATCGCGTTTTTCTTTCTTCGCGTTGATGTCTTTAGTTTTAAATAAAAAGCTTGTTTTTGGAGAAAGTGTTAACTAATAGAAGGCTAATTACAAAATTAAAAGAAAACAAAGAGAAATTATCATTTGAATAAAACTCAGTTAAGAGTTTAAATATCAAACAAAGAATTACAAATGGTAAACAGTATGGAGAAATTCGGTTGTGTAGACTGTAGATGATATGTATATGAAAATATTAAGTTAAATTCTATTACTTAAGTATTATTAAATTTTTTTATCTGAATTATTTGTGCTTAGTAGTTCAAATATTAACTAAAAGAGCAGCTTAAGTTTTAAAATAGGTGGGTAGGCTTTCATATGTAGTCCGTGAAAGTACTCCTATTTTTTCCCCCATCAGGTTGGCAGCTATGCCCCTGCATCCACTGTATTCTGTGATCATCCCTCTCAAACATGGCTTACAACTTGGGCACCAATTAACCTCAAATGTGTGCATTTTAATACTGTTAAACGAGGTGATATTTCAACACAGCACAGTTCTAATTTACAAAATGACATGATGTTAAAATTTAGGAATAAATCTAATTGTCTTTCAAAGGCAACTTGAACATAATTAAAAATTAAACTTTGAAAATAAATCTGAACATTTCACAAGCCAAATTTGATGTGTAACACAGGAACTCAATCAGGGCTTCCATAGGCTACTAAAGTGACTATTTTATGGGTTTGGCAATTATGGCTACTATTTTTAGGTTAAATTGGGCTAAAATTGACTATATTTAGTGAAATCATCAGCTGTTTTTTTGCAACTATTTTCTTTCCCCTTCGAAATTTCTTTTTTCTGACCCACAGGGGGGTTTGGAGCGTTTTCGACGTTTTTGAGCCCAGCGGCGTCCCAAATGACCCCAGATCTTCGTTATTTCGCAGGAAGGTACATAGCAACAATATCTAGAAAGGCATTTTTCAGATTTTGAATATTCGAATTTTAAGGGGTCTGAATATTCCAAAAACCCGTTTTTGCTTAGCATAAACCAAATTTTACATTTTCGAAGAAAACAGTACCTAGAAATCGATATTACGAAGTGAACTGTTGGTAATGCCTTCTTGAGAGTATTTCAAAGAAAGTAATTTCTGGATTTCTCGATATTCCATTCTGGAGGGGGTGCACGGAGGTTTGAATATTTACTCCCGTTTTTAGTTCTTGCATTCTAGTATCCACATTATTAATGTGATTGTTATGAAATTTTAGCATATTGTTCTTCACACAACCAGGAAAGTTAGCGAAAAAGAATTTTTAAAATCAATGCATTCCAAGCAGCATTTTTCGGTTTTTTTCTAAATTCTTAAGCTTAGCCTTCAATTTTAAATTGATAACGGTTATTGCTCCTTCCAGGTGATGCAAAACCTCTATTGTTGGAAATATTTATTTAAAAATGTTTTACAACAGGTGAATTTTTTAAAACTTTGATAAAGAAATAATTTTTGAAGATTAAATAATTTTTTTATGATAACCATAAACCGTTCCACTGAAATATTTTATTCTTTTTTCTATTTAATCAAATTTAAGTATTTCCAGCAAAGTTCAAATTAAACAATATTTTATCAGAGGCATTTTCAGTGTCGATTCAAATGATGTTTACTTTTATTTCATGTTTGAAATTTCTTTCAATGAATGAGTTGATGATAAATAAACAAAGGGGGGTTCAGGGGGTCTCTCCCTGATTTAAAAAAAAATCTCACTATTAAAAAATGGTTATAATATTAAAAAATGGTTATAAAAACTTTAATTCTAAACCGTGTTTTTAAGGTTTTGTTTAACATCTTAAAAAGTATGTGTATTGAATTACTTTTTATTTAAAATTGAGCGGGATGAGGGGGAAATAAGTTTTATCTATAGAAATTGGTATTCAATAATAACCTTTATTGTGAAGCGAAGGTGGAGAGATTTGCCTCAATTATACATTTATACCAATTGCAGAAATGGATGGAGGGAGCAAAGGACATTAAAGAGAAAAAAAAATAAGGGGTTTCAGAAGGTCCCATGACTTTTTTTCTATTTTGAAAAAATACTCTTTAAAAACGGGGATGGGGATTTCACACATTAAATCTAAACAGGTGGTATTTTTAAAGGTTTTTTTTACAGCTTAACGAAGTGGTATATGGCATCAAAAAAGAATAGTAGCGGGAAGACTGTTGACTATTGCATCTAAACGATAATTCTTATTTATTTTAACACACACAGTTTGATAAGCCTTTTATCCCCCGAGCAACGGCGGGCATATCAGCTAGTTCTTGATAAAATTCAATATTTTCTTTGAAACACGATTGAATTTAGGTTCATTTGACTCTTTTATTTGAATTGAACATTTGAATGGCTTGATACAGATTTTCGTTTCTTGTTTTTAATATCTGAATGTCAATTAATTCTTATATAACTTATTTAATTGTATAGCATCTAGAACTCCTGTTTTATTCAGGCACCAAAATTATTTAACAAACCCCAAATTCCTTTACTCTGTATCTCCTCTCCACCTTCCCCTAAGAACCCTACTTTGAGAACTTTTAATTTACAGTATTTTTCTCTTTTAGGGTTGGAGATGGTAATCTTCTTCCTGGATTAGAACTGGGAGTTAGGACCATGAGGAAAGGAGAATATGCTCGATTTATTGTCGATTCTTCATATGCTTATGGAGAAATGGGGTGCCCACCTCGCATACCTGGTGGTGCCTCGATTCTATATGAAGTACAAATGCTTAGTTTCATCCCGGCGAAAGACGTCATTGAGTTTGAAGACATGACCCCGGAAGAACAGAAGAAGGCCCCGTTCGAGAAAATAACTTCGGTGTTTCAGTGTGAAAACACAGTCGCAAATGAGTTGTTTCGTAAGCGGTCTTACAAGCAGGCCATTGCACGCTACAGGAAAGTAGTCAAGGTGCTAGAAGATGTTTCAGTCAAGGATGAAGCGGAGGATGACAAAAGAAACGAGTACTTACTGAAGCTGTACTTAAATTTAGCTCAGTGTTACCTTTCAATGCAGAACCCGCAAAAAACGATCATTTATGCAGATTTGGCTTTGAAGATAAATCCAAACCATGTTAAAGGCCTGTATCGGATGGGTTATGCATTGTTCCTTTTGGAAGAGTACCCGCGGGCTGAATATTTCCTGAACAAGGCCAAGCAGCATAAACCTTATGAGAAAAGTATCACTACAGCTATTGTGAAACTCCAGCAAAAGCGCCAGCTTTATGATGATTGGGAAAAGAAGTTTTGCCGAAACATGTTTGGACCGATTCCAGAGAAAAAGTCGCCAAGAACGAAGGATCAAGAAGAGTTCTTCTTATGCGTCTGTGAAGAAGTCGATTGCTTCTTGAAAACAGATGAGACCGAACTTGAGTTTCCTTCTGGCCTCACAGAGGAACAGTTGGATATTTTGAAAGATGTTGCTCAAGAGAAAGATCTGGCCTTTGTGAGTAAAATTATGATGGGCCGTAAGATAAACAAACTGGCGAAAAAGAAAAATTCACTGTGAACATTTTAATTTATCATTTTAAAATGTTAAAACTTATTTTGTACAAATACTTTAATTTTGTAGTATCATTTTGTACAAATGTTAAGTTCAACATTTTCATTGAATATAACCATCTTTATTATGAATATAATCATGTTTCGAAAATGTGCTTCCATCATAATTTTGTAAATTCATTCACTGGAAATGCAAGAATGGTTACTGTATATACCAATCTTTTATATAATGTTTATATCATTCTTAGTTCTTCATGAAATTTCCAATTGCATATTTTTTTTTAAAATAAATGTCAACATACAGTTTGTAGTTAATGTTATTGTGTGATTTTATCAAATTTAAACACCAGGCCCGTGCTGGGTACCTTCAGAGGGCGGTGGACAAAGGGTGAAAGGGCACCGCTATAAATTATATTAGTAAAAAACCCGTAATTTTCTGTTATGGTACCTTATTGGCGACGTTTTACAAATTACTTTTCACATTGAGCAATATACTGCTATTTGAGATGTTTTGATTGTTTTTTATTTTAATATTTGATTTTTGTTACATTAGATTTTTAGTGACACTATTTTAAAATGGATAATCAGTCATCTTATTAAGAATAACATTGAACCCTATAATTAATGAAAAACTGATAGCTGATTTCCGTTTTTTACCATTTTGCATATGCACTTATACGCATTTTACATTTATTTTGGTGCACTTAATTTCAAAATTTTGTCAACAATGTGAATCCCAAGTAAAATTGGAGGGACTTGGGGTCCTCCCTCCACCAGAAGAATTTTGAAACTTCCCCCACAAAATCGAGATTTAGCTTATTTTGAGACCTTTTGGATTACACCAAAAGAGGACCACTCCTTGTAAGTAAGATAATTTTCAAGGAAAAACAGTATATAATGGATTTAAAAATTTCGAGGGGGGTTCGGGGTCTTTCCTCAAACAAAAGTTTTGAATATTTACTTTTAAAAGTATTGTTTTGACTCATTTTGGGACCCTATGGGTTACACCCGGAGAGAACTGCAACTTGTAAGTTGCATTAAAATAAAACTAATAAATTTCACTGCAGCTGCAATAAAGAAGGGCGCTCTGAAAACACTGCCTGGTCTTCCCCTATCAAAGTATGCATTTTTTTTTTTTTTTTTTGCAAATCAACACCTTTCCCTAGCATTCCACGTATTTATTTAAACTAAGGGCCAAATAAAAAATCAACGTTGTGGCCTTATACAATTTTGTAACTCATGTTTGACAGAAAGTAGCC
Organism: Tetragnatha montana; assembly: GCA_963680715.1. Taxonomy (NCBI): domain Eukaryota; kingdom Metazoa; phylum Arthropoda; class Arachnida; order Araneae; family Tetragnathidae; genus Tetragnatha; species Tetragnatha montana. Next base: position 4,285,503 of record OY796683.1, on the reverse strand, counting down.
TTAAAATAAGAGAAACATTATTTTTTGCGTGTAAAAACAGGAGCGTCCCTGCCCTCACGCTTTCTAAGGTATTACTTGTTTTGGCGTGTTGAACCACTAGGGTGTATCGAAAAAAAAACTTTTTATTATGAAATTTTATTGATTTTAATTTATGAAAACTTAAATTTTATCTAAAATTTTACCATCATACATACACTTATTAAAATTGCAAAAAACGTTTTTTATGTTATAACCACAATATCCATGGAAAAATTACCTAGGCAAATGCCTCAAAGGTTTTTAACAAGACTTTAAAAAAAAGGTCAATTTTTGAGGCCAAAAAAATTTGAAAAAAAAAATTATTATTAAAAATAAATAAATTAATATTGTAAGTAAAATAAATTAATTTACTGTCCGATTTTCTTCCAATTTTAGTATGTCATTATTTAAGTCATGTCTAAGGTAAAACCGTTGCAGATTCTTCTGTTTCAGTTATTATTTCGTGGTTTTTGAGCGATGTTTTATTTTTTTCAACTATCCAATTTTTGTCAAATAATTTTTAAAAATTCATATTTTAATTTTTTTTTAAATTTAAAGTGGAATGTTCGTATTTCGTATTCAGCACTGAAAAATAGCATATAAACATGCATCATAAGTCTCGATTGCTATTAATTGATTTTTTGAAAATTTTTTTGATCATTTTTTTAAAAATAAAAAAAAATTAAACTTCCCGTGGACCTATTTTGTCCGAATTTTAGTATGTTATTATTGAGGTCATTCCCAAGTAAAAACCGTTCGGAAACCACAGGAATTTAAACAAATGTGTAGGTAAGTGAAAAACTCTAGTCCAAAAGGCGTCATATCGGTCACAAGACTTTAAAATTTTATTTAAAAAAATTGAAAGTTGTTAAAGTTCTATTTTTGCTCAAATATTAAAGAATATGCATAGAAGAACATATTAAAAATACTTCTTAAGGATTTATTGGTTAATATATCTCCCAAAATTTACTACGAAAGTCGTCGTTCACCCATAGAATAATGATATCAGCTGGTTTGCTTTACTTGATATAGCATAATATAAACAAGATTCGTAGCGCCACCTAGCGAGTGCTTGCGCCGCCAATACGGTCATCTGTGAGCCCCTTTGTGATTAAATTATCAAAAGTCTCATTTTTTTCCCTTGGGAAAATGTAATTTCAATGTTGTCACACTCAAAGGTCTGAACCACACGTCCACGGCCATTGCGTGAATGGAAATCGAAAAGCACGGAATATTGTATAAGTTAGGGGCTATTTTGGCGCTGGGATCGTGTCACATCAGGACAGGCGGAGAAAAAAAGCATTTTCAATCACATGACTCGGAAATTAGCAACTTTTTTCCTGTCCTCCACGTCGTCAAAAGCAACGTCATGTGCGAATGCTCTATAGTCCTCCGAAAGGACAGATTGAATGAACGTCACAGCCAATTAAAATTTTGTACACAAAAATGTACTGCCTCATACAAAACATACAGGATTCACCGCGTCACCTAGTGAGCGCTTGTGTAAGCGGCTCTGTGACCTAAATATCCTTTTTAGATTTCCGATAGGCAAGAGAGGGTTTACAACTAAACCCTACACTTGCACTTCCGTTCCGCATTTTTTGCATGCATCAAGATTCACGCTCAAGCAAGTTCAAGCATTTCTCTATTGACGTGGACCGTGTTTCTTGCCGTTGTGTTTACTGTTTGTGCATATAGTTTCTAACAAGATGACCACCTCAGTGTCTGCCAGGTATGTTTAATCTTTTAATTTTCTGTATTATTGATCTTTTTAATTACATTTTTGTCTCCATGCGTTCCCCTTACCTTACCTTACAAATTCAGTTAGATTTAAAAAGATGACGGAAAACGTGCGAGTTCTCCATTGGTAAATGGCCATAATTTCTATAATATTGTTAATAAACTCTAAAAAAACCACGTGTTCGATAACTTAAGAAATTCAATGGAACGACCACTGTAATATACCTGCAACGATTAAAGTTTATTAATTTTCAATTAATTAGTGTCATAGAGAAGGAGGCATCATTTTTTTATACGGCTAATTGGTGTTATTATGTATTATTTTAGTTGCAAGCACATTGATGATTTTGCATTTTAAATTATTGTTATATCATCAAAAGGTGACAAACTACCTATGGACTTGTATTAATATTAAAAAATTTTCAATCTCATTCTTTTTGTTAGCTTATTTGCATTTAAGAGTTATTAAGAAAAAGTTAAGCCTAAAAACCACATGCTTTTTGAATAAACCTAATATTGTTCAGATATGTTGCTATTGGGATGTGAGTGACTTAGTATCATCCAATTTCTCTAATAAATTATGACAGCAATAATTTTAATTGTTTTCAATTATTTTATTATCTATTTTATAATATTGGTGCTGGATCAACAACATAAATAGAATTAATTTTTATAAGTAATATTAACGAAAATGATGCTAGATGGGAATATTGAGCCATAGCAAATCTTGTGGTTTTAAAAAAATAATGTTAATTAAAAAGTAACTTACTTTATTTATTTATTATGCAAAGCTATTTTGCTAGTCAGTTTTCATTTTACCTTTTAAAATGCTTTTTTCTTTAGCTGCTCTATTTAAAGCTACTTTTTCAAAGTTTTTAGTAATATCATACGTAATTGACAAATGATGCAGTACCTATTTTTAATTTGATATGGTGTTGAATTTTCAGTTTATATTTTTTAAATGCTATCTTTTTAAAATGTTTAAGAAATTTTGCTTTAGTAGGCGTATTTAGAGTTGTTGAAAGCAACCTTCATCATGGCTCATGGAGATACTTGAGCTACAATGAAAGGGAAAATGTGAATAGTGTTTATACATAGAAACATGATCTAAATAAAAATTATTACCACTTAGTTTTAGAGGGAAAATATCAAAACCAGGGTTTTCAACCTGCCCAAAAAACAAATAAACCCACCTGGGTTGTTTAATTATAAAATATAAGCAAAATCTTATAAATCCCAACAAACTTATCTTTGCAGTGTAAGGATACATTTACCTTCGGTAGTAAAAAAGTTATGGAATAAATTTGTTATATTGCTATTTCCAAAATCCTGTGGGTAAATTTTTTTTTTCGATTTCAAACTTTCATACCCCCACATTTTGTGCTAAAGGGCATTTAAATATGGTGTCCAATTGTTTAAGTAAAAATATTAATATTAACAGACTGCTCAAGAGCATCAAAAAATTACATTAACATCTAATAAAGATTTTGAAACAAAAATAATAGTACTAACAGAAACTGCACAAAATCTTAAAAAAAAAATCTTTTTTTTAATGCAAATCAAATTTTAATTCAAAATTATTTTTTGAAATTCAATACATGTACTCTTACTCTTATATTGTGCCTAGAGGCATTAAAAAATCACATAAAAAACTTTGTTTCATATTTTGAGTTAAGCGATTCTAAAGTATGAAAATATTAATTTTATCTAAACTGATCACTAATTCTGTATAAAAAATAATGTTAATTAAAAAGAGACTTACTTTATTTATGTATTATGCAAGGCTATTTTACTAGTCAGTTTTCATTTTACCTTTTAAAATGCTTTTTTCTTTAGCTGCTCTATTTAAAGCTACTTTTTCAAAGTTTTTAGTAATATCATACGTAATTGACGAATGATGCAGTACCTTACAAACATTTTTTAAATTTATTTGACACCTTTTTTGTAAATTTGTGCAAAATGCGAAAATGAAATGTTTTTTGATGCCCTTGAGCAATTTGTAAATATTATTTTTGCTTCAAATTTTTTACACCTTTTTCTTATGCCTTTGGGCTCAAAATAAGGGTGTATTTAATTAGTTCTCTGGCCACACAACCCGGCTTTCTGAACTATAATTGAAAATATGCTTAATCGGATTCAGTTCTTATAACGATTAGATATATAATATCTTTTCTTTCAGACAAGTGCAAGAAGGTGTTGTATTTGAAATCCCACATGGAGATGATTCTTCTGATGAAAACTGTTTTGACGATGAAATTTTCGATACGTATAAAAGGGACATGCAGAATTTAGCTAGAAGAAACAAGTACAAGAGTGGAGTTGCATCTTTTGCTGATATTAAAAAGCATATGAAACCTATTACTGAGGATGAATTAGTACTGAAAGAGGTATGGTATTTGATTGTTGTTTTACTATCATCCTTGTTCTGTTTTTTGCATTAACAATAACATACCAGTTTTAGTACTGAGTTAACGCCTTTTGATGAAATGCTGGTCTAAAAGTCAGTTAGCAGGCGAGAGCACCAAGTCTTTTGGTAAATGAAAAATAAATACCAGAGTATCTAATCTAGTGTTGCTTCTATCTAGTATCTAATCTAGTGTCTTTTGATTGTTTTGATATTGTTGCATATAATTTGTACAAATTTGTCAGGGGCGTCATTTCAGTTTTTGGTTGGGGGGGGCAAGGATTTTTTTTAAGTGAGGCCGAGCCATGCCGTAACCAGACTTGTTTTTTCTTTTGGGGGGGGGTGACTCAACATCATACGTTCTAAGTAAAAATGGGGGGTCTGGGGGTCACCCCCAGAAAAATTTTTAAATTTTGCTTCATTTTTACAACATTTAAGTTACATCCGAAGAGAACAGCCCCTTGTAAACCACATAATTTCTAGAGAAAAAAGTTACAAATAAACGTCAAAGTTTCAAGGGGAGCCGGAGGTCCTCCCTCAGAATTGTTTTTGAAAATTTCCCTTTAAACTAGGGTTTTATCTCCCTTGCAACCTCGTTGGGGAGCACCCAGAGGGAACTGCTTGTTGTGAGTGGCAGAATTTTAAGGAAAATATACTGTATAACATAATATATATATAAAAATTTTAAAGGGGGGTCTGGGGGTCCTCCCCCTGAAAGGTTTTTGAAATTTGCCTCTTTAAAGTAGTGTTTCAGCTCATTTTGAGGTCCTTTGGGTTACATTCAAAAAGAACAGTTCCTTGTAAAGCATAGAATTTTCTAGGGGAAAAAAAGTTATAAATAAACGTAAAATTTTCAAGGGGGGGCGGAGATCCTCCCCCATTTTGAAAATTCCCCTTTAAACCAGACTCCTAGGGGCTTCAAACTCTTTGGTTCCCAAAGGGAACTGCTTCTTGTAAGCGGCAGAATTTTCAAGGGAGACAAATTGTATAACAGACATCAAAGGTCAGGAGGGGGATTGGGGGTTCTCCCCCAGAAAATTTTGAAATTAGACCCTCAAAAGTAGTGCTTTAACTGCTTTTGGTATGTTTTGAGTTAAATTTGTTGCTCCTTGTGGAAGTTACAAAATTTTCCAGGGACTCTCAGCAATTTTTCACTTAAGAATGGAAACCTTGTGGGGGGGGGCAATTGTCCCCCCTAAATGACGCCCATGAAATTCGTCAATAAACTTGACTAATCCGAAATTGACAATAGGTTTAATTCAGAGCCATTGGAGAGAGCCTGAGAAGTAATTTTTGCCCAAGTTTATAAAGAAAAAAAATTACAAACCTAATTGTTATTTGTGACAAACAAGTATTTATTTTGTTATAATCAAAATTCAGTGAAAACTACAGATCTATGCCAAAAAAAGAAAATGAGATTTCTTCCTGAATACCTGGAAATTAGCTTTTCCTTGCATTTTGATTGATGGGGAGGAAAACAACATATCATGATAAAATCAGCAATTTTCACTAAAAATCCCATTTTTGCTTATAATTACATCTAAGTTCTTGCTTATGAAATTAAGCTAATTTTTAATAACCATGACAAATTGTTAAAGTTTTGGCAATTTATTTAAATATTTGATGTTCAAAACAACTTAGTGATATTTAATGGGTCAATTAATAGTATTGAACCAAATTTAGCTTAATTTTGGACAAAACAAATTGTGTTCTGGGGAAATATTGGGCCTTAAAACATTTTCTGCACCCCTGCACTAGGCTTTTTTTGGACCCAAATTTTTTTCTATGCCTTTTACACGAGAATATTTAAGTCAAATTTTAACCTTCATGCATTTATAGGTTAGGATTAATACTTATATCCTAGCGAAAAGGTGGGTTCTCTTCTAAATTATTTAACTCTGGACCTTTCAGAGTGACCTTTTCTATTTACAAATCGTAAAAAGCCCTTAACTAAAAGCAATTCATAGCACTTAAAATTTAGATTTGAGAGATCTCATCTATGTTGATGATATAGTACATTTAATTTTTATAGAAAATTCATGGGACTAATTTGCTAATTAAAAATGTTAGAGTTATCCAAGTTTCACTGTTTTAACAGGTAAATATTTCTATCTGTTATCACTAAACATCAATGTTTCTTTACAGGATTTGAAGCATGGCATTGGTATTGTAGTCCCTGAAGATTCCCTCATCTCATTTCATTATGAAGCTTTTGTTGAAGGCAGGGCTGATCCTTTTGACTCAACCAGGATTAGGGATAAACCTTACAAGTGTTTGTAAGTACTAGTTCTCTTCTCTTAGGCACACTTTTTGAGTGTAATGGTGCCCACTATTATCAGCTAATAAATGAAGTTTGAGGGTGACCTCCCAGGGGTCGATTCAGCTGAAGATCGGGGCTGTTGCCCCTTCACAAAATTCCACCTGCTAAAAACGGACCCTTCACAAAATTCAAATTCTTAAAACGACCCTTTCTCAAAATTCAAATTAGATTTAATCATTATTTGCAAAAAAAAAAAAAAAATCGCAAGATCTTGTTTGTTATAAATCAAAAAGTTTTTTATGATAATTTAGAAAATTATAATATAATTTGACTTCAATATTTCTCAAAAATATTTTCTCTTTCACTAAAATTGGCCCCAAAAATTAAAACCTTGAATGACCCCTGCATAGCTGCCAAGTACTCCGATTTTATCGGAGTTATTCCTATTTTTGGTTTCTTCTCCGATAATTCGATTTTTCCCTAAAAACTCCGATTTTCGCGATTTTTTAACCCTTTCGGAACTTTGTTGCAATCGTAATAAAAAAAAAACAATTTTAATTTCTAAAAGCCTTTAGAGTTATTTCAAGGTGTCTACTAGAAAGTCCTGAAATCGCATTACAGTCCTAAATTTCAATGAAAGATTGCGAATTTTCATTTATGCTTCGGAACTTTTGCCTGTAAAGTTGGCTTTTTGCATTTCCATGACGGGTTGAAAAAAAAAACTTGACGTTCGCGATCGCGTTTTTCTTTCTTCGCGTTGATGTCTTTAGTTTTAAATAAAAAGCTTGTTTTTGGAGAAAGTGTTAACTAATAGAAGGCTAATTACAAAATTAAAAGAAAACAAAGAGAAATTATCATTTGAATAAAACTCAGTTAAGAGTTTAAATATCAAACAAAGAATTACAAATGGTAAACAGTATGGAGAAATTCGGTTGTGTAGACTGTAGATGATATGTATATGAAAATATTAAGTTAAATTCTATTACTTAAGTATTATTAAATTTTTTTATCTGAATTATTTGTGCTTAGTAGTTCAAATATTAACTAAAAGAGCAGCTTAAGTTTTAAAATAGGTGGGTAGGCTTTCATATGTAGTCCGTGAAAGTACTCCTATTTTTTCCCCCATCAGGTTGGCAGCTATGCCCCTGCATCCACTGTATTCTGTGATCATCCCTCTCAAACATGGCTTACAACTTGGGCACCAATTAACCTCAAATGTGTGCATTTTAATACTGTTAAACGAGGTGATATTTCAACACAGCACAGTTCTAATTTACAAAATGACATGATCCTAAAATTTAGGAATAAATCTAATTGTCTTTCAAAGGCAACTTGAACATAATTAAAAATTAAACTTTGAAAATAAATCTGAACATTTCACAAGCCAAATTTGATGTGTAACACAGGAACTCAATCAGGGCTTCCATAGGCTACTAAAGTGACTATTTTATGGGTTTGGCAATTATGGCTACTATTTTTAGGTTAAATTGGGCTAAAATTGACTATATTTAGTGAAATCATCAGCTGTTTTTTTGCAACTATTTTCTTTCCCCTTCGAAATTTCTTTTTTCTGACCCACAGGGGGGTTTGGAGCGTTTTCGACGTTTTTGAGCCCAGCGGCGTCCCAAATGACCCCAGATCTTCGTTATTTCGCAGGAAGGTACATAGCAACAATATCTAGAAAGGCATTTTTCAGATTTTGAATATTCGAATTTTAAGGGGTCTGAATGTTCCAAAAACCCGTTTTTGCTTAGCATAAACCAAATTTTACATTTTCGAAGAAAACAGTACCGAGAAATCGATATTACGAAGTGAACTGTTGGTAATGCCTTCTTGAGAGTATTTCAAAGAAAGTAATTTCTGGATTTCTCGATATTCCATTCTGGAGGGGGTGCACGGAGGTTTGAATATTTACTCCCGTTTTTAGTTCTTGCATTCTAGTATCCACATTATTAATGTGATTGTTATGAAATTTTAGCATATTGTTCTTCACACAACCAGGAAAGTTAGCGAAAAAGAATTTTTAAAATCAATGCATTCCAAGCAGCATTTTTCGGTTTTTTTCTAAATTCTTAAGCTTAGCCTTCAATTTTAAATTGATAACGGTTATTGCTCCTTCCAGGTGATGCAAAACCTCTATTGTTGGAAATATTTATTTAAAAATGTTTTACAACAGGTGAATTTTTTAAAACTTTGATAAAGAAATAATTTTTGAAGATTAAATAATTTTTTTATGATAACCATAAACCGTTCCACTGAAATATTTTATTCTTTTTTCTATTTAATCAAATTTAAGTATTTCCAGCAAAGTTCAAATTAAACAATATTTTATCAGAGGCATTTTCAGTGTCGATTCAAATGATGTTTACTTTTATTTCATGTTTGAAATTTCTTTCAATGAATGAGTTGATGATAAATAAACAAAGGGGGGTTCAGGGGGTCTCTCCCTGATTTAAAAAAAAATCTCACTATTAAAAAATGGTTATAATATTAAAAAATGGTTATAAAAACTTTAATTCTAAACCGTGTTTTTAAGGTTTTGTTTAACATCTTAAAAAGTATGTGTATTGAATTACTTTTTATTTAAAATTGAGCGGGATGAGGGGGAAATAAGTTTTATCTATAGAAATTGGTATTCAATAATAACCTTTATTGTGAAGCGAAGGTGGAGAGATTTGCCTCAATTATACATTTATACCAATTGCAGAAATGGATGGAGGGAGCAAAGGACATTAAAGAGAAAAAAAAATAAGGGGTTTCAGAAGGTCCCATGACTTTTTTTCTATTTTGAAAAAATACTCTTTAAAAACGGGGATGGGGATTTCACACAATAAATCTAAACAGGTGGTATTTTTAAAGGTTTTTTTTACAGCTTAACGAAGTGGTATATGGCATCAAAAAAGAATCCTAGCGGGAAGACTGTTGACTATTGCATCTAAACGATAATTCTTATTTATTTTAACACACACAGTTTGATAAGCCTTTTATCCCCCGAGCAACGGCGGGCATATCAGCTAGTTCTTGATAAAATTCAATATTTTCTTTGAAACACGATTGAATTTAGGTTCATTTGACTCTTTTATTTGAATTGAACATTTGAATGGCTTGATACAGATTTTCGTTTCTTGTTTTTAATATCTGAATGTCAATTAATTCTTATATAACTTATTTAATTGTATAGCATCTAGAACTCCTGTTTTATTCAGGCACCAAAATTATTTAACAAACCCCAAATTCCTTTACTCTGTATCTCCTCTCCACCTTCCCCTAAGAACCCTACTTTGAGAACTTTTAATTTACAGTATTTTTCTCTTTTAGGGTTGGAGATGGTAATCTTCTTCCTGGATTAGAACTGGGAGTTAGGACCATGAGGAAAGGAGAATATGCTCGATTTATTGTCGATTCTTCATATGCTTATGGAGAAATGGGGTGCCCACCTCGCATACCTGGTGGTGCCTCGATTCTATATGAAGTACAAATGCTTAGTTTCATCCCGGCGAAAGACGTCATTGAGTTTGAAGACATGACCCCGGAAGAACAGAAGAAGGCCCCGTTCGAGAAAATAACTTCGGTGTTTCAGTGTGAAAACACAGTCGCAAATGAGTTGTTTCGTAAGCGGTCTTACAAGCAGGCCATTGCACGCTACAGGAAAGTAGTCAAGGTGCTAGAAGATGTTTCAGTCAAGGATGAAGCGGAGGATGACAAAAGAAACGAGTACTTACTGAAGCTGTACTTAAATTTAGCTCAGTGTTACCTTTCAATGCAGAACCCGCAAAAAACGATCATTTATGCAGATTTGGCTTTGAAGATAAATCCAAACCATGTTAAAGGCCTGTATCGGATGGGTTATGCATTGTTCCTTTTGGAAGAGTACCCGCGGGCTGAATATTTCCTGAACAAGGCCAAGCAGCATAAACCTTATGAGAAAAGTATCACTACAGCTATTGTGAAACTCCAGCAAAAGCGCCAGCTTTATGATGATTGGGAAAAGAAGTTTTGCCGAAACATGTTTGGACCGATTCCAGAGAAAAAGTCGCCAAGAACGAAGGATCAAGAAGAGTTCTTCTTATGCGTCTGTGAAGAAGTCGATTGCTTCTTGAAAACAGATGAGACCGAACTTGAGTTTCCTTCTGGCCTCACAGAGGAACAGTTGGATATTTTGAAAGATGTTGCTCAAGAGAAAGATCTGGCCTTTGTGAGTAAAATTATGATGGGCCGTAAGATAAACAAACTGGCGAAAAAGAAAAATTCACTGTGAACATTTTAATTTATCATTTTAAAATGTTAAAACTTATTTTGTACAAATACTTTAATTTTGTAGTATCATTTTGTACAAATGTTAAGTTCAACATTTTCATTGAATATAACCATCTTTATTATGAATATAATCATGTTTCGAAAATGTGCTTCCATCATAATTTTGTAAATTCATTCACTGGAAATGCAAGAATGGTTACTGTATATACCAATCTTTTATATAATGTTTATATCATTCTTAGTTCTTCATGAAATTTCCAATTGCATATTTTTTTTAAAATAAATGTCAACATACAGTTTGTAGTTAATGTTATTGTGTGATTTTATCAAATTTAAACACCAGGCCCGTGCTGGGTACCTTCAGAGGGCGGTGGACAAAGGGTGAAAGGGCACCGCTATAAATTATATTAGTAAAAAACCCGTAATTTTCTGTTATGGTACCTTATTGGCGACGTTTTACAAATTACTTTTCACATTGAGCAATATACTGCTATTTGAGATGTTTTGATTGTTTTTTATTTTAATATTTGATTTTTGTTACATTAGATTTTTAGTGACACTATTTTAAAATGGATAATCAGTCATCTTATTAAGAATAACATTGAACCCTATAATTAATGAAAAACTGATAGCTGATTTCCGTTTTTTACCATTTTGCATATGCACTTATACGCATTTTACATTTATTTTGGTGCACTTAATTTCAAAATTTTGTCAACAATGTGAATCCCAAGTAAAATTGGAGGGACTTGGGGTCCTCCCTCCACCAGAAGAATTTTGAAACTTCCCCCACAAAATCGAGATTTAGCTTATTTTGAGACCTTTTGGATTACACCAAAAGAGGACCACTCCTTGTAAGTAAGATAATTTTCAAGGAAAAACAGTATATAATGGATTTAAAAATTTCGAGGGGGGTTCGGGGTCTTTCCTCAAACAAAAGTTTTGAATATTTACTTTTAAAAGTATTGTTTTGACTCATTTTGGGACCCTATGGGTTACACCCGGAGAGAACTGCAACTTGTAAGTTGCATTAAAATAAAACTAATAAATTTCACTGCAGCTGCAATAAAGAAGGGCGCTCTGAAAACACTGCCTGGTCTTCCCCTATCAAACTATGCATTTTTTTTTTTTTGCAAATCAACACCTTTCCCTAGCATTCCACGTGTTTATTTAAACTAAGGGCCAAATAAAAAATCAACGTTGTGGCCTTATACAATTTTGTAACTCATGTTTGACAGAAAGTAGCCTTAAAATAAGAGAAACATTATTTTTTGCGTGTAAAAACAGGAGCGTCCCTGCCCTCACGCTTTCTAAGGTATTACTTGTTTTGGCGTGTTGAACCACTAGGGTGTATCGAAAAAAAAACTTTTTATTATGAAATTTTATTGATTTTAATTTATGAAAACTTAAATTTTATCTAAAATTTTACCATCATACATACACTTATTAAAATTGCAAAAAACGTTTTTTATGTTATAACCACAATATCCATGGAAAAATTACCTAGGCAAATGCCTCAAAGGTTTTTAACAAGACTTTAAAAAAAAGGTCAATTTTTGAGGCCAAAAAAATTTGAAAAAAAAAATTATTATTAAAAATAAATAAATTAATATTGTAAGTAAAATAAATTAATTTACTGTCCGATTTTCTTCCAATTTTAGTATGTCATTATTTAAGTCATGTCTAAGGTAAAACCGTTGCAGATTCTTCTGTTTCAGTTATTATTTCGTGGTTTTTGAGCGATGTTTTATTTTTTTCTACTATCCAATTTTTGTCAAATAATTTTTAAAAATTCATATTTTAATTTTTTTTTAAATTTAAAGTGGAATGTTCGTATTTCGTATTCAGCACTGAAAAATAGCATATAAACATGCATCATAAGTCTCGATTGCTATTAATTGATTTTTTGAAAATTTTTTTGATCATTTTTTTAAAAATAAAAAAAAATTAAACTTCCCGTGGACCTATTTTGTCCGAATTTTAGTATGTTATTATTGAGGTCATTCCCAAGTAAAAACCGTTCGGAAACCACAGGAATTTAAACAAATGTGTAGGTAAGTGAAAAACTCTAGTCCAAAAGGCGTCATATCGGTCACAAGACTTTAAAATTTTATTTAAAAAAATTGAAAGTTGTTAAAGTTCTATTTTTGCTCAAATATTAAAGAATATGCATAGAAGAACATATTAAAAATACTTCTTAAGGATTTATTGGTTAATATATCTCCCAAAATTTACTACGAAAGTCGTCGTTCACCCATAGAATAATGATATCAGCTGGTTTGCTTTACTTGATATAGCATAATATAAACAAGATTCGTAGCGCCACCTAGCGAGTGCTTGCGCCGCCAATACGGTCATCTGTGAGCCCCTTTGTGATTAAATTATCAAAAGTCTCATTTTTTTCCCTTGGGAAAATGTAATTTCAATGTTGTCACACTCAAAGGTCTGAACCACACCTCCACGGCCATTGCGTGAATGGAAATCGAAAAGCACGGAATATTGTATAAGTTAGGGGCTATTTTGGCGCTGGGATCGTGTCACATAAGACAGGCGGAGAAAAAAAGCATTTTCAATCACATGACTCGGAAATTAGCAACTTTTTTCCTGTCCTCCACGTCGTCAAAAGCAACGTCATGTGCGAATGCTCTATAGTCCTCCGAAAGGACAGATTGAATGAACGTCACAGCCAATTAAAATTTTGTACACAAAAATGTACTGCCTCATACAAAACATACAGGATTCACCGCGTCACCTAGTGAGCGCTTGTGTAAGCGGCTCTGTGACCTAAATATCCTTTTTAGATTTCCGATAGGCAAGAGAGGGTTTACAACTAAACCCTACACTTGCACTTCCGTTCCGCATTTTTTGCATGCATCAAGATTCACGCTCAAGCAAGTTCAAGCATTTCTCTATTGACGTGGACCGTGTTTCTTGCCGTTGTGTTTACTGTTTGTGCATATAGTTTCTAACAAGATGACCACCTCAGTGTCTGCCAGGTATGTTTAATCTTTTAATTTTCTGTATTATTGATCTTTTTAATTACATTTTTGTCTCCATGCGTTCCCCTTACCTTACCTTACAAATTCAGTTAGATTTAAAAAGATGACGGAAAACGTGCGAGTTCTCCATTGGTAAATGGCCATAATTTCTATAATATTGTTAATAAACTCTAAAAAAACCACGTGTTCGATAACTTAAGAAATTCAATGGAACGACCACTGTAATATACCTGCAACGATTAAAGTTTATTAATTTTCAATTAATTAGTGTCATAGAGAAGGAGGCATCATTTTTTTATACGGCTAATTGGTGTTATTATGTATTATTTTAGTTGCAAGCACATTGATGATTTTGCATTTTAAATTATTGTTATATCATCAAAAGGTGACAAACTACCTATGGACTTGTATTAATATTAAAAAATTTTCAATCTCATTCTTTTTGTTAGCTTATTTGCATTTAAGAGTTATTAAGAAAAAGTTAAGCCTAAAAACCACATGCTTTTTGAATAAACCTAATATTGTTCAGATATGTTGCTATTGGGATGTGAGTGACTTAGTATCATCCAATTTCTCTAATAAATTATGACAGCAATAATTTTAATTGTTTTCAATTATTTTATTATCTATTTTATAATATTGGTGCTGGATCAACAACATAAATAGAATTAATTTTTATAAGTAATATTAACGAAAATGATGCTAGATGGGAATATTGAGCCATAGCAAATCTTGTGGTTTTAAAAAAATAATGTTAATTAAAAAGTAACTTACTTTATTTATTTATTATGCAAAGCTATTTTGCTAGTCAGTTTTCATTTTACCTTTTAAAATGCTTTTTTCTTTAGCTGCTCTATTTAAAGCTACTTTTTCAAAGTTTTTAGTAATATCATACGTAATTGACAAATGATGCAGTACCTATTTTTAATTTGATATGGTGTTGAATTTTCAGTTTATATTTTTTAAATGCTATCTTTTTAAAATGTTTAAGAAATTTTGCTTTAGTAGGCGTATTTAGAGTTGTTGAAAGCAACCTTCATCATGGCTCATGGAGATACTTGAGCTACAATGAAAGGGAAAATGTGAATAGTGTTTATACATAGAAACATGATCTAAATAAAAATTATTACCACTTAGTTTTAGAGGGAAAATATCAAAACCAGGGTTTTCAACCTGCCCAAAAAACAAATAAACCCACCTGGGTTGTTTAATTATAAAATATAAGCAAAATCTTATAAATCCCAACAAACTTATCTTTGCAGTGTAAGGATACATTTACCTTCGGTAGTAAAAAAGTTATGGAATAAATTTGTTATATTGCTATTTCCAAAATCCTGTGGGTAAATTTTTTTTTTCGATTTCAAACTTTCATACCCCCACATTTTGTGCTAAAGGGCATTTAAATATGGTGTCCAATTGTTTAAGTAAAAATATTAATATTAACAGACTGCTCAAGAGCATCAAAAAATTACATTAACATCTAATAAAGATTTTGAAACAAAAATAATAGTACTAACAGAAACTGCACAAAATCTTAAAAAAAAAATCTTTTTTTTAATGCAAATCAAATTTTAATTCAAAATTATTTTTTGAAATTCAATACATGTACTCTTACTCTTATATTGTGCCTAGAGGCATTAAAAAATCACATAAAAAACTTTGTTTCATATTTTGAGTTAAGCGATTCTAAAGTATGAAAATATTAATTTTATCTAAACTGATCACTAATTCTGTATAAAAAATAATGTTAATTAAAAAGAGACTTACTTTATTTATGTATTATGCAAGGCTATTTTACTAGTCAGTTTTCATTTTACCTTTTAAAATGCTTTTTTCTTTAGCTGCTCTATTTAAAGCTACTTTTTCAAAGTTTTTAGTAATATCATACGTAATTGACGAATGATGCAGTACCTTACAAACATTTTTTAAATTTATTTGACACCTTTTTTGTAAATTTGTGCAAAATGCGAAAATGAAATGTTTTTTGATGCCCTTGAGCAATTTGTAAATATTATTTTTGCTTCAAATTTTTTACACCTTTTTCTAATGCCTTTGGGCTCAAAATAAGGGTGTATTTAATTAGTTCTCTGGCCACACAACCCGGCTTTCTGAACTATAATTGAAAATATGCTTAATCGGATTCAGTTCTTATAACGATTAGATATATAATATCTTTTCTTTCAGACAAGTGCAAGAAGGTGTTGTATTTGAAATCCCACATGGAGATGATTCTTCTGATGAAAACTGTTTTGACGATGAAATTTTCGATACGTATAAAAGGGACATGCAGAATTTAGCTAGAAGAAACAAGTACAAGAGTGGAGTTGCATCTTTTGCTGATATTAAAAAGCATATGAAACCTATTACTGAGGATGAATTAGTACTGAAAGAGGTATGGTATTTGATTGTTGTTTTACTATCATCCTTGTTCTGTTTTTTGCATTAACAATAACATACCAGTTTTAGTACTGAGTTAACGCCTTTTGATGAAATGCTGGTCTAAAAGTCAGTTAGCAGGCGAGAGCACCAAGTCTTTTGGTAAATGAAAAATAAATACCAGAGTATCTAATCTAGTGTTGCTTCTATCTAGTATCTAATCTAGTGTCTTTTGATTGTTTTGATATTGTTGCATATAATTTGTACAAATTTGTCAGGGGCGTCATTTCAGTTTTTGGTTGGGGGGGGCAAGGATTTTTTTTAAGTGAGGCCGAGCCATGCCGTAACCAGACTTGTTTTTTCTTTTGGGGGGGGGTGACTCAACATCATACGTTCTAAGTAAAAATGGGGGGTCTGGGGGTCACCCCCAGAAAAATTTTTAAATTTTGCTTCATTTTTACAACATTTAAGTTACATCCGAAGAGAACAGCCCCTTGTAAACCACATAATTTCTAGAGAAAAAAGTTACAAATAAACGTCAAAGTTTCAAGGGGAGCCGGAGGTCCTCCCTCAGAATTGTTTTTGAAAATTTCCCTTTAAACTAGGGTTTTATCTCCCTTGCAACCTCGTTGGGGAGCACCCAGAGGGAACTGCTTGTTGTGAGTGGCAGAATTTTAAGGAAAATATACTGTATAACATAATATATATATAAAAATTTTAAAGGGGGGTCTGGGGGTCCTCCCCCTGAAAGGTTTTTGAAATTTGCCTCTTTAAAGTAGTGTTTCAGCTCATTTTGAGGTCCTTTGGGTTACATTCAAAAAGAACAGTTCCTTGTAAAGCATAGAATTTTCTAGGGGAAAAAAAGTTATAAATAAACGTAAAATTTTCAAGGGGGGGCGGAGATCCTCCCCCATTTTGAAAATTCCCCTTTAAACCAGACTCCTAGGGGCTTCAAACTCTTTGGTTCCCAAAGGGAACTGCTTCTTGTAAGCGGCAGAATTTTCAAGGGAGACAAATTGTATAACAGACATCAAAGGTCAGGAGGGGGATTGGGGGTTCTCCCCCAGAAAATTTTGAAATTAGACCCTCAAAAGTAGTGCTTTAACTGCTTTTGGTATGTTTTGAGTTAAATTTGTTGCTCCTTGTGGAAGTTACAAAATTTTCCAGGGACTCTCAGCAATTTTTCACTTAAGAATGGAAACCTTGTGGGGGGGGGGCAATTGTCCCCCCTAAATGACGCCCATGAAATTCGTCAATAAACTTGACTAATCCGAAAGTGACAATAGGTTTAATTCAGAGCCATTGGAGAGAGCCTGAGAAGTAATTTTTGCCCAAGTTTATAAAGAAAAAAAATTACAAACCTAATTGTTATTTGTGACAAACAAGTATTTATTTTGTTATAATCAAAATTCAGTGAAAACTACAGATCTATGCCAAAAAAAGAAAATGAGATTTCTTCCTGAATACCTGGAAATTAGCTTTTCCTTGCATTTTGATTGATGGGGAGGAAAACAACATATCATGATAAAATCAGCAATTTTCACTAAAAATCCCATTTTTGCTTATAATTACATCTAAGTTCTTGCTTATGAAATTAAGCTAATTTTTAATAACCATGACAAATTGTTAAAGTTTTGGCAATTTATTTAAATATTTGATGTTCAAAACAACTTAGTGATATTTAATGGGTCAATTAATAGTATTGAACCAAATTTAGCTTAATTTTGGACAAAACAAATTGTGTTCTGGGGAAATATTGGGCCTTAAAACATTTTCTGCACCCCTGCACTAGGCTTTTTTTGGACCCAAATTTTTTTCTATGCCTTTTACACTAGAATATTTAAGTCAAATTTTAACCTTCATGCATTTATAGGTTAGGATTAATACTTATATCCTAGCGAAAAGGTGGGTTCTCTTCTAAATTATTTAACTCTGGACCTTTCAGAGTGACCTTTTCTATTTACAAATCGTAAAAAGCCCTTAACTAAAAGCAATTCATAGCACTTAAAATTTAGATTTGAGAGATCTCATCTATGTTGATGATATAGTACATTTAATTTTTATAGAAAATTCATGGGACTAATTTGCTAATTAAAAATGTTAGAGTTATCCAAGTTTCACTGTTTTAACAGGTAAATATTTCTATCTGTTATCACTAAACATCAATGTTTCTTTACAGGATTTGAAGCATGGCATTGGTATTGTAGTCCCTGAAGATTCCCTCATCTCATTTCATTATGAAGCTTTTGTTGAAGGCAGGGCTGATCCTTTTGACTCAACCAGGATTAGGGATAAACCTTACAAGTGTTTGTAAGTACTAGTTCTCTTCTCTTAGGCACACTTTTTGAGTGTAATGGTGCCCACTATTATCAGCTAATAAATGAAGTTTGAGGGTGACCTCCCAGGGGTCGATTCAGCTGAAGATCGGGGCTGTTGCCCCTTCACAAAATTCCACCTGCTAAAAACGGACCCTTCACAAAATTCAAATTCTTAAAACGACCCTTTCTCAAAATTCAAATTAGATTTAATCATTATTTGCAAAAAAAAAAAAATCGCAAGATCTTGTTTGTTATAAATCAAAAAGTTTTTTATGATAATTTAGAAAATTATAATATAATTTGACTTCAATATTTCTCAAAAATATTTTCTCTTTCACTAAAATTGGCCCCAAAAATTAAAACCTTGAATGACCCCTGCATAGCTGCCAAGTACTCCGATTTTATCGGAGTTATTCCTATTTTTGGTTTCTTCTCCGATAATTCGATTTTTCCCTAAAAACTCCGATTTTCGCGATTTTTTAACCCTTTCGGAACTTTGTTGCAATCGTAATAAAAAAAAAACAATTTTAATTTCTAAAAGCCTTTAGAGTTATTTCAAGGTGTCTACTAGAAAGTCCTGAAATCGCATTACAGTCCTAAATTTCAATGAAAGATTGCGAATTTTCATTTATGCTTCGGAACTTTTGCCTGTAAAGTTGGCTTTTTGCATTTCCATGACGGGTTGAAAAAAAAAACTTGACGTTCGCGATCGCGTTTTTCTTTCTTCGCGTTGATGTCTTTAGTTTTAAATAAAAAGCTTGTTTTTGGAGAAAGTGTTAACTAATAGAAGGCTAATTACAAAATTAAAAGAAAACAAAGAGAAATTATCATTTGAATAAAACTCAGTTAAGAGTTTAAATATCAAACAAAGAATTACAAATGGTAAACAGTATGGAGAAATTCGGTTGTGTAGACTGTAGATGATATGTATATGAAAATATTAAGTTAAATTCTATTACTTAAGTATTATTAAATTTTTTTATCTGAATTATTTGTGCTTAGTAGTTCAAATATTAACTAAAAGAGCAGCTTAAGTTTTAAAATAGGTGGGTAGGCTTTCATATGTAGTCCGTGAAAGTACTCCTATTTTTTCCCCCATCAGGTTGGCAGCTATGCCCCTGCATCCACTGTATTCTGTGATCATCCCTCTCAAACATGGCTTACAACTTGGGCACCAATTAACCTCAAATGTGTGCATTTTAATACTGTTAAACGAGGTGATATTTCAACACAGCACAGTTCTAATTTACAAAATGACATGATCCTAAAATTTAGGAATAAATCTAATTGTCTTTCAAAGGCAACTTGAACATAATTAAAAAATTAAACTTTGAAAATAAATCTGAACATTTCACAAGCCAAATTTGATGTGTAACACAGGAACTCAATCAGGGCTTCCATAGGCTACTAAAGTGACTATTTTATGGGTTTGGCAATTATGGCTACTATTTTTAGGTTAAATTGGGCTAAAATTGACTATATTTAGTGAAATCATCAGCTGTTTTTTTGCAACTATTTTCTTTCCCCTTCGAAATTTCTTTTTTCTGACCCACAGGGGGGTTTGGAGCGTTTTCGACGTTTTTGAGCCCAGCGGCGTCCCAAATGACCCCAGATCTTCGTTATTTCGCAGGAAGGTACATAGCAACAATATCTAGAAAGGCATTTTTCAGATTTTGAATATTCGAATTTTAAGGGGTCTGAATATTCCAAAAACCCGTTTTTGCTTAGCATAAACCAAATTTTACATTTTCGAAGAAAACAGTACCGAGAAATCGATATTACGAAGAGAACTGTTGGTAATGCCTTCTTGAGAGTATTTCAAAGAAAGTAATTTCTGGATTTCTCGATATTCCATTCTGGAGGGGGTGCACGGAGGTTTGAATATTTACTCCCGTTTTTAGTTCTTGCATTCTAGTATCCACATTATTAATGTGATTGTTATGAAATTTTAAAAGAATTTTTAAAATCAATGCATTCCAAGCAGCATTTTTCGGTTTTTTTCTAAATTCTTAAGCTTAGCCTTCAATTTTAAATTGATAACGGTTATTGCTCCTTCCAGGTGATGCAAAACCTCTATTGTTGGAAATATTTATTTAAAAATGTTTTACAACAGGTGAATTTTTTAAAACTTTGATAAAGAAATAATTTTTGAAGATTAAATAATTTTTTTATGATAACCATAAACCGTTCCACTGAAATATTTTATTCTTTTTTCTATTTAATCAAATTTAAGTATTTCCAGCAAAGTTCAAATTAAACAATATTTTATCAGAGGCATTTTCAGTGTCGATTCAAATGATGTTTACTTTTATTTCATGTTTGAAATTTCTTTCAATGAATGAGTTGATGATAAATAAACAAAGGGGGGTTCAGGGGGTCTCTCCCTGATTTAAAAAAAAATCTCACTATTAAAAAATGGTTATAATATTAAAAAATGGTTATAAAAACTTTAATTCTAAACCGTGTTTTTAAGGTTTTGTTTACCATCTTAAAAAGTATGTGTATTGAATTACTTTTTATTTAAAATTGAGCGGGATGAGGGGGAAATAAGTTTTATCTATAGAAATTGGTATTCAATAATAACCTTTATTGTGAAGCGAAGGTGGAGAGATTTGCCTCAATTATACATTTATACCAATTGCAGAAATGGATGGAGGGAGCAAAGGACATTAAGGGGTCAGATACCTTTTTCAGGGGTCAAAAAATTGAATTTTTTTTTATGATTGTTTCTTGAAGAATAAGTCTTTAGAAACATTTTAAAACCAACCCCATGAAAAAATTCCTTATAGAACGGAAGATATGAGAGAAAACGTCAACGCCCTCCTCCACGGATATTCGCTTTGTTTACGTTTTTGACAGCTGGCTGCTCACAGCTGTTTGAAAGAGTAGTGAGGAGCTCAAATCCACTGGAAGTCCAGAATATCTGGGGTAGATATTTTTTGAGGCTTGGTGGTAGATTTATTATTTATTTTATCTGCCGGTTTCAGGGAAATATACTTCAACTTCAACCTCTTTGTTGTGCAGTGATTTGAAATTCCATGCTTTCATCAGATGCCTTTTTGCTTTCTACAAAAACGTGCTCTTATTTCGGTTCTTGCGATTAGCGATTACTCGATCTTTAATTCTTTATTTGATTTTGCTGATTAAAATCATGGATTCCGATTCCATTGTTCTTCCGCCTAAACGTGCTTCAGGGAAAAGGCCCAAGAAGAGAAAGTTCACAGGAAACATCCATACTAGGAAACAGCAGTCTGGACTGGACGATTCGTGTGCTTCCTCTTCAGCCAAAAAGATAAATGCCTCTTTAGATCTGCCAGAGATCTCACCAAATTTTGATGGATACCGATTGATAGATGTGAAAGCTTTAATTTCGTTTATTGAATATCATTTATCATGCAAGGTATGTGGCTCTGACATAACTATGTCAGAGCAAATTCTTAATGGACTCTCTTCCAACTTCACGCTTATGTGCAAGACCTGTTCCAGAGGGTACTGTTTCCAAAACAGCAAAAAGATAGGTCCCAAAAATAACTGCGCTGAGGTGAACCTGCGTTCTGTATACGCTATGCGAACCATCGGATTGGGACATGCTGCACTGAGAATGTTTTGTGGAGTTATGGACTTGCCTCGGCCAATATCCAAAAAAACTTATAACTCGTACGTGAAGAAGATGGTTGCCTCTACTGAAAAGATTTCCGAGAAATCTAAGCACGATGCTGCCCTTGAAGAAGTTACACTTTCAAACTCCTCTGAGGTTGTGGTCAGTGGTGACGGTACCTGGAAGACCAGAGGCCACACTTCACGAGTTGGGGTATGCACCTTGATCGGTGATAGAACGAAAAAAGTCATCGACACAGAAGTTCTTTCATCATTTTGTAAAGCGTGCGATACTTGGCGTCCCCTAAGAGGAACACCTGCATATGACGATTGGTTTTCGAAACACAAAGACTCAGACTGTGTGCTAAATCATAGTGGCTCTGCCGGCAAGATGGAGTTAGTCGGTATGACGAGAATGTTTCAGCGATCCGAAACAAAGTATGATGTTAAGTATGTCTCATACATAGGAGATGGGGATGCTCGAACCTACTCGGCTGTTGTGAGTGCTCAACCCTATGGAAAAGACCAGACCGTGTCCAAAATAGAATGTGTTGGTCAC
Organism: Tetragnatha montana; assembly: GCA_963680715.1. Classification (NCBI taxonomy): domain Eukaryota; kingdom Metazoa; phylum Arthropoda; class Arachnida; order Araneae; family Tetragnathidae; genus Tetragnatha; species Tetragnatha montana. The sequence continues at coordinate 4,262,975 of OY796683.1, read as the reverse complement.
ATTCAAAAAAGAATGGGGACTAGGCTGAGAAAGCTGAAGCAAGCGAAAACCAAGGAGGGAAAATCCATTGGAGGAAAGGGCCGGTTAACAGATCCCAAAATCGACCTGTTAACAGTCTACTATGGCAATGCAATCAGGGCAAACAAAGACTGCCTGGATGATATGAGGAAAGCAATATGGGCCATATACTTTCACACTCGTTCTACTGACGCAGAGCCATTACACACTTTTTGTCCTGCCGGTTCCGATTCGTGGTGCAAGTACCAGATTGCCTCATCTAATGGAACTCTGCAAGATTTCAAACACAAGCCCACAATTCCTCTTCCTGTAATGGACATGATCAGGCCAATCTTCAATGATCTGTCAATGCCCTCGTTACTACGCAGGTGCTTAGGAGGAAAAACTCAAAATCCAAACGAGTCCCTCAATAGCGTCATATGGAAGTTGTGTCCGAAGACGATTGGATCGGGCCGCAGAATTGCAGAAATAGCAACGAATGAGGCTACGATTCTCTTTAATGATGGAAACAAAGGGAGACTGAAAGTCATGGAAGACTTGGGACTTTCAACTAGTTCGTTCGTTTGCGATTGTATGCAGAAATTTGACAAACACCGAATTGAAACTGCAGAATTGCGTCTTCAACAAAACACGAAAGAGATGCGAAAAAAGAAACGAAATAGTGAGAAAGCCATAGCCGAAAAGTTAGTTTTGAAGGAAGGTGTGACATATTCAGCTGGTGAATTTTAACGTAAGTTTACTTTATTAGTTTTTGTTTATGAGGTTTTTTTTGCAACTGAACAATATTAATTTTTAAAATTTTATTTCTCAGGTATATGTTATATATAATTAAGCATATAAAATAGTGTTGTATTTAACTTTGTCTTAAAATAGAATGAGTTAACATGCAAAGTACACATTTTAAGATTGATCGATAAAATGAGTCGGCATATTTTTATGTTCTTTTAGGGGTTACTTTACTTATAAGATATTTTTATGGTGATAAATGTGTTAAATTAACTAAATAATGCATATTACTCAATTTAAATTCACATTTGTGTACAATTAAGCTAAATATATAGATAAAACATAAGTTTTATCTTTAAAGTCATTTTTCTCAAAACTATGTTTTTCTTGACGGCGCGCTGCTTTTCTCTGAAACTATTGATCTGAAAAGCTTCAAATTTGGTACAAATGTTTATATGATGTATATGCTTAATTTAACGAACCAAAACTCCAATCACTCAATAACTTTTTAAAATTTATGCGAAAAATTTTGAAATTTTAAAGTTTTCACTTTAAAATTTGATATATATTAAAAAAATGTTTCAAATAATATAATACTTCATTAATTTAAAGATACTATCATACTTTACTCTTAGAAAAATTTGTAAGTTGATTGAAAGATTTTCAGATGTGTAATGATGTGCGCCGTAAACTAAAAAAAATTATGACAAATTTAAAGGGGTGCTTTAAAAAAATTATTTAAAATAAACAATGCAACTTGTAAGTTATTTATTGGTGCTAAATGAATAACCAAGGTCAGTTCTATACCTATTTAAAATTTCATTATAATATTATCATTAGTTTTGATGAAAGGTCATTTCGAAAAAGCGCAATTTTTTTCTCGCTTTTCTGCAACGAAAGGGTATCTGACCCCTTAAAGAGAAAAAAAAATAAGGGGTTTCAGAAGGTCCCATGACTTTTTTTCTATTTTGAAAAAATACTCTTTAAAAACGGGGATGGGGATTTCACACATTAAATCTAAACAGGTGGTATTTTTAAAGGTTTTTTTTACAGCTTTACGAAGTGGTATATGGCATCAAAAAAGAATCCTAGCGGGAAGACTGTTGACTATTGCATCTAAACGATAATTCTTATTTATTTTAACACACACAGTTTTTGATAAGCCTTTTATCCCCCGAGCAACGGCGGGCATATCAGCTAGTTCTTGATAAAATTCAATATTTTCTTTGAAACACGATTGAATTTAGGTTCATTTGACTCTTTTATTTGAATTGAACATTTGAATGGCTTGATACAGATTTTCGTTTCTTGTTTTTAATATCTGAATGTCAATTAATTCTTATATAACTTATTTAATTGTATAGCATCTAGAACTCCTGTTTTATTCAGGCACCAAAATTATTTAACAAACCCCAAATTCCTTTACTCTGTATCTCCTCTCCACCTTCCCCTAAGAACCCTACTTTGAGAACTTTTAATTTACAGTATTTTTCTCTTTTAGGGTTGGAGATGGTAATCTTCTTCCTGGATTAGAACTGGGAGTTAGGACCATGAGGAAAGGAGAATATGCTCGATTTATTGTCGATTCTTCATATGCTTATGGAGAAATGGGGTGCCCACCTCGCATACCTGGTGGTGCCTCGATTCTATATGAAGTACAAATGCTTAGTTTCATCCCGGCGAAAGACGTCATTGAGTTTGAAGACATGACCCCGGAAGAACAGAAGAAGGCCCCGTTCGAGAAAATAACTTCGGTGTTTCAGTGTGAAAACACAGTCGCAAATGAGTTGTTTCGTAAGCGGTCTTACAAGCAGGCCATTGCACGCTACAGGAAAGTAGTCAAGGTGCTAGAAGATGTTTCAGTCAAGGATGAAGCGGAGGATGACAAAAGAAACGAGTACTTACTGAAGCTGTACTTAAATTTAGCTCAGTGTTACCTTTCAATGCAGAACCCGCAAAAAACGATCATTTATGCAGATTTGGCTTTGAAGATAAATCCAAACCATGTTAAAGGCCTGTATCGGATGGGTTATGCATTGTTCCTTTTGGAAGAGTACCCGCGGGCTGAATATTTCCTGAACAAGGCCAAGCAGCATAAACCTTATGAGAAAAGTATCACTACAGCTATTGTGAAACTCCAGCAAAAGCGCCAGCTTTATGATGATTGGGAAAAGAAGTTTTGCCGAAACATGTTTGGACCGATTCCAGAGAAAAAGTCGCCAAGAACGAAGGATCAAGAAGAGTTCTTCTTATGCGTCTGTGAAGAAGTCGATTGCTTCTTGAAAACAGATGAGACCGAACTTGAGTTTCCTTCTGGCCTCACAGAGGAACAGTTGGATATTTTGAAAGATGTTGCTCAAGAGAAAGATCTGGCCTTTGTGAGTAAAATTATGATGGGCCGTAAGATAAACAAACTGGCGAAAAAGAAAAATTCACTGTGAACATTTTAATTTATCATTTTAAAATGTTAAAACTTATTTTGTACAAATACTTTAATTTTGTAGTATCATTTTGTACAAATGTTAAGTTCAACATTTTCATTGAATATAACCATCTTTATTATGAATATAATCATGTTTCGAAAATGTGCTTCCATCATAATTTTGTAAATTCATTCACTGGAAATGCAAGAATGGTTACTGTATATACCAATCTTTTATATAATGTTTATATCATTCTTAGTTCTTCATGAAATTTCCAATTGCATATTTTTTTTAAAATAAATGTCAACATACAGTTTGTAGTTAATGTTATTGTGTGATTTTATCAAATTTAAACACCAGGCCCGTGCTGGGTACCTTCAGAGGGCGGTGGACAAAGGGTGAAAGGGCACCGCTATAAATTATATTAGTAAAAAACCCGTAATTTTCTGTTATGGTACCTTATTGGCGACGTTTTACAAATTACTTTTCACATTGAGCAATATACTGCTATTTGAGATGTTTTGATTGTTTTTTATTTTAATATTTGATTTTTGTTACATTAGATTTTTAGTGACACTATTTTAAAATGGATAATCAGTCATCTTATTAAGAATAACATTGAACCCTATAATTAATGAAAAACTGATAGCTGATTTCCGTTTTTTACCATTTTGCATATGCACTTATACGCATTTTACATTTATTTTGGTGCACTTAATTTCAAAATTTTGTCAACAATGTGAATCCCAAGTAAAATTGGAGGGACTTGGGGTCCTCCCTCCACCAGAAGAATTTTGAAACTTCCCCCACAAAATCGAGATTTAGCTTATTTTGAGACCTTTTGGATTACACCAAAAGAGGACCACTCCTTGTAAGTAAGATAATTTTCAAGGAAAAACAGTATATAATGGATTTAAAAATTTCGAGGGGGGTTCGGGGTCTTTCCTCAAACAAAAGTTTTGAATATTTACTTTTAAAAGTATTGTTTTGACTCATTTTGGGACCCTGTGGGTTACACCCGGAGAGAACTGCAACTTGTAAGTTGCATTAAAATAAAACTAATAAATTTCACTGCAGCTGCAATAAAGAAGGGCGCTCTGAAAACACTGCCTGGTCTTCCCCTATCAAAGTATGCATTTTTTTTTTTTTTTTGCAAATCAACACCTTTCCCTAGCATTCAACGTGTTTATCTAAACTAAGGGCCAAATAAAAAATCAACGTTGTGGCCTTATACAATTTTGTAACTCATGTTTGACAGAAAGTAGCCTTAAAATAAGAGAAACATTATTTTTTGCGTGTAAAAACAGGAGCGTCCCTGCCCTCACGCTTTCTAAGGTATTACTTGTTTTGGCGTGTTGAACCAACGCCTCCTACATCTAAGAAAGCCTCCGCACCGAATAGTCACGTGACCATACGAAGGCCAGTTTTTCCGAAGGAAAGAAACTGCTCGTACAAAGGCTCGGTTCGTAGGCAATTTCTTTGCGCGTTTGGAGAGTTAATTACCGATGTATTAATCTTTCACGGATAACTTATTCTCTAACTATGGAGTGATTGTTTCCTCAGTGAAATTATATATATATATTTTCTATCATTATCTAATTTTTAAGCTTTTATTACATCTATAATGGTTAGTTGGGTTAATGAAGTACCTAACATAGAAGTTTTTTAATCTAATATGTCTTTACTATATTTTTAAGCAAAAAGTATTTAAATTAATAATTGAAGCATGTCTTCCCTTAGTACTTACACTGAAATTTAATTGAAATATGTAAATTCTTATAATTTAATGTATTATAGTATAGGTAAACTAAAATACTTTTAAATAAAAAAACTATCAATTTTGGAAGAAAAATGTCTGTAGATTAAGTCACTCATTGTATTGAGGCATTAATATTTTTTACAAACAATTAAAAAATGTTAGTTTAAAAAGTTCTCATTTGAAAGTGGAAGTAAGTAAATTAATTTCATTGCAGTGTTTTTATTGCAATCATATCCAATCAAAACTTTTTGGTTTTATGTTTATTTCAGAACCAAATAGCAGTTAATAAATTCTTATTTTAGAAGTAGAAGGTAAAATACTTACATACAGTTCTTTTTTTACCAACTGTAATTTTATCTAGTAATAGTCTTTCAAAATATTTAAACATTTGAATACTACTTATATAGACAATTAAAAATAGCTAGATTTAAAAATTATGTCTACTTACAAATCTTTCTTACAGATATGTATGTGAAAATCATTGAATAAATAGAAATTATTTGGCAAAAATCTTTTTATTAACATGAAAAAGAGAAACTTATCAAATGAATCACACAAGGTTGCTGAATATACATTAAAAATAAATACCACAAACATTTACTTTTTCAGTACCAAAATATAAAACACAATATTAAGAAATAATCTTCTCACAAATTATTGAAGAGAATGATTACCTTATTGAAAGGTAAAACAGATCAAGCCACTATTAAATAAAAACAAATGCACTATTTGCAGCTTTGGAGCTGTCATGGGACATGCCATACAATTCCCCACCAACATAATCAAAGCATGGTCTAAGATGAATTTCATCAATCATTAATGAGATAATTTTTTCATCATTGTTTAAATAACCATGCTTCTGCGCAATATAGCTTAAAAAGTTATCGTCGTGTTGTTCCTTACTCGGATTCACACCAAACTCCGAGCAAACTCTTCTTAAAGTTGACTCGTGAGGGATTATAAACAGATTCGATGACCTTAAAAATTTGTACGAGTGAGGAGAAATAGATTTTAGTAGGGAACAAAATATTAAAAATTCATGGGAATACTTCCGATGTTGTTTTGCTTTGTTCATATTTACAAATTGTTCAATTACAAATTCAATAAATTTAGCATGAATTTCATTTCTCTTGCAAGCTATGTTTTTTGCCTTAAATAATAAATCTAATAAAACATTTAAAATAGTATCAAACTCTGTATCTTCAGAATTGGAAGATTCAGCCAACATTTTCAATTTTGACAATACATCTAAAATAATGTTACAGTTTGTTACCTTTAATGGAAATTTATATGACTCTAATTTTTCTAGTTTAACCTTTTTATACATAACTGTTATATTCAAATTAATATCTACATTTAAGGAGCACAATATATCTGGCATGTCAGTTAAATTAATGAGGCTTATACAATTATTTTTAGAGATGACAGTCCAAAATGGATCGAGACATTCTATCATCAGACAATTTTTCAATTCAATTAAATTGTTAAAAGTTACCCGCTGTAAGTATTCTCTCTTGTCGGCTTGCTTCTTGGGCCTTTTGTACCTGTTCATTTTCTCGCCTCTGGCGTTTTTTAGCAGGAGATTCTCTTGCTGGAACCACAGATGGCTGCAATGATGGTGGACATTCTGCAGAAACAACTACTGGGACAGCTCCTTCTTTTATCTTTGGAATCTTTAATTGGGATTTCAATAGCCTTCCTGTCTTGACGTCAAAGTATTCGGCTTCTCTCAGAACATCTTCTTTACGGAAGTGGGATTCACATATCTAAAATTAGTAATGCATGGATAAGTAACAAGTTTTGACAGCCCTTAAGAAGTAAGAATTAGCAGTGGTTATTAACATAAGAGTACCAGATCTCTAACATTTCATAGTAGGATTTTTGTATTAAGCCATAAGACTATCTTACCAACATCAAAACTGTCCACAAAAAATACGTAACATTAAAATTTTGACTTAGTATAAAAGATTCCAATATTATCATATACTTTTAGGGGAATACACCTTATGTTTTATCAAACAAATTGTGTTGTATCATGCAGTCTATTGATATGAAAAGAAAATTTGTAAACTTGTACATATTGAGAATCAATCAGATTTGATTAACAATTACTTTAATGCTGTTAAATACTACATAAAAATAGCTACAAATTTCAAGAATACGGAAAGTTTTGTCTCAAGGTTATTAAATAATTGCAGAAATAAATACAAATAAAGAAACTTACTCTGGAATTATTAGTAGCCTTGAAGTTCTTTATCATCGTTCTGGATTCCCAGATTTTTAACAGTCCAGGATCTTTGGGGAACCGGAACACCGATATTTTTTCACCGGATGCATAATTTCCTTTGCAACCATAAACACAACATTTATAAACCATAATGAAAAGAATAATTTTAGCCGCAATAATCATAACAACCAGCGAAATAGCGATCAACAACACGTGCACGAAACGAAGCAAGAGTGGCGTGTAGCAAGACAAGACAAGACTGAGCCGGTTTGGCTGGCGGCGCGGCGAGACGATGGCCTACGTTTGATCACGTGACCTCCTCGCTTCCAAGCGGAGGAAAGGCTTTCTTAGATATAGGAGGCTTTGGTTGAACCACTAGGGTGTTTCGAAAAAAAAAACTTTTTATTATGAAATTTTATTGATTTTAATTTATGAAAACTTAAATTTTATCTAAAATTTTACCATCATACATACACTTATTAAAATTGCAAAAAACGTTTTTTATGTTATAACCACAATATCCATGGAAAAATTACCTAGGCAAATGCCTCAAAGGTTTTTAACAAGACTTTAAAAAAAAGGTCAATTTTTGAGGCCAAAAAAATTTGAAAAAAAAAAAATTATTATTAAAAATAAATAAATTAATATTGTAAGTAAAATAAATTAATTTACTGTCCGATTTTCTTCCAATTTTAGTATGTCATTATTTAAGTCATGTCTAAGGTAAAACCGTTGCAGATTCTTCTGTTTCAGTTATTATTTCGTGGTTTTTGAGCGATGTTTTATTTTTTTCAACTATCCAATTTTTGTCAAATAATTTTTAAAAATTCATATTTTAATTTTTTTTTAAATTTAAAGTGGAATGTTCGTATTTCGTATTCAGCACTGAAAAATAGCATATAAACATGCATCATAAGTCTCGATTGCTATTAATTGATTTTTTGAAAATTTTTTTGATCATTTTTTTAAAAATAAAAAAAAATTAAACTTCCCGTGGACCTATTTTGTCCGAATTTTAGTATGTTATTATTGAGGTCATTCCCAAGTAAAAACCGTTCGGAAACCACAGGAATTTAAACAAATGTGTAGGTAAGTGAAAAACTCTAGTCCAAAAGGCGTCATATCGGTCACAAGACTTTAAAATTTTATTTAAAAAAATTGAAAGTTGTTAAAGTTCTATTTTTGCTCAAATATTAAAGAATATGCATAGAAGAACATATTAAAAATACTTCTTAAGGATTTATTGGTTAATATATCTCCCAAAATTTACTACGAAAGTCGTCGTTCACCCATAGAATAATGATATCAGCTGGTTTGCTTTACTTGATATAGCATAATATAAACAAGATTCGTAGCGCCACCTAGCGAGTGCTTGCGCCGCCAATACGGTCATCTGTGAGCCCCTTTGTGATTAAATTATCAAAAGTCTCATTTTTTTCCCTTGGGAAAATGTAATTTCAATGTTGTCACACTCAAAGGTCTGAACCACACGTCCACGGCCATTGCGTGAATGGAAATCGAAAAGCACGGAATATTGTATAAGTTAGGGGCTATTTTGGCGCTGGGATCGTGTCACATCAGGACAGGCGGAGAAAAAAAGCATTTTCAATCACATGACTCGGAAATTAGCAACTTTTTTCCTGTCCTCCACGTCGTCAAAAGCAACGTCATGTGCGAATGCTCTATAGTCCTCCGAAAGGACAGATTGAATGAACGTCACAGCCAATTAAAATTTTGTACACAAAAATGTACTGCCTCATACAAAACATACAGGATTCACCGCGTCACCTAGTGAGCGCTTGTGTAAGCGGCTCTGTGACCTAAATATCCTTTTTAGATTTCCGATAGGCAAGAGAGGGTTTACAACTAAACCCTACACTTGCACTTCCGTTCCGCATTTTTTGCATGCATCAAGATTCACGCTCAAGCAAGTTCAAGCATTTCTCTATTGACGTGGACCGTGTTTCTTGCCGTTGTGTTTACTGTTTGTGCATATAGTTTCTAACAAGATGACCACCTCAGTGTCTGCCAGGTATGTTTAATCTTTTAATTTTCTGTATTATTGATCTTTTTAATTACATTTTTGTCTCCATGCGTTCCCCTTACCTTACCTTACAAATTCAGTTAGATTTAAAAAGATGACGGACAACGTGCGAGTTCTCCATTGGTAAATGGCCATAATTTCTATAATATTGTTAATAAACTCTAAAAAAACCACGTGTTCGATAACTTAAGAAATTCAATGGAACGACCACTGTAATATACCTGCAACGATTAAAGTTTATTAATTTTCAATTAATTAGTGTCATAGAGAAGGAGGCATCATTTTTTTATACGGCTAATTGGTGTTATTATGTATTATTTTAGTTGCAAGCACATTGATGATTTTGCATTTTAAATTATTGTTATATCATCAAAAGGTGACAAACTACCTATGGACTTGTATTAATATTAAAAAATTTTCAATCTCATTCTTTTTGTTAGCTTATTTGCATTTAAGAGTTATTAAGAAAAAGTTAAGCCTAAAAACCACATGCTTTTTGAATAAACCTAATATTGTTCAGATGTGTTGCTATTGGGATGTGAGTGACTTAGTATCATCCAATTTCTCTAATAAATTATGACAGCAATAATTTTAATTGTTTTCAATTATTTTATTATCTATTTTATAATATTGGTGCTGGATCAACAACATAAATAGAATTAATTTTTATAAGTAATATTAACGAAAATGATGCTAGATGGGAATATTGAGCCATAGCAAATCTTGTGGTTTTAAAAAAATAATGTTAATTAAAAAGTAACTTACTTTATTTATTTATTATGCAAAGCTATTTTGCTAGTCAGTTTTCATTTTACCTTTTAAAATGCTTTTTTCTTTAGCTGCTCTATTTAAAGCTACTTTTTCAAAGTTTTTAGTAATATCATACGTAATTGACAAATGATGCAGTACCTATTTTTAATTTGATATGGTGTTGAATTTTCAGTTTATATTTTTTAAATGCTATCTTTTTAAAATGTTTAAGAAATTTTGCTTTAGTAGGCGTATTTAGAGTTGTTGAATGCAACCTTCATCATGGCTCATGGAGATACTTGAGCTACAATGAAAGGGAAAATGTGAATAGTGTTTATACATAGAAACATGATCTAAATAAAAATTATTACCACTTAGTTTTAGAGGGAAAATATCAAAACCAGGGTTTTCAACCTGCCCAAAAAACAAATAAACCCACCTGGGTTGTTTAATTATAAAATATAAGCAAAATCTTATAAATCCCAACAAACTTATCTTTGCAGTGTAAGGATACATTTACCTTCGGTAGTAAAAAAGTTATGGAATAAATTTGTTATATTGCTATTTCCAAAATCCTGTGGGTAAATTTTTTTTTTCGATTTCAAACTTTCATACCCCCACATTTTGTGCTAAAGGGCATTTAAATATGGTGTCCAATTGTTTAAGTAAAAATATTAATATTAACAGACTGCTCAAGAGCATCAAAAAATTACATTAACATCTAATAAAGATTTTGAAACAAAAATAATAGTACTAACAGAAACTGCACAAAATCTTAAAAAAAAATCTTTTTTTTAATGCAAATCAAATTTTAATTCAAAATTATTTTTTGAAATTCAATACATGTACTCTTACTCTTATATTGTGCCTAGAGGCATTAAAAAATCACATAAAAAACTTTGTTTCATATTTTGAGTTAAGCGATTCTAAAGTATGAAAATATTAATTTTATCTAAACTGATCACTAATTCTGTATAAAAAATAATGTTAATTAAAAAGAGACTTACTTTATTTATGTATTATGCAAGGCTATTTTACTAGTCAGTTTTCATTTTACCTTTTAAAATGCTTTTTTCTTTAGCTGCTCTATTTAAAGCTACTTTTTCAAAGTTTTTAGTAATATCATACGTAATTGACGAATGATGCAGTACCTTACAAACATTTTTTAAATTTATTTGACACCTTTTTTGTAAATTTGTGCAAAATGCGAAAATGAAATGTTTTTTGATGCCCTTGAGCAATTTGTAAATATTATTTTTGCTTCAAATTTTTTACACCTTTTTCTAATGCCTTTGGGCTCAAAATAAGGGTGTATTTAATTAGTTCTCTGGCCACACAACCCGGCTTTCTGAACTATAATTGAAAATATGCTTAATCGGATTCAGTTCTTATAACGATTAGATATATAATATCTTTTCTTTCAGACAAGTGCAAGAAGGTGTTGTATTTGAAATCCCACATGGAGATGATTCTTCTGATGAAAACTGTTTTGACGATGAAATTTTCGATACGTATAAAAGGGACATGCAGAATTTAGCTAGAAGAAACAAGTACAAGAGTGGAGTTGCATCTTTTGCTGATATTAAAAAGCATATGAAACCTATTACTGAGGATGAATTAGTACTGAAAGAGGTATGGTATTTGATTGTTGTTTTACTATCATCCTTGTTCTGTTTTTTGCATTAACAATAACATTCCAGTTTTAGTACTGAGTTAACGCCTTTTGATGAAATGCTGGTCTAAAAGTCAGTTAGCAGGCGAGAGCACCAAGTCTTTTGGTAAATGAAAAATAAATACCAGAGTATCTAATCTAGTGTTGCTTCTATCTAGTATCTAATCTAGTGTCTTTTGATTGTTTTGATATTGTTGCATATAATTTGTACAAATTTGTCAGGGGCGTCATTTCAGTTTTTGGTTGGGGGGGCAAGGATTTTTTTTAAGTGAGGCCGAGCCATGCCGTAACCAGACTTGTTTTTTCTTTTGGGGGGGGGGTGACTCAACATCATACGTTCTAAGTAAAAATGGGGGGTCTGGGGGTCACCCCCAGAAAAATTTTTAAATTTTGCTTCATTTTTACAACATTTAAGTTACATCCGAAGAGAACAGCCCCTTGTAAACCACATAATTTCTAGAGAAAAAAGTTACAAATAAACGTCAAAGTTTCAAGGGGAGCCGGAGGTCCTCCCTCAGAATTGTTTTTGAAAATTTCCCTTTAAACTAGGGTTTTATCTCCCTTGCAACCTCGTTGGGGAGCACCCAGAGGGAACTGCTTGTTGTGAGTGGCAGAATTTTAAGGAAAATATACTGTATAACATAATATATATATAAAAATTTTAAAGGGGGGTCTGGGGGTCCTCCCCCTGAAAGGTTTTTGAAATTTGCCTCTTTAAAGTAGTGTTTCAGCTCATTTTGAGGTCCTTTGGGTTACATTCAAAAAGAACAGTTCCTTGTAAAGCATAGAATTTTCTAGGGGAAAAAAAGTTATAAATAAACGTAAAATTTTCAAGGGGGGGCGGAGATCCTCCCCCATTTTGAAAATTCCCCTTTAAACCAGACTCCTAGGGGCTTCAAACTCTTTGGTTCCCAAAGGGAACTGCTTCTTGTAAGCGGCAGAATTTTCAAGGGAGACAAATTGTATAACAGACATCAAAGGTCAGGAGGGGGATTGGGGGTTCTCCCCCAGAAAATTTTGAAATTAGACCCTCAAAAGTAGTGCTTTAACTGCTTTTGGTATGTTTTGAGTTAAATTTGTTGCTCCTTGTGGAAGTTACAAAATTTTCCAGGGACTCTCAGCAATTTTTCACTTAAGAATGGAAACCTTGTGGGGGGGGGGCAATTGTCCCCCCTAAATGACGCCCATGAAATTCGTCAATAAACTTGACTAATCCGAAAGTGACAATAGGTTTAATTCAGAGCCATTGGAGAGAGCCTGAGAAGTAATTTTTGCCCAAGTTTATAAAGAAAAAAAATTACAAACCTAATTGTTATTTGTGACAAACAAGTATTTATTTTGTTATAATCAAAATTCAGTGAAAACTACAGATCTATGCCAAAAAAAGAAAATGAGATTTCTTCCTGAATACCTGGAAATTAGCTTTTCCTTGCATTTTGATTGATGGGGAGGAAAACAACATATCATGATAAAATCAGCAATTTTCACTAAAAATCCCATTTTTGCTTATAATTACATCTAAGTTCTTGCTTATGAAATTAAGCTAATTTTTAATAACCATGACAAATTGTTAAAGTTTTGGCAATTTATTTAAATATTTGATGTTCAAAACAACTTAGTGATATTTAATGGGTCAATTAATAGTATTGAACCAAATTTAGCTTAATTTTGGACAAAACAAATTGTGTTCTGGGGAAATATTGGGCCTTAAAACATTTTCTGCACCCCTGCACTAGGCTTTTTTTGGACCCAAATTTTTTTCTATGCCTTTTACACGAGAATATTTAAGTCAAATTTTAACCTTCATGCATTTATAGGTTAGGATTAATACTTATATCCTAGCGAAAAGGTGGGTTCTCTTCTAAATTATTTAACTCTGGACCTTTCAGAGTGACCTTTTCTATTTACAAATCGTAAAAAGCCCTTAACTAAAAGCAATTCATAGCACTTAAAATTTAGATTTGAGAGATCTCATCTATGTTGATGATATAGTACATTTAATTTTTATAGAAAATTCATGGGACTAATTTGCTAATTAAAAATGTTAGAGTTATCCAAGTTTCACTGTTTTAACAGGTAAATATTTCTATCTGTTATCACTAAACATCAATGTTTCTTTACAGGATTTGAAGCATGGCATTGGTATTGTAGTCCCTGAAGATTCCCTCATCTCATTTCATTATGAAGCTTTTGTTGAAGGCAGGGCTGATCCTTTTGACTCAACCAGGATTAGGGATAAACCTTACAAGTGTTTGTAAGTACTAGTTCTCTTCTCTTAGGCACACTTTTTGAGTGTAATGGTGCCCACTATTATCAGCTAATAAATGAAGTTTGAGGGTGACCTCCCAGGGGTCGATTCAGCTGAAGATCAGGGCTGTTGCCCCTTCACAAAATTCCACCTGCTAAAAACGGACCCTTCACAAAATTCAAATTCTTAAAACGACCCTTTCTCAAAATTCAAATTAGATTTAATCATTATTTGCAAAAAAAAAAATCGCAAGATCTTGTTTGTTATAAATCAAAAAGTTTTTTATGATAATTTAGAAAATTATAATATAATTTGACTTCAATATTTCTCAAAAATATTTTCTCTTTCACTAAAATTGGCCCCAAAAATTAAAACCTTGAATGACCCCTGCATAGCTGCCAAGTACTCCGATTTTATCGGAGTTATTCCTATTTTTGGTTTCTTCTCCGATAATTCGATTTTTCCCTAAAAACTCCGATTTTCGCGATTTTTTAACCCTTTCGGAACTTTGTTGCAATCGTAATAAAAAAAAAACAATTTTAATTTCTAAAAGCCTTTAGAGTTATTTCAAGGTGTCTACTAGAAAGTCCTGAAATCGCATTACAGTCCTAAATTTCAATGAAAGATTGCGAATTTTCATTTATGCTTCGGAACTTTTGCCTGTAAAGTTGGCTTTTTGCATTTCCATGACGGGTTGAAAAAAAAAACTTGACGTTCGCGATCGCGTTTTTCTTTCTTCGCGTTGATGTCTTTAGTTTTAAATAAAAAGCTTGTTTTTGGAGAAAGTGTTAACTAATAGAAGGCTAATTACAAAATTAAAAGAAAACAAAGAGAAATTATCATTTGAATAAAACTCAGTTAAGAGTTTAAATATCAAACAAAGAATTACAAATGGTAAACAGTATGGAGAAATTCGGTTGTGTAGACTGTAGATGATATGTATATGAAAATATTAAGTTAAATTCTATTACTTAAGTATTATTAAATTTTTTTATCTGAATTATTTGTGCTTAGTAGTTCAAATATTAACTAAAAGAGCAGCTTAAGTTTTAAAATAGGTGGGTAGGCTTTCATATGTAGTCCGTGAAAGTACTCCTATTTTTTCCCCCATCAGGTTGGCAGCTATGCCCCTGCATCCACTGTATTCTGTGATCATCCCTCTCAAACATGGCTTACAACTTGGGCACCAATTAACCTCAAATGTGTGCATTTTAATACTGTTAAACGAGGTGATATTTCAACACAGCACAGTTCTAATTTACAAAATGACATGATCCTAAAATTTAGGAATAAATCTAATTGTCTTTCAAAGGCAACTTGAACATAATTAAAAATTAAACTTTGAAAATAAATCTGAACATTTCACAAGCCAAATTTGATGTGTAACACAGGAACTCAATCAGGGCTTCCATAGGCTACTAAAGTGACTATTTTATGGGTTTGGCAATTATGGCTACTATTTTTAGGTTAAATTGGGCTAAAATTGACTATATTTAGTGAAATCATCAGCTGTTTTTTTGCAACTATTTTCTTTCCCCTTCGAAATTTCTTTTTTCTGACCCACAGGGGGGTTTGGAGCGTTTTCGACGTTTTTGAGCCCAGCGGCGTCCCAAATGACCCCAGATCTTCGTTATTTCGCAGGAAGGTACATAGCAACAATATCTAGAAAGGCATTTTTCAGATTTTGAATATTCGAATTTTAAGGGGTCTGAATATTCCAAAAACCCGTTTTTGCTTAGCATAAACCAAATTTTACATTTTCGAAGAAAACAGTACCGAGAAATCGATATTACGAAGAGAACTGTTGGTAATGCCTTCTTGAGAGTATTTCAAAGAAAGTAATTTCTGGATTTCTCGATATTCCATTCTGGAGGGGGTGCACGGAGGTTTGAATATTTACTCCCGTTTTTAGTTCTTGCATTCTAGTATCCACATTATTAATGTGATTGTTATGAAATTTTAAAAGAATTTTTAAAATCAATGCATTCCAAGCAGCATTTTTCGGTTTTTTTCTAAATTCTTAAGCTTAGCCTTCAATTTTAAATTGATAACGGTTATTGCTCCTTCCAGGTGATGCAAAACCTCTATTGTTGGAAATATTTATTTAAAAATGTTTTACAACAGGTGAATTTTTTAAAACTTTGATAAAGAAATAATTTTTGAAGATTAAATAATTTTTTTATGATAACCATAAACCGTTCCACTGAAATATTTTATTCTTTTTTCTATTTAATCAAATTTAAGTATTTCCAGCAAAGTTCAAATTAAACAATATTTTATCAGAGGCATTTTCAGTGTCGATTCAAATGATGTTTACTTTTATTTCATGTTTGAAATTTCTTTCAATGAATGAGTTGATGATAAATAAACAAAGGGGGGTTCAGGGGGTCTCTCCCTGATTTAAAAAAAAATCTCACTATTAAAAAATGGTTATAATATTAAAAAATGGTTATAAAAACTTTAATTCTAAACCGTGTTTTTAAGGTTTTGTTTAACATCTTAAAAAGTATGTGTATTGAATTACTTTTTATTTAAAATTGAGCGGGATGAGGGGGAAATAAGTTTTATCTATAGAAATTGGTATTCAATAATAACCTTTATTGTGAAGCGAAGGTGGAGAGATTTGCCTCAATTATACATTTATACCAATTGCAGAAATGGATGGAGGGAGCAAAGGACATTAAAGAGAAAAAAAAATAAGGGGTTTCAGAAGGTCCCATGACTTTTTTTCTATTTTGAAAAAATACTCTTTAAAAACGGGGATGGGGATTTCACACATTAAATCTAAACAGGTGGTATTTTTAAAGGTTTTTTTTACAGCTTAACGAAGTGGTATATGGCATCAAAAAAGAATCCTAGCGGGAAGACTGTTGACTATTGCATCTAAACGATAATTCTTATTTATTTTAACACACACAGTTTGATAAGCCTTTTATCCCCCGAGCAACGGCGGGCATATCAGCTAGTTCTTGATAAAATTCAATATTTTCTTTGAAACACGATTGAATTTAGGTTCATTTGACTCTTTTATTTGAATTGAACATTTGAATGGCTTGATACAGATTTTCGTTTCTTGTTTTTAATATCTGAATGTCAATTAATTCTTATATAACTTATTTAATTGTATAGCATCTAGAACTCCTGTTTTATTCAGGCACCAAAATTATTTAACAAACCCCAAATTCCTTTACTCTGTATCTCCTCTCCACCTTCCCCTAAGAACCCTACTTTGAGAACTTTTAATTTACAGTATTTTTCTCTTTTAGGGTTGGAGATGGTAATCTTCTTCCTGGATTAGAACTGGGAGTTAGGACCATGAGGAAAGGAGAATATGCTCGATTTATTGTCGATTCTTCATATGCTTATGGAGAAATGGGGTGCCCACCTCGCATACCTGGTGGTGCCTCGATTCTATATGAAGTACAAATGCTTAGTTTCATCCCGGCGAAAGACGTCATTGAGTTTGAAGACATGACCCCGGAAGAACAGAAGAAGGCCCCGTTCGAGAAAATAACTTCGGTGTTTCAGTGTGAAAACACAGTCGCAAATGAGTTGTTTCGTAAGCGGTCTTACAAGCAGGCCATTGCACGCTACAGGAAAGTAGTCAAGGTGCTAGAAGATGTTTCAGTCAAGGATGAAGCGGAGGATGACAAAAGAAACGAGTACTTACTGAAGCTGTACTTAAATTTAGCTCAGTGTTACCTTTCAATGCAGAACCCGCAAAAAACGATCATTTATGCAGATTTGGCTTTGAAGATAAATCCAAACCATGTTAAAGGCCTGTATCGGATGGGTTATGCATTGTTCCTTTTGGAAGAGTACCCGCGGGCTGAATATTTCCTGAACAAGGCCAAGCAGCATAAACCTTATGAGAAAAGTATCACTACAGCTATTGTGAAACTCCAGCAAAAGCGCCAGCTTTATGATGATTGGGAAAAGAAGTTTTGCCGAAACATGTTTGGACCGATTCCAGAGAAAAAGTCGCCAAGAACGAAGGATCAAGAAGAGTTCTTCTTATGCGTCTGTGAAGAAGTCGATTGCTTCTTGAAAACAGATGAGACCGAACTTGAGTTTCCTTCTGGCCTCACAGAGGAACAGTTGGATATTTTGAAAGATGTTGCTCAAGAGAAAGATCTGGCCTTTGTGAGTAAAATTATGATGGGCCGTAAGATAAACAAACTGGCGAAAAAGAAAAATTCACTGTGAACATTTTAATTTATCATTTTAAAATGTTAAAACTTATTTTGTACAAATACTTTAATTTTGTAGTATCATTTTGTACAAATGTTAAGTTCAACATTTTCATTGAATATAACCATCTTTATTATGAATATAATCATGTTTCGAAAATGTGCTTCCATCATAATTTTGTAAATTCATTCACTGGAAATGCAAGAATGGTTACTGTATATACCAATCTTTTATATAATGTTTATATCATTCTTAGTTCTTCATGAAATTTCCAATTGCATATTTTTTTTAAAATAAATGTCAACATACAGTTTGTAGTTAATGTTATTGTGTGATTTTATCAAATTTAAACACCAGGCCCGTGCTGGGTACCTTCAGAGGGCGGTGGACAAAGGGTGAAAGGGCACCGCTATAAATTATATTAGTAAAAAACCCGTAATTTTCTGTTATGGTACCTTATTGGCGACGTTTTACAAATTACTTTTCACATTGAGCAATATACTGCTATTTGAGATGTTTTGATTGTTTTTTATTTTAATATTTGATTTTTGTTACATTAGATTTTTAGTGACACTATTTTAAAATGGATAATCAGTCATCTTATTAAGAATAACATTGAACCCTATAATTAATGAAAAACTGATAGCTGATTTCCGTTTTTTACCATTTTGCATATGCACTTATACGCATTTTACATTTATTTTGGTGCACTTAATTTCAAAATTTTGTCAACAATGTGAATCCCAAGTAAAATTGGAGGGACTTGGGGTCCTCCCTCCACCAGAAGAATTTTGAAACTTCCCCCACAAAATCGAGATTTAGCTTATTTTGAGACCTTTTGGATTACACCAAAAGAGGACCACTCCTTGTAAGTAAGATAATTTTCAAGGAAAAACAGTATATAATGGATTTAAAAATTTCGAGGGGGGTTCGGGGTCTTTCCTCAAACAAAAGTTTTGAATATTTACTTTTAAAAGTATTGTTTTGACTCATTTTGGGACCCTATGGGTTACACCCGGAGAGAACTGCAACTTGTAAGTTGCATTAAAATAAAACTAATAAATTTCACTGCAGCTGCAATAAAGAAGGGCGCTCTGAAAACACTGCCTGGTCTTCCCCTATCAAAGTATGCATTTTTTTTTTTTTTTTTTTTTTGCAAATCAACACCTTTCCCTAGCATTCCACGTGTTTATTTAAACTAAGGGCCAAATAAAAAATCAACGTTGTGGCCTTATACAATTTTGTAACTCATGTTTGACAGAAAGTAGCCTTAAAATAAGAGAAACATTATTTTTTGCGTGTAAAAACAGGAGCGTCCCTGCCCTCACGCTTTCTAAGGTATTACTTGTTTTGGCGTGTTGAACCACTAGGGTGTATCGAAAAAAAAAAACTTTTTATTATGAAATTTTATTGATTTTAATTTATGAAAACTTAAATTTTATCTAAAATTTTACCATCATACATACACTTATTAAAATTGCAAAAAACGTTTTTTATGTTATAACCACAATATCCATGGAAAAATTACCTAGGCAAATGCCTCAAAGGTTTTTAACAAGACTTTAAAAAAAAAGTCAATTTTTGAGGCCAAAAAAATTTGAAAAAAAAAATTATTATTAAAAATAAATAAATTAATATTGTAAGTAAAATAAATTAATTTACTGTCCGATTTTCTTCCAATTTTAGTATGTCATTATTTAAGTCATGTCTAAGGTAAAACCGTTGCAGATTCTTCTGTTTCAGTTATTATTTCGTGGTTTTTGAGCGATGTTTTATTTTTTTCAACTATCCAATTTTTGTCAAATAATTTTTAAAAATTCATATTTTAATTTTTTTTAAATTTAAAGTGGAATGTTCGTATTTCGTATTCAGCACTGAAAAATAGCATATAAACATGCATCATAAGTCTCGATTGCTATTAATTGATTTTTTGAAAATTTTTTTGATCATTTTTTTAAAAATAAAAAAAAATTAAACTTCCCGTGGACCTATTTTGTCCGAATTTTAGTATGTTATTATTGAGGTCATTCCCAAGTAAAAACCGTTCGGAAACCACAGGAATTTAAACAAATGTGTAGGTAAGTGAAAAACTCTAGTCCAAAAGGCGTCATATCGGTCACAAGACTTTAAAATTTTATTTAAAAAAATTGAAAGTTGTTAAAGTTCTATTTTTGCTCAAATATTAAAGAATATGCATAGAAGAACATATTAAAAATACTTCTTAAGGATTTATTGGTTAATATATCTCCCAAAATTTACTACGAAAGTCGTCGTTCACCCATAGAATAATGATATCAGCTGGTTTGCTTTACTTGATATAGCATAATATAAACAAGATTCGTAGCGCCACCTAGCGAGTGCTTGCGCCGCCAATACGGTCATCTGTGAGCCCCTTTGTGATTAAATTATCAAAAGTCTCATTTTTTTCCCTTGGGAAAATGTAATTTCAATGTTGTCACACTCAAAGGTCTGAACCACACGTCCACGGCCATTGCGTGAATGGAAATCGAAAAGCACGGAATATTGTATAAGTTAGGGGCTATTTTGGCGCTGGGATCGTGTCACATCAGGACAGGCGGAGAAAAAAAGCATTTTCAATCACATGACTCGGAAATTAGCAACTTTTTTCCTGTCCTCCACGTCGTCAAAAGCAACGTCATGTGCGAATGCTCTATAGTCCTCCGAAAGGACAGATTGAATGAACGTCACAGCCAATTAAAATTTTGTACACAAAAATGTACTGCCTCATACAAAACATACAGGATTCACCGCGTCACCTAGTGAGCGCTTGTGTAAGCGGCTCTGTGACCTAAATATCCTTTTTAGATTTCCGATAGGCAAGAGAGGGTTTACAACTAAACCCTACACTTGCACTTCCGTTCCGCATTTTTTGCATGCATCAAGATTCACGCTCAAGCAAGTTCAAGCATTTCTCTATTGACGTGGACCGTGTTTCTTGCCGTTGTGTTTACTGTTTGTGCATATAGTTTCTAACAAGATGACCACCTCAGTGTCTGCCAGGTATGTTTAATCTTTTAATTTTCTGTATTATTGATCTTTTTAATTACATTTTTGTCTCCATGCGTTCCCCTTACCTTACCTTACAAATTCAGTTAGATTTAAAAAGATGACGGAAAACGTGCGAGTTCTCCATTGGTAAATGGCCATAATTTCTATAATATTGTTAATAAACTCTAAAAAAACCACGTGTTCGATAACTTAAGAAATTCAATGGAACGACCACTGTAATATACCTGCAACGATTAAAGTTTATTAATTTTCAATTAATTAGTGTCATAGAGAAGGAGGCATCATTTTTTTATACGGCTAATTGGTGTTATTATGTATTATTTTAGTTGCAAGCACATTGATGATTTTGCATTTTAAATTATTGTTATATCATCAAAAGGTGACAAACTACCTATGGACTTGTAATAATATTAAAAAATTTTCAATCTCATTCTTTTTGTTAGCTTATTTGCATTTAAGAGTTATTAAGAAAAAGTTAAGCCTAAAAACCACATGCTTTTTGAATAAACCTAATATTGTTCAGATATGTTGCTATTGGGATGTGAGTGACTTAGTATCATCCAATTTCTCTAATAAATTATGACAGCAATAATTTTAATTGTTTTCAATTATTTTATTATCTATTTTATAATATTGGTGCTGGATCAACAACATAAATAGAATTAATTTTTATAAGTAATATTAACGAAAATGATGCTAGATGGGAATATTGAGCCATAGCAAATCTTGTGGTTTTAAAAAAATAATGTTAATTAAAAAGTAACTTACTTTATTTATTTATTATGCAAAGCTATTTTGCTAGTCAGTTTTCATTTTACCTTTTAAAATGCTTTTTTCTTTAGCTGCTCTATTTAAAGCTACTTTTTCAAAGTTTTTAGTAATATCATACGTAATTGACAAATGATGCAGTACCTATTTTTAATTTGATATGGTGTTGAATTTTCAGTTTATATTTTTTAAATGCTATCTTTTTAAAATGTTTAAGAAATTTTGCTTTAGTAGGCGTATTTAGAGTTGTTGAAAGCAACCTTCATCATGGCTCATGGAGATACTTGAGCTACAATGAAAGGGAAAATGTGAATAGTGTTTATACATAGAAACATGATCTAAATAAAAATTATTACCACTTAGTTTTAGAGGGAAAATATCAAAACCAGGGTTTTCAACCTGCCCAAAAAACAAATAAACCCACCTGGGTTGTTTAATTATAAAATATAAGCAAAATCTTATAAATCCCAACAAACTTATCTTTGCAGTGTAAGGATACATTTACCTTCGGTAGTAAAAAAGTTATGGAATAAATTTGTTATATTGCTATTTCCAAAATCCTGTGGGTAAATTTTTTTTTTCGATTTCAAACTTTCATACCCCCACATTTTGTGCTAAAGGGCATTTAAATATGGTGTCCAATTGTTTAAGTAAAAATATTAATATTAACAGACTGCTCAAGAGCATCAAAAAATTACATTAACATCTAATAAAGATTTTGAAACAAAAATAATAGTACTAACAGAAACTGCACAAAATCTTAAAAAAAAAATCTTTTTTTTAATGCAAATCAAATTTTAATTCAAAATTATTTTTTGAAATTCAATACATGTACTCTTACTCTTATATTGTGCCTAGAGGCATTAAAAAATCACATAAAAAACTTTGTTTCATATTTTGAGTTAAGCGATTCTAAAGTATGAAAATATTAATTTTATCTAAACTGATCACTAATTCTGTATAAAAAATAATGTTAATTAAAAAGAGACTTACTTTATTTATGTATTATGCAAGGCTATTTTACTAGTCAGTTTTCATTTTACCTTTTAAAATGCTTTTTTCTTTAGCTGCTCTATTTAAAGCTACTTTTTCAAAGTTTTTAGTAATATCATACGTAATTGACGAATGATGCAGTACCTTACAAACATTTTTTAAATTTATTTGACACCTTTTTTGTAAATTTGTGCAAAATGCGAAAATGAAATGTTTTTTGATGCCCTTGAGCAATTTGTAAA
Organism: Tetragnatha montana; assembly: GCA_963680715.1. Classification (NCBI taxonomy): domain Eukaryota; kingdom Metazoa; phylum Arthropoda; class Arachnida; order Araneae; family Tetragnathidae; genus Tetragnatha; species Tetragnatha montana. The sequence continues at coordinate 4,239,884 of OY796683.1, read as the reverse complement.
TATTATTTTTGCTTCAAATTTTTTACACCTTTTTCTAATGCCTTTGGGCTCAAAATAAGGGTGTATTTAATTAGTTCTCTGGCCACACAACCCGGCTTTCTGAACTATAATTGAAAATATACTTAATCGGATTCAGTTCTTATAACGATTAGATATATAATATCTTTTCTTTCAGACAAGTGCAAGAAGGTGTTGTATTTGAAATCCCACATGGAGATGATTCTTCTGATGAAAACTGTTTTGACGATGAAATTTTCGATACGTATAAAAGGGACATGCAGAATTTAGCTAGAAGAAACAAGTACAAGAGTGGAGTTGCATCTTTTGCTGATATTAAAAAGCATATGAAACCTATTACTGAGGATGAATTAGTACTGAAAGAGGTATGGTATTTGATTGTTGTTTTACTATCATCCTTGTTCTGTTTTTTGCATTAACAATAACATACCAGTTTTAGTACTGAGTTAACGCCTTTTGATGAAATGCTGGTCTAAAAGTCAGTTAGCAGGCGAGAGCACCAAGTCTTTTGGTAAATGAAAAATAAATACCAGAGTATCTAATCTAGTGTTGCTTCTATCTAGTATCTAATCTAGTGTCTTTTGATTGTTTTGATATTGTTGCATATAATTTGTACAAATTTGTCAGGGGCGTCATTTCAGTTTTTGGTTGGGGGGGGCAAGGATTTTTTTTAAGTGAGGCCGAGCCATGCCGTAACCAGACTTGTTTTTTCTTTTTGGGGGGGGGGTGACTCAACATCATACGTTCTAAGTAAAAATGGGGGGTCTGGGGGTCACCCCCAGAAAAATTTTTAAATTTTGCTTCATTTTTACAACATTTAAGTTACATCCGAAGAGAACAGCCCCTTGTAAACCACATAATTTCTAGAGAAAAAAGTTACAAATAAACGTCAAAGTTTCAAGGGGAGCCGGAGGTCCTCCCTCAGAATTGTTTTTGAAAATTTCCCTTTAAACTAGGGTTTTATCTCCCTTGCAACCTCGTTGGGGAGCACCCAGAGGGAACTGCTTGTTGTGAGTGGCAGAATTTTAAGGAAAATATACTGTATAACATAATATATATATAAAAATTTTAAAGGGGGGTCTGGGGGTCCTCCCCCTGAAAGGTTTTTGAAATTTGCCTCTTTAAAGTAGTGTTTCAGCTCATTTTGAGGTCCTTTGGGTTACATTCAAAAAGAACAGTTCCTTGTAAAGCATAGAATTTTCTAGGGGAAAAAAAGTTATAAATAAACGTAAAATTTTCAAGGGGGGGCGGAGATCCTCCCCCAGTAAAAATTTTTGAAAATTCCCCTTTAAACCAGACTCCTAGGGGCTTCAAACTCTTTGGTTCCCAAAGGGAACTGCTTCTTGTAAGCGGCAGAATTTTCAAGGGAGACAAATTGTATAACAGACATCAAAGGTCAGGAGGGGGATTGGGGGTTCTCCCCCAGAAAATTTTGAAATTAGACCCTCAAAAGTAGTGCTTTAACTGCTTTTGGTATGTTTTGAGTTAAATTTGTTGCTCCTTGTGGAAGTTACAAAATTTTCCAGGGACTCTCAGCAATTTTTCACTTAAGAATGGAAACCTTGTGGGGGGGGGCAATTGTCCCCCCTAAATGACGCCCATGAAATTCGTCAATAAACTTGACTAATCCGAAATTGACAATAGGTTTAATTCAGAGCCATTGGAGAGAGCCTGAGAAGTAATTTTTGCCCAAGTTTATAAAGAAAAAAAATTACAAACCTAATTGTTATTTGTGACAAACAAGTATTTATTTTGTTATAATCAAAATTCAGTGAAAACTACAGATCTATGCCAAAAAAAGAAAATGAGATTTCTTCCTGAATACCTGGAAATTAGCTTTTCCTTGCATTTTGATTGATGGGGAGGAAAACAACATATCATGATAAAATCAGCAATTTTCACTAAAAATCCCATTTTTGCTTATAATTACATCTAAGTTCTTGCTTATGAAATTAAGCTAATTTTTAATAACCATGACAAATTGTTAAAGTTTTGGCAATTTATTTAAATATTTGATGTTCAAAACAACTTAGTGATATTTAATGGGTCAATTAATAGTATTGAACCAAATTTAGCTTAATTTTGGACAAAACAAATTGTGTTCTGGGGAAATATTGGGCCTTAAAACATTTTCTGCACCCCTGCACTAGGCTTTTTTTGGACCCAAATTTTTTTCTATGCCTTTTACACGAGAATATTTAAGTCAAATTTTAACCTTCATGCATTTATAGGTTAGGATTAATACTTATATCCTAGCGAAAAGGTGGGTTCTCTTCTAAATTATTTAACTCTGGACCTTTCAGAGTGACCTTTTCTATTTACAAATCGTAAAAAGCCCTTAACTAAAAGCAATTCATAGCACTTAAAATTTAGATTTGAGAGATCTCATCTATGTTGATGATATAGTACATTTAATTTTTATAGAAAATTCATGGGACTAATTTGCTAATTAAAAATGTTAGAGTTATCCAAGTTTCACTGTTTTAACAGGTAAATATTTCTATCTGTTATCACTAAACATCAATGTTTCTTTACAGGATTTGAAGCATGGCATTGGTATTGTAGTCCCTGAAGATTCCCTCATCTCATTTCATTATGAAGCTTTTGTTGAAGGCAGGGCTGATCCTTTTGACTCAACCAGGATTAGGGATAAACCTTACAAGTGTTTGTAAGTACTAGTTCTCTTCTCTTAGGCACACTTTTTGAGTGTAATGGTGCCCACTATTATCAGCTAATAAATGAAGTTTGAGGGTGACCTCCCAGGGGTCGATTCAGCTGAAGATCGGGGCTGTTGCCCCTTCACAAAATTCCACCTGCTAAAAACGGACCCTTCACAAAATTCAAATTCTTAAAACGACCCTTTCTCAAAATTCAAATTAGATTTAATCATTATTTGCAAAAAAAAAAAAAAATCGCAAGATCTTGTTTGTTATAAATCAAAAAGTTTTTTATGATAATTTAGAAAATTATAATATAATTTGACTTCAATATTTCTCAAAAATATTTTCTCTTTCACTAAAATTGGCCCCAAAAATTAAAACCTTGAATGACCCCTGCATAGCTGCCAAGTACTCCGATTTTATCGGAGTTATTCCTATTTTTGGTTTCTTCTCCGATAATTCGATTTTTCCCTAAAAACTCCGATTTTCGCGATTTTTTAACCCTTTCGGAACTTTGTTGCAATCGTAATAAAAAAAAAACAATTTTAATTTCTAAAAGCCTTTAGAGTTATTTCAAGGTGTCTACTAGAAAGTCCTGAAATCGCATTACAGTCCTAAATTTCAATGAAAGATTGCGAATTTTCATTTATGCTTCGGAACTTTTGCCTGTAAAGTTGGCTTTTTGCATTTCCATGACGGGTTGAAAAAAAAAACTTGACGTTCGCGATCGCGTTTTTCTTTCTTCGCGTTGATGTCTTTAGTTTTAAATAAAAAGCTTGTTTTTGGAGAAAGTGTTAACTAATAGAAGGCTAATTACAAAATTAAAAGAAAACAAAGAGAAATTATCATTTGAATAAAACTCAGTTAAGAGTTTAAATATCAAACAAAGAATTACAAATGGTAAACAGTATGGAGAAATTCGGTTGTGTAGACTGTAGATGATATGTATATGAAAATATTAAGTTAAATTCTATTACTTAAGTATTATTAAATTTTTTTATCTGAATTATTTGTGCTTAGTAGTTCAAATATTAACTAAAAGAGCAGCTTAAGTTTTAAAATAGGTGGGTAGGCTTTCATATGTAGTCCGTGAAAGTACTCCTATTTTTTCCCCCATCAGGTTGGCAGCTATGCCCCTGCATCCACTGTATTCTGTGATCATCCCTCTCAAACATGGCTTACAACTTGGGCACCAATTAACCTCAAATGTGTGCATTTTAATACTGTTAAACGAGGTGATATTTCAACACAGCACAGTTCTAATTTACAAAATGACATGATCCTAAAATTTAGGAATAAATCTAATTGTCTTTCAAAGGCAACTTGAACATAATTAAAAATTAAACTTTGAAAATAAATCTGAACATTTCACAAGCCAAATTTGATGTGTAACACAGGAACTCAATCAGGGCTTCCATAGGCTACTAAAGTGACTATTTTATGGGTTTGGCAATTATGGCTACTATTTTTAGGTTAAATTGGGCTAAAATTGACTATATTTAGTGAAATCATCAGCTGTTTTTTTGCAACTATTTTCTTTCCCCTTCGAAATTTCTTTTTTCTGACCCACAGGGGGGTTTGGAGCGTTTTCGACGTTTTTGAGCCCAGCGGCGTCCCAAATGACCCCAGATCTTCGTTATTTCGCAGGAAGGTACATAGCAACAATATCTAGAAAGGCATTTTTCAGATTTTGAATATTCGAATTTTAAGGGGTCTGAATATTCCAAAAACCCGTTTTTGCTTAGCATAAACCAAATTTTACATTTTCGAAGAAAACAGTACCGAGAAATCGATATTACGAAGAGAACTGTTGGTAATGCCTTCTTGAGAGTATTTCAAAGAAAGTAATTTCTGGATTTCTCGATATTCCATTCTGGAGGGGGTGCACGGAGGTTTGAATATTTACTCCCGTTTTTAGTTCTTGCATTCTAGTATCCACATTATTAATGTGATTGTTATGAAATTTTAAAAGAATTTTTAAAATCAATGCATTCCAAGCAGCATTTTTCGGTTTTTTTCTAAATTCTTAAGCTTAGCCTTCAATTTTAAATTGATAACGGTTATTGCTCCTTCCAGGTGATGCAAAACCTCTATTGTTGGAAATATTTATTTAAAAATGTTTTACAACAGGTGAATTTTTTAAAACTTTGATAAAGAAATAATTTTTGAAGATTAAATAATTTTTTTATGATAACCATAAACCGTTCCACTGAAATATTTTATTCTTTTTTCTATTTAATCAAATTTAAGTATTTCCAGCAAAGTTCAAATTAAACAATATTTTATCAGAGGCATTTTCAGTGTCGATTCAAATGATGTTTACTTTTATTTCATGTTTGAAATTTCTTTCAATGAATGAGTTGATGATAAATAAACAAAGGGGGGTTCAGGGGGTCTCTCCCTGATTTAAAAAAAAATCTCACTATTAAAAAATGGTTATAATATTAAAAAATGGTTATAAAAACTTTAATTCTAAACCGTGTTTTTAAGGTTTTGTTTAACATCTTAAAAAGTATGTGTATTGAATTACTTTTTATTTAAAATTGAGCGGGATGAGGGGGAAATAAGTTTTATCTATAGAAATTGGTATTCAATAATAACCTTTATTGTGAAGCGAAGGTGGAGAGATTTGCCTCAATTATACATTTATACCAATTGCAGAAATGGATGGAGGGAGCAAAGGACATTAAAGAGAAAAAAAAATAAGGGGTTTCAGAAGGTCCCATGACTTTTTTTCTATTTTGAAAAAATACTCTTTAAAAACGGGGATGGGGATTTCACACATTAAATCTAAACAGGTGGTATTTTTAAAGGTTTTTTTTACAGCTTAACGAAGTGGTATATGGCATCAAAAAAGAATCCTAGCGGGAAGACTGTTGACTATTGCATCTAAACGATAATTCTTATTTATTTTAACACACACAGTTTTTGATAAGCCTTTTATCCCCCGAGCAACGGCGGGCATATCAGCTAGTTCTTGATAAAATTCAATATTTTCTTTGAAACACGATTGAATTTAGGTTCATTTGACTCTTTTATTTGAATTGAACATTTGAATGGCTTGATACAGATTTTCGTTTCTTGTTTTTAATATCTGAATGTCAATTAATTCTTATATAACTTATTTAATTGTATAGCATCTAGAACTCCTGTTTTATTCAGGCACCAAAATTATTTAACAAACCCCAAATTCCTTTACTCTGTATCTCCTCTCCACCTTCCCCTAAGAACCCTACTTTGAGAACTTTTAATTTACAGTATTTTTCTCTTTTAGGGTTGGAGATGGTAATCTTCTTCCTGGATTAGAACTGGGAGTTAGGACCATGAGGAAAGGAGAATATGCTCGATTTATTGTCGATTCTTCATATGCTTATGGAGAAATGGGGTGCCCACCTCGCATACCTGGTGGTGCCTCGATTCTATATGAAGTACAAATGCTTAGTTTCATCCCGGCGAAAGACGTCATTGAGTTTGAAGACATGACCCCGGAAGAACAGAAGAAGGCCCCGTTCGAGAAAATAACTTCGGTGTTTCAGTGTGAAAACACAGTCGCAAATGAGTTGTTTCGTAAGCGGTCTTACAAGCAGGCCATTGCACGCTACAGGAAAGTAGTCAAGGTGCTAGAAGATGTTTCAGTCAAGGATGAAGCGGAGGATGACAAAAGAAACGAGTACTTACTGAAGCTGTACTTAAATTTAGCTCAGTGTTACCTTTCAATGCAGAACCCGCAAAAAACGATCATTTATGCAGATTTGGCTTTGAAGATAAATCCAAACCATGTTAAAGGCCTGTATCGGATGGGTTATGCATTGTTCCTTTTGGAAGAGTACCCGCGGGCTGAATATTTCCTGAACAAGGCCAAGCAGCATAAACCTTATGAGAAAAGTATCACTACAGCTATTGTGAAACTCCAGCAAAAGCGCCAGCTTTATGATGATTGGGAAAAGAAGTTTTGCCGAAACATGTTTGGACCGATTCCAGAGAAAAAGTCGCCAAGAACGAAGGATCAAGAAGAGTTCTTCTTATGCGTCTGTGAAGAAGTCGATTGCTTCTTGAAAACAGATGAGACCGAACTTGAGTTTCCTTCTGGCCTCACAGAGGAACAGTTGGATATTTTGAAAGATGTTGCTCAAGAGAAAGATCTGGCCTTTGTGAGTAAAATTATGATGGGCCGTAAGATAAACAAACTGGCGAAAAAGAAAAATTCACTGTGAACATTTTAATTTATCATTTTAAAATGTTAAAACTTATTTTGTACAAATACTTTAATTTTGTAGTATCATTTTGTACAAATGTTAAGTTCAACATTTTCATTGAATATAACCATCTTTATTATGAATATAATCATGTTTCGAAAATGTGCTTCCATCATAATTTTGTAAATTCATTCACTGGAAATGCAAGAATGGTTACTGTATATACCAATCTTTTATATAATGTTTATATCATTCTTAGTTCTTCATGAAATTTCCAATTGCATATTTTTTTTAAAATAAATGTCAACATACAGTTTGTAGTTAATGTTATTGTGTGATTTTATCAAATTTAAACACCAGGCCCGTGCTGGGTACCTTCAGAGGGCGGTGGACAAAGGGTGAAAGGGCACCGCTATAAATTATATTAGTAAAAAACCCGTAATTTTCTGTTATGGTACCTTATTGGCGACGTTTTACAAATTACTTTTCACATTGAGCAATATACTGCTATTTGAGATGTTTTGATTGTTTTTTATTTTAATATTTGATTTTTGTTACATTAGATTTTTAGTGACACTATTTTAAAATGGATAATCAGTCATCTTATTAAGAATAACATTGAACCCTATAATTAATGAAAAACTGATAGCTGATTTCCGTTTTTTACCATTTTGCATATGCACTTATACGCATTTTACATTTATTTTGGTGCACTTAATTTCAAAATTTTGTCAACAATGTGAATCCCAAGTAAAATTGGAGGGACTTGGGGTCCTCCCTCCACCAGAAGAATTTTGAAACTTCCCCCACAAAATCGAGATTTAGCTTATTTTGAGACCTTTTGGATTACACCAAAAGAGGACCACTCCTTGTAAGTAAGATAATTTTCAAGGAAAAACAGTATATAATGGATTTAAAAATTTCGAGGGGGGTTCGGGGTCTTTCCTCAAACAAAAGTTTTGAATATTTACTTTTAAAAGTATTGTTTTGACTCATTTTGGGACCCTATGGGTTACACCCGGAGAGAACTGCAACTTGTAAGTTGCATTAAAATAAAACTAATAAATTTCACTGCAGCTGCAATAAAGAAGGGCGCTCTGAAAACACTGCCTGGTCTTCCCCTATCAAAGTATGCATTTTTTTTTTTTTTGCAAATCAACACCTTTCCCTAGCATTCCACGTGTTTATTTAAACTAAGAGCCAAATAAAAAATCAACGTTGTGGCCTTATACAATTTTGTAACTCATGTTTGACAGAAAGTAGCCTTAAAATAAGAGAAACATTATTTTTTGCGTGTAAAAACAGGAGCGTCCCTGCCCTCACGCTTTCTAAGGTATTACTTGTTTTGGCGTGTTGAACCACTAGGGTGTATCGAAAAAAAAACTTTTTATTATGAAATTTTATTGATTTTAATTTATGAAAACTTAAATTTTATCTAAAATTTTACCATCATACATACACTTATTAAAATTGCAAAAAACGTTTTTTATGTTATAACCACAATATCCATGGAAAAATTACCTAGGCAAATGCCTCAAAGGTTTTTAACAAGACTTTAAAAAAAAGGTCAATTTTTGAGGCCAAAAAAATTTGAAAAAAAAAATTATTATTAAAAATAAATAAATTAATATTGTAAGTAAAATAAATTAATTTACTGTCCGATTTTCTTCCAATTTTAGTATGTCATTATTTAAGTCATGTCTAAGGTAAAACCGTTGCAGATTCTTCTGTTTCAGTTATTATTTCGTGGTTTTTGAGCGATGTTTTATTTTTTTCAACTATCCAATTTTTGTCAAATAATTTTTAAAAATTCATATTTTAATTTTTTTTTAAATTTAAAGTGGAATGTTCGTATTTCGTATTCAGCACTGAAAAATAGCATATAAACATGCATCATAAGTCTCGATTGCTATTAATTGATTTTTTGAAAATTTTTTTGATCATTTTTTTAAAAATAAAAAAAAATTAAACTTCCCGTGGACCTATTTTGTCCGAATTTTAGTATGTTATTATTGAGGTCATTCCCAAGTAAAAACCGTTCGGAAACCACAGGAATTTAAACAAATGTGTAGGTAAGTGAAAAACTCTAGTCCAAAAGGCGTCATATCGGTCACAAGACTTTAAAATTTTATTTAAAAAAATTGAAAGTTGTTAAAGTTCTATTTTTGCTCAAATATTAAAGAATATGCATAGAAGAACATATTAAAAATACTTCTTAAGGATTTATTGGTTAATATATCTCCCAAAATTTACTACGAAAGTCGTCGTTCACCCATAGAATAATGATATCAGCTGGTTTGCTTTACTTGATATAGCATAATATAAACAAGATTCGTAGCGCCACCTAGCGAGTGCTTGCGCCGCCAATACGGTCATCTGTGAGCCCCTTTGTGATTAAATTATCAAAAGTCTCATTTTTTTCCCTTGGGAAAATGTAATTTCAATGTTGTCACACTCAAAGGTCTGAACCACACGTCCACGGCCATTGCGTGAATGGAAATCGAAAAGCACGGAATATTGTATAAGTTAGGGGCTATTTTGGCGCTGGGATCGTGTCACATCAGGACAGGCGGAGAAAAAAAGCATTTTCAATCACATGACTCGGAAATTAGCAACTTTTTTCCTGTCCTCCACGTCGTCAAAAGCAACGTCATGTGCGAATGCTCTATAGTCCTCCGAAAGGACAGATTGAATGAACGTCACAGCCAATTAAAATTTTGTACACAAAAATGTACTGCCTCATACAAAACATACAGGATTCACCGCGTCACCTAGTGAGCGCTTGTGTAAGCGGCTCTGTGACCTAAATATCCTTTTTAGATTTCCGATAGGCAAGAGAGGGTTTACAACTAAACCCTACACTTGCACTTCCGTTCCGCATTTTTTGCATGCATCAAGATTCACGCTCAAGCAAGTTCAAGCATTTCTCTATTGACGTGGACCGTGTTTCTTGCCGTTGTGTTTACTGTTTGTGCATATAGTTTCTAACAAGATGACCACCTCAGTGTCTGCCAGGTATGTTTAATCTTTTAATTTTCTGTATTATTGATCTTTTTAATTACATTTTTGTCTCCATGCGTTCCCCTTACCTTACCTTACAAATTCAGTTAGATTTAAAAAGATGACGGAAAACGTGCGAGTTCTCCATTGGTAAATGGCCATAATTTCTATAATATTGTTAATAAACTCTAAAAAAACCACGTGTTCGATAACTTAAGAAATTCAATGGAACGACCACCGTAATATACCTGCAACGATTAAAGTTTATTAATTTTCAATTAATTAGTGTCATAGAGAAGGAGGCATCATTTTTTTATACGGCTAATTGGTGTTATTATGTATTATTTTAGTTGCAAGCACATTGATGATTTTGCATTTTAAATTATTGTTATATCATCAAAAGGTGACAAACTACCTATGGACTTGTATTAATATTAAAAAATTTTCAATCTCATTCTTTTTGTTAGCTTATTTGCATTTAAGAGTTATTAAGAAAAAGTTAAGCCTAAAAACCACATGCTTTTTGAATAAACCTAATATTGTTCAGATATGTTGCTATTGGGATGTGAGTGACTTAGTATCCTCCAATTTCTCTAATAAATTATGACAGCAATAATTTTAATTGTTTTCAATTATTTTATTATCTATTTTATAATATTGGTGCTGGATCAACAACATAAATAGAATTAATTTTTATAAGTAATATTAACGAAAATGATGCTAGATGGGAATATTGAGCCATAGCAAATCTTGTGGTTTTAAAAAAATAATGTTAATTAAAAAGTAACTTACTTTATTTATTTATTATGCAAAGCTATTTTGCTAGTCAGTTTTCATTTTACCTTTTAAAATGCTTTTTTCTTTAGCTGCTCTATTTAAAGCTACTTTTTCAAAGTTTTTAGTAATATCATACGTAATTGACAAATGATGCAGTACCTATTTTTAATTTGATATGGTGTTGAATTTTCAGTTTATATTTTTTAAATGCTATCTTTTTAAAATGTTTAAGAAATTTTGCTTTAGTAGGCGTATTTAGAGTTGTTGAAAGCAACCTTCATCATGGCTCATGGAGATACTTGAGCTACAATGAAAGGGAAAATGTGAATAGTGTTTATACATAGAAACATGATCTAAATAAAAATTATTACCACTTAGTTTTAGAGGGAAAATATCAAAACCAGGGTTTTCAACCTGCCCAAAAAACAAATAAACCCACCTGGGTTGTTTAATTATAAAATATAAGCAAAATCTTATAAATCCCAACAAACTTATCTTTGCAGTGTAAGGATACATTTACCTTCGGTAGTAAAAAAGTTATGGAATAAATTTGTTATATTGCTATTTCCAAAATCCTGTGGGTAAATTTTTTTTTTCGATTTCAAACTTTCATACCCCCACATTTTGTGCTAAAGGGCATTTAAATATGGTGTCCAATTGTTTAAGTAAAAATATTAATATTAACAGACTGCTCAAGAGCATCAAAAAATTACATTAACATCTAATAAAGATTTTGAAACAAAAATAATAGTACTAACAGAAACTGCACAAAATCTTAAAAAAAAAATCTTTTTTTTTAATGCAAATCAAATTTTAATTCAAAATTATTTTTTGAAATTCAATACATGTACTCTTACTCTTATATTGTGCCTAGAGGCATTAAAAAATCACATAAAAAACTTTGTTTCATATTTTGAGTTAAGCGATTCTAAAGTATGAAAATATTAATTTTATCTAAACTGATCACTAATTCTGTATAAAAAATAATGTTAATTAAAAAGAGACTTACTTTATTTATGTATTATGCAAGGCTATTTTACTAGTCAGTTTTCATTTTACCTTTTAAAATGCTTTTTTCTTTAGCTGCTCTATTTAAAGCTACTTTTTCAAAGTTTTTAGTAATATCATACGTAATTGACGAATGATGCAGTACCTTACAAACATTTTTTAAATTTATTTGACACCTTTTTTGTAAATTTGTGCAAAATGCGAAAATGAAATGTTTTTTGATGCCCTTGAGCAATTTGTAAATATTATTTTTGCTTCAAATTTTTTACACCTTTTTCTAATGCCTTTGGGCTCAAAATAAGGGTGTATTTAATTAGTTCTCTGGCCACACAACCCGGCTTTCTGAACTATAATTGAAAATATGCTTAATCGGATTCAGTTCTTATAACGATTAGATATATAATATCTTTTCTTTCAGACAAGTGCAAGAAGGTGTTGTATTTGAAATCCCACATGGAGATGATTCTTCTGATGAAAACTGTTTTGACGATGAAATTTTCGATACGTATAAAAGGGACATGCAGAATTTAGCTAGAAGAAACAAGTACAAGAGTGGAGTTGCATCTTTTGCTGATATTAAAAAGCATATGAAACCTATTACTGAGGATGAATTAGTACTGAAAGAGGTATGGTATTTGATTGTTGTTTTACTATCATCCTTGTTCTGTTTTTTGCATTAACAATAACATACCAGTTTTAGTACTGAGTTAACGCCTTTTGATGAAATGCTGGTCTAAAAGTCAGTTAGCAGGCGAGAGCACCAAGTCTTTTGGTAAATGGAAAATAAATACCAGAGTATCTAATCTAGTGTTGCTTCTATCTAGTATCTAATCTAGTGTCTTTTGATTGTTTTGATATTGTTGCATATAATTTGTACAAATTTGTCAGGGGCGTCATTTCAGTTTTTGGTTGGGGGGGGCAAGGATTTTTTTTAAGTGAGGCCGAGCCATGCCGTAACCAGACTTGTTTTTTCTTTTGGGGGGGGGTGACTCAACATCATACGTTCTAAGTAAAAATGGGGGGTCTGGGGGTCACCCCCAGAAAAATTTTTAAATTTTGCTTCATTTTTACAACATTTAAGTTACATCCGAAGAGAACAGCCCCTTGTAAACCACATAATTTCTAGAGAAAAAAGTTACAAATAAACGTCAAAGTTTCAAGGGGAGCCGGAGGTCCTCCCTCAGAATTGTTTTTGAAAATTTCCCTTTAAACTAGGGTTTTATCTCCCTTGCAACCTCGTTGGGGAGCACCCAGAGGGAACTGCTTGTTGTGAGTGGCAGAATTTTAAGGAAAATATACTGTATAACATAATATATATATAAAAATTTTAAAGGGGGGTCTGGGGGTCCTCCCCCTGAAAGGTTTTTGAAATTTGCCTCTTTAAAGTAGTGTTTCAGCTCATTTTGAGGTCCTTTGGGTTACATTCAAAAAGAACAGTTCCTTGTAAAGCATAGAATTTTCTAGGGGAAAAAAAGTTATAAATAAACGTAAAATTTTCAAGGGGGGGCGGAGATCCTCCCCCATTTTGAAAATTCCCCTTTAAACCAGACTCCTAGGGGCTTCAAACTCTTTGGTTCCCAAAGGGAACTGCTTCTTGTAAGCGGCAGAATTTTCAAGGGAGACAAATTGTATAACAGACATCAAAGGTCAGGAGGGGGATTGGGGGTTCTCCCCCAGAAAATTTTGAAATTAGACCCTCAAAAGTAGTGCTTTAACTGCTTTTGGTATGTTTTGAGTTAAATTTGTTGCTCCTTGTGGAAGTTACAAAATTTTCCAGGGACTCTCAGCAATTTTTCACTTAAGAATGGAAACCTTGTGGGGGGGGGGCAATTGTCCCCCCTAAATGACGCCCATGAAATTCGTCAATAAACTTGACTAATCCGAAATTGACAATAGGTTTAATTCAGAGCCATTGGAGAGAGCCTGAGAAGTAATTTTTGCCCAAGTTTATAAAGAAAAAAAATTACAAACCTAATTGTTATTTGTGACAAACAAGTATTTATTTTGTTATAATCAAAATTCAGTGAAAACTACAGATCTATGCCAAAAAAAGAAAATGAGATTTCTTCCTGAATACCTGGAAATTAGCTTTTCCTTGCATTTTGATTGATGGGGAGGAAAACAACATATCATGATAAAATCAGCAATTTTCACTAAAAATCCCATTTTTGCTTATAATTACATCTAAGTTCTTGCTTATGAAATTAAGCTAATTTTTAATAACCATGACAAATTGTTAAAGTTTTGGCAATTTATTTAAATATTTGATGTTCAAAACAACTTAGTGATATTTAATGGGTCAATTAATAGTATTGAACCAAATTTAGCTTAATTTTGGACAAAACAAATTGTGTTCTGGGGAAATATTGGGCCTTAAAACATTTTCTGCACCCCTGCACTAGGCTTTTTTTGGACCCAAATTTTTTTCTATGCCTTTTACACGAGAATATTTAAGTCAAATTTTAACCTTCATGCATTTATAGGTTAGGATTAATACTTATATCCTAGCGAAAAGGTGGGTTCTCTTCTAAATTATTTAACTCTGGACCTTTCAGAGTGACCTTTTCTATTTACAAATCGTAAAAAGCCCTTAACTAAAAGCAATTCATAGCACTTAAAATTTAGATTTGAGAGATCTCATCTATGTTGATGATATAGTACATTTAATTTTTATAGAAAATTCATGGGACTAATTTGCTAATTAAAAATGTTAGAGTTATCCAAGTTTCACTGTTTTAACAGGTAAATATTTCTATCTGTTATCACTAAACATCAATGTTTCTTTACAGGATTTGAAGCATGGCATTGGTATTGTAGTCCCTGAAGATTCCCTCATCTCATTTCATTATGAAGCTTTTGTTGAAGGCAGGGCTGATCCTTTTGACTCAACCAGGATTAGGGATAAACCTTACAAGTGTTTGTAAGTACTAGTTCTCTTCTCTTAGGCACACTTTTTGAGTGTAATGGTGCCCACTATTATCAGCTAATAAATGAAGTTTGAGGGTGACCTCCCAGGGGTCGATTCAGCTGAAGATCGGGGCTGTTGCCCCTTCACAAAATTCCACCTGCTAAAAACGGACCCTTCACAAAATTCAAATTCTTAAAACGACCCTTTCTCAAAATTCAAATTAGATTTAATCATTATTTGCAAAAAAAAAAAAATCGCAAGATCTTGTTTGTTATAAATCAAAAAGTTTTTTATGATAATTTAGAAAATTATAATATAATTTGACTTCAATATTTCTCAAAAATATTTTCTCTTTCACTAAAATTGGCCCCAAAAATTAAAACCTTGAATGACCCCTGCATAGCTGCCAAGTACTCCGATTTTATCGGAGTTATTCCTATTTTTGGTTTCTTCTCCGATAATTCGATTTTTCCCTAAAAACTCCGATTTTCGCGATTTTTTAACCCTTTCGGAACTTTGTTGCAATCGTAATAAAAAAAAAACAATTTTAATTTCTAAAAGCCTTTAGAGTTATTTCAAGGTGTCTACTAGAAAGTCCTGAAATCGCATTACAGTCCTAAATTTCAATGAAAGATTGCGAATTTTCATTTATGCTTCGGAACTTTTGCCTGTAAAGTTGGCTTTTTGCATTTCCATGACGGGTTGAAAAAAAAAACTTGACGTTCGCGATCGCGTTTTTCTTTCTTCGCGTTGATGTCTTTAGTTTTAAATAAAAAGCTTGTTTTTGGAGAAAGTGTTAACTAATAGAAGGCTAATTACAAAATTAAAAGAAAACAAAGAGAAATTATCATTTGAATAAAACTCAGTTAAGAGTTTAAATATCAAACAAAGAATTACAAATGGTAAACAGTATGGAGAAATTCGGTTGTGTAGACTGTAGATGATATGTATATGAAAATATTAAGTTAAATTCTATTACTTAAGTATTATTAAATTTTTTTATCTGAATTATTTGTGCTTAGTAGTTCAAATATTAACTAAAAGAGCAGCTTAAGTTTTAAAATAGGTGGGTAGGCTTTCATATGTAGTCCGTGAAAGTACTCCTATTTTTTCCCCCATCAGGTTGGCAGCTATGCCCCTGCATCCACTGTATTCTGTGATCATCCCTCTCAAACATGGCTTACAACTTGGGCACCAATTAACCTCAAATGTGTGCATTTTAATACTGTTAAACGAGGTGATATTTCAACACAGCACAGTTCTAATTTACAAAATGACATGATCCTAAAATTTAGGAATAAATCTAATTGTCTTTCAAAGGCAACTTGAACATAATTAAAAATTAAACTTTGAAAATAAATCTGAACATTTCACAAGCCAAATTTGATGTGTAACACAGGAACTCAATCAGGGCTTCCATAGGCTACTAAAGTGACTATTTTATGGGTTTGGCAATTATGGCTACTATTTTTAGGTTAAATTGGGCTAAAATTGACTATATTTAGTGAAATCATCAGCTGTTTTTTTGCAACTATTTTCTTTCCCCTTCGAAATTTCTTTTTTCTGACCCACAGGGGGGTTTGGAGCGTTTTCGACGTTTTTGAGCCCAGCGGCGTCCCAAATGACCCCAGATCTTCGTTATTTCGCAGGAAGGTACATAGCAACAATATCTAGAAAGGCATTTTTCAGATTTTGAATATTCGAATTTTAAGGGGTCTGAATATTCCAAAAACCCGTTTTTGCTTAGCATAAACCAAATTTTACATTTTCGAAGAAAACAGTACCGAGAAATCGATATTACGAAGAGAACTGTTGGTAATGCCTTCTTGAGAGTATTTCAAAGAAAGTAATTTCTGGATTTCTCGATATTCCATTCTGGAGGGGGTGCACGGAGGTTTGAATATTTACTCCCGTTTTTAGTTCTTGCATTCTAGTATCCACATTATTAATGTGATTGTTATGAAATTTTAAAAGAATTTTTAAAATCAATGCATTCCAAGCAGCATTTTTCGGTTTTTTTCTAAATTCTTAAGCTTAGCCTTCAATTTTAAATTGATAACGGTTATTGCTCCTTCCAGGTGATGCAAAACCTCTATTGTTGGAAATATTTATTTAAAAATGTTTTACAACAGGTGAATTTTTTAAAACTTTGATAAAGAAATAATTTTTGAAGATTAAATAATTTTTTTATGATAACCATAAACCGTTCCACTGAAATATTTTATTCTTTTTTCTATTTAATCAAATTTAAGTATTTCCAGCAAAGTTCAAATTAAACAATATTTTATCAGAGGCATTTTCAGTGTCGATTCAAATGATGTTTACTTTTATTTCATGTTTGAAATTTCTTTCAATGAATGAGTTGATGATAAATAAACAAAGGGGGGTTCAGGGGGTCTCTCCCTGATTTAAAAAAAAATCTCACTATTAAAAAATGGTTATAATATTAAAAAATGGTTATAAAAACTTTAATTCTAAACCGTGTTTTTAAGGTTTTGTTTAACATCTTAAAAAGTATGTGTATTGAATTACTTTTTATTTAAAATTGAGCGGGATGAGGGGGAAATAAGTTTTATCTATAGAAATTGGTATTCAATAATAACCTTTATTGTGAAGCGAAGGTGGAGAGATTTGCCTCAATTATACATTTATACCAATTGCAGAAATGGATGGAGGGAGCAAAGGACATTAAAGAGAAAAAAAAATAAGGGGTTTCAGAAGGTCCCATGACTTTTTTTCTATTTTGAAAAAATACTCTTTAAAAACGGGGATGGGGATTTCACACATTAAATCTAAACAGGTGGTATTTTTAAAGGTTTTTTTTACAGCTTTACGAAGTGGTATATGGCATCAAAAAAGAATCCTAGCGGGAAGACTGTTGACTATTGCATCTAAACGATAATTCTTATTTATTTTAACACACACAGTTTTTGATAAGCCTTTTATCCCCCGAGCAACGGCGGGCATATCAGCTAGTTCTTGATAAAATTCAATATTTTCTTTGAAACACGATTGAATTTAGGTTCATTTGACTCTTTTATTTGAATTGAACATTTGAATGGCTTGATACAGATTTTCGTTTCTTGTTTTTAATATCTGAATGTCAATTAATTCTTATATAACTTATTTAATTGTATAGCATCTAGAACTCCTGTTTTATTCAGGCACCAAAATTATTTAACAAACCCCAAATTCCTTTACTCTGTATCTCCTCTCCACCTTCCCCTAAGAACCCTACTTTGAGAACTTTTAATTTACAGTATTTTTCTCTTTTAGGGTTGGAGATGGTAATCTTCTTCCTGGATTAGAACTGGGAGTTAGGACCATGAGGAAAGGAGAATATGCTCGATTTATTGTCGATTCTTCATATGCTTATGGAGAAATGGGGTGCCCACCTCGCATACCTGGTGGTGCCTCGATTCTATATGAAGTACAAATGCTTAGTTTCATCCCGGCGAAAGACGTCATTGAGTTTGAAGACATGACCCCGGAAGAACAGAAGAAGGCCCCGTTCGAGAAAATAACTTCGGTGTTTCAGTGTGAAAACACAGTCGCAAATGAGTTGTTTCGTAAGCGGTCTTACAAGCAGGCCATTGCACGCTACAGGAAAGTAGTCAAGGTGCTAGAAGATGTTTCAGTCAAGGATGAAGCGGAGGATGACAAAAGAAACGAGTACTTACTGAAGCTGTACTTAAATTTAGCTCAGTGTTACCTTTCAATGCAGAACCCGCAAAAAACGATCATTTATGCAGATTTGGCTTTGAAGATAAATCCAAACCATGTTAAAGGCCTGTATCGGATGGGTTATGCATTGTTCCTTTTGGAAGAGTACCCGCGGGCTGAATATTTCCTGAACAAGGCCAAGCAGCATAAACCTTATGAGAAAAGTATCACTACAGCTATTGTGAAACTCCAGCAAAAGCGCCAGCTTTATGATGATTGGGAAAAGAAGTTTTGCCGAAACATGTTTGGACCGATTCCAGAGAAAAAGTCGCCAAGAACGAAGGATCAAGAAGAGTTCTTCTTATGCGTCTGTGAAGAAGTCGATTGCTTCTTGAAAACAGATGAGACCGAACTTGAGTTTCCTTCTGGCCTCACAGAGGAACAGTTGGATATTTTGAAAGATGTTGCTCAAGAGAAAGATCTGGCCTTTGTGAGTAAAATTATGATGGGCCGTAAGATAAACAAACTGGCGAAAAAGAAAAATTCACTGTGAACATTTTAATTTATCATTTTAAAATGTTAAAACTTATTTTGTACAAATACTTTAATTTTGTAGTATCATTTTGTACAAATGTTAAGTTCAACATTTTCATTGAATATAACCATCTTTATTATGAATATAATCATGTTTCGAAAATGTGCTTCCATCATAATTTTGTAAATTCATTCACTGGAAATGCAAGAATGGTTACTGTATATACCAATCTTTTATATAATGTTTATATCATTCTTAGTTCTTCATGAAATTTCCAATTGCATATTTTTTTTAAAATAAATGTCAACATACAGTTTGTAGTTAATGTTATTGTGTGATTTTATCAAATTTAAACACCAGGCCCGTGCTGGGTACCTTCAGAGGGCGGTGGACAAAGGGTGAAAGGGCACCGCTATAAATTATATTAGTAAAAAACCCGTAATTTTCTGTTATGGTACCTTATTGGCGACGTTTTACAAATTACTTTTCACATTGAGCAATATACTGCTATTTGAGATGTTTTGATTGTTTTTTATTTTAATATTTGATTTTTGTTACATTAGATTTTTAGTGACACTATTTTAAAATGGATAATCAGTCATCTTATTAAGAATAACATTGAACCCTATAATTAATGAAAAACTGATAGCTGATTTCCGTTTTTTACCATTTTGCATATGCACTTATACGCATTTTACATTTATTTTGGTGCACTTAATTTCAAAATTTTGTCAACAATGTGAATCCCAAGTAAAATTGGAGGGACTTGGGGTCCTCCCTCCACCAGAAGAATTTTGAAACTTCCCCCACAAAATCGAGATTTAGCTTATTTTGAGACCTTTTGGATTACACCAAAAGAGGACCACTCCTTGTAAGTAAGATAATTTTCAAGGAAAAACAGTATATAATGGATTTAAAAATTTCGAGGGGGGTTCGGGGTCTTTCCTCAAACAAAAGTTTTGAATATTTACTTTTAAAAGTATTGTTTTGACTCATTTTGGGACCCTGTGGGTTACACCCGGAGAGAACTGCAACTTGTAAGTTGCATTAAAATAAAACTAATAAATTTCACTGCAGCTGCAATAAAGAAGGGCGCTCTGAAAACACTGCCTGGTCTTCCCCTATCAAAGTATGCATTTTTTTTTTTTTTTGCAAATCAACACCTTTCCCTAGCATTCAACGTGTTTATCTAAACTAAGGGCCAAATAAAAAATCAACGTTGTGGCCTTATACAATTTTGTAACTCATGTTTGACAGAAAGTAGCCTTAAAATAAGAGAAACATTATTTTTTGCGTGTAAAAACAGGAGCGTCCCTGCCCTCACGCTTTCTAAGGTATTACTTGTTTTGGCGTGTTGAACCAACGCCTCCTACATCTAAGAAAGCCTCCGCACCGAATAGTCACGTGACCATACGAAGGCCAGTTTTTCCGAAGGAAAGAAACTGCTCGTACAAAGGCTCGGTTCGTAGGCAATTTCTTTGCGCGTTTGGAGAGTTAATTACCGATGTATTAATCTTTCACGGATAACTTATTCTCTAACTATGGAGTGATTGTTTCCTCAGTGAAATTATATATATATATTTTCTATCATTATCTAATTTTTAAGCTTTTATTACATCTATAATGGTTAGTTGGGTTAATGAAGTACCTAACATAGAAGTTTTTTAATCTAATATGTCTTTACTATATTTTTAAGCAAAAAGTATTTAAATTAATAATTGAAGCATGTCTTCCCTTAGTACTTACACTGAAATTTAATTGAAATATGTAAATTCTTATAATTTAATGTATTATAGTATAGGTAAACTAAAATACTTTTAAATAAAAAAACTATCAATTTTGGAAGAAAAATGTCTGTAGATTAAGTCACTCATTGTATTGAGGCATTAATATTTTTTACAAACAATTAAAAAATGTTAGTTTAAAAAGTTCTCATTTGAAAGTGGAAGTAAGTAAATTAATTTCATTGCAGTGTTTTTATTGCAATCATATCCAATCAAAACTTTTTGGTTTTATGTTTATTTCAGAACCAAATAGCAGTTAATAAATTCTTATTTTAGAAGTAGAAGGTAAAATACTTACATACAGTTCTTTTTTTACCAACTGTAATTTTATCTAGTAATAGTCTTTCAAAATATTTAAACATTTGAATACTACTTATATAGACAATTAAAAATAGCTAGATTTAAAAATTATGTCTACTTACAAATCTTTCTTACAGATATGTATGTGAAAATCATTGAATAAATAGAAATTATTTGGCAAAAATCTTTTTATTAACATGAAAAAGAGAAACTTATCAAATGAATCACACAAGGTTGCTGAATATACATTAAAAATAAATACCACAAACATTTACTTTTTCAGTACCAAAATATAAAACACAATATTAAGAAATAATCTTCTCACAAATTATTGAAGAGAATGATTACCTTATTGAAAGGTAAAACAGATCAAGCCACTATTAAATAAAAACAAATGCACTATTTGCAGCTTTGGAGCTGTCATGGGACATGCCATACAATTCCCCACCAACATAATCAAAGCATGGTCTAAGATGAATTTCATCAATCATTAATGAGATAATTTTTTCATCATTGTTTAAATAACCATGCTTCTGCGCAATATAGCTTAAAAAGTTATCGTCGTGTTGTTCCTTACTCGGATTCACACCAAACTCCGAGCAAACTCTTCTTAAAGTTGACTCGTGAGGGATTATAAACAGATTCGATGACCTTAAAAATTTGTACGAGTGAGGAGAAATAGATTTTAGTAGGGAACAAAATATTAAAAATTCATGGGAATACTTCCGATGTTGTTTTGCTTTGTTCATATTTACAAATTGTTCAATTACAAATTCAATAAATTTAGCATGAATTTCATTTCTCTTGCAAGCTATGTTTTTTGCCTTAAATAATAAATCTAATAAAACATTTAAAATAGTATCAAACTCTGTATCTTCAGAATTGGAAGATTCAGCCAACATTTTCAATTTTGACAATACATCTAAAATAATGTTACAGTTTGTTACCTTTAATGGAAATTTATATGACTCTAATTTTTCTAGTTTAACCTTTTTATACATATCTGTTATATTCAAATTAATATCTACATTTAAGGAGCACAATATATCTGGCATGTCAGTTAAATTAATGAGGCTTATACAATTATTTTTAGAGATGACAGTCCAAAATGGATCGAGACATTCTATCATCAGACAATTTTTCAATTCAATTAAATTGTTAAAAGTTACCCGCTGTAAGTATTCTCTCTTGTCGGCTTGCTTCTTGGGCCTTTTGTACCTGTTCATTTTCTCGCCTCTGGCGTTTTTTAGCAGGAGATTCTCTTGCTGGAACCACAGATAGCTGCAATGATGGTGGACATTCTGCAGAAACAACTACTGGGACAGCTCCTTCTTTTATCTTTGGAATCTTTAATTGGGATTTCAATAGCCTTCCTGTCTTGACGTCAAAGTATTCGGCTTCTCTCAGAACATCTTCTTTACGGAAGTGGGATTCACATATCTAAAATTAGTAATGCATGGATAAGTAACAAGTTTTGACAGCCCTTAAGAAGTAAGAATTAGCAGTGGTTATTAACATAAGAGTACCAGATCTCTAACATTTCATAGTAGGATTTTTGTATTAAGCCATAAGACTATCTTACCAACATCAAAACTGTCCACAAAAAATACGTAACATTAAAATTTTGACTTAGTATAAAAGATTCCAATATTATCATATACTTTTAGGGGAATACACCTTATGTTTTATCAAACAAATTGTGTTGTATCATGCAGTCTATTGATATGAAAAGAAAATTTGTAAACTTGTACATATTGAGAATCAATCAGATTTGATTAACAA
This sequence comes from Tetragnatha montana, assembly GCA_963680715.1. NCBI lineage: Eukaryota > Metazoa > Arthropoda > Arachnida > Araneae > Tetragnathidae > Tetragnatha > Tetragnatha montana. Next base: position 4,217,253 of record OY796683.1, on the reverse strand, counting down.
TTACTTTAATGCTGTTAAATACTACATAAAAATAGCTACAAATTTCAAGAATACGGAAAGTTTTGTCTCAAGGTTATTAAATAATTGCAGAAATAAATACAAATAAAGAAACTTACTCTGGAATTATTAGTAGCCTTGAAGTTCTTTATCATCGTTCTGGATTCCCAGATTTTTAACAGTCCAGGATCTTTGGGGAACCGGAACACCGATATTTTTTCACCGGATGCATAATTTCCTTTGCAACCATAAACACAACATTTATAAACCATAATGAAAAGAATAATTTTAGCCGCAATAATCATAACAACCAGCGAAATAGCGATCAACAACACGTGCACGAAACGAAGCAAGAGTGGCGTGTAGCAAGACAAGACAAGACTGAGCCGGTTTGGCTGGCGGCGCGGCGAGACGATGGCCTACGTTTGATCACGTGACCTCCTCGCTTCCAAGCGGAGGAAAGGCTTTCTTAGATATAGGAGGCTTTGGTTGAACCACTAGGGTGTTTCGAAAAAAAAACTTTTTATTATGAAATTTTATTGATTTTAATTTATGAAAACTTAAATTTTATCTAAAATTTTACCATCATACATACACTTATTAAAATTGCAAAAAACGTTTTTTATGTTATAACCACAATATCCATGGAAAAATTACCTAGGCAAATGCCTCAAAGGTTTTTAACAAGACTTTAAAAAAAAGGTCAATTTTTGAGGCCAAAAAAATTTGAAAAAAAAAATTATTATTAAAAATAAATAAATTAATATTGTAAGTAAAATAAATTAATTTACTGTCCGATTTTCTTCCAATTTTAGTATGTCATTATTTAAGTCATGTCTAAGGTAAAACCGTTGCAGATTCTTCTGTTTCAGTTATTATTTCGTGGTTTTTGAGCGATGTTTTATTTTTTTCAACTATCCAATTTTTGTCAAATAATTTTTAAAAATTCATATTTTAATTTTTTTTTAAATTTAAAGTGGAATGTTCGTATTTCGTATTCAGCACTGAAAAATAGCATATAAACATGCATCATAAGTCTCGATTGCTATTAATTGATTTTTTGAAAATTTTTTTGATCATTTTTTTAAAAATAAAAAAAAATTAAACTTCCCGTGGACCTATTTTGTCCGAATTTTAGTATGTTATTATTGAGGTCATTCCCAAGTAAAAACCGTTCGGAAACCACAGGAATTTAAACAAATGTGTAGGTAAGTGAAAAACTCTAGTCCAAAAGGCGTCATATCGGTCACAAGACTTTAAAATTTTATTTAAAAAAATTGAAAGTTGTTAAAGTTCTATTTTTGCTCAAATATTAAAGAATATGCATAGAAGAACATATTAAAAATACTTCTTAAGGATTTATTGGTTAATATATCTCCCAAAATTTACTACGAAAGTCGTCGTTCACCCATAGAATAATGATATCAGCTGGTTTGCTTTACTTGATATAGCATAATATAAACAAGATTCGTAGCGCCACCTAGCGAGTGCTTGCGCCGCCAATACGGTCATCTGTGAGCCCCTTTGTGATTAAATTATCAAAAGTCTCATTTTTTTCCCTTGGGAAAATGTAATTTCAATGTTGTCACACTCAAAGGTCTGAACCACACGTCCACGGCCATTGCGTGAATGGAAATCGAAAAGCACGGAATATTGTATAAGTTAGGGGCTATTTTGGCGCTGGGATCGTGTCACATCAGAACAGGCGGAGAAAAAAAGCATTTTCAATCACATGACTCGGAAATTAGCAACTTTTTTCCTGTCCTCCACGTCGTCAAAAGCAACGTCATGTGCGAATGCTCTATAGTCCTCCGAAAGGACAGATTGAATGAACGTCACAGCCAATTAAAATTTTGTACACAAAAATGTACTGCCTCATACAAAACATACAGGATTCACCGCGTCACCTAGTGAGCGCTTGTGTAAGCGGCTCTGTGACCTAAATATCCTTTTTAGATTTCCGATAGGCAAGAGAGGGTTTACAACTAAACCCTACACTTGCACTTCCGTTCCGCATTTTTTGCATGCATCAAGATTCACGCTCAAGCAAGTTCAAGCATTTCTCTATTGACGTGGACCGTGTTTCTTGCCGTTGTGTTTACTGTTTGTGCATATAGTTTCTAACAAGATGACCACCTCAGTGTCTGCCAGGTATGTTTAATCTTTTAATTTTCTGTATTATTGATCTTTTTAATTACATTTTTGTCTCCATGCGTTCCCCTTACCTTACCTTACAAATTCAGTTAGATTTAAAAAGATGACGGAAAACGTGCGAGTTCTCCATTGGTAAATGGCCATAATTTCTATAATATTGTTAATAAACTCTAAAAAAACCACGTGTTCGATAACTTAAGAAATTCAATGGAACGACCACCGTAATATACCTGCAACGATTAAAGTTTATTAATTTTCAATTAATTAGTGTCATAGAGAAGGAGGCATCATTTTTTTATACGGCTAATTGGTGTTATTATGTATTATTTTAGTTGCAAGCACATTGATGATTTTGCATTTTAAATTATTGTTATATCATCAAAAGGTGACAAACTACCTATGGACTTGTAATAATATTAAAAAATTTTCAATCTCATTCTTTTTGTTAGCTTATTTGCATTTAAGAGTTATTAAGAAAAAGTTAAGCCTAAAAACCACATGCTTTTTGAATAAACCTAATATTGTTCAGATATGTTGCTATTGGGATGTGAGTGACTTAGTATCATCCAATTTCTCTAATAAATTATGACAGCAATAATTTTAATTGTTTTCAATTATTTTATTATCTATTTTATAATATTGGTGCTGGATCAACAACATAAATAGAATTAATTTTTATAAGTAATATTAACGAAAATGATGCTAGATGGGAATATTGAGCCATAGCAAATCTTGTGGTTTTAAAAAAATAATGTTAATTAAAAAGTAACTTACTTTATTTATTTATTATGCAAAGCTATTTTGCTAGTCAGTTTTCATTTTACCTTTTAAAATGCTTTTTTCTTTAGCTGCTCTATTTAAAGCTACTTTTTCAAAGTTTTTAGTAATATCATACGTAATTGACAAATGATGCAGTACCTATTTTTAATTTGATATGGTGTTGAATTTTCAGTTTATATTTTTTAAATGCTATCTTTTTAAAATGTTTAAGAAATTTTGCTTTAGTAGGCGTATTTAGAGTTGTTGAAAGCAACCTTCATCATGGCTCATGGAGATACTTGAGCTACAATGAAAGGGAAAATGTGAATAGTGTTTATACATAGAAACATGATCTAAATAAAAATTATTACCACTTAGTTTTAGAGGGAAAATATCAAAACCAGGGTTTTCAACCTGCCCAAAAAACAAATAAACCCACCTGGGTTGTTTAATTATAAAATATAAGCAAAATCTTATAAATCCCAACAAACTTATCTTTGCAGTGTAAGGATACATTTACCTTCGGTAGTAAAAAAGTTATGGAATAAATTTGTTATATTGCTATTTCCAAAATCCTGTGGGTAAATTTTTTTTTTCGATTTCAAACTTTCATACCCCCACATTTTGTGCTAAAGGGCATTTAAATATGGTGTCCAATTGTTTAAGTAAAAATATTAATATTAACAGACTGCTCAAGAGCATCAAAAAATTACATTAACATCTAATAAAGATTTTGAAACAAAAATAATAGTACTAACAGAAACTGCACAAAATCTTAAAAAAAAATCTTTTTTTTAATGCAAATCAAATTTTAATTCAAAATTATTTTTTGAAATTCAATACATGTACTCTTACTCTTATATTGTGCCTAGAGGCATTAAAAAATCACATAAAAAACTTTGTTTCATATTTTGAGTTAAGCGATTCTAAAGTATGAAAATATTAATTTTATCTAAACTGATCACTAATTCTGTATAAAAAATAATGTTAATTAAAAAGAGACTTACTTTATTTATGTATTATGCAAGGCTATTTTACTAGTCAGTTTTCATTTTACCTTTTAAAATGCTTTTTTCTTTAGCTGCTCTATTTAAAGCTACTTTTTCAAAGTTTTTAGTAATATCATACGTAATTGACGAATGATGCAGTACCTTACAAACATTTTTTAAATTTATTTGACACCTTTTTTGTAAATTTGTGCAAAATGCGAAAATGAAATGTTTTTTGATGCCCTTGAGCAATTTGTAAATATTATTTTTGCTTCAAATTTTTTACACCTTTTTCTAATGCCTTTGGGCTCAAAATAAGGGTGTATTTAATTAGTTCTCTGGCCACACAACCCGGCTTTCTGAACTATAATTGAAAATATGCTTAATCGGATTCAGTTCTTATAACGATTAGATATATAATATCTTTTCTTTCAGACAAGTGCAAGAAGGTGTTGTATTTGAAATCCCACATGGAGATGATTCTTCTGATGAAAACTGTTTTGACGATGAAATTTTCGATACGTATAAAAGGGACATGCAGAATTTAGCTAGAAGAAACAAGTACAAGAGTGGAGTTGCATCTTTTGCTGATATTAAAAAGCATATGAAACCTATTACTGAGGATGAATTAGTACTGAAAGAGGTATGGTATTTGATTGTTGTTTTACTATCATCCTTGTTCTGTTTTTTGCATTAACAATAACATACCAGTTTTAGTACTGAGTTAACGCCTTTTGATGAAATGCTGGTCTAAAAGTCAGTTAGCAGGCGAGAGCACCAAGTCTTTTGGTAAATGAAAAATAAATACCAGAGTATCTAATCTAGTGTTGCTTCTATCTAGTATCTAATCTAGTGTCTTTTGATTGTTTTGATATTGTTGCATATAATTTGTACAAATTTGTCAGGGGCGTCATTTCAGTTTTTGGTTGGGGGGGCAAGGATTTTTTTTAAGTGAGGCCGAGCCATGCCGTAACCAGACTTGTTTTTTCTTTTGGGGGGGGGTGACTCAACATCATACGTTCTAAGTAAAAATGGGGGGTCTGGGGGTCACCCCCAGAAAAATTTTTAAATTTTGCTTCATTTTTACAACATTTAAGTTACATCCGAAGAGAACAGCCCCTTGTAAACCACATAATTTCTAGAGAAAAAAGTTACAAATAAACGTCAAAGTTTCAAGGGGAGCCGGAGGTCCTCCCTCAGAATTGTTTTTGAAAATTTCCCTTTAAACTAGGGTTTTATCTCCCTTGCAACCTCGTTGGGGAGCACCCAGAGGGAACTGCTTGTTGTGAGTGGCAGAATTTTAAGGAAAATATACTGTATAACATAATATATATATAAAAATTTTAAAGGGGGGTCTGGGGGTCCTCCCCCTGAAAGGTTTTTGAAATTTGCCTCTTTAAAGTAGTGTTTCAGCTCATTTTGAGGTCCTTTGGGTTACATTCAAAAAGAACAGTTCCTTGTAAAGCATAGAATTTTCTAGGGGAAAAAAAGTTATAAATAAACGTAAAATTTTCAAGGGGGGGGCGGAGATCCTCCCCCATTTTGAAAATTCCCCTTTAAACCAGACTCCTAGGGGCTTCAAACTCTTTGGTTCCCAAAGGGAACTGCTTCTTGTAAGCGGCAGAATTTTCAAGGGAGACAAATTGTATAACAGACATCAAAGGTCAGGAGGGGGATTGGGGGTTCTCCCCCAGAAAATTTTGAAATTAGACCCTCAAAAGTAGTGCTTTAACTGCTTTTGGTATGTTTTGAGTTAAATTTGTTGCTCCTTGTGGAAGTTACAAAATTTTCCAGGGACTCTCAGCAATTTTTCACTTAAGAATGGAAACCTTGTGGGGGGGGGGGGCAATTGTCCCCCCTAAATGACGCCCATGAAATTCGTCAATAAACTTGACTAATCCGAAAGTGACAATAGGTTTAATTCAGAGCCATTGGAGAGAGCCTGAGAAGTAATTTTTGCCCAAGTTTATAAAGAAAAAAAATTACAAACCTAATTGTTATTTGTGACAAACAAGTATTTATTTTGTTATAATCAAAATTCAGTGAAAACTACAGATCTATGCCAAAAAAAGAAAATGAGATTTCTTCCTGAATACCTGGAAATTAGCTTTTCCTTGCATTTTGATTGATGGGGAGGAAAACAACATATCATGATAAAATCAGCAATTTTCACTAAAAATCCCATTTTTGCTTATAATTACATCTAAGTTCTTGCTTATGAAATTAAGCTAATTTTTAATAACCATGACAAATTGTTAAAGTTTTGGCAATTTATTTAAATATTTGATGTTCAAAACAACTTAGTGATATTTAATGGGTCAATTAATAGTATTGAACCAAATTTAGCTTAATTTTGGACAAAACAAATTGTGTTCTGGGGAAATATTGGGCCTTAAAACATTTTCTGCACCCCTGCACTAGGCTTTTTTTGGACCCAAATTTTTTTCTATGCCTTTTACACGAGAATATTTAAGTCAAATTTTAACCTTCATGCATTTATAGGTTAGGATTAATACTTATATCCTAGCGAAAAGGTGGGTTCTCTTCTAAATTATTTAACTCTGGACCTTTCAGAGTGACCTTTTCTATTTACAAATCGTAAAAAGCCCTTAACTAAAAGCAATTCATAGCACTTAAAATTTAGATTTGAGAGATCTCATCTATGTTGATGATATAGTACATTTAATTTTTATAGAAAATTCATGGGACTAATTTGCTAATTAAAAATGTTAGAGTTATCCAAGTTTCACTGTTTTAACAGGTAAATATTTCTATCTGTTATCACTAAACATCAATGTTTCTTTACAGGATTTGAAGCATGGCATTGGTATTGTAGTCCCTGAAGATTCCCTCATCTCATTTCATTATGAAGCTTTTGTTGAAGGCAGGGCTGATCCTTTTGACTCAACCAGGATTAGGGATAAACCTTACAAGTGTTTGTAAGTACTAGTTCTCTTCTCTTAGGCACACTTTTTGAGTGTAATGGTGCCCACTATTATCAGCTAATAAATGAAGTTTGAGGGTGACCTCCCAGGGGTCGATTCAGCTGAAGATCGGGGCTGTTGCCCCTTCACAAAATTCCACCTGCTAAAAACGGACCCTTCACAAAATTCAAATTCTTAAAACGACCCTTTCTCAAAATTCAAATTAGATTTAATCATTATTTGCAAAAAAAAAAAAATCGCAAGATCTTGTTTGTTATAAATCAAAAAGTTTTTTATGATAATTTAGAAAATTATAATATAATTTGACTTCAATATTTCTCAAAAATATTTTCTCTTTCACTAAAATTGGCCCCAAAAATTAAAACCTTGAATGACCCCTGCATAGCTGCCAAGTACTCCGATTTTATCGGAGTTATTCCTATTTTTGGTTTCTTCTCCGATAATTCGATTTTTCCCTAAAAACTCCGATTTTCGCGATTTTTTAACCCTTTCGGAACTTTGTTGCAATCGTAATAAAAAAAAACAATTTTAATTTCTAAAAGCCTTTAGAGTTATTTCAAGGTGTCTACTAGAAAGTCCTGAAATCGCATTACAGTCCTAAATTTCAATGAAAGATTGCGAATTTTCATTTATGCTTCGGAACTTTTGCCTGTAAAGTTGGCTTTTTGCATTTCCATGACGGGTTGAAAAAAAAACTTGACGTTCGCGATCGCGTTTTTCTTTCTTCGCGTTGATGTCTTTAGTTTTAAATAAAAAGCTTGTTTTTGGAGAAAGTGTTAACTAATAGAAGGCTAATTACAAAATTAAAAGAAAACAAAGAGAAATTATCATTTGAATAAAACTCAGTTAAGAGTTTAAATATCAAACAAAGAATTACAAATGGTAAACAGTATGGAGAAATTCGGTTGTGTAGACTGTAGATGATATGTATATGAAAATATTAAGTTAAATTCTATTACTTAAGTATTATTAAATTTTTTTATCTGAATTATTTGTGCTTAGTAGTTCAAATATTAACTAAAAGAGCAGCTTAAGTTTTAAAATAGGTGGGTAGGCTTTCATATGTAGTCCGTGAAAGTACTCCTATTTTTTCCCCCATCAGGTTGGCAGCTATGCCCCTGCATCCACTGTATTCTGTGATCATCCCTCTCAAACATGGCTTACAACTTGGGCACCAATTAACCTCAAATGTGTGCATTTTAATACTGTTAAACGAGGTGATATTTCAACACAGCACAGTTCTAATTTACAAAATGACATGATCCTAAAATTTAGGAATAAATCTAATTGTCTTTCAAAGGCAACTTGAACATAATTAAAAATTAAACTTTGAAAATAAATCTGAACATTTCACAAGCCAAATTTGATGTGTAACACAGGAACTCAATCAGGGCTTCCATAGGCTACTAAAGTGACTATTTTATGGGTTTGGCAATTATGGCTACTATTTTTAGGTTAAATTGGGCTAAAATTGACTATATTTAGTGAAATCATCAGCTGTTTTTTTGCAACTATTTTCTTTCCCCTTCGAAATTTCTTTTTTCTGACCCACAGGGGGGTTTGGAGCGTTTTCGACGTTTTTGAGCCCAGCGGCGTCCCAAATGACCCCAGATCTTCGTTATTTCGCAGGAAGGTACATAGCAACAATATCTAGAAAGGCATTTTTCAGATTTTGAATATTCGAATTTTAAGGGGTCTGAATATTCCAAAAACCCGTTTTTGCTTAGCATAAACCAAATTTTACATTTTCGAAGAAAACAGTACCGAGAAATCGATATTACGAAGAGAACTGTTGGTAATGCCTTCTTGAGAGTATTTCAAAGAAAGTAATTTCTGGATTTCTCGATATTCCATTCTGGAGGGGGTGCACGGAGGTTTGAATATTTACTCCCGTTTTTAGTTCTTGCATTCTAGTATCCACATTATTAATGTGATTGTTATGAAATTTTAAAAGAATTTTTAAAATCAATGCATTCCAAGCAGCATTTTTCGGTTTTTTTCTAAATTCTTAAGCTTAGCCTTCAATTTTAAATTGATAACGGTTATTGCTCCTTCCAGGTGATGCAAAACCTCTATTGTTGGAAATATTTATTTAAAAATGTTTTACAACAGGTGAATTTTTTAAAACTTTGATAAAGAAATAATTTTTGAAGATTAAATAATTTTTTTATGATAACCATAAACCGTTCCACTGAAATATTTTATTCTTTTTTCTATTTAATCAAATTTAAGTATTTCCAGCAAAGTTCAAATTAAACAATATTTTATCAGAGGCATTTTCAGTGTCGATTCAAATGATGTTTACTTTTATTTCATGTTTGAAATTTCTTTCAATGAATGAGTTGATGATAAATAAACAAAGGGGGGTTCAGGGGGTCTCTCCCTGATTTAAAAAAAAATCTCACTATTAAAAAATGGTTATAATATTAAAAAATGGTTATAAAAACTTTAATTCTAAACCGTGTTTTTAAGGTTTTGTTTAACATCTTAAAAAGTATGTGTATTGAATTACTTTTTATTTAAAATTGAGCGGGATGAGGGGGAAATAAGTTTTATCTATAGAAATTGGTATTCAATAATAACCTTTATTGTGAAGCGAAGGTGGAGAGATTTGCCTCAATTATACATTTATACCAATTGCAGAAATGGATGGAGGGAGCAAAGGACATTAAAGAGAAAAAAAAATAAGGGGTTTCAGAAGGTCCCATGACTTTTTTTCTATTTTGAAAAAATACTCTTTAAAAACGGGGATGGGGATTTCACACATTAAATCTAAACAGGTGGTATTTTTAAAGGTTTTTTTTACAGCTTTACGAAGTGGTATATGGCATCAAAAAAGAATCCTAGCGGGAAGACTGTTGACTATTGCATCTAAACGATAATTCTTATTTATTTTAACACACACAGTTTTTGATAAGCCTTTTATCCCCCGAGCAACGGCGGGCATATCAGCTAGTTCTTGATAAAATTCAATATTTTCTTTGAAACACGATTGAATTTAGGTTCATTTGACTCTTTTATTTGAATTGAACATTTGAATGGCTTGATACAGATTTTCGTTTCTTGTTTTTAATATCTGAATGTCAATTAATTCTTATATAACTTATTTAATTGTATAGCATCTAGAACTCCTGTTTTATTCAGGCACCAAAATTATTTAACAAACCCCAAATTCCTTTACTCTGTATCTCCTCTCCACCTTCCCCTAAGAACCCTACTTTGAGAACTTTTAATTTACAGTATTTTTCTCTTTTAGGGTTGGAGATGGTAATCTTCTTCCTGGATTAGAACTGGGAGTTAGGACCATGAGGAAAGGAGAATATGCTCGATTTATTGTCGATTCTTCATATGCTTATGGAGAAATGGGGTGCCCACCTCGCATACCTGGTGGTGCCTCGATTCTATATGAAGTACAAATGCTTAGTTTCATCCCGGCGAAAGACGTCATTGAGTTTGAAGACATGACCCCGGAAGAACAGAAGAAGGCCCCGTTCGAGAAAATAACTTCGGTGTTTCAGTGTGAAAACACAGTCGCAAATGAGTTGTTTCGTAAGCGGTCTTACAAGCAGGCCATTGCACGCTACAGGAAAGTAGTCAAGGTGCTAGAAGATGTTTCAGTCAAGGATGAAGCGGAGGATGACAAAAGAAACGAGTACTTACTGAAGCTGTACTTAAATTTAGCTCAGTGTTACCTTTCAATGCAGAACCCGCAAAAAACGATCATTTATGCAGATTTGGCTTTGAAGATAAATCCAAACCATGTTAAAGGCCTGTATCGGATGGGTTATGCATTGTTCCTTTTGGAAGAGTACCCGCGGGCTGAATATTTCCTGAACAAGGCCAAGCAGCATAAACCTTATGAGAAAAGTATCACTACAGCTATTGTGAAACTCCAGCAAAAGCGCCAGCTTTATGATGATTGGGAAAAGAAGTTTTGCCGAAACATGTTTGGACCGATTCCAGAGAAAAAGTCGCCAAGAACGAAGGATCAAGAAGAGTTCTTCTTATGCGTCTGTGAAGAAGTCGATTGCTTCTTGAAAACAGATGAGACCGAACTTGAGTTTCCTTCTGGCCTCACAGAGGAACAGTTGGATATTTTGAAAGATGTTGCTCAAGAGAAAGATCTGGCCTTTGTGAGTAAAATTATGATGGGCCGTAAGATAAACAAACTGGCGAAAAAGAAAAATTCACTGTGAACATTTTAATTTATCATTTTAAAATGTTAAAACTTATTTTGTACAAATACTTTAATTTTGTAGTATCATTTTGTACAAATGTTAAGTTCAACATTTTCATTGAATATAACCATCTTTATTATGAATATAATCATGTTTCGAAAATGTGCTTCCATCATAATTTTGTAAATTCATTCACTGGAAATGCAAGAATGGTTACTGTATATACCAATCTTTTATATAATGTTTATATCATTCTTAGTTCTTCATGAAATTTCCAATTGCATATTTTTTTTAAAATAAATGTCAACATACAGTTTGTAGTTAATGTTATTGTGTGATTTTATCAAATTTAAACACCAGGCCCGTGCTGGGTACCTTCAGAGGGCGGTGGACAAAGGGTGAAAGGGCACCGCTATAAATTATATTAGTAAAAAACCCGTAATTTTCTGTTATGGTACCTTATTGGCGACGTTTTACAAATTACTTTTCACATTGAGCAATATACTGCTATTTGAGATGTTTTGATTGTTTTTTATTTTAATATTTGATTTTTGTTACATTAGATTTTTAGTGACACTATTTTAAAATGGATAATCAGTCATCTTATTAAGAATAACATTGAACCCTATAATTAATGAAAAACTGATAGCTGATTTCCGTTTTTTACCATTTTGCATATGCACTTATACGCATTTTACATTTATTTTGGTGCACTTAATTTCAAAATTTTGTCAACAATGTGAATCCCAAGTAAAATTGGAGGGACTTGGGGTCCTCCCTCCACCAGAAGAATTTTGAAACTTCCCCCACAAAATCGAGATTTAGCTTATTTTGAGACCTTTTGGATTACACCAAAAGAGGACCACTCCTTGTAAGTAAGATAATTTTCAAGGAAAAACAGTATATAATGGATTTAAAAATTTCGAGGGGGGTTCGGGGTCTTTCCTCAAACAAAAGTTTTGAATATTTACTTTTAAAAGTATTGTTTTGACTCATTTTGGGACCCTGTGGGTTACACCCGGAGAGAACTGCAACTTGTAAGTTGCATTAAAATAAAACTAATAAATTTCACTGCAGCTGCAATAAAGAAGGGCGCTCTGAAAACACTGCCTGGTCTTCCCCTATCAAAGTATGCATTTTTTTTTTTTTTTTTTTTTTGCAAATCAACACCTTTCCCTAGCATTCCACGTGTTTATTTAAACTAAGGGCCAAATAAAAAATCAACGTTGTGGCCTTATACAATTTTGTAACTCATGTTTGACAGAAAGTAGCCTTAAAATAAGAGAAACATTATTTTTTGCGTGTAAAAACAGGAGCGTCCCTGCCCTCACGCTTTCTAAGGTATTACTTGTTTTGGCGTGTTGAACCAACGCCTCCTACATCTAAGAAAGCCTCCGCACCGAATAGTCACGTGACCATACGAAGGCCAGTTTTTCCGAAGGAAAGAAACTGCTCGTACAAAGGCTCGGTTCGTAGGCAATTTCTTTGCGCGTTTGGAGAGTTAATTACCGATGTATTAATCTTTCACGGATAACTTATTCTCTAACTATGGAGTGATTGTTTCCTCAGTGAAATTATATATATATATTTTCTATCATTATCTAATTTTTAAGCTTTTATTACATCTATAATGGTTAGTTGGGTTAATGAAGTACCTAACATAGAAGTTTTTTAATCTAATATGTCTTTACTATATTTTTAAGCAAAAAGTATTTAAATTAATAATTGAAGCATGTCTTCCCTTAGTACTTACACTGAAATTTAATTGAAATATGTAAATTCTTATAATTTAATGTATTATAGTATAGGTAAACTAAAATACTTTTAAATAAAAAAACTATCAATTTTGGAAGAAAAATGTCTGTAGATTAAGTCACTCATTGTATTGAGGCATTAATATTTTTTACAAACAATTAAAAAATGTTAGTTTAAAAAGTTCTCATTTGAAAGTGGAAGTAAGTAAATTAATTTCATTGCAGTGTTTTTATTGCAATCATATCCAATCAAAACTTTTTGGTTTTATGTTTATTTCAGAACCAAATAGCAGTTAATAAATTCTTATTTTAGAAGTAGAAGGTAAAATACTTACATACAGTTCTTTTTTTACCAACTGTAATTTTATCTAGTAATAGTCTTTCAAAATATTTAAACATTTGAATACTACTTATATAGACAATTAAAAATAGCTAGATTTAAAAATTATGTCTACTTACAAATCTTTCTTACAGATATGTATGTGAAAATCATTGAATAAATAGAAATTATTTGGCAAAAATCTTTTTATTAACATGAAAAAGAGAAACTTATCAAATGAATCACACAAGGTTGCTGAATATACATTAAAAATAAATACCACAAACATTTACTTTTTCAGTACCAAAATATAAAACACAATATTAAGAAATAATCTTCTCACAAATTATTGAAGAGAATGATTACCTTATTGAAAGGTAAAACAGATCAAGCCACTATTAAATAAAAACAAATGCACTATTTGCAGCTTTGGAGCTGTCATGGGACATGCCATACAATTCCCCACCAACATAATCAAAGCATGGTCTAAGATGAATTTCATCAATCATTAATGAGATAATTTTTTCATCATTGTTTAAATAACCATGCTTCTGCGCAATATAGCTTAAAAAGTTATCGTCGTGTTGTTCCTTACTCGGATTCACACCAAACTCCGAGCAAACTCTTCTTAAAGTTGACTCGTGAGGGATTATAAACAGATTCGATGACCTTAAAAATTTGTACGAGTGAGGAGAAATAGATTTTAGTAGGGAACAAAATATTAAAAATTCATGGGAATACTTCCGATGTTGTTTTGCTTTGTTCATATTTACAAATTGTTCAATTACAAATTCAATAAATTTAGCATGAATTTCATTTCTCTTGCAAGCTATGTTTTTTGCCTTAAATAATAAATCTAATAAAACATTTAAAATAGTATCAAACTCTGTATCTTCAGAATTGGAAGATTCAGCCAACATTTTCAATTTTGACAATACATCTAAAATAATGTTACAGTTTGTTACCTTTAATGGAAATTTATATGACTCTAATTTTTCTAGTTTAACCTTTTTATACATATCTGTTATATTCAAATTAATATCTACATTTAAGGAGCACAATATATCTGGCATGTCAGTTAAATTAATGAGGCTTATACAATTATTTTTAGAGATGACAGTCCAAAATGGATCGAGACATTCTATCATCAGACAATTTTTCAATTCAATTAAATTGTTAAAAGTTACCCGCTGTAAGTATTCTCTCTTGTCGGCTTGCTTCTTGGGCCTTTTGTACCTGTTCATTTTCTCGCCTCTGGCGTTTTTTAGCAGGAGATTCTCTTGCTGGAACCACAGATAGCTGCAATGATGGTGGACATTCTGCAGAAACAACTACTGGGACAGCTCCTTCTTTTATCTTTGGAATCTTTAATTGGGATTTCAATAGCCTTCCTGTCTTGACGTCAAAGTATTCGGCTTCTCTCAGAACATCTTCTTTACGGAAGTGGGATTCACATATCTAAAATTAGTAATGCATGGATAAGTAACAAGTTTTGACAGCCCTTAAGAAGTAAGAATTAGCAGTGGTTATTAACATAAGAGTACCAGATCTCTAACATTTCATAGTAGGATTTTTGTATTAAGCCATAAGACTATCTTACCAACATCAAAACTGTCCACAAAAAATACGTAACATTAAAATTTTGACTTAGTATAAAAGATTCCAATATTATCATATACTTTTAGGGGAATACACCTTATGTTTTATCAAACAAATTGTGTTGTATCATGCAGTCTATTGATATGAAAAGAAAATTTGTAAACTTGTACATATTGAGAATCAATCAGATTTGATTAACAATTACTTTAATGCTGTTAAATACTACATAAAAATAGCTACAAATTTCAAGAATACGGAAAGTTTTGTCTCAAGGTTATTAAATAATTGCAGAAATAAATACAAATAAAGAAACTTACTCTGGAATTATTAGTAGCCTTGAAGTTCTTTATCATCGTTCTGGATTCCCAGATTTTTAACAGTCCAGGATCTTTGGGGAACCGGAACACCGATATTTTTTCACCGGATGCATAATTTCCTTTGCAACCATAAACACAACATTTATAAACCATAATGAAAAGAATAATTTTAGCCGCAATAATCATAACAACCAGCGAAATAGCGATCAACAACACGTGCACGAAACGAAGCAAGAGTGGCGTGTAGCAAGACAAGACAAGACTGAGCCGGTTTGGCTGGCGGCGCGGCGAGACGATGGCCTACGTTTGATCACGTGACCTCCTCGCTTCCAAGCGGAGGAAAGGCTTTCTTAGATATAGGAGGCTTTGGTTGAACCACTAGGGTGTTTCGAAAAAAAAACTTTTTATTATGAAATTTTATTGATTTTAATTTATGAAAACTTAAATTTTATCTAAAATTTTACCATCATACATACACTTATTAAAATTGCAAAAAACGTTTTTTATGTTATAACCACAATATCCATGGAAAAATTACCTAGGCAAATGCCTCAAAGGTTTTTAACAAGACTTTAAAAAAAAGGTCAATTTTTGAGGCCAAAAAAATTTGAAAAAAAAAATTATTATTAAAAATAAATAAATTAATATTGTAAGTAAAATAAATTAATTTACTGTCCGATTTTCTTCCAATTTTAGTATGTCATTATTTAAGTCATGTCTAAGGTAAAACCGTTGCAGATTCTTCTGTTTCAGTTATTATTTCGTGGTTTTTGAGCGATGTTTTATTTTTTTCAACTATCCAATTTTTGTCAAATAATTTTTAAAAATTCATATTTTAATTTTTTTTTAAATTTAAAGTGGAATGTTCGTATTTCGTATTCAGCACTGAAAAATAGCATATAAACATGCATCATAAGTCTCGATTGCTATTAATTGATTTTTTGAAAATTTTTTTGATCATTTTTTTAAAAATAAAAAAAAATTAAACTTCCCGTGGACCTATTTTGTCCGAATTTTAGTATGTTATTATTGAGGTCATTCCCAAGTAAAAACCGTTCGGAAACCACAGGAATTTAAACAAATGTGTAGGTAAGTGAAAAACTCTAGTCCAAAAGGCGTCATATCGGTCACAAGACTTTAAAATTTTATTTAAAAAAATTGAAAGTTGTTAAAGTTCTATTTTTGCTCAAATATTAAAGAATATGCATAGAAGAACATATTAAAAATACTTCTTAAGGATTTATTGGTTAATATATCTCCCAAAATTTACTACGAAAGTCGTCGTTCACCCATAGAATAATGATATCAGCTGGTTTGCTTTACTTGATATAGCATAATATAAACAAGATTCGTAGCGCCACCTAGCGAGTGCTTGCGCCGCCAATACGGTCATCTGTGAGCCCCTTTGTGATTAAATTATCAAAAGTCTCATTTTTTTCCCTTGGGAAAATGTAATTTCAATGTTGTCACACTCAAAGGTCTGAACCACACGTCCACGGCCATACGTCGGTGAAGTCTGACGTCATCAACATGGCGCTGGGGACAAACAAACCCAATCTCTATGGCGTTTAACATGGGAGTGCTAAAGAATAATTTTTTAAAAATATTAATCGTCATTTCTTAGGGTATAGAACACCTTTCCCGCATAGTTAAAGGTATGGCAATCATTTATAAGTAATCGGAGTATTTTTATTTTGCTTTTCTGTTTGAAAATTCAACGATAACATTTTAGGTCCATTGGTACCAATGGAGTCTTAACACGATAGTGTGAAAAGATATTAGTTTTAGAATATTGTCCTTCGTTTGTTAACTTATAAAACCACTTTACAGTATATTTTAAGGTATGTTAATCATTTAGTAACAAGTATAATTTAGATTTTCGGTCTCATTTTTTAAGATTGTAACAAGAAATTTCATCTCCATTTGTTTATCATGCGAGTGTGGAAAGATATGTTTTTATATAATATTCAACGTTCTTTGGTATATCACACCACTTTTGAGCATAGTTAAAGGTATGTTAATCATTAATTAATAAGCAAATTTATTACTTAGGCTCCACTTTTATGGATTTAAATAAAAATTAGTATCTCCATTAATGTTATCAAGTGAGTGTGTAAATAGTTTTGTTTTAGATATTTATCATCGTTAGCTACACTTTTATTATTTCATTTTAGTATTATATTGTTTTGAGGCTTTGTAAAAATAGTACTATACTGTATTTTCCTTAACTTTTTTTAATTTTTTTGTTTGATCTACATTTCTACCCATTTATGTTATTATTGCACAAATAGAAGCATTTTAGCAACAATGAGTATCAATTAGCTCAAAATTGTTTATTATAGACAAAATAAGAGTTAACAAGTTTTTTCCCATTCTGTTTTAGGTTCTATTTATTTATATTAGAGAATTGAATCACATCCAAGTTCCAGCTCACAGGACATTTTACATGTAATGAATGAACCATACTAAATGGTTCTTGGTTTTGGTGACCACTTTTGTGGCATCAATTCTAAGTGCTTTTTGGTTGATCATTTATATTTGTAAATCTATTTGTGTCTATGGTTTAATACCTGAATTAAACCAGTCTACCAGATGTTTTAGGGAGTGGCGACTTACAATGGAGTTGAGGTAAGCATCTTATTAAACATCGTGTGCTCTTTCAGCGTTTGCATTCCCTCTTTACATCTATAATCTTCTAGAAAAAACAATCATATTTTGTTTTTAATATCTATGATGTGGCAGTTTTGTGTAATTTAATTAATCAGATAAGTTAGATACCCACAAGGTCCTAAAATGTGGACCCCTGTAGCTGACTAGATTGATTTTCTCAGTATCTATCTGGCTATGAAATTTAAAACTGATTATGATCCGTAATGACAGATATTTATTACTTAGACCATAAGTGATTGTTTTGTAAATAATTTTAATAGATGAAAATATTCCCAATTCCATAT
The DNA here is from genome assembly GCA_963680715.1 of Tetragnatha montana. Classification (NCBI taxonomy): domain Eukaryota; kingdom Metazoa; phylum Arthropoda; class Arachnida; order Araneae; family Tetragnathidae; genus Tetragnatha; species Tetragnatha montana. The sequence continues at coordinate 4,199,288 of OY796683.1, read as the reverse complement.
TTTGGAAATTTCTAAACATACAAAGGAAATACTTTTGTTCCTTTAACCACGGCTTACTAGATGTACTTATACAGGCTAGCCGAGTTTTAAACAATGAAAACCATTTGACAACTTTTCCCGCTTGGAGCGCTACAAGAATTACCTATATCACCCACCGCCTTCAACACTGTGGATATGCTTTGCCAGTTGGTCCAGTATTGCCATCTGTATTTGCAATGATTTCTGTACTTGGCTAGCCTGTATAAGTATCTAGTAAGCCGTGCTTTAACACTTTCTATCTGAAGCCTCCCAAGGCTCACATTGAATCCAATGAGAAATTGGGGTGAATAGGTCTGAAAGGTTTAAAAGCAGTCATTTATTACTCAGATACTTTTAGATCTCTAAAAAATTATCACATTATGAGCTAATTTTGCAACATTCTTTTGCATGTTTGTATTAAACTGATTACACAACTAATTGTTTTTATGACGGATTTATTAGTGTTGATCTGATTTTACTGAATTCATCACTGTAGTGTATATTATATTGATTGATTGTTTTAACACTCATTTATCTGAGTGATTATTACCTGAAGAAAAACTAAATAATCAAATTGTTTGTTAATTTTAAATTAAATTTTGGTTAAACATGGCAGACATGTGCAAGATTAAAAATATTGGATGTAAAACTTCACCAACTTGCCAACGCTCACTAAATATATGGATTACTCTCACCTTTGGCAGAATCCACTTTGGTTTCTTACTTCAAATCAGCAATAAATATTTATTTACATGGAGATCCTATAATATTCATTTAAACTAAAACAAAGACACTTTAAGATTAATAACTTAAATGTTTCAAAACTGAACCTGTTGAATTGAAAAGTTCAAATATCCTGTCCTCTTCCTGTCAAAAAATCCCTATCCTATACCGACCCAAAATGATTGGTAATTGCTGATTCAAGTCAAGAGAGAAGCTAGGAATGATGTAGAATTACATAGTTGCCTGGAAGAAGCAAATGTCACTCGAATTTTCAGTCCTAAAATTGTCATTAAAATGCAAGACACAATTTTAAGAATTGGATAAATTTAATGTTTAGTCAATTACAATAATAGCTTGACGCAGGGGCGTAGCCAGAGGGGGGGGGGGATTTTGGGGATATATCCCCCCCCCTGAAACCTTCCTTTTTTGACCATAGAAAACCACTAAAACCACATCCCCTCCAGAAATATCAATACCCCTCTCTGAAATTTTTTTCTGGCTACACCACCGGTCCCATGTAATATTATTGGAAATATATATTCGTGGAATAGCATACATGTCTCATGCTTTATTTTTATAACTTTAATTAAAATCTTCTGCAGACGCACAGGCGTAGTGGTCAGAGCATCTGACTGCAAAGCCGTACGTCTGGGGTTCGAATCCCCGTTTGGCATGTATGTTAGTTTCTGTCCTTGTGTGTGATGAATGTGGCCCTCCTGTAAAAAGGGGCTGTGGCTGTGTGAATGTGGCGTGGGCAACAGTACTTCACCTCAGTGGCTACGGTCTACAGGTGCCCACTGGGTAACGCAAAGCAAAAGTACTGCTTCGGCATTATCTGGGTTAATGAACTTAGTTAAGCTGTAGGTAACTGTTTAAAAATTACCTGCCATTAGAAAAATATTAAAACCTTCTTTATTGATCGAGAAAATATTAAAAATTTTCATGAAAAATATATGAAAGGTTGACAACAAATATGGTTGAAAAGGATGGGCACTGGGCAGTTACTGAGAAAATCCAGTCAGCTACTGGGGTCCACATTTTAGGAGATTGTGGGAAACTTATCAGATAAATTAAAATACACAAAACTGCCACAAAACAAAAACAAAATAAGATTGCTTTTTCTAGAAAATTATAGATAGGTAAAGACGGAATGCAAACGCTGAAAGAGCACACGATGTTTAATAAGATGCTTACCTCAACTCCATTGTAAGTCGCCATTCCCTAAAACATCTGGTAGACTGGTTTAATTCAGGTATTAAACCATAGACACAAATAGATTTACAAATATAAATGATCAACCAAAAAGCGCTTAGAATTGATGCCACAAAAGTGGTCACCAAAACCAAGAACCATTTAGTATGGTTCATTCATTACATGTAAAATGTCCTGTGAGCTGGAACTTGGATGTGATTCAATTCTCTAATATAAATAAATAGAACCTAAAACAGAATGGGAAAAAACTTGTTAACTCTTATTTTGTCTATAATAAACAATTTTGAGCTAATTGATACTCATTGTTACTAAAATGCTTCTATTTGTGCAATAATAACATAAATGGGTAGAAATGTAGATCAAACAAAAAAATTAAAAAAAGTTAAGGAAAATACAGTATAGTACTATTTTTACAAAGCCTCAAAACAATATAATACTAAAATGAAATAATAAAAGTGTAGCTAACGATGATAAATATCTAAAACAAAACTATTTACACACTCACTTGATAACATTAATGGAGATACTAATTTTTATTTAAATCCATAAAAGTGGAGCCCAAGTAATACATTTGCTTATTAATTAATGATTAACATACCTTTAACTATGCTCAAAAGTGGTGTGATATATCAAAGAACGTTGAATATTATATAAAAACATATATTTTCACACTCGCACGATAAACAGATGGAGATGAAATTTCTTGTTACAATCTTAAAAAATGAGACCGAAAATCTAAATTATACTTGTTACTAAATGATTAACATACCTTAAAATATACTGTAAAGTGGTTTTATAAGTTAACAAACGAAGGACAATATTCTAAAACTAATATCTTTTCACACTATCGTGTTAGACTCCATTGGTACCAATGGACCTAAAATGTTATCGTTGAATTTTCAAACAGAAAAGCAAAATAAAAATACTCCGATTATTTATAAATGATTGCCATACCTTTAACTATGTGGGAAAGGTGTTCTATACCCTAAGAAATGACGATTAATATTTTTAAAAAATTATTCTTTAACACTCCCATGTTAAACGCCATAGAGATTGGGTTTGTTTGTCCCCAGCGCCATGTTGATGACGTCACGACTTCACCGACGTATTGCGTGAATGGAAATCGAAAAGCACGGAATATTGTATAAGTTAGGGGCTATTTTGGCGCTGGGATCGTGTCACATCAGGACAGGCGGAGAAAAAAAGCATTTTCAATCACATGACTCGGAAATTAGCAACTTTTTTCCTGTCCTCCACGTCGTCAAAAGCAACGTCATGTGCGAATGCTCTATAGTCCTCCGAAAGGACAGATTGAATGAACGTCACAGCCAATTAAAATTTTGTACACAAAAATGTACTGCCTCATACAAAACATACAGGATTCACCGCGTCACCTAGTGAGCGCTTGTGTAAGCGGCTCTGTGACCTAAATATCCTTTTTAGATTTCCGATAGGCAAGAGAGGGTTTACAACTAAACCCTACACTTGCACTTCCGTTCCGCATTTTTTGCATGCATCAAGATTCACGCTCAAGCAAGTTCAAGCATTTCTCTATTGACGTGGACCGTGTTTCTTGCCGTTGTGTTTACTGTTTGTGCATATAGTTTCTAACAAGATGACCACCTCAGTGTCTGCCAGGTATGTTTAATCTTTTAATTTTCTGTATTATTGATCTTTTTAATTACATTTTTGTCTCCATGCGTTCCCCTTACCTTACCTTACAAATTCAGTTAGATTTAAAAAGATGACGGAAAACGTGCGAGTTCTCCATTGGTAAATGGCCATAATTTCTATAATATTGTTAATAAACTCTAAAAAAACCACGTGTTCGATAACTTAAGAAATTCAATGGAACGACCACTGTAATATACCTGCAACGATTAAAGTTTATTAATTTTCAATTAATTAGTGTCATAGAGAAGGAGGCATCATTTTTTTATACGGCTAATTGGTGTTATTATGTATTATTTTAGTTGCAAGCACATTGATGATTTTGCATTTTAAATTATTGTTATATCATCAAAAGGTGACAAACTACCTATGGACTTGTATTAATATTAAAAAATTTTCAATCTCATTCTTTTTGTTAGCTTATTTGCATTTAAGAGTTATTAAGAAAAAGTTAAGCCTAAAAACCACATGCTTTTTGAATAAACCTAATATTGTTCAGATATGTTGCTATTGGGATGTGAGTGACTTAGTATCATCCAATTTCTCTAATAAATTATGACAGCAATAATTTTAATTGTTTTCAATTATTTTATTATCTATTTTATAATATTGGTGCTGGATCAACAACATAAATAGAATTAATTTTTATAAGTAATATTAACGAAAATGATGCTAGATGGGAATATTGAGCCATAGCAAATCTTGTGGTTTTAAAAAAATAATGTTAATTAAAAAGTAACTTACTTTATTTATTTATTATGCAAAGCTATTTTGCTAGTCAGTTTTCATTTTACCTTTTAAAATGCTTTTTTCTTTAGCTGCTCTATTTAAAGCTACTTTTTCAAAGTTTTTAGTAATATCATACGTAATTGACAAATGATGCAGTACCTATTTTTAATTTGATATGGTGTTGAATTTTCAGTTTATATTTTTTAAATGCTATCTTTTTAAAATGTTTAAGAAATTTTGCTTTAGTAGGCGTATTTAGAGTTGTTGAAAGCAACCTTCATCATGGCTCATGGAGATACTTGAGCTACAATGAAAGGGAAAATGTGAATAGTGTTTATACATAGAAACATGATCTAAATAAAAATTATTACCACTTAGTTTTAGAGGGAAAATATCAAAACCAGGGTTTTCAACCTGCCCAAAAAACAAATAAACCCACCTGGGTTGTTTAATTATAAAATATAAGCAAAATCTTATAAATCCCAACAAACTTATCTTTGCAGTGTAAGGATACATTTACCTTCGGTAGTAAAAAAGTTATGGAATAAATTTGTTATATTGCTATTTCCAAAATCCTGTGGGTAAATTTTTTTTTTCGATTTCAAACTTTCATACCCCCACATTTTGTGCTAAAGGGCATTTAAATATGGTGTCCAATTGTTTAAGTAAAAATATTAATATTAACAGACTGCTCAAGAGCATCAAAAAATTACATTAACATCTAATAAAGATTTTGAAACAAAAATAATAGTACTAACAGAAACTGCACAAAATCTTAAAAAAAAATCATTTTTTAATGCAAATCAAATTTTAATTCAAAATTATTTTTTGAAATTCAATACATGTACTCTTACTCTTATATTGTGCCTAGAGGCATTAAAAAATCACATAAAAAACTTTGTTTCATATTTTGAGTTAAGCGATTCTAAAGTATGAAAATATTAATTTTATCTAAACTGATCACTAATTCTGTATAAAAAATAATGTTAATTAAAAAGAGACTTACTTTATTTATGTATTATGCAAGGCTATTTTACTAGTCAGTTTTCATTTTACCTTTTAAAATGCTTTTTTCTTTAGCTGCTCTATTTAAAGCTACTTTTTCAAAGTTTTTAGTAATATCATACGTAATTGACGAATGATGCAGTACCTTACAAACATTTTTTAAATTTATTTGACACCTTTTTTGTAAATTTGTGCAAAATGCGAAAATGAAATGTTTTTTGATGCCCTTGAGCAATTTGTAAATATTATTTTTGCTTCAAATTTTTTACACCTTTTTCTAATGCCTTTGGGCTCAAAATAAGGGTGTATTTAATTAGTTCTCTGGCCACACGACCCGGCTTTCTGAACTATAATTGAAAATATGCTTAATCGGATTCAGTTCTTATAACGATTAGATATATAATATCTTTTCTTTCAGACAAGTGCAAGAAGGTGTTGTATTTGAAATCCCACATGGAGATGATTCTTCTGATGAAAACTGTTTTGACGATGAAATTTTCGATACGTATAAAAGGGACATGCAGAATTTAGCTAGAAGAAACAAGTACAAGAGTGGAGTTGCATCTTTTGCTGATATTAAAAAGCATATGAAACCTATTACTGAGGATGAATTAGTACTGAAAGAGGTATGGAATTTGATTGTTGTTTTACTATCATCCTTGTTCTGTTTTTTGCATTAACAATAACATACCAGTTTTAGTACTGAGTTAACGCCTTTTGATGAAATGCTGGTCTAAAAGTCAGTTAGCAGGCGAGAGCACCAAGTCTTTTGGTAAATGAAAAATAAATACCAGAGTATCTAATCTAGTGTTGCTTCTATCTAGTATCTAATCTAGTGTCTTTTGATTGTTTTGATATTGTTGCATATAATTTGTACAAATTTGTCAGGGGCGTCATTTCAGTTTTTGGTTGGGGGGGGGCAAGGATTTTTTTTAAGTGAGGCCGAGCCATGCCGTAACCAGACTTGTTTTTCTTTTGGGGGGGGGGTGACTCAACATCATACGTTCTAAGTAAAAATGGGGGGTCTGGGGGTCACCCCCAGAAAAATTTTTAAATTTTGCTTCATTTTTACAACATTTAAGTTACATCCGAAGAGAACAGCCCCTTGTAAACCACATAATTTCTAGAGAAAAAAGTTACAAATAAACGTCAAAGTTTCAAGGGGAGCCGGAGGTCCTCCCTCAGAATTGTTTTTGAAAATTTCCCTTTAAACTAGGGTTTTATCTCCCTTGCAACCTCGTTGGGGAGCACCCAGAGGGAACTGCTTGTTGTGAGTGGCAGAATTTTAAGGAAAATATACTGTATAACATAATATATATATAAAAATTTTAAAGGGGGGTCTGGGGGTCCTCCCCCTGAAAGGTTTTTGAAATTTGCCTCTTTAAAGTAGTGTTTCAGCTCATTTTGAGGTCCTTTGGGTTACATTCAAAAAGAACAGTTCCTTGTAAAACATAGAATTTTCTAGGGGAAAAAAAGTTATAAATAAACGTAAAATTTTCAAGGGGGGGCGGAGATCCTCCCCCATTTTGAAAATTCCCCTTTAAACCAGACTCCTAGGGGCTTCAAACTCTTTGGTTCCCAAAGGGAACTGCTTCTTGTAAGCGGCAGAATTTTCAAGGGAGACAAATTGTATAACAGACATCAAAGGTCAGGAGGGGGATTGGGGGTTCTCCCCCAGAAAATTTTGAAATTAGACCCTCAAAAGTAGTGCTTTAACTGCTTTTGGTATGTTTTGAGTTAAATTTGTTGCTCCTTGTGGAAGTTACAAAATTTTCCAGGGACTCTCAGCAATTTTTCACTTAAGAATGGAAACCTTGTGGGGGGGGGGGCAATTGTCCCCCCTAAATGACGCCCATGAAATTCGTCAATAAACTTGACTAATCCGAAAGTGACAATAGGTTTAATTCAGAGCCATTGGAGAGAGCCTGAGAAGTAATTTTTGCCCAAGTTTATAAAGAAAAAAAATTACAAACCTAATTGTTATTTGTGACAAACAAGTATTTATTTTGTTATAATCAAAATTCAGTGAAAACTACAGATCTATGCCAAAAAAAGAAAATGAGATTTCTTCCTGAATACCTGGAAATTAGCTTTTCCTTGCATTTTGATTGATGGGGAGGAAAACAACATATCATGATAAAATCAGCAATTTTCACTAAAAATCCCATTTTTGCTTATAATTACATCTAAGTTCTTGCTTATGAAATTAAGCTAATTTTTAATAACCATGACAAATTGTTAAAGTTTTGGCAATTTATTTAAATATTTGATGTTCAAAACAACTTAGTGATATTTAATGGGTCAATTAATAGTATTGAACCAAATTTAGCTTAATTTTGGACAAAACAAATTGTGTTCTGGGGAAATATTGGGCCTTAAAACATTTTCTGCACCCCTGCACTAGGCTTTTTTTGGACCCAAATTTTTTTCTATGCCTTTTACACGAGAATATTTAAGTCAAATTTTAACCTTCATGCATTTATAGGTTAGGATTAATACTTATATCCTAGCGAAAAGGTGGGTTCTCTTCTAAATTATTTAACTCTGGACCTTTCAGAGTGATCTTTTCTATTTACAAATCGTAAAAAGCCCTTAACTAAAAGCAATTCATAGCACTTAAAATTTAGATTTGAGAGATCTCATCTATGTTGATGATATAGTACATTTAATTTTTATAGAAAATTCATGGGACTAATTTGCTAATTAAAAATGTTAGAGTTATCCAAGTTTCACTGTTTTAACAGGTAAATATTTCTATCTGTTATCACTAAACATCAATGTTTCTTTACAGGATTTGAAGCATGGCATTGGTATTGTAGTCCCTGAAGATTCCCTCATCTCATTTCATTATGAAGCTTTTGTTGAAGGCAGGGCTGATCCTTTTGACTCAACCAGGATTAGGGATAAACCTTACAAGTGTTTGTAAGTACTAGTTCTCTTCTCTTAGGCACACTTTTTGAGTGTAATGGTGCCCACTATTATCAGCTAATAAATGAAGTTTGAGGGTGACCTCCCAGGGGTCGATTCAGCTGAAGATCGGGGCTGTTGCCCCTTCACAAAATTCCACCTGCTAAAAACGGACCCTTCACAAAATTCAAATTCTTAAAACGACCCTTTCTCAAAATTCAAATTAGATTTAATCATTATTTGCAAAAAAAAAAAAAATCGCAAGATCTTGTTTGTTATAAATCAAAAAGTTTTTTATGATAATTTAGAAAATTATAATATAATTTGACTTCAATATTTCTCAAAAATATTTTCTCTTTCACTAAAATTGGCCCCAAAAATTAAAACCTTGAATGACCCCTGCATAGCTGCCAAGTACTCCGATTTTATCGGAGTTATTCCTATTTTTGGTTTCTTCTCCGATAATTCGATTTTTCCCTAAAAACTCCGATTTTCGCGATTTTTTAACCCTTTCGGAACTTTGTTGCAATCGTAATAAAAAAAAAACAATTTTAATTTCTAAAAGCCTTTAGAGTTATTTCAAGGTGTCTACTAGAAAGTCCTGAAATCGCATTACAGTCCTAAATTTCAATGAAAGATTGCGAATTTTCATTTATGCTTCGGAACTTTTGCCTGTAAAGTTGGCTTTTTGCATTTCCATGACGGGTTGAAAAAAAAAACTTGACGTTCGCGATCGCGTTTTTCTTTCTTCGCGTTGATGTCTTTAGTTTTAAATAAAAAGCTTGTTTTTGGAGAAAGTGTTAACTAATAGAAGGCTAATTACAAAATTAAAAGAAAACAAAGAGAAATTATCATTTGAATAAAACTCAGTTAAGAGTTTAAATATCAAACAAAGAATTACAAATGGTAAACAGTATGGAGAAATTCGGTTGTGTAGACTGTAGATGATATGTATATGAAAATATTAAGTTAAATTCTATTACTTAAGTATTATTAAATTTTTTTATCTGAATTATTTGTGCTTAGTAGTTCAAATATTAACTAAAAGAGCAGCTTAAGTTTTAAAATAGGTGGGTAGGCTTTCATATGTAGTCCGTGAAAGTACTCCTATTTTTTCCCCCATCAGGTTGGCAGCTATGCCCCTGCATCCACTGTATTCTGTGATCATCCCTCTCAAACATGGCTTACAACTTGGGCACCAATTAACCTCAAATGTGTGCATTTTAATACTGTTAAACGAGGTGATATTTCAACACAGCACAGTTCTAATTTACAAAATGACATGATCCTAAAATTTAGGAATAAATCTAATTGTCTTTCAAAGGCAACTTGAACATAATTAAAAATTAAACTTTGAAAATAAATCTGAACATTTCACAAGCCAAATTTGATGTGTAACACAGGAACTCAATCAGGGCTTCCATAGGCTACTAAAGTGACTATTTTATGGGTTTGGCAATTATGGCTACTATTTTTAGGTTAAATTGGGCTAAAATTGACTATATTTAGTGAAATCATCAGCTGTTTTTTTGCAACTATTTTCTTTCCCCTTCGAAATTTCTTTTTTCTGACCCACAGGGGGGTTTGGAGCGTTTTCGACGTTTTTGAGCCCAGCGGCGTCCCAAATGACCCCAGATCTTCGTTATTTCGCAGGAAGGTACATAGCAACAATATCTAGAAAGGCATTTTTCAGATTTTGAATATTCGAATTTTAAGGGGTCTGAATATTCCAAAAACCCGTTTTTGCTTAGCATAAACCAAATTTTACATTTTCGAAGAAAACAGTACCGAGAAATCGATATTACGAAGAGAACTGTTGGTAATGCCTTCTTGAGAGTATTTCAAAGAAAGTAATTTCTGGATTTCTCGATATTCCATTCTGGAGGGGGTGCACGGAGGTTTGAATATTTACTCCCGTTTTTAGTTCTTGCATTCTAGTATCCACATTATTAATGTGATTGTTATGAAATTTTAAAAGAATTTTTAAAATCAATGCATTCCAAGCAGCATTTTTCGGTTTTTTTCTAAATTCTTAAGCTTAGCCTTCAATTTTAAATTGATAACGGTTATTGCTCCTTCCAGGTGATGCAAAACCTCTATTGTTGGAAATATTTATTTAAAAATGTTTTACAACAGGTGAATTTTTTAAAACTTTGATAAAGAAATAATTTTTGAAGATTAAATAATTTTTTTATGATAACCATAAACCGTTCCACTGAAATATTTTATTCTTTTTTCTATTTAATCAAATTTAAGTATTTCCAGCAAAGTTCAAATTAAACAATATTTTATCAGAGGCATTTTCAGTGTCGATTCAAATGATGTTTACTTTTATTTCATGTTTGAAATTTCTTTCAATGAATGAGTTGATGATAAATAAACAAAGGGGGGTTCAGGGGGTCTCTCCCTGATTTAAAAAAAAATCTCACTATTAAAAAATGGTTATAATATTAAAAAATGGTTATAAAAACTTTAATTCTAAACCGTGTTTTTAAGGTTTTGTTTAACATCTTAAAAAGTATGTGTATTGAATTACTTTTTATTTAAAATTGAGCGGGATGAGGGGGAAATAAGTTTTATCTATAGAAATTGGTATTCAATAATAACCTTTATTGTGAAGCGAAGGTGGAGAGATTTGCCTCAATTATACATTTATACCAATTGCAGAAATGGATGGAGGGAGCAAAGGACATTAAAGAGAAAAAAAAATAAGGGGTTTCAGAAGGTCCCATGACTTTTTTTCTATTTTGAAAAAATACTCTTTAAAAACGGGGATGGGGATTTCACACATTAAATCTAAACAGGTGGTATTTTTAAAGGTTTTTTTTACAGCTTTACGAAGTGGTATATGGCATCAAAAAAGAATCCTAGCGGGAAGACTGTTGACTATTGCATCTAAACGATAATTCTTATTTATTTTAACACACACAGTTTTTGATAAGCCTTTTATCCCCCGAGCAACGGCGGGCATATCAGCTAGTTCTTGATAAAATTCAATATTTTCTTTGAAACACGATTGAATTTAGGTTCATTTGACTCTTTTATTTGAATTGAACATTTGAATGGCTTGATACAGATTTTCGTTTCTTGTTTTTAATATCTGAATGTCAATTAATTCTTATATAACTTATTTAATTGTATAGCATCTAGAACTCCTGTTTTATTCAGGCACCAAAATTATTTAACAAACCCCAAATTCCTTTACTCTGTATCTCCTCTCCACCTTCCCCTAAGAACCCTACTTTGAGAACTTTTAATTTACAGTATTTTTCTCTTTTAGGGTTGGAGATGGTAATCTTCTTCCTGGATTAGAACTGGGAGTTAGGACCATGAGGAAAGGAGAATATGCTCGATTTATTGTCGATTCTTCATATGCTTATGGAGAAATGGGGTGCCCACCTCGCATACCTGGTGGTGCCTCGATTCTATATGAAGTACAAATGCTTAGTTTCATCCCGGCGAAAGACGTCATTGAGTTTGAAGACATGACCCCGGAAGAACAGAAGAAGGCCCCGTTCGAGAAAATAACTTCGGTGTTTCAGTGTGAAAACACAGTCGCAAATGAGTTGTTTCGTAAGCGGTCTTACAAGCAGGCCATTGCACGCTACAGGAAAGTAGTCAAGGTGCTAGAAGATGTTTCAGTCAAGGATGAAGCGGAGGATGACAAAAGAAACGAGTACTTACTGAAGCTGTACTTAAATTTAGCTCAGTGTTACCTTTCAATGCAGAACCCGCAAAAAACGATCATTTATGCAGATTTGGCTTTGAAGATAAATCCAAACCATGTTAAAGGCCTGTATCGGATGGGTTATGCATTGTTCCTTTTGGAAGAGTACCCGCGGGCTGAATATTTCCTGAACAAGGCCAAGCAGCATAAACCTTATGAGAAAAGTATCACTACAGCTATTGTGAAACTCCAGCAAAAGCGCCAGCTTTATGATGATTGGGAAAAGAAGTTTTGCCGAAACATGTTTGGACCGATTCCAGAGAAAAAGTCGCCAAGAACGAAGGATCAAGAAGAGTTCTTCTTATGCGTCTGTGAAGAAGTCGATTGCTTCTTGAAAACAGATGAGACCGAACTTGAGTTTCCTTCTGGCCTCACAGAGGAACAGTTGGATATTTTGAAAGATGTTGCTCAAGAGAAAGATCTGGCCTTTGTGAGTAAAATTATGATGGGCCGTAAGATAAACAAACTGGCGAAAAAGAAAAATTCACTGTGAACATTTTAATTTATCATTTTAAAATGTTAAAACTTATTTTGTACAAATACTTTAATTTTGTAGTATCATTTTGTACAAATGTTAAGTTCAACATTTTCATTGAATATAACCATCTTTATTATGAATATAATCATGTTTCGAAAATGTGCTTCCATCATAATTTTGTAAATTCATTCACTGGAAATGCAAGAATGGTTACTGTATATACCAATCTTTTATATAATGTTTATATCATTCTTAGTTCTTCATGAAATTTCCAATTGCATATTTTTTTTAAAATAAATGTCAACATACAGTTTGTAGTTAATGTTATTGTGTGATTTTATCAAATTTAAACACCAGGCCCGTGCTGGGTACCTTCAGAGGGCGGTGGACAAAGGGTGAAAGGGCACCGCTATAAATTATATTAGTAAAAAACCCGTAATTTTCTGTTATGGTACCTTATTGGCGACGTTTTACAAATTACTTTTCACATTGAGCAATATACTGCTATTTGAGATGTTTTGATTGTTTTTTATTTTAATATTTGATTTTTGTTACATTAGATTTTTAGTGACACTATTTTAAAATGGATAATCAGTCATCTTATTAAGAATAACATTGAACCCTATAATTAATGAAAAACTGATAGCTGATTTCCGTTTTTTACCATTTTGCATATGCACTTATACGCATTTTACATTTATTTTGGTGCACTTAATTTCAAAATTTTGTCAACAATGTGAATCCCAAGTAAAATTGGAGGGACTTGGGGTCCTCCCTCCACCAGAAGAATTTTGAAACTTCCCCCACAAAATCGAGATTTAGCTTATTTTGAGACCTTTTGGATTACACCAAAAGAGGACCACTCCTTGTAAGTAAGATAATTTTCAAGGAAAAACAGTATATAATGGATTTAAAAATTTCGAGGGGGGTTCGGGGTCTTTCCTCAAACAAAAGTTTTGAATATTTACTTTTAAAAGTATTGTTTTGACTCATTTTGGGACCCTGTGGGTTACACCCGGAGAGAACTGCAACTTGTAAGTTGCATTAAAATAAAACTAATAAATTTCACTGCAGCTGCAATAAAGAAGGGCGCTCTGAAAACACTGCCTGGTCTTCCCCTATCAAAGTATGCATTTTTTTTTTTTTTTGCAAATCAACACCTTTCCCTAGCATTCAACGTGTTTATCTAAACTAAGGGCCAAATAAAAAATCAACGTTGTGGCCTTATACAATTTTGTAACTCATGTTTGACAGAAAGTAGCCTTAAAATAAGAGAAACATTATTTTTTGCGTGTAAAAACAGGAGCGTCCCTGCCCTCACGCTTTCTAAGGTATTACTTGTTTTGGCGTGTTGAACCAACGCCTCCTACATCTAAGAAAGCCTCCGCACCGAATAGTCACGTGACCATACGAAGGCCAGTTTTTCCGAAGGAAAGAAACTGCTCGTACAAAGGCTCGGTTCGTAGGCAATTTCTTTGCGCGTTTGGAGAGTTAATTACCGATGTATTAATCTTTCACGGATAACTTATTCTCTAACTATGGAGTGATTGTTTCCTCAGTGAAATTATATATATATATTTTCTATCATTATCTAATTTTTAAGCTTTTATTACATCTATAATGGTTAGTTGGGTTAATGAAGTACCTAACATAGAAGTTTTTTAATCTAATATGTCTTTACTATATTTTTAAGCAAAAAGTATTTAAATTAATAATTGAAGCATGTCTTCCCTTAGTACTTACACTGAAATTTAATTGAAATATGTAAATTCTTATAATTTAATGTATTATAGTATAGGTAAACTAAAATACTTTTAAATAAAAAAACTATCAATTTTGGAAGAAAAATGTCTGTAGATTAAGTCACTCATTGTATTGAGGCATTAATATTTTTTACAAACAATTAAAAAATGTTAGTTTAAAAAGTTCTCATTTGAAAGTGGAAGTAAGTAAATTAATTTCATTGCAGTGTTTTTATTGCAATCATATCCAATCAAAACTTTTTGGTTTTATGTTTATTTCAGAACCAAATAGCAGTTAATAAATTCTTATTTTAGAAGTAGAAGGTAAAATACTTACATACAGTTCTTTTTTTACCAACTGTAATTTTATCTAGTAATAGTCTTTCAAAATATTTAAACATTTGAATACTACTTATATAGACAATTAAAAATAGCTAGATTTAAAAATTATGTCTACTTACAAATCTTTCTTACAGATATGTATGTGAAAATCATTGAATAAATAGAAATTATTTGGCAAAAATCTTTTTATTAACATGAAAAAGAGAAACTTATCAAATGAATCACACAAGGTTGCTGAATATACATTAAAAATAAATACCACAAACATTTACTTTTTCAGTACCAAAATATAAAACACAATATTAAGAAATAATCTTCTCACAAATTATTGAAGAGAATGATTACCTTATTGAAAGGTAAAACAGATCAAGCCACTATTAAATAAAAACAAATGCACTATTTGCAGCTTTGGAGCTGTCATGGGACATGCCATACAATTCCCCACCAACATAATCAAAGCATGGTCTAAGATGAATTTCATCAATCATTAATGAGATAATTTTTTCATCATTGTTTAAATAACCATGCTTCTGCGCAATATAGCTTAAAAAGTTATCGTCGTGTTGTTCCTTACTCGGATTCACACCAAACTCCGAGCAAACTCTTCTTAAAGTTGACTCGTGAGGGATTATAAACAGATTCGATGACCTTAAAAATTTGTACGAGTGAGGAGAAATAGATTTTAGTAGGGAACAAAATATTAAAAATTCATGGGAATACTTCCGATGTTGTTTTGCTTTGTTCATATTTACAAATTGTTCAATTACAAATTCAATAAATTTAGCATGAATTTCATTTCTCTTGCAAGCTATGTTTTTTGCCTTAAATAATAAATCTAATAAAACATTTAAAATAGTATCAAACTCTGTATCTTCAGAATTGGAAGATTCAGCCAACATTTTCAATTTTGACAATACATCTAAAATAATGTTACAGTTTGTTACCTTTAATGGAAATTTATATGACTCTAATTTTTCTAGTTTAACCTTTTTATACATATCTGTTATATTCAAATTAATATCTACATTTAAGGAGCACAATATATCTGGCATGTCAGTTAAATTAATGAGGCTTATACAATTATTTTTAGAGATGACAGTCCAAAATGGATCGAGACATTCTATCATCAGACAATTTTTCAATTCAATTAAATTGTTAAAAGTTACCCGCTGTAAGTATTCTCTCTTGTCGGCTTGCTTCTTGGGCCTTTTGTACCTGTTCATTTTCTCGCCTCTGGCGTTTTTTAGCAGGAGATTCTCTTGCTGGAACCACAGATAGCTGCAATGATGGTGGACATTCTGCAGAAACAACTACTGGGACAGCTCCTTCTTTTATCTTTGGAATCTTTAATTGGGATTTCAATAGCCTTCCTGTCTTGACGTCAAAGTATTCGGCTTCTCTCAGAACATCTTCTTTACGGAAGTGGGATTCACATATCTAAAATTAGTAATGCATGGATAAGTAACAAGTTTTGACAGCCCTTAAGAAGTAAGAATTAGCAGTGGTTATTAACATAAGAGTACCAGATCTCTAACATTTCATAGTAGGATTTTTGTATTAAGCCATAAGACTATCTTACCAACATCAAAACTGTCCACAAAAAATACGTAACATTAAAATTTTGACTTAGTATAAAAGATTCCAATATTATCATATACTTTTAGGGGAATACACCTTATGTTTTATCAAACAAATTGTGTTGTATCATGCAGTCTATTGATATGAAAAGAAAATTTGTAAACTTGTACATATTGAGAATCAATCAGATTTGATTAACAATTACTTTAATGCTGTTAAATACTACATAAAAATAGCTACAAATTTCAAGAATACGGAAAGTTTTGTCTCAAGGTTATTAAATAATTGCAGAAATAAATACAAATAAAGAAACTTACTCTGGAATTATTAGTAGCCTTGAAGTTCTTTATCATCGTTCTGGATTCCCAGATTTTTAACAGTCCAGGATCTTTGGGGAACCGGAACACCGATATTTTTTCACCGGATGCATAATTTCCTTTGCAACCATAAACACAACATTTATAAACCATAATGAAAAGAATAATTTTAGCCGCAATAATCATAACAACCAGCGAAATAGCGATCAACAACACGTGCACGAAACGAAGCAAGAGTGGCGTGTAGCAAGACAAGACAAGACTGAGCCGGTTTGGCTGGCGGCGCGGCGAGACGATGGCCTACGTTTGATCACGTGACCTCCTCGCTTCCAAGCGGAGGAAAGGCTTTCTTAGATATAGGAGGCTTTGGTTGAACCACTAGGGTGTTTCGAAAAAAAAACTTTTTATTATGAAATTTTATTGATTTTAATTTATGAAAACTTAAATTTTATCTAAAATTTTACCATCATACATACACTTATTAAAATTGCAAAAAACGTTTTTTATGTTATAACCACAATATCCATGGAAAAATTACCTAGGCAAATGCCTCAAAGGTTTTTAACAAGACTTTAAAAAAAAGGTCAATTTTTGAGGCCAAAAAAATTTGAAAAAAAAAATTATTATTAAAAATAAATAAATTAATATTGTAAGTAAAATAAATTAATTTACTGTCCGATTTTCTTCCAATTTTAGTATGTCATTATTTAAGTCATGTCTAAGGTAAAACCGTTGCAGATTCTTCTGTTTCAGTTATTATTTCGTGGTTTTTGAGCGATGTTTTATTTTTTTCAACTATCCAATTTTTGTCAAATAATTTTTAAAAATTCATATTTTAATTTTTTTTTAAATTTAAAGTGGAATGTTCGTATTTCGTATTCAGCACTGAAAAATAGCATATAAACATGCATCATAAGTCTCGATTGCTATTAATTGATTTTTTGAAAATTTTTTTGATCATTTTTTTAAAAATAAAAAAAAATTAAACTTCCCGTGGACCTATTTTGTCCGAATTTTAGTATGTTATTATTGAGGTCATTCCCAAGTAAAAACCGTTCGGAAACCACAGGAATTTAAACAAATGTGTAGGTAAGTGAAAAACTCTAGTCCAAAAGGCGTCATATCGGTCACAAGACTTTAAAATTTTATTTAAAAAAATTGAAAGTTGTTAAAGTTCTATTTTTGCTCAAATATTAAAGAATATGCATAGAAGAACATATTAAAAATACTTCTTAAGGATTTATTGGTTAATATATCTCCCAAAATTTACTACGAAAGTCGTCGTTCACCCATAGAATAATGATATCAGCTGGTTTGCTTTACTTGATATAGCATAATATAAACAAGATTCGTAGCGCCACCTAGCGAGTGCTTGCGCCGCCAATACGGTCATCTGTGAGCCCCTTTGTGATTAAATTATCAAAAGTCTCATTTTTTTCCCTTGGGAAAATGTAATTTCAATGTTGTCACACTCAAAGGTCTGAACCACACGTCCACGGCCATTGCGTGAATGGAAATCGAAAAGCACGGAATATTGTATAAGTTAGGGGCTATTTTGGCGCTGGGATCGTGTCACATCAGGACAGGCGGAGAAAAAAAGCATTTTCAATCACATGACTCGGAAATTAGCAACTTTTTTCCTGTCCTCCACGTCGTCAAAAGCAACGTCATGTGCGAATGCTCTATAGTCCTCCGAAAGGACAGATTGAATGAACGTCACAGCCAATTAAAATTTTGTACACAAAAATGTACTGCCTCATACAAAACATACAGGATTCACCGCGTCACCTAGTGAGCGCTTGTGTAAGCGGCTCTGTGACCTAAATATCCTTTTTAGATTTCCGATAGGCAAGAGAGGGTTTACAACTAAACCCTACACTTGCACTTCCGTTCCGCATTTTTTGCATGCATCAAGATTCACGCTCAAGCAAGTTCAAGCATTTCTCTATTGACGTGGACCGTGTTTCTTGCCGTTGTGTTTACTGTTTGTGCATATAGTTTCTAACAAGATGACCACCTCAGTGTCTGCCAGGTATGTTTAATCTTTTAATTTTCTGTATTATTGATCTTTTTAATTACATTTTTGTCTCCATGCGTTCCCCTTACCTTACCTTACAAATTCAGTTAGATTTAAAAAGATGACGGAAAACGTGCGAGTTCTCCATTGGTAAATGGCCATAATTTCTATAATATTGTTAATAAACTCTAAAAAAACCACGTGTTCGATAACTTAAGAAATTCAATGGAACGACCACTGTAATATACCTGCAACGATTAAAGTTTATTAATTTTCAATTAATTAGTGTCATAGAGAAGGAGGCATCATTTTTTTATACGGCTAATTGGTGTTATTATGTATTATTTTAGTTGCAAGCACATTGATGATTTTGCATTTTAAATTATTGTTATATCATCAAAAGGTGACAAACTACCTATGGACTTGTATTAATATTAAAAAATTTTCAATCTCATTCTTTTTGTTAGCTTATTTGCATTTAAGAGTTATTAAGAAAAAGTTAAGCCTAAAAACCACATGCTTTTTGAATAAACCTAATATTGTTCAGATATGTTGCTATTGGGATGTGAGTGACTTAGTATCATCCAATTTCTCTAATAAATTATGACAGCAATAATTTTAATTGTTTTCAATTATTTTATTATCTATTTTATAATATTGGTGCTGGATCAACAACATAAATAGAATTAATTTTTATAAGTAATATTAACGAAAATGATGCTAGATGGGAATATTGAGCCATAGCAAATCTTGTGGTTTTAAAAAAATAATGTTAATTAAAAAGTAACTTACTTTATTTATTTATTATGCAAAGCTATTTTGCTAGTCAGTTTTCATTTTACCTTTTAAAATGCTTTTTTCTTTAGCTGCTCTATTTAAAGCTACTTTTTCAAAGTTTTTAGTAATATCATACGTAATTGACAAATGATGCAGTACCTATTTTTAATTTGATATGGTGTTGAATTTTCAGTTTATATTTTTTAAATGCTATCTTTTTAAAATGTTTAAGAAATTTTGCTTTAGTAGGCGTATTTAGAGTTGTTGAAAGCAACCTTCATCATGGCTCATGGAGATACTTGAGCTACAATGAAAGGGAAAATGTGAATAGTGTTTATACATAGAAACATGATCTAAATAAAAATTATTACCACTTAGTTTTAGAGGGAAAATATCAAAACCAGGGTTTTCAACCTGCCCAAAAAACAAATAAACCCACCTGGGTTGTTTAATTATAAAATATAAGCAAAATCTTATAAATCCCAACAAACTTATCTTTGCAGTGTAAGGATACATTTACCTTCGGTAGTAAAAAAGTTATGGAATAAATTTGTTATATTGCTATTTCCAAAATCCTGTGGGTAAATTTTTTTTTTCGATTTCAAACTTTCATACCCCCACATTTTGTGCTAAAGGGCATTTAAATATGGTGTCCAATTGTTTAAGTAAAAATATTAATATTAACAGACTGCTCAAGAGCATCAAAAAATTACATTAACATCTAATAAAGATTTTGAAACAAAAATAATAGTACTAACAGAAACTGCACAAAATCTTAAAAAAAAATCATTTTTTAATGCAAATCAAATTTTAATTCAAAATTATTTTTTGAAATTCAATACATGTACTCTTACTCTTATATTGTGCCTAGAGGCATTAAAAAATCACATAAAAAACTTTGTTTCATATTTTGAGTTAAGCGATTCTAAAGTATGAAAATATTAATTTTATCTAAACTGATCACTAATTCTGTATAAAAAATAATGTTAATTAAAAAGAGACTTACTTTATTTATGTATTATGCAAGGCTATTTTACTAGTCAGTTTTCATTTTACCTTTTAAAATGCTTTTTTCTTTAGCTGCTCTATTTAAAGCTACTTTTTCAAAGTTTTTAGTAATATCATACGTAATTGACGAATGATGCAGTACCTTACAAACATTTTTTAAATTTATTTGACACCTTTTTTGTAAATTTGTGCAAAATGCGAAAATGAAATGTTTTTTGATGCCCTTGAGCAATTTGTAAATATTATTTTTGCTTCAAATTTTTTACACCTTTTTCTAATGCCTTTGGGCTCAAAATAAGGGTGTATTTAATTAGTTCTCTGGCCACACGACCCGGCTTTCTGAACTATAATTGAAAATATGCTTAATCGGATTCAGTTCTTATAACGATTAGATATATAATATCTTTTCTTTCAGACAAGTGCAAGAAGGTGTTGTATTTGAAATCCCACATGGAGATGATTCTTCTGATGAAAACTGTTTTGACGATGAAATTTTCGATACGTATAAAAGGGACATGCAGAATTTAGCTAGAAGAAACAAGTACAAGAGTGGAGTTGCATCTTTTGCTGATATTAAAAAGCATATGAAACCTATTACTGAGGATGAATTAGTACTGAAAGAGGTATGGTATTTGATTGTTGTTTTACTATCATCCTTGTTCTGTTTTTTGCATTAACAATAACATACCAGTTTTAGTACTGAGTTAACGCCTTTTGATGAAATGCTGGTCTAAAAGTCAGTTAGCAGGCGAGAGCACCAAGTCTTTTGGTAAATGAAAAATAAATACCAGAGTATCTAATCTAGTGTTGCTTCTATCTAGTATCTAATCTAGTGTCTTTTGATTGTTTTGATATTGTTGCATATAATTTGTACAAATTTGTCAGGGGCGTCATTTCAGTTTTTGGTTGGGGGGGGGCAAGGATTTTTTTTAAGTGAGGCCGAGCCATGCCGTAACCAGACTTGTTTTTCTTTTGGGGGGGGGGTGACTCAACATCATACGTTCTAAGTAAAAATGGGGGGTCTGGGGGTCACCCCCAGAAAAATTTTTAAATTTTGCTTCATTTTTACAACATTTAAGTTACATCCGAAGAGAACAGCCCCTTGTAAACCACATAATTTCTAGAGAAAAAAGTTACAAATAAACGTCAAAGTTTCAAGGGGAGCCGGAGGTCCTCCCTCAGAATTGTTTTTGAAAATTTCCCTTTAAACTAGGGTTTTATCTCCCTTGCAACCTCGTTGGGGAGCACCCAGAGGGAACTGCTTGTTGTGAGTGGCAGAATTTTAAGGAAAATATACTGTATAACATAATATATATATAAAAATTTTAAAGGGGGGTCTGGGGGTCCTCCCCCTGAAAGGTTTTTGAAATTTGCCTCTTTAAAGTAGTGTTTCAGCTCATTTTGAGGTCCTTTGGGTTACATTCAAAAAGAACAGTTCCTTGTAAAACATAGAATTTTCTAGGGGAAAAAAAGTTATAAATAAACGTAAAATTTTCAAGGGGGGGCGGAGATCCTCCCCCATTTTGAAAATTCCCCTTTAAACCAGACTCCTAGGGGCTTCAAACTCTTTGGTTCCCAAAGGGAACTGCTTCTTGTAAGCGGCAGAATTTTCAAGGGAGACAAATTGTATAACAGACATCAAAGGTCAGGAGGGGGATTGGGGGTTCTCCCCCAGAAAATTTTGAAATTAGACCCTCAAAAGTAGTGCTTTAACTGCTTTTGGTATGTTTTGAGTTAAATTTGTTGCTCCTTGTGGAAGTTACAAAATTTTCCAGGGACTCTCAGCAATTTTTCACTTAAGAATGGAAACCTTGTGGGGGGGGGGCAATTGTCCCCCCTAAATGACGCCCATGAAATTCGTCAATAAACTTGACTAATCCGAAAGTGACAATAGGTTTAATTCAGAGCCATTGGAGAGAGCCTGAGAAGTAATTTTTGCCCAAGTTTATAAAGAAAAAAAATTACAAACCTAATTGTTATTTGTGACAAACAAGTATTTATTTTGTTATAATCAAAATTCAGTGAAAACTACAGATCTATGCCAAAAAAAGAAAATGAGATTTCTTCCTGAATACCTGGAAATTAGCTTTTCCTTGCATTTTGATTGATGGGGAGGAAAACAACATATCATGATAAAATCAGCAATTTTCACTAAAAATCCCATTTTTGCTTATAATTACATCTAAGTTCTTGCTTATGAAATTAAGCTAATTTTTAATAACCATGACAAATTGTTAAAGTTTTGGCAATTTATTTAAATATTTGATGTTCAAAACAACTTAGTGATATTTAATGGGTCAATTAATAGTATTGAACCAAATTTAGCTTAATTTTGGACAAAACAAATTGTGTTCTGGGGAAATATTGGGCCTTAAAACATTTTCTGCACCCCTGCACTAGGCTTTTTTTGGACCCAAATTTTTTTCTATGCCTTTTACACGAGAATATTTAAGTCAAATTTTAACCTTCATGCATTTATAGGTTAGGATTAATACTTATATCCTAGCGAAAAGGTGGGTTCTCTTCTAAATTATTTAACTCTGGACCTTTCAGAGTGATCTTTTCTATTTACAAATCGTAAAAAGCCCTTAACTAAAAGCAATTCATAGCACTTAAAATTTAGATTTGAGAGATCTCATCTATGTTGATGATATAGTACATTTAATTTTTATAGAAAATTCATGGGACTAATTTGCTAATTAAAAATGTTAGAGTTATCCAAGTTTCACTGTTTTAACAGGTAAATATTTCTATCTGTTATCACTAAACATCAATGTTTCTTTACAGGATTTGAAGCATGGCATTGGTATTGTAGTCCCTGAAGATTCCCTCATCTCATTTCATTATGAAGCTTTTGTTGAAGGCAGGGCTGATCCTTTTGACTCAACCAGGATTAGGGATAAACCTTACAAGTGTTTGTAAGTACTAGTTCTCTTCTCTTAGGCACACTTTTTGAGTGTAATGGTGCCCACTATTATCAGCTAATAAATGAAGTTTGAGGGTGACCTCCCAGGGGTCGATTCAGCTGAAGATCGGGGCTGTTGCCCCTTCACAAAATTCCACCTGCTAAAAACGGACCCTTCACAAAATTCAAATTCTTAAAACGACCCTTTCTCAAAATTCAAATTAGATTTAATCATTATTTGCAAAAAAAAAAAAAATCGCAAGATCTTGTTTGTTATAAATCAAAAAGTTTTTTATGATAATCTAGAAAATTATAATATAATTTGACTTCAATATTTCTCAAAAATATTTTCTCTTTCACTAAAATTGGCCCCAAAAATTAAAACCTTGAATGACCCCTGCATAGCTGCCAAGTACTCCGATTTTATCGGAGTTATTCCTATTTTTGGTTTCTTCTCCGATAATTCGATTTTTCCCTAAAAACTCCGATTTTCGCGATTTTTTAACCCTTTCGGAACTTTGTTGCAATCGTAATAAAAAAAAAACAATTTTAATTTCTAAAAGCCTTTAGAGTTATTTCAAGGTGTCTACTAGAAAGTCCTGAAATCGCATTACAGTCCTAAATTTCAATGAAAGATTGCGAATTTTCATTTATGCTTCGGAACTTTTGCCTGTAAAGTTGGCTTTTTGCATTTCCATGACGGGTTGAAAAAAAAAACTTGACGTTCGCGATCGCGTTTTTCTTTCTTCGCGTTGATGTCTTTAGTTTTAAATAAAAAGCTTGTTTTTGGAGAAAGTGTTAACTAATAGAAGGCTAATTACAAAATTAAAAGAAAACAAAGAGAAATTATCATTTGAATAAAACTCAGTTAAGAGTTTAAATATCAAACAAAGAATTACAAATGGTAAACAGTATGGAGAAATTCGGTTGTGTAGACTGTAGATGATATGTATATGAAAATATTAAGTTAAATTCTATTACTTAAGTATTATTAAATTTTTTTATCTGAATTATTTGTGCTTAGTAGTTCAAATATTAACTAAAAGAGCAGCTTAAGTTTTAAAATAGGTGGGTAGGCTTTCATATGTAGTCCGTGAAAGTACTCCTATTTTTTCCCCCATCAGGTTGGCAGCTATGCCCCTGCATCCACTGTATTCTGTGATCATCCCTCTCAAACATGGCTTACAACTTGGGCACCAATTAACCTCAAATGTGTGCATTTTAATACTGTTAAACGAGGTGATATTTCAACACAGCACAGTTCTAATTTACAAAATGACATGATCCTAAAATTTAGGAATAAATCTAATTGTCTTTCAAAGGCAACTTGAACATAATTAAAAATTAAACTTTGAAAATAAATCTGAACATTTCACAAGCCAAATTTGATGTGTAACACAGGAACTCAATCAGGGCTTCCATAGGCTACTAAAGTGACTATTTTATGGGTTTGGCAATTATGGCTACTATTTTTAGGTTAAATTGGGCTAAAATTGACTATATTTAGTGAAATCATCAGCTGTTTTTTTGCAACTATTTTCTTTCCCCTTCGAAATTTCTTTTTTCTGACCCACAGGGGGGTTTGGAGCGTTTTCGACGTTTTTGAGCCCAGCGGCGTCCCAAATGACCCCAGATCTTCGTTATTTCGCAGGAAGGTACATAGCAACAATATCTAGAAAGGCATTTTTCAGATTTTGAATATTCGAATTTTAAGGGGTCTGAATATTCCAAAAACCCGTTTTTGCTTAGCATAAACCAAATTTTACATTTTCGAAGAAAACAGTACCGAGAAATCGATATTACGAAGAGAACTGTTGGTAATGCCTTCTTGAGAGTATTTCAAAGAAAGTAATTTCTGGATTTCTCGATATTCCATTCTGGAGGGGGTGCACGGAGGTTTGAATATTTACTCCCGTTTTTAGTTCTTGCATTCTAGTATCCACATTATTAATGTGATTGTTATGAAATTTTAAAAGAATTTTTAAAATCAATGCATTCCAAGCAGCATTTTTCGGTTTTTTTCTAAATTCTTAAGCTTAGCCTTCAATTTTAAATTGATAACGGTTATTGCTCCTTCCAGGTGATGCAAAACCTCTATTGTTGGAAATATTTATTTAAAAATGTTTTACAACAGGTGAATTTTTTAAAACTTTGATAAAGAAATAATTTTTGAAGATTAAATAATTTTTTTATGATAACCATAAACCGTTCCACTGAAATATTTTATTCTTTTTTCTATTTAATCAAATTTAAGTATTTCCAGCAAAGTTCAAATTAAACAATATTTTATCAGAGGCATTTTCAGTGTCGATTCAAATGATGTTTACTTTTATTTCATGTTTGAAATTTCTTTCAATGAATGAGTTGATGATAAATAAACAAAGGGGGGTTCAGGGGGTCTCTCCCTGATTTAAAAAAAAATCTCACTATTAAAAAATGGTTATAATATTAAAAAATGGTTATAAAAACTTTAATTCTAAACCGTGTTTTTAAGGTTTTGTTTAACATCTTAAAAAGTATGTGTATTGAATTACTTTTTATTTAAAATTGAGCGGGATGAGGGGGAAATAAGTTTTATCTATAGAAATTGGTATTCAATAATAACCTTTATTGTGAAGCGAAGGTGGAGAGATTTGCCTCAATTATACATTTATACCAATTGCAGAAATGGATGGAGGGAGCAAAGGACATTAAAGAGAAAAAAAAATAAGGGGTTTCAGAAGGTCCCATGACTTTTTTTCTATTTTGAAAAAATACTCTTTAAAAACGGGGATGGGGATTTCACACATTAAATCTAAACAGGTGGTATTTTTAAAGGTTTTTTTTACAGCTTTACGAAGTGGTATATGGCATCAAAAAAGAATCCTAGCGGGAAGACTGTTGACTATTGCATCTAAACGATAATTCTTATTTATTTTAACACACACAGTTTTTGATAAGCCTTTTATCCCCCGAGCAACGGCGGGCATATCAGCTAGTTCTTGATAAAATTCAATATTTTCTTTGAAACACGATTGAATTTAGGTTCATTTGACTCTTTTATTTGAATTGAACATTTGAATGGCTTGATACAGATTTTCGTTTCTTGTTTTTAATATCTGAATGTCAATTAATTCTTATATAACTTATTTAATTGTATAGCATCTAGAACTCCTGTTTTATTCAGGCACCAAAATTATTTAACAAACCCCAAATTCCTTTACTCTGTATCTCCTCTCCACCTTCCCCTAAGAACCCTACTTTGAGAACTTTTAATTTACAGTATTTTTCTCTTTTAGGGTTGGAGATGGTAATCTTCTTCCTGGATTAGAACTGGGAGTTAGGACCATGAGGAAAGGAGAATATGCTCGATTTATTGTCGATTCTTCATATGCTTATGGAGAAATGGGGTGCCCACCTCGCATACCTGGTGGTGCCTCGATTCTATATGAAGTACAAATGCTTAGTTTCATCCCGGCGAAAGACGTCATTGAGTTTGAAGACATGACCCCGGAAGAACAGAAGAAGGCCCCGTTCGAGAAAATAACTTCGGTGTTTCAGTGTGAAAACACAGTCGCAAATGAGTTGTTTCGTAAGCGGTCTTACAAGCAGGCCATTGCACGCTACAGGAAAGTAGTCAAGGTGCTAGAAGATGTTTCAGTCAAGGATGAAGCGGAGGATGACAAAAGAAACGAGTACTTACTGAAGCTGTACTTAAATTTAGCTCAGTGTTACCTTTCAATGCAGAACCCGCAAAAAACGATCATTTATGCAGATTTGGCTTTGAAGATAAATCCAAACCATGTTAAAGGCCTGTATCGGATGGGTTATGCATTGTTCCTTTTGGAAGAGTACCCGCGGGCTGAATATTTCCTGAACAAGGCCAAGCAGCATAAACCTTATGAGAAAAGTATCACTACAGCTATTGTGAAACTCCAGCAAAAGCGCCAGCTTTATGATGATTGGGAAAAGAAGTTTTGCCGAAACATGTTTGGACCGATTCCAGAGAAAAAGTCGCCAAGAACGAAGGATCAAGAAGAGTTCTTCTTATGCGTCTGTGAAGAAGTCGATTGCTTCTTGAAAACAGATGAGACCGAACTTGAGTTTCCTTCTGGCCTCACAGAGGAACAGTTGGATATTTTGAAAGATGTTGCTCAAGAGAAAGATCTGGCCTTTGTGAGTAAAATTATGATGGGCCGTAAGATAAACAAACTGGCGAAAAAGAAAAATTCACTGTGAACATTTTAATTTATCATTTTAAAATGTTAAAACTTATTTTGTACAAATACTTTAATTTTGTAGTATCATTTTGTACAAATGTTAAGTTCAACATTTTCATTGAATATAACCATCTTTATTATGAATATAATCATGTTTCGAAAATGTGCTTCCATCATAATTTTGTAAATTCATTCACTGGAAATGCAAGAATGGTTACTGTATATACCAATCTTTTATATAATGTTTATATCATTCTTAGTTCTTCATGAAATTTCCAATTGCATATTTTTTTTAAAATAAATGTCAACATACAGTTTGTAGTTAATGTTATTGTGTGATTTTATCAAATTTAAACACCAGGCCCGTGCTGGGTACCTTCAGAGGGCGGTGGACAAAGGGTGAAAGGGCACCGCTATAAATTATATTAGTAAAAAACCCGTAATTTTCTGTTATGGTACCTTATTGGCGACGTTTTACAAATTACTTTTCACATTGAGCAATATACTGCTATTTGAGATGTTTTGATTGTTTTTTATTTTAATATTTGATTTTTGTTACATTAGATTTTTAGTGACACTATTTTAAAATGGATAATCAGTCATCTTATTAAGAATAACATTGAACCCTATAATTAATGAAAAACTGATAGCTGATTTCCGTTTTTTACCATTTTGCATATGCACTTATACGCATTTTACATTTATTTTGGTGCACTTAATTTCAAAATTTTGTCAACAATGTGAATCCCAAGTAAAATTGGAGGGACTTGGGGTCCTCCCTCCACCAGAAGAATTTTGAAACTTCCCCCACAAAATCGAGATTTAGCTTATTTTGAGACCTTTTGGATTACACCAAAAGAGGACCACTCCTTGTAAGTAAGATAATTTTCAAGGAAAAACAGTATATAATGGATTTAAAAATTTCGAGGGGGGTTCGGGGTCTTTCCTCAAACAAAAGTTTTGAATATTTACTTTTAAAAGTATTGTTTTGACTCATTTTGGGACCCTATGGGTTACACCCGGAGAGAACTGCAACTTGTAAGTTGCATTAAAATAAAACTAATAAATTTCACTGCAGCTGCAATAAAGAAGGGCGCTCTGAAAACACTGCCTGGTCTTCCCCTATCAAAGTATGCATTTTTTTTTTTTTTTTTTTTGCAAATCAACACCTTTCCCTAGCATTCCACGTGTTTATTTAAACTAAGGGCCAAATAAAAAATCAACGTTGTGGCCTTATACAATTTTGTAACTCATGTTTGACAGAAAGTAGCCTTAAAATAAGAGAAACATTATTTTTTGCGTGTAAAAACAGGAGCGTCCCTGCCCTCACGCTTTCTAAGGTATTACTTGTTTTGGCGTGTTGAACCACTAGGGTGTATCGAAAAAAAAACTTTTTATTATGAAATTTTATTGATTTTAATTTATGAAAACTTAAATTTTATCTAAAATTTTACCATCATACATACACTTATTAAAATTGCAAAAAAACGTTTTTTATGTTATAACCACAATATCCATGGAAAAATTACCTAGGCAAATGCCTCAAAGGTTTTTAACAAGACTTTAAAAAAAAGGTCAATTTTTGAGGCCAAAAAAATTTGAAAAAAAAAAAATTATTATTAAAAATAAATAAATTAATATTGTAAGTAAAATAAATTAATTTACTGTCCGATTTTCTTCCAATTTTAGTATGTCATTATTTAAGTCATGTCTAAGGTAAAACCGTTGCAGATTCTTCTGTTTCAGTTATTATTTCGTGGTTTTTGAGCGATGTTTTATTTTTTTCAACTATCCAATTTTTGTCAAATAATTTTTAAAAATTCATATTTTAATTTTTTTTTAAATTTAAAGTGGAATGTTCGTATTTCGTATTCAGCACTGAAAAATAGCATATAAACATGCATCATAAGTCTCGATTGCTATTAATTGATTTTTTGAAAATTTTTATGATCATTTTTTTAAAAATAAAAAAAAATTAAACTTCCCATGGACCTATTTTGTCCGAATTTTAGTATGTTATTATTGAGGTCATTCCCAAGTAAAAACCGTTCGGAAACCACAGGAATTTAAACAAATGTGTAGGTAAGTGAAAAACTCTAGTCCAAAAGGCGTCATATCGGTCACAAGACTTTAAAATTTTATTTAAAAAAATTGAAAGTTGTTAAAGTTCTATTTTTGCTCAAATATTAAAGAATATGCATAGAAGAACATATTAAAAATACTTCTTAAGGATTTATTGGTTAATATATCTCCCAAAATTTACTACGAAAGTCGTCGTTCACCCATAGAATAATGATATCAGCTGGTTTGCTTTACTTGATATAGCATAATATAAACAAGATTCGTAGCGCCACCTAGCGAGTGCTTGCGCCGCCAATACGGTCATCTGTGAGCCCCTTTGTGATTAAATTATCAAAAGTCTCATTTTTTTCCCTTGGGAAAATGTAATTTCAATGTTGTCACACTCAAAGGTCTGAACCACACGTCCACGGCCATTGCGTGAATGGAAATCGAAAAGCACGGAATATTGTATAAGTTAGGGGTTATTTTGGCGCTGGGATCGTGTCACATCAGGACAGGCGGAGAAAAAAAGCATTTTCAATCACATGACTCGGAAATTAGCAACTTTTTTCCTGTCCTCCACGTCGTCAAAAGCAACGTCATGTGCGAATGCTCTATAGTCCTCCGAAAGGACAGATTGAATGAACGTCACAGCCAATTAAAATTTTGTACACAAAAATGTACTGCCTCATACAAAACATACAGGATTCACCGCGTCACCTAGTGAGCGCTTGTGTAAGCGGCTCTGTGACCTAAATATCCTTTTTAGATTTCCGATAGGCAAGAGAGGGTTTACAACTAAACCCTACACTTGCACTTCCGTTCCGCATTTTTTGCATGCATCAAGATTCACGCTCAAGCAAGTTCAAGCATTTCTCTATTGACGTGGACCGTGTTTCTTGCCGTTGTGTTTACTGTTTGTGCATATAGTTTCTAACAAGATGACCACCTCAGTGTCTGCCAGGTATGTTTAATCTTTTAATTTTCTGTATTATTGATCTTTTTAATTACATTTTTGTCTCCATGCGTTCCCCTTACCTTACCTTACAAATTCAGTTAGATTTAAAAAGATGACGGAAAACGTGCGAGTTCTCCATTGGTAAATGGCCATAATTTCTATAATATTGTTAATAAACTCTAAAAAAACCACGTGTTCGATAACTTAAGAAATTCAATGGAACGACCACTGTAATATACCTGCAACGATTAAAGTTTATTAATTTTCAATTAATTAGTGTCATAGAGAAGGAGGCATCATTTTTTTATACGGCTAATTGGTGTTATTATGTATTATTTTAGTTGCAAGCACATTGATGATTTTGCATTTTAAATTATTGTTATATCATCAAAAGGTGACAAACTACCTATGGACTTGTATTAATATTAAAAAATTTTCAATCTCATTCTTTTTGTTAGCTTATTTGCATTTAAGAGTTATTAAGAAAAAGTTAAGCCTAAAAACCACATGCTTTTTGAATAAACCTAATATTGTTCAGATATGTTGCTATTGGGATGTGAGTGACTTAGTATCATCCAATTTCTCTAATAAATTATGACAGCAATAATTTTAATTGTTTTCAATTATTTTATTATCTATTTTATAATATTGGTGCTGGATCAACAACATAAATAGAATTAATTTTTATAAGTAATATTAACGAAAATGATGCTAGATGGGAATATTGAGCCATAGCAAATCTTGTGGTTTTAAAAAAATAATGTTAATTAAAAAGTAACTTACTTTATTTATTTATTATGCAAAGCTATTTTGCTAGTCAGTTTTCATTTTACCTTTTAAAATGCTTTTTTCTTTAGCTGCTCTATTTAAAGCTACTTTTTCAAAGTTTTTAGTAATATCATACGTAATTGACAAATGATGCAGTACCTATTTTTAATTTGATATGGTGTTGAATTTTCAGTTTATATTTTTTAAATGCTATCTTTTTAAAATGTTTAAGAAATTTTGCTTTAGTAGGCGTATTTAGAGTTGTTGAAAGCAACCTTCATCATGGCTCATGGAGATACTTGAGCTACAATGAAAGGGAAAATGTGAATAGTGTTTATACATAGAAACATGATCTAAATAAAAATTATTACCACTTAGTTTTAGAGGGAAAATATCAAAACCAGGGTTTTCAACCTGCCCAAAAAAACAAATAAACCCACCTGGGTTGTTTAATTATAAAATATAAGCAAAATCTTATAAATCCCAACAAACTTATCTTTGCAGTGTAAGGATACATTTACCTTCGGTAGTAAAAAAGTTATGGAATAAATTTGTTATATTGCTATTTCCAAAATCCTGTGGGTAAATTTTTTTTTTCGATTTCAAACTTTCATACCCCCACATTTTGTGCTAAAGGGCATTTAAATATGGTGTCCAATTGTTTAAGTAAAAATATTAATATTAACAGACTGCTCAAGTGCATCAAAAAATTACATTAACATCTAATAAAGATTTTGAAACAAAAATAATAGTACTAACAGAAACTGCACAAAATCTTAAAAAAAAATCTTTTTTTTAATGCAAATCAAATTTTAATTCAAAATTATTTTTTGAAATTCAATACATGTACTCTTACTCTTATATTGTGCCTAGAGGCATTAAAAAATCACATAAAAAACTTTGTTTCATATTTTGAGTTAAGCGATTCTAAAGTATGAAAATATTAATTTTATCTAAACTGATCACTAATTCTGTATAAAAAATAATGTTAATTAAAAAGAGACTTACTTTATTTATGTATTATGCAAGGCTATTTTACTAGTCAGTTTTCATTTTACCTTTTAAAATGCTTTTCTCTTTAGCTGCTCTATTTAAAGCTACTTTTTCAAAGTTTTTAGTAATATCATACGTAATTGACGAATGATGCAGTACCTTACAAACATTTTTTAAATTTATTTGACACCTTTTTTGTAAATTTGTGCAAAATGCGAAAATGAAATGTTTTTTGATGCCCTTGAGCAATTTGTAAATATTATTTTTGCTTCAAATTTTTTACACCTTTTTCTAATGCCTTTGGGCTCAAAATAAGGGTGTATTTAATTAGTTCTCTGGCCACACAACCCGGCTTTCTGAACTATAATTGAAAATATGCTTAATCGGATTCAGTTCTTATAACGATTAGATATATAATATCTTTTCTTTCAGACAAGTGCAAGAAGGTGTTGTATTTGAAATCCCACATGGAGATGATTCTTCTGATGAAAACTGTTTTGACGATGAAATTTTCGATACGTATAAAAGGGACATGCAGAATTTAGCTAGAAGAAACAAGTACAAGAGTGGAGTTGCATCTTTTGCTGATATTAAAAAGCATATGAAACCTATTACTGAGGATGAATTAGTACTGAAAGAGGTATGGTATTTGATTGTTGTTTTACTATCATCCTTGTTCTGTTTTTTGCATTAACAATAACATACCAGTTTTAGTACTGAGTTAACGCCTTTTGATGAAATGCTGGTCTAAAAGTCAGTTAGCAGGCGAGAGCACCAAGTCTTTTGGTAAATGAAAAATAAATACCAGAGTATCTAATCTAGTGTTGCTTCTATCTAGTATCTAATCTAGTGTCTTTTGATTGTTTTGATATTGTTGCATATAATTTGTACATATTTGTCAGGGGCGTCATTTCAGTTTTTGGTTGGGGGGGCAAGGATTTTTTTTAAGTGAGGCCGAGCCATGCCGTAACCAGACTTGTTTTTTCTTTTGGGGGGGGGGTGACTCAACATCATACGTTCTAAGTAAAAATGGGGGGTCTGGGGGTCACCCCCAGAAAAATTTTTAAATTTTGCTTCATTTTTACAACATTTAAGTTACATCCGAAGAGAACAGCCCCTTGTAAACCACATAATTTCTAGAGAAAAAAGTTACAAATAAACGTCAAAGTTTCAAGGGGAGCCGGAGGTCCTCCCTCAGAATTGTTTTTGAAAATTTCCCTTTAAACTAGGGTTTTATCTCCCTTGCAACCTCGTTGGGGAGCACCCAGAGGGAACTGCTTGTTGTGAGTGGCAGAATTTTAAGGAAAATATACTGTATAACATAATATATATATAAAAATTTTAAAGGGGGGTCTGGGGGTCCTCCCCCTGAAAGGTTTTTGAAATTTGCCTCTTTAAAGTAGTGTTTCAGCTCATTTTGAGGTCCTTTGGGTTACATTCAAAAAGAACAGTTCCTTGTAAAGCATAGAATTTTCTAGGGGAAAAAAAGTTATAAATAAACGTAAAATTTTCAAGGGGGGGCGGAGATCCTCCCCCATTTTGAAAATTCCCCTTTAAACCAGACTCCTAGGGGCTTCAAACTCTTTGGTTCCCAAAGGGAACTGCTTCTTGTAAGCGGCAGAATTTTCAAGGGAGACAAATTGTATAACAGACATCAAAGGTCAGGAGGGGGATTGGGGGTTCTCCCCCAGAAAATTTTGAAATTAGACCCTCAAAAGTAGTGCTTTAACTGCTTTTGGTATGTTTTGAGTTAAATTTGTTGCTCCTTGTGGAAGTTACAAAATTTTCCAGGGACTCTCAGCAATTTTTCACTTAAGAATGGAAACCTTGTGGGGGGGGCAATTGTCCCCCCTAAATGACGCCCATGAAATTCGTCAATAAACTTGACTAATCCGAAAGTGACAATAGGTTTAATTCAGAGCCATTGGAGAGAGCCTGAGAAGTAATTTTTGCCCAAGTTTATAAAGAAAAAAAATTACAAACCTAATTGTTATTTGTGACAAACAAGTATTTATTTTGTTATAATCAAAATTCAGTGAAAACTACAGATCTATGCCAAAAAAAGAAAATGAGATTTCTTCCTGAATACCTGGAAATTAGCTTTTCCTTGCATTTTGATTGATGGGGAGGAAAACAACATATCATGATAAAATCAGCAATTTTCACTAAAAATCCCATTTTTGCTTATAATTACATCTAAGTTCTTGCTTATGAAATTAAGCTAATTTTTAATAACCATGACAAATTGTTAAAGTTTTGGCAATTTATTTAAATATTTGATGTTCAAAACAACTTAGTGATATTTAATGGGTCAATTAATAGTATTGAACCAAATTTAGCTTAATTTTGGACAAAACAAATTGTGTTCTGGGGAAATATTGGGCCTTAAAACATTTTCTGCACCCCTGCACTAGGCTTTTTTTGGACCCAAATTTTTTTCTATGCCTTTTACACGAGAATATTTAAGTCAAATTTTAACCTTCATGCATTTATAGGTTAGGATTAATACTTATATCCTAGCGAAAAGGTGGGTTCTCTTCTAAATTATTTAACTCTGGACCTTTCAGAGTGACCTTTTCTATTTACAAATCGTAAAAAGCCCTTAACTAAAAGCAATTCATAGCACTTAAAATTTAGATTTGAGAGATCTCATCTATGTTGATGATATAGTACATTTAATTTTTATAGAAAATTCATGGGACTAATTTGCTAATTAAAAATGTTAGAGTTATCCAAGTTTCACTGTTTTAACAGGTAAATATTTCTATCTGTTATCACTAAACATCAATGTTTCTTTACAGGATTTGAAGCATGGCATTGGTATTGTAGTCCCTGAAGATTCCCTCATCTCATTTCATTATGAAGCTTTTGTTGAAGGCAGGGCTGATCCTTTTGACTCAACCAGGATTAGGGATAAACCTTACAAGTGTTTGTAAGTACTAGTTCTCTTCTCTTAGGCACACTTTTTGAGTGTAATGGTGCCCACTATTATCAGCTAATAAATGAAGTTTGAGGGTGACCTCCCAGGGGTCGATTCAGCTGAAGATCGGGGCTGTTGCCCCTTCACAAAATTCCACCTGCTAAAAACGGACCCTTCACAAAATTCAAATTCTTAAAACGACCCTTTCTCAAAATTCAAATTAGATTTAATCATTATTTGCAAAAAAAAAAAATCGCAAGATCTTGTTTGTTATAAATCAAAAAGTTTTTTATGATAATTTAGAAAATTATAATATAATTTGACTTCAATATTTCTCAAAAATATTTTCTCTTTCACTAAAATTGGCCCCAAAAATTAAAACCTTGAATGACCCCTGCATAGCTGCCAAGTACTCCGATTTTATCGGAGTTATTCCTATTTTTGGTTTCTTCTCCGATAATTCGATTTTTCCCTAAAAACTCCGATTTTCGCGATTTTTTAACCCTTTCGGAACTTTGTTGCAATCGTAATAAAAAAAAAACAATTTTAATTTCTAAAAGCCTTTAGAGTTATTTCAAGGTGTCTACTAGAAAGTCCTGAAATCGCATTACAGTCCTAAATTTCAATGAAAGATTGCGAATTTTCATTTATGCTTCGGAACTTTTGCCTGTAAAGTTGGCTTTTTGCATTTCCATGACGGGTTGAAAAAAAAAACTTGACGTTCGCGATCGCGTTTTTCTTTCTTCGCGTTGATGTCTTTAGTTTTAAATAAAAAGCTTGTTTTTGGAGAAAGTGTTAACTAATAGAAGGCTAATTACAAAATTAAAAGAAAACAAAGAGAAATTATCATTTGAATAAAACTCAGTTAAGAGTTTAAATATCAAACAAAGAATTACAAATGGTAAACAGTATGGAGAAATTCGGTTGTGTAGACTGTAGATGATATGTATATGAAAATATTAAGTTAAATTCTATTACTTAAGTATTATTAAATTTTTTTATCTGAATTATTTGTGCTTAGTAGTTCAAATATTAACTAAAAGAGCAGCTTAAGTTTTAAAATAGGTGGGTAGGCTTTCATATGTAGTCCGTGAAAGTACTCCTATTTTTTCCCCCATCAGGTTGGCAGCTATGCCCCTGCATCCACTGTATTCTGTGATCATCCCTCTCAAACATGGCTTACAACTTGGGCACCAATTAACCTCAAATGTGTGCATTTTAATACTGTTAAACGAGGTGATATTTCAACACAGCAC
Source organism: Tetragnatha montana (assembly GCA_963680715.1). Taxonomy (NCBI): domain Eukaryota; kingdom Metazoa; phylum Arthropoda; class Arachnida; order Araneae; family Tetragnathidae; genus Tetragnatha; species Tetragnatha montana. The sequence goes on along the minus strand of OY796683.1, from coordinate 4,162,977 downwards.
AGTTCTAATTTACAAAATGACATGATCCTAAAATTTAGGAATAAATCTAATTGTCTTTCAAAGGCAACTTGAACATAATTAAAAATTAAACTTTGAAAATAAATCTGAACATTTCACAAGCCAAATTTGATGTGTAACACAGGAACTCAATCAGGGCTTCCATAGGCTACTAAAGTGACTATTTTATGGGTTTGGCAATTATGGCTACTATTTTTAGGTTAAATTGGGCTAAAATTGACTATATTTAGTGAAATCATCAGCTGTTTTTTTGCAACTATTTTCTTTCCCCTTCGAAATTTCTTTTTTCTGACCCACAGGGGGGTTTGGAGCGTTTTCGACGTTTTTGAGCCCAGCGGCGTCCCAAATGACCCCAGATCTTCGTTATTTCGCAGGAAGGTACATAGCAACAATATCTAGAAAGGCATTTTTCAGATTTTGAATATTCGAATTTTAAGGGGTCTGAATATTCCAAAAACCCGTTTTTGCTTAGCATAAACCAAATTTTACATTTTCGAAGAAAACAGTACCGAGAAATCGATATTACGAAGTGAACTGTTGGTAATGCCTTCTTGAGAGTATTTCAAAGAAAGTAATTTCTGGATTTCTCGATATTCCATTCTGGAGGGGGTGCACGGAGGTTTGAATATTTACTCCCGTTTTTAGTTCTTGCATTCTAGTATCCACATTATTAATGTGATTGTTATGAAATTTTAGCATATTGTTCTTCACACAACTAGTGTGGCGGCAAGTGGTACGAAAATGATGGTCCGTGCGATTTTTGTGATACAATTATGAGGCTTGGTTTTTCTGAAAGGTATTAACATAACGAGTTCGAATCCGGTTGTTGGACCCCTCAAATATGCTGCAGAGGCGCGTGGCGGGGGGTTAAAAATGGCGGATCTCGGTTCGAAAACAGCCATTTCTTCAATACTTAACGCAATATAAAATATATTTCAAGCTTAAATAATAATTTATTACACATTTAAACGTATTAGTACCAGTGGTATTTTTTTGAATGGCGGGTAATACAGAAAAGCGGGTAATTCCGAATACCCTTGTTTTGGGAGTTTCCCGTCTTATTTTTCGTGTTATAATGATGACGATTGGTTTTTCTGAAAGGTATTAACAAGCTGAACACATATTTAAATGTTGGCAACGCCGAAAACTATGCAGGAAAGAGGGAATTCAAAATGGCCATCTTTTCAACGCACCGAAACGGAAATATCTACTTCGCTTAACGCAACCAAATATATTTTCCACCCTAATACATTTAAATATGTAATAAATTAATATTTAAGCTTGAAAAAATTTTTATATTACGATAAATATTGAAGAAATTGCTATTTTCCGAACCGAGATCCGCCATTTTGAACCCCCCGCCACGCGCCTCTGCTGCATATTTGTGGGGTCCAACAACCGGATTCGTACTCTTTATGTTAAGACCTTTCAGAAAAACCAAGCCTCATAATTGCATCACAAACATATATGCTATTAACTTATTATGAAAAACACAATAATATTGAAAAGTGATAGCGATTTTTATACATTAAGGTGGGTCGGAAAAAACGCCTTTGTTAAATTCGCTAACGGGTAGAGCATATTTTTGTCCAAATGAACTTCAATAAAACGTGTAAAAAATTTTGAGCTCGATACAATTTTTTCTGCTACTTCGTTTGTCGTCCCAAATTCGAACAAAAAAACCTCTTTTTTTTAAATTCCTTAAAGAAAATAATTGTTAGGAATTATCCACTTGCGGCTAGTGTGGAATTTTTTATCATATATCTTCATCAAAACGTGAAAAAAAAATTCAGCTTGATACCAGAAATCCTTCTTCAGAGACTTGTGCCAAAAAATTGGCAAATAAGCGAATTAATGCTATTTTTTTTTTAATTTTGTAAAAATCAGTTTCTTCAAAAATCCGCTTGTGATTAGTTTTGATGTTGGCCAAATAGCTTCAACAAACTTCAACACCTTTATCAAAACGTCATTAAATGACCAGAGACTATATTTCTGTGATGAGACTCTATTTCAACTGAGAATTGGCTGGTCTGATCAAGACAGATCATGGGCTTCTAAGATTATTTGTATCAGTTGTTATAATAGATAAAGTGATCTGAGTAAGTTCCCCTCGCCGTTTGCTACTCCAATGGTGTGAAGAAAAGCTCTAAATTAATACAGTGATTGGTATCTCTGTCTGGTGAACACGATGGTTTCCCCAATAAAATTAGGTATAAAATATTGTATCCCCACTTGAATTCTGTAATTGGTTCGGCAAAATTGAAGATCTGAAGCAGATCTGATATCAGAACGAAAAATTGACCCTGAAAAGTTCTATGTGGTTTTTAATGATTGAAAAAGATTTTTTACCTGTGTTTTTAAAAAAGAAACTGATTTTTACAGAATTTAAAATAATGTTAATTTGTTTATTTTCGAATCTTATGGTGCAAGTCGTTAGCAAAAGGAATTGTGAAAGGAAAGGAATTTTCATCTCGATAAAGCTGAAAATTTTTACTCGTTTTGCTGAAACTTACTTAAAACAACAACAAAACTAATCACAAGCCGATTTTTGAAGGAACTGATTTTTCCAAAATTAAAAAAAAATAGCATTAATTTGCTTATTTACCAATTTTTTGGCACAAGTCTCTGAAGAAGGATTTCTGGTATCAAGCTGAATTTTTTTTTAACGTTTTGATAAAAAGATACAGTAGAGCCCCGATTATCCGCGAGCGGAAGAACCGCGGTGCGGATTATCCGCGAGTGCCACGTACTGTATATGATAAAAAATTCCACAGTAGCCGCAAGTGGATAATTCCTAACACTTATTTTCTTTAAGTATTTAAAAAAAGTGGAGTTTTTTTCGAATTTGGGACGACAAACGAAGTAGCAGAAGAAAATTATATCGAGCTCAAAATTTTTTACACGTTTTATTGAAGTTCATTTGGACAAAAATAGGCTCTACCCGTTAGCGCATTTAACATAGGCGTTTTTTCCGAACCACCTTAATGTACAAAAATCGCTATCACTTTTCAATATTATTGCGTTTTTTATAATAAGTTAATAGCATATATTTTTGTGATGCAGTTATGAGGCTTGGTTTTTCTGGAAGGTCTTAACATAATGAGTACGAATCCGGTTGTTGGACTCCACAAATATGCAGCAGAGGCGCGTGGCGGGGGGTTCAAAATGGCGGATCTCGGTTCAGAAAATAGCAATTTCTTCAATATTTATCGTAATATAAAAATTTTTTCAAGCTTAAATATTAATTTATTACATATTTAAATGTATTAGGGTGAAAAATATACTTGGTTGCGTTAAGCGAAATAGATATTTCCGTTTCGGTGAGTTGAAAAGTCGGCCATTTTGAATTCCCTCTTTCCTGCATAGTTTTTGGCGTTGCCAACATTTAAATATGTGTTCAGCTTGTTAATACCTTTCAGAAAAACCAATCGTCACCATTGTAACACGAAAAATAAGACGGGAAACTCCCAAAACAAGGGTATTCGGAATTACCCGCTTTTCTGTATTACCCGCCATTCAAAAAAATACCACTGGTACTAATACGTTTGAATGTGTAATAAATTATTATTTAAGCTTGAAATATATTTTATATTGCGTTAAGTATTGAAGAAATGGCTGTTTTTCGAACCGAGATCGGCCATTTTGAACCCCCCGCCACGCGCCTCTGCAGCATATTTGGGGGGTCCAACAACCGGATTCGTACTCGTCATGTTAACACCTTTCAGAAAAACCAAGCCACATAATTGTATCACAAAAATCGCACGGAAGACCACATGCCGCCACACTAAACCAGGAAAGTTAGCGAAAAAGAATTTTTAAAATCAATGCATTCCAAGCAGCATTTTTCGGTTTTTTTCTAAATTCTTAAGCTTAGCCTTCAATTTTAAATTGATAACGGTTATTGCTCCTTCCAGGTGATGCAAAACCTCTATTGTTGGAAATATTTATTTAAAAATGTTTTACAACAGGTGAATTTTTTAAAACTTTGATAAAGAAATAATTTTTGAAGATTAAATAATTTTTTTATGATAACCATAAACCGTTCCACTGAAATATTTTATTCTTTTTTCTATTCAATCAAATTTAAGTATTTCCAGCAAAGTTCAAATTAAACAATATTTTATCAGAGGCATTTTCAGTGTCGATTCAAATGATGTTTACTTTTATTTCATGTTTGAAATTTCTTTCAATGAATGAGTTGATGATAAATAAACAAAGGGGGGTTCAGGGGGTCTCTCCCTGATTTAAAAAAAAATCTCACTATTAAAAAATGGTTATAATATTAAAAAATGGTTATAAAAACTTTAATTCTAAACCGTGTTTTTAAGGTTTTGTTTAACATCTTAAAAAGTATGTGTATTGAATTACTTTTTATTTAAAATTGAGCGGGATGAGGGGGAAATAAGTTTTATCTATAGAAATTGGTATTCAATAATAACCTTTATTGTGAAGCGAAGGTGGAGAGATTTGCCTCAATTATACATTTATACCAATTGCAGAAATGGATGGAGGGAGCAAAGGACATTAAAGAGAAAAAAAAATAAGGGGTTTCAGAAGGTCCCATGACTTTTTTTCTATTTTGAAAAAATACTCTTTAAAAACGGGGATGGGGATTTCACACATTAAATCTAAACAGGTGGTATTTTTAAAGGTTTTTTTTACAGCTTAACGAAGTGGTATATGGCATCAAAAAAGAATCCTAGCGGGAAGACTGTTGACTATTGCATCTAAACGATAATTCTTATTTATTTTAACACACACAGTTTTTGATAAGCCTTTTATCCCCCGAGCAACGGCGGGCATATCAGCTAGTTCTTGATAAAATTCAATATTTTCTTTGAAACACGATTGAATTTAGGTTCATTTGACTCTTTTATTTGAATTGAACATTTGAATGGCTTGATACAGATTTTCGTTTCTTGTTTTTAATATCTGAATGTCAATTAATTCTTATATAACTTATTTAATTGTATAGCATCTAGAACTCCTGTTTTATTCAGGCACCAAAATTATTTAACAAACCCCAAATTCCTTTACTCTGTATCTCCTCTCCACCTTCCCCTAAGAACCCTACTTTGAGAACTTTTAATTTACAGTATTTTTCTCTTTTAGGGTTGGAGATGGTAATCTTCTTCCTGGATTAGAACTGGGAGTTAGGACCATGAGGAAAGGAGAATATGCTCGATTTATTGTCGATTCTTCATATGCTTATGGAGAAATGGGGTGCCCACCTCGCATACCTGGTGGTGCCTCGATTCTATATGAAGTACAAATGCTTAGTTTCATCCCGGCGAAAGACGTCATTGAGTTTGAAGACATGACCCCGGAAGAACAGAAGAAGGCCCCGTTCGAGAAAATAACTTCGGTGTTTCAGTGTGAAAACACAGTCGCAAATGAGTTGTTTCGTAAGCGGTCTTACAAGCAGGCCATTGCACGCTACAGGAAAGTAGTCAAGGTGCTAGAAGATGTTTCAGTCAAGGATGAAGCGGAGGATGACAAAAGAAACGAGTACTTACTGAAGCTGTACTTAAATTTAGCTCAGTGTTACCTTTCAATGCAGAACCCGCAAAAAACGATCATTTATGCAGATTTGGCTTTGAAGATAAATCCAAACCATGTTAAAGGCCTGTATCGGATGGGTTATGCATTGTTCCTTTTGGAAGAGTACCCGCGGGCTGAATATTTCCTGAACAAGGCCAAGCAGCATAAACCTTATGAGAAAAGTATCACTACAGCTATTGTGAAACTCCAGCAAAAGCGCCAGCTTTATGATGATTGGGAAAAGAAGTTTTGCCGAAACATGTTTGGACCGATTCCAGAGAAAAAGTCGCCAAGAACGAAGGATCAAGAAGAGTTCTTCTTATGCGTCTGTGAAGAAGTCGATTGCTTCTTGAAAACAGATGAGACCGAACTTGAGTTTCCTTCTGGCCTCACAGAGGAACAGTTGGATATTTTGAAAGATGTTGCTCAAGAGAAAGATCTGGCCTTTGTGAGTAAAATTATGATGGGCCGTAAGATAAACAAACTGGCGAAAAAGAAAAATTCACTGTGAACATTTTAATTTATCATTTTAAAATGTTAAAACTTATTTTGTACAAATACTTTAATTTTGTAGTATCATTTTGTACAAATGTTAAGTTCAACATTTTCATTGAATATAACCATCTTTATTATGAATATAATCATGTTTCGAAAATGTGCTTCCATCATAATTTTGTAAATTCATTCACTGGAAATGCAAGAATGGTTACTGTATATACCAATCTTTTATATAATGTTTATATCATTCTTAGTTCTTCATGAAATTTCCAATTGCATATTTTTTTTAAAATAAATGTCAACATACAGTTTGTAGTTAATGTTATTGTGTGATTTTATCAAATTTAAACACCAGGCCCGTGCTGGGTACCTTCAGAGGGCGGTGGACAAAGGGTGAAAGGGCACCGCTATAAATTATATTAGTAAAAAACCCGTAATTTTCTGTTATGGTACCTTATTGGCGACGTTTTACAAATTACTTTTCACATTGAGCAATATACTGCTATTTGAGATGTTTTGATTGTTTTTTATTTTAATATTTGATTTTTGTTACATTAGATTTTTAGTGACACTATTTTAAAATGGATAATCAGTCATCTTATTAAGAATAACATTGAACCCTATAATTAATGAAAAACTGATAGCTGATTTCCGTTTTTTACCATTTTGCATATGCACTTATACGCATTTTACATTTATTTTGGTGCACTTAATTTCAAAATTTTGTCAACAATGTGAATCCCAAGTAAAATTGGAGGGACTTGCGGTCCTCCCTCCACCAGAAGAATTTTGAAACTTCCCCCACAAAATCGAGATTTAGCTTATTTTGAGACCTTTTGGATTACACCAAAAGAGGACCACTCCTTGTAAGTAAGATAATTTTCAAGGAAAAACAGTATATAATGGATTTAAAAATTTCGAGGGGGGTTCGGGGTCTTTCCTCAAACAAAAGTTTTGAATATTTACTTTTAAAAGTATTGTTTTGACTCATTTTGGGACCCTATGGGTTACACCCGGAGAGAACTGCAACTTGTAAGTTGCATTAAAATAAAACTAATAAATTTCACTGCAGCTGCAATAAAGAAGGGCGCTCTGAAAACACTGCCTGGTCTTCCCCTATCAAAGTATGCATTTTTTTTTTTTTTTTTGCAAATCAACACCTTTCCCTAGCATTCCACGTGTTTATTTAAACTAAGGGCCAAATAAAAAATCAACGTTGTGGCCTTATACAATTTTGTAACTCATGTTTGACAGAAAGTAGCCTTAAAATAAGAGAAACATTATTTTTTGCGTGTAAAAACAGGAGCGTCCCTGCCCTCACGCTTTCTAAGGTATTACTTGTTTTGGCGTGTTGAACCACTAGGGTGTATCGAAAAAAAAAAAACTTTTTATTATGAAATTTTATTGATTTTAATTTATGAAAACTTAAATTTTATCTAAAATTTTACCATCATACATACACTTATTAAAATTGCAAAAAACGTTTTTTATGTTATAACCACAATATCCATGGAAAAATTACCTAGGCAAATGCCTCAAAGGTTTTTAACAAGACTTTAAAAAAAAGGTCAATTTTTGAGGCCAAAAAAATTTGAAAAAAAAAAATTATTATTAAAAATAAATAAATTAATATTGTAAGTAAAATAAATTAATTTACTGTCCGATTTTCTTCCAATTTTAGTATGTCATTATTTAAGTCATGTCTAAGGTAAAACCGTTGCAGATTCTTCTGTTTCAGTTATTATTTCGTGGTTTTTGAGCGATGTTTTATTTTTTTCAACTATCCAATTTTTGTCAAATAATTTTTAAAAATTCATATTTTAATTTTTTTTTTAAATTTAAAGTGGAATGTTCGTATTTCGTATTCAGCACTGAAAAATAGCATATAAACATGCATCATAAGTCTCGATTGCTATTAATTGATTTTTTGAAAATTTTTTTGATCATTTTTTTAAAAATAAAAAAAAATTAAACTTCCCGTGGACCTATTTTGTCCGAATTTTAGTATGTTATTATTGAGGTCATTCCCAAGTAAAAACCGTTCGGAAACCACAGGAATTTAAACAAATGTGTAGGTAAGTGAAAAACTCTAGTCCAAAAGGCGTCATATCGGTCACAAGACTTTAAAATTTTATTTAAAAAAATTGAAAGTTGTTAAAGTTCTATTTTTGCTCAAATATTAAAGAATATGCATAGAAGAACATATTAAAAATACTTCTTAAGGATTTATTGGTTAATATATCTCCCAAAATTTACTACGAAAGTCGTCGTTCACCCATAGAATAATGATATCAGCTGGTTTGCTTTACTTGATATAGCATAATATAAACAAGATTCGTAGCGCCACCTAGCGAGTGCTTGCGCCGCCAATACGGTCATCTGTGAGCCCCTTTGTGATTAAATTATCAAAAGTCTCATTTTTTTCCCTTGGGAAAATGTAATTTCAATGTTGTCACACTCAAAGGTCTGAACCACACGTCCACGGCCATTGCGTGAATGGAAATCGAAAAGCACGGAATATTGTATAAGTTAGGGGCTATTTTGGCGCTGGGATCGTGTCACATCAGGACAGGCGGAGAAAAAAAGCATTTTCAATCACATGACTCGGAAATTAGCAACTTTTTTCCTGTCCTCCACGTCGTCAAAAGCAACGTCATGTGCGAATGCTCTATAGTCCTCCGAAAGGACAGATTGAATGAACGTCACAGCCAATTAAAATTTTGTACACAAAAATGTACTGCCTCATACAAAACATACAGGATTCACCGCGTCACCTAGTGAGCGCTTGTGTAAGCGGCTCTGTGACCTAAATATCCTTTTTAGATTTCCGATAGGCAAGAGAGGGTTTACAACTAAACCCTACACTTGCACTTCCGTTCCGCATTTTTTGCATGCATCAAGATTCACGCTCAAGCAAGTTCAAGCATTTCTCTATTGACGTGGACCGTGTTTCTTGCCGTTGTGTTTACTGTTTGTGCATATAGTTTCTAACAAGATGACCACCTCAGTGTCTGCCAGGTATGTTTAATCTTTTAATTTTCTGTATTATTGATCTTTTTAATTACATTTTTGTCTCCATGCGTTCCCCTTACCTTACCTTACAAATTCAGTTAGATTTAAAAAGATGACGGAAAACGTGCGAGTTCTCCATTGGTAAATGGCCATAATTTCTATAATATTGTTAATAAACTCTAAAAAAACCACGTGTTCGATAACTTAAGAAATTCAATGGAACGACCACTGTAATATACCTGCAACGATTAAAGTTTATTAATTTTCAATTAATTAGTGTCATAGAGAAGGAGGCATCATTTTTTTATACGGCTAATTGGTGTTATTATGTATTATTTTAGTTGCAAGCACATTGATGATTTTGCATTTTAAATTATTGTTATATCATCAAAAGGTGACAAACTACCTATGGACTTGTATTAATATTAAAAAATTTTCAATCTCATTCTTTTTGTTAGCTTATTTGCATTTAAGAGTTATTAAGAAAAAGTTAAGCCTAAAAACCACATGCTTTTTGAATAAACCTAATATTGTTCAGATATGTTGCTATTGGGATGTGAGTGACTTAGTATCATCCAATTTCTCTAATAAATTATGACAGCAATAATTTTAATTGTTTTCAATTATTTTATTATCTATTTTATAATATTGGTGCTGGATCAACAACATAAATAGAATTAATTTTTATAAGTAATATTAACGAAAATGATGCTAGATGGGAATATTGAGCCATAGCAAATCTTGTGGTTTTAAAAAAATAATGTTAATTAAAAAGTAACTTACTTTATTTATTTATTATGCAAAGCTATTTTGCTAGTCAGTTTTCATTTTACCTTTTAAAATGCTTTTTTCTTTAGCTGCTCTATTTAAAGCTACTTTTTCAAAGTTTTTAGTAATATCATACGTAATTGACAAATGATGCAGTACCTATTTTTAATTTGATATGGTGTTGAATTTTCAGTTTATATATTTTAAATGCTATCTTTTTAAAATGTTTAAGAAATTTTGCTTTAGTAGGCGTATTTAGAGTTGTTGAAAGCAACCTTCATCATGGCTCATGGAGATACTTGAGCTACAATGAAAGGGAAAATGTGAATAGTGTTTATACATAGAAACATGATCTAAATAAAAATTATTACCACTTAGTTTTAGAGGGAAAATATCAAAACCAGGGTTTTCAACCTGCCCAAAAAACAAATAAACCCACCTGGGTTGTTTAATTATAAAATATAAGCAAAATCTTATAAATCCCAACAAACTTATCTTTGCAGTGTAAGGATACATTTACCTTCGGTAGTAAAAAAGTTATGGAATAAATTTGTTATATTGCTATTTCCAAAATCCTGTGGGTAAATTTTTTTTTTCGATTTCAAACTTTCATACCCCCACATTTTGTGCTAGGGCATTTAAATATGGTGTCCAATTGTTTAAGTAAAAATATTAATATTAACAGACTGCTCAAGAGCATCAAAAAATTACATTAACATCTAATAAAGATTTTGAAACAAAAATAATAGTACTAACAGAAACTGCACAAAATCTTAAAAAAAAATCTTTTTTTTAATGCAAATCAAATTTTAATTCAAAATTATTTTTTGAAATTCAATACATGTACTCTTACTCTTATATTGTGCCTAGAGGCATTAAAAAATCACATAAAAAACTTTGTTTCATATTTTGAGTTAAGCGATTCTAAAGTATGAAAATATTAATTTTATCTAAACTGATCACTAATTCTGTATAAAAAATAATGTTAATTAAAAAGAGACTTACTTTATTTATGTATTATGCAAGGCTATTTTACTAGTCAGTTTTCATTTTACCTTTTAAAATGCTTTTTTCTTTAGCTGCTCTATTTAAAGCTACTTTTTCAAAGTTTTTAGTAATATCATACGTAATTGACGAATGATGCAGTACCTTACAAACATTTTTTAAATTTATTTGACACCTTTTTTGTAAATTTGTGCAAAATGCGAAAATGAAATGTTTTTTGATGCCCTTGAGCAATTTGTAAATATTATTTTTGCTTCAAATTTTTTACACCTTTTTCTAATGCCTTTGGGCTCAAAATAAGGGTGTATTTAATTAGTTCTCTGGCCACACAACCCGGCTTTCTGAACTATAATTGAAAATATGCTTAATCGGATTCAGTTCTTATAACGATTAGATATATAATATCTTTTCTTTCAGACAAGTGCAAGAAGGTGTTGTATTTGAAATCCCACATGGAGATGATTCTTCTGATGAAAACTGTTTTGACGATGAAATTTTCGATACGTATAAAAGGGACATGCAGAATTTAGCTAGAAGAAACAAGTACAAGAGTGGAGTTGCATCTTTTGCTGATATTAAAAAGCATATGAAACCTATTACTGAGGATGAATTAGTACTGAAAGAGGTATGGTATTTGATTGTTGTTTTACTATCATCCTTGTTCTGTTTTTTGCATTAACAATAACATACCAGTTTTAGTACTGAGTTAACGCCTTTTGATGAAATGCTGGTCTAAAAGTCAGTTAGCAGGCGAGAGCACCAAGTCTTTTGGTAAATGAAAAATAAATACCAGAGTATCTAATCTAGTGTTGCTTCTATCTAGTATCTAATCTAGTGTCTTTTGATTGTTTTGATATTGTTGCATATAATTTGTACATATTTGTCAGGGGCGTCATTTCAGTTTTTGGTTGGGGGGGCAAGGATTTTTTTTAAGTGAGGCCGAGCCATGCCGTAACCAGACTTGTTTTTTCTTTTGGGGGGGGGGTGACTCAACATCATACGTTCTAAGTAAAAATGGGGGGTCTGGGGGTCACCCCCAGAAAAATTTTTAAATTTTGCTTCATTTTTACAACATTTAAGTTACATCCGAAGAGAACAGCCCCTTGTAAACCACATAATTTCTAGAGAAAAAAGTTACAAATAAACGTCAAAGTTTCAAGGGGAGCCGGAGGTCCTCCCTCAGAATTGTTTTTGAAAATTTCCCTTTAAACTAGGGTTTTATCTCCCTTGCAACCTCGTTGGGGAGCACCCAGAGGGAACTGCTTGTTGTGAGTGGCAGAATTTTAAGGAAAATATACTGTATAACATAATATATATATAAAAATTTTAAAGGGGGGTCTGGGGGTCCTCCCCCTGAAAGGTTTTTGAAATTTGCCTCTTTAAAGTAGTGTTTCAGCTCATTTTGAGGTCCTTTGGGTTACATTCAAAAAGAACAGTTCCTTGTAAAGCATAGAATTTTCTAGGGGAAAAAAAGTTATAAATAAACGTAAAATTTTCAAGGGGGGGCGGAGATCCTCCCCCATTTTGAAAATTCCCCTTTAAACCAGACTCCTAGGGGCTTCAAACTCTTTGGTTCCCAAAGGGAACTGCTTCTTGTAAGCGGCAGAATTTTCAAGGGAGACAAATTGTATAACAGACATCAAAGGTCAGGAGGGGGATTGGGGGTTCTCCCCCAGAAAATTTTGAAATTAGACCCTCAAAAGTAGTGCTTTAACTGCTTTTGGTATGTTTTGAGTTAAATTTGTTGCTCCTTGTGGAAGTTACAAAATTTTCCAGGGACTCTCAGCAATTTTTCACTTAAGAATGGAAACCTTGTGGGGGGGGCAATTGTCCCCCCTAAATGACGCCCATGAAATTCGTCAATAAACTTGACTAATCCGAAAGTGACAATAGGTTTAATTCAGAGCCATTGGAGAGAGCCTGAGAAGTAATTTTTGCCCAAGTTTATAAAGAAAAAAAATTACAAACCTAATTGTTATTTGTGACAAACAAGTATTTATTTTGTTATAATCAAAATTCAGTGAAAACTACAGATCTATGCCAAAAAAAGAAAATGAGATTTCTTCCTGAATACCTGGAAATTAGCTTTTCCTTGCATTTTGATTGATGGGGAGGAAAACAACATATCATGATAAAATCAGCAATTTTCACTAAAAATCCCATTTTTGCTTATAATTACATCTAAGTTCTTGCTTATGAAATTAAGCTAATTTTTAATAACCATGACAAATTGTTAAAGTTTTGGCAATTTATTTAAATATTTGATGTTCAAAACAACTTAGTGATATTTAATGGGTCAATTAATAGTATTGAACCAAATTTAGCTTAATTTTGGACAAAACAAATTGTGTTCTGGGGAAATATTGGGCCTTAAAACATTTTCTGCACCCCTGCACTAGGCTTTTTTTGGACCCAAATTTTTTTCTATGCCTTTTACACGAGAATATTTAAGTCAAATTTTAACCTTCATGCATTTATAGGTTAGGATTAATACTTATATCCTAGCGAAAAGGTGGGTTCTCTTCTAAATTATTTAACTCTGGACCTTTCAGAGTGACCTTTTCTATTTACAAATCGTAAAAAGCCCTTAACTAAAAGCAATTCATAGCACTTAAAATTTAGATTTGAGAGATCTCATCTATGTTGATGATATAGTACATTTAATTTTTATAGAAAATTCATGGGACTAATTTGCTAATTAAAAATGTTAGAGTTATCCAAGTTTCACTGTTTTAACAGGTAAATATTTCTATCTGTTATCACTAAACATCAATGTTTCTTTACAGGATTTGAAGCATGGCATTGGTATTGTAGTCCCTGAAGATTCCCTCATCTCATTTCATTATGAAGCTTTTGTTGAAGGCAGGGCTGATCCTTTTGACTCAACCAGGATTAGGGATAAACCTTACAAGTGTTTGTAAGTACTAGTTCTCTTCTCTTAGGCACACTTTTTGAGTGTAATGGTGCCCACTATTATCAGCTAATAAATGAAGTTTGAGGGTGACCTCCCAGGGGTCGATTCAGCTGAAGATCGGGGCTGTTGCCCCTTCACAAAATTCCACCTGCTAAAAACGGACCCTTCACAAAATTCAAATTCTTAAAACGACCCTTTCTCAAAATTCAAATTAGATTTAATCATTATTTGCAAAAAAAAAAAAATCGCAAGATCTTGTTTGTTATAAATCAAAAAGTTTTTTATGATAATTTAGAAAATTATAATATAATTTGACTTCAATATTTCTCAAAAATATTTTCTCTTTCACTAAAATTGGCCCCAAAAATTAAAACCTTGAATGACCCCTGCATAGCTGCCAAGTACTCCGATTTTATCGGAGTTATTCCTATTTTTGGTTTCTTCTCCGATAATTCGATTTTTCCCTAAAAACTCCGATTTTCGCGATTTTTTAACCCTTTCGGAACTTTGTTGCAATCGTAATAAAAAAAAAACAATTTTAATTTCTAAAAGCCTTTAGAGTTATTTCAAGGTGTCTACTAGAAAGTCCTGAAATCGCATTACAGTCCTAAATTTCAATGAAAGATTGCGAATTTTCATTTATGCTTCGGAACTTTTGCCTGTAAAGTTGGCTTTTTGCATTTCCATGACGGGTTGAAAAAAAAAACTTGACGTTCGCGATCGCGTTTTTCTTTCTTCGCGTTGATGTCTTTAGTTTTAAATAAAAAGCTTGTTTTTGGAGAAAGTGTTAACTAATAGAAGGCTAATTACAAAATTAAAAGAAAACAAAGAGAAATTATCATTTGAATAACACTCAGTTAAGAGTTTAAATATCAAACAAAGAATTACAAATGGTAAACAGTATGGAGAAATTCGGTTGTGTAGACTGTAGATGATATGTATATGAAAATATTAAGTTAAATTCTATTACTTAAGTATTATTAAATTTTTTTATCTGAATTATTTGTGCTTAGTAGTTCAAATATTAACTAAAAGAGCAGCTTAAGTTTTAAAATAGGTGGGTAGGCTTTCATATGTAGTCCGTGAAAGTACTCCTATTTTTTCCCCCATCAGGTTGGCAGCTATGCCCCTGCATCCACTGTATTCTGTGATCATCCCTCTCAAACATGGCTTACAACTTGGGCACCAATTAACCTCAAATGTGTGCATTTTAATACTGTTAAACGAGGTGATATTTCAACACAGCACAGTTCTAATTTACAAAATGACATGATCCTAAAATTTAGGAATAAATCTAATTGTCTTTCAAAGGCAACTTGAACATAATTAAAAATTAAACTTTGAAAATAAATCTGAACATTTCACAAGCCAAATTTGATGTGTAACACAGGAACTCAATCAGGGCTTCCATAGGCTACTAAAGTGACTATTTTATGGGTTTGGCAATTATGGCTACTATTTTTAGGTTAAATTGGGCTAAAATTGACTATATTTAGTGAAATCATCAGCTGTTTTTTTGCAACTATTTTCTTTCCCCTTCGAAATTTCTTTTTTCTGACCCACAGGGGGGTTTGGAGCGTTTTCGACGTTTTTGAGCCCAGCGGCGTCCCAAATGACCCCAGATCTTCGTTATTTCGCAGGAATGTACATAGCAACAATATCTAGAAAGGCATTTTTCAGATTTTGAATATTCGAATTTTAAGGGGTCTGAATATTCCAAAAACCCGTTTTTGCTTAGCATAAACCAAATTTTACATTTTCGAAGAAAACAGTACCGAGAAATCGATATTACGAAGTGAACTGTTGGTAATGCCTTCTTGAGAGTATTTCAAAGAAAGTAATTTCTGGATTTCTCGATATTCCATTCTGGAGGGGGTGCACGGAGGTTTGAATATTTACTCCCGTTTTTAGTTCTTGCATTCTAGTATCCACATTATTAATGTGATTGTTATGAAATTTTAGCATATTGTTCTTCACACAACTAGTGTGGCGGCAAGTGGTACGAAAATGATGGTCCGTGCGATTTTTGTGATACAATTATGAGGCTTGGTTTTTCTGAAAGGTATTAACATAACGAGTTCGAATCCGGTTGTTGGACCCCCCAAATATGCTGCAGAGGCGCGTGGCGGGGGGTTAAAAATGGCGGATCTCGGTTCGAAAACAGCCATTTCTTCAATACTTAACGCAATATAAAATATATTTCAAGCTTAAATAATAATTTATTACACATTTAAACGTATTAGTACCAGTGGTATTTTTTTGAATGGCGGGTAATACAGAAAAGCGGGTAATTCCGAATACCCTTGTTTTGGGAGTTTCCCGTCTTATTTTTCGTGTTATAATGATGACGATTGGTTTTTCTGAAAGGTATTAACAAGCTGAACACATATTTAAATGTTGGCAACGCCGAAAACTATGCAGGAAAGAGGGAATTCAAAATGGCCATCTTTTCAACGCACCGAAACGGAAATATCTACTTCGCTTAACGCAACCAAATATATTTTCCACCCTAATACATTTAAATATGTAATAAATTAATATTTAAGCTTGAAAAAATTTTTATATTACGATAAATATTGAAGAAATTGCTATTTTCCGAACCGAGATCCGCCATTTTGAACCCCCCGCCACGCGCCTCTGCTGCATATTTGTGGGGTCCAACAACCGGATTCGTACTCTTTATGTTAAGACCTTTCAGAAAAACCAAGCCTCATAATTGCATCACAAACATATATGCTATTAACTTATTATGAAAAACACAATAATATTGAAAAGTGATAGCGATTTTTATACATTAAGGTGGGTCGGAAAAAACGCCTTTGTTAAATTCGCTAACGGGTAGAGCATATTTTTGTCCAAATGAACTTCAATAAAACGTGTAAAAAATTTTGAGCTCGATACAATTTTTTCTGCTACTTCGTTTGTCGTCCCAAATTCGAACAAAAAAACCTCTTTTTTTTAAATTCCTTAAAGAAAATAATTGTTAGGAATTATCCACTTGCGGCTAGTGTGGAATTTTTTATCATATATCTTCATCAAAACGTGAAAAAAAAATTCAGCTTGATACCAGAAATCCTTCTTCAGAGACTTGTGCCAAAAAATTGGCAAATAAGCGAATTAATGCTATTTTTTTTTTAATTTTGTAAAAATCAGTTTCTTCAAAAATCCGCTTGTGATTAGTTTTGATGTTGGCCAAATAGCTTCAACAAACTTCAACACCTTTATCAAAACGTCATTAAATGACCAGAGACTATATTTCTGTGATGAGACTCTATTTCAACTGAGAATTGGCTGGTCTGATCAAGACAGATCATGGGCTTCTAAGATTATTTGTATCAGTTGTTATAATAGATAAAGTGATCTGAGTAAGTTCCCCTCGCCGTTTGCTACTCCAATGGTGTGAAGAAAAGCTCTAAATTAATACAGTGATTGGTATCTCTGTCTGGTGAACACGATGGTTTCCCCAATAAAATTAGGTATAAAATATTGTATCCCCACTTGAATTCTGTAATTGGTTCGGCAAAATTGAAGATCTGAAGCAGATCTGATATCAGAACGAAAAATTGACCCTGAAAAGTTCTATGTGGTTTTTAATGATTGAAAAAGATTTTTTACCTGTGTTTTTAAAAAAGAAACTGATTTTTACAGAATTTAAAATAATGTTAATTTGTTTATTTTCGAATCTTATGGTGCAAGTCGTTAGCAAAAGGAATTGTGAAAGGAAAGGAATTTTCATCTCGATAAAGCTGAAAATTTTTACTCGTTTTGCTGAAACTTACTTAAAACAACAACAAAACTAATCACAAGCCGATTTTTGAAGGAACTGATTTTTCCAAAATTAAAAAAAAATAGCATTAATTTGCTTATTTACCAATTTTTTGGCACAATAAGTCTCTGAAGAAGGATTTCTGGTATCAAGCTGAATTTTTTTTTAACGTTTTGATAAAAAGATACAGTAGAGCCCCGATTATCCGCGAGCGGAAGAACCGCGGTGCGGATTATCCGCGAGTGCCACGTACTGTATATGATAAAAAATTCCACAGTAGCCGCAAGTGGATAATTCCTAACACTTATTTTCTTTAAGTATTTAAAAAAAGTGGAGTTTTTTTTCGAATTTGGGACGACAAACGAAGTAGCAGAAGAAAATTATATCGAGCTCAAAATTTTTTACACGTTTTATTGAAGTTCATTTGGACAAAAATAGGCTCTACCCGTTAGCGCATTTAACATAGGCGTTTTTTCCGAACCACCTTAATGTACAAAAATCGCTATCACTTTTCAATATTATTGCGTTTTTTATAATAAGTTAATAGCATATATTTTTGTGATGCAGTTATGAGGCTTGGTTTTTCTGGAAGGTCTTAACATAATGAGTACGAATCCGGTTGTTGGACTCCACAAATATGCAGCAGAGGCGCGTGGCGGGGGGTTCAAAATGGCGGATCTCGGTTCAGAAAATAGCAATTTCTTCAATATTTATCGTAATATAAAAATTTTTTCAAGCTTAAATATTAATTTATTACATATTTAAATGTATTAGGGTGAAAAATATACTTGGTTGCGTTAAGCGAAATAGATATTTCCGTTTCGGTGAGTTGAAAAGTCGGCCATTTTGAATTCCCTCTTTCCTGCATAGTTTTTGGCGTTGCCAACATTTAAATATGTGTTCAGCTTGTTAATACCTTTCAGAAAAACCAATCGTCACCATTGTAACACGAAAAATAAGACGGGAAACTCCCAAAACAAGGGTATTCGGAATTACCCGCTTTTCTGTATTACCCGCCATTCAAAAAAATACCACTGGTACTAATACGTTTGAATGTGTAATAAATTATTATTTAAGCTTGAAATATATTTTATATTGCGTTAAGTATTGAAGAAATGGCTGTTTTTCGAACCGAGATCGGCCATTTTGAACCCCCCGCCACGCGCCTCTGCAGCATATTTGGGGGGTCCAACAACCGGATTCGTACTCGTCATGTTAACACCTTTCAGAAAAACCAAGCCACATAATTGTATCACAAAAATCGCACGGAAGACCACATGCCGCCACACTAAACCAGGAAAGTTAGCGAAAAAGAATTTTTAAAATCAATGCATTCCAAGCAGCATTTTTCGGTTTTTTTCTAAATTCTTAAGCTTAGCCTTCAATTTTAAATTGATAACGGTTATTGCTCCTTCCAGGTGATGCAAAACCTCTATTGTTGGAAATATTTATTTAAAAATGTTTTACAACAGGTGAATTTTTTAAAACTTTGATAAAGAAATAATTTTTGAAGATTAAATAATTTTTTTATGATAACCATAAACCGTTCCACTGAAATATTTTATTCTTTTTTCTATTCAATCAAATTTAAGTATTTCCAGCAAAGTTCAAATTAAACAATATTTTATCAGAGGCATTTTCAGTGTCGATTCAAATGATGTTTACTTTTATTTCATGTTTGAAATTTCTTTCAATGAATGAGTTGATGATAAATAAACAAAGGGGGGTTCAGGGGGTCTCTCCCTGATTTAAAAAAAAATCTCACTATTAAAAAATGGTTATAATATTAAAAAATGGTTATAAAAACTTTAATTCTAAACCGTGTTTTTAAGGTTTTGTTTAACATCTTAAAAAGTATGTGTATTGAATTACTTTTTATTTAAAATTGAGCGGGATGAGGGGGAAATAAGTTTTATCTATAGAAATTGGTATTCAATAATAACCTTTATTGTGAAGCGAAGGTGGAGAGATTTGCCTCAATTATACATTTATACCAATTGCAGAAATGGATGGAGGGAGCAAAGGACATTAAAGAGAAAAAAAAATAAGGGGTTTCAGAAGGTCCCATGACTTTTTTTCAATTTTGAAAAAATACTCTTTAAAAACGGGGATGGGGATTTCACACATTAAATCTAAACAGGTGGTATTTTTAAAGGTTTTTTTTACAGCTTAACGAAGTGGTATATGGCATCAAAAAAGAATCCTAGCGGGAAGACTGTTGACTATTGCATCTAAACGATAATTCTTATTTATTTTAACACACACAGTTTTTGATAAGCCTTTTATCCCCCGAGCAACGGCGGGCATATCAGCTAGTTCTTGATAAAATTCAATATTTTCTTTGAAACACGATTGAATTTAGGTTCATTTGACTCTTTTATTTGAATTGAACATTTGAATGGCTTGATACAGATTTTCGTTTCTTGTTTTTAATATCTGAATGTCAATTAATTCTTATATAACTTATTTAATTGTATAGCATCTAGAACTCCTGTTTTATTCAGGCACCAAAATTATTTAACAAACCCCAAATTCCTTTACTCTGTATCTCCTCTCCACCTTCCCCTAAGAACCCTACTTTGAGAACTTTTAATTTACAGTATTTTTCTCTTTTAGGGTTGGAGATGGTAATCTTCTTCCTGGATTAGAACTGGGAGTTAGGACCATGAGGAAAGGAGAATATGCTCGATTTATTGTCGATTCTTCATATGCTTATGGAGAAATGGGGTGCCCACCTCGCATACCTGGTGGTGCCTCGATTCTATATGAAGTACAAATGCTTAGTTTCATCCCGGCGAAAGACGTCATTGAGTTTGAAGACATGACCCCGGAAGAACAGAAGAAGGCCCCGTTCGAGAAAATAACTTCGGTGTTTCAGTGTGAAAACACAGTCGCAAATGAGTTGTTTCGTAAGCGGTCTTACAAGCAGGCCATTGCACGCTACAGGAAAGTAGTCAAGGTGCTAGAAGATGTTTCAGTCAAGGATGAAGCGGAGGATGACAAAAGAAACGAGTACTTACTGAAGCTGTACTTAAATTTAGCTCAGTGTTACCTTTCAATGCAGAACCCGCAAAAAACGATCATTTATGCAGATTTGGCTTTGAAGATAAATCCAAACCATGTTAAAGGCCTGTATCGGATGGGTTATGCATTGTTCCTTTTGGAAGAGTACCCGCGGGCTGAATATTTCCTGAACAAGGCCAAGCAGCATAAACCTTATGAGAAAAGTATCACTACAGCTATTGTGAAACTCCAGCAAAAGCGCCAGCTTTATGATGATTGGGAAAAGAAGTTTTGCCGAAACATGTTTGGACCGATTCCAGAGAAAAAGTCGCCAAGAACGAAGGATCAAGAAGAGTTCTTCTTATGCGTCTGTGAAGAAGTCGATTGCTTCTTGAAAACAGATGAGACCGAACTTGAGTTTCCTTCTGGCCTCACAGAGGAACAGTTGGATATTTTGAAAGATGTTGCTCAAGAGAAAGATCTGGCCTTTGTGAGTAAAATTATGATGGGCCGTAAGATAAACAAACTGGCGAAAAAGAAAAATTCACTGTGAACATTTTAATTTATCATTTTAAAATGTTAAAACTTATTTTGTACAAATACTTTAATTTTGTAGTATCATTTTGTACAAATGTTAAGTTCAACATTTTCATTGAATATAACCATCTTTATTATGAATATAATCATGTTTCGAAAATGTGCTTCCATCATAATTTTGTAAATTCATTCACTGGAAATGCAAGAATGGTTACTGTATATACCAATCTTTTATATAATGTTTATATCATTCTTAGTTCTTCATGAAATTTCCAATTGCATATTTTTTTTAAAATAAATGTCAACATACAGTTTGTAGTTAATGTTATTGTGTGATTTTATCAAATTTAAACACCAGGCCCGTGCTGGGTACCTTCAGAGGGCGGTGGACAAAGGGTGAAAGGGCACCGCTATAAATTATATTAGTAAAAAACCCGTAATTTTCTGTTATGGTACCTTATTGGCGACGTTTTACAAATTACTTTTCACATTGAGCAATATACTGCTATTTGAGATGTTTTGATTGTTTTTTATTTTAATATTTGATTTTTGTTACATTAGATTTTTAGTGACACTATTTTAAAATGGATAATCAGTCATCTTATTAAGAATAACATTGAACCCTATAATTAATGAAAAACTGATAGCTGATTTCCGTTTTTTACCATTTTGCATATGCACTTATACGCATTTTACATTTATTTTGGTGCACTTAATTTCAAAATTTTGTCAACAATGTGAATCCCAAGTAAAATTGGAGGGACTTGGGGTCCTCCCTCCACCAGAAGAATTTTGAAACTTCCCCCACAAAATCGAGATTTAGCTTATTTTGAGACCTTTTGGATTACATCACCAAAAGAGGACCACTCCTTGTAAGTAAGATAATTTTCAAGGAAAAACAGTATATAATGGATTTAAAAATTTCGAGGGGGGTTCGGGGTCTTTCCTCAAACAAAAGTTTTGAATATTTACTTTTAAAAGTATTGTTTTGACTCATTTTGGGACCCTATGGGTTACACCCGGAGAGAACTGCAACTTGTAAGTTGCATTAAAATAAAACTAATAAATTTCACTGCAGCTGCAATAAAGAAGGGCGCTCTGAAAACACTGCCTGGTCTTCCCCTATCAAAGTATGCATTTTTTTTTTTTTTTTGCAAATCAACACCTTTCCCTAGCATTCCACGTGTTTATTTAAACTAAGGGCCAAATAAAAAATCAACGTTGTGGCCTTATACAATTTTGTAACTCATGTTTGACAGAAAGTAGCCTTAAAATAAGAGAAACATTATTTTTTGCGTGTAAAAACAGGAGCGTCCCTGCCCTCACGCTTTCTAAGGTATTACTTGTTTTGGCGTGTTGAACCACTAGGGTGTATCGAAAAAAAAACTTTTTATTATGAAATTTTATTGATTTTAATTTATGAAAACTTAAATTTTATCTAAAATTTTACCATCATACATACACTTATTAAAATTGCAAAAAAACGTTTTTTATGTTATAACCACAATATCCATGGAAAAATTACCTAGGCAAATGCCTCAAAGGTTTTTAACAAGACTTTAAAAAAAAGGTCAATTTTTGAGGCCAAAAAAATTTGAAAAAAAAAAAATTATTATTAAAAATAAATAAATTAATATTGTAAGTAAAATAAATTAATTTACTGTCCGATTTTCTTCCAATTTTAGTATGTCATTATTTAAGTCATGTCTAAGGTAAAACCGTTGCAGATTCTTCTGTTTCAGTTATTATTTCGTGGTTTTTGAGCGATGTTTTATTTTTTTCAACTATCCAATTTTTGTCAAATAATTTTTAAAAATTCATATTTTAATTTTTTTTTAAATTTAAAGTGGAATGTTCGTATTTCGTATTCAGCACTGAAAAATAGCATATAAACATGCATCATAAGTCTCGATTGCTATTAATTGATTTTTTGAAAATTTTTATGATCATTTTTTTAAAAATAAAAAAAAATTAAACTTCCCGTGGACCTATTTTGTCCGAATTTTAGTATGTTATTATTGAGGTCATTCCCAAGTAAAAACCGTTCGGAAACCACAGGAATTTAAACAAATGTGTAGGTAAGTGAAAAACTCTAGTCCAAAAGGCGTCATATCGGTCACAAGACTTTAAAATTTTATTTAAAAAAATTGAAAGTTGTTAAAGTTCTATTTTTGCTCAAATATTAAAGAATATGCATAGAAGAACATATTAAAAATACTTCTTAAGGATTTATTGGTTAATATATCTCCCAAAATTTACTACGAAAGTCGTCGTTCACCCATAGAATAATGATATCAGCTGGTTTGCTTTACTTGATATAGCATAATATAAACAAGATTCGTAGCGCCACCTAGCGAGTGCTTGCGCCGCCAATACGGTCATCTGTGAGCCCCTTTGTGATTAAATTATCAAAAGTCTCATTTTTTTCCCTTGGGAAAATGTAATTTCAATGTTGTCACACTCAAAGGTCTGAACCACACGTCCACGGCCATTGCGTGAATGGAAATCGAAAAGCACGGAATATTGTATAAGTTAGGGGTTATTTTGGCGCTGGGATCGTGTCACATCAGGACAGGCGGAGAAAAAAAGCATTTTCAATCACATGACTCGGAAATTAGCAACTTTTTTCCTGTCCTCCACGTCGTCAAAAGCAACGTCATGTGCGAATGCTCTATAGTCCTCCGAAAGGACAGATTGAATGAACGTCACAGCCAATTAAAATTTTGTACACAAAAATGTACTGCCTCATACAAAACATACAGGATTCACCGCGTCACCTAGTGAGCGCTTGTGTAAGCGGCTCTGTGACCTAAATATCCTTTTTAGATTTCCGATAGGCAAGAGAGGGTTTACAACTAAACCCTACACTTGCACTTCCGTTCCGCATTTTTTGCATGCATCAAGATTCACGCTCAAGCAAGTTCAAGCATTTCTCTATTGACGTGGACCGTGTTTCTTGCCGTTGTGTTTACTGTTTGTGCATATAGTTTCTAACAAGATGACCACCTCAGTGTCTGCCAGGTATGTTTAATCTTTTAATTTTCTGTATTATTGATCTTTTTAATTACATTTTTGTCTCCATGCGTTCCCCTTACCTTACCTTACAAATTCAGTTAGATTTAAAAAGATGACGGAAAACGTGCGAGTTCTCCATTGGTAAATGGCCATAATTTCTATAATATTGTTAATAAACTCTAAAAAAACCACGTGTTCGATAACTTAAGAAATTCAATGGAACGACCACTGTAATATACCTGCAACGATTAAAGTTTATTAATTTTCAATTAATTAGTGTCATAGAGAAGGAGGCATCATTTTTTTATACGGCTAATTGGTGTTATTATGTATTATTTTAGTTGCAAGCACATTGATGATTTTGCATTTTAAATTATTGTTATATCATCAAAAGGTGACAAACTACCTATGGACTTGTATTAATATTAAAAAATTTTCAATCTCATTCTTTTTGTTAGCTTATTTGCATTTAAGAGTTATTAAGAAAAAGTTAAGCCTAAAAACCACATGCTTTTTGAATAAACCTAATATTGTTCAGATATGTTGCTATTGGGATGTGAGTGACTTAGTATCATCCAATTTCTCTAATAAATTATGACAGCAATAATTTTAATTGTTTTCAATTATTTTATTATCTATTTTATAATATTGGTGCTGGATCAACAACATAAATAGAATTAATTTTTATAAGTAATATTAACGAAAATGATGCTAGATGGGAATATTGAGCCATAGCAAATCTTGTGGTTTTAAAAAAATAATGTTAATTAAAAAGTAACTTACTTTATTTATTTATTATGCAAAGCTATTTTGCTAGTCAGTTTTCATTTTACCTTTTAAAATGCTTTTTTCTTTAGCTGCTCTATTTAAAGCTACTTTTTCAAAGTTTTTAGTAATATCATACGTAATTGACAAATGATGCAGTACCTATTTTTAATTTGATATGGTGTTGAATTTTCAGTTTATATTTTTTAAATGCTATCTTTTTAAAATGTTTAAGAAATTTTGCTTTAGTAGGCGTATTTAGAGTTGTTGAAAGCAACCTTCATCATGGCTCATGGAGATACTTGAGCTACAATGAAAGGGAAAATGTGAATAGTGTTTATACATAGAAACATGATCTAAATAAAAATTATTACCACTTAGTTTTAGAGGGAAAATATCAAAACCAGGGTTTTCAACCTGCCCAAAAAAACAAATAAACCCACCTGGGTTGTTTAATTATAAAATATAAGCAAAATCTTATAAATCCCAACAAACTTATCTTTGCAGTGTAAGGATACATTTACCTTCGGTAGTAAAAAAGTTATGGAATAAATTTGTTATATTGCTATTTCCAAAATCCTGTGGGTAAATTTTTTTTTTCGATTTCAAACTTTCATACCCCCACATTTTGTGCTAAAGGGCATTTAAATATGGTGTCCAATTGTTTAAGTAAAAATATTAATATTAACAGACTGCTCAAGAGCATCAAAAAATTACATTAACATCTAATAAAGATTTTGAAACAAAAATAATAGTACTAACAGAAACTGCACAAAATCTTAAAAAAAAATCTTTTTTTTAATGCAAATCAAATTTTAATTCAAAATTATTTTTTGAAATTCAATACATGTACTCTTACTCTTATATTGTGCCTAGAGGCATTAAAAAATCACATAAAAAACTTTGTTTCATATTTTGAGTTAAGCGATTCTAAAGTATGAAAATATTAATTTTATCTAAACTGATCACTAATTCTGTATAAAAAATAATGTTAATTAAAAAGAGACTTACTTTATTTATGTATTATGCAAGGCTATTTTACTAGTCAGTTTTCATTTTACCTTTTAAAATGCTTTTTTCTTTAGCTGCTCTATTTAAAGCTACTTTTTCAAAGTTTTTAGTAATATCATACGTAATTGACGAATGATGCAGTACCTTACAAACATTTTTTAAATTTATTTGACACCTTTTTTGTAAATTTGTGCAAAATGCGAAAATGAAATGTTTTTTGATGCCCTTGAGCAATTTGTAAATATTATTTTTGCTTCAAATTTTTTACACCTTTTTCTAATGCCTTTGGGCTCAAAATAAGGGTGTATTTAATTAGTTCTCTGGCCACACAACCCGGCTTTCTGAACTATAATTGAAAATATACTTAATCGGATTCAGTTCTTATAACGATTAGATATATAATATCTTTTCTTTCAGACAAGTGCAAGAAGGTGTTGTATTTGAAATCCCACATGGAGATGATTCTTCTGATGAAAACTGTTTTGACGATGAAATTTTCGATACGTATAAAAGGGACATGCAGAATTTAGCTAGAAGAAACAAGTACAAGAGTGGAGTTGCATCTTTTGCTGATATTAAAAAGCATATGAAACCTATTACTGAGGATGAATTAGTACTGAAAGAGGTATGGTATTTGATTGTTGTTTTACTATCATCCTTGTTCTGTTTTTTGCATTAACAATAACATACCAGTTTTAGTACTGAGTTAACGCCTTTTGATGAAATGCTGGTCTAAAAGTCAGTTAGCAGGCGAGAGCACCAAGTCTTTTGGTAAATGAAAAATAAATACCAGAGTATCTAATCTAGTGTTGCTTCTATCTAGTATCTAATCTAGTGTCTTTTGATTGTTTTGATATTGTTGCATATAATTTGTACAAATTTGTCAGGGGCGTCATTTCAGTTTTTGGTTGGGGGGGGCAAGGATTTTTTTTAAGTGAGGCCGAGCCATGCCGTAACCAGACTTGTTTTTTCTTTTGGGGGGGGGTGACTCAACATCATACGTTCTAAGTAAAAATGGGGGGTCTGGGGGTCACCCCCAGAAAAATTTTTAAATTTTGCTTCATTTTTACAACATTTAAGTTACATCCGAAGAGAACAGCCCCTTGTAAACCACATAATTTCTAGAGAAAAAAGTTACAAATAAACGTCAAAGTTTCAAGGGGAGCCGGAGGTCCTCCCTCAGAATTGTTTTTGAAAATTTCCCTTTAAACTAGGGTTTTATCTCCCTTGCAACCTCGTTGGGGAGCACCCAGAGGGAACTGCTTGTTGTGAGTGGCAGAATTTTAAGGAAAATATACTGTATAACATAATATATATATAAAAATTTTAAAGGGGGGTCTGGGGGTCCTCCCCCTGAAAGGTTTTTGAAATTTGCCTCTTTAAAGTAGTGTTTCAGCTCATTTTGAGGTCCTTTGGGTTACATTCAAAAAGAACAGTTCCTTGTAAAGCATAGAATTTTCTAGGGGAAAAAAAGTTATAAATAAACGTAAAATTTTCAAGGGGGGGCGGAGATCCTCCCCCAGTAAAAATTTTTGAAAATTCCCCTTTAAACCAGACTCCTAGGGGCTTCAAACTCTTTGGTTCCCAAAGGGAACTGCTTCTTGTAAGCGGCAGAATTTTCAAGGGAGACAAATTGTATAACAGACATCAAAGGTCAGGAGGGGGATTGGGGGTTCTCCCCCAGAAAATTTTGAAATTAGACCCTCAAAAGTAGTGCTTTAACTGCTTTTGGTATGTTTTGAGTTAAATCTGTTGCTCCTTGTGGAAGTTACAAAATTTTCCAGGGACTCTCAGCAATTTTTCACTTAAGAATGGAAACCTTGTGGGGGGGGGCAATTGTCCCCCCTAAATGACGCCCATGAAATTCGTCAATAAACTTGACTAATCCGAAAGTGACAATAGGTTTAATTCAGAGCCATTGGAGAGAGCCTGAGAAGTAATTTTTGCCCAAGTTTATAAAGAAAAAAAATTACAAACCTAATTGTTATTTGTGACAAACAAGTATTTATTTTGTTATAATCAAAATTCAGTGAAAACTACAGATCTATGCCAGAAAAAGAAAATGAGATTTCTTCCTGAATACCTGGAAATTAGCTTTTCCTTGCATTTTGATTGATGGGGAGGAAAACAACATATCATGATAAAATCAGCAATTTTCACTAAAAATCCCATTTTTGCTTATAATTACATCTAAGTTCTTGCTTATGAAATTAAGCTAATTTTTAATAACCATGACAAATTGTTAAAGTTTTGGCAATTTATTTAAATATTTGATGTTCAAAACAACTTAGTGATATTTAATGGGTCAATTAATAGTATTGAACCAAATTTAGCTTAATTTTGGACAAAACAAATTGTGTTCTGGGGAAATATTGGGCCTTAAAACATTTTCTGCACCCCTGCACTAGGCTTTTTTTGGACCCAAATTTTTTTCTATGCCTTTTACACGAGAATATTTAAGTCAAATTTTAACCTTCATGCATTTATAGGTTAGGATTAATACTTATATCCTAGCGAAAAGGTGGGTTCTCTTCTAAATTATTTAACTCTGGACCTTTCAGAGTGACCTTTTCTATTTACAAATCGTAAAAAGCCCTTAACTAAAAGCAATTCATAGCACTTAAAATTTAGATTTGAGAGATCTCATCTATGTTGATGATATAGTACATTTAATTTTTATAGAAAATTCATGGGACTAATTTGCTAATTAAAAATGTTAGAGTTATCCAAGTTTCACTGTTTTAACAGGTAAATATTTCTATCTGTTATCACTAAACATCAATGTTTCTTTACAGGATTTGAAGCATGGCATTGGTATTGTAGTCCCTGAAGATTCCCTCATCTCATTTCATTATGAAGCTTTTGTTGAAGGCAGGGCTGATCCTTTTGACTCAACCAGGATTAGGGATAAACCTTACAAGTGTTTGTAAGTACTAGTTCTCTTCTCTTAGGCACACTTTTTGAGTGTAATGGTGCCCACTATTATCAGCTAATAAATGAAGTTTGAGGGTGACCTCCCAGGGGTCGATTCAGCTGAAGATCGGGGCTGTTGCCCCTTCACAAAATTCCACCTGCTAAAAACGGACCCTTCACAAAATTCAAATTCTTAAAACGACCCTTTCTCAAAATTCAAATTAGATTTAATCATTATTTGCAAAAAAAAAAAAAAATCGCAAGATCTTGTTTGTTATAAATCAAAAAGTTTTTTATGATAATTTAGAAAATTATAATATAATTTGACTTCAATATTTCTCAAAAATATTTTCTCTTTCACTAAAATTGGCCCCAAAAATTAAAACCTTGAATGACCCCTGCATAGCTGCCAAGTACTCCGATTTTATCGGAGTTATTCCTATTTTTGGTTTCTTCTCCGATAATTCGATTTTTCCCTAAAAACTCCGATTTTCGCGATTTTTTAACCCTTTCGGAACTTTGTTGCAATCGTAATAAAAAAAAAACAATTTTAATTTCTAAAAGCCTTTAGAGTTATTTCAAGGTGTCTACTAGAAAGTCCTGAAATCGCATTACAGTCCTAAATTTCAATGAAAGATTGCGAATTTTCATTTATGCTTCGGAACTTTTGCCTGTAAAGTTGGCTTTTTGCATTTCCATGACGGGTTGAAAAAAAAAACTTGACGTTCGCGATCGCGTTTTTCTTTCTTCGCGTTGATGTCTTTAGTTTTAAATAAAAAGCTTGTTTTTGGAGAAAGTGTTAACTAATAGAAGGCTAATTACAAAATTAAAAGAAAACAAAGAGAAATTATCATTTGAATAAAACTCAGTTAAGAGTTTAAATATCAAACAAAGAATTACAAATGGTAAACAGTATGGAGAAATTCGGTTGTGTAGACTGTAGATGATATGTATATGAAAATATTAAGTTAAATTCTATTACTTAAGTATTATTAAATTTTTTTATCTGAATTATTTGTGCTTAGTAGTTCAAATATTAACTAAAAGAGCAGCTTAAGTTTTAAAATAGGTGGGTAGGCTTTCATATGTAGTCCGTGAAAGTACTCCTATTTTTTCCCCCATCAGGTTGGCAGCTATGCCCCTGCATCCACTGTATTCTGTGATCATCCCTCTCAAACATGGCTTACAACTTGGGCACCAATTAACCTCAAATGTGTGCATTTTAATACTGTTAAACGAGGTGATATTTCAACACAGCACAGTTCTAATTTACAAAATGACATGATCCTAAAATTTAGGAATAAATCTAATTGTCTTTCAAAGGCAACTTGAACATAATTAAAAATTAAACTTTGAAAATAAATCTGAACATTTCACAAGCCAAATTTGATGTGTAACACAGGAACTCAATCAGGGCTTCCATAGGCTACTAAAGTGACTATTTTATGGGTTTGGCAATTATGGCTACTATTTTTAGGTTAAATTGGGCTAAAATTGACTATATTTAGTGAAATCATCAGCTGTTTTTTTGCAACTATTTTCTTTCCCCTTCGAAATTTCTTTTTTCTGACCCACAGGGGGGTTTGGAGCGTTTTCGACGTTTTTGAGCCCAGCGGCGTCCCAAATGACCCCAGATCTTCGTTATTTCGCAGGAAGGTACATAGCAACAATATCTAGAAAGGCATTTTTCAGATTTTGAATATTCGAATTTTAAGGGGTCTGAATATTCCAAAAACCCGTTTTTGCTTAGCATAAACCAAATTTTACATTTTCGAAGAAAACAGTACCGAGAAATCGATATTACGAAGTGAACTGTTGGTAATGCCTTCTTGAGAGTATTTCAAAGAAAGTAATTTCTGGATTTCTCGATATTCCATTCTGGAGGGGGTGCACGGAGGTTTGAATATTTACTCCCGTTTTTAGTTCTTGCATTCTAGTATCCACATTATTAATGTGATTGTTATGAAATTTTAGCATATTGTTCTTCACACAACTAGTGTGGCGGCAAGTGGTACGAAAATGATGGTCCGTGCGATTTTTGTGATACAATTATGAGGCTTGGTTTTTCTGAAAGGTATTAACATAACGAGTTCGAATCCGGTTGTTGGACCCCCCAAATATGCTGCAGAGGCGCGTGGCGGGGGGTTAAAAATGGCGGATCTCGGTTCGAAAACAGCCATTTCTTCAATACTTAACGCAATATAAAATATATTTCAAGCTTAAATAATAATTTATTACACATTTAAACGTATTAGTACCAGTGGTATTTTTTTGAATGGCGGGTAATACAGAAAAGCGGGTAATTCCGAATACCCTTGTTTTGGGAGTTTCCCGTCTTATTTTTCGTGTTATAATGATGACGATTGGTTTTTCTGAAAGGTATTAACAAGCTGAACACATATTTAAATGTTGGCAACGCCAAAAACTATGCAGGAAAGAGGGAATTCAAAATGGCCATCTTTTCAACGCACCGAAACGGAAATATCTACTTCGCTTAACGCAACCAAATATATTTTCCACCCTAATACATTTAAATATGTAATAAATTAATATTTAAGCTTGAAAAAATTTTTATATTACGATAAATATTGAAGAAATTGCTATTTTCCGAACCGAGATCCGCCATTTTGAACCCCCCGCCACGCGCCTCTGCTGCATATTTGTGGGGTCCAACAACCGGATTCGTACTCTTTATGTTAAGACCTTTCAGAAAAACCAAGCCTCATAATTGCATCACAAACATATATGCTATTAACTTATTATGAAAAACACAATAATATTGAAAAGTGATAGCGATTTTTATACATTAAGGTGGGTCGGAAAAAACGCCTTTGTTAAATTCGCTAACGGGTAGAGCATATTTTTGTCCAAATGAACTTCAATAAAACGTGTAAAAAATTTTGAGCTCGATACAATTTTTTCTGCTACTTCGTTTGTCGTCCCAAATTCGAACAAAAAAACCTCTTTTTTTTAAATTCCTTAAAGAAAATAATTGTTAGGAATTATCCACTTGCGGCTAGTGTGGAATTTTTTATCATATATCTTCATCAAAACGTGAAAAAAAAATTCAGCTTGATACCAGAAATCCTTCTTCAGAGACTTGTGCCAAAAAATTGGCAAATAAGCGAATTAATGCTATTTTTTTTTTAATTTTGTAAAAATCAGTTTCTTCAAAAATCCGCTTGTGATTAGTTTTGATGTTGGCCAAATAGCTTCAACAAACTTCAACACCTTTATCAAAACGTCATTAAATGACCAGAGACTATATTTCTGTGATGAGACTCTATTTCAACTGAGAATTGGCTGGTCTGATCAAGACAGATCATGGGCTTCTAAGATTATTTGTATCAGTTGTTATAATAGATAAAGTGATCTGAGTAAGTTCCCCTCGCCGTTTGCTACTCCAATGGTGTGAAGAAAAGCTCTAAATTAATACAGTGATTGGTATCTCTGTCTGGTGAACACGATGGTTTCCCCAATAAAATTAGGTATAAAATATTGTATCCCCACTTGAATTCTGTAATTGGTTCGGCAAAATTGAAGATCTGAAGCAGATCTGATATCAGAACGAAAAATTGACCCTGAAAAGTTCTATGTGGTTTTTAATGATTGAAAAAGATTTTTTACCTGTGTTTTTAAAAAAGAAACTGATTTTTACAGAATTTAAAATAATGTTAATTTGTTTATTTTCGAATCTTATGGTGCAAGTCGTTAGCAAAAGGAATTGTGAAAGGAAAGGAATTTTCATCTCGATAAAGCTGAAAATTTTTACTCGTTTTGCTGAAACTTACTTAAAACAACAACAAAACTAATCACAAGCCGATTTTTGAAGGAACTGATTTTTCCAAAATTAAAAAAAAATAGCATTAATTTGCTTATTTACCAATTTTTTGGCACAATAAGTCTCTGAAGAAGGATTTCTGGTATCAAGCTGAATTTTTTTTTAACGTTTTGATAAAAAGATACAGTAGAGCCCCGATTATCCGCGAGCGGAAGAACCGCGGTGCGGATTATCCGCGAGTGCCACGTACTGTATATGATAAAAAATTCCACAGTAGCCGCAAGTGGATAATTCCTAACACTTATTTTCTTTAAGTATTTAAAAAAAGTGGAGTTTTTTTCGAATTTGGGACGACAAACGAAGTAGCAGAAGAAAATTATATCGAGCTCAAAATTTTTTACACGTTTTATTGAAGTTCATTTGGACAAAAATAGGCTCTACCCGTTAGCGCATTTAACATAGGCGTTTTTTCCGAACCACCTTAATGTACAAAAATCGCTATCACTTTTCAATATTATTGCGTTTTTTATAATAAGTTAATAGCATATATTTTTGTGATGCAGTTATGAGGCTTGGTTTTTCTGGAAGGTCTTAACATAATGAGTACGAATCCGGTTGTTGGACTCCACAAATATGCAGCAGAGGCGCGTGGCGGGGGGTTCAAAATGGCGGATCTCGGTTCAGAAAATAGCAATTTCTTCAATATTTATCGTAATATAAAAATTTTTTCAAGCTTAAATATTAATTTATTACATATTTAAATGTATTAGGGTGAAAAATATACTTGGTTGCGTTAAGCGAAATAGATATTTCCGTTTCGGTGAGTTGAAAAGTCGGCCATTTTGAATTCCCTCTTTCCTGCATAGTTTTTGGCGTTGCCAACATTTAAATATGTGTTCAGCTTGTTAATACCTTTCAGAAAAACCAATCGTCACCATTGTAACACGAAAAATAAGACGGGAAACTCCCAAAACAAGGGTATTCGGAATTACCCGCTTTTCTGTATTACCCGCCATTCAAAAAAATACCACTGGTACTAATACGTTTGAATGTGTAATAAATTATTATTTAAGCTTGAAATATATTTTATATTGCGTTAAGTATTGAAGAAATGGCTGTTTTTCGAACCGAGATCGGCCATTTTGAACCCCCCGCCACGCGCCTCTGCAGCATATTTGGGGGGTCCAACAACCGGATTCGTACTCGTCATGTTAACACCTTTCAGAAAAACCAAGCCACATAATTGTATCACAAAAATCGCACGGAAGACCACATGCCGCCACACTAAACCAGGAAAGTTAGCGAAAAAGAATTTTTAAAATCAATGCATTCCAAGCAGCATTTTTCGGTTTTTTTCTAAATTCTTAAGCTTAGCCTTCAATTTTAAATTGATAACGGTTATTGCTCCTTCCAGGTGATGCAAAACCTCTATTGTTGGAAATATTTATTTAAAAATGTTTTACAACAGGTGAATTTTTTAAAACTTTGATAAAGAAATAATTTTTGAAGATTAAATAATTTTTTTATGATAACCATAAACCGTTCCACTGAAATATTTTATTCTTTTTTCTATTCAATCAAATTTAAGTATTTCCAGCAAAGTTCAAATTAAACAATATTTTATCAGAGGCATTTTCAGTGTCGATTCAAATGATGTTTACTTTTATTTCATGTTTGAAATTTCTTTCAATGAATGAGTTGATGATAAATAAACAAAGGGGGGTTCAGGGGGTCTCTCCCTGATTTAAAAAAAAATCTCACTATTAAAAAATGGTTATAATATTAAAAAATGGTTATAAAAACTTTAATTCTAAACCGTGTTTTTAAGGTTTTGTTTAACATCTTAAAAAGTATGTGTATTGAATTACTTTTTATTTAAAATTGAGCGGGATGAGGGGGAAATAAGTTTTATCTATAGAAATTGGTATTCAATAATAACCTTTATTGTGAAGCGAAGGTGGAGAGATTTGCCTCAATTATACATTTATACCAATTGCAGAAATGGATGGAGGGAGCAAAGGACATTAAAGAGAAAAAAAAATAAGGGGTTTCAGAAGGTCCCATGACTTTTTTTCTATTTTGAAAAAATACTCTTTAAAAACGGGGATGGGGATTTCACACATTAAATCTAAACAGGTGGTATTTTTAAAGGTTTTTTTTACAGCTTAACGAAGTGGTATATGGCATCAAAAAAGAATCCTAGCGGGAAGACTGTTGACTATTGCATCTAAACGATAATTCTTATTTATTTTAACACACACAGTTTTTGATAAGCCTTTTATCCCCCGAGCAACGGCGGGCATATCAGCTAGTTCTTGATAAAATTCAATATTTTCTTTGAAACACGATTGAATTTAGGTTCATTTGACTCTTTTATTTGAATTGAACATTTGAATGGCTTGATACAGATTTTCGTTTCTTGTTTTTAATATCTGAATGTCAATTAATTCTTATATAACTTATTTAATTGTATAGCATCTAGAACTCCTGTTTTATTCAGGCACCAAAATTATTTAACAAACCCCAAATTCCTTTACTCTGTATCTCCTCTCCACCTTCCCCTAAGAACCCTACTTTGAGAACTTTTAATTTACAGTATTTTTCTCTTTTAGGGTTGGAGATGGTAATCTTCTTCCTGGATTAGAACTGGGAGTTAGGACCATGAGGAAAGGAGAATATGCTCGATTTATTGTCGATTCTTCATATGCTTATGGAGAAATGGGGTGCCCACCTCGCATACCTGGTGGTGCCTCGATTCTATATGAAGTACAAATGCTTAGTTTCATCCCGGCGAAAGACGTCATTGAGTTTGAAGACATGACCCCGGAAGAACAGAAGAAGGCCCCGTTCGAGAAAATAACTTCGGTGTTTCAGTGTGAAAACACAGTCGCAAATGAGTTGTTTCGTAAGCGGTCTTACAAGCAGGCCATTGCACGCTACAGGAAAGTAGTCAAGGTGCTAGAAGATGTTTCAGTCAAGGATGAAGCGGAGGATGACAAAAGAAACGAGTACTTACTGAAGCTGTACTTAAATTTAGCTCAGTGTTACCTTTCAATGCAGAACCCGCAAAAAACGATCATTTATGCAGATTTGGCTTTGAAGATAAATCCAAACCATGTTAAAGGCCTGTATCGGATGGGTTATGCATTGTTCCTTTTGGAAGAGTACCCGCGGGCTGAATATTTCCTGAACAAGGCCAAGCAGCATAAACCTTATGAGAAAAGTATCACTACAGCTATTGTGAAACTCCAGCAAAAGCGCCAGCTTTATGATGATTGGGAAAAGAAGTTTTGCCGAAACATGTTTGGACCGATTCCAGAGAAAAAGTCGCCAAGAACGAAGGATCAAGAAGAGTTCTTCTTATGCGTCTGTGAAGAAGTCGATTGCTTCTTGAAAACAGATGAGACCGAACTTGAGTTTCCTTCTGGCCTCACAGAGGAACAGTTGGATATTTTGAAAGATGTTGCTCAAGAGAAAGATCTGGCCTTTGTGAGTAAAATTATGATGGGCCGTAAGATAAACAAACTGGCGAAAAAGAAAAATTCACTGTGAACATTTTAATTTATCATTTTAAAATGTTAAAACTTATTTTGTACAAATACTTTAATTTTGTAGTATCATTTTGTACAAATGTTAAGTTCAACATTTTCATTGAATATAACCATCTTTATTATGAATATAATCATGTTTCGAAAATGTGCTTCCATCATAATTTTGTAAATTCATTCACTGGAAATGCAAGAATGGTTACTGTATATACCAATCTTTTATATAATGTTTATATCATTCTTAGTTCTTCATGAAATTTCCAATTGCATATTTTTTTTAAAATAAATGTCAACATACAGTTTGTAGTTAATGTTATTGTGTGATTTTATCAAATTTAAACACCAGGCCCGTGCTGGGTACCTTCAGAGGGCGGTGGACAAAGGGTGAAAGGGCACCGCTATAAATTATATTAGTAAAAAACCCGTAATTTTCTGTTATGGTACCTTATTGGCGACGTTTTACAAATTACTTTTCACATTGAGCAATATACTGCTATTTGAGATGTTTTGATTGTTTTTTATTTTAATATTTGATTTTTGTTACATTAGATTTTTAGTGACACTATTTTAAAATGGATAATCAGTCATCTTATTAAGAATAACATTGAACCCTATAATTAATGAAAAACTGATAGCTGATTTCCGTTTTTTACCATTTTGCATATGCACTTATACGCATTTTACATTTATTTTGGTGCACTTAATTTCAAAATTTTGTCAACAATGTGAATCCCAAGTAAAATTGGAGGGACTTGGGGTCCTCCCTCCACCAGAAGAATTTTGAAACTTCCCCCACAAAATCGAGATTTAGCTTATTTTGAGACCTTTTGGATTACATCACCAAAAGAGGACCACTCCTTGTAAGTAAGATAATTTTCAAGGAAAAACAGTATATAATGGATTTAAAAATTTCGAGGGGGGTTCGGGGTCTTTCCTCAAACAAAAGTTTTGAATATTTACTTTTAAAAGTATTGTTTTGACTCATTTTGGGACCCTATGGGTTACACCCGGAGAGAACTGCAACTTGTAAGTTGCATTAAAATAAAACTAATAAATTTCACTGCAGCTGCAATAAAGAAGGGCGCTCTGAAAACACTGCCTGGTCTTCCCCTATCAAAGTATGCATTTTTTTTTTTTTTTTTTTTGCAAATCAACACCTTTCCCTAGCATTCCACGTGTTTATTTAAACTAAGGGCCAAATAAAAAATCAACGTTGTGGCCTTATACAATTTTGTAACTCATGTTTGACAGAAAGTAGCCTTAAAATAAGAGAAACATTATTTTTTGCGTGTAAAAACAGGAGCGTCCCTGCCCTCACGCTTTCTAAGGTATTACTTGTTTTGGCGTGTTGAACCACTAGGGTGTATCGAAAAAAAAACTTTTTATTATGAAATTTTATTGATTTTAATTTATGAAAACTTAAATTTTATCTAAAATTTTACCATCATACATACACTTATTAAAATTGCAAAAAAACGTTTTTTATGTTATAACCACAATATCCATGGAAAAATTACCTAGGCAAATGCCTCAAAGGTTTTTAACAAGACTTTAAAAAAAAGGTCAATTTTTGAGGCCAAAAAAATTTGAAAAAAAAAAATTATTATTAAAAATAAATAAATTAATATTGTAAGTAAAATAAATTAATTTACTGTCCGA
The DNA here is from genome assembly GCA_963680715.1 of Tetragnatha montana. Taxonomy (NCBI): domain Eukaryota; kingdom Metazoa; phylum Arthropoda; class Arachnida; order Araneae; family Tetragnathidae; genus Tetragnatha; species Tetragnatha montana. The sequence continues at coordinate 4,125,223 of OY796683.1, read as the reverse complement.
TTTTCTTCCAATTTTAGTATGTCATTATTTAAGTCATGTCTAAGGTAAAACCGTTGCAGATTCTTCTGTTTCAGTTATTATTTCGTGGTTTTTGAGCGATGTTTTATTTTTTTCAACTATCCAATTTTTGTCAAATAATTTTTAAAAATTCATATTTTAATTTTTTTTTAAATTTAAAGTGGAATGTTCGTATTTCGTATTCAGCACTGAAAAATAGCATATAAACATGCATCATAAGTCTCGATTGCTATTAATTGATTTTTTGAAAATTTTTTTGATCATTTTTTTAAAAATAAAAAAAAATTAAACTTCCCGTGGACCTATTTTGTCCGAATTTTAGTATGTTATTATTGAGGTCATTCCCAAGTAAAAACCGTTCGGAAACCACAGGAATTTAAACAAATGTGTAGGTAAGTGAAAAACTCTAGTCCAAAAGGCGTCATATCGGTCACAAGACTTTAAAATTTTATTTAAAAAAATTGAAAGTTGTTAAAGTTCTATTTTTGCTCAAATATTAAAGAATATGCATAGAAGAACATATTAAAAATACTTCTTAAGGATTTATTGGTTAATATATCTCCCAAAATTTACTACGAAAGTCGTCGTTCACCCATAGAATAATGATATCAGCTGGTTTGCTTTACTTGATATAGCATAATATAAACAAGATTCGTAGCGCCACCTAGCGAGTGCTTGCGCCGCCAATACGGTCATCTGTGAGCCCCTTTGTGATTAAATTATCAAAAGTCTCATTTTTTTCCCTTGGGAAAATGTAATTTCAATGTTGTCACACTCAAAGGTCTGAACCACACGTCCACGGCCATTGCGTGAATGGAAATCGAAAAGCACGGAATATTGTATAAGTTAGGGGCTATTTTGGCGCTGGGATCGTGTCACATCAGGACAGGCGGAGAAAAAAAGCATTTTCAATCACATGACTCGGAAATTAGCAACTTTTTTCCTGTCCTCCACGTCGTCAAAAGCAACGTCATGTGCGAATGCTCTATAGTCCTCCGAAAGGACAGATTGAATGAACGTCACAGCCAATTAAAATTTTGTACACAAAAATGTACTGTCTCATACAAAACATACAGGATTCACCGCGTCACCTAGTGAGCGCTTGTGTAAGCGGCTCTGTGACCTAAATATCCTTTTTAGATTTCCGATAGGCAAGAGAGGGTTTACAACTAAACCCTACACTTGCACTTCCGTTCCGCATTTTTTGCATGCATCAAGATTCACGCTCAAGCAAGTTCAAGCATTTCTCTATTGACGTGGACCGTGTTTCTTGCCGTTGTGTTTACTGTTTGTGCATATAGTTTCTAACAAGATGACCACCTCAGTGTCTGCCAGGTATGTTTAATCTTTTAATTTTCTGTATTATTGATCTTTTTAATTACATTTTTGTCTCCATGCGTTCCCCTTACCTTACCTTACAAATTCAGTTAGATTTAAAAAGATGACGGAAAACGTGCGAGTTCTCCATTGGTAAATGGCCATAATTTCTATAATATTGTTAATAAACTCTAAAAAAACCACGTGTTCGATAACTTAAGAAATTCAATGGAACGACCACTGTAATATACCTGCAACGATTAAAGTTTATTAATTTTCAATTAATTAGTGTCATAGAGAAGGAGGCATCATTTTTTTATACGGCTAATTGGTGTTATTATGTATTATTTTAGTTGCAAACACATTGATGATTTTGCATTTTAAATTATTGTTATATCATCAAAAGGTGACAAACTACCTATGGACTTGTATTAATATTAAAAAAATTTCAATCTCATTCTTTTTGTTAGCTTATTTGCATTTAAGAGTTATTAAGAAAAAGTTAAGCCTAAAAACCACATGCTTTTTGAATAAACCTAATATTGTTCAGATATGTTGCTATTGGGATGTGAGTGACTTAGTATCATCCAATTTCTCTAATAAATTATGACAGCAATAATTTTAATTGTTTTCAATTATTTTATTATCTATTTTATAATATTGGTGCTGGATCAACAACATAAATAGAATTAATTTTTATAAGTAATATTAACGAAAATGATGCTAGATGGGAATATTGAGCCATAGCAAATCTTGTGGTTTTAAAAAAATAATGTTAATTAAAAAGTAACTTACTTTATTTATTTATTATGCAAAGCTATTTTGCTAGTCAGTTTTCATTTTACCTTTTAAAATGCTTTTTTCTTTAGCTGCTCTATTTAAAGCTACTTTTTCAAAGTTTTTAGTAATATCATACGTAATTGACAAATGATGCAGTACCTATTTTTAATTTGATATGGTGTTGAATTTTCAGTTTATATTTTTTAAATGCTATCTTTTTAAAATGTTTAAGAAATTTTGCTTTAGTAGGCGTATTTAGAGTTGTTGAAAGCAACCTTCATCATGGCTCATGGAGATACTTGAGCTACAATGAAAGGGAAAATGTGAATAGTGTTTATACATAGAAACATGATCTAAATAAAAATTATTACCACTTAGTTTTAGAGGGAAAATATCAAAACCAGGGTTTTCAACCTGCCCAAAAAACAAATAAACCCACCTGGGTTGTTTAATTATAAAATATAAGCAAAATCTTATAAATCCCAACAAACTTATCTTTGCAGTGTAAGGATACATTTACCTTCGGTAGTAAAAAAGTTATGGAATAAATTTGTTATATTGCTATTTCCAAAATCCTGTGGGTAAATTTTTTTTTTCGATTTCAAACTTTCATACCCCCACATTTTGTGCTAAAGGGCATTTAAATATGGTGTCCAATTGTTTAAGTAAAAATATTAATATTAACAGACTGCTCAAGAGCATCAAAAAATTACATTAACATCTAATAAAGATTTTGAAACAAAAATAATAGTACTAACAGAAACTGCACAAAATCTTAAAAAAAAATCTTTTTTTTAATGCAAATCAAATTTTAATTCAAAATTATTTTTTGAAATTCAATACATGTACTCTTACTCTTATATTGTGCCTAGAGGCATTAAAAAATCACATAAAAAACTTTGTTTCATATTTTGAGTTAAGCGATTCTAAAGTATGAAAATATTAATTTTATCTAAACTGATCACTAATTCTGTATAAAAAATAATGTTAATTAAAAAGAGACTTACTTTATTTATGTATTATGCAAGGCTATTTTACTAGTCAGTTTTCATTTTACCTTTTAAAATGCTTTTTTCTTTAGCTGCTCTATTTAAAGCTACTTTTTCAAAGTTTTTAGTAATATCATACGTAATTGACGAATGATGCAGTACCTTACAAACATTTTTTAAATTTATTTGACACCTTTTTTGTAAATTTGTGCAAAATGCGAAAATGAAATGTTTTTTGATGCCCTTGAGCAATTTGTAAATATTATTTTTGCTTCAAATTTTTTACACCTTTTTCTAATGCCTTTGGGCTCAAAATAAGGGTGTATTTAATTAGTTCTCTGGCCACACAACCCGGCTTTCTGAACTATAATTGAAAATATGCTTAATCGGATTCAGTTCTTATAACGATTAGATATATAATATCTTTTCTTTCAGACAAGTGCAAGAAGGTGTTGTATTTGAAATCCCACATGGAGATGATTCTTCTGATGAAAACTGTTTTGACGATGAAATTTTCGATACGTATAAAAGGGACATGCAGAATTTAGCTAGAAGAAACAAGTACAAGAGTGGAGTTGCATCTTTTGCTGATATTAAAAAGCATATGAAACCTATTACTGAGGATGAATTAGTACTGAAAGAGGTATGGTATTTGATTGTTGTTTTACTATCATCCTTGTTCTGTTTTTTGCATTAACAATAACATACCAGTTTTAGTACTGAGTTAACGCCTTTTGATGAAATGCTGGTCTAAAAGTCAGTTAGCAGGCGAGAGCACCAAGTCTTTTGGTAAATGAAAAATAAATACCAGAGTATCTAATCTAGTGTTGCTTCTATCTAGTGTCTTTTGATTGCTTTGATATTGTTGCATATAATTTGTACAAATTTGTCAGGGGCGTCATTTCAGTTTTTGGTTAGGGGGGGCAAGGATTTTTTTTAAGTGAGGCCGAGCCATGCCGTAACCAGACTTGTTTTTTCTTTTGGGGGGGGGTGACTCAACATCATACGTTCTAAGTAAAAATGGGGGGTCTGGGGGTCACCCCCAGAAAAATTTTTAAATTTTGCTTCATTTTTACAACATTTAAGTTACATCCGAAGAGAACAGCCCCTTGTAAACCACATAATTTCTAGAGAAAAAAGTTACAAATAAACGTCAAAGTTTCAAGGGGAGCCGGAGGTCCTCCCTCAGAATTGTTTTTGAAAATTTCCCTTTAAACTAGGGTTTTATCTCCCTTGCAACCTCGTTGGGGAGCACCCAGAGGGAACTGCTTGTTGTGAGTGGCAGAATTTTAAGGAAAATATACTGTATAACATAATATATATATAGAAATTTTAAAGGGGGGTCTGGGGGTCCTCCCCCTGAAAGGTTTTTGAAATTTGCCTCTTTAAAGTAGTGTTTCAGCTCATTTTGAGGTCCTTTGGGTTACATTCAAAAAGAACAGTTCCTTGTAAACCATAGAATTTTCTAGGGGAAAAAAAGTTATAAATAAACGTAAAATTTTCAAGGGGGGGCGGAGATCCTCCCCCATTTTGAAAATTCCCCTTTAAACCAGACTCCTAGGGGCTTCAAACTCTTTGGTTCCCAAAGGGAACTGCTTCTTGTAAGCGGCAGAATTTTCAAGGGAGACAAATTGTATAACAGACATCAAAGGTCAGGAGGGGGATTGGGGGTTCTCCCCCAGAAAATTTTGAAATTAGACCCTCAAAAGTAGTGCTTTAACTGCTTTTGGTATGTTTTGAGTTAAATTTGTTGCTCCTTGTGGAAGTTACAAAATTTTCCAGGGACTCTCAGCAATTTTTCACTTAAGAATGGAAACCTTGTGGGGGGGGGGCAATTGTCCCCCCTAAATGACGCCCATGAAATTCGTCAATAAACTTGACTAATCCGAAAGTGACAATAGGTTTAATTCAGAGCCATTGGAGAGAGCCTGAGAAGTAATTTTTGCCCAAGTTTATAAAGAAAAAAAATTACAAACCTAATTGTTATTTGTGACAAACAAGTATTTATTTTGTTATAATCAAAATTCAGTGAAAACTACAGATCTATGCCAAAAAAAAGAAAATGAGATTTCTTCCTGAATACCTGGAAATTAGCTTTTCCTTGCATTTTGATTGATGGGGAGGAAAACAACATATCATGATAAAATCAGCAATTTTCACTAAAAATCCCATTTTTGCTTATAATTACATCTAAGTTCTTGCTTATGAAATTAAGCTAATTTTTAATAACCATGACAAATTGTTAAAGTTTTGGCAATTTATTTAAATATTTGATGTTCAAAACAACTTAGTGATATTTAATGGGTCAATTAATAGTATTGAACCAAATTTAGCTTAATTTTGGACAAAACAAATTGTGTTCTGGGGAAATATTGGGCCTTAAAACATTTTCTGCACCCCTGCACTAGGCTTTTTTTGGACCCAAATTTTTTTCTATGCCTTTTACACGAGAATATTTAAGTCAAATTTTAACCTTCATGCATTTATAGGTTAGGATTAATACTTATATCCTAGCGAAAAGGTGGGTTCTCTTCTAAATTATTTAACTCTGGACCTTTCAGAGTGACCTTTTCTATTTACAAATCGTAAAAAGCCCTTAACTAAAAGCAATTCATAGCACTTAAAATTTAGATTTGAGAGATCTCATCTATGTTGATGATATAGTACATTTAATTTTTATAGAAAATTCATGGGACTAATTTGCTAATTAAAAATGTTAGAGTTATCCAAGTTTCACTGTTTTAACAGGTAAATATTTCTATCTGTTATCACTAAACATCAATGTTTCTTTACAGGATTTGAAGCATGGCATTGGTATTGTAGTCCCTGAAGATTCCCTCATCTCATTTCATTATGAAGCTTTTGTTGAAGGCAGGGCTGATCCTTTTGACTCAACCAGGATTAGGGATAAACCTTACAAGTGTTTGTAAGTACTAGTTCTCTTCTCTTAGGCACACTTTTTGAGTGTAATGGTGCCCACTATTATCAGCTAATAAATGAAGTTTGAGGGTGACCTCCCAGGGGTCGATTCAGCTGAAGATCGGGGCTGTTGCCCCTTCACAAAATTCCACCTGCTAAAAACGGACCCTTCACAAAATTCAAATTCTTAAAACGACCCTTTCTCAAAATTCAAATTAGATTTAATCATTATTTGCAAAAAAAAAAAAAATCGCAAGATCTTGTTTGTTATAAATCAAAAAGTTTTTTATGATAATTTAGAAAATTATAATATAATTTGACTTCAATATTTCTCAAAAATATTTTCTCTTTCACTAAAATTGGCCCCAAAAATTAAAACCTTGAATGACCCCTGCATAGCTGCCAAGTACTCCGATTTTATCGGAGTTATTCCTATTTTTGGTTTCTTCTCGATAATTCGATTTTTCCCTAAAAACTCCGATTTTCGCGATTTTTTAACCCTTTCGGAACTTTGTTGCAATCGTAATAAAAAAAAAAACAATTTTAATTTCTTAAAGCCTTTAGAGTTATTTCAAGGTGTCTACTAGAAAGTCCTGAAATCGCATTACAGTCCTAAATTTCAATGAAAGATTGCGAATTTTCATTTATGCTTCGGAACTTTTGCCTGTAAAGTTGGCTTTTTGCATTTCCATGACGGGTTGAAAAAAAAAACTTGACGTTCGCGATCGCGTTTTTCTTTCTTCGCGTTGATGTCTTTAGTTTTAAATAAAAAGCTTGTTTTTGGAGAAAGTGTTAACTAATAGAAGGCTAATTACAAAATTAAAAGAAAACAAAGAGAAATTATCATTTGAATAAAACTCAGTTAAGAGTTTAAATATCAAACAAAGAATTACAAATGGTAAACAGTATGGAGAAATTCGGTTGTGTAGACTGTAGATGATATGTATATGAAAATATTAAGTTAAATTCTATTACTTAAGTATTATTAAATTTTTTTATCTGAATTATTTGTGCTTAGTAGTTCAAATATTAACTAAAAGAGCAGCTTAAGTTTTAAAATAGGTGGGTAGGCTTTCATATGTAGTCCGTGAAAGTACTCCTATTTTTTCCCCCATCAGGTTGGCAGCTATGCCCCTGCATCCACTGTATTCTGTGATCATCCCTCTCAAACATGGCTTACAACTTGGGCACCAATTAACCTCAAATGTGTGCATTTTAATACTGTTAAACGAGGTGATATTTCAACACAGCACAGTTCTAATTTACAAAATGACATGATCCTAAAATTTAGGAATAAATCTAATTGTCTTTCAAAGGCAACTTGAACATAATTAAAAATTAAACTTTGAAAATAAATCTGAACATTTCACAAGCCAAATTTGATGTGTAACACAGGAACTCAATCAGGGCTTCCATAGGCTACTAAAGTGACTATTTTATGGGTTTGGCAATTATGGCTACTATTTTTAGGTTAAATTGGGCTAAAATTGACTATATTTAGTGAAATCATCAGCTGTTTTTTTGCAACTATTTTCTTTCCCCTTCGAAATTTCTTTTTTCTGACCCACAGGGGGGTTTGGAGCGTTTTCGACGTTTTTGAGCCCAGCGGCGTCCCAAATGACCCCAGATCTTCGTTATTTCGCAGGAAGGTACATAGCAACAATATCTAGAAAGGCATTTTTCAGATTTTGAATATTCGAATTTTAAGGGGTCTGAATATTCCAAAAACCCGTTTTTGCTTAGCATAAACCAAATTTTACATTTTCGAAGAAAACAGTACCGAGAAATCGATATTACGAAGTGAACTGTTGGTAATGCCTTCTTGAGAGTATTTCAAAGAAAGTAATTTCTGGATTTCTCGATATTCCATTCTGGAGGGGGTGCACGGAGGTTTGAATATTTACTCCCGTTTTTAGTTCTTGCATTCTAGTATCCACATTATTAATGTGATTGTTATGAAATTTTAGCATATTGTTCTTCACACAACCAGGAAAGTTAGCGAAAAAGAATTTTTAAAATCAATGCATTCCAAGCAGCATTTTTCGGTTTTTTTCTAAATTCTTAAGCTTAGCCTTCAATTTTAAATTGATAACGGTTATTGCTCCTTCCAGGTGATGCAAAACCTCTATTGTTGGAAATATTTATTTAAAAATGTTTTACAACAGGTGAATTTTTTAAAACTTTGATAAAGAAATAATTTTTGAAGATTAAATAATTTTTTTATGATAACCATAAACCGTTCCACTGAAATATTTTATTCTTTTTTCTATTTAATCAAATTTAAGTATTTCCAGCAAAGTTCAAATTAAACAATATTTTATCAGAGGCATTTTCAGTGTCGATTCAAATGATGTTTACTTTTATTTCATGTTTGAAATTTCTTTCAATGAATGAGTTGATGATAAATAAACAAAGGGGGGTTCAGGGGGTCTCTCCCTGATTTAAAAAAAAATCTCACTATTAAAAAATGGTTATAATATTAAAAAATGGTTATAAAAACTTTAATTCTAAACCGTGTTTTTAAGGTTTTGTTTAACATCTTAAAAAGTATGTGTATTGAATTACTTTTTATTTAAAATTGAGCGGGATGAGGGGGAAATAAGTTTTATCTATAGAAATTGGTATTCAATAATAACCTTTATTGTGAAGCGAAGGTGGAGAGATTTGCCTCAATTATACATTTATACCAATTGCAGAAATGGATGGAGGGAGCAAAGGACATTAAAGAGAAAAAAAAAATAAGGGGTTTCAGAAGGTCCCATGACTTTTTTTCTATTTTGAAAAAATACTCTTTAAAAACGGGGATGGGGATTTCACACATTAAATCTAAACAGGTGGTATTTTTAAAGGTTTTTTTTACAGCTTAACGAAGTGGTATGGCATCAAAAAAGAATCCTAGCGGGAAGACTGTTGACTATTGCATCTAAACGATAATTCTTATTTATTTTAACACACACAGTTTGATAAGCCTTTTATCCCCCGAGCAACGGCGGGCATATCAGCTAGTTCTTGATAAAATTCAATATTTTCTTTGAAACACGATTGAATTTAGGTTCATTTGACTCTTTTATTTGAATTGAACATTTGAATGGCTTGATACAGATTTTTGTTTCTTGTTTTTAATATCTGAATGTCAATTAATTCTTATATAACTTATTTAATTGTATAGCATCTAGAACTCCTGTTTTATTCAGGCACCAAAATTATTTAACAAACCCCAAATTCCTTTACTCTGTATCTCCTCTCCACCTTCCCCTAAGAACCCCTCCACCTACTTTGAGAACTTTTAATTTACAGTATTTTTCTCTTTTAGGGTTGGAGATGGTAATCTTCTTCCTGGATTAGAACTGGGAGTTAGGACCATGAGGAAAGGAGAATATGCTCGATTTATTGTCGATTCTTCATATGCTTATGGAGAAATGGGGTGCCCACCTCGCATACCTGGTGGTGCCTCGATTCTATATGAAGTACAAATGCTTAGTTTCATCCCGGCGAAAGACGTCATTGAGTTTGAAGACATGACCCCGGAAGAACAGAAGAAGGCCCCGTTCGAGAAAATAACTTCGGTGTTTCAGTGTGAAAACACAGTCGCAAATGAGTTGTTTCGTAAGCGGTCTTACAAGCAGGCCATTGCACGCTACAGGAAAGTAGTCAAGGTGCTAGAAGATGTTTCAGTCAAGGATGAAGCGGAGGATGACAAAAGAAACGAGTACTTACTGAAGCTGTACTTAAATTTAGCTCAGTGTTACCTTTCAATGCAGAACCCGCAAAAAACGATCATTTATGCAGATTTGGCTTTGAAGATAAATCCAAACCATGTTAAAGGCCTGTATCGGATGGGTTATGCATTGTTCCTTTTGGAAGAGTACCCGCGGGCTGAATATTTCCTGAACAAGGCCAAGCAGCATAAACCTTATGAGAAAAGTATCACTACAGCTATTGTGAAACTCCAGCAAAAGCGCCAGCTTTATGATGATTGGGAAAAGAAGTTTTGCCGAAACATGTTTGGACCGATTCCAGAAAAAAAGTCGCCAAGAACGAAGGATCAAGAAGAGTTCTTCTTATGCGTCTGTGAAGAAGTCGATTGCTTCTTGAAAACAGATGAGACCGAACTTGAGTTTCCTTCTGGCCTCACAGAGGAACAGTTGGATATTTTGAAAGATGTTGCTCAAGAGAAAGATCTGGCCTTTGTGAGTAAAATTATGATGGGCCGTAAGATAAACAAACTGGCGAAAAAGAAAAATTCACTGTGAACATTTTAATTTATCATTTTAAAATGTTAAAACTTATTTTGTACAAATACTTTAATTTTGTACAAATACTTTAATTTTGTAGTATCATTTTGTACAAATGTTAAGTTCAACATTTTCATTGAATATAACCATCTTTATTATGAATATAATCATGTTTCGAAAATGTGCTTCCATCATAATTTTGTAAATTCATTCACTGGAAATGCAAGAATGGTTACTGTATATACCAATCTTTTATATAATGTTTATATCATTCTTAGTTCTTCATGAAATTTCCAATTGCATATTTTTTTTTAAATAAATGTCAACATACAGTTTGTAGTTAATGTTATTGTGTGATTTTATCAAATTTAAACACCAGGCCCGTGCTGGGTACCTTCAGAGGGCGGTGGACAAAGGGTGAAAGGGCACCGCTATAAATTATATTAGTAAAAAACCCGTAATTTTCTGTTATGGTACCTTATTGGCGACGTTTTACAAATTACTTTTCACATTGAGCAATATACTGCTATTTGAGATGTTTTGATTGTTTTTTATTTTAATATTTGATTTTTGTTACATTAGATTTTCAGTGACACTATTTTAAAATGGATAATCAGTCATCTTATTAAGAATAACATTGAACCCTATAGGGTCACTTGGGGTAAGTGGGTCCCTGGGGTAAGTGGGTCACCCCCCTAAAACTAAACTATGTAAAGGACATTTCACACTTATTCACATTGATCATGTTACATTTTGTCACACTGATGGGTTTTGCATATATTAGAGTTTTGTGTCATTTCTTTTTAAGATTATAGAACTATTGTAAAAAAATTTCCATAACTTTTTTTTTTGGAGAGTTCAAGATGCATTTTTCCAAGAAGTGTTTCCAGGAAAGTTTTCACTATATTTTAATGTTTTTTCAACTGTTGTGCCAGGTTTGACTTAAAATACATACTGCAATTTTAATTTTCACAAAATCTCTTATTTAAAAATTCTTAAGAGGGGGGTCCCACTTACCCCGTAATTTAAGCAAAGTAGGGGTAAGTGGGTCCCCTCATTATGGGGTAAGTGGGACACCCTAGACTCACCATTTTAATGTTTATTGAAACATTTATAAGTAAATTTATTGAAATTTTATATTAATTTTGCGTTTTAATATAAGCTGTGGTAAGTAAAGAAAACTATTAAGTTGGGTTTTTTTTATTCACGTTGCCGAGAAATTAATTAAAACACACAGTGGGGTGGGGGAATAGTTTCGAGGGTTTCTTTATAAGTCTCCCGAAGAATTCGAACCTGAAGAAAAAATTCTGTAATTGTAGTGTTCCAAAAAGGGGTCCCACTTACCCCAACCAACCCTATTAATTTAAATGTGAGTAGATATCTCGTACATGGATTAAGTTACAATAAAATATTTTGTACCTAAAACTTCTATACTTTATCAGGTACGACCCACTTACTCCCTCTTATGTTTTGCTTGCTTTCATTCAAAATAAAAAGGGGGGACCCACTTACCCCTTCCTATGGGGTAAGTGGGACCCCCGTCTCATTTTTTACAAAAAGACCCGTTAAGAAAAATGTTGAACATTATTTTAGAACCTAATTATAAAATTTTGTTTATTAATAGTGTCTTAAATAGAATATGTCATCAAGTTCAAATTAAACCTCTTCAAAAAAATTTTATGAACCTTCAAAAATGTACTCTTCCAAAAAGGGGTCCCACTTACCCCAAGTGACCCTAATTAATGAAAAACTGATAGCTGATTTCCGTTTTTTACCATTTTGCATATGCACTTATACGCATTTTACATTTATTTAGGTACACTTAATTTCAAAATTTTGTCAACAATGTGAATCCCAAGTAAAATTGGAGGGACTTGGGGTCCTCCCTCCACCAGAAGAATTTTGAAACTTCCCCCACAAAATCGAGATTTAGCTTATTTTGAGACCTTTTGGATTACACCAAAAGAGGACCACTCCTTGTAAGTAAGATAATTTTCAAGGAAAAACACTATATAATGGATTTAAAAATTTCGAGGGGGGTTCGGGGTCTTTCCTCAAACAAAAGTTTTGAATATTTACTTTTAAAAGTATTGTTTTGACTCATTTTGGGACCCTATGGGTTACACCCGGAGAGAACTGCAACTTGTAAGTTGCATTAAAATAAAACTAATAAATTTCACTGCAGCTGCAATAAAGAAGGGCGCTCTGAAAACACTGCCTGGTCTTCCCCTATCAAAGTATGCATTTTTTTTTTTTTTTTTGCAAATCAACACCTTTCCCTAGCATTCAACGTGTTTATCTAAACTAAGGCCCAAATAAAAAATCAACGTTGTGGCCTTATACAATTTTGTAACTCATGTTTGACAGAAAGTAGCCTTAAAATAAGAGAAACATTATTTTTTGCGTGTAAAAACAGGAGCGTCCCTGCCCTCACGCTTTCTAAGGTATTACTTGTTTTGGCGTGTTGAACCACTAGGGTGTATCGAAAAAAAAAACTTTTTATTATGAAATTTTATTGATTTTAATTTATGAAAACTTAAATTTTATCTAAAATTTTACCATCATACACTTATTAAAATTGCAAAAAACGTTTTTTGTTATAACCACAATATCCATGGAAAAATTACCTAGGCAAATGCCTCAAAGGTTTTTAACAAGACTTTTAAAAAAAGGTCAATTTTTGAGGCCCAAAAAATTTGAAAAAAAAAATTATTATTAAAAATAAATAAATTAATATTGTAAGTAAAATAAATTAATTTACTGTCCGATTTTCTTCCAATTTTAGTATGTCATTATTTAAGTCATGTCTAAGGTAAAACCGTTGCAGATTCTTCTGTTTCAGTTATTATTTCGTGGTTTTTGAGCGATGTTTTATTTTTTTCAACTATCCAATTTTTGTCAAATAATTTTTAAAAATTCATATTTTAATTTTTTTTTAAATTTAAAGTGGAATGTTCGTATTTCGTATTCAGCACTGAAAAATAGCATATAAACATGCATCATAAGTCTCGATTGCTATTAATTGATTTTTTGAAAATTTTTTTGATCATTTTTTTAAAAATAAAAAAAAATTAAACTTCCCGTGGACCTATTTTGTCCGAATTTTAGTATGTTATTATTGAGGTCATTCCCAAGTAAAAACCGTTCGGAAACCACAGGAATTTAAACAAATGTGTAGGTAAGTGAAAAACTCTAGTCCAAAAGGCGTCATATCGGTCACAAGACTTTAAAATTTTATTTAAAAAAATTGAAAGTTGTTAAAGTTCTATTTTTGCTCAAATATTAAAGAATATGCATAGAAGAACATATTAAAAATACTTCTTAAGGATTTATTGGTTAATATATCTCCCAAAATTTACTACGAAAGTCGTCGTTCACCCATAGAATAATGATATCAGCTGGTTTGCTTTACTTGATATAGCATAATATAAACAAGATTCGTAGCGCCACCTAGCGAGTGCTTGCGCCGCCAATACGGTCATCTGTGAGCCCCTTTGTGATTAAATTATCAAAAGTCTCATTTTTTTCCCTTGGGAAAATGTAATTTCAATGTTGTCACACTCAAAGGTCTGAACCACACGTCCACGGCCATTGCGTGAATGGAAATCGAAAAGCACGGAATATTGTATAAGTTAGGGGCTATTTTGGCGCTGGGATCGTGTCACATCAGGACAGGCGGAGAAAAAAAGCATTTTCAATCACATGACTCGGAAATTAGCAACTTTTTTCCTGTCCTCCACGTCGTCAAAAGCAACGTCATGTGCGAATGCTCTATAGTAATCCGAAAGGACAGATTGAATGAACGTCACAGCCAATTAAAATTTTGTACACAAAAATGTACTGCCTCATACAATACATACAGGATTCACCGCGTCACCTAGTGAGCGCTTGTGTAAGCTGCTCTGTGACCTAAATATCCTTTTTAGACTTCCGATAGGCAAGAGAGGGTTTACAACTAAACCCTACACTTGCACTTCCGTTCCGCATTTTTTGCATGCATCAAGATTCACGCTCAAGCAAGTTCAAGCATTTCTCTATTGACGTGGACCGTGTTTCTTGCCGTTGTGTTTACTGTTTGTGCGTGTTAAGTTTTTTTTTAGTTGTGTTGATAGATAACGAAAAATAGTATCAATCCTATTTGTTTTTTAAACTAAAGCATATAGTTTCTAACAAGATGACCACCTCAGTGTCTGCCAGGTATGTTTAATCTTTTAATTTTCTGTATTATTGATCTTTTTAATTACATTTTTGTCTCCATGCGTTTCCCTTACCTTACCTTACAAATTCAGTTAGATTTAAAAAGATGACGGAAAACGTGCGAGTTCTCCATTGGTAAATGGCCATAATTTCTATAATATTGTTAATAAACTCTAAAAAAACCACGTGTTCGATAACTTAAGAAATTCAATGGAAAGACCACTGTAATATACCTGCAACGATTAAAGTTTATTAATTTTCAATTAATTAGTGTCATAGAGAAGGAGGCATCATTTTTTTATACGGCTAATTGGTGTTATTATGTATTATTTTAGTTGCAAGCACATTGATGATTTTGCATTTTAAATTATTGTTATCAGGGCCGTATCCAAGGGGGGGGGTTTTAGGGATTCAAACCCCCCCCGAAATTTTGACATCAATTTTTATACTGCTATTTTTCTTGAAAATTATGTCTCACAAGGAGCGATATCATCTTCGGGTATAACCCAAAGGGTCTCAAAATGAGTCAAAACCCTACTTTTAAAGGTAAAATTTCCAAAATTTTTCTGGGGGAGGACCCCCAAACCCCCATGAAATTTTGAAATCCTTAAGTATACGGTTTTTCCTTCAAACTTGTGTGATTTACAAGGAGTGGTCCTCTTTAATGTAACCTGAAGTGTCTCAAGATGAGTTAAAATGCCACTTTTAGGGGGAAAATTCAAAAAATTTTCTGGAGTAGGAACCTAAAACCCCCCTTAACATTTCACCATTTATTACAATATACCTTCTTTTTACCTTGAAAATTCGGCCGCTTACAATGAGTGTTGCTCTATGGGTGTAATCTAAAGGGTCTCAGACATGGGCGTCATTTAGGGGGGGCAGGGGGGGGGCAATTGCCCCCCCCCCAAGGTTTCCACTCTTAAGTGAAAAATTGCTGAGAGTCCCTGGAAAACTTCCACAAGGTGCAACAGATTTAACTCAAAACATCCCAAAAGCAGTTAAAGCACTACTTTTGAGGGTCTAATTTCAAAATTTTCTGGGGGAGAACCCCCAATCCCCCTCCTGACCTTTGATGTCTTTTATACAATTTGTCTCCCTTGAAAATTCTGCCGCTTACAAGAAGCAGTTCCCTTTGGGAACCAAAGAGTTTGAAGCCCCTAGGAGTCTGGTTTAAAGGGGAATTTTCAAAAATTTTTACTGGGGGAGGATCTCCGCCCCCCCTTGAAAATTTAACGTTTATTTATAACTTTTTTCCCCTAGAAAATTCTATGCTTTACAAGGAACTCTTTTTGAATGTAACCCAAAGGACCTCAAAATGAGCTGAAACACTACTTTAAAGAGGCAAATTTCAAAAAATTTTCTGGGGGAGGACCCCCAGACCCCCCTTGAAAATTTTTAAATATATATTATGTTGTACAGTATATTTTCCTTGAAAATTCTGCCACTCACAACAAGCAGTTCCCTCTGGGTGCTCCCCAACGAGGTTGCAAGAGAGATAAAACCCTAGTTTAAAGGGAAATTTTCAAAAAAAATTCTGAGGGAGGACTTCCGGCTCCCCTTGAAACTTTGACGTTTATTTGTAACTCTTTTCGCTAGAAATTATGTGGTTTACAAGGGGCTGTTCTCTTCGGATGTAACTTAAATGTTGTAAAAATGAAGCAAAATTTAAAAATTTTTCTGGGGGTGACCCCCAGACCCCCAATTTTTTCTTAGAACTTATGATGTTGAGTCACCCCCCCCCAAAAAAAACAAGTCTGGTTACGGCGTGGCTCAGCCCCACTTAAAAAAAATCCTTGCCCCCCCCCAACCAAAAACTGAAATGACGCCCCTGGTCTCAGAAATGAGCTAAATCACTCTTTTGAGTGGCAAATTTTCAAAAATTTTCTGGGGGAGGGCCCCCAAACCCCCCTTTTACTTCGAATTCATATATTTATATAATTTTGAAATTTAGTGCTTCAAAATTTCAATTCAGTGTTGTCATCTAAAACTTAACATATAAAAGTACCCGTAAGGAGGTACCTCAGAAAATATTTGAGTCAAAACCCCCCCCGAAACAAAAGTCTGGTTACGGCCCTGATTGTTATATCATCAAAAGGTGACTAACTACCTATGGACTTGTATTAATATTAAACAATTTTCAATCTCATTCTTTTTGTTAGCTTATTTGCATTTAAGAGTTATTAAGAAAAAGTTAAGCCTAAAAACCACATGCTTTTTGAATAAACCTAATATTGTTCAGATATGTTGCTATTGGGATGTGAGTGACTTAGTATCATCCAATTTCTCTAATCAATTATGACAGCAATAATTTTAATTGTTTTCAATTATTTTATTATCTATTTTATAATATTGGTGCTGGATCAACAACATAAATAGAATTAATTTTTATAAGTAATATTAACGAAAATGATGCTAGATGGGAATATTGAGCCATAGCAAATCTTGTGGTTTTAAAAAAATAATGTTAATTAAAAAGTAACTTACTTTATTTATTTATTATGCAAAGCTATTTTGCTAGTCAGTTTTCATTTTACCTTTTAATATGCTTTTTTCTTTAGCTGCTCTATTTAAAGCTACTTTTTCAAAGTTTTTAGTAATATCATACGTAATTGACAAATGATGCAGTACCTATTTTTAATTTGATATGGTGTTGAATTTTCAGTTTATATTTTTTAAATGCTATCTTTTTAAAATGTTTAAGAAATTTTGCTTTAGTAGGCGTATTTAGAGTTGTTGAAAGCAACCTTCATCATGGCTCATGGAGATACTTGAGCTACAATGAAAGGGAAAATGTGAATAGTGTTTATACATAGAAACATGATCCAAATAAAAATTATTACCACTTAGTTTTAGAGGGAAAATATCAAAACCAGGGTTTTCAACCTGCCCAAAAAACAAATAAACCCACCTGGGTTGTTTAATTATAAAATATAAGCAAATTCTTATAAATCCCAACAAACTTATCTTTGCAGTGTAAGGATACATTTACCTTCGGTAGTAAAAAAGTTATGGAATAAATTTGTTATATTGCTATTTCCAAAATCGTGTGGGTAAATTTTTTTTTTCGATTTCAAACTTTCATACCCCCACATTTTGTGCTAAAGGGCATTTAAATATGGTGTCCAATTGTTTAAGTAAAAATATTAATATTAACAGACTGCTCAAGAGCATCAAAAAATTACATTAACATCTAATAAAGATTTTGAAACAAAAATAATAGTACTAACAGAAACTGCACAAAATCTTAATCTTTTTTTTAATGCAAATCAAATTTTAATTCAAAATTATTTTTTGAAATTCAATACATGTACTCTTACTCTTATATTGTGCCTAGAGGCATTAAAAAATCACATAAAAAACTTTGTTTCATATTTTGAGTTAAGCGATTCTAAAGTATGAAAATATTAATTTTATCTAAACTGATCACTAATTCTGTATAAAAAATAATGTTAATTAAAAAGAGACTTACTTTATTTATGTATTATGCAAGGCTATTTTACTAGTCAGTTTTGATTTTACCTTTTAAAATGCTTTTTTCTTTAGCTGCTCTATTTAAAGCTACTTTTTCAAAGTTTTTAGTAATATCATACGTAATTGACGAATGATGCAGTACCTTACAAACATTTTTTAAATTTATTTGACACCTTTTTTGTAAATTTGTGCAAAATGCGAAAATGAAATGTTTTTTGATGCCCTTGAGCAATTTGTAAATATTATTTTACATCAAATTTTTTACACCTTTTTCTAATGCCTTTGGGCTCAAAATAAGGGTGTATTTAATTAGTTCTCTGGCCACACAACCCGGCTTTCTGAACTATAATTGAAAATATGCTTAATCGGATTCAGTTCTTATTACGATTAGATATATAATATCTTTTCTTTCAGACAAGTGCAAGAAGGTGTTGTATTTGAAATCCCACATGGAGATGATTCTTCTGATGAACTGTTTTGACGATGAAATTTTCGATACGTATAAAAGGGACATGCAGAATTTAGCTAGAAGAAACAAGTACAAGAGTGGAGTTGCATCTTTTGCTGATATTAAAAAGCATATGAAACCTATTACTGAGGATGAATTAGTACTGAAAGAGGTATGGTATTTGATTGTTGTTTTACTATCATCCTTGTTCTGTTTTTTGCATTAACAATAGCATACCAGTTTTAGTACTGAGTTAACGCCTTTTGATGAAATGCTGGTCTAAAAGTCAGTTAGCAGGCGAGAGCACCAAGTCTTTCGGTAAATGAAAAATAAATACCAGAGTATCTAATCTAGTGTTGCTTCTATCTAGTATCTAATCTAGTGTCTTTTGATTGTTTTGATATTGTTGAATATAATTTGTACAAATTTGTCAGGGGCGTCATTTCAGTTTTTGGTTGGGGGGGGGGCAAGGATTTTTTTTAAGTGAGGCCGAGCCATGCCGTAACCAGACTTGTTTTTTCTTTTGGGGGGGGGTGACTCAACATCATAAGTTCTAAGTAAAAATGGGGGGTCTGGGGGTCACCCCCAGAAAAATTTTTAAATTTTGCTTCATTTTTACAACATTTAAGTTACATCCGAAGAGAACAGCCCCTTGTAATCCACATAATTTCTAGAGAAAAAAGTTACAAATAAACGTCAAAGTTTCAAGGGGAGCCGGAGGTCCTCCCTCAGAATTGTTTTTGAAAAATTTCCCTTTAAACTAGGGTTTTATCTCCCTTGCAACCTCGTTGGGGAGCACCCAGAGGGAACTGCTTGTTGTGAGTGGCAGAATTTTAAGGAAAATATACTGTATAACATAATATATATATATAAAAATTTTAAAGGGTCCTCCCCCTGAAAGTTTTTTTGAAATTTGCCTCTTTAAAGTAGTGTTTCAGCTCATTTTGAGGTCCTTTGGGTTACATTCAAAAAGAACAGTTCCTTGTAAAGCATAGAATTTTCTAGGGGAAAAAAAGTTATAAATAAACGTAAAATTTTCAAGGGGGGGCGGAGATCCTCCCCCAGTAAAAATTTTTGAAAATTCCCCTTTAAACCAGACTCCTAGGGGCTTCAAACTCTTTGGTTCCCAAAGGGAACTGCTTCTTGTAAGCGGCAGAATTTTCAAGGGAGACAAATTGTATAACAGACATCAAAGGTCAGGAGGGGGATTGGGGGTTCTCCCCCAGAAAATTTTGAAATTAGACCCTCAAAAGTAGTGCTTTAAGCAGTGATAGCAGTTGTCCTATAATTCCTATATTTCCTATATTTTTGAGAAAAGACTAAAAAGTGTCCTATATTTGTCCTATAATTTCTAAAAGTAGCATTTGTCCTATATTTTCTCTCTTCATGTCAATTTTCTAACAGATTCTATCAAAAAATCATATTTTCCGAAAAGTTTTGCTATTTTATTTTACTGATGCATATTTATTACAAATTTTTAAAAAGCAGTCAGCTCTGCCTGCATGTTTCTTTGCCTGATGACTGGTCAAAAAGTCTGCTTTCTCTCATGTTCTGATTAAAATGCAGATAATAACACTTGTGATTGAAACTTGAAACTTGTGATTACTATAATTTTTCTCGGAATTGCATTTTTATTTTCACGTTTACATATACCTTCTGAGGTTTTTATGCAGGAAATTTTAGCTTTCTGCATTTTTATTACCTGACTCAGATTTACCCACAGTACTCCTGATTTTTCAGAACATTCCCCAGATTTTTATAATTTTCTCTAGTTTTATGAAATATTTCATGGACAGTGGGTTATATACAGGGTGGTCCTTAATTCATGGTACAAACTTCTAGGGGTGTTAGAGTACACCTAGACGAACAAGAATTGGTATAGGAAGGGGGGTCGCAGATACGCCGTTAAAGAGCTAGGACCTAATGTAGTGCAAGTGCGTTTCAAAAGGCCGTTTTTAGAAGGCCCGTGTGACGAAACAAATCATAATAAAATGAAAAACATTATTGCATGAGGCACAGGAATATCTGTACTACTTAACCGTGGGCGTACCGCTAAACCGTGGGGTGAGTTTTAAAACGTGCAATATTCATCTTTTAGCCAAAGAATGGAGTTCCCTTACATTAGTGTAATGGTACTTAGAAAAATGATGATCGGGGAAGGAATTTTCAATGATCATACATTGATCATTGGAACTGTATGATCATTGAAAATTCCTTCCCCGATCATCATTTTTCTAAGTACCATTAAGGGAACTCCATTCTTTGGCTAAAAGATGAATATTGCACGTTTTAAAACTCACCCCACGGTTTAGCGGTACGCCCACGGTTAAGTAGTACAGATATTCCTGTGCCTCATGCAATAATGTTTTTCATTTTATTATGATTTGTTTCGTCACACGGGCCTTCTAAAAACGGCCTCGCACTACATTAGGTCCTAGCTCTTTAACGGCGTATCTGCGACCCCCCTTCCTATACCAATTCTTGTTCGTCTAGGTGTACTCTAACACCCCTAGAAGTTTGTACCATGAATTAAGGACCATCCTGTAGTTGCAACTTTTAGACTTGAAATCAGAACCGAGCAACTATGAAAAGTCAAATAAAGCAAATGGATTCAATAAGACTCAAGATTTTGATAGTTTTAAATGTGAAGAATTTTTTCAGTTTTTACTATTCACCATGATTGAATATTGTTTTAGTTAATTATCTAATGTAATTAGCAAAAGAAATTCTAAAAATGAATTAAAACTGTGTTCCTTAAGAATTTGTAGTGCATTTTTGTATGTCCTATATTTTTTATTGGAGAATCCTATATTTTTATATGAACTCGCTGCTATCTCTGTTTAAGTGCTTTTGGTATGTTTTGAGTTAAATCTGTTGCTCCTTGTGGAAGTTACAAAATTTTCCAGGGACTCTCAGCAATTTTTCACTTAAGAATGGAAACCTTGTGGGGGGGGGGCAATTGACCCCCCTAAATGACGCCCATGAAATTCGTCAATAAACTTGACTAATCCGAAAGTGACAATAGGTTTAATTCAGAGCCATTGGAGAGAGCCTGAGAAGTAATTTTTGCCCAAGTTTATAAAGAAAAAAAATTACAAACCTAATTGTTATTTGTGACAAACAAGTATTTATTTTGTTATAATCAAAATTCAGTGAAAACTACA
Source organism: Tetragnatha montana (assembly GCA_963680715.1). Lineage (NCBI taxonomy): Eukaryota > Metazoa > Arthropoda > Arachnida > Araneae > Tetragnathidae > Tetragnatha > Tetragnatha montana. Next base: position 4,103,685 of record OY796683.1, on the reverse strand, counting down.
GATCTATGCCAGAAAAAGAAAATGAGATTTCTTCCTGAATACCTGGAAATTAGCTTTTCCTTGCATTTTGATTGATGGGGAGGAAAACAACATATCATGATAAAATCAGCAATTTTCACTAAAAATCCCATTTTTGCTTATAATTACATCTAAGTTCTTGCTTATGAAATTAAGCTAATTTTTAATAACCATGACAAATTGTTAAAGTTTTGGCAATTTATTTAAATATTTGATGTTCAAAACAACTTAGTGATATTTAATGGGTCAATTAATAGTATTGAACCAAATTTAGCTTAATTTTGGACAAAACAAATTGTGTTCTGGGGAAATATTGGGCCTTAAAACATTTTCTGCACCCCTGCACTAGGCTTTTTTTGGACCCAAATTTTTTTCTATGCCTTTTACACGAGAATATTTAAGTCAAATTTTAACCTTCATGCATTTAAAGGTTAGGATTAATACTTATATCCTAGCGAAAAGGTGGGTTCTCTTCTAAATTATTTAACTCTGGACCTTTCAGAGTGACCTTTTCTATTTACAAATCGTAAAAAGCCCTTAACTAAAAGCAATTCATAGCACTTAAAATTTAGATTTGAGAGATCTCATCTATGTTGATGATATAGTACATTTAATTTTTATAGAAAATTCATGGGACTAATTTGCTAATTAAAAATGTTAGAGTTATCCAAGTTTCACTGTTTTAACAGGTAAATATTTCTATCTGTTATCACTAAACATTAATATGCATCATTATTTGCATTATAAATAGTTTTATCTGTTTATATATTGCATTATAAACAGATTTATAATGCAAACTAAACCAAAATGAAATCTTCTCTTAAGGATTCCGAGTGAACTGTTAGAATTAAAAAAAAATTACAATTTTAAAATATTTCCGTCCTTTTAGATTACGGATGAGGTCGCAGTTACAAAGCAAAAAACTATGAATTTTAAAAACAATAAAACATGTAATTATATAGTTAATATTCAACTAAATTAATTATTTTTTTTATCTATAATAATAAAAGAGCTTTACCACTCACTCACTCACACACTCACTCACTCACTCATCAACGCACAGCAAAATCTACCGGGGCTATAGACTCGAATTTTGGTAGGGTGGAAGACCTTACGGTGTATACGCGCACTAAGAAGGGATTTTTCGAAATTTCTTTTTTCTGACCCACAGGGGGGTTTGGTCAGCACCTCCTATAGGAGGTGCTGGTTTGGTGCGTTTTCGACGTTTTCGAGCCCAGCGGCGTCCCAAATGACCCCATATCTTTGTTTTTTCGCAGGAAGGTACCTAGCAACAATTTCTAGAAAGGCATTTTTCAGATTTTGGATATTCGAATTTTAAGAGGTCTGAATATTCCAAAAACCCGTTTTTGCTGAGCATAAACCAAGTTTTATATTTTCGAAGAAAACAATACCGAGAAATCGATATTACGAATTGAACTGTTGGTAATACCTTCTTGAGAGAATTTCAAAGAAAGTAATTTCTGGATTTTTCGATATTCCATTCTGGAGGGGGTGCACGGGGGTTTGATTATTCACTCCCGTTTTTAGTTTTTGGATCCTAGCACCCATATTATTAATGTGATTGTTATGAAATTTTAGCATGTTGTTCCTCACACAACCAGGAAGGTTTGCGAAAAAGAATTTTCTGAATCAAAACATTCCAAGGAGCCTTTTTGTCCGTTTTCTAAATTCTTATGCTTAGCCTTCAATGTTAAATTTATTACGGTTATTGCTCTTTCCAGGACACGCAAAACCTCTATTGTTGGAAATATTTATTTTGAAATGTTTTATAACAGGTGAATTTTTAAAAAATATGATAAAGAAACAATTTTTAAAGATTAAATAATTTTTTTATGATAACCAAAAACCGTTCCACTGAAAAATTTTATTCTTTTTTCGATTTAATCAAATTTAAGTATTTCCAGCAAAGTTCAAATTAAACAATATTTTATCACAGGCATTTTCAGTGTCGATTCAAATGATGTTTACTTTTATTTCATGTTTGAAATTTCTTTCAATGAATGATTTGGTGATAAATCAGCAAAGGGGGGTTCAGGGGGTCTCCCCCTGATTTAAAAAAAATTATCATTATTAAAAAATGGTTATAAACACTAATTCTAAACCGATTTTTTAAGATTTTGTTTAACATCTTAAAAAAGTATAAAGTATGTAGTATATTTAATTGTTTTGTATTTTATAAAACTTTAGCGGGATGAGGGGGAAATAAGTTCTATCTATAGACATTGCTGTTCAATAATATATCTTTATTGTGAAGCGAAGGCGGAGAAATTTGCCTCAAATATACATTTATACCAATTGCAGAAATGGATGGAGGGAGAAAAGGACAAAAGAGAAAAAATAATGGGGTTCAGAAGGTCCCCTGACTTTTTTTCTATTTTGAAAAATTACTCTTTAAAAACGGGGATGGGGATTTCACACATTAAATCTAAACAGGTGGTATTTTTAAAGGGTTTTTTTACATCTTAACGAAGTGGTATGGCATCAAAAAAGAATCCTAGCGGGAGACTGTTGACTCTATTGCATCCAAACGATAATTCTTATTTATTTTAACACACAGTTTGATAAGCCTTTTATCCCCCGAGCAACGGCGGGCATATCACCTAGTCTATAATAATAAAAGAGCTTTACCACTCACTCACTCACTCATCAACGCACAGCAAAATCTACCGGGGCTAAAGACTCGAAACTTGGTAGGGTCGAAGACCTTACGGTGTATACGCGCACTAAGAAGGGATTTTTCGAAATATCTTTTTTCTGACCCACAGGGGGGTTTGGAGCGTTTTTGACGTTTTCGAGCCCAGAGGCGTCCCTAATGACCCCAGATCTTTGTTATTTCGCAGGAAGGTACCTAGCAACAATTTCTAGAAATGCATTTTTCAGATTTTGGATATTCGAATTTTAAGAGGTCTGAATATTCCAAAAACCCGTTTTTGCTGAGCATACACTAAGTTTTATATTTTCGAAGAAAACAATACCGAGAAATCGATATTACGAATTGAACTGTTGGTAATACCTTCTTGAGAGAATTTCAAAGAAAGTAATTTCTGGATTTTTCGAAATTCCATTCTGGGGGGGGGTAGCACAGGGGTTTGAATATTCACTCCCGTTTTTAGTTTTTGGATCCTAGCACCCACATTATTAATGTGATTGTTATGAAATTTTAGCATGTTGATCCTCACACAACCAGGAAGGTTTGCGAAAAAGAATTTTCTGAATCAAAACATTCCAAGGAGCCTTTTTTGTCCCTTTTCTAAATTCTTATGCTTAGCCTTCAATGTTAAATTTATTGCGGTTATTGCTCTTTCCAGGACACGCAAAACCTCTATTGTTGGAAATATTTATTTTGAAATGTTTTATAACAGGTGAATTTTTAAAAAATATGATAAAGAAACAATTTTTAATGATTAAATAATTTTTTTTTTATAATAACCAAAAACCATTCCACTGAAAAATTTTATTATTTTTTCTATTTAATCAAATTTATGTATTTCCAGCAAAGTTCAAATTAAACAATATTTTATCACAGGCATTTTCAGTGTCGATTCAAATGATGTTTACTTTTATTTCATGTTTGAAATTTCTTTCAATGAAGGAGTTGGTGATAAATCAGCAAAGGGGGGTTCAGGGGGTCCCCCCCTGATTTTTATTTTAAAAAAAATTATCGTTATTAAAAAATGGTTATAAACACTAATTCTAAACCGGTTTTTAAGATCTTAAAAAAGTATAAAAGTATGTAGTATATTTAATTGTTTTGTATTTTATAAAAATTTAGCGGGATGTGGGGGAAAGAGGTTCTATCTATAGACATTGCTGTTCAGTAATATATCTTTATTGTGAAGCGAAGGTGGAGAAATTTGCCTCAAATATACATTTATACCAATTGCAGAAATGGATAGAGGGAGAAAAGGACAAAAGAGAAAAAAATAATGGGGTTCAGATGGTCCCCTGACTTTTTTTCTATTTTGATAAATTACTCTTTAAAAACGGGGATGGGGATTTCACACATTAAATCTAAACAGGTGGTATTTTTAAAGGGTTTTTTTACATCTTAACGAAGTGGTATGACATCAAAAAAGAATCCTAGCGGGAAGACTGTTGACTTTATTGCATCTAAACGATAATTCTTATGTTTAGATTATGTTAGATTATGTTTTTACACAGTTTGATAAGCCTTTTATCCCCCGAGCAACGGTGGGCATATCAGCTAGTTTAATATATAATTACGGATTTAAAAAGGTGTTTGTGGGATTCTTTTTAAAGAGAATATTTTAAATCTATATTGTTCGAATGATTTTAATTATATTTTAAACTATGGTGATTTCTAATTAATTTATTTTTTATATTTTTAAAATATATTAATATCCTAGTGGTTAGAGCATCTGACTGCGAAGCCGTACGTCCGGGGTTCGAATCCCCGTTTGGCATGGATGTTAGTTTCTGTCCTTGTGTGTGATGAATGAATGTGGCCCTCCTGTAAAAAGGGGATGTGCCTGTGGGAATGTGTGTGTGGCGTGGGCGAACAGTACTTCACCACCGTCGGTCCACAGGTGCCCACTGGGTTACGGGAAGAAAGTACTGATACCGGCATGGCATGGGTTCACTGGCGGATCCAGGGGGGGGGCTAGGGGGCTTGAGCCCCCCCCCCCAAAAAAAAATGAAAAAATTTTACACTTTATAACATGGAATTTTATGCACCAAAATGAGTTAAAACCATGTTATTTCAAGGTCGAATTTTCAAAAATTTTCTGGGGGAGGACCCCCAGACCCCCTTGGTACTTGTAACTCTATTATTACAACTTTGTTTTATATTAAGTTTGTAAAAACACTAAAATTCTACCATGAAATCTATGTCCGAAATTCGTATGAGGTGTACCAAAACAAGTTGAAAAAGTGGGGGTTTTTTACTTAAATTTCCAAAAAATTTCTGGGGGAGAACCCCCAGACCCCCCATTTTAGTGGTTGGAGCAGGATAATTCACTACCTTTTCCATATTAAGATAATCAAGAAGATACACATACAATTGGATTGTAAAAATTCTTAGCCCCCCCCAAAACCAAATCCTGTATCCGCCACTGCATGGGTTAATGAACTTGTTAGCTGCTCAAATTACCTGCCATTTAAAAAAAATATATTTATCTTTGCAGGTGTAGTAACCTAATCATTTCAATGTTTAGAGTAGAGACTGGGGTAGGGTGAGACATATTAGTGTGAGAATTATTTTTAGTTTATGAATCTTCCACCAGTTGTTCATTTTTGCTGCAAGCTCCTAAAAGTTTGTGAATGAAAAAGATTGTTTCATTAAGTTAAAAGTAAATAAGTACTCCAACTTTTAAATTAAACATTCCGTTTGGTTAACTTAATTATTATTTGTGTTTTTTCACTCAGTAATATATCCTTTATGAATGAACAGTTGAGTTGAGCCAGAAGTTTTTTTTTAGGAATCTATTTTTGAAAAGTTTTACTCTTGGGGTAGGGTAGGATGAGACTATGGTTTAGATGTGAAAAAAGAAATGAAAACCGTATTTTTTTTTCTTCTTACAGGAATTGGATTGTTCACAATCGATGAACAGAATATAATTGCAAAGTTACCTGCACCAGCATAGGCGTAACGAGGGGGGGTTATTGGGGTTGTAACCCCCCCATTACATCGACGGTTTCTAAAACATGTAAAACTGAAAACTTTCCCTTTATAAGGAAGGCCAGTTCACAAGGAACTGTACTTTTAGGAACTAACCCAAAGGGCCTCAAAATTAATTTAAACACTACATTGAGAGACGAATTTTTAAAAAATTTCTGGGGGAGAACCCCCAAACCCCCTCTAATTTTTTTACGTCTGTTATACTGGGTTTTCCCCTTGAAAGTTAAGCCTCTTAGATGAAGTTTTCCCTTCGGAAGTTTCGCAAAAAAAAGTTGTTTATATTATACCTATATTGTAAGACATTTTTTAAAAGGGAGTAATATGTTGGAGGCAGTGGCGGATCCAGGGGATGGCACTCTGGACAGTGCCCCCCCCTGGACCCAAAATATCACTCCTAAATACGAAAAAAAAGTCCCAAAAAGTACTCAAAATGAGTTAAACCCCTACTTTAACAGGTCAAATCTCAAAATTTTTTTCAGACGGAGGACCATTATACCCCCAGCGGTACCCAAAGGGATATTGAGGGATACCTTTTAGAAAATCCTCAACATTTTTCTTAAAATGCAAAGGTGATGGTCAAGAAAAGTGCCCCCCCCTTGGAGCCGTGCTGCATCCGCGCCAGGTTGGAGGGGTTGGCTGGTCGGAATAACACCCCCCATGAGTCAACTCTAGTTACGCCACTGTTGCACCAGAAATTATTGGTGGCATTGTTTTTCTAATATTTTAAAAAGTGAGAAAGCGCAGCAAGCCGGGTTTTGTGAATATCACGAATGGAACTGCGTAAGCAGTTTACTGGGGTTGGCAAGCATGAGGTGGCAGCTCCCTAGTATTAAAAAATAAGCTTTTTAAACAACACACCACAGTCATTTATTGACAGGCCATTGAAAATATAACTGGTTCTAGACATATGGCAGCTATGACATTGCATGATCTTTAAATGACAAGAGAATTGAACAAAAAAAAAATATGGACATAGCTTGTCAACCTTATGTTCACCATTTTTAGAATTAAAATGTCAAAAATTGATTTTAAAACCTAAGTTGAATTGTGAATCACTAACGAATTAAATGCAAAGGAATTGTTTACAAAACAGATAATAAGTTTGATCCAAATGAAATTTAAAACTTTAATTTCATTCGATGATGTTTTATTGAAAAAAAAAAACAAGTGGTATAAAAGGGTTTATTAACTCCATCATATCAAACTACCTCAAACAAATTTTGGTGTTTTAAGTTCTTGAAAACAGCATGAAAATTTTAATTTGGTGTACTTTAACAACCTACGTTTTTTCAAGCTGCATTTCATCTACGATTCTTTCTCCGATTTCTACTACTACGGTATGTAGGCTGCTTTAAACAAATAATATATAGCATCACTTCCCTTAACTGGGTTTTTAATATTGAAAAACGATTATTTTTAAGGGAGTTAAAAAATTGTAAGATAGTTAGCCATTATCAGATTGATGAAATATATAATTGCGTGAAATGTAAATGTCTGTCACTGTCAGAGATATAAATAAATGTGGTAATTAAAAATAATTCCTGCGTTTTCCGGTCCATGCGATTAATAAAACAAATTAATTCCCTAACTGGTTATTATTTAGAATATAGGCCCGAAAAATACTTAGAAACTAGTAACTTATTCGAAACTTGTCTCATCTAATTTTTCACCACTTAAAATGAAAATGTGTAATTGGGAGTATATTTGTCTAGGGGAAATATTTTAGGATATAATTTTATATACAGGGTGTCCCATAAATGTTGGGTCACACTTCTAGGGGGGATAGTAGACACCTAGACGAGTCAGAATCACATAGGATTTGGGGGTCCCAGACCAAATCCAAGGGATTTGGGAGGGAGGGAGGGACACCCTAAAAAATTATTGAAAAATTCAATTTGTAAAGAACTACTATTGGTAAAAATTTAATTATGGTCTCAAATTTTGTGGTTTAATATGATCTTTAAAATTATCCTAAAAGTTCAAAAGTTGGTAAAAGTAAAAAGTCAAAAAACCACAAAAAATGCGAAAAAACTGCCAAAACTTAATAATTTTTTTGGGGGGTGTCGCTCCATTTTTAACTCCCTGGGATTTGGTCTGGGACCCCCAAATCCTATACGATTATGACTCGTCTAGGTGTCTACTATCCCCCCAAGGGTGTGACCCAACATTTATGGGACACCCTGTATATGTTAAGGGCAATGTATATGTCCGGGAATTATTAATAATGCCCGAAGTGGAGGCGGGCAATGTAATAAATTCAATGGCATTGATCAATGAAATTTATCACTTTGCCCGCCTCCTCTTCGGGCATTATTAATAATGCCCGATTAATCACTTTGCCCGTAACATATACACTCTACTTAAAAACCCCTGTGTAAGCTACTTAATTTAATTAATTTTATGATAAATTTTCTGTATTTGTCAAAATCGGAGTTGTGACTCGACTCACACTACATGGAAAGGTAGTGCAGTCGTGGCCCCTGGTGAATCCCGTGAAATTGAATGAATCCCGTGGTGAATCCTGTGGCCCCTGGCCCCTTATCAGGTGAAAAATACATGATTGCAATTCTTGTAAAATAAGTATAGTTTTCTCCATTCATGTAGGACCTAGAACCCTGCATTCCAAATGAAATATATAAGGTAGAATATTATCGACGATATGGTTATGAAGATTATGTTAAGCAGAATACTACGTTAAAGTAAGCTAAATTAAGTATATTAAAGGAATATTAATAATTTATTGTAATCTATTTATTACCATACATAAACGATTTTACAAAAAAAACGTACTGTGCTATTTTTGGTTTTCTTTAATGGCGATTTCAATAGCTTGTTATTATTATCTATTTGTTTTAAGAGGTAAAGTTGGGAGTTCCCTACATGAGAGAGAGAGAGAGAAAAATGCATCAGTAAACCTGTATAAAAAGAAAAAAAAATTCAAATAGCTTCTCTCGAGATGGTTATTTGAAATTTGGTAGAAAAGTTCATTTTAAAAGTAAAAAGTGTTAAAACTCCTTAAAAAACCCTTAAAAATGATACTTAATTTATGTATATGTTACGAGCAATGTGATAAATCCTGGCATTATTAATAATACCAGGGTATTTTGAGAAAAGTGATAAATACCCATTGGGGATAAATGTCATCGAATTTATCAAAGTGTCCGCCTCACTTCGGGCTTTATTAATAATGCTCGGTTTATCTATAACATACTGGGTGTTCAGAACGTGTAGGGTTCACCTAGTATAGAGGGTATTCTATTCTTTGAAATGACACGGAATTTTTCCATATCAGTAGTAATAAAAAAGTTGGAAGTTACAAACACGCAAACCACTTTGTCTAGTGTCGTCATTTTGATGATCTAAGTCAAATCAAATACTAAATGGGACGCTGAAACATATTGTATAAGTGTGTATGTAAAATTTTTCATTTAACTCCATTTTTTAATGTTTAGCTGTTATTGTGGTCGTAAGAGCAATGAAATCATACAAACGAATTTGGAGTACAATAAATCTTTAGACCTCTACTTCAAGAATAGAATGTGTCCAAGGCAGTAAGTAGAAAAAAATAGTTTAGATATAGCTAGTGCTACAGGGTGCTTCAAAAGTTCACTTCGGTGCTTTTGGAACCAACGTCTCTGAAGGTCATGGAAGTAAGGTGTATCCCTAGATAAGATACCACATGCTGAATCATTCAGATGGCTTTCAGCGCCCTTAGTGAATCCCTATATCACCCACCGCCTTCAACACTGTGAATATGCTTTGCCAGTTTGTCCAATAATGCCATCTGGATTTGCAATGATTTCTGTACTCGGCTAGCCTGTATAAGTATCTAGTAAGCCGTGGTCTAATCAACGGAAAAAATGCAATTTTTCGACCTTGATGTCTCAGATTTCTATAATTTTTTGTTTATCATTTGATTTTACACATTACATAAAGGTCCCAACCTTGCGTTGATTCGACATGGAATGACCCGGCTTTGATTTTTAATTAAAATTTGTCTTTATTTAACTTTAAAAAATGCAAAATTACATGATGACATTGAAAATTTGCAAATTTGGGAACTTTTTATTTTTTTAAAGTCTGAAAGAATACATTTTCCCATACAAATATCTCCTTGAAGAATATTTAAGATATTATCATGGAACTTTTTTTGAGAGTTTGTAATGATATTGCAAGCAAATTTTAGTTGAAATTTTTATTCTATATCCTTTGTTTCTTAAATAAATATTTTTAACTTTCCCTGTTTCCCCGCTAGGGGTGCTGTAAGCCGTCTTACTAAATCCAACAAGGTCACATTCCTAGGAGTACACCTTTTAATTCCATGGCCCTGAGAAACGTTGGTTACAAATAAAAGCCGTGAAACGGACTTATGCAACACCTTGTATTGTGGATAGATGGAATGGTTTGCCAGAAACGATAGTTAGTTCCACTGGGATAAAAGAGTTAAATGAAACGGTTGACAAATTCTTGGAATCCGGTAGTATGAGTTAAATGGACCAACCTTGCTTGGCATCAGGCCTGAAGTTGGTCATCATCAGTTGGTATTTAATTATTGTACATTAAAGTGTAATTTTCTTTCGGCTGTCTGAACATGACTTTCTCCTAGGCAGCTAACACGCATTTTTTTTCGTTTATGTATTTTTTTAACATAAAATAACGTCACACTTTCGAAAAAAAATATGCGTTATTGTGTTATACTTCTTTGGGTATTTTGTATGCACTCCACGCAAGGAATCCTACTTTGTAGAGTTTGGGTGGACTTGTTGAAACACCATGTATGTGCCGTGATTCAAGTTTTTGTACATTTATAGGAAATATTACTAATTTAATATAATATTAATATAATTTAAAATAATAATAGGACAGAGAGAAGGATGCACAACTGCAGGATGTTTGAAACTTGCAAAAAAATTTATAAGTATAACTATGGTGTGTTAAGAGAAAATGAGCAATACGAAGAAGCTGTTGATGACTAGTAAGTTTGTTTTTGAACACATTTTTAATCAACTTTGCTTATAACACGATGGTGTCACGGTTATGGTTTATTTTTCTAAATGTTTTCTTTCAGTTGCATTTGCGTAAATTTACGAAAATGTGTGGCAGTTGGCTTTCTCCCCAACAGCATGATAGATCCTTACGATACTGTGATCTATTATCGATGTGAAGAAAGTGTAAGTATACTGACACCTAAAAACCTACAGTATTATAAACAAACGTTTATAATTGTTTCTGTGACGTTTTAGTGATACATGGTTGGTTATAGGTTAATTTAATGTCCAATAAGACCCAGAGGCTTGAAATTTGACAGAAAAGTTTCTCTCAGGTATAAGACGCGCACTAAGAAGTTATTTTGAAATCGAACCCTTCCTTCCTTTTTTTTTGGTACTTTTTCAGCTCCGTTTTACCCATTGAAATGGCATTGTTCATTGCTGAAATACATAAATAGTGCAGTAGGTTTCAACCTAGATTCTACTATATTCAAATATTTCTCGTGGTTTTGTTTGTTGCCCAAATTATATGAACCTGGTTTTTGGTTATTTGGGGGATTGCTCTTTCAGAATTAGTCTGGAAAAAAAAAATTGATGCTTCGTTTAATATGAAGATGACCCCTTAAGGACTCGGAATTTTTTTTTTTGTTTAAAGAATACTACTTCAAATCATAAATTGTACCTTATTTGTCTTTATATCATTTGCCGTTCCGGAGATATAGGGTCTGAGTCGATTTTTTTTCTAGTATTTGCAACCAGACTAGCACTAAACCATGGAAAATGACACCAAGCATATCTTTTTAACCTGTAATGCATTCGTTCGTAATGTCAACTAAGCTTTTATTGTATCTAGCTGTACACCATTTTGTTTTTATATTTTTTTAACTGCTTAAAGCATGATCTAATCACAGTATTTTTATTAGGAACATAGGAAAATCAAACCTTGTAATGCGCATCAAATATACATGGTTGAAATTCACAGAAACATATCTGGTTTTAACGGAGCCTCTGAAGTTGTTAAGTTAAATAGCTATTTAACGTAAGTTTTTCCCCTTCTTAAGTAAAAGTTTTTAATTAAGTCTAATTGGTGAAATATTACCTTAGCTAAATACAGGGAGCGTCCAAACAGCCACACATACCAACTTAAAGGTTTTAAATAATCAAGGAATTTTGTTTTCAAATTTGAGTGGGAACTCTGAAGAAGTTCAGAATGGAAATACTATTTGCTGCCAAATCGTCTCGCGCCGAATAGTAACAGACCGATGAAAGACATTAGAACGAAAATCAAATATAAAGATACAGGGTGTCCAGCAAAGAGCTCCCTGGTTTTAAAATTAAATATCTCTAGAACAAAAATAGATAAAAATATAAACCCAACGGTATCGTTCTCGTGGGGGCTTGGAATTTTTTGTGTCGCAATTTGAAAAATCTAAAAAATTCTAGTTAATTTAACTGTTAACAGATGGCAGCACGTTGAAAATGTCTCAAAGCATTAAGAATTTGAGTGTTGTAAATCGATTCTTCGATCATTCTTAAGATCGATTCTTTGAATTAAGATTAAATTTTTTCAAGTGAAATATTATCCGTTCCACGATCGGTTTAAGTCAAATTGTTAAGGAAAGGAATAAACTATTTTGAATTTTATTTGGAAATCTGTTTTAGGGAATAAGTTCTTCAAAACCCTAAATGTTTAGTTAGTTTTTCTTGAGTTTTATTTTCTCCTTGATTTGAATCCTTCTTGTTTTATGTCGATATAATTCAGTTTTAACAATCTATATTTAAAACTTGATTAAGGAAACAAATTTTGAGAGAATTTTTATCCCACATTAGTTTAAACCAATGATAATCATGTAATCTACTGAGCAACTAGTTTTTATTATTCTGGAATATTACAAGCTTAATTAAAGTGTTACAGCAAGCACCAAGACGGAGTTTGCAAAGTAATTTTCAGGTTGATTAAAGGTCATGATGGTAAAACTAGAAGAAATTATTTTGTGAAGTTCCAAAAGACGGGCAGCCTTTCTGATACGCTTGTTGCAAATTTTGGGCCAAGTGATTAAGGCGATTACTATTACTGGCGATATAATGTCTTTTACGTTTTCTGAAGATCCGTAAAAGTCAATCCGTAGAATTGAAGCTGAAGTGATAAAGGGATCCAGTAGGGTCAGGTGGAGTAAAATAAGGTCGATGGGTAAAATAGCTATATCGGGATAAAATGAATAGTATAAGGGTTTTAACAGTTTGTATTTACATATTTTAATGTTTTTTGGCATTTTGATTTTTATTGAGCCTCAAGAAAAAACCGCATGTCGAAAAACATTAAAAATTTTATTAATTTAAACTCTTAAAACCCTATATCCATTTTACCCCACTCTAACCATTTCACCCCAACTGAAACCCTACTCAAAAGATTCTTAAAAAAAACCTCCGGATGATTCCTTGCGAATTTCAGGATCATCTAAGTGCTAAAAAAGAAGTGCTTCTAAAAGAAAGACTTCGAGATCAAAGTTCTCTCGATGATCGATTTCGAAGAATTTACTGTGGTTTTCAGATGCGAAGCACATTTTACTCTGAATGGATTCATTAAAAAATTTCAAGATTTTGGGAAAATGAAAATCTACATCTTGCACTATTTGTAAAACCTCTATTATCACTTAAAGTTTGCTTAGACCGCTGTCTCAGGCAAAAGAATAATCGGCCCCTTTATTAGCTATTCGAAACACTGCAATTAGTGATCAACACATTAATATTTTGGTTTTTAAGCTATTAGAATTTCCCATTACGAAAACTTTTATTTCAATCCGGTGAAAGCAGATAATTATCCCTGATTCTATACAAAAAAAAAATCAGAGAGAATTCTTTCCTTGATCTAAAATAAAACTCAAGAAAAACTAAATAAACATTTAAGTTTTTGAAGATCTTATTCCCTAAAACAGATTTCCAAATAAAATTCAAAATAGTTTATTCCTTTCCGTAACAATTTGACTTAAACCGATCGTGGAACGGATAATATTTCACTTGAAAAAATTTAATCTTAATTCAAAGAATCAATCTTAAGAATGATCGAAGAATCGATTTACAACACTCAAATTTTTAATGCTTTGAGACATTTTCAACGTGCTGCCATCTGTTAACAGTTAAAGTAACTAGAATTTTTGGATTTTTCAAATTGTGACACAAAAAATTCCAAGCTCCCACGAGAACGATACCGTTGGGTTTATATTTTTATCTATTTTTGTTCTAGGGATATTTAATTTTAAAACCAGGGAGCTCTTTGCTGGACACCCTGTAATATTCAATTAAAATCACGATTTCAATCATGAAATCTTAAATCATCTTAATAACACATTCCTGGATATTTTTAACATTTTTGTGTTTAAACTTTTCCTTAAACTTTTTTTAGTGTAACTGTTACACGATCGGCAAAACAGCTATTAGACATTAATTTCGTCAACTGTCTAAAAAATTTAGACATATCATGTAATTCTGGAACATTACACGATCTGTCTAAGGCTCAATTGCATTTCATGAACTGTCTAAAAATGTTAGCCATTTCGTGTAACTGATCTACCATAACACGATCTGGTTGCAGTTCATGAAATGTCTAGCTCTAGACAGTTCACGAAATGTCTAATTTCACGATCTGTCTAAAATCTGCATATAGTCCCACTGTCTTATTTAGAGGACAGGTACAAACTAATGAGCTAAAACTTACCTAATTGAAATAAAGTTTTAATTAACCAACAGTATGATAAATAAAGAGTACCATCACATAAGGAATGTCCATCCAAGTTTTTAAATTGACATGAAAATAAAAATTCTGAAGTCCCCAAAAAAGATGCAAATCTCGCTAACACCTGTAAATACCTAAACTTCCAGAAGGGGGCGCTGTGTGAGCGATATATAATCCATGTTACCAAAAGCTTATACCATATTACTCTCCATCCCAGCTGACAAAATTGTCCCAAGAAAAAAAAATACTGGTTTTTACATGCGATTTTCAGTTGTCCTCTAAATAGGACAGTGGGATAAAATGGGCTAAATATATTAAAGTTTTGAAAAATGTAGTAGTACAATTAATTTTTATCTCTTTCCAGATGCATTTGTGATTCAGTTGAAACCCCTACGTTTGAAGAAACTCTTAATGACACTTTCGATGAAACCATAAAGATTAAGACTTACATGTGTCCTTTGTAAGATTTTAGAAAAACTCTTCGTCTAAATTCAAGGGTCGTCCATACAGTAAACTCTGGTCGTGGGCAGATCACTGGTTGTGGGCAGATCATTAACAATTTTATAAAATTGATAAATAGTTTGGCTTGAAAGATAGTTCTTGACAATTAAAGGAATCGTGAATACTATTTTATTTCTTGTATGGCGTGGAGGGATATGGAAGTCGAGTAACGTAAGTAAAGGAGGGCAATCTATATTGCTTCTAATAAAAAGTAGACACACACACACACACACACACACACACACACACACACACACACACACACACACACACACACACACACACACACACACACACACACACACACACACACACACACACACACACACACACACACACACACACACACACACACACACACACACACACACACACACACACACACACACACACACACACACACACACACACACACACACACACACACACACACACACACACACACACACACACACACACACACACACACACACACACACACACGTCAGCATAAGATTTAGTGTTACCAAATTCCAAGGTGTTTACACCTCGTGTACAAGGTGTGTAAGGACGTGTTTTCTTGATCGACTGTCCCATCTTCATGACGTTCATAGCAATCGGAAATAGACTTAATAATTGCAGCAAAGTCAGACTTGTCTTTGACAGACCTCGATCTCTTATCACATACCCCCAACAATTTATCAGACAATCTCTCAAGAGCAGAATTCAGGTAATTCAGGCTGAAAATCTGGAGATCAGGCACATTCACCGACACATCCGACTTGACCGACATTTTCATTATATCCCCGGCATCTGATCAATCCTGGCATCAGCACCGATGGCCTAGTGGTTTTGCTTTAATTTAACTTGACTTTCCAGAAGTAGCGAGATTAGTCAGAGTTGAGGACGACCCTCAAATGTTTGTAACGTAATTAAAAAGATCTTTTACCTGATGGCTGTTGTTTATTAACAGTTGTTCAGATGTATTTCAAAGCAAGTATAACACGCATTATAAATTTTTCAGTCCTGAGTTTCCGGAATTATCTAATCATTCCTGTCAAGATTTCGAAATTTGCAGATTTAGTTATGCGTCAAATGTTGGCATTGAAGCGCCTGAGAGAAACGTAGAAGTATATATTACAAATATGTAGGTAGTTTTCATTTATTTTAAATAAAGTACTAATACACTAATTAATAATTAAGTAATAATAAGCTACACCAGCGGTTCTTAAACGGTGGTCCTCATCAGTGCCTTCCTAATAGTGGGTCTACGAGTTACCTTGGGGAACATTCAAGTTACCTTTGAATGTTCTCCAAAGTGTTACAAAATGGGACAAAACACGTGTAAAGGGACAAATTTCAAATAATTTTCTGGGGGAGGACCCCCAGCACCCTCGAAATTTTGACTTATATTTATAATTTTTTCCTTGAAAATTCTGTGGTTTATAAGAAACTTTTCTCTTTGAGTGTAACCAAAAATGTCTGAAAATGATCAGAAACACTACTTTTTGAGGCAAATTTTCAAAAATTTTAATTTTAACATAATGTGGGATATAATTAATTTAAATGCTACTTTTAAGTAACCTAAAACTCAACGTATAAATATATTCGTTAGGGAGGGAATAACGTTGAGTCAACCCTACTCCCCCGAGACAAAAATCTGTTTACGGGTTAATCTTGGGGGGTCGCGATGTCTACAAAGGGGGGCCGCGGTGATCGAAAGTTTAAGAACCGCTGAGCTACACCATTCATCTTTAAAATTTTTCAAGTTTTGAACTTTTGTTATTTCATTTAAGGTGCATTTGTGATATACAACGCTCATGCGATAAAGCCCGAGAGGTGGTACAGAGAGAAAATGAGTATGAATACATATATGAATGCACGAGAGTTAGTACTTGAATATTAATGAATAACATGACATTTATGATTTTTATTATGAAACTTAAATATTGAAAATAAAATTTGGTACAATTCCTTCATTTTATTACATTATAACTGTTAGAAAATTACAAAAAATTGGAAAACATTTGTATCACCAAGGAGGTGTGGTCACCTCATTCAGGTGAATGAAACATATTTAATCTAATAAGAATGCACAACAACAAAAATTCTAAAGAAAATAAAATGCAAACACACACACAGAAAAAAAAATTGCCAAGTTATTTTAAATATGTCAAGTATCTTACATAATAAAAGTTAATGAGTGTATATCACCGCTAAAAAAAGCAGCTTATGCTAAACTACCTGTTAATACTGTGAGAATTCTTTAAAAGAATGAAAGTTGCCAAGAACAGCATAAAATGCGCATCCTTAACAATCGCATAAAGCTGTGTAGGAAATATATCGCATAAAAGAATACCGCAGCCTAAAGCCGTAGCCGATTTGATATTTCTAATCCAAATAAATCATTAAATTTTTCTGGTTAACTTTTAATCACAATGTAATGACTGGTTTAACATGTTTTCAAAAATAAATTGATTAATTAGCTTTAGAAAGCTTTTTTTTAGTTTTCTATCAGAAAACTTCAAATTTAATTAATATTCAAAATAAATCTGTTAGAAATACTTAAATTTGATTTAAAGTTTGCTTGTCTTTAATCCCTAAGCTAAGCTCTACCTTTCTTAAGTTACCAACGCCCCCAAATTTCGATCAGCTTATCGTCCCCTAAAAAGTTTCAAAATCTCTATTATGACTTTAATAACCCGCAAATAAACCAAATTTGATTTTGATGCAATATATTAGAATTTGACGATATATTGAATTCCTTCTTATCAGAGGGTCTCCCATCAGCTTGAGAGTCCTTGCAGTGTTTTTTTAACTTTAACATCATAAAAAACAAGTGAGCTTAGTTTCATGCTGGTTACCCGAATTGCCAAAATCTAGTGTGTTTTTTTGTACTAAGCGTCCATACTAATTTTCTTTGTTTTTGGTAGGATCTACAAGATTGTAATGAGGGAGATACTTATAAAACAGAATTTTACAACACACACAGATCCAAAGATCTAAAGGACTATAGCAAAGCATATACTGACATTTTGTAAGCTAACCTGAGAAGTAAATATTTAGTTTTATAAATAGGGCACTGAATATAACGTAGTTACCTAGAAATGCTAAGTAAAATAAGTTCGTTTTGTGGTTAAATGTTCCGTTTATTTTGAAAGTGGTACAAGTCCACTTTTCATTTTTTCGTTGTATTTAACGTTTTGGGTTCGATTTAATTTAAAATATTGCGCTGCTCTTTAGTTAAAGTGTTTATGGAATAATTGATTTTTAAGAAAGATAAATTATAATAGTTGCCGTCATTAGTAGGTTTTATAAAAATACATATATAAAATTACGATTTAAAATAGGCAATGTGGTTCGTACCGCTTTCAAAATGAGTACCGTTTTGAAATTAGGGTTAAGTTCGCTGTTTTTTCTTCTGATTTTATAGGGTAATGTGTATGAATCTATATCTACGTATAAAATTAGTCAAATTTCCGAAAATTTTCGGGGAGAGGACCCCCAGACCTCCACTTTGGTACTTGAAACTCTATTACTCACAAGTTTTTGTACTATTATTATTCCTTAAGATGCAAATTCCACCTAAAATATATTAAAAAGCTACATTGGACCTCAGGGCCGTATCCAAGGGGGGTTTAGGGGTTCAAATCAGTTTCAAAATTTGGAGATACATTTTTTTACTGTGTTTAAAATGTGAAAAATCATATAAAACTTGCCAAAAAAAGGATTCGTAAGGAGGCACCTCAGAAAAAATGTTAGGTCAAAACCCCCTCAAAATACGAGTTTTTTTTTCAACTTCCGTTTTGCTCCTGAAAAAAAGTAGCAGGAATTTCGAAATAATTTTGGTACTGGTAGTTAGGTATACATCCTTCAGGGTCAATTTGCATCTTATCTGGAAAAAATCGGACATTTTTTCTGTTAATTATCGAATTTACAAGCGCGCTCCTCGAACTTATTTCTCCTATACAAGGTGTCCACAGTCTCTATGTTTTGAAAGTCTATTGACTATACCTATAGACTATAGGTATAGTCATAAAAGGGGTGTCTACGTCTAGGTATAGTAAAATGACTACGCTCTACTTGATGAGACCACTTTCAACTACCCCTAGCGGAACGGTCAGAGGTTAGCGATCCAATCTCGAAACTATTTGAGGTGTGTGAAAAAAGTCAGTCACAAAATTGTGGAGCACCATAGATTTTTATAAATAGATACCCTTATGCACACAAATGCCAAGAATAAAACAAATTAAACACGCATTTTTTTCTTTGTGATATGGAACACTCAACCTCACGAAACGCGGTAAATGATTGGTTGTTTATTTGAGGTTTCGAACACTTAACCTCACGAAACTCCTCATGTAAATAAGATAGCTAATCAAGAGCACATTGAGGACCAGTAGTAAATGTAAACACCTCATTTACATAAGGAGCTTCGTGAAGTTAAGTGTTTGAAACTTCAAATAAACAACCGATCATTTAACCGCAGGGGTCCCCAACCTTTTTGTACCTAAGAGCACATACCAGAATATCGGTCGAATGGCGGGCACCATTTATTTTTTCAAGATAAATTTTTAGTTGGTGAACATAGTTAATAATACACACTACATATAATGCACAAAAATTTAATTTAAAAATTAATTTAACATATGAATATAATTAGTATTAATATTCTTTTGTAAAATAAATCATTACTAAATTGCTTACAAAACATACGAAGCAAAAAAATTATTTATAAAATATATAAAATACACAGTCAATGTGATCTTTGGCATTGCATTTCACTGACCAGCACTTCATAATTGGGAGAATATGATGAAATTATTCTTGCTCGCAAGCAATCGTCAAGGTGTTCATCTGTAAGCCGTGATCTATATTTTGATTTCATGATATTCATTTCCAAAAGTAAGGATTCACAGAAATATGTGGAACCAAAAACCGACTTTATTTTATATGCCGCTCTTTTTAAGAATGGAAATTTATTTCTGTCAACTATATTCCAGAATTTCTCATCTGATATACCTAATAGTTTTGCGGATAATGTCATTCTGAGGATCCAAAATTTCTATGGGATAGTGGAAAACTGAAATATTTTTATCGTTGGGCACAAGCAGCGGGCGCACCTTGACTGATCGAAGGGCGCCATGGTGCCCGCGGGCATAGGGTTGGGGACCCCTGCTTTAACGCGTTTCGTGAGGTTTGAGTGTTCAATATCACAATTAAAGAAACGCGTGTTTAATGTGTTTTATTCTTGGCATTTGTGTGCATAAGGGTATCTATTTATAAAAAATCTATGGTGTTCCACAATTTTGTAATTGACTTTTTTCACACACCTCCAATAGTTTCGAGATTGGATCGATAACCTTTGACCGTTCCGCTAGGGGTCGCTGAAAGCGGTCTCATCGAATAGGTCATAGTCACTTTACTATACCTAGACGAGCTTAAATTCACCACTTTTATGACTATACCTACAGGCCTTCAAAGGTTAAAGGCTGTGGACACTTATCTAGGGACACCCTGTATACGTCACTGCGCCCTTCATTAACTGGAGTGTTAAAAGAATGTTTTATTTTTGCCTTTATATGCTTTTTCTAATTACAAGGACCCCAGTGGAATAGCTCATACAAACTATGACAAGTTTACGTAATTTCTACAAGAAGTAAACGAAATTTGGCCACATGACTAACGGTGGTATAGACAACATTAGTGTGATGTCACTTGCTTGTTAGGAAACGTGTTGATTTCAATGTGATTGGTTCTGTGATTGGAAGTAAATCCGTATGGATCCAATCACGGATGGAATC
The DNA here is from genome assembly GCA_963680715.1 of Tetragnatha montana. Taxonomy (NCBI): domain Eukaryota; kingdom Metazoa; phylum Arthropoda; class Arachnida; order Araneae; family Tetragnathidae; genus Tetragnatha; species Tetragnatha montana. The sequence continues at coordinate 4,083,003 of OY796683.1, read as the reverse complement.
AACGTTTCCAAACAAGCAAGTGACGTCATGACTAATGTCGTCTATTCTGAGCCTCTGGCAGCCTCTAAGAAACATTGATTTGCCTGGATTTGGTTTGTACAGCAGTAGCGTCTTGTTTGCTTCGGAGGGGGGGGATAAATGCCTTGCTGGAAGTGTCTATTTGGACAGCAAAACCAGCAGTTGGCGCATGCGCCGTAGGTCTCGCGGTTACGTAGCAACGCGTCCCGGCGCTCCAATTAGAACCGTTTGCCGGCCAAATAGACAGTGCCTATCTCGCATTACTTACTCCTATCTTTCTCATTACTTAGCTGCAGCTGTGGTCGTCCCTACGATGAGTCGAGGGTATTTTTGAAAAATTATGGTAAAGACGTTGCCTTCGAGGATATTAAGTGTCCAAAGTAAGAAATCCTTAAATTCTCATTTTAGTTTACCCTAGAAAAAGTGCACAAGGAATTGTATAACAGGATGTATATTTTTATACAAGGTATTTCAAACGTCCGTTACATGGATTTAATTTCGAATGAAATTAAAAGTAAGGTGTGTCCCTAAATAAAAGACCATGTTGAATCATGGAGATGACTTTTTAAAAAACTTAACTTTAAATTAACATTTTCTTTTCCCTTTGATAAGAGATTTGTTAATGAAAATGATCCACTTATGGTACATTATTTTCATATTGTTTCAGTAAAACGTCAACTCAACTTGGAAATTGTGATGAACGCATCGAGGATGCTTGTCAAATGGATTATTGGAAAGATTATGGATCTAAGTACCCTGACGCAACGTACTACGATTTTAGCATAAGAATGTAAGAAATTTTGTAGTATCTGCTAAAAGTGCATTAGAATTATTATTTTTAGTTCCTTGTCATTTCTTTTCTTTACTAAGGACACTAAATTTTAAAATTCGTTAATAAATGAGAGTTTAAATTGGTGGTCGATATTGAATGTAAACCGATGCATTTTCTAGTATAAATTGATGAAAACTTCAACGACCTGTAGAGTAAGTATTTATTCCATTTTCCGGGATGGATGGCCGTGTTTGTTGGAATTTATTTCCTGACGTTTCGCTCTCTTCTTCGGAGAGCATCATCAGTGATTAAATCATCCATCCCAGAAAATGGAATAAATATATGCATTCTAGTTGCTAACGTGAAATCAGCACTTTGAATAAAGAAAGCTCTAAAGTTTAGTGTTTTTAAGATTATTAAAGTTACTTTTAATGCATTACTACTATAGGGGAAAGTGGGGGTAATGGGACATTTTTTAAATAAATGATATTAAAAGAGCACAAATGTAGTTATTTTTATAATTTTAAAACGATTTTACATTTAAGTTTATAAGAATATTCCTGGAAAGTAAAAAACATTATTCATCTACGTGTGTCGACTTTTGTAATTTAATACTGCTGTCCCATTAACCCCCATATGTGGGGTCTATTGGGATACAGTGCAGGGCTAATGTGACATGCTATATAATTCAAAAATAAAAGTAATTTATGAATTTTAAATAGGGTCACTTGGGGTAAGTGGGACCCCTTTTTGGAACAGTACATTTTTGAAGGTTCATAAAATTTTTTTGAAGAGGTTCAATTTGAACTTGATGACATATTCTATTTAAGACATTATTAATAAACAAAAATTTATAATTAGGTTCTAAAATAATGTTCTACATTTTTCTTAACTGGTCTTTTTGTAAAAAATGAGACGGGGGTCCCACTTACCCCATAGGAAGGGGTAAGTGGGTCACCCCCTTTTTATTTTGATTGAAAGCAAGCAAAACTTAAGAGGGAGTAAGTGGGTCTTACTTGATAAAGTATAGAAGTTTTAGGTACAAAATATTTTATTGTAACTTAATCCATGTACGAGATATCTACTCACATTTAAATTAATAGGGTTGGTTGGGGGTAAGTGGGACCCCTTTTTGGAACACTACAATTTCAGAATGTTTTCTTCAGGTTCGAATGGTTCGGGAGACTTATAAAGAAACCCTCGAAACTATTCCCCCACCCCACTGTGTGTTTTAATTAATTTCTCGGCAACGTGAATAAAAAAAACCCCAACTTAATAGTTTTCTTTACTTACTACAGCTTATATTAAAACGCAAAATTAATATAAAATTTCAATAAATTACTTATAAATGTTTCAATAAACATTAAAATGGTGAGTCTAGGGTGTCCCACTTACCCCATAATGAGGGGACCCACTTACCCCTACTTTGCTTAAATTACGGGGTAAGTGGGACCCCCCTCTTAAAATTTTTAAATAAGAGATTTTGTGAAAATTCAAATTGCAGTATGTATTTTAAGTCAAACCTGGCACAACAGTTGAAAAAACATTAAAATATAGTGAAAACTTTCCTGGAAACACTTCTTGGAAAAATGCATCTTGAACTCTCCAAAAAAAAATTATGGGAATTTTTTTACAATAGTTCTATAATCTTAAAAAGAAATGACACAAAACTCTAATATGTGCAAAACCCATCAGTGTGACAAAATGTAACATGATCAATGTGAATAAGTGTGAAATGTCCTTTACATAGTTTAGTTTGAGGGGGGTGACCCACTTACCCCAGGGACCCACTTACCCCAAGTGACCCTACCTTTTTTATTAACATATGCTACTGTACTGAATATGCAAAAAATGTTGTGGAGGAAATTTCAGCATTGAACAGTTTAATTCCACATTGTCTTATGCAGTGTTTAGTATGTGTTTCACTAATATCTAACTATTTCTTCAATAATTTGAATTATCCTAATAGGATAATTCTATATAGGATTAGTCTACATACATACTATGAATAGGAAAAAAAACTTTTAATGATATTTAAATGTATATTAATTTGTTTGTCTAAAATGTTCGATTTTTCCAATTTAAAAAACTATTTACTTCTTTTTTAGCTTTATATCACCACGGAAGTAGTGGTTACATAAACACTTACAGACCAAGAGAGCTTAGAAAATTTTCATAAAAAATTATTATTATTAAAATTATTTTACGTATTTGATAGATAACTTAAAAACTGTAAAATAAATTTTTGAGAAAGTGATTTGATTGGGTTTATTGTTATACAATGATCGATCGGTTATCTTTCAAATAATAATAATAGTGATTAATTAGCGGTAAAAAAATAAAAATTCATATACAGGGAAAGTGCAGGAAAATAAAGTATCCAAATTTTAAACATTTCAAGAAATCGAGATTTAACAAAATCATACCGACAACTTCTAATAACATGTGAAATTACAAAATTCGGAATAAAGACAAAAAATTAGTCCTACGATCTAATCAAATTTAGTATATCGAGACCAGCTTCCAGCGCTTTCCCTGCTTGAAATTCATGCTTTGCCACTGTTTATATAGTATAAAAATTAATAATTTAATGGACAAGGAATAAAAAAAATGATAGTCCTTGGGGTTGGTTCATATACCCAACAGGTACCGTCAGTGGCGGCTCGTGAGTTGATAAACTGGGGGTTCACACCCATTTTATAAAAATTAAAATTTACACTAGATCTAGAAACAGAAGGATGTTGGACCAATACATCAAAAAAGATTATCTCGGAGAGTAGTTTTAAATGCCTAAATTCTTCACTGCATGCGCTTTCATTTTGAAAAAATATGCATTTAATGGAAATAAACAAGCACTTATGAATATAAAATACTCCTTTCATTTTTTATTATACCATTCAGGGGAAAGTCATATCCATAATATAATACCTCACAAACACCTTTTATAATTATTAATTATTTAAAATTAGTTGATATGAAGATTATAATTTTCTTTTTAAAAAGTACTTATCTCATTTTCTAATTAGGGCCATTCCACCGTTACGTGTGTGACATTTGCACGCTGTTTTTTAGTAAATATCACTAAAAATTTATATGAAATTATAAAAATGACTGTTAGTGTTTTTTACTATGATATAAGAGATAATGCAGGAAAATTTTAGAGGTGAAAGTTTTATGCTCCGACAATTCTATGATTTTAAATAAATTTTTAAAAGTCGCGTTACATGTGTGACTCGGAAAACTCACGAATAAGCTACACCTCATGGTATTTTCCAATATCGTGTGAATTTTGAAAAGCATAATGATCCTCAATTTTTTTTATGTGTACCTACATGTGTTAGGTATTTATTCCATGCAATATTATTTTTTTAAAAATTATACATTGTCTGTAATAAATTAAAATATTTTCGTTACGTGTGTGACCAATGAGCGTTACGTGTGTGACCGTGCGAAATTCGTTCGCCAAAGTCATTCAAAAAGTAAACAAAAAACATTTATTGTATTTAATTTTACAAAAGTAAGAACTTAAAGTGATTTTATAAATTTTCCAGTTGTGATTTCTTAAATTATTGGTCATTATTGTACAGTTGGGGAAAAAAAACGACTCAGTTGAGATTTCTGACGAACCACTTGGGCTAGGAAGACAAACAAGGTGTCATTTTTCATGCCATGAAGTATTCTTTAAATGAGAAAAATTTCGAGTCCTTAGGGGGTAGTCTTCATATTAAACGAAACACTAACATTTTTTTCCTATGGGGACCCCCAATTATTATGCAATTTTCTGAAAGAGCATCCTCGTAAACCCCCAAATACCAAGTTTCATTCAAATCGTGCGGTAAATAAAGCTTTTACGTTTTGGGGGTCGTCTCCAAAGTGAGAAGGGTTAATTTTCTGTAAACACTATTTCTTAAAAACGGTGGGATAGTAAGACTTTTACTCACCACTTTAATATCTATTGAAAAGTTTATTAGTAATTTATTGAAATTTTATATAAAATTTAAGTTTTAATTTAAGTTATGGTGATTAAAATAAGGCGACTGTTTCCAGAAAAAGCATTCGCCGGTATACATTTGGCAGCGGTATATGGTCCCTTAAAGAGTGGGAATTTAGTTTAATTCGGTTTTTTCCAAAACTATTAAATGAAATCGACTGAAATTTTGGTTTTCCACATAAAATTACTAACAAAATCGATTACCATAAAAATATTAAAAGATTTTAAAATTTAATTTTTGGGTCAAAATTAGATGTTAATTATCTATCTATTAACCATTAAATATCGCTATAAAAGCATAATTATTTTGTTTGGGGACACAAATTTGATCTAAATTCAAAGTTTCATGTTTTTACGCCGAAAACATTTTGACAAATTTCACATTGAATGGTTGACATTTCAAAAATTTATTATGCTTCTATTTGAATACTTACATGGATGAAACTTGGGATTTGGGGGCTTATAGGGATGCTCTTTCAGAAAAACGCATAATAATTGGGGATCCCCATAGGAAAAACAAAAGTTAGTGTATCGTTTAATATGAAGACGACCCCCTAAGGACTCGAAATTTTTCTCATTTAAAGAATACTTCATGACATGAAAAATGACACCTTGTTTGTCTTCCTAACCCAAGTGGTTCGTCAGAAATCTCAACTGAGTCGTTTTTTATTTCCCCAACTGTGCATATTATTGATAAATTTGGAGTACATTTATCTTCAGCATCTGCGTGCCACAGATTAATTATATTATCCTTTGCTGAAATCACGTGCATTTTTTGAATGCCTGGAATATTTTTCACACCCTCCTAGGGGTTATCCGTCTTTATTTTTGATTCAATGTCAATGCTATTGACTAAAAGTACTTTTGTTGAAGGTATGAGTTCTTTTACCAGATTAAAGAAATCCGTTGACGATTGAACATTTGTTTCTCCAGATTAAGACATACTCTTTTGCCTCACTAGAGATTTAGCTCTTCCTCCTACACCGTCCAGAACTCCTTTCCCATGCGAGGTTGCAAAATACTTCTAGAACCATTCACCTCCATACTTAATGGAGAAAGAGTGTAGAACCATAGCCATGAACTTGTTTTTGAACTCACAGGATGGTCCATCACTGTAAATTACACAAGGACAGTCGTTTTCTTCATTTTCTTCTTTAAAATGAATTCCCACAATAGCTCCAAGAAGGTGTATATTGTATCCTTTCCTTTATCTCTTGAATCAGAGCAAATCAAAAAAGTCTGACATTCATCTTTATAAAAATAAGCAGCTGTAAAAAGTTGAATGCTTGCCCGAGACCAGAGTGCAGATTGAACTTCATTTTGGTACTCACTACCAACTGTATGCCATGGCAAACAATAGAAAGGAGAGATAATAGATAGAGAGGAATAGAGGCAGAAACAGTAACAATCAATTCTAAATAAAAATAAAATTAATCAAGACAAAATTGTATTATAGATCTGTAACTATGTAGGTAAGAAATTTATTTCTTACTAGCGCTTTCAGCGCTATACACGGCGTTGCCCGGGCGCAGTAAAACTTTATATAAATACCTATAGCGCACGCGCTATCCCGGCGTTGCTCAGACATTATTGACGGGCTGCGCCCGTACTAAGTTCCTTGGACAGAATCTCATACACTTTGAAGTAGCTGGGAAGTCATATTTGTTAAAAAATATTTAAACTTAAGGTGCAACAGATTTAAGAGTACCTAGACTGCAACACAAAGAGGCCCGCTGCATTACCGTCCATAAAAATGGATTCAAACAGTTAAATGAATATAATCGAAGAATTAAACAAAAGTCAGTAAATGTATAAAAAGCAAGAGTGATTTAAAGGCACAGCTCAGTGCCTGCTCTTAAGCTCATTAATTCAAAGATTGACATGTTTATGTTTTTTTTTATTCTGAAGAGCGTTATCAAGAAAGTGTTTCAAAATGAATCACTCCTTCTCTCAATAATATCAGCTTGTTTCTTTTTTCATTTTATCCTTATATTCAGTCGCTTCCACAAGGTTTCTTTTTTTATTGAACAACGGATTTTTCGGTCAATCATATGCTTTATCAAAACAGCAGACGGATTTCTTCATGTTATATATTAAGATTGTTTTAGAATATGGAAATAAATAATTCTTAAATTATATCATTTATAATATAATTATTATCTTAATATTTAATTTATTGTATAGTTAAGTACCAGCACATATTATTTTTAAATGATTATTTAAAATCCTTCAAAGCTACACTTTAAATCCAATATGTATCGAAATTTTTTTCACAAACGTTACGTGTGTGACCGGTTGTTGAAAGCCCTGACATTTTTTTTCTATTATATGCAGAAAGATGAAAGTCAAGGTATAGATCTATACATAAAGTTAGTTTATAATACCAGATATTTTTCTTTAATTTCTATTATTTGACCTTGGAAAGAAAGGAATGAAAGAAATGGACATTTTTCATTCAAAAAATAAGATTTTTTTTCCATGTAATGTGGAAAAAAATTTTCAGTTTGTTAGGACCACTTTTCGTGGAATCGCCCATTAGCCGAAAAAATCCAGACCACAAAAAAAAAAACAAGCTGAAGCTTCAAAAACGCAAGCCGCGGCACACAAAATCTGTGCTGTCGGGAATCCAAATTGCGATGCCGATGCCGTAAGCTTATAATTCCCCCGGTAGGCAGTCGGGGTTTCTTCAGAATTTCATATTTTTTACGCTCATACGTGCGAAAAAGGAAAGAAAAATAAGAGTTCATTCTTTTTTCGATTTCTTTCGCGTTTCCGGTAGTAAATTTTTCTTATTGAGTAGAGAAGGGAGAAACATAATTCTGAGTACAAAAAAGAAATTGAGAATATATTTCCATTAATATTTATTTATCTTTATGTTCTTTATATTCAATTTTTGTTCTACTTTTTCTGTGGGTGTTCACGTGCTCCTGTGCTCCTATGGACGAGCCGCCACTGGGTACCGTACTATTGCCTTTTGAGTTTTCTCACTTCAAACTTCAGAGATAACATTACGGGAATAAAAAAAAGGAATTAGATTGGGAATTTTTCATTTTTTTTTTACTTTAATCCGTAACCGCTAGGGTTTTACTTATCTACCACACATCATTCTTAGTCCACATTCCATCAAAATATCTTCCACAAAAATTTTATTCAGTTCCAATGAAAAGTTCTTGAAAAGTTGAATTTATTTAAAAATTATTCAAAATTATTAAAAATTATTATATTATTAAAAATTCTTAGATCATAAGAAAGGATAATTAATATTTTCTATTTCATTAATAAAGGTATTAATTTTATTCAGCTCTGAAAACTAGCGTAAAAGCATGTGTCATAAGTCTCGGTACTTGATATTTTTTAAATAAGAAGAAATAAATTTTTTACGAATGATTTTAACCGTTTTTTAGTATGATATTATTTGGGATATTTTTAAGTGAAAACAATTAAAAAAGCTTTTATTGCAGTTTTAAGCGATTTATTTGGTCGTGTGTTTTTTACTATATTCATTGAAACTAGTACTAATTTAAATTTCGTTTTAGGTGCAATTGTCCTTCATTCAGCACCTGCAAATTGAGTAAAAGTATCAATAGACTTCTTAAAACACATACATGTAGAATTGAAGTAAGTTTTTCACTAATATGGTTTGGAGACGAATTTATTTTTGGGGAATAGTAGTTTTTATAAATGAATGGTTTGGTGCACAAGAGGGATAACTAACATTTCACAATAATTTTTGCATTGGAGTTATTTTGTTGGCGAACTTCCAGTTGACGAGTGCTTTCTCTGTCTTTCCCATAGACAAATATAAACAGACCGGCCAGTGGGCGGTGATTATCAACTGGCCCCCCACAAGTAAAACCTGAACTTAAGGCCTCCTCTCAATCCTTAAATTAAAAATCGCGAATTGTCTCTCTTTTCATTTGCATATAAAGTCATCAGGAAAATTCCGTTAGTTTTCCCAAAATTTCGTGTTTGAAATTAATTTTTGAAAAACTGGTAAAAGATGGAGATTTCAAGGAAAGAAGATTTTTATCTTCTCAATCTTTATCAAGGAAGAAGAGGAAGGAAGAAGTAGTTAACTAACTAGTCTATTTAATTTCATAACCTACTTTTTGGCAAAATTCTAATACATCTCTCTTATCTATGTCACGAAAAACGTTTATACTTCGCCCAAAAATAGTCTTTATAGAGTGTTTTCAGGTGACGTCACAACCGGTTATTTTCTTTTAACTGTGTACCTTCTATAGGGCTTTTAACTGTTGCTAAGACCGTTGTTTATCTGTTGCCAAGGCGGTTTTTAGGTATGGGATCACGTGATTGCAAATGCTCCAATAGAAGAATTCCACGGCTAGTCATTTTCTGTAACTGTTAACCTCTGTAGGGCAAAAAACTGTAACATCTTCTGTTGCTAAGACCGTTGTTAGGTCCGAGTCATGTGATTGAAAATGCTCTATTTAGGTATATTTATAAATATTGTGATGATTTTGATAGTTCTGGTGATATTTCTTTTCAAAATGACGCGGCTTAAAAACATTCCGTAACATTTTACTCTGTAGCTTCAAAAACTACGAAGAATGCATGAACCATGGCTAATAAAAGCTTTGCTGTTTGTAATGAATAATTGTTAATCGCTTGTAAGGATTAAGTTAGGTAAATTGAGTCAAAGTAAGCGATTAATTTACTAGCATTAATTGTTTTATTCTATTAGTAATTTTTCTACGATAATTTTAATAACACTATAAAAGCTCTCTGCCTTTCACGCCAGCAGTCTGCGCACTGCTCCGTCGTGAGTTCGATTCTCACCTCGCCCCTGGGTGTATTTTCCTTCTTTGTGTCAGTAAAAATTCTGTTGTGTCTGTCTTACTTGACGAAGGTGTATAAGCGGATCCTTGAGATCAAACACACATACCTGAAAATATATGTAACACCAACCAACCAACCAACACTTTTTTGTTTTTTTTTTAAATTAGAACGTCATAGGTATGATTTAAACCCATATCCTGCCAAGCATTGAAGAAATTAATACTTTGTCCTAAAAACTCAAATATGAGTTAGTTTTAGCCCATGTACACACCTAAAGTTGAAAAAATTACCAAACTCGTAATAGTTTCATCGTTATACAGGGTGTCCTAAAAATAGGACGATGGCAGGATCCCCTGCTATGTGTTCCCTATAAGATCTAACGGGCGAAAGCATGTTAGAAGAGGTAAAAAGTAAAAATTTCGAAAATAATTCACAGCTATTACTTCCTGACTCTTGTTTGAAGGTTTTTTGAAGACATTTTAACATTTTTAGCTATAATTTTTATTTTAATGAATTGAACAACAGTGAACCAATGTAAATGTACAGTTAGTTTTCTGTATATATTTTGTATATATAGTCCCGTTTTTGCCACTTTTGCCTTTAAAATTAAGTCACCTTAGATCCTAATTATTAAAATAGGTATTGAGCTACATTAGGGTAATAAGTATTCTCTTTTGAATGTATTAAAATTGAAATGCTGGTATCTTTTACCCTTAGATTCATGAAAAATAAGCTACTTCACATTAAAAAAAACTGGTCAGCCTCATTTAAATGTAATTTATTTAATGAAAGTTTTTGTTTTGAAATGAATTTTTCTTCCTCACTCTTCCCCAGAAGAAATTTTTGGTATAGAACATGCAAAAACTTGAGAAAAATTTGTTTTTTACAGTATTTTTATCGAAATATCAAGGTTTTCGAGATATCGAAGTTCGAGTTATCGAGAGTATGGTTTATTACCACACGTAATTGGTTTCTATTTGATATACGGATAAGTAAAAAGAACGTTGAAAATTTTGTCTACCTTCTCACTCTGTTCAATACTAACTAAGAGCGGTAATGTAGTAGTGCATCCTGTCATCGTCCTATTTTTAGGACAGCTGGAAATACTGGGAATTTGACCCCCAAGTAATTTTTTTCACCAAACTTGTTTTACTGGTTTTAAAGTAGAGGATGTAGCCTCAATAAATTTGCATACAAGGTTTTCCAAAAATTTTTAATTCTTAGATAATATTTGTGTTGAAAATGCAAGAGAAAAATCTTAAAAAATCAGCATTTTGAAAAATTTTTTAAAAATATTTGATATTGGTTTAGACTTGCCATAAAAACAAATTTGTAATGATATAAGTCCCTAATAACAATATGCATTAACGTTTTATTAAAATATTCAAAGTAGTTTTGGTAACAGCGACATATCCATGCTGTCCTATTTTTAGGACGATGGCAGGATAAGGGTTAAGGCATACACTTGCACGGTTGCTACAGTTACTATAAAGTCGCTTGTTTTCATCAATTAGATATTGGGGTTCAATTTCGTTATAATTTTATTATCCGCTAAATATCGCCAACCTTATTTGGTATTCGAATATCACCAATATTTATGATTGCCATGGATGTGGAACTGTACGTTTTATTAATTTGGTTTGAAATTTTTGACGGTGTTTCTAATCCTTGGCGACCAAACCAGCTTGACGATAAAACCCCCTTCCCCCTTAGGTGCTTACATAATATTTGAACGGCCCCTAATGTGCAGTGCCTAATTGTAAATATTTAATTTGAATATAATTAAATGCTTTTTTTTTCATAGCATACAGAACCTACGAATGCTAAAATTTGTGAGGATCATGCTATATTTAAAGAGGAATTTTATGAAGAGTTCAGCACAGAAGGAAATGAGAAATTATTAAAAAAGTTGTCTACTCGATTTCTGTACGTACGATACTTCTTTAACACATGAACAGATTAAAACCCGATTAAGATTTAGTTTTAATTTTTATTTCTTCTTATTGCATAAGAGATTGTGTTCTGGGATGCGGAAATGAATCAGTGTTTTGAAACAGTTTTTATTGCATATTCCTGCTTTTACATTTACACATATATTTATTAATTAAAAAATATTTATGTTCTATATCAACTCCAATGAACATAAGGTTGATTAAATATCTTAAAATTAATAAACGCGTACATTTGTTACTTCAATTATGTTTGATTTTCAAAATTTTAAAGGTGCGGATGTAATACTCATCGAAGTTACAGTTCACCCAAACCTAAAAAGTATCCAATCCAACATAGCGTCTGGATAAAAGATTACCCATGCCCACCGAAAATGTAAGTATCACTTCTGTAAGAGTTTACCTTCTACGTTATATTCAGATAAAGGTAAACATTTTAATGGCACGTAAAAAGCTTTGCAAACAGCTGACTGGGGATAGTCTCCATGTGAAAGCTGCTAATTTAGTAGAAGTCCTCCGCATGGTGGATTTAATAGTGGAAGTGTTTAATCCAGATTTTTAAGTAATTTGTAGGAAAACAGCATTCGGTATGTATTCCTTCCTTTCACTACGCACAGCTAAAACGGTCTGGTTTGAAATCCCGACAATCAGTTGCCCGACAGGTACGTTTGCCCGACATCATAATCATCATCATCATCGTCAATGCGATACTACGGGAAGGAAAGAGGGAGAATTGTCGGGCAAATGAACGTCGGGTAGTTGAGTGTCAGGCATATGATCGGATCCCTTTACATTGTGGTTGTTACCATTGGTTACTATCGTGTCCCAGAACACTAATTAAGTTAACAGCCAATCTTACTACAATCTTTATTCTTACAATCCATTAACCTCCTACTTGGTGGCTTCCTATATACTCCTTTTTAATTTCAAATGCAATACCAAAAGTGAGTGCACATGCACACGTTGTATTAAACATTATTTGTGGTGCACTAGTAATTATTTTAGATACTAGTACACTACATTATCCCCTCTTTAGCTGACATCTAGGTCATCATCAGGTTTTTTCCTGGTTCTGAGTGGATAATGTCTTTTTTCTTCGGCTCCACTGTAACTTGGTGTTGTTGGATCTTCAGGTATCGGAGACTGACTTCTTCTTTGGTAGTCTTCTGTATCCGACAAGACAATAGAGTGTTTTCAGGTGACGTCACAACCGGCCCTATTGGAAAAAATTTCCTTACCGGAAAAAATCAAACCGGCTTATGGAACACCGGAACTAGTATGATATCGGAACCAGTATCATACTGGTTCTAGTATCATACTAGTTCCAGTGTTCCATAAGCCGGTATTATACTGGTTCTAGTATCATACTAGTTCCGGTATTCCATAAGCTGGTATTATACTGGTTCTAGTATCATACTAGTTCCGGTGTTCCATAAGCCGGTATTATACTGGTTCTGGTGTATACTGGATACGGTATGATGATGGATCTGGTTCCGATATCATACAGGAACCAGTACTCCATAACCCGATATATGCTGGTTCTGGTTTATACTGGATACGGTATGATGATAGACCCAATATATACTGGAAACAGTATCACTTTGATCTGGTATTAAACTGGTTCCAGTATTTATTGGGGCTGGTTTAGTATCTGATCCAGTGTCACACAAGAATAGGTGTTTTATAAACCAGATGACTCACTACTAAATCCAGCATGATCTGGTATACCAGACCAAGTATAAAATACTGCTTCTAGTGTGACACTGGTTTCATTGTGAGAATTTGTGTTCATTGTTTGTGTTGGAATACATATCACACAGTACAATACAAGAATACAGTCAACAAAATTATGTTTATGTAAGAGAAACACAGGTGTTTACAAACAAAAAAATACTAAAATAATCATAATTATCAGCAAAACAGGGTTCAAAGCAACAGTTTGAAAAATCACTTACTTCAAATATATCGAACATGTCAGAAAAAATTCAATACTGCAAGATTTTTCTCGCTTATGAACAATGCACATTAAGAAATCAATAGCAATTTTTACTACACTTGAATAAAAAACAGGGTTGGCAAATATTGTGATATTTATATAAATATCAAAATATCGGATATTTTTATATATATCAAGTTTTTGATATAGTATATCCAATACTTTCAAATTTAAACTGAAAAATTACTATTTATTAAAAGTGATTACAAGACTAAACCAAAGTATTACTAATTAAGAGCACTTTTAATTAAATCTCAATTATCCAGAGAATATTTGCTAATAATTACTACTAGATAACATCACTCCAAGAATTTTATGTACGTATGTATCATAATTTCATTTCTGGTTCAAAGAAAATATTTTTTGCTGAAAAAAGTTTAGCTTCACTTTAATTAATATAAATTGAAGAACAATGTATTCAATTATGATTTGAAAGTTATTAATAATTTGTGCCAAAGAAAAAATCAAAAAACTGCCTCTAAAATACATTACTTCCTATGCAGTTCAAAATTAAATAGCTTTTTCTCCTGTTTGTTTAACCACTGTGGAAGATAGAGCAATGACCTCCTCCTTCCCCTGACAATTCTTCAAAAAGAAACGCAATCCATCTAAACGAAACAAAGCATTAAAAATGAGTCAAATACTCTCCCCAAGTTATTTTGCACCAATTTATGAGGAAACTCCAAGAGCTTGGTTTCCCGTTAAAAACTAAAAAAAGGGCCAATAGATACATGATTTTGTGATGAATCCGCTTGTAAGAAAATACAAGATTGAAAAAAGCATTGTTTACAAATACCACAACTTTTCTTTTAGTTGAGAATGTGCTAACAGCTAGGGTTAAGAACAGAAACAAAATTTTTCAAGCCACATCATGGTAAAAAAATAAAAAAACCCCACATAATTGAGACTGATTGACTCATTGACTACAGTTCAACAACGAAGTTTAGTCGCTTGACCTTTCTTGACCCGGGGAGAGCTCGCCGCTTCGGGGTAGCTAAAAAAAGAAGAGATTCTGGTTTTCGGGGGGTTGCCCAAGCGACTCAATTTCGTGGTCGATCTGTTCAATGAGGAATACCAGCATTTTTTGAAAACAGAAAAAAGGCATTTTTCCAGTTAAAGAAATAAATCTAAATTCAAAAATTGACATGGAGAATTTCCAAAAAATTTAGTTTATTCAATATTTTATAATAAAAATAGACGATCCGAGTGAGAGAGAAAATCAGACTTTGCAATTGTTTAGGATTGAATGACGTCGCATCTGTTTCGGCCTTACTTTAAAGTACAGGCCAACAATGGATTTGAATCCTAAACTAATGTTTAAAACCCTTAAAACCAATGTTTTGGATTAAATGAGGTCACATGCTGATTTCACAACTGAGTAGAACTTCTTTTTAACCTTTTACCCGGAAAAAGTGGCTCATGTGAATGGTGCTATAATATATCAGTTTATAATACCATACAAGAAACATTATTATGTTAAGGCAGCCTTCAAACTTTATGGCTAGGTCGCGACAATGTGAATAGTTTTTCTGCCTGAAAAAGGACTCCTGTTAAGACTCAATGCTACTCTGTATACCAATGACAGTATCAAAGGATCAGCTGGGATAAAAGTCCTCCATTTGGCGATCATGTCGCGATTGCCAACTATACACTATAATTAATTGTGATATACAGCCAACTTGGCGACCCCACGCGAGTCGCCAAATGGAGGACTTATCCCAGCTGTGCCGTATCAAATGAGTAATTCTAAAAGTAGAAACATACAATGGGATTGGGTGGAGGCAGGGGCGAGACTAAGGGGTGGCTAGGTATATACAGAAAGATGCATCAGGACGGCAAAACTGCAGCACCAGCAGATGGTCTTGCTACCTGAAAAAAAAATGTGTTAAGGCTTGATGCTACTGTACCTATGTTCAGATTTTTGGTTCCACCAATGAATAGAAACAGAAAGTTTTAATTTCGATGTAGCAAATAAAGAGCACGGGGGGAATCACGATATTAAACTAATAACTTACTATTAAAAGAACACGGGATGCAATATAAATCGCTAAATACTCTAATAACGCAACAAACTGGAACAGATTTGAAACAGTATTCACGGCGAATAAGGAGATTGTCTAAAGATCTTGGAGAGCAGTCGAATGGGGGCTGTATCTAGAGAGGTCACAAAGTTGATGGTTGCTGTCTACAGGGAAGAACCACACTTGGATAATATAGACGCACACATGAACTCCATACACGGAAAATTTTAGAATTTTGCAGAAAATCCTTCATAATAATTTAAGTTTCTGAATTGATTTTTGATAATTGTTGTAGCTTAAGAAACATTATTACTGTAACTAGGTAAATAATTTTACTGTAAATGTGCATTAAATTACAATTTAAAAGACTTGAGGCACTTATTTAATCTACAGAAAATATTTAGAGAAAATTTTGTGTGCAGAAAGTTTTTTGTTTCATCCAAGTTTGGGAAGGACCTGTTTTGAATCTGTTCCCAAAAACTTCCTTATTATGATTTCCGAAACAAGAAGTAAACAATATATGGCAAATGAAACACCTCACCATTTGTTGACTTTGATTTACTTCAATCAAAGGGATGTTAAAATTTACCAAGTGTATGGGGCATTTCATGGTAATTGTAGTCTGTAACATTTCATTTTGTGTTTTAAAGTTGTATAAATTTCAAGTTTTTATAGTTTTTCTGTATTAATCTAATGTTTACAAGCTATGTTAGTATGAGAACAGAAAATTTTAAAAGATTTGAAATGTATACAACTTTAAAAGACAAAATGAAATGTTATGGATCCTACAATTACCGTGAAATGCCACGTATATTTCACTGATCCTCGGAAATATATTATTTTACTGACCACTCTGACTTGCCAACATACCATATACATTTAAATTTTGATACTGATCAATCATTGCAACAGCCTTGATGGCCTAGGCAGTACAGTGTTCACCTCATGACCTGTTGTTCCCCGGGTACTTACGTATTATACCGTCAACCGTGACGCTGAATCCGAAAATGTTATCAGATCCCATTGACTTTACTATTACCGTGCCGCTGAATTAGACGGCCGTTGAATGGTCGACGGGATAATACGTAAGTACCTTCCCCGATTCTAATCCAGGTTGGCTATCGATGCTTTTTATCAACTATGTTATTTATACTTCAAACAAATAATTATATAATTTTAATAAAATGCATAGAGCTCATAATTCTTGCCAGTTTTATCAAATTAAAGATTTTTTAATTAGTTTTGTTTGAATGCATCTAATACAAGGATCTATGATTACAACAGATGCGTCAGAATGGTCGATGAAATACTATTTTACCAGGGGACGGTGAAATATCCACGCTCTAAAATTTATTCCTGACATTGAATTAAGAAAAGATTACACAAAGCTCATTAGCTCACTAGCCCATGAAGACCACACCAGTGGTATGTCCTGAGCAATTTTACCACCTTTTTGCAGTACCTTCACAAATTCATCATTTGATAAAAATAGGTAGTTTCACAAAGTCAGTTTTCGGATAAAAAGTACCTTCACAAAATACATTTTTTAAAAAAAGTTCTCTAATAAGCTTGCTATATTATTCTCTTAATTATTAAATATTTAGCTATTCCAGACTAAATTTTCTTTTGATTTTTATGTTTTAAGACAATGTACAAATGATTTTATACTTAAATTTTCACAATTTGCAGAACATTATCACAAATTATTACTCATTTTTCACAAAATAGGTACCTCTTAAAAAAACTTGGACAGACCCCTGCACACATAATGCCTACAAAGCTTACTTGTATTAGTGACCCAGTTAAGAGATCAAACACAACACCTCAGATTAAATTCCTGATCCTGTCCTGTGACTCAGAGGAAAAAAGTCTGCTGCTACACAACCAAGCAACAAAAAATTAAATCCAAGCTTAAAATTATTAAAGTATATATTTTTACATTACGTTTTGGCAAATGTGATTTGCGTTTATAGTTTGTTTACAACGTGTATAAAAACTTGTAAGATAAACATATAGGACATTAACACAACTACAGTAATATATATGCACTATTACGTAACTAAGGTACAATTCCGTTAAGAGTCCCCGCTTAATATTGCCAATATCCAAATATATCCAAATATCAATAAATTTTTCTGACTTTTATTAATAAACTGAATAGTTATATTGATCTAATTAAACATTTTAATTCAGGAGTTTGAAATTATTTACGAGTATTTCTACTTTTCGTGGTCTAAATGAACCGGGCGATATTTAGCGGGGACTCTAACGGAATTGAACCGTAACTAATATTAATTTCAATTTCAAATACTAAAACACTAAATAGCAATGAAACATACCTTAGTATTCACTTCATTCCAACTTTCGCCATCGCGATGATGTAGAGCTGAAACAGAAAGAAACTTTAGAATAAAAAGGGAAAGGAATTTCGGCTAAAATGTCGGTTGAAACGTTCTTTCTTGCTGAAAAGGAATTTTTACAACAGAAAATAAAGATAGCGAATCTAACATTGCACCCAAAGCACTGATTGCACCTAACCAAACCAAAACTAACTAAACTAAACCGGCGAGTTTTATGCCATAAAAAACTCTAGAAACAAGTATAGAACATTACTAGACATCACGGTTATAAATGAGAGAATAAAAAGTTAAATACTACTTATTTGAACACTGCATCAAAAAAAAAGGCAGCAACCCGTTAACTCGGGTTGCCGCCAAAAAATATAAACAAATTACAAACACAATAACAAAACATTGGGTCTCGCGGAGGAATACTGTATACTCACTAGAATGCGTGAACCGGCTGCCAGCGTTGCTATGCAAATCCTTATGAAGAGGATTTTCGTTTCTGCTATTGTTGTTAGGAACAGCATTTTTTTAGCATCGCGCTAAGATTTTCAGAAAAGGTTAACCGTAAAGTTTCATGCTATCTGGGTATGATGTTGTTCTCATTTCAGAGTTTTCATATGAAAACGAAAACACACAAACACACTCTACCTACAGATGTGAATGTCAAAATAATTTATTTATACAGGGAGTTTCTGGATAGATGGGGGAGGTTCATGGGCGTCATTTAGGGGGGGAAGGGGGGGGCAATTGCCCCCCCCAAGGTTTTCACTCTTAAGTGAAAAATTGCTGAGAGTCCCTGGAAAATTTTGTAACTTCCTCAAGGAGCAACAGATTTAACTCAAAACATCCCAAAAGCAGTTAAAGCACTACTTTTGAGGGTCTAATTTCAAAATTTTCTGGGGGAGAACCCCCAATCCCCCTCCTGACCTTTAATGTCTGTTATCTGTTATACAATTTGTCTCCCTTGAAAATTCTGCCGCTTACAAGAAGCAGTTCCTTTTGGGAACCAAAGAGTTTGAAACCCCTAGGAGTCTGGTTTAAAGGATACTTTTCAAAAATTTTTACTGGGGGAGGATCTCTGCCCCCCCTTGAAAATTTTACGTTTATTTATAACTTTTTTCCCCCTAGAAAATTCTATGCTTTACAAGGAACTGTTCTTTTTGAATGTAATCCAAAGGACCTCAAAATGAGCTGAAACACTACTTTAAAGAGGCAAATTTCAAAAAATTTTCTGGGGGAGGACCCCCTGACCCCCCTTTAAAATTTTTAAATATATATTATGTTATACAGTATATTTTCCTTGAAAATTCTGCCACTCACAACAAGCAGTTCCCTCTGGGTGCTCCCCAACGAGGTTGCAAGGGAGATAAAACCCTAGTTTAAAGGGAAATTTTCAAAAAATATTCTGAGGGAGGACCTCCGGCTCCCCTTGAAACTTTGACGTTTATTTGTAACTTTTTTCTCTAGAAATTATGTGGTTTACAAGGGGCTGTTCTCTTCGGATGTAACTTAAATGTTGTAAAAATGAAGCAAAATTTAAAAATTTTTCTGGGGGTGACCCCCAGACCCCCCATTTTTACTTACAACTTATGATGTTGAGTCACCCCCCCCCCCAAAAAAAAAACAAGTCTGGTTACGGCGTGGCTCAGCCCCACTTAAAAAAAATCCTTGCCCCCCCCAACCAAGAACTGAAATGACGCCCCTGGGGAGGTTGGATACACCTGAAACAACTCTGGATCGCATATTAAATTGGGGTTTGCAAAAATACAGTACTTCTGAAGGGCTAGAGCAAGGACAGAAGTTATAAAAATTAATTAAAAATGGTTAATTGCTGAGGGTCTAAACAAAATTCCACTGTAAATAGTCATTTTAAACTTATTTGTAAAAAACTGAGAAAAATATTTTTTCTAATGGGGTCTTTAAAATGTGACAGTATAATTTTGCACACGACCCCTTAAGAAAAATATTTTGCAGTTTTTCAAGTAAGTTATAAAATGTTAATTGGCACCAGAATTTCACTTTTACCCCAACTGCTTACCCTTAATGAATAATTTTTTTAATTAAATCTATGCTGAAACACCATATATTTTTTTTGTTTCTGTTGCAAATAAAATTGTAATTTTAAAATGTTTTAGATAGTTTTACTGGATGAGATTTTTTGTTCACTGTAAATTTAAAACATTAATGAGATATGATGAGCTAAGTCAAGAAAACTATAGAGCATTCGCACATGACGTCGCACTTGACGACGTGACGATCGAGTTATTTTTCGAGAAAATTTCAAATATTTTTAAGTCGTCGTATAACTTAAAAAAATAAAGGTTGGAATAAAAAAAAATCAACTAATTCTATACTGGTATTTAAATTTTCAGTATGATTTAAAATTGGTAATAAAAATTCTTGTACATTCTATACTAGTATAAAAATTTAAAGTATTCATTAAAACTGGTATCAACGTTCCCCAGTATGGTTTCATACCTGTTTCAAAATTTCCAGTGTTGTTCATACTGGTATTGAAATTCCCAGTATTCATTAAAACCAGTATCGAAATTCCCAGTGTTGTTCATAATGGTATTGAAATTCCCAGTATTCATTAAAACCAGTATCGAAATTTCCAGTATTGATTCATACTTGTATTGAAATTCCCAGTATTCATTAAAACTAGTATCGAAATTTCCAGTATTGATTCATACTGGTATTGAAGTTCCCAGTATCCATTAAAACCAGTATCGAAATTTCCAGTATTGTTTCATACTTGTTTTAA
The DNA here is from genome assembly GCA_963680715.1 of Tetragnatha montana. Taxonomy (NCBI): domain Eukaryota; kingdom Metazoa; phylum Arthropoda; class Arachnida; order Araneae; family Tetragnathidae; genus Tetragnatha; species Tetragnatha montana. The sequence goes on along the minus strand of OY796683.1, from coordinate 4,062,344 downwards.
AGTTTCCAGTATGGTGTCATACTGGTTTTAAAATTTCCTGTATGTTTTTCCAGTATGGATACTAGTTCCAGTATGATTTATACTGGTTCTAGTATCATTTTGATACTGGTTTTGTGAACTTTTTCCAATAGGGGGTTATTTTCTTTTAACTGTGTATCTACTGTAGGGCTTTTAACTGTTGCTAAGACCGTTGTTTATCGGTTGCTAAGGCGGTTTTTAGGTATGGGGTCACGTGATTGCAAATGCTCCAATAGAAGAATTCCACAGCTAGTCATTTTTGTAACTGTTAACCTCTGTAGGGCAAAAAACTGTAACAACCTTCTGTTGCTATGGACGTTGTTAAGTCCGAGTCATGTGATTGAAAATGCTCTATGGGCGTTGACGGACTTGAAATGTCACATCCATAAACGTAGATTCATCGGAAATGACGGGAACCTCAGAACTTGCCAGACGCAGTTGATCCAGGTGTGCCAAATATGTTTTTTCGTTAATGGTGACCACCCACGTGTTAGATCCTTTTTTGCTCACCAGCGTACCTTGAACCCATTTCATGGACGGATCCCGATGAGATCTAACCCATACATTTTGACCGGGTTCAAAACTTCTTTTGCTGGTATGGTTTCGGTCAAAATACTTTTTCTGCTCTTGTTGCTTTTTCTCCACATGCCTAGCTGTACATGGATGTAGTAATGCAAGAACAGTCCGAATCGACCGACCCAAGAACAACTCTGCTGGAGACAGTCCTGTAGTGGAATGAGGTGATGACCTGTATTTAAGTAGTATTCTATTCACCTTATTCATGCGACTAGATTGGTCATCTCGATCCCCAAGCATCTTGCTGAGGTGTGACTTAAACGTCTGGATGATCCTCTCAGCCTGACCATTCGACTGTGGATGATACGCAGGAGTTAGTGTTTGCAGGATACCCATGGACTTCAAAAATGCTTGGAACTCTCTTGAACTAAATTGAGTTCCATTGTCTGAGACAACCTCTAACGGTAAACCGTACCTGGCAAACAGTTTTTCTAACACTCCTATTGTGCTTGCAGATGTCGTAGATTTCATCTCAGCAACTTCCAACCACTTGGAGTAGCTGTCCACAATTATGAGATACTCAATACGGTCTTTTTGAGCAAAGTCTAAATGAATGCGGTCCCATGGTGCCTTGGGCCATACCCATGATTGCATTGGTGAAGCTGGTAGAGATTTAGCAACCAGTTGACATGCTTCACACTTAGAAGACATGGTTTCTATATCTTTATCTAAGTTTGGCCACCAAAAATGACTTCTAGCCACCGCTTTCATTTTGACTATTCCAGGGTGAGTGTCGTGAAGTAACTCTAACAGGTGTTTTCTGTAGATCGTTGGTATTATTACTCTCATTCCCCATAGTAGACAATTCCTGTCGACGGACAACTCATTTTTCCTGAGAAAATGTGGTTTTAATTCAGGATTATCAGTTTTAGATGAAAACCACTCTGGACATATTTGATAACAATTCCTAGGATCTTATCTGTTCTGGATGCCTTTGATATGTTTTCCGAAGTAATTGGTAATTCCGAAAGATGAGAAACTTTGTATATGTCAGATGGTTGAATGTCTTCTTTACAGTCATCATTTGGTAGTCTCGAAAGAGAATCTGCATTTTGATGAGTCGCACCCCTTTTATACTTAATGGTGTATGCGTACGAAGACAAAAGTATTGCCCATCTCTGTAAACGAGCAGCAGCCATGGTTGGTACGGCTTTCGACGGAGAGAAAATGGTGATAAGCGGTTGATGATCCGTATACAGGACAAACTTCCTTCCATATAGATACTGGTGAAACTTCTTACAAGCAAAGACTATTGCTAAAGCCTCTTTTTCGGTTTGAGAGTAGTTGGCTTCAGCTTTAGACAACGTTCTTGATGCATAGGCTACTGGTTTTTCTTCACCATTTACAATGTGTGATAACACAGCACCTACCCCAACTGGTGAGGCATCACAAGATACTTGTAGAGGTAATCTTTCATCGTAATGAGCTAATACAGCATCAGACGTAAGAAGTTGTTTACACTTCTCAAATACGCTTTCACACTCTGTAGACCATGACCAAGGTACATTTTTTTTCAAAAGGTTATACAAAGGAGAGAGTAAAGTAGATGAGTTTTTTATAAACTTTGAATAGTAGTTTAGTAATCCTAGAAATGATTTGAGCTGTGTCACATTTCCAGGAGTCTTAATTTTTCGAATGGCCTCTATTTTCTCCTGAGTAGGATGTATTCCATTTTCATCAATTATGTGACCTAGGAATTCAACACTTTTCTGGAAAAATTTACATTTTTCAACATTTAGCTTAGCATTATATTTTAACAATCTATTCATTACTAACTCTATGGTCTTTAAGTGTTCTTGTTCTGTTGCAGAAGAAATCAAAATATCATCTTGAAAACATATTACTCTGTCTATGCCTTGCAGTATTTGTTCTACAATTGACTGGAAAATGGCTGCAGCAGCAGAAATTCCAAACATGAGTCTACTTGGACGAACCAACCCCATTATTGTATTTAGAGTCAATAATTCTTGAGACTCAGCATCCAGCTCGATTTGTTGATACGCATGAGACATGTCCAATTTAGTAAAATACTTGCCCCCTCTTAAGGTAGCAAAGAGATCTTGTTGTGTTGGCAGTGGATATTGGTTCGGGTCAAGAAACTTATTAACAGTGACCTTGAAATCCCCGCATAGCCTTACAGCGTTATTTTTTTTTTGGTACGACTACTACAGGTGTAGCCCATTTGGAATGTTCAACAAACTGCCAAACATTATTACTAACGGATTTTTTTATCTCGTCAGTTACTGCAGGTTTCAAAGAATAAGGAACAGGCCTTGACTTACAAAATACAGGCTGACAGTTACGATCAATTTTGAGAATTGCTTTAAAATGTTTAATTGGTTTATCACTTACTTGAAAAACATCGGCATACTTTTTCAAAAGTGCTTCCTTATTGGTACTGACATCAGAAGATATTGAGAATATTTGTGACCAATTTAACTTAAACACCGCCAACCAGTCCTTCCCGAAAAGAGCAGGTCTATCTCCTTTCACAATGATAAAAGTTAGCTTGTGACGTTGGTTGTTACACAGCACATCCACAAGAATTCCTCCTAATACTGGGATTATCCCCCCATTGTAATCTTTCAACATGATTGATGATGGTCTGATTTTAATGTTGGCTAAATTGTTTTTTACCCATACTTCTGAAACTATTGAAACATCAGCAGCTGTATCAAGTTCCATGTCCAACTTTTGGTGGTTTAAAAACACAGGAATAACGTATTTCTTCATACTGGAAACTTGATTAACAGATTTTACAGCATACATTGAAGCTTCAGAGACAGTAGATTCATACTCTACTGCTTCAACTTTCTTCGTAGATCCTCTTGATTTGCTTATACAAGCTGGTGAAATGTGCCCTTTTTTCCCACATGAATGGCATGTAGCATCTTTATATTTGCATGTAGAAGGGTCATGAGCAGCTCCACACCGATAACACTTAGAAAACTGTTGTTTACTCTTAGTATTATTTGGATTATTACTTTTCCGGGTGTTAGAGGATGAACTCTGACGTACTTTGTTTACAACGGGTGTAAATGACTTCATATTAGCAGCATCCTTTTCTGCTATTTCTATAGCAACGGCAGTATCTACTGCATCAGATAACTTTAGGTCTTTCTTAGCTAAGAGTCTTTTCTGGATGTTTTCATTACACAACCCACATACGAAACGATCTCTCAGTGCGTCATCAAGAAAAGAACCGAAGTCGCAGGTTGATGCTAACCGTCTGAGTTCCACCAAATACTGGGATACACCCTCCTCCATTGCTTGGTTTCTTTTATGAAAGCGGAAACGTTCAGCAATTATTATAGGAGAAGGTTTAAAATGATGCTTAAGGGTATCTTTCAACTCCTCGTACGTGCATTCACTAGGAACTCCGGGAGATAGTAAATTTCTGAGCAGTTTATAAGTATTAGTTCCTATAACCGACACAAATACAGCAACTTTTTTAGTATTCTGGACATCATTTGCAATGAAAAATTGCTCCAATTGTTCAATATAGAGATTGATATCATCTTGACATGAGTCAAATGCATGAAGACTGCCAATTAATCCTAATTAACTCATTATTCAGCTTTATTATATCTAAATAACAAATAAACGTGAGTTTTTTTTTTACTCACCTCGTCGCCACTATCGTGTCCCAGAACACTAATTAAGTTAACAGCCAATCTTACTACAATCTTTATTCTTACAATCCATTAACCTCCTACTTGGTGGCTTCCTATATACTCCTTTTTAATTTCAAATGCAATACCAAAAGTGAGTGCACATGCACACGTTGTATTAAACATTATTTGTGGTGCACTAGTAATTATTTTAGATACTAGTACACTACAGTTACCATTGTGTTTACTTAGCGTAGCAAAACTGTTTTACGCATTTTTAGTGTAGGTTTGTTTTTTTCTACCAAAGACGCCATGCGTATACATCTTACGTATACATCTTACCTAAAACAAAACAAACTGCATTTTCAGTCCACCTCACATTCGAATAAAACCACTGAAACCTTGCAACTTAGAAGAAATTTGCAAAGCAAAATACTACAATGAATATGGTTTGGAGAGAGCTGGCGAACGATATGAAGATTTTTCAATCCACAGGTAATTTTTTTTTTGAAGATTTTAAAGAGAAATTAGGGGTCTGGCCCGTATTTAGGGTTATTGATCTTGCCGCCCCCTTAGTTAGTGGTGTATATGTTACGGGCAATGTGATACATCGGGCATTGTTAATAATACTCGGGCAATGTGATAAATTCAATGGAATTTGTCAATGAAATTTATCACTTTGCCCGTAACATATAGTATATAAATTAATTTCAGGGGAGGGGCCCAGTTATTCCCTAAAAAATTAATCTAAAGGTAGATTTTTGCACCGGGGGAGAAGAACCAAAATCATTTTTCAGCCCCTATGCATATTTAATAGGTCCAATGTAGCTCTTTAATACATCTTTAGTTAGAATTTGCATGTTAGGAAGCTTATAAAAAGAGTCGTGAATATGATAGAGTTCGAAGTACAAATGGAATCTGGAAAGGGTTGGGCCAGGGATCCTCCCTCAGAACACGTTTGGAAATTTCATCCTATAAGATACGGTTTTAACTTTTTCTGGTACACCTACTCTGAATTTTCCGGGGGGGGGTAATTGGGCCCCTCCCCCCTCCCCTTATATATACTCCACTGAGGATTTTTTCATGGATATGTAGATAGGGAAATGGATATAGAGAGATTTAACAATTTTTATTTATAACATTTAATGTTTTGGCACATTGATTTTTATTGAGACTCAAAAAAATTAGCATGTAAAAAAAACATTAAATTTTATAAATATAAACTGTTAAAATCCCTATATCCATTTTACCCCGCTACAACAATTTATCCCACTACGAGTGCGCTGCAGTTCATAATATAGATTGCAGAACTCATTCATTGTTGCCACTAGTCTCTTACGTCTTGAATCTTTCAATATTAGATGCATATGTGATCGTTTCCGTACATGTACATTCAACCCTTTGCGAAAAATGGCTGATACTGCCTATGTGGGATACGAATATTGCATGCCAGAAGTAAGTATAATTTCTTTTTCCCTGGATTTACAGTAGACGCGCACAACCTAAGCTGTAATGCGGACCAAATTAAGCCAATTCAACTGATCCCTGCAGGCGAGGCCAGTGCGACAGTTTTATCTAAAACTTGTGGACCCTATTTTGAACGGCTTGAAATTTTTGTGCTAAAATCAGGAAGGATTAACGCCCTTTCGATGCTTTTCTCTAAAATCGCACACTTTAGAGAAAACCCTGTGAGTTTTTATAAAATGGGGGTGCTAGGAAAAACTCAGCTTTTTTTTCGGAATCGTCGAGCGGTAGCCAACGGCGCGGTACCGGGGCTAATTGAACATCTTTTTCTAGCTTTAAAAAAAGTTATAGTTAATCTTTTTTAAATGTTTCTTATGCTAACACCTAACACTATTAGTGTTCTTTTAGGAAGAAGTCTCCTAGTAGTCCAGTAACCAGGTAATTTTTTCGGGGAAAAAATTCGAAAGTTTTTTTTCTCAAGGGGGTTATATGTTTTCGAGGGTGCTGAATCACCCTCAAACTTAGAGCGGCCGGTTTAGGTACTTTTTTCAGCCCGGTGTTCCCGGTACCTTTTTCATCCCGGTGCAGAGCTTTTTTTATCTTGATGCTCCCTGTGCCTTTTTTTTTTTTTGGTTTCCTGGTGTTGCACATTAATTTATGGTCGCTACCAAATTATCCATCCTAAGTAAAAAGAAATTAATTGAAAGTATTATTAAAATAATTTGAAACCCAAAAATCTGTTATTATTTCCTGAGTCGGTTTGGAATTCTGTATTGGTTTTCAAAAATCATTTTATTAAAACTTATCAAGTAAAAATTTATCAAAAGCCTATCATTTAAGTTTTTAATTTGTAATTTCATATCCATCTCAGTGACCATTGGGTATTACGAAAAAAAAAAATCCCGGCAGTCTACTTCCAAAAAAATAGATACTACTCCCGTTTGTCTGTTTTGGCGTTTTTATATTTGCATTTGTAACTGCTAGAAAAACTATTTTTGATAGTTAAAAAATGTTGATAATTTAAAAAAAATATCTAAATTATTTTCTATTTTTAGAGAATTGATTTATCAAAGCTTCCTGTTTGTGCTATATCAGAAATTTATAAGGAAGAGTTGCATATTGAGAACACATTAAACAAGAATTTAACATTTAAAATGGATACACGTTTAAGGTATGTTAAGAATTAGTAAACGGTAAGAAGTTGATAAGTTGTACTTTATTTTCAAAGTGTTTAAATACAAAATTATACACACGCCTTGACTTTTGTTTGGGGTTTTGAGGGTCTTGGAAGTTAACTATGATATTGTAGGTGGGCTATATACAGGGTGTCCCACGAAAAGTGGCCCAACCCCTATAACTTTTGAACCCCTACAGATATAGTCATGAAAGTGGGGTCTAGGTATAGTAAAGTGACCATGCCCTATCCGATGAGACATCTTTCAATGCCCTCTAGCGGAAACTTTAGGAGTTATAATTTTTATTTTAAAAACTATGTGAGGTATGTGGAAAAAGTCAATGACTAAGTTGTAGAGCAGCATCGATTCATTATAAATCAACACCTCCACCACAAAAATGCCTACAATAAAACTCATTAAACGCCCGTTTATTTAATTGTGATTTGGAACACTCAACCTCACGAAACGCTTAAAACGCTTGCTTGTTTATTTGAGGTCTCGAACACTTAACCTCACGAAACGCTTTTGCATGTAGTAACTTGGTGCATGAAAGGCTCTATCTCGTTGGATATACTAATTATGAGGCTATTGAATTTTGGTTTTTATTGTTTAAATATGCGTAATTGTGTGTGAGGTGTAAAATGTGCAACTCGATATTCAATATAGAGTCCAAATGTGCATTGTCGCGAACGGGAAGCACATACAGCATCAGCGGTAAATGTAAAATGTTTATTTTCATGAGGCTAAGTGTTTGAGACCTCAAATAAACAAGCAAGCGTTTTCAGCGCTTCGTGAGGTTGAGTGTTCCAAATCACAATTAAATAAACGGGCGTTTAATGAGTTTTATTGTAGGCATTTTTGTGGTGGAGGTGTCGATTTATAATGAATCGATGCTGCTCTACAACTTAGTCACTGACTTTTTCCACATACCTCACATAGTTTTTAAAATAAAAATTATAACTCCTAAAGTTTCCGCTAGAGGGCATTGAAAGATGTCTCATCGGATAGGGCATGATCACTTTACTATACCTAGACCACACTTTCATGACTATATCTGTAGGGGTTCAAAAGTTATAGGGGTTGGGCCACTTTTCGTGGGACACCCTGTATATTAGGGTGTCCCGAAAAAAACGAAATTTCTCTGATCGCTTAGCGGTAGTGCAGAAAAGTTGTGAACTACCATCACTATGAAAGGTGTGAAATCTTAAAACTCTGGGTTAATATCTTCTGTTGCCCCAAACGGCCTAAAGTTCTGAAAATTGGCCTAAAAATGACCAAATTTAAAAAATTAACAGAAAATTCCAAATTTCAGTCATGATTCTGGGGTTATGCTTAAAAGTTACTATTAACATACAACTACATCTACAAAAAGTTTTAAACTTATAGGTTAATATCTTCTGTTGCCTCACGGGGCCTAAATTTCTGAAAATTGGACTAAAATGACCAAACTTCAAAAATTAATAGAAAATCCCAGATTTCAGTCATGATTCTTGGGTTAGGCCTAAAAGTTACTATTAATATACAACTACATCTGCAAATAGTTTTAAACTCATAGGCCAATATCTTCTCCCTCCTCATTAACTTTAAAATTTGGAAAATTGACAAAACTTAAAAAAAGAAAAATACGAAACAATTACCTCATTTTGATGGAAGAGAAAACTTTATTTTTCAGAGAGACAGAGAAATAACAACATTATTGCTTGTAATGATTTTTGGTATTAAATTTTAACATTTGCTTTCTTAATTTTAGTGTCGCTGTAACAAAGGAATCCCTGTTCTGTGGGCCAACGGTTTTTCCGGAGGCTGCAGTGATTAATTTCACAATACGCTCAACAGCTTGTGTATGCGATGGTAATTTAATAAATTCCCAGCATTCTGTAGGCATACCGTCCTGAATCATCTTCATAAGTTCTTGAGAATTAACCTCTCTGAGAACTGGAGGGGAAGTCACATAACAAGATGCCCAGTCAATGAGATCTACATAGTCTTTGGCTTCAAAGTTAAGTACAGGAACGACAAAATGAACAAACACCTTTCCCATCTCTGGTGCCTTCTCTAGCCTTGATAATACGCCGCACTGCAAGGGTCCTAATGTGACATCTATCATCAGTTAACATGGCCAAAAGCATGTTTTCTGGAGCAGCAAAGTAGGCGTTTCGAGAAATAACTGGATCGATTACGTCACAATACTTTTTAGGCAAGTAACTGATCAAGTTATGGACTGATGAATCTTTATACGGAACCATGAGGGTGCGTAGAATAAATCCAACTAAAGTAACCAGCTCGCGTGTGATGGTTCTGACGCAGATATGTAAAACCTGAGAATTATATTGGCAGTTGTTAACCAACGATTGGAAGCTTTTCACATCCTTTGAGCTTTCGTCCGATTTCACCTGTGTAAGACGTGGGGCCAGATGATTTGCCGTCAATGGACTCAAACAGGTGTCGTAAAGGTAACTCATTGAAATGTGGCTTTGAACTTGGCCCGTTGGTTACAACTGCCAATAGAATTCTGAGGTTTTACATATCTGCACTTTGCACATATCACATTAAAACCCTTGCTGCTGGGCGTATTATCAAGGCTAGAGAAGGCACCAGAGATATGGGGAAGGTGTTTGTTTACTTACTGTACTTAACTTTGAAGCCAAACACTATGTAGATCTCATTGACTGGGCATCTTGTTATGTGACTTCCCCTCCAGTTCTCAGAGAGGTTAATTCTCAAGAACTTATGAAGATGATTCAGGACGGTATGCCTACAGAATGCTGGGAATTTATTAAATTACCATCGCATACACAAGCTGTTGAGCGTATCGTGAAATTAATCACTGCAGCCTCCGGAAAAACGGTTGGCCCACAGAACAGGGATTCCTTTGTTACAGCGACACTAAAATTAAGAAAGCAAATGTTAAAATTTAATACCAAAAATCATTACAAGCAATAATGTTGTTATTTCTCTGTCTCTCTGAAAAATAAAGTTTTCTCTTCCATCAAAATGAGGTAATTGTTTCGTATTTTCTTTTTTTAAGTTTTGTCAATTTTCCAAATTTTAAAGTTAATAAGGAGGGAGAAGATATTGGCCTATGAGTTTAAAACTATTTGCAGATGTAGTTGTATATTAATAGTAACTTTTAAGCCTAACCCCAGAATCATGACTGAAATCTGCGATTTTCTATTAATTTTTGAAGTTTGGTCATTTTAGTCCAATTTTCAGAAATTTAGGCCCCGTGAGGCAACAGACGATATTAACCTATAAGTTTAAAACTTTTTGCAGATGTAGTTGCATGTTAATAGTAACTTTTAAGCATAACCCTAGAATCATGACTGAAATTTGGAATTTTCTGTTAATTTTTGAAATTTGGTCATTTTTAGGCCAATTTTCAGAACTTTAGGCCGTTTGGGGCAACAGAAGATATTAACCCAGAGTTTTAAGATTTCACACCTTTCATAGTGATGGTAGTTCACAACTTTTCCGCACTACCGCTAAGCGATCAGAGAAATTTCGGTTTTTTCGGGACACCCTAATATATATACTTCAAAAGCCAATTTTCATGATTTAACGTATTTTTTAAAACCCCACTTCTTTATTTTCTCTAAGATACCATCCTTATACGAAACGCAACAAAAAAGTCACTTTTCAACTTTCAGCGTAAAAATAAGGAACAAAAAAAGTTTTAGTGAAGTTTTTTCATTGAAATATTTGGTCTTGATCTGTTCTTTTAATTTTGAACAAAAACAAAATTTTTGATAAAAGTTTTCATAATTTTTATTAATTTATTTTAATGGTGTTTTTATTAAAATTAATCACCCCTCATAATAATTTTCCCCGCAAATAGGGGTGAATCAAAAATCCATAAAGCATCCAAAATTATTAAGAAACTTTTGGTAGCACTTTAAAGCTCAAAAATGATCCGATTCTCTCACTTTTAGGGAATGTCACTATGCTATTCATAATTCATATCATAATAAAAACAATCACCTTTTAATGCAATTGCCTGAGTTGGTCCATTTTTATTTTTAATTCAGGTGAGTACAGTAATTGAAAATGTCAAACCATAAAAGAAAGACAAAGAATAATTGAATTATAATATACAAGGTGTTCCAAAAGTCCGTTTCACGGCTTTTATTTGGAACAAACCTCTCTTAGGGTCCTGGAAATAAGGTCTACCCCTAGGTAAGTGACCATGGAGAATCCATTGAGAAGACTTACAGCGCCCCTAGCGGCAAAATAAAAAAGTTAAAAAAAGTAATTAAGAAACTAAAGGATATAGAGCAAACATCTCAGTGAGAGTATTGTTACCACTGTTATAAGGAACTCACTGAAAAATATGTCATGAAAATATTGTGAATATTCGCGGAGATATTAGCATGTGAAAATAGCCCTTTTCCAGGCCTCAAATATGGAAAAGTTCGCAAATTTGCAAGTTTTTCAGAGTTATTATGTAGTTTTGTATCATTTTAGTTAAATGAAGAAATTTTAATCAAAAAATCAAAACACTTGCAAATTTTTGAACTTTTTCTCTTTTGATGCCTGAAAAATAGCTATTTCACATGCTTAATTACCCCGGCTTCACATGCCCGGAATTATTCTCCGGGAATATTCACGATATTTTCATGAATTTTTTTTTCAGTGAGTTACTTACAACAGTGGCAACAATACTCTCACAGAGGAGTTTGCTTTATCTCCTTCAATTTCTTAATTAATCTTTTAAACTTTTTTATTTTGCCGCTAGGGGCACTGTAAGTCTTCTCAATGGATTCTCCAGGGTCACTTACCTAGGGTAGAGAACCTAGGGGTAGACCTTAGTTCCAGGACGAGACGTTGGTTCCAAATAAAAGCCGCGAAACGGACTTTTGAAACACCCTGCATATAATAAAATTGAAAAAAGTTATTGACAATTGATAAGATGACAATATTGATTGTAAGAATATTTGGTATTTAAAAGTAGTTAGGGTACTACAGAGCCATGTATTTTTTTTATTAAAGATGCAAATGCAACCCCGACAGGCACAATCCACAATCAAAATGGAAAGAGCATATGTCTGGAAATGGTACCTCGATTAAGGAATTTGAATGTAATGAGTAAGTTCTTAGATTTTGAATAGCGAAAAAACAAGAAGTATGAGGCATAAATTTTAGGATGATTTAGATCTGTTTTTGATTTAATTTTAGTGCTTTTTCATAATTATGAAATTAAACTAGTTTTCTAACTTATTCTTTCTTGTTTTGAATATGACCAGTATATTTTAAAATGATTATCTTATTTCTATGCATTATTTATTTTATAAATGTTTACAATTCGGATTTTTTAAAAAAATATTTAGTTTTTATCTGTAGGGGTTTTGTAGGATAGTTGTACCTTCGGACACTGAACTTCGGCCTAGTTCTTCTTCTGAAGTTCATTCACTGAACTTCGGCCTTTCAGACCTAGCTTGAGGTGAATCCTAAAATGACCTCTTTTGAATTTAAAGCCGTCGAATTTTTTATCAAATTGAGCAGTCTTTCACAAAAAATGAGAGTACACTGTAAAAAAAAGTTTCTTCAAAAAACGGAAATTTCCCGGCAGCACTGCTGCCGGATTATTTCCATCATTTGAGAAGGTGTCCGTATTTTCTTTTTCCATCATTTGAGGGAATGTCCGTTTTGTTTCTTTTCTGTCAAAGGAGGGAAAACTACCGTTATTTTAGGGAACGTCCGTTTTATCTTTTTCCGTCAAATGAGTGAAACTTTCCGTTATTTTAGGGAACGTCCGTTTTATCTTTTTCCGTTAAATGAGAGAAACTTTCCGTTATTTTAGGGAACGTCCGTTTTCTCTTATTCCGTTAAATGAGAGAAACTTTCCGTTATTTTATGGAACGTTAGTTTAATATTTTTTCGTCATTGGAGTGAAACTTTCCGTTATTTTAGGGAACGTTCATTTTAACTTTTTACGAAAGGAAAGAAACTTTCCATTATTTTATAGAACATTCGTTTAATATCTTTTCGTCATTGGAGTGAAACTTTCTGTTATCTGATTCTATTGCGTCTGATATTTTTTCTTCAAAAATTAGAATTTTTCCCTAATTTGAAGAAAACGTTTGTACCTTTATTTTTCCTATACTCTATAATAATTAAAGATATTCCTCGAGGAAAAAAAATATTCGTTCTTTATTTCAATTGAACTAATCAACAAGCTTATTTCTATTTTTATGAAATACGCTTATTTTACTCGTCATTTTTTTACATTTTTACTTTCTTTACCCTGCCTCCCTGTAGCTTAACCAGCCTGAAAATTTGATAAATTTCTAGTAATATTAAAATATACTTTAATAAGAGAAATACTAGAGATTATACGTTTGTTACGTGCAATGTAATAAATCCGGACATTATTACTAATGCCCGCGTATTTCGGGCAAAGTGATAAATACCATTGAATTTATCACATACCCCGTCTCAACTTCGGGCATTAATAATCCCCAGTTTATCATATTGCCCATAAAAAATTAGTTATCAATTATTTCACCTGCTCCACTATTAAAATTTTTGAGTTATACTTTGATTTGTCTAATCAAGCTAAAAAAGTAACGTTCATTAATACCTTTCTAAGTAAAATTTTAAGATCCAGTTTTATTTTCCTGTTTTAGCATAGGAATTAGGAATTATATTAAATACTTCAATGTGGATACATACACTATATTGTGGGACGTTGGACGGACCCCCTGATGTGAGTCCAGCCTCTCAAACCTTAATTTAATTTACATATTTACTTCATGTTTGGCTATACAAATCATGTCAATTTATAAAAAAAATACAGTCTGTAATATAATTTTCCCAAGTAGCATAGTGAATTGAAGAGAAATTAAGATAATTTTCAATGGATCTCTAAATATTTTCTTTATAGGGTAGTGGATTTTCATTATATAATTCACAACTTTGGTTGATTAATAAAATATTTTAATATGAGATGAAAATATAGAATCAAACATAACTAACTAATCAAACCGAAAATTTTTATTGCTTTCAGAAATGAGTATTGGGTTTTACAATCATGATTAAAAAAGTAATTTAAACACAGTAATGGTATTTTCAAAATATTGAATCACATCAATATTTCATTATTCAGCAGCAGGATTTATTTCAGCAAAGTCTCTGAAATGAAAATGTTCTTTATTGCAGTACATGAATTTATTGTGACTAATGTTTGCAGGATTTGTTTGCCAACCACACAATTTGGCAGGCACGTCAAGCGATCATATACTATAAAACAAAATCATTAATGCTTCTATTTCTCTAATGTTACAGTTCTTTGATTCTCTAGGTACCAATGCAACAATGAATAAAAGTGAAGTATTCACTGATTATCGTAACTGAGAAATTAAGTCCTTTTCTAGGGTTGATTTTGTATTTTTCCAAACCCAAGATTGGCCATTCTGGTTGGATTTTGCCTTTAACCCAAAGGAGAGTTCTGTGTGCTCGCAAAATTGTATCGTTGGAAAATAAATCAATTCAATAATAAATAATTCAATCTTGATTTAATCAATTGCAACCGAAGGTAATTTAAATAATTTACAACACCGATCACAGAATCACAAAGTTAAATCAAAAGTTACAAGTTATCACAAGTATTTAGACCATATTTTTGCGATCTAATATATTTTTTACTTCCAATGGCCAAGGTTACAGAAAGTCCACTACGCCATAGGCGTACGTGACCTAAAATGTTGGGGGGGGGGGCACTGCTGAAAAGTTTTTAGACTCGAATTTGCATTTGAACCTAATAAACGGCCTATCGATGTAGAAAAAACTCTAGTCTTAACCACAGGTAAAAGAACTACTATAGTTGCAGTGGCGTATATATAGAAATTTATTTCAGGAGGGGCCCAATATATCCTAAAAGAAATTTTTTTAAAAAGCCAACAGCTAGAAGTTTGCACCGGAGGAGAGGACCAAAAATATTCCTAAGCCCCCCCACCAATTAATAGATTCAATGTATTCTTTGTTAACATATTTCCAAGTATGATTTGCATCTTGAGGAAGTTAATATTAAAAAATTGTGGATAATATAGTTCCAAGCACAAAAGGGGGGTCTGGGGGTCCTCCCCCAGAAAATTTTTGGAAATTTGACCCTTAAAAACAGGGTTTTAACTCATTTTAGTACACCTAGTCAGAATTTCGGGGGGGGGGCACGACTAGTTGCAGTAAATATATAGAAATACTTAGTGCAAACTAAATCTGATGTAAAAACAAGCATATAATAAGCACAAATAAAATGGACGTGAAAGCTGGAATACTGCTGTTTCGGAGACACCAAGCATCTCCTTCGTCTGTACCTAGAAATTTGGGTCAGCTTCTTTGCCCCCCCCTCTTATATACACCCTTAGTACCAAGAGATATACAGCCGTATCGACCAAACCGACGCGATCCGAAGGAAATCCTCGGATAGGATAATCCTCGGCTGAAGGAAATCCTCGGCTTAAATTGCAAGCGTTATCGACCAACAATGAATTTTTCAACACACGGGGTTTCCCTTGACGAGAGGTTTATGTGAGAGAACCTGGGAGCGAGATTATTTAAGCCCGTCTCTGATTCGTCATAGGAATCACATGATGTAAATAAATGTGTTTACAATTTCAATCTTTGCATCAAAAACGCGCGAACTCCTTTCACTGGTTGTATTTTCTCTCTGGCCAGTGAAAATTCTATTTGTTTTGGAGAATATATGTCAGTGTTTTTCAACCGGGGGTACGCAGAGAGCTATTAAGGGGTACGCCACGAATTATTTATTTTCCATTTTCAATGATTTTCAAGTTTTTCAACTTTATATTTTACTTTTGAGGAAGACCGAAAATTCGCTAAATGTGTTTCTCCAACCTTTAATATCAAAGGATGGTGCCAATTTACCAATGGCAGCTAACATTAGAGGCGTATATAAGAGGGGGAGGGATATATAATTTGATTTAGAACAATATTTCATTTAGAATAGGTTGAGGCCAGTGCTGAAAATAGGAGGACATCATACCAAAAAAATATTGTGTTTCTAACAAAACAAAAAAAAAATTGCCAAGGCCCCCCCAAAAACAAAATTAAAATTCCAGCTACATCACTGGTTAAAGCATAGAAAATTTGATTTTGAAATTGTCTAATAATATAACATTGAAAATGAGTTTGACCGTGTTTTAAAAGGTCAAATTTCAAAAATTTTCTGGGAGAGGACCCCCAGACCCCCCTGTTTAGTGAAAAGTTACAATAAAATCACAAAAACTTGGTACAAAGGTTAATTTATTGATTTAAAACCACTGAACTGGGACTTTTAAGAAAAATATTATTTTTGGGGTAGTTAATAAATCATGATTTTGTACTATCCTTCATAGGAGGAATCCTAAATCCTTAGGTCAACGTCCCCCCAATTTTCAGGAGCCGACGACGCCAATTGCATACTAGTGGTACGCAGGGAAATATATTTTTCCATTGGGGGTGCAATCGTGAAAAAGGTTGAGAACCACTGATATATGTGACCAATCCCAATTCCAAAACGCGAGCTCATTTTCCGTCACCTGTGAACATTACCTAAAAATGTTTGATAAGAAGAAATTTTCCCTGTTTGAGATATAGCTGATCCTTGAGATCAGGCACACAAGCCGGAGAAATCATAGAATATACAATCAATATTTTTTTCTTTTTATTTAGACTTCATTAAGTATTAAGTATAATTTACGATAAATATAACTGTTGTTTTTTACAATAAATAAGAATGTGAATTAACTTCTTTGTCTTTTTTTCACCATATTTTTGAAAACTAACTATAAATTTTAATTTTGACATTTTTCTTGTACTTTGGTTTATAAACCTTAAGTTTTAATAACTATCATTAATTTTTTGAATATGTTAAAACGTTTCAAAATGTTATTCTGAATGCTTCAAATTGGTGCCAATTAGTCCAAGAACTACCACTCTAGAAATATTTTTTGGTGGAAGTTTAGAACAAGAATTATCAATAAAAAGTGAACAATCACCTGGGTTCTCAGTTCTGGGCTTTCCATGGAGGCCCAACTGAAACGTTTTTTTTTCTTTTTACATTTAGCAATTTAATTTATTTTTTATGACTTAAGATATTTAAAATCAAATCCAGAAAAGGGGTCTGTCCCAAGATGCTCCACTCTACTCTTATTCTTTATTAAATTATGATGTGGGAAATATAGACCTAATGATTTCAATACAAACAATTATTTATGAGCTAGAGTCAACTAAATTTATTAGTTCTAAATTTTAAATAGTAAAATTTAATAGTTTAAACATAGTTTTAAGTACATAACTTTTTTTTTATTTTGTGGAACATCAAAATAAGGTTTCAAGAATATTCTGAAAAGTTATGATTGTTTTTGAAGTGTGAATTTTTGTTTTCTTTAGTATCAGCAGCTGTTTTTACTATAATTACAGTTGGTTGTTAAAAGCAATGATCATATGTAGAAGTACATGGTTCTTACTTTTGACCGTTTATTTTATTTTGATAAATTATTATTCTAACTTAATAAACCACTTATGACCTATTATGAACTTTTAATTGTTTCCAGTGTAGACTGTTTTTAAAATATTTTAAGCCTTCTATTTCATGAGAAATAACCTAAAATAAGCATTTTTCCATGTTATGAAGACGGATTTTATTAGATTAAAAAAGATAACTTCCCACTACCCCCAAACAAGCGATAACAAAATACGGCAACCTACCAAATTCTTACCAGAAATGTGTGAACATTTTACTTCCGATAGAATTCATCTGTACTGTTTTCAGAAGAAAAATTATTACTACTATTGCCTACACAGGATTTTCAAATTTTTCCTTGGCTGAAATAATTGTTTTCCTATGCTTTGTACATTTTTGTTTTAATATAATTACTTAAACTGAAATAAAAATAAACTAATATTTTATGCATAAAGCAGATTAATGATTAGTGATAAATTTGACTAGACAATTTTAAATGGGGAAACTTATATAATTAAAAAATTTTAGCATACCAATCTTGTTATCTTTGACAGAATGAGAAATTGGATACATTAGATTCTAATGTATTAACTTCACCACACAACTACAAAAAAAAAACCATGAAAACATTAATTTAAGAAAATATTTTTAAGACATCCAATTTCTCATTCTGTCAAAGATCATTAGAACTTTGATAAGCCAGTACTTGTGTAACTAGGGGTGGTTAGAATGCTAAAAAGGTTAGATTTAAATCATAAATTAAGCAAAATAATTGAATAGTACTAGAGATATAAAAGAGGATGAATTATTTTCAACTTAATTAGTTTTGGGGGAAAATTTTACAATCATTACACATTTCTTGACTACATGCAGTTTACATTTTATTTTCTAGTAAACTACCCATAGGTAGTTTATTAAATTATTCCAAATCAAAGTTATAGCAATTTCTCAATAAATCCATACAAGCAAAGTCATATGGACTTTATAATAATATTTAATTTAACTTTATTAATAATGATCAATAATTTTATTAAAACCATACTAATAGAAATGTGGCAAGAAATATATTTCTTTCAACAAATTGTGAGTAGACTGAACATTGTAAATTAAAGAAAATTATTTTGATGATTTGGACTGGATTATTTAGACTTTAAAAACAATTCAGCTATGATAAAAACTTTATTGAAGCTAGGGTGGAAGAAATTAAACAGATCTACTATCTAGAACTGACAATGCAATATCACTGCTGAAAATATAGATTTTATTAAAATGCAATCAAGAGCACCCAGAACAGATGGAAACACGAATTCAGTATAAAACTTTCTGCTTCTGAAATGAACAAAATGTTTCGGAGCTCATCAAGTAATCAGAACACTCTCGAACACATTAATAATACAAATAAATTTTTAATAACTTACATGTTATGAATCTAGACTTACTGAATGACATATTATTAAGATAATGATTTCTAATTCCGGCTAATTTCCACGATGTCACTGTCATTATTAAGCTGCTTGATTTCTGAATGAAAAAACTTGGATGGCAGTCAAAACCTTCATGAGCGGAGATATTGCATTGTTTCGACTAGTTTTGGATTGTAGATCTGCTTCTATTTCTACCGCCTCATCTTCATCTTCAATAGTATTTTTATCAAATCTGCATCGTTTTAGAAAGTAAAAATAATTACTATTCTGTCACAGAAATCCATATCCATGTTAGCGAGAAAACATGGCGCTCAAAAACCGTAAACAATCCCACAATGCATCAAATCCCCGGCTTAAGCCTCCAAAGTTGGGGGCTTCACTAGCCGGGGGATTTCCTTCGGATTAGGGACTGGTCGATAACGTTTTGGCGATAAACCGAGGGACTCCTCTAGCCGCGGTTTAAACTGAAGGAAACCCGTGGTGGTCGATACGGCTGATACTATCATTACCGCCGAACTCAATTGTTATAGCTCTTTCATAAATTCTTATGACAGTTTTACCTCCTCAAAGAGCTTAAAAGATCTGAAATGAAGGAACTTGAAACGTTTTTAGCATTCTGATTTTTCGTTGATTTCAGAATTTTTAGTTGACCGACCGGTTGGGGGGGGCACATGCCCCCCTGTGCCCCCCCGACGTTACGCCTATGCACTACGCCACAAAGAGGTATAAACAGAAACAACAAACAAACAAATGAAATGTGGCGAGAAAAGTCTAGGAACCCAATAAGTCCCTAGCGTGCCACGATCTAATATATTTTAATTGTGATTCAGTATATTCCCGATTATAATTTTTAAGCAAAAATGACAAACCATCCATAAAATCTAAATAGACGATTTTTTTAAATAAGTTATAATACCGATCACAGGTATTACAAGTCTAATCAAAAGTTACATGTTATCACAAGTATTTAAAACATATTATTGCGATCTAATATACTTGAATTGTGGTTCAGTATATTCCCGATTATAACTTTGAAAAAAATATTGACAAACAATCCGTAAAATCCAAATGGACAATTCTTTTAAATAATTTACAATACCGATCACAGTATTACAAGTGTAATCAAAAGTTAGTAGTTATCACAACTATTTAGAACATATTTTTGCGATCTAATAAGACTAGTTAGCTATGCAATATTTTAAGACTTGAGCTACGTGGCGAAAAAAGCGATCGTACGATGTTTAAATATCTGTTTTATCAGAGTATTTCTATTTTAAAGCATTATCATTTACAGCCAATAATGAAAAAAAATAAGAACAATATATTTTACTTACACATAATAAAATAGCTGAAGGTTCGTTAGGCCTGAAGACGCTGGCACAAACTCCCATTACTTATTTACAAGTCGTTGCTTTGAGTCTCACCAAAACAAGGGGATAAATAGCACAATACGCATGCGTGAGGAGAGAGAAATTAAATAACGGAAATTTTCACGATAAAAATTCCGTTTTGAAGTTTACGGAATTAATCCATGAAAAATTCACGGAAAAGAATACGTAAAAAGACGTTTTTTTTTTTACAGTGTACCTACACTTATAAATATAATTTTTTTTATTCACTAGGGGGCCTGCCCCCTGCTCGCTATCGCTCACCAACCCCCGGAACTACTTCGCAGTTCTTTTTAGATCGCTTCGCGATCTCAGCGAGCCAAGCTCGCTTGTTCCATCTTACCAATCACCCCGCTGGTCGGCTTAATTAATGCTCCTTTACAACCGAAACTACTTATCACTCTTGCTGATAAATAATTTAATCCAAATCATCCCGAAAAAAACTATTGCTGAAATATTACTTTCCTAACTTAAATTGAAAATAAAAGAAATCACACATAGTGAGCTATCGCTCACCAACCCTCTGAACTGCTTCGCAGTTCTTCTCAGATCGCTTCGCGATCTTAGCGAGCAGAGCTCGCTTGTTCATCTCAACAATCCAGCAGAAGCCTTTTCTCCGAATAATTTAATTGAAATGTTAAAAAAATATTCAGCAAGTCTACTAATAACCATCAACCACTTTGTAGAAAAAAGCATTGTTGAAAATAAAAGAAATCAGACTCATCAATAAAACACGCATGAAACTCGTCTGTTTCTCTAGTGAACGGCGAGAAAGAGAAGAAAAAATTGAAACTTTGAATCTTAATAATTCTAAAACTAATTAGAATTTTTGAAAAAACAAAAAGCCAATATTTTTATAAAAATTATTTCTATGTGTCTTTAAAATATCATAGTTCTACTGTGATTAGTTTTGCTTTTATAACGAAAAAACAGAAAAATCTTCAAAATTTTCGAAACTTTAAAACTTAATTACTCCAAAACTAATTCGAAATTCGAAAAAAGGGCGACGTGGTGCAAAACTGCACATCTAAGAGTATGTGTCTGCAAAAAATCATATTTCTGCTGCTAATAGATTTTGCTGGGGGCGAACTCGCAGCAGAAAAAAATAATTTTCGACTTTGACATTAAATAACTCTAGAACTAATTATCTCATCTATTAGCTTTTAGAACGAAAACGATCCTCATACACTTGAATAGAAATGTTTAAAATTTCACAAATTTCCGTGGAATAGTTTTTGCGTAGTGAGAGTTCAAAGTGTTCAAAAATAAAATTTTCAAAAGCAGCGGCGGCGGCCGCGGCGGCGGTCACTGTTACTTTTTTTTAATATAGAGAGAAATCAAATTTACTATTAAGGTCATTATTTTTAATGTTTTTATGGGAACTGGATTTAAAAAATTATCTCTGATTTGCCTTAGAATGTCATATTTTATGACAATTTCAATTCTAGGCAATTTTGTAAAATAAGTCATTGTTATAATTTTAATGAAATAGGTTAATAAAATATTTTTTATTACATATTTTTAATAAAAATACTTATATAACTAAAATGAGCTAATTTTTTCTCCATGCACAAACACTCAATGCCAAGCAGGAATCCGAACCCTAAACCCCCGGCTTCGTAGTCAGATATTCTAACCACATCGCAGCCTGCGAAAACCTAATGTTAATGGTACAAATAATTGTGAATTCTACGAAATAGAAATTTTCTCTTTCCGATTCCTCTTTTTTCACTTCTTTAGTTATTAACAACGATATTAATTTCTCAGGCAGCAAAAGAAATCCAATTTTAAAGGTTTTGAACTTCAAATGTGCAAGAAAGAGTATATTTATAATTATGGAAGAGACAGAAAAAATGAATACTACATAGACACTACTGAAGAATAGTAAGTTAGTTTTCCGTAATTTTTTTGTTAAATTTAGCTCATTTGAAAAAAAGTTAAAGATGGACAGTGGCGGCTGGCGGGTTGTTCTAATGGGGGTTCACAAATATAATATGAAAATACAATTAGGTAAGAATTTCATAGCTACCAATTACAATAAATTATATTTTTGGTTACGAAAGTAAAATTCACAGGTATAAACCCATCCAACGAGAAATACCATTTCTTTTAACTAAAGACACAAAAAAAAGTATTCTTAGAGTTGAGTTGAGGTTTTTTCGGACAATTGCTCGCTGATGAAAGCGGTGTGGGAAATCTGCTATGGTTTTAACGCTGGATATTATCTTCTTAGTATATTCACATACAAAAGTATGCCGATTTGCCATGAACATTTAGTTTAAATGACCTTTAGAAATCTCTGATTTTGACGCTCAAGTTGTTACTATGGCACAGGGGCGTCATTTCAGCTTTTGGTTGGGGGGGGCAAAGAATTTTTTTAAGTGGAGCTGGGCCACGCCGTAATGAGTCTTTTGTTTTTTAGAAGGTAAGACTCAACGTCATTTTTAAGATACCCCCTAACGAGTACATTAAAACATTAAGTTTGAGACTACTTAAAAGAAGTATTTAAATGATATAACAATTTTTATAACTTGAGCTCGAAGTAAAAGTAGGGGGTCTGGGGTCACCCCCAGAAATTTGCCTCTTAAAATAGTGTTTCAGCTCATTTCAGGGCCTTTGGGTTACATCCGAAGAGAACAGCTCCTTGTAAACCTGAGCATTTTCAAGGGAAAAAGTTATAAATTGAAGTCAAAGATTCTAGGGGGCTGGGGGTCTTCCCCCAGAAAAATTTTTGAAAATCGCCCCTTTAAACTACTGTTTTATCAAACTGTTTGGGGAACACCCAAAGGGTAGCTTCTTGTAAGCTACAGACTTTTCAAGGGAAAACACTGTATTACAGACATCAAAATTTTAGAGTGGAGTTTCAAGGTTCTCTCCTAGAATTTTTTTTTGAAATTTGCCTATCAAAGTAGTGTTTCAGCTCATTTCGAGGCTCTTAGAGTTACATATCGGAAGAGAACAGATAATTGTAAACTTTAGGATTTTCAAGGGGAATAAGTTATTAATGAAAGTCAAAGTTTTGAGGGGGGCTGGGGGTCCACCCCCAGAAATTTTTTTGAAATTTGACCCTAAAAAGTAGTGTTTTAACTCCTTTTGGGACTTTTTGGGTTACACCTGATGCTCCTTGTGGAACTTACAGAATTTCCATGGGATTTGCAGCTATTTTTCACATAAAAGTGGAAACCTTGCGGGGGGGCAATTGCTCCCCCCTTCCCCCCCTAAATGACGCCCATGCTATGGCAGGAACTATTACTTTTCACAAGGGTATAATAATGCATTGACAAGTCGTAATGCATTTAAAACTATCAAAATTTTTGTAATAACAATTTCTTTGTGACGATTTGAATAGAAGAGAGTGTAGAAGCTTAACCTGAATAGGGTTCAATTTAAAATAGTTTTTATAACCTTTCCATTCATTTTATTTACTTATTCCATTTTATCGAGGGTTCATAAATTCCTGTGTTGCTATGGTCTAGCCGCCACTGAGGATGAATAAACTTCTAAATTTTTACTTTTTTAAAGTTGTTATTGCCCAATACGAGAGGGACTTCAGTGTGGCCCTGGCCCTTATCTTCCCTCAACCGAGATCTCTCCGTTTGATAAGGTTCTTTCCTATCGATGCATGGATTTAGTAAGTATACTCTCGTATATTATATTCACTTTAGGGTCATTCCACGTCAAATCTTGGTTGGATTTTGGACTTGGTTGGACTTAGATTTTTATGAATTTTGGTACACATGGTCTATTGATACATATAAACTTGAAAAAAAAATACAAACTTTCATGAATTTTATATTTTTGTAGGGGATAAGAAAGCTCAAACCTTGTGATAGATCCCAATTGTTCCTAGTGGAAATTCACGAGTACCTCAATGAGGATACAAATAAAACTAGAAAATTGAATAGTTATTTGAAGTAAGTTATTAATTTAAATGAAATTTTTTATCAAAACTTTGTGTTGAGAGTCTTTGGCATTCATTTTTCATAGTTTGGCGTATTTTTAAAAGTCATATAAAGTTTAAGTTCCCAAGGGAGGGTCTTCGGATTTATTTTACAAAATGATGACTTTTTAATATGTTATCTACCTTTAGAACAAGGGTTTCCAACTTACGAGTAGGTACTCGAGGGCCGCATTCGAAAGCACAAGTCTATTAATTACAAGTCCATCTAAGGCCGAGTCTATTACCTCCCTCGAAATTTCAAACTTCCATTGTTTATCATAGTGAAAAGATCAAAACTACCCCTTAACCTAAGAGGTAAATGAGGGGGGGGGGTTCTAGAGTCCTCTCCTAAACATTTTTTCAACTTTATGATACAATTACAAAAAAGTGTTCTGAAGATACTTTTGGGGAGTTTTCAGGGGGCTTCGTGGGCCACACAAAATGACCCCATGGGCCGTCAGTTGGAAATCCTTGATTTAAAAGAAGAAAGGCTAAATCAATTTTTACTTGGGGTCACAATGTATTAAAAAATTTTACATTAAGTGCCCTAAGATTCAAATAATACCTGTAAGTATTCTAAAACATCACATATAAAATTAGCGATTAGAGAAATTTCTGTTTTTTCGATGTACCCTACTATATGGTTTTAGTATTATTATTTTCTTCGTTTCAAGATGCATTTGTGAAACTGACATAGATCCAGAAAAACATATGACAGAAATATCTGACCCTACCGATCCAACAAAATTGATTCGAAGATTTTCATGTCCCAAGTAAGATAATTTTATATCTGAGATCTGAATGTGTGGAGTAATTTTAAAGATCCCTCTTGAGTTTGATGTTGATGAATTGCTTTTTGAAATATTTTATGGAAAATTGATCATACATTAAATTTTCCAGGCGTGTTCAGCCTTTGGCAATTGCATCCTGCGTAGATTATGCAATTTGCCAAATGGGTAATGTCACAGATATCGGAGCGGAAGACCCTCATATGAACCATACAACATATGTTATGACATAGTAGGTTGCTCTTCATACCTTTCTAAATGGTCATCAGTGCCACACCTTCGGTAGCAAAAAAGTAAAAGGTTCGCAAATTTGCAAGTTTCTTTGATTTAAATTAAATTTTGTCTTTGTTTAACTGAAATAGTCCGCAAAACTACATGATAACACTGAAAAACTTGTAATTTTGTGAACTTTTTATTTTTTTTGAAGACTAAAAAAGTGTTATTTTCACATGTAATTTATCTCCTCGAAATTATTTCATTGTTTCATGAGACAGAGTTTACTAGACTATACATAGAGCATTTTCAATCACATGACTCGGACCTAACAACGCCCTTAGCAACAGAAGATGTTACAGTTTTTTGCCCTACAGAGGTTAACAGTTACAGAAAATGACTAGCCGTGGAATTCTTCTATTGGAGCATTTGCAATCACGTGATCCCATACCTAAAAACCGCGTTAGCAACACATAAACAACGGCCTTAGCAACAGTTAAAAGCCCTACAGAAGGTACACAGTTAAAAGAAAATAACAGGTTGTGATGTCACCTGAAAACACTCTATTCACTAGATTTTTATTATTACTAGCAAACTGTTTTTACTTTTTCAAAGTAGCTTTAAAAGAAGTGTGCTATCATGATAAAATGAAAATGAGACTTAAAAAGTATATTATTATTTTGATAAAAGTTTTTATTTTTATTTTTGGAGGTGTAGGATCATGTAAATAAAAAATGGATTCGTTATCATTTTTGAATTAAAATTAAATTAGGAAATGTTAAATATTTTGCTTTAGTGGCGGGAGATGTTGACTTAATTACACATCGGGATTATTTTTTGATTAAATTAATATCATTTTTGAAAACGATAAAAATTTCATAAAATACGGTTTGTAACATCCTGTAGGAAATTATTCCCCAAACCCAAAAGGGTTGTGATTTTTACTTCCGAAGTTTTTATCAAGTGATTTATGAAAACCGAGGCGTAATTTTAAAAGGACATCGGAAAAACTTCATAGAAAGTTTGTTTCAGATTTTAAACTCTATATTTCAAAAGACTGGTTATTTCAATTGGATTGTCCTCTTACAGCCAAGGCAAGGCTAAACTGGATCTGTTAACGTAGTAACTGTGTTATATCACATATGTGGTTATGTGTATGTGTGATATAACACAGTTAACAGATCCAGTTTCGCCTTGGCCAAGGTAACAGCCAAAATTTAAATGCAGGACGGGATAAGTCAGGGTATGTTTTCCCAGTAAGGAACCGGGATGAATAACTTGATAAACCTGATGATTTCAATTGGATTGTTCTTTCACAGCCTAAGTTAAAAGCGAGACGGGATAAGTCAGGGTATATTTTTACAGTAAAGAACCGGGATGTAAAAGACGACGGGATGATAAGTGATTGCTAATCCAAGAAAAGAAAAGACATAACTTGATAAACCTGATGATTTCAATTGGGTATGTTTTCCCAGTAAGGAACCGGGATGAATAACTTGATAAACCTGATGATTTCAATTGGATTGTTCTTTCACAGCCTAAGTTAAAAGCGAGACGGGATAAGTCAGGGTATATTTTTACAGTAAAGAACCGGGATGTAAAAGACGACGGGATGATAAGTGATTGCTAATCCAAGAAAAGAAAAGACATAACTTGATAAACCTGATGATTTCAATTGGGTATGTTTTCCCAGTAAGGAACCGGGATGAATAACTTGATAAACCTGATGATTTCAATTGGATTGTTCTTTCACAGCCTAAGTTAAAAGCGAGACGGAATAAGTCAGGGTATATTTTTACAGTAAAGAACCGGGATGTAAAAGACGACGGGATGATAAGTGATTGCTAATCCAAGAAAAGAAAAGACATAACTTGATAAACCTGATGATTTCAATTGGATTGTTCCTTCATAGCCAAAGTTAAAAGAGGGATGGGATGAGTTTGGGTATATTTTCACAGTAAGGAACCGGGATGAAAAAGCCGACAGGGACGACGGGATGTTAAGTGATTTCTAATCCAGAAAAAGAAAAGACATATAACTTGATAAAATATTTGTTAATTAAGTCAACCTGCGCAAGGCCGGGTAATTCAGCTAGTTACTTATATGTTTGAAGGAGATGATGGTTTACATCTAAAGGCGTTGATCGGATTTGGAAACACACTTTGTATGCATTTAGTAGATGATAATTATTTTTTCATTCAAGTTGCAGGTGTGACAAAGATCGCATAAGCGCTCCCGTCGGAATGTTAGAACAACTGAAAATATATCGATGTATACAGCCAGTAAGTTTTTCTATGGGAGGAATTATTAGGGTAGATTACTGAAACTGTATTTTTTAATTTATTTTTCATTTATAAAATGTATCTGAGTTACCCAATATTAAATTCTTTCGGTTAACTGAGAAAACATTCAAATGACACTTTCTTAATGGACGGGACAATATGCACTATGTCACGAAACATATTAACACTTATCCAAAATACTAATTCGATCATGAATAACCCGAAAATCAACTTTAAAACGCACAAAAAGTTTTAATTTAAGCGCAATAAGTGTTTATACAAAGCGCTTCTGATTCAAAACGGGGCGTAACCTCGTGTGATGTCATAGCTTCAGGAGATCGGCCGTTTACTAGGGAGACATGAGCTTCATATGTCTGTTTTCTTTTATAGAACTTTTATTTTTTTACCACAATTTTAAGTTATATTCACCTGTGAGTATTTTCTGGTATAACCGTCAAAAAAAATACTACGATTATCTACAATTAGAAATTAATATGAATAAGTTAATGAAATATTGTGTGAATGTGTAAAAAAGGTGTAAATAAACATTGTGAATCATTGATAAATTATTCCTCACTGGTTTAAAAACCAATTTTAAGTTAGATTTTACCTTTGTTCACTTTTTGTACCAAAAGGTAAAGATGTCTAAAAAATCATATTTTTCTTAAATTCTATAATATTTTATGATTCTCCCTACTCAGATAATTAATACAGAATTGGTTTGAAACCATTTAAGTAGCTTTTATAAATGAAAATAATGTACTTTTAAAATTATAAGTTTGTAAAAAGCAAATAAAAATATCCGCATTTTACACTATTTTGACCCTTTTTATGAAACTTTGATGACCTTGAGGGACCTCTAAATATTTTTTAAAAATTCTGAAAAAATTCATGGTGTCTTACATTCACAGAAAGAACATTTTTGGAGGGTAAGACCTGGGATTTAAAAAAAAATATTTTTTTTTTTGGGACACCCTGGGGCACATTCATTCATCACATACATTCATACACATACATCATACATACAGAAACTAACATTCATGGCCAATAGTAATTCGAACACCAGACGTACGACTTCGCAGTCGATGATGGATCCTTATCGTGGAATCTCATAATCGCATAGCAAATCGGAGGAGTGAAGGGTGAAACGGCAATTTACACTCATCATTTTGAATGATTCCTAAAAAATAAAGATCGAAGGTATAAAATCTAAATGACCCTTAATCTGTTAAACCCATAATGTTCAATTGTTCATTCGATGAACGAGTCTGATTTGATTGAATGTGAAATAAACATATTCTATGAATGATGAAACGTACTCTCGTCACACTACATTACGTTTGCATCCCACTTAATTTTGGTCTTTGGTTACCTAAAGTCTACACCTCCTTAAATTTAGGCAACAACCTTTTTGAGACAACTTGCATGAAAATTAAACGAAGAAAAATGTTTTCGTAGAAAAATAATAATTTTTCTCAATAAAATAGCTAACATTCCCTCAAAGATTCAAGACAACATAAAGATTTAGGGTTTAGAAGGTTTTTTAGCTGGCGTTTTAACTTTAACTTCCTCGGTTAAATCTCACTATTAAAGATATTAAAGTGTACCACCACTAAATATTAAATTAGGGCATAGGGATTTTTAATTAGGGTAAGATAATTTTGGACTTAGGAAATGCCCAAATTTCTATTCCCTTCTTCTAAAAATTTAGTATAACGAGTATGAGATTTATCTTCTTTTAGTATACATAAATTTCGAGTACCCGATCTTTTTTCTTCTATGAGGAATAAATAAGTCACACGTTTAAAATAAGAGATTGAATATTTTTTAACAATCTTTTCAGATGACTAGTCATCCGTCGAAGGTGTGCAAACATGAAGTCCATAGAGTGGATATAGAGAAATATCGTTTACCGGATACTGAGGATGAATCCATTGCGGATAGAATTAAAGTCTTTAATGGGAAACGTATTATTTTACATACCAGATTGAATACATTTGTAAGGTGAGTTCCCTTCTTCTTCTTTAGATATAACTTCTTAAACCTCTGGAAAAGATCAGATCCATGTGGTTGTTCGTCTTAAAAATATCGAGGACAAAAGAGGGTCTTCTTTTAAGGTCCTCTCGCACCAAATTTACACATTCAATTAGGTGTTGTGCAGTGGCCTCTTCAACATTGCACTTGGTGTAAACAGGGAAGGTCCTAGTACCATTTGAATACCTGATGGGCTTTAGATGCCCGGTGAACAGGCGAGCCAAAGCGATTTGATCTCTCCTGTCACCAACAAAATCAATTAAAGCTCCAGGACCCTCACCTCAGTACCACGGATGTTCTGGTGGTTTCTTCCAGGAGTTGTTTACAGAGGCCTTGCTTCTTGAGAATATCTCGAGATACGTTAGAGGATCATGGAAAATTCCTCTTTTGCCAGTCCATCTGCAATATCGTTATATCTTAAATTAACATGAGACGGGATTCATTGTAGATGGAGGACAGAAGAGCAGGAGTGGATCCTGCGTTTCTCCATAATTCCTATTCCCCTTTGATCCCCTATTTGTTTCTAATTTTGCAGATATTGTATTGCACTTCGGTAGTCCGAAAGTATCTAGATTTCTCCAGATAATTGTCTCTCTGTGGCACAATCCACAGTCATGGCGATCTGTGTCAATGGCGATCTGCTCAGAACTGAAATCGGAGCAGTGATCAGTATTCCTACGTTTAAGAAATATTTCCTCTTTGCCAAACTTATAATAAAAGCCCCACTTCAAGTGCATACTTTATTCTAGTTGGCGTCTGTGTAAATCAGGACAGCCTCCCTAAGGAATACTATTAATCACTTCTAGAGCAGCCTGTCTGAGGGATAATGTTGAGAGGACTTTCTAGTTCGAGTAAATAACTCTGTAGGAAAATACACCTTAGAAAATGTACCCTAGGATCCAATGGGGATGCGATTGGTTTTAGGGAATTAAATTCAACAGAAAATGTCAATGCATCCAGATCTATTTGACCGAGAAAAATATATCACAATAAAAAAAAATTATGGGGAAAAAGAACAAATAGGGGTATTTTAAAATCATTAGAAGAAACCGCCATAAAAATTTCAGCAAAATAAAAAATGATCATTATAATGACTCTCGCATTTCTGCCCGCACCTTATAAAATCTGCCTTTCTCTTAATCCTTTTCTAATGTTCTTTAAAATTCTTAGTCACATTTAAGAGCCTTTTTACCTCTTAAAAAAGGCATTTTACTAAACTCATGTAAACAAGGCTTAATGCCTGATTTCTTTAATATCAAGGGGATTATTTTAACAAATGAATGGAGTATTCATGCAAAGAAACAACATGTCTTTTTACAGTCAATCTCTGTAAAACCCCTAACCGTAATTTTTTTTATTGAAGGTGCCGATGCTTAGGGGAAAGCATCGAATGGAGGCAAGAACAAGATCCCAACTTTAGCAGAAACATCATTACAAAATATCTTTGCAAAATGTAAGATATGTCTTAAGGATTTTTCTTTCATATAGTATGTGTAGGTTATCTCCTTAGTGCTTTTAAGCTTATAATATGTAAAGGGTGTCCGTAATTTACCCAATTTTAAATTTTATACTAACGAAACTATTGGTCCAAAAAGATAAAATTTTGTAGAAGTTATTTTATAGTGATGGAAGTTTAAGTAATGTTATGGATCGATGGATTTTCAAACCACGTGTCATGTAATACGTTATCCTATTGGTGGTTTTATATTCTACGTTCACATTGGATAAGATTTCAAATGTTTTAAGCAATTTGTTTTTTAAAAAATAAAATTACTATGATTCCATTTAAGATATTACTTATTTTAATTGCAAAGATACTTCTTCTAGTTTTAAATGAGAATATATGATTTATCACATTAACTTAAACCATTCAAATACCTTTTTTTTCGAAAGCGTTAAATTGATGATAAAGATAATGATTAAGATAATTTTGGTAATAAAATAGTAAAGTATATAGGATTTCCCCGACAGTTGGAGAAATTTCTATCGTTAATCTTTTCTTTACAGTAATCTTATGCACTACAAGTCTTAATTTTTATGAATAACTATTATAAACTATTATTAGCTTTTACATTTTTAATCATATCTGTCCAACTACATTAGACAAGACAAACCATCGAAAGCCAAAGGACTATCATATTGCACGAGAAAAGAAACGTGCATGACGCAGGTGTTTGTAAGCAGCGGTTTAGAAAATCCCGATGAAACATTCGCATCAAGGTCTGATAAACTGTAAGTTCTTCTGATTTTTACAAGAAATTTAAAATTTTGCTGAAAACCTTTGTAATATAGGATATTTTAACAAGTCCGTCCAATGCACAGAAGGATTTCTTGCGCGGAGTGCAGAAGCAATATTTTTTTAAAGAACCACTGTGCGTGTCACAGAAGTTTATGCACAACACAAATGTCTAAATGAAATGTTTAATACTAATTTTATTTTAATATGCTAGTGTATTTATATTAACAGTTTGAATCCTAAGACAACATGTGATAGTGTTCTATTTCTATAAATAGAAATAATAATAATAATAGTTTCTATTTCTATAATTAAATTATAAATAGAAATAAAAATGAAATAGAAGCTGCCGCCTCTGCTCGCTGTTGCACGCACACTAGGACTGGGCGATATTGGAATTTTGATATCACGATATATCGTCGATCAAATATCGATATATCATCAATTTCGATATATCGATACATCTTAAGCCATTTTGGGAACCACTGGTTTACAGCCAATCGAATGGCAGTAAGAAATTTAAGATTAAAACACGGTTATCGTGATTAAAATGTCACTTAAACTCAAAAAAGTTTTTTAATAGTGTTTTAAAAAACGCATGAAACAAAAATCTCTATGAATATTTTTCAATAAACTGTAAAAACTCATTCCACGTCAAACCAACACACATTTAGGCATCACCATTGCGGATTTTCTTGAAATTTGGTACACATGTTCTATTGATATAAACTTGAAAAAATACTAACTTTCATGAAAAAAATATTAATTGGTTCTGGAATTATATTAATTATAATTGCGCAACGTGGCCAAAATGGAACACCATGAGTTCTTTGAATTACTCTACTAGAGGCTCTTCTAATTGGGTTATACAGATGAAAATGATGTAATTTTAATTTTAAAGTATTTTAAATGTTCTTTTAATGGTGTAAAACATGCTATAAAGGGTGTCCCATAAATGTTGGGTCACACTTCTAGGGGGGATAGTAGACACCTAGAAGAGTCAGAATCACATAGGATTTGGGGGTCCCAGACCAAATCCCAGGGAAAAACCACTTAAATTGACATTTAAATTATATTTCTGCTTAGTACACAATACAGAAGTGAGAAATAGAAAGATTAATTGTTTTAGAACTGAATCATTTAAGGTAGTATCAATGGAGTAAGGAAATATGAATGGAATCAATCATTCCCGGGAGAAAAAAAAAGTTAAAAACACTTTTAAATTAAAATCAAATTTTATTTTGGCTTAGTTTACAGCCCAAAGAATAAAAAAAGAAAGACGAATTAACTTTAATTACAAATTAAATTAAAAAATACAATGAATGGACTTTGATTTCACAAATTCAAGGGGCTTTTAAAATGATTTCTTAATCGACCAATAGTGGTTTCGGAACATATTTCTTCTTCACAAGTCAAAACCTGATAATATTACCTGGTAACATTACCTTATCATCACGATTACCTTATTAACAACATCATTTATATTTATCTTAACATTATCGTGGCTTTTATATTTGAATACTTTTCCTTTTAGTTGCATATGCACTTTCCCAAGAGCTTGTCTAGAAGTAGAAAGACTTTCTAAAACTGCAGCGGTAGATCGATGCGTTGTTTCCAAAGTAAGTAGAAGTGAGAGTCAGTGGGCGGAGCTTATCCAATGGCCCCCAACAAGTGAAACTTGAACAACCAAAAACGTCCTTTCGACTCTTTAATTAAAAAAATGAATTGTCACTCTATATTCAACTCATTACTCTATTGTTTCCGAAAATCAACTTACAGTTTCAATGATCAATGTATGATCAGTGAAAATTCCTTCTCCGATCATCATTTTTCTTAGTACTATTACCCTAATGTAAGGGAACTCCATTCTTTGGCTAAAAGATGAATATTGCACGTTTTGAAACTCACCCCACGGTTTAGCAAGTGGTCCGATTTCTATCACATTGAGAATTTAAGTAGTACGGATACTCCTGTACCTCATGCAATAATGTTTTTCATTTTATTATGTTTTGTTTCGTCACACGGGCCTTCTAAAAACGGCCTTCTGAAACACTTTCGCACTACATTAGGTCCTAGCTCTTTAACGGTGTATCTGCGAACCCCCTTTCTATACCAATTCTTGTTCATCTTTATGTACTCTACCTACCCTACCCAGTTTGTACCACGAATTTAGGACCACCCTGTATAGTGTCTATGGGAATCCTCGTAGAGAAGAAATAGAAGTGGAGTGGAGTGAGCATTCTCATTAAATCTATACCAGGGGTCCGGAAAAAAAATAAGGCACTTATTTCTACTTTGAATCCTTATCTTCAGATAGATACTTTTTTTTAAGATGTAATTTTAGTACGCTACCTGCTTAATTAATTAAAAAAAACATATTACTATTATATTTCTTGAAGTCAATACTACAATACATTTTAACATCAAATTATAGAATTTTCGGTTTACTTCTTTTTTTTAAATTGTAATATTATAAGTGGTTTTTCCTTTGTAGGGTTTAACGCAAACACTATACGTTTGCGGTCCAAATCAGTTGTATAAAGATGTTATATATTTAAACAGAACTACGTCAAAAGGGGAAGTGCAACCAGCTCGAATGAACACGTTTTTGATGTAAGTTTAAAAATTTATATTCAAGCAAAATTTATTAACACTATTAAACAAAACACTCAGACCCTTCAAATGAAAACCTTATAAATAGAAAACATTTTTGCAGTTTCCAAATTAACGACTAATTACTTTTATAGTCTTAGGGGACATCCACAAATTACGTGAGGTCAATAAGGGGGGGAGGGGTTTGGAAAAATCTCACCAAGGGGGAGGGGGGCCGATTAAAATCTCACGTCAACTTTTTAAGTTAGAAATTATACGATTTTCTTTGTTTTTTAAGTTTGGGAAAGGAAAATAATTTTTAAAAAGTTGTAGGTAAATTTAACATGGTGGGAAGGGGGGTCCAGATTTTGGAAAAAACACCTCACGTAATTTATGGATGTCCCCTTATAATTATAGATCTTAGAAAAGAGAAAGATGGAAAATGCGTGCGTGGTCCCTCCTAGAACATCTTTCAGGAAATCCCCCCATCACGTGATCTGTTTTGTTGTTTTGAATCACGTGTGTTCCTTATGCACCAGAAGATCTTTTACTACGTTAAAACTAATTTATGCAGATTTGACTTTTACTGTTACTCAACACAATTGATTAAATCCTAATGATTTATTTAATTGGATTCCTCTACGTTTTAATTGATATAATCACAACAAAAACACCCCTGGATGTATTTGGAATAATGAGTAAAGAAACATGTTCTATACAGGGTAAAGGGTGTTTCAAAAGTCCGTTTCACGGCTTTTATTTGGAACCAGCGTCTCCTAGGGTCCTGGAACTAAGGTCTACCCCTAGGTAAGTGACTCTGGAGAATCTATTGAGAATACTTACAGCGCCTCTAGCGGCGATATAAAAAATTTAAAAAAAATAATTAAGAAACTAAAGGACCACCTTTGCCACTGTTATAAGTAACTCACTGAAAAAAATTCATGAAAATATCAGAGATGTTAGCATAGGAAAATAGCCCTTTTCCAGGCCTCAAAAATAGAAAAGTTCGCAAATTTGCAAGTTTTTCAGAGTTATTATGTAGTTGTGTATCTTTTTAGTTTTATAAAGAAAGATTTTAATCAAAAAATCAAAAAAACTTTTTCTCTAACAATACTCTCTAACAATAATAACTCTCTAACAATACTAGTTTTTTAATTAATTTTTTATACGTTTTTATTTCGCCGCTAGGGGCGCTGTAAGTCCTTTTAATGGATTCTCGGAGGTACACTTACCTAAGGGTAGACCTTACTTCCAGGACCCTAGGAGACGTTGGTTCCAAATAAAAGCCGTGAAACGGACTTTTGAAACACCCTGTATATATTTCAGTGTTCCATTTTCGTTTTTTTTTATTTAAGGTGTGAATGTGAACTGACTGTTAATGAGAAGTATGTAGAGAATAAGACAATTTCCAAGGACATCAGAGATGAAAATGTATTTTTTGAGTCACATTATTGCCCTCGGTAAGAAATATACTTCTCTTCTCTTTCATTTTCAAATTAAAGTATTTTATTCCGGGTCGTATCCAAGGGGAGAAGGGTAGTTTAGGCGTTCAAAAACCCTCTCCCCGAAATTTGACATCAATTTTTATGCTGTTTTTCCCTTGAAAATTCTGCAATATACAAGGAGCATTCCTCTTCAAAGTGGAACCAAAGGGTCTCAAAATGGACTAAAACACTACTTTTAAGGTTAAAGTATCGAAAAAGTTTTCTGGGGAAGGACCCCCAAATCCCTCTTGATATTTCTAGTTTATTACTTATTTTACCCTTCAATTATTTTTATGTTTTTGTTATTTTCCATTTTGAGAAAATTGCTAAGAATACAGCAGCAGTATAAAAAAGAAAACTCCACTTCTTTTTCACTATGGGAGTGCAGCTCAGGTTCTGCCATGATGTTTTGTTTCAGTAATAGTCAAATAGTGAAAACAATTAACCGAATTTCAAAAATATTCCATGGTGTTAATTCTAGTAGCAATAGGTTTTATGTAATAATCATTTTTTTACACCTTGAAAACTTAATCTTCGGAAAAAGGGCTCCGCAATGAATTTGACTCATGAAAAGTGCTCCGCGACTTAAAAAGTTTAGGAACTTCTGCATTAGAAAATACTGGGTAAAATTCTAGAGTGTGTAAACTACCTAAAGACAATTGAAAAAGAGAGTCCTATATAACAATCCCAAGGTGGCAAAAACAATGAAAAAGGGATGTTTGAGGGAAAATGTTGGGGGTAGAAATAAAATTCCAATTACAATAATATGGCATGGGGGTTCATTGACATGGGGGATTTATGGGTTTATTTAGAGATTCAATAAGTCACTGAAATGGAAGATTTTTAGATCTCATTTGAAAAATAATAAATTTTGTATGAAACACTCCAATCTTAATTTGGATAAAACAAAAAAAAATAATGTATTTTCTGTAGATTAAATAAGTGCCCCCAAGTCCTTTAAATTGTGACTTAATGCAGTGACAGTGGCATTATTTACCTACAGGTACTGAGATAATGCTTCTTAAGCTACGATAGTAAGAAAAATCTATTGATGAAAATTTATATTACTTTTATTTATTTTATTATTTAAAAGGATTTTCTGCCAAATCCTAAAATTTCCCCCGCTCAGCGTGCGCATGTGCTTCTATTCTTTACTATCCATGTATGATCCAATCCCAAACTGATAACAATTTATTGTTCCGGATTGGGAGTTCACCAAAATCATTTTTAGAAGCAGATCCCACAGGTATACGTAATCTATTGGGGTACTCTCTCTTTTCAGACGCTTTCTGAAAAAAAAAAACCATTGTAAGAAGTATTGCGCAATCCATCACTATCTCTACTACTAACAAGGTTTATAGAATATAAGGTTGGCTCTTCACATAGACATGGAAAAAGCTCGTGACGTCTCGTTTCCGCTGCCAGTGACGTCATTTGTAAACGCCTGCTAACTGTTTGTACAACCAATCACTTTCAGTTTGAGCGGGATAAGGGAAAGATACTGGTGGCATGGAAACTTTACGCTCCGCCTTAACAAGCTTGATTGGCTAGTGTAAGCTTTGGCTCGTCACTTCCGCTGCCAGGACGACATTAGTGTGACGTCACTTGCTTGTTTGGAAACGTTGATTCTATCCGTGATTGGTTCCGTGATTGGAGGTAAATCCGTACGGAACCAATCACGGATGGAATCTACGTTTCCAAACAAGCAAGTGACGTTATGACTAATGTCGTCAATGTTATAGACTATTTTCCTTGTCTTTTAGGCGTCACAGTTCAGGTGAAATCGTCAGATGTGTCGATTACGCTGTGTGCAGAAAAAATACTTATACATCTTACGGTGATTATATCGACCTTGAATTAAAATATTTGAACCATACGATTTTACAGTAAGTCGTAAAACCCTTTTATTTTATTACAACAAATCAGGTGATAAAGTCAAATTTTATAAACGTAGATCTTATTTCAGTTGTAAATGTGATGGATTACGAAGGTGCGTTACGGCCGGAAAAGAACACTCCCAAGATCCGATGACAACTATTGATATCTATCGATGTATACCGGTGAGAGTTTCTGCTCTTTTGGAAGTTAAGAAGTTCTGATCAATCAGTTTCAAAATTTTGGCTGTAAGCCCATCTGGATAAAGTAAGAAACTAAAGGGGTAAAATGGGGACACATTGAAAAATGAGGCCTAAATAATACATTCATTATTAATACATAGTAAGTGTATGAAAAAGTTGCCTTTTACTGCACGCCCTTCTTCATGTACGTATCTTTTCGTATGAAAATATTCATATTATTAAGTATGAAGTTTCTTTGTAGAATCATATACCAAATCATAACCAGTGTACAGATGATCGACAATTTCTTGTTACGGTTTTCCGCTCTCTACCTGGGGGTACAAACGACAAGCTGAACACCTTCTTAAAGTAAGTTTTCTTTCATGTTTAAGGATCCATCACAAAAGCATTTAGCTAATACGTGGGTCTTTTTTATACTTATTTTGTTCGACCAAAAAATACTTTCTAATTAAGCTATTACTTAGTTTTAAAGATTTTGTTTTTGAATCAGAAATTAAAAACATCCCTAAAAAAGACACAAATTACAATAGTAAAATCGTAAGGAACAACAAAAACACTTCATAATCATTATTCTTAGAATGCTGCAAGGGTGTCTGCTGGATTCAAAAAGGATTTTTTTCTATTAAAAATACATTCTTTCTCCGCAGTTTTGAGACAAAAAAGGTCTGATTGGGTATCTTCCTCATAAAAAGTTTGCATAGAGGGCTTAAAATAGTATTAAACTCATTTATGGCCTTTTGGGCCTCCTGGTTAATTACTTGTAGCACCATGCAGAGTGCTACAGTAATTAAGGGACATGTCCCTTAAGGTGGGGTAAAAAGGGGGGTGAATTCGGAATAAATAACCCTGAAACTGGAAGTTTCCGTTATGATTATAGGAAATGTCTAAAACTACCCCATATCCCAAAAAATACAGTATGAAAATACGAAAAAAGAAAATGCATATTTCTTCGAAAATCACAGAATTTCAGTTACAGTGCGGGAAGAGAAGATATTATTCAATCGAAATATTTTAAAACGGTACTTAACGTTCTGCCGCTGAATCTGACGGTCGCTGAACGGTCGACGGGCTAATGCATATATGCATACCTTTAAGTATTAATTACCTCTTACTTCAAAAACCTACATTAAGGATAACACTGTTCAACAATGAAAAAATTTCTTTGATGAAAATAGTCATTTCTTATAGATTTTGGGTCGCTGAAAACGAAAATCGCCATCAAAATTCTCAATTGGTTCGGGATTTTAGGGGAACGGCCCCTCCCCCTTTTTACGTTTTTTGATGACTTAATGACTTAGAATTCGATTTTCAGTGTCAAAAAGCATTACTGAAGTCTTGAAACTACTCACAAACGGACAAGGAAGGTTTAAATTTATAAAATGTGAAATTTTGTAGCAAATGGATAGGTTTAAGGGGTCATTACCCCCCTAAAAAGGCGAAAAAATAGCTAAAAATAATAGAGATTTTTATACGACATTTTTTCCTATTATTTTTTACGCAATTCACCTTTGAAGGGTCCTAACCCATCCCCAAGGACCCAAATTTGATGTCAATATGCAGCAATAATTTTTACTAAAAGCGGTTGAGGTGTTAGCGCCCCAAAAGCCCCCGCGGAAGAGTCCGAAAGACTCTCAATCGCTTTGTCACTCGCGCGCACTGAAATTAATATTTTTGCTTTGAGAAGTTTAAAATAGACATATAAGGGCATATAAATGTATGGTATACTGAACCTTTTAACTCAATTGGCCACTAAATCAGTCAAACAGGGTGTTGGTACTACGCGGGCGGAATAGAACTGGTGTCAGAGCGCGCGAGTGACAACGCGATTGAGAGGGTCTTTCGTACTCTTCCGCGGGGGCTTTTGGGGCGCTAACAACTCAACCGCTTTAAATAAAAATTATTGCTGCATATTGACATCAAATTTGGGTCCTTGGGGATGGGTTAGGACCCTTCAAAGGTGAATTGCGTAAAAAATAATAGGAAAAAATATCGTATAAAAATCTCTATTATTTTTAGTTATTTTTTCGCCTTTTTAGGGGGGTAATGACCCCTTAAACCTATCCATTTGCTACAGAATTTCCCATTTTATAAATTTAAACCTTCCTTATCCGTTTGTGAGTAGTTTCAACACTTCAGTAATGCTTTTTAACACTGAAAATCGAATTCAAAGTCATTAAATCATCAAAAAACGTAAAAAGGGGGAGGGGCCGTTCCCCGAAAATCCCGAACCAATTGAGAATTTTGATGGCAATTTTCGTTTTCAGCGACCCAAAATCTATAAGAAATGACTATTTTCATCAAAGAAAAAATTTTGAAGGTCAAATTTGTTGAACAGTGCACTGTTCAACAATGAAAAAATTTCTTTGATGAAAATAGTCATTTCTTATAGATTTTGGGTCGCTGAAAACGAAAATCGCCATCAAAATTCTCAATTGGTTCGGGATTTTCGGGGAACGAAACTTGTCTATTAGTGCATAAAAAATTTCTTCGTTTTATTAACTTAAAGACAGTTAGTACTCCTATACATAGTTTCCCTTTAGAGAACAGAAGGCATATATCCTTATTTAAATTTTTTTACAATATATTTCACAATAACATCGACTGTTCTTTAATTCTTCATGAATTCAGTTTAATTGTTCCACAATACAATATAAGAAATAAAACAACTTTCCTTGTTCCTCTTCTCTCAAAAAATTACTTAAAACAACAACCTTTAATACAATTTATAAAACTTGTCAATAGTCTTCACAACTCTGATATTTTTTTTGATAGTTTCTCAAAGATAAAAAGTGACCTGGATAGTTACCATGCCTCTTTTGTTCCAAGAAATTTTTCCTCTATTTGATGTACTTAAATTCAGTTTTGTTGTATTGATTTTTTCTAATTTTATATTGCTCCTTCTATTTTATATTGTATTTGTATCTTAGATTAACTTATTCCATATGTAGTCTGTGTTTTGTCATTGTTTTC
Organism: Tetragnatha montana; assembly: GCA_963680715.1. Taxonomy (NCBI): domain Eukaryota; kingdom Metazoa; phylum Arthropoda; class Arachnida; order Araneae; family Tetragnathidae; genus Tetragnatha; species Tetragnatha montana. The sequence goes on along the minus strand of OY796683.1, from coordinate 4,021,612 downwards.
CCATGTAATTGGATTTTGTGTCTGTTTGGGTGAAATAAATAAATAAAAAAATAAAATCTAATTAACCCCCTCTGTCATTAAGAGAGTAATTCTTAGCGATCCTAAGTCAAATCAATCCTAATTCAGATCAAACGTTTTTCCCATCTGAAATATTCGGCACGTGTGTCGGTGACGGTGTGGCTAATTCAAGTGACGTTTTCACCGTAGTTGAGTATACCAATCAGACTGTAAAGGGTGGGGCGATCAAGATTCCAGACTGGAGTTGCGCTGTTGTCTTAAACGCGTCGATGACGTGAAATAGAAGGCATGACGTCACTCAAGATTTCAAGCTTCTACGGCCTTATTAGTTTAGGTGGCCATGGTTGAAGGCGGTGGGTGATATAGGTAGGTCCTGTAGCGCTCCAAGCGGGAAAAGTTGTGAAATGGTTTTCATTGTTTAAAACTCGGCTAGCCTGTATCTAGTAAGCCGTGGGTGAAACCATAGTTTGGTCTTGATTTTTAACTTGAACTTTCACACTGCCTAATTTTGTAGGGTTGAATAAAATATTTTAGAGTTAAACCACGACTTACTAGATACTATACACAGGCTAGCCGAGATACGGAAATAATTAAAAATCCAGATGGCAATAGCTGACAAACTGGCAAAGCAATTCCACAGAGTTGAAGGCGGGGCTTAATAGCTCAAAAAATTCAAATCAGCCACTAATGGCCAACAATCAGCAGTTTACGTCATGAAAACACGCCTTTATTTTTCCTTATTTGTCAGTGTGTTATCCTATTGGTTGGTCGATATAGGTAGGACTTGTGGCGATCCAAGTGGGAAAAGTTGTCAAATCGTTTTCATTGTTCAAAACTCGGCTAGCCTGTATAGTATCTAGTAAGCCGTGGTTAAACAATACATATATTCAGATTTTACTTTCACTTTAAGTCAAAAATACAATGATTTCATATGGGTTTGTTTTCAATATAGGTGCAAATGTAATCGTGAAAATCGAGATAGTTCTCGTTACCTGGAACCCATCAAGGAAAATGACTCCACAGTGCCTGACCAAACGATTTATAAGTTTAACTGTCCATAGTAAAAAGTTTTGATTTTTCTATGTTATGGTTCATGTGATAAATCGGTCATTGTTTATAGTTTTTCGTAAAAAAAAAATGGAAATTGAAAACAACTTCATTAACTCGGATTTTTACCAAATTTTAGTATGTTTTTAAGTAGGTAATTTATAAATAAAAACCTTTATATTTAACTCGTTTGATGTTCTTTTAGTTGTAGAGCTGGTTTTTAATTTTTTCAAAGAGCTAATTAGCTGGTAATTATTTCTTAAAAAATTTAATTTTTTCTAATAGATGTTCATAAAAGATCATCGGTGATTTTTACATCCGATCATAAGATAATTTTTAAGTAAAATTAAAAACTTTAAGCGCAGTAGCTCAGCGCATGACGTCAGAGTTGCGGAACACGTGGTTTAGGATGGATCGAGCAGAAGCGGAGAGGAAAATTTGAGAGGTCGATCGATTCAAGCGAGCTCGGAAAAAAAATTAAAAACTTTATTTAGAGCCTGTGCTATGATGTAATAGTGAAAAATCTTCAATTTTAAGAAGCGTTTAGCTCCCAATTGTATTGAAACTAATTTTTATAACTGATATTTTAATTTTTTCTCAAAATAAATGCAATATTGGTTAAGCTCTCAAAAATAACCTATAAACGTTTATAACATGTCTGTATCACTGTTTTAGATTTTTGTTTTTTTTTGAAAAAAAAAGGTTGGCCTTATTTATAAGTTGAAAAGAGTTAAATATGCCATGGACTTATTTTGCCTGACTTTTAGTATGTTTTTATTCAAATTATTTCTAAGTGAAAATAGTCGAGTATTTTTTTATAGTATTTGTCAGAGTTTTGGCCATTCTTTTCACTATTTTCAGTGGGCTAAATAGAATTGAAACTGAATTGGTAAAAAATTTACTATTACGGAATTAAATTACGTACAATTATTACTGAAAAAATTAGCTTAATTAATTTTTTGTACAGAATAATGTCATTTAGCTAAATAGAGTTTTTCCTTTACAATTGATATTTTGTAAGACTAAAGACAGTTTTATATTTCTTTGTAATTAAATATAAATGCATGTTCTATCTTTAGTGAAAATCCACCTACTTTATATGCTTGCAAGGAAAATGACGAATGCTTCATAGAAGAATATGATGTATATGGAAGAGAAAGAGTGGGAGAATTATTTTTATTAAATGAATATAGATTGTAAGTTAAGGAACGCTTCATACCTTATTTTGCATTAGAAAAATTTAAACTTTATCTTCATGCCATTCTTATAATTATAGCTTACTAATACATAATTTTTACCTTGTTATCATAAAAATTATATATACATACGGTATCATGGAAGAGCTTTCGGCTCCTTTGGGAAATTACAAACAATTGTTTCAGCGAGACCGCAAAAACTACACGCGGCTTAATTCTTTAAGTAAAGTTCATAAAATAACTCTATAATTAATAGTTTTCGAAAAAAAATTTGACAGAAAAATGTATTACGATTAGTTTACAAGAAAGTACATAAACAACATGAATGTTCAATGTAATTATGAATGTAATCATGAATGTAATTCAGCTATTCAAGTTGGTAAAGCAAGGGGATACGGAGGGCTTAAGTTTCAGCAAGGGTAACAGAACAAGGGGCCATGGGTATAAACTAAATAAGACACATGTCAATCGGGATTTAAGGAAGTACTACTACTTCAACAGGGTAATTGACAAATGGAACGCGTTGCCAGAAAATATAGTTTATTCAAATGGAGTGTATGAGTTTAAGAGGCAATTGGATAGGCTGTGGGAATTGGGGAATTCATAATCATATGGACCAGCCTTGTTGGGCTTTTAGCCTGTAGCTGGTCGTCAATTTTTGTATTTGTATTTGTATTTGTTTTTTACATATCGTACTTTTTGAAGAAGACTGGCTGGACTTCAAAACTTAGAAGTTTTAATTTCGAGGTCTTTGCGATCGTCTGTGGGTTTTCTTCGATCAAACCAAATATCTTTCTCTTTAAAAAGGTTTACATTTTTTTCATAATTAACCTTACAGAAATATTACAATCAGTCAGTAGACTTCTTTTTTGAAGTTCTCTAAATTTTATTAAACATAGCCCCATTTTTTATTTAGTTAATTTATTTTATTTCGTTTTTTCAATTTCTCGTTAAGATAATCTATGAGCCCGTGGAAGAGCTTTTGGCTCTTTTGGGAAGTTACAAGCAATTTTTTCTTTTTTATCATTGTCAGATGCTTTCGTGCATGTTTCTGTGTATTTGTAAAAATTTTTTGTTAAAATAAATTTGAATCTGAGTTATATTTGGAGTATTTCTTCCGATCGGTTTACAATGGATCTCTCTACTGTTTTATGAGCTCTATGATACTAATGTGTAAATCTAGCTTCACCATCGTATTGTACCTAAAGCCGTGATCGTAACTCGAAATATTTTTTTTCAAGCTGCAAGTGCGGTGAAGATCTATTGTGTATTAAAAACGAAACGGTTGGAATGAGGGACGTCCACCGATGTATACGAAAAGTACGTAATTAACTGATTCTAATAATTCGCTTTTCCAGCTTTGAAATATACAGGGTGATTCAGATAAGTGTTTCATAACTTCTTGGGGAGGTAGGGTACTTCAAAACGAACAAGAATCTGTATAGGTTAGGGGGTCGCAAGTGGGGTCTAAGGGGTGAAAATCAAGGGTGAAAATTAGCAAAAAACCTCGCATATCTGGGCAGAAAGAGATACAATTGTTCGATTCCGACAATTTTTACATTCAACCTATTCAAATTTTTCATGTAAAATCGAGATGCAAGTGTTTATTCTAATAAAAAACAGATCAATAATTGAATGATGCATGCGTTGTAGGTAGATTAAAGTTACAATTGTCCCTTGGTCAGACTTTAGTTCTTTGCGCCATATAACTCCAACCAACCAAACAACCAACAAAACTCTAGTATTAAGATGTTTTTGTCGTGACACTTTCTACTGCAGTCTATCAACTTACAACGCATGCCTGTTTCCTTTTTTTGGTCTGTTTTTGATTAGAATAAACACTTGCATCTCGTTTTTACATGAAAAATTTGAATTGGTTGAATGTAAAAAATGCCGGAATCGAACAATTGTAGTATCTCTTTCTGCCCAGATATGCGAGTTTTTTTGCTAATTTTCACCTGTGATTTTAACCCCTTAGACCTCACTTGCGACCCCCTAACCTATATCGATTCTTGTTCGTCTTGATGTACCCTACCTCCCCAAGAAGTTATGAAACACTTATCTGAATCACCCTGTAGTTTGAATTCGTGGCTGTTTAATTGGACTGTCTATTATTTCAGAAAACTATAAAATGCCACATTTCAAAAGCGAGTTATTATCGTGTGATTCATTAGGGACATTTAGGGGTAAATGGATATTTTAGTGAAAAAAAAACCCGTGCTTTTTGTTACTAAAGACGTGTTACATGAAAAATAAAAGTAAACTAAATATCAGCATACGTGTTACATATCAGCTTTAGTGCACAAACCAGTAAAAAAAAATTATTCATTTTCTTTCCAGTATTGCAGTGTTGGTGAAATATGCCGAGTTGAGAAATATTCTGTGGATAAAGAACTTGAAGAGACTATAAAACTGTATGTAACAATTGAAACGAAAATTATGATATATAATTGATGCCAACGTACTGGCCTAGTGGTTAGAGTATCTGACTGCGAAGCCGTACGTCTGGGGTTCGAATCCCCGTTTGGCATGGATGTTAGTTCCTGTACTTGTGTGATGAATGAATGTGCCCCCCCCTGTAAAAAGGGGTTTTGCGAGTGAATGGTATGTGTGGCGTGGGTAGCAGTACCTCACCTCCGTGGCTCCGGACCACAGGTGAGTTTTATCTTAAAAAATATCAGAAAAAGAGTTAATAATTTGGCATTTTCCACCGTTTTGTAATTTATAAACAAAATGGCTATTATTACTTATTTTTCAAGAAAATGAGGTGATACTGGTGCCAAATTAAAGCTTACATGCTATGTTTTCTATTAAAGTATAAAAAAATCATACATTTATCAAATTCCCAATAAATTGTTTTATCATAAAATAACTATTTAATATCTCCTACTAACTTCACTTCCAAACACCCTTTTCAAACTCCTTAAAATATTTTTCTTAATTTCAGGTGCAAATGTGAAGGTGAATGCACCTACCGCAATTATGAGTCTATTATAACATCATTTTACAGTGGAAATGAAACCCATATCTACGATTGCAAGCCTTTTGATCCTTATGATACGTAAGGGAGCAAACACAGACACTTAGAGCTGGAGGAGACTAATGAAGATAAGGGGATTCAAAGACTTGTGTTGCTTTTCGTCAATAAATATTTTGATTTTTGCCTGTATATTTTGCCAAATCTTTATTAGCTTGTGAATCAGATGACTTCTTCCTAAAAATTAAAATTGGTCCAGAACAAGATCATAGAAAGTCGACTTTCATAAAGAAATGGGTAAAGTTGGTAGCGAAAAGCAACACATAACCTCACAAAAAATGTTTCTGAAAGAATGCCTAGCATAAAAAGGAACCAAGACCCCTTTTACAGGGTCTTTGCACGGAAAGACTCCCTGCGTGGTGTGCAGGAAAATTCTCGACGAACTTCGGGGACTTTTTTTTATCAAAAAAATGTAGTCTCGATACAGAATGTTTCAAAAGTCCGTTTCACTGCTTTTATTTGGAAACAATGACTTCAGATGGAAGCGCGGATCCAGGAGGTAACTGGTCAATTGCCCCCCCCCCCTCGTGTGCTAGGACGAAAACGAGTTAAAACCCTGCTTTTTGGATCAAATTTACAAAATTTTCTGGAACTCATTGGAAAAATAATTGGGAGTCAAAACCCTTCCCGAAATACAATATAAATTCTGGTTGTACGGCCCTGTAACCGACCTAAAATCGGTTTTTAGGGTCAAATTTTCAAAATTATTCTGGGGAAGAACCGTCCCAACATTTTTAAAATGTGGTTGCCCTCTCCCATAGGTCCAGGCTGGATCCGCCACTGTTCAGATGACGCCCATTTATTACTAACATCTAAAATATTTTTTGATTAAATTTTGTTACCCCCCCCCACAAAACTACATAAATAACACTGTCTTAGGACAAAAAAAAAGTTATTTTCACATGCTTATATATTTTCTCAAATATTCAGAATATTTTCATGAATTGTGTTTTTGTGAGTGTTTGTTAACATTGGAAGCACTATTCTTACTGAAATTTTCACTCTATCTTCTTTAGTTTTTTTAACCAATTTTTTTAACCTTTACGTTGATTCCAAATAAAAGCCGTGAAATGAAACTTTTGAAACACTCGGCATGATGAAAACTTAATTACAGTATTCCACGAAGCGCGCATGCATGCTTAGTGGCACCAATAACTGACACTTTAAGATATAATTGATAATACTATTAAGCTTCTTTTTTTTTTGTGAACTTGAACTAAATGGTGGCTATTCTTATTAATTTAGACATTTATCTTTAACTTGATACAGTATTTATTTTCCATCAAAGGGTTCTAAGTTTAATAAATTGTGAGTTCCCAATTAGTGCCAAGAAACTTCAGATTTTCTGAGGTTGGCTTAATGCTGAAATAAAAGAAATAATTTTTTTTTCAGTGTCTAATTTAAGCAAATTTTCCTTTTGAAACCTATTTCAACTAACATGCAATTGATAATAGTAAACAAAATCATGCTAAATAGTTATTTTTTGAAAAAAAAAATTAATTTATTTATTTAAAATGGGGTATCAGTTATTGGTGCTTAGGGAAATTCAAGGAAATTGTATAAAAATTCTAGGAAATATAGTAAGATCTATTTAGAATGTTGTTATGGAATTAAATTTTTAAGATCTAATATTTTTCCAGTAACTGACACCCTGTCATGCAACAAATCATTAGATGCTAGGGAAATAAAGGGAACCAACTTTCTCAAAAGAATTGTGGAATATTCAAAAGAATATATTAACCAACTTTCTTTAAAAGTAACAATTAGAATCATTATAAGTGTTAGGTTTCGGAGGCGACCACTAGATGGCGCTCCCATTCACTAGATGGCGCTCCTCTTATCCAACCACAGGGGGTCTTGGGGAGCAGGTTTGGACGGGTTTAGTTGAGCTTTGGAATGTAGAGGAGGGAGTGTGGCTTTGGAGAGAGAGAGGTGTGTTTTTTTTGGCGAGTGGAAGGAATTGACCGCGGTGAGCACATGTTGGTTTTTGGTGTTCGGTCTCTTAGTAGTGCTTTGGTGATCAGTGATTGAATAGTAATAGTTAGTGAATCGTGAAATCTAATGTAAATAACATCTATCCAAGAATAAACCACTTATTATTAATGAAAAGTGTCAGTATTCATCTTGAGTGAATTTACAGGGAGCAGTTATTGGATGTCCCTAGATTGAGGTAAGTGGCCAACATTTGTGGTTAATTATATGTTCTGTCTCCATTTGTAAAACCCCTTTTGGTTTCCGCTACGGCACCCCTAGCTATCCCCCCTTTTTTATTTTGTTTAATTACATAATTGGCGAGCCAGCCAGGATATCGATCCCTGGAATTCTTTCGATAGTTAGGGTTAACGTAACACGTGTCGTGGCGATGGAGACGGAGCAGCGCAGACGCAGGATTGAACGAAGAGGTTTTAAAAATGATTTGGATAATCTGGTAAGGGAATTGGGGAAAGAAAATCCTGATAAAGATATTTTAATATCGGGTGTTAAAAGATTGGGGGGGGTTTTGAGAAAGATAAGTGAGGCGGATGACAAAATCTTTGATAACATGTTAAAAGAGAATGTAGCGGAGGAGAGTTTAGAAAGAGAATATGACGAGAGGCACGAATTTATGAAACAATTTGGCGACTTCGAGCAGAGGGTAAAGACTATTGTAGAAGGGGTAACTGTATCCAGCAGTGAGAGTGGTGGTGGTCAACTTAGTGAGAGTGGGGCCGCTAGGGCTTATGGATTGCCCAGGGTGGAATTAACCAGGCTTTGTTCTCGGATAGAGGCGAACTTGAGGGCCGTAAAGTCGTTAAAGCTAGATATGAAATCTAATGAAACAAGGTAGAATCGACTATGTCCGGGGACTTGTTAAAAGCTTGGCAGAGTAGTCGCAAGTACGGTGAGGAGGAGGGTTCTCGGCTGTCGCGACTTATGGAGGCTTTACACCACCGAGGTTTGCGGGACGCGGTTTGCGTTTGCGGCGAAAACGGGAACCGCAGAAACTCAGCGACCGCTCGAAAGAGGGCGCTAGAATCGATTTACCACACTAGCGGCTGCCGCGAGGGAACCAAAACTGTTGCGGCGGCATTAGCGGCAGCCGCTAGTGTCGTAAATCGATTCTAGCGCCCTCTTTCGAGCGGTCGCTGAGTTTCTGCGGTTCCCGTTTTCGCCGCAAACGCAAACCGCGTCCCGCAAACCTCGGTGGTGTAAAGCCGCCATTATGGGGTTCCTTAGAAAGGAAATAGAAGGCGACGAGAGAATTAGAGAGGCGGCGCAGGGGTTGGGCAGCGACACCGAAGGCGCGTGGAGTACGTGGACGGATAGCGCGGACATTGGGGCTAGGAAAGAGAATTTGTCTACTGCCGCGGGGTTGTTTGAGGGGGATGGCGTTAGGAACATCACTCCTGCGTCTGCGATGTTGGCCACGAGTCTTCACATTAGGGAGGTATCCGTGACGGAGACGGATCTGTGCGGGATCGAGACGATAGGCCTTCAGGACACAGGGGCCGACGCCACTCAAGCAATAGAAAGGAGTGAGGCGTACGAGGATGTGTGCGAGAACAGGCTGAAAGACGGAGTGACAGATGGGGGTTCTCCTCAGGACCTATTGGTGAGAGAAGCATTTCTGCCGGAGACGGATCTGTGCGAGCTCGAGACGCTAGGCCTTCAGGACTCAGGGGCCGACGCCACTCAGACGATGGAAATAAGTGGGGCATGCGAGGACGGAGTGACAGAAGGGGTGTCTCCTCAGGCCCTAGTGGTGGGAGAGGCATTTCTGCCGCACCACCCCGTGATGGAGCCGGACATTTTGACAAAGAGAGTTGGGCTAGTTGTCAACGTGTTGGGTGGACCTCCAGAGTCCTCTTCCCTGAACGGCTGCCCGAGAGAGGGGCCCGACATCATCGAGAAAGCACCGGCGGTGCGACGGGGGCTCCGAGACGACCACAGAGCAGTCGTAACGGACATTAAACGGGCCTTCCTGCAAATGGCCCTGAAGGATGCTGGCCACCTCCACTGCTTTCTGTGGTGGGAGGAGGGAAAGCCTCGGAAGGAACGGAGCGAAGAGGCCATGGACCTGGAAGATGATGCTTGCCACTTCCACTGCTTTCTGTGGTGGGAGGAAGGGACCCCTCGAAATAAACTGAACGGAGAGGCCATGGAGCTGGAAGATGGAGCGGTGTACTGGGATACGGGCCAAGACACGTACAGAACTGTACTAATTTTGAAATTAGAACACTGTGGAGAGGTGTTCGTGCGAGTGGTGGGAGCACATACCTAATTTTGTGTTTCTTGGTATGAATTTAGTGTATAAGTGTAATTAGTGGGTTTTTTTCCATTTTATGTTATTAAAATGTAAGGTCATTTGTGTTTTTGTGTGATTTGAGATATGTCGCATAATATTACAGAGGGGTTTTTGGTCAGGTTATTTGGGTATAGCAATTTTGTATTTTTTACCAGTTTTCATATTGCCATGTTGGAATGTTTGTATTGTGCCATTTTGAAATGTTTGTATTTTGCCAATGTGGAATGTGTATTTTGCCATTTTTGGAATGTTCGTATTTTGCCATTTTGGAATTTGTATTGTTTCATTTTGGAATATGGGTAGTTTGCAATTTTGGAATGTGAGTAGTTTGGAATATTTGGGAAGGGCAAATTTGTGATTGTAGCTTTTCCATGACTTTGTGCTATAATGTGTTTTTTGTCAAGTCTATGATAGTGTGTGTAGATTAGGGTTTAATTTGTCCCTTGGTCCTCAAATTAAAAGTGGGAGGATGTTAGGTTTCGGAGGCGACCACTAGATGGTGCTCCCATTCACTAGATGGCGCTCCTCTTATTCAACCACAGGGGGTCTTGGGGAGCAGGTTTGGACGGGTTTAGTTGAGCTTTGGAATGTAGAGGAGGGAGTGTGGCTTTGGAGAGAGAGAGGTGTGTTTTTTTTGGCGAGTGGAAGGAATTGACCGCGGTGAGCACATGTTGGTTTTTGGTGTTCGGTCTCTTAGTAGTGCTTTGGTGATCAGTGATTGAATAGTAATAGTTAGTGTATCGTGAAATCTAATGTAAATAACATCTATCCAAGAATAAACCACTTATTATTAATGAAAAGTGTCAGTATTCATCTTGAGTGAATTTACAGGGAGCAGTTATTGGATGTCCCTAGATTGAGGTAAGTGGCCAACATTTGTTGTGATTTTATGTTCTGTCTCCATTTGTAGACCCCTTTTTGGTTTCCGCTACGGCACCCCTAACTATCCCCCTTTTTTTATTGTGTTTAATTACAAAAAGTAAACAAACTTTTTCAGACTATTATTTTATAATTAGAAATGTGAAAATAATTTTGATAGTTAAAATACTTTTTTACCAGATACTATTTTCCTTCATATTTTGTAAAATAATTTTTTAAAAGTAAAATATTTCCTTTTATTTTTTTATATTTGCTGAAAATATAAGGTAACATATAAAACAGCTTATTTATTAAAGGTATTTCAAAGTGTTAGTTACTGGTGCAGGAAGTATCAGTTATTGGTTCGAAAATTTTCCCAGTCAGTTTTGTCAGTTACTGGTCAGTACGTAATGAAATCAGTCACGTAATGAAAACGTTACAATTTTTAGAGCGTCCACATGGTGCAGAGATATCTGTATATTTCGCACAGTTTTAGTGGCATCGTCATGGATCATGGAGGAGGTACTACTCTGGTCAATTTTAGCATGCTGTCTTGTTAAGAAAAATAAAAGATAGGAACTTCTCAGAAGTATCCGGCATTCAAAGTGGTGTCGGAAGTGGCTTCTTAAAAGGCAGCACTTCTCCCCATACTAGATAACTGCGTAAATTACGCGATGAACCTAATAACTGACGCAGGCGCGGATCCAGCACGGCTCCAAGGGGGGGCACTTTTTCAGACCATCACCTTTACCTTTTGAGAAATATGTCAAAATTTTGGGGATTTTCCAAAAAGTATCACTTAAGATCCCCTTTTGTTACCCCTGGGGGGTATGGGGGCCTCCCCCAGAAAAAATTTTGAATTTTGACCTGTAAAAGTAGGGTTTTAACTCATTTTGAGTACTTTTTGGGATTTTTTTCGTACTTATGAGTAATTTTTTGGGTCCAAGGGGGTGGCACTTTACTAGAGTGCCACCCCCTGGATCCGCCACTGGATTGACGGAACTACTTGAGAATGGACATTGGACATAGACACGTATACTTATTTATTGGAATTAGGGACACCGCATGTTATAAAAGAAAATACTTGAATGAGAACAGCAATATCCCCACATGAAAGGCTAACAGCAACTTTAAGATTTTTGGCAAAAAAAAATATAATAAAATTATTCGTGTAAATTCCTATAATTTCTTTTTCTCAAGACCATGAGACAATATTTGAAAATCATAAGACCATTCAGTTTAAGCATGTGAAGGATAACATTTTCTTTCCAATAAATATGTTTACTTTTAGATTTCAACAAGACAATATATTTTATGGCAAAAAATTAACTTATAATTTTTTTTAAAAACCTCAATTGAAGTACATATAAACCAAAGCTCAGTTGGTTAAGGTCTGAGTCTTGACTATGCATTTTAACAGGAGCTTCAGGTAACGTAAATCTTCATTTACTCGAAAAATGAATCGAAAAACGGAGCTACCATCTACATGCGCCGACTTGTCCGCACAGTTGTTGTTGTCGTGTCCATATCGTGTCCGCACACAGTTCACGGATATGTATGCTCTCTAGCTCAGTTATCGCTGAAACTGTACAGTCTTCGCGCAGGTTTCAAAACTGCGCACTTTTCCTATCTACACGCAATGTTTTATCTGCAACGTGTTGACCTGTGCAGACAAAAGGTTGTGCAAAACGTAGCGTCTGGACCAGCCAGTTCAATTAGGAACGTTGTTTAGTTGGTTGGTTTGGTTTTTTGGTTACATATATTTTCCGGTATGTGTGCTTGATCTCAAGGATCCGCTTATACACCTTCGTCAAGTAAGACAGACACAACAGAATTCTTACTGGCACAAAGAAGGAAAATACACCCAAGGGCGAGGTGAGAATCGAACTCACGACGGAGCAGTGCGCAGACTGCTGGCGTGAAAGGCAGAGGAGCAAACCGAACAGGCCATCCGTCCCCCGGAACGTTGTTTATATTTTAAAAAAGTGAGAAAGTACAGCGAGCCAGGTTTTTTGAATATCGGGAAGGGTTACGGGGGGGGGGGTTGGTGAGTGATAGCGAGTATGGGGTGGTACCTCCGTATTAAAAAAGAATAAGTTTTGTAAGCAACACACCTCAGTCATTTTTTGACAAGCTATAGAAAATATAACTGGTTCTAGACATATGCCAGCTATGTCATTTCATGATCTTTAAATGACAAGAGAATTGAACAAAAAAAATATACACATAGCTTGTCATTATAGTTTGTCATCTTGGAATTAAAATGTCAAAAATTGATTTTAAAACCCAAGTTGAATTGTGAATTACTAACGAATTAAATGGAACGGAATTGTTTACAAACTGATCATCAATTTGATCCAAATGAAATTTAAAATTTCGATTTCATTCTATGATGAAAAAGAAGTGATATAAAACGGTTTCTTAGCTCTATCATATCAAACTACCCCAAACAAATTTTGGTGTTTTAAGTTTTTGAAAACAGCATGAAAAATTTAATTTGGTGTACTTTAACAATCTACTTTTTTGCAAGCTGCATTTCATCTACGTATCAGGTATGTAGGTTGAATAAAACAAATATATATATTACATTACTTCCCCTTAACTGGGTTAATATTTGAAAATGAACTATTTTTAAGATACAGTTGAAAAAATTATGCGTTGGTCAGCCATATAACCATAACCATATGTTATTGAAATATAGAGGTTGAATAAGTCCCTACTGTTTTGTACTTGATTGCGTCACGAGACCCTAACTATGCGTTTCAGATTCTAATGATCTTTTTCAGAAACAATATACTTAAACGAGCTAAAAATCCAGTATGAGTCATGTTCATGAAGTGTAAACTACATTTTTAGCGTTAAACATGCTTAATTTTGTGGGAACAAAAGAGCTTTTGAGAACACTTTAATGGGAAGTCTTACCCCACCCGCTGTATTCACCAGACATTGCCCCTTCAGACTACCACATGTTATATTCGATGTAACCAGAATTCGGCTGAGCAACACTTCCATTTCTATGAAGAAACCGAAAAATAGGAATATTCTTTGATAGCCTCAAAAGACCAGTTGTTTCTTCGACAAGAAATTTAAATGCAGCCAAAAAGATGGGAAAATAGTACCAAGTGATGGGCAGTAGTTTTAATGATTTGGTTTATGTAGGGATTTCAAAATAAAGCATTACTTTTCATGAAAAAACAATAGAAACTTAATTAACCTCCATTTCCAAAAAATTATGTTACAGTCAGTGATAAATCTGGTAATTAATAATAATTCCTGCATTTTCCGGTCCATGTGATGAATAAAACAAATTAATTCCATAACTGGTTGTTATAAAAAAACATGCCTGAAAGAAACTTTAAAACTATGACTGTAAATTTTCTCTCTCTCTCTCTCTCTATTCTATTCCTCAATTCATTAATGATTTTAATATTTCTTATTTTTATAACTTTTTTGTATTTGGCTAATTCAATGCGTGACTCACACCGTAAAATGAGCTAAAATTGTAATCTTTAAATCACAATCAAAGGATTATTATTCGATTAAATTAGATCTACCTTTGGTTTTCCTCTTGTTGATACTTTGGTTCATATACAGAGTGTTCCTCAAGTCCCTTTCACTGCTTTTATTTGGAAACAACGTCTCCTAGGGTTATGGAAATTATGTGTACCCCTAGGCAAGTGACCATGGAAAATCCATTGACATGACTTAAGCGTCCCTAGCGGCTAAATAAATGAGTTTAAACATAATTACAAAAATAAAGCAGATACAGTAAAAACTTCAGTACTAATATTGTTGCCAATATACTAAAAAACTCTCTGTAAAAATTCATGAAAATATCGTGAATATTGGCGGGGGTATTAGCATGTGAAAATATCACTTTCTCAAAAAAGGTTAGCAAATTTGCAAGGGTTTTTTTTTAATTTTTTATTAATTTTTTCTTTAACTAAAACACAAAACCACATAATATAACACTAAAAAATTTGTGAACTTTTTCTTTTTTGAGGTCTGAAAAAGTGCTATTTTTTACATGCTAATCTTCGCGAATATTCATGATATGTTCATGATTTTTTTTCGTTGCGTTTTTCATTATACTAGGGGGCTTCGCCCCCTTCTCGCTATCGCTCGCCAACCCCCGGGATTTGCTGACGCAGTTCCCCTAGGATTGCTTTGCAATCCTGTGCTCGCTATGCTCGCTCGCCATACTCTGGTACAGCCTAGCTGAGAGCGTAAGTAGAAGTGTACTACCTGGATTTGAACCCAGGTTATTGAGCGTTTCGTGATTACGAACATTGTACATACACTCGCCAAAACGTAAACAAAACACAAAACCACAACAAACCAACCGTTGCCAACGGGAGAAAACAAATACTGCCAAATTCGTAAGCCACGTACGTACGTACGTAAGAGAATTATATATATATAGATTTGCAACAATATATTCTCACTGAATTTTTTACTTTATCTCCTTTAGTTTTTTAATTATTTTTATTCTTGTATTTCGCTGCTAGGAGCGTTGTAAGTCATCTCAATGGATTCTCCAAGGTCACTTACCAAGTGGTACACCTTATTTCCATGACCCTAGGAGATGTTTCTACCAAATAAAAGCCGTGAAAGGAACTTTTGTAATACCCTGTATATGAGCTACTACTTAATTTCATTTATATTATGATAAATTTATTCATTTATTGTACTTGGTGAAATCAGAGTTGTGACTCACACTTACATGGAAACGTAGTGTAGTCCCGGTCCCGGATAACACCTTTTATCAGGGGAAAATTACACAGTTGAAATGCTTGTAAAATAAGTATAGTTTTCTCCATTTATGTAGGACCTAAAACCCTGCATTCCAGATGAAATATATAAGGTGGAATATTACCGACTATATGGTTATGAAGAATATAATAGGCTGAATACTTCCTTAAAGTAAGCTAAACCAAATTTACTATTAATACTCATTTAAAGGAATAAAAAATGTGTTAGTTTAGGTTTTCTCTAATGGCGATTTCAATAGCTTGTATTATTATCTATTTGTTAAAAAGAAAAGTTGGGAGATCTCTAAATGAAAAATGCATCTAAAAACATATTTAAAAAGACAAAATTCGAATGGCTTCTGTCCCGATGTAATTTGAAGTTTGGTAGAAAAGTATTTTTAAAAGTAAAAAGCATTAAAAAGTTTTTGTTTAACCGTAAGAAAGATTTTTAAATTTATGTATATGTTACGAGAAATTTAATAAGTCCGGGCATTATTAATAATGTCCGTGTATTTCGGACAAAGTAATAAATACTCATTGATAAATGCCACTGAATTTATTACATTGCCCCTTCACTTCGGGCATTATTAATAATGCCTGGTGGCATATAATCTCCCAGTAGTACATTATTATCTACCATCATTGAGTTTGGAATACGTTAGTTCAAGAGGCTTTCTGGAGGGATTCTATCATTCTTAGTTATATTTCCACGCATATATGCGGTTTTTAATTGTTCTTTTTTTAAACTAAGTACAGTTCGAGTAATTTGATTAGTATTTATTAAGAAATTACAAAGAAAAAAAATTGCGTTCATACAAAAGAATAATTAATATCATTTATATTTCCTTTTCTTTAAATATAATTTATTTCTACACTAAATGTACTCTTAGCTGAATATTTATATTTATAACTGCTGTCTGTCTATCACAAGATTAGCTCTCGTTTACATGTCTTACATCCATCAAAATTATCATCTTTTCTTCACAAGATATGCTTTGGTGAGTTCATCTTGCCGCGATCATCTTTACTCTCTTGTCTTTACCTTGCGATTCAATCGGCATATCTTGTGGGGAGGAGCTTCTGAAGATCTCGTACGTCGAGCTTTCGTGCTACCAGAATGGTCCACCGAAATTCCCATTCTAACCTATGAGAAGAAAGGTTACATAGTCTTTTCGGCAATATTTTTGTTGAAAAATACGAAAAATATTCTTGCAAGGCTGAACTTGATCGTAACCGTTAACTGTTGTGTTCATTGTATGTAATTAGTGAGAAACGTTGTGCGTTAAATGTTTCGTGTTGTAACGTCACGTCGTGTGTGTAACGCCGTGTGACGCCATCCACTCTTCGCCCCAGGCCCGTTCCTGGGTATGAAGGCGCCTCCGTGCCAATAAATTACGGCGCCCCTTACACCTCACCCCCATTAATAATTAATTCTAAGTTAATTAATTTTTACTTTTAATTAATTTTTAATTAATTAATCACTTATTTTAAATTATTTGTTAATTTTAACTAATTAATAATTACTTTAAACAAATTTGATATTACTTAACTTAATGATACAGTAGAACTTTGATAAAGCGACTCCTTATGGTGCCAACAAAATGCGGACGTTTTAACGAATAAAATTAACAATATTGTAATAAAAAGGTGCTTTTATTACCGGTTGTTGTAACGCAAGGGTTGCTATAACAGAGGGTCGTTGTAAAGGGGTTCTACTTATTAATAAATAAATAATATTGGCATTACTCATTTAATTAAAATTAGTTTTCAGTTAAAATAAATCAAGCTTTTTTCAATATATTGTGGGGAATTTTTACAGTTTTCAGTTTAAAGAATAATGATAAACTCATTTTTTGGTGGTGGTGGTGGGGGGGGGGGGGGTTGGGGGTTTTCCCCCAAGAAAAATTTCTGAAATTTGACCCCTAAAAGTAGTGTTTTAACTCATTTTGAGACCCTTTAGCTAACAACCGAAGAGAATTGCTCCTTATAAATTTGCAGAATTTTCAATGAAAAACAGTATAAAAATTGATGTCAAAATTTCGGGAGGGGTTTGAACCCCCCTTGGATACGGCCCTGGACCATAAACTCAAAAATATTCACTTAGCATTACTCAATTTTCGCCTAGTTCTCGATAGAGGCTGTATGGTTTGGCTTTTTATCTAACCAGTAACTGATGGTTACCAGTAATTGACATTTTAAGAACAATATAAAAATTAATTAGCTATTGCTACTTAATAAAACTATCCTGAAAAAACTTTTTGTTTTGAAAAATTAAATGAAGTTTCAATATTTATCTAGAGAACAATTTGTTTGAAAAAGTAATTATTTTCTATTTTTAAAATATTTTTAAGTTGGCATGGTAGCAGCACCAGGTGCACCTAATAAATTTACGTAAGAGATATCCATTCGGTTTTTTACAATAGTCTTCTTCAAAACATTTTTCACAAGTCAAGGGCCTATATTATCAGTGCTGAAATTGGAGAAAAATATTTGGGGGGACTCACCTTTTTACAGAGTAGATGATTGATGGAGGGTAAAATATGACTACTTTTTGGTACCTACTCGAATTAATAATCAAGTCATAGATTGCTTAAAATTGCATAGTTAGGGTAAAGTGAGGACTAATGGGACTTAAATGCTGGAATAAAAGCACAAATGCAGTTATAATTTTTATAACCTTAAAACTATGTAACATTTACATCTTTACAAATATCAATGGAAAGTTAAAAAAATTTTTAAAAAATATTCATCTTGGTGTTACCATGCAGTAGCGGATCCAGGACTTGGTTTGGGGGGCTTGCTCAACCTAATGTTAAAAAAGTTGTGAATAATCGAATTCCAAGTACGAAAGGGGGGGTCTGTGGGTTCTCCCCCAGAAAATTTTTGGAAATTATACTCTAAAAACCGGGTTTTAACTCATTTTTTGTGCAGCAAATCGTGAGTAATAGAGATTAAAATACTTAAAGGGGGTCTGGGTGTCCTCCCCAGAAAGTTTTTAGAAATTTGCTCCTAATAATCCGAATACAAATATATTTGCGATTCGGAATAATGGGAGACTGCACGCTGATAGACGATTCCGAACCTATGTTCCGAACACTTATTCGAATGAGAATTTAGGTCAGAAAAAATTTTTTTTTCTTCTTTTTGCTTTCGTATTTAAATCTTACCTTAAATTTATATTTTTTTTTCGCGGAAACAAATATTTTAGGGAAAGGGGACGGTAAAAATATTTCGGGGGACGGTCCAATCATTTCGGGGGACGGCGTCCCCCCGCGTCCCCCTCCAATTTCAGCACTGCCTATTAGTATATAGAAATTTTTAAGGGACGTCTATAAATATATGATTTGAGGCAAACGCTTGATAGCTATTTAATAACTGGTGAATCAAATCTTCATCCAAGGAGGGCGCCTATTAATAGATTCATACAATTCGGTTTTTCTAAGACGCCTTACAGCTTTCAAGTCCGGAGTGTTTAAATTTTAACTCACTCAGAATGGGCGCACTGGGCGCCCTGAATAGATTCATTTGATGAGGGCGCCCATACAATATGGTATAGCTTTTAAAGTTGGGAATGTTAAAATTTTCACTCGCAGGTCTGGCGGTCTTTGATAAATCCATTTAATTAAGACAACTCATACAATTTGGTTTAGCTAAGTAAGACACCTTACATATTTCAAAGTCGGTGTGTTCAATTTTTCTCTCAGGGTTGGCGCTTTGAATATATATTTATTTGATGGGGCGCCCCATACAATTTGAAAGCTAAAAGGAGTCTTCCTTATAGCTTTCAAAGTCGGGCATATTAAAATTTTTGTTAAGAGTTGGCATCCTTTAATAGATTCACTAGATGAGGGCGCCCCATACAAAAAGTTCAAAATGCACTTTTCTTAAAAGGCGCCTATATTAGTTCTCTTAAGGGGGACGGGTGTGTTTAACCCAGTAAGGGCGCTCTTTACTCGTTTGTAGGCGCCTTTTGAAGCTTCTTTTGTAAAGGAAAGGAGATCTAGCTTACTGCTTAGGTTTGTTTCTTTTGTCAGGACGTAACGGAATATTTTTCCCTTAAAGTTAGGGGTCAAAAAAATTTTCTAAGGCGCCTCTTCATCGGTCGGCGCCTCCGTGCAGGCACGGCCAGCACGCCCGGCCGGAACGGCCCTGCTTCGCCCTGCTTCGGCCAATCAAATCCCGGCAAGATGAAGAAAAGAAAGATACGAGACGGCTGCGGACTTGCCTTGTCGGGAAGTATCTTTTTCTCTCGGTCTTTTTCTCCTTGGTGGTGCTTTGAATACCGGAATGGTCACGATAGACGCTTGGCAACTGAAAAAGATTGCCCTTTCCCGTCTTCTCGTAATTTTGAATGCGGCCCTTAAACTTCATCGTACGCAAAGGTTTCATTGTACAAGTACTTGAGTTGCTTTAGAGGTTCATCGGAACAAAACAATCCTGTAAAGTTAAACTGATAAAGAAAAAAAATTCCACTGATCTCCAAATTTAATGCACGGACCCAGGGAGTTTAGCAGATCACTGATTCTTGATATTACATTGATGATGACTTTTTCCCACTAAAACATGTAGGTAATTATAACTCTTTTTATTTTTAGCTGTTATTGTGGTCATAAGACCAATGAAACCATACAACCGGTTTTGCAGTACAATAGTTCTACACACCTCTACTTCAAAAATATAGTGTGTCCAATTAGGTAAGTAGGAAAAGAATAATTTAGATTAGCTAGTTTTCTATATAGGGTGTTTCAAATGTCCGTTTCACGAGTATGGTGTACCCCCAGGTACAGGGTGTTTCACAAAGAGCCCCCGATTTTAAAAATTAATAACAAAAAAACGAAAAGAGATAAAAATACGCCGTCAGCGGCATCCTACTTAAAAGACCAAAGAATTTTCTTACACAAATTTTTAAAAATTCGTAGTTCTCAAATCAATTTATAGATGGAAGCACAACTTCTTTGATATTTAGGGAAAGCTATCCTCAAAGTCCCTATTTTCGTTCGCCATAGGGAAATCAAATTTTGGGAAAGAATCGATTCATGAATCGAATTAGAATAAAATAATTTGGAATCAAACCTTTGTTCCCAGTCAGCAGAAACAGGTTAATCTGATCTATTAAGCTTCTAAATAATCAAAGAAAATGCATATTGAGTTTAATTTAAATAAGATGCAATAGTTTGTAAAGCAAATATTTTATATATTGTTTTAAATACAATAATCAATTTATCCTTGCAGAAATTTCTTAGTAGTTCAGAATATTTCTTTAAATTTATTTTACTAAATTTTTAAATTTGCTCGTGTTTCCTACAGATTTTTTAAAACTGTTTAATGAGCTCGTCATAAATTATCAGACCTAAAAATGTCGAAGATGGAACTTAAACCCTTCTTTGTCTTGGGGTTTTATATTTGTATTGGTATTGGTAACATATATTTTCCGGTCTGTGTTCTTGATCTCAAGGATCTGCTTATCACTTTAAGACCTAGCCACCCCATATGTTCCATAGTATCTAATGGTTATCTCGGGCACCTTAGGATTGAAAGGGTTATAAAGCTTCGTCAAGAAAGACAGACACAACAGAATTTTTACTGACACAGAGAGAGAGAGAGAAAATACCCCCAGGGCAAAGGCTGGAATCGAACCGACGGCTGGTACAGTGCGCAGACTGCTAGCGTGGTTTGCAGCACGTAAACCAACTAAGCCTCCCAGCCCCCTTTTTATTTGTAATATGAATTTTTCGATCGATATATTTGTAAAAAATTATTTGTCTTAAAACTTTTTAGTACTGGAGGAGTTTATTAAAAAACTGATTTCTTATTCTAGGGTTCACGAAAGAACTCCAAACTTTAATTTATAATTTCAAAATGATGATGAAAGCATTTAAAACACAAGTGACACGTTAATTTAAAGAACAATCACATTAAAATTGACTCAAAATGTGCCCCTTTTACTGCACAGACATGTCTCAAATGAAGAACGAAGTTTTCGGTGACTTTGTGGAGTGTGTCACGGGAAATCGACACACAAGCTTTTTGAATTGCATTTTCCAGCTCGTTGATTGTTGAAGGATTAGTGCCGTAAACTTGGTCCTTAAGTGTGCCCCACAGAAAGTAGTCACACGGGGTAAGGTCGGGAGAATACGGGGGCCAGTCGAAACCTTTTCCTTTGAATTTCAAATAGTCTAATGCAATTACTCTGTCATCAAAATATTCCTCCAAAACGTCAAACACGTCTTGGGTTCGGTGTGGGGGTGCGCCATCTTGCATGAACCATGCCGTGTCAGGATGATCGTCCAAAGCTTGTTGGTAGTCGACAAATTGGTTCAAGAGTGCAATATAACGGCCTGTAGTAATGGTTTCTCGCAAGAAAAGGGGCCCGATAATTCCTTGTCTCGAGATAGCAGCCCAAACAGTGAGTTTTGGAGAGTGGAGGGGTTGCGCTTGAGACAAATGAGGGTTTTCAGTTCCCCAAAAACGCCAATTTTGTCTGTTGACAACCCCGTCTAGATAAAAATGGGCTTCATCTGAGAACCAAATTTGGCCGACATCGAGACTGGCACCATCAATCATTTCGAGCATTTTTTTAGCAAATACCTCTCGTTGTTGTTCAGCTCTAACAGGTATAGCCTGCCGGCATTGAATTTTGTATGGAAACATCTTTAATTTTTTTCTAAGGATTCTATACGTGCTGGATGGGCTGATGCCGGACTCAGCTGAAAGTTTGCGCACAGATTTGTTTGGGTTCTTCTCGATAGCTGCAGCAATTGTCGTGGCATTAGTAGATGTTACGACAGAGTGTTTGGGACCCACATTTCCCACTAAGTCATCAGTCACGCTGCCCGTCTGTTGAAATTTTTTAAAAAATTCACGAATTGTCTTCTCCGCTGGTCCTTTTTGAACTCCGAATCGGACTTGGAAACTCCGCTTTGTGGCAATAGGGCTGTGGTTTAATCTGTGATACTCCAAAACTATGAAAACCCTCTCCTCTAAAGAATACATTAGGATTAGCTAAATAACTATCAAATGAATCAATCGTACAATAATATTTATTCGCTGATAATAAACCTAATCGTTCTGAGCTCTTCGAAGCACTCCGTAGTTTGTAATGCCAACAAATTTTAAAAACCTTCTACATTTTACAAAGATTTTGTTAGAAGTTAAAATGTCGAAATTCCTGTATCTAAGATGTTAGTAAATTTGTACTCCATCCACTTATTATCTTTTAAAAATGTCCTTTTTTATGGGATAGATAACGAAATACTACTACAAAATTTAACTTATATTATAACTTAATTAATTGATGTTCCTAAATTAGTGAGATCTAGTCTTTAAAATTGGCTGAGAGCCGTTTCTGCAAACTGGAAACAGGGTTCGATTTCAAATTGTTTGATTCTAATTCGATTCATGAATCGATTCTTTCCCAAAATTTGATTTCCCTATGGCGAACGAAAATAGGGACTTTGAGGATAGCTTTCCCTAAATATCAAAGAAGTTGTGCTTCCATCTATAAATTGATTTGTGAACTACGAATTTTCAAAAATTTGTGTACGAAAATTCTTTGGTCTTTTAAGTAGGATGCCGGAGAATTTTTATCTCTTTTCGTTTTTTTGTTATTAATTTTTAAAATCGGGGGCTCTTTGTGAAACACCCTGTAAGTGACCATACAGAATCCATTGAGATTGCATACAGTGATCCTAGTGGCAAAATAAGAAAGTTAAAAACTAATAAAAATGAAAGAAGAAATAACAGAAACTTCAATAAAAATCATATGCAATACCAAACTATACAAAGGCACAGAAAAAAGTTTAATGAAAATATCTTAAATATTCGAGGAGATATTAACATGTAAAAATGGCACTTTTCAGGCCTAAAAATAGAAAAATTTCTCAAATTGAAAAGTTTTTAAAAATTTTTTTAACTAGAATTTATTTTTCTCAACTAAAAAATCAAAAACCTTCATGATAACACTAAAGAACTTGCAAATGTGAGACCTTTCTCTTTTATGAGACCTGAAAAATTGCTTTTCTAACTGAAGTTTTTCTTTTATCTAATTTGTTTTTTAATTAATGCTTTTAACTTTCTTACTTCACCGTTATTTTTATTTTTTTCGACTGTTAAAATAAATGTTACAGGATAAAGAAGAAGAGGATTCCAAACTGCAAGATGTTTGAAACTTGCAAAAAAACGTATATGTATAACTATGGTTTGTTAAGAGAAAATGAACAATACGAGGACGCTGTTGATATTAAGTAAGTTGTTTTTGAACACATGTTTAATCAACTCTGTTTATAACACGATGGTGGCACGGTTATGGTTTATTTTTCAAAAATTTTTCTTTCAGTTGCATTTGCGTAAATGAACAAAAATGTGTGGCAGTCGACTTTCTCCCCAACAGCATGATAGATCCTTACGATACTGTGATCTATTATCGATGTGAAGAAAGTGTAAGTATACTGACACCTAAAAACCTACAGTATTGAAATTTTTTTCCAAATACAGTGGAAGCTCTTATAACGACCTGCTCTTATAAAAATACTCTCTTATAAAGACCCAAAAATTAGTCTCTATAAGAGCACTTTTGTGCTCTTATAAAGACTAATCTTCGAATCGATTCAGCTTATCGAATACTTTTCTGGATCGGTTTGTGTGCGTCACACCAGAATTAGCCAATAAACAAATATCAGAGTGTGACAAACAGCACCAAGCATCTTCTTCTCGCTTGCTTTCGCCAGGGGTAACCGGCTACAATCCCAAACGAAACCTTTCGCTACCTAATGTCCTTGTTGATTTTAGACTTTAAATTTATTAGCGTATTCATTTATCTTTCTTTATTTCCAATTTTTTGACTTATATTTAAGACATAAATTTTTCAAATTGCACGCAGATGCAGGTGAAATTGATGTAGTAATAAATTTTGTTAAGCATCAGACCTTTCTAAGGAAGCTAAGCTATGCAATAAATTTATATCAAAATCAAAATTTAAAAAGTAAATATTTATATTCTGTAAAATATTGATCTTAAACTTTATATAAATTAAAATAAAAGCAAAAATAAGGTAATGTAACATGAAATTGGAAGTATCAAGACTTCATAAAATGAGAAATAATTGTTTAAAGTGAGGAAAGATCAATTGGATGATTCGAACTGTGTTCTAAATCCCAATGATATCGTTTTCAGGTAGGATGAGATTTCCTCCAGACTTTATAAATTAGTCTACTAAATATACATCATTGAGGGAATCGAGTCCACCTTCCCGAAAAGCATCAAAATTGATAGTTTAGCTTAACGAGTTTATTGCTTTTAAACGAGTGATATTCTACACTCGAGTGTATCACTCGAAGTTTGCTCTTATAGCGACAAAAAACTCGGTACGGATTAATTACGCTATAAGAGCTTCCACTGTATGCGTATTTTGGTAATTTAATATCTTTTAAAGTTCCGTAAAACAATTAAATCTTCTGTGACGTTTTAGTGATACACATGGTTATAGGTTAATTTAATGGGCAATAAGACCCAGAGGCTTGAAATTTGACATAGACGTTTCTCTCAGGTATAAGACGCGCACTAAGAAAATATTTTGAAATCGAACTACTCCTTCCTTTTTTTCGGCTCCATATATATATTTTCCGGTATGTGTGCTTGATCTCAAGGATCCGCTTATACACCTTCGTCAAGTAAGACAGACACAACAGAATTTTTACTGGCACAAAGAAGGAAAATACACCCAGGGGCGAGGTGAGAATCGAACTCACGACGGGGCAGTGCGCAGACTGCTGGCGTGAAAGGCAGAGGAGCAAACCGAACAGGCCATCCCGTCCCCTTTTTCGGCTCCGTTTTATCCATTGAAATAGTATTGTTCATTACTGAAATACATAAATATTGCAGTAGGTTTCAACCTAAATTCTACAAACTTCAAATATTTCTTGTGGTTTTGTTTGTTGCCCAAATTATATGAACCTGGTTTTTGGTTATTTGGGGGATTGCTCTTTCAGAATTAGTCATAATCTTTGAGGCCGTCCGTAGGAAAAAAAATTCGTGCTTCCATTAATATGAAGATGACCCCTTAAGGACTCGGAAATTTTTTGCTTAAAGAATACTTCAAATCATGAAAAATTATACCTTATTTTTCTTTATATCATTTGCCGTTCCGGAGATATAGGGTCTAAGTCGATTTTTTTTTCTAGTATTTGCAACCATAGCTAAACCATGGAAAATGACACCAAACATAGTATCTTTCTAACCTATAATGCATTCGTCCCTTATGTCAACTACGCTTTTATGGTATCTTAGCTGCATACCATTTTGTTTTTATATATTTTTAACTGCTGTAAGGCATGATCTAATCACAGCATTTTTATTAGGAACATAGGAAAATCAAACCTTGTAATGCGCATCAAATATACATGGTTGAAATTCACCGAAACATATCTGGTTTTAACCGAGCTTCTGAAGTTGTTAAGTTAAATAGCTATTTAACGTAAGTTTTTCACTTCTTAGTAGTAAAAAGTTTTTAATTAAGTCTAATTGGTGAAAATATTACCCGAGCTAAATACAAGGAGTGCCCAAATAGCCATCCCTACCAATTTTTATTTCCAAATTTGAGTGGGAACTCTGAAGAAGTCCAGAATGGAAATAATATTTGCTGCCGAATAGTCTCGCTCTGAATAGTAACAGACCGATGAAAGACATTAGAACTAAAATCAAATATATTAATTTTTTTAAAATCAAGACTTAAATCAAGGTGATTTAAATCATAAAATCATGATCTCAATTAATATTAATAACGTATTCCTGGATATTATTAACATCTTTGTTTTTAAACATATCCATTTCCGTGTTTTCTATAAACTTTTTTTTAGTGTAAACTGGACACCACCATAATACTAATATAATCATTTGAGTTGCCGGGGAAATGAACGAATTCCTTTACCTTTCGTAACAATGTAAACGTATTCTAATCACTTTTCTCTCTTAATAAGACCGAGATAATCTAGCCATTATATCATATAGGACACCTGTTTTATTGTTTTCCCATTTTTAACACAATCTCGTTATTTCGACATAACCTAAAAATAACACCATTAAATACATTAATTTTTTTAAAAAATATATGTATCATTAATTTTTATCTTTTTTCAGATGCATTTGTGATTCAGTTGAAACCCCTACGTTTGAAGAAACCTTTAATGATTCTTTTGATGAAACCATAAAAATTAAGACTTACATGTGTCCTTAGTAAGATTTTTGAAAAACTCTCGTCTAAATTCAAGGGTCGTCCATACAGTAAACCGTTTTTTTTTTTTTTTAAAATCCCTATGAGTTGTTTTTTAATTTTTAAAAAAATGGCCGAAAAAAGTTTGAAAAACCAAAACAATAATATATACATAATAATACATGTATAGATAATAATAATAATAATAATAATAATAATAATAATAATATACATAATAATACATGTGATACAAGATGAAGAGATAAACGTAGAAAAGTAACAAAAAATAACGGAAAAATATAAAGTAAAAAAAAACCTGATAAAACAATAAAAGGAACCAAAGATGAAAAAGGGTTAGGTATAAAAGTTAAAAAATAGGTCCCGTTTTTCACATCTACCCATTATTTAGCACATCTAGCTAGCGAATGTGTTCAAAACTTGTTCGTTGCATTAAATAAGGTTCAAAACGCTATTTCGGGTATGGCCCTTTTAAAAACCTGCCAAAACGCGTTGTGGCATTTTCAAAGCGAATTTCGCCTTCTGTCCGTTGTGTAGATGCCACAACACGTTGTGGTAATTTTTTTCGCTCAGGGAGCGATTTCGGTCGTTGAGACATAAACACGTGTTTATCGTTATCGCTGCGCGGACCTTAAGGTCATGCGCAGAACCACTGTTTTTTGGGGATTTGCTTCTTCGCACGGTAGTTTTATTTTTTTAAATTTTCTAATTATCGGATTAAAGGAATTTTCACAGATGATCTATGTATTGAAAAATTAAAATTAAAAAAACCTTTTCTTCCCAATTGCCAAATACTTCTATTTGGCACACTTTCGTATTCTAGCTATTTATAGAGGTATTTTGCTATGGGCAGGCAGAGCAGCATGACATGGAATTTTTTTAAAGCTGAAAAAATAGTGCTTAAATGAATGTATTAATTATGTATACAGATATGAAGTTCAAAGGGAATGACTTAACTTGTTTTTTTTTCAGTAAGTGATAAGTGTTTCATATTTTATTCCAAAAAGGGTTTCTTTTTCTGGACGACCCTCGCATTTTTGTTACGTTATGAACAGGATATTTTACCTGATGGCTGTTGTTTATGAACATTTTTTTTCAGAAGTATTTCAAAGCAAGAGTTCAACACGCATTATAGCATAGTTAAATTTTTTTCAGTCCTGAGTTTCCGGAATTATCTAATCATTCCTGTCAAGATTTCGAAATTTGCAGGTATGGTTATACGTCAAATGTTGGCAATGAAGCGCCTGAGAGAAGCGTAGAAGTGTATGTTACAAACGCGTACGTAATTTTTCATTTATTTTAAATTAAGTACTAAGCTACACCATCTTAAAGAAATCTTAAGTTAGATAGTTTTGAACTTTTGTTATTTCCTTTAAGGTGCATTTGTGATTTAGGACGCTCATGCGATAAAGCCCGAGAGGTGGTACAGAGAGAAAATGAGTATGAATACATATATGAATGCACGGTAGTAAGTATACATGAACATTTAACGATTTTTAATTTGAAACTTAAGTATTGAAAATAAAAATTGGTACAATTCCGTTATCCATACCATTAAAAATTGCCAAGTAGTTTTGGGCGCCAAGTATCATAATAAACACAAAAGTACATACATAATATACATAATAAAAGTCAATGTGTGTATATCGCAGCTTGAAAAGCAGCATTTGCTAAAATACTTGTTAAAACTGAGAATTTCCATAATAGAATAAGAGAGGGGGACGGATGGCCGGTTGGGTCTGCTCACTGCCCTTCACGCCAGCAGTCTGCGCACTGCTCCGTCGTCAGTTCGATTCTGGCCTCGCCCCTGGGTGTAATTTCCTTCTTTGTGTCAGTAAAAATTCCATTGTGTTTGTCTTACTTGACGAAGGTGTATAAGCGGATCCTTGAGATCAAGCACACATACCGGAAAATATATGTACCCAGAATAAGAGTCGTCAAGAGCAGCATGAAATGCACACATCTTATTCTCACATAAGTAAAAAAGTTGAGAAAACTTTAAATCATATTTAAGTACTTCTAATAAATTTATTTTAAATATTAATTAAATTTGAAGTTTTCTGATGGAAAAGTAAAAAAAAGCTTATAAAAGTTAATCAAATTATTTTTTAAAAACATTTTAAAACATTCATTACATTGTGATTAAAAGTTAATCAGAAAAGTTTAATAATAATTATTAAATTATTTATGGAAATTAGCTAAGGCGTTAGACTGCTATATTCTTTTTCCAAAACAGCTTTATGCGATTGTTAGGCCGGCAGTTAGGCTTTCTGTTTATGCAGTTTCTGCTTCCGCGTTGTGACGTCGTAGGATAATGAAACGTTGCTGCATAATATAATGTAATGTTTTTTTTTGTACTAAGCGTCCGTACTAATTTTCTTTGTTTTTGTTAGGATCTACGTCAATGTCTTGAGGGGGAGCATTATAAAACAGAATTTTACAATACACAAAGTTCCAATGATGTAAAGGACTATATCAAGACGAGAACTAGCATTTCGTAAGCTAACCTGAGAAGTAACTATTTAGCTTTAAAAATAGGGGACTGAACACGCTTTGTAATATAAATTCATTTTGTGCTTAAATGTGCCGTTATTATGAAAGTGGCACAAGTTCACGTTTAATTTTTTCGAGGTATCTAATGTTTTGCGTACGATAAAATTTTGAAATATTGCTCTGTTTTTTAGTTAAATGGTTTATGGAATAACTCATTTTTAAGAAAGAAAAATTATAATAGTTGCCATAATTAGCAAGTTTACAAAATATATAGTATATAGGTAGGAGGCAGGGGGGGGCTCATCTGGCTCTCCGATTACTTTCAGCCAGGATGACGTAATCGGCTGGAAGGCGTTGAAGTTTTCACAGGAGTGACCAATCAGGGTTACATAGGGAAATCGCGAACCTTCTTATAGGGATTTTCTTACGTAGAAGGGAGTAATATAAGACGCGGAAGGGAAAATATAAACCTGTGAACTTGCCTAAGCAACAAATCATATATTTAAATGTCAATACTTGTGATCTATATGGGTGCATTCAATTTTTTAACTTCTGATGGGTTAAAACTGATTAAAATTTTTCATTGAATTAAATTATGAGTATCTTGTTTTCCTTCTCATAAGCAACTTGAAGAACAAGTTTATAGCTTACCAAATAGTGGATTAAATACAAACTATGAAATTTAAAACTGATTCCTATGCATAATTACGGAGGTTTATTACTTAAATCAATAGTGATCTATTTGTAACAATATTTTAAAAGTTAAACAAATTCCCACTATCTGTATTTTAGAAAATTCTAAATACAAAGAAAATACCGTTTTTTAAAGCAGTATTTAGTTACAATCCGATACTTTTAGATCACTAAAAAATCCTCAAATTGTGAGCTATTTTTGGGTTGTTCTTCTTTTGTATGTTTTAAATAAAATTGATTACGCTACTAATCGCTTTTATTACTAATTTATTAAAATTCAAAGTTAATTTATTAGGTACTAATTAATCTGATCTCACTGAATTTATTATTCTAATGTATCTTATATTCTGATTATGATTGTAGTAATACTGATCTATCTAAGACATATTGATCAGTGTTAAAACAATCACATAATCAGATGATAATAATTGATCGTTTTAATTCTAAGTGATAATTACATGAAGAAAAAATCAAATAATATGTTGATTTCGAATTCAATTTTGATAAAACATGACAAACATGAAGGAGATAATTTATTGGGTATAAACCTTCACCAACTTGCCGACTCCCACATACGATCGCCGAAAGAAACTCGAACTCAAATGGTTAGTTTTGAAGTTGGATCAGTGTTCCAAAGTTACGATATGATCATTTTATGAGATCTCCAAGGTGAGGTCACATTGATCCTGTTATAGTGTAAAATTTTAATAGTCTTCAAATTAAAAAATGACACATAATAATAATTAAAAAATATTGCCAAGCTTTAATAATATAATCATTAAGTCTATAAATTGCTTTTAGTATTTTATTTCAACTTTTTTCAGTTTCCATGAAGGGAGCTAGAAATATATTGTCCTTCCCAAATCAAAATTGCTTTTAATCTAAAAGAAATTAATTTGTTCCTAAAACCAATCTATGGATTCCTCTTGTCTTTGGGACGATCTACTTCGGTTTCTTACTTCAAATTAACAATAGATATTCATCAACATGAAGCTATAATATCAATTTAATCTAAAACGAAAACCCTTTTAGATTCATATCTTAAATGCTTCAAAACTGAATTGTTGGATCAAAGTTTAAATTTCCCTCTCTCCTGTCAAAAAAATCCCTATTCTATCTGACCCAATCGAAGGAGAAGCTGGGGTATCACGCGAATTACGTAATCGGCTGGAGAGCAGTACGTCACACGAATTTTCGTTCCTATGTGAAGAGCCAACCTTATCTTATTCTATTAACCTTGGGTAGGAGGTAGGTAGGTAGGACTTATCCCATCTGGTGTAGGAAGGCTTACACCAGGTCCAAGACAGCATGCTGCTGTAACAAATTAAAAATCCTTTCCTGCTCATCCGACAATTGGTCCGGAGTGGCACCAATTCAAACAAAAAGGTGAGCAGGGGTAGCTGGGAGGGAACAAAACATTTTTCTTTGCCATTGAACGTTATGTTCTTTAGATGGCCGGATCTAAATCTAGATAGACAAGTCTGTAGGAGTCTAGACCTAGAACTTGTTAGTGAGCGGCCCGGACGCTTGGCAGAAAACCAATGGTGAGCCGGCGGAATCCTCCAAGCAGAAAGAGACTTGATTTTCTGGATGGTGAAGATTTCTGAGGGCTGGAGGGCAGTAGTAGAGGGAATCGGATGATTACAGGCATCCTTGGCCAGCGAATTGGCCACATCGTTGCCATGTACTCCAACATGGGATGGAATCCACTGGAGGCAAATAGTTTGATCAGGTCCCATCTCAGTCAATTTGTACAGAATGATGTCCTGGCCGTATTTTGGCAAAACTTTTGGCCAATTCAATAAAAACTGGATTAAGCTTCTACTGTCGGTGAGGATCCAGGTGTTGGCTTTCTGATAAGCCAAGGCGTATTCCAGAGCTTTATCGATAGCAATTAGTAGTACATAAAATTAGGATTAAAAACATACAATGTTGCTTTACCACTTTCAAAATGAATAAAATGAGTATACTGTTTTGAAATTAAACCATTTTGAATCGCTATTTTGTCTTCGGATATTATAGGGATGTATGTACTGTACATATAAAACCAAGATCTGGGTGGCTGGCTGAGTACAGATCATGGAGGAGAAATAGAAGTGGAGCTAGCATTCCCGTTTTATAGACTCCGATTTTGAAACCTTTAATCGATTTTGTAAAAGGAACCAAAGTTTTTTCTGTAATTTGTTTAATTTGCTTTTTCTAACTAAGAATCCATGATGTGCTTGTTCATGAGCGCTTAAAATGTCCACAGTTCGATCTGACTTGGCTAAAGGAGGATAAAGGTCGGAAAAGTTTCCGCTTGTTCATGATTGCTTGTTCAAGCCTTAAAATGCTTGAGCCAAGAGTTGAGACATTCGATCGAATTCATGGCACCTCGAGTAACACATTTAAAAGATAAAAAAAATACTCGTTAATCGTTGGTGAGTTGAAATTTCGTGCCCTTCATTAACTGGACTGTTAAGAGAATTTTTCGTACCTTAATATGCCTATTCTAAATACAAGTACACTGGTAGCACAGCTCATACCAAATATATCAGATTTACGTAATTTCTACAAGAAGTAAACGGAACTTGGTCACGTGACAAATCTCGAACGTTTGTGCTACTTTTGAAGTATACAGGGTGTATCTGAAATGATGCGACAAACTTTGAGGAGTGATAGTACTCATCAAGACGAACAAGAATTAGTATAGAAAGGGGGTCGCAGATAAGCCGTTAAAGAGCTAGGACCTCATGTAGTGCGAGTGCGTTTCAAAAGGCCGTTTTAGAAGGCCCGTGTGACGAAACAAAACATAATAAAATGAAAATTATTATTGCATGAGGCACAGGAGTATCCGTACTACTTAAATCCTCAATGTGATAGAAATTGGACCACTTTCTAAACCGTGGGGTGAGTTTTAAAACGTGCAATATTCATCTTTTACCCAAAGAATGGAGTTCCCTTAATGGTACTTAGAAAAATGATGATCGGGGAAGGAATTTTCAATGATCATACAGTTCCAATGATCAATGTATGATCATTGAAAATTCCTTCTCTGATCATCATTTTCTAAGTACCATTACACTATAGTCTGTGTAATTAGAATCGGCGGTTGACCTTGAGTTTTTTCTCAATGTATTTCTTCTGCGTTGCCATGGTAAAGAATGACGTGAAACCGCCTATTTTATTTACATAGACTATAATGTAAGGGAACTCCATTCTTTGGCTAAAAGATGAATATTGCACGTTTTAAAACGCACCCCACGGTTTAGCAAGTGGTCCAATTTCTATCACATTGAGGATTTAAGTAGTACGGATACTCCTGTACCTTACGCAATAATACGCAATATGTTTTTCATTTTATTATGTTTTGTTTCGTCACACGGGCCTTCTAAAAACGGCCTTTTGAAACGCACTCGCACTACATTAGGTCCTAGCTCTTTAACGGCGTATCTGCGACCCCCCTTTCTATACCAATTCTTGTTCTTCTTGATGAGTACTATCACCCCTCAAAGTTTGTCGCATCATTTCAGATACACCCTGTATAAGCAGTAGTGTCTTTTTTGCTTCGGGGTTAAATATCTAGCATTACTTACTCCTATCTTTCTCATTACTTAGCTGTAGCTGCGGTCGTCCATACGATGAATCGAGGAAATATATGCAAACTTTTAAATATAACGTAGCTTACGAGATCATTATGTGTCCAAGGTAAGAAATCCTTAATACAGTGGAAGCTCTTATAACGACCTGCTCTTATAAAAATCCTCTCTTATAAAGACCCAAAAATTAGTCTCTATAAGAGCACAAAAGTGCTCTTATAAAGACTAATCTTCGAATCGATTCAGCTTATCGAATACTTTTCTGGATCGGTTTGTTTGGGTCACACATGAATTAGCCAATAAACGAATATCAGAGTATGACAAACAGCACCAAGTAACCATCGCATCTTCTTCTCGCTTGCTTTCGCCCAGGGTAACCAGCTACAATCCCAAAACGAAATCTTGCGCTACCCAATGCCTTTGTTGATTTGAGACTTATTTATTATTATTAGCGTTTTAGTTTTATGTAAGCATCCGAACATTCTGAGGAAGCATAAGCTACGCAATAAATTAATATCAAAATAAAAATTTAATAGCAAACACAAATATTTATACTTTGTAAAATATTGATCATAAATTTCATAGCAAAAAATAAGGTAATATAACATTAAATTGAAAGTATCAAGAATTCATAAAATAATAAATAATTGCTTAAAATGAGGAAAAATCAATTGGGCGATTCGAACTGTGTTCTAAATCCCAACGATCTAGTATCCTACCCTACTGTTTGGATATAATGGTAAAATATACAACCAAGGGTTTAAGTTAGTTGATTAAAAAAACGTATTACGGGTAACTGCAATTTCCATAATCCATCCCTTTGCCTTTGACGATTGAGGGTTGGTGATCGTTTTCAGGTTTAGATTTCCTCCAAACTTTATAAACTAATCTACTTAAAATATATCTTTGAGGGAATCGAGTCCACCTTCCCGAAAAGCATCAAAATTGATAGTTTAGTTTAACGAGTTTATTACTTTTAAACGAGTGATATTCTACACTCGAGTGTATCACTCGAAGTTTGCTCTTATAACGACAAAAAACTCGGTACGGATTAATTACGTTATAAGAGCTTCCACTGTATCATTTTAGTTAACCCTAGAAAACATGCACCTGAAATTGAACGACTTACTTGACTTATTCCTCCATGCCCTTTCAAGACTTTTATTTGGAACCAAACAGTGGCGGCTCGTAGCTAAAATTTTATTGGGGGTGCTGCTCCAGCGCTGATGCACAAGTTAACGACATATTTTAGACCAGATTTTAAGCGATAAAGTGCCAAATGAAACTGAAAAACGTGGATAGAATAACGGACATCGATCGGAAAGATTCCTACAGATGCAATATCACCAAGCATCATCATCTCTTTTTGACGTCATCATTTACAAGATCGTAGAACAAAATCACACTTTTACTTACTATATTTTTCAACAATTTGAAATTGAAATTAAACAAGTTAATAAAGTTAAGAACAAAATCACTTTTTTTTACTTAACCAGTATTTTTACAGCTTAATTTCACTCCATTCATTAGAAAATAAATTAAGCTAGCAAAAAAAAAGATAAGCTAAAAGAACAGAACGCATTAATATTCATATTCATTTTAAATTAAAATCTTTTATCTATATTATACCCTCCATACACGATGGATTCATTTCTAGCACGCTTCTAGAATAAAACTGAAAAATTACATTCTCCGAAATCAAATTGATAATAAATGGTAATAAAAAAATGAAATTCATGAATACAAAAAGTTGGAAAAAAAAAGAAAATACAATACCAAAATGCGAAATTAGCTGAATATAGAATTATTTACCACTGTTTGAAAAGAAGTTAGAAATAAAAAATGTGAAAGCAGTGTTTATAAGAGAGAAAATCTGAACCCTATGTGATTTATGGATATCCGATATTTTTCTTCCATACGGTTCCACAACAATCGTAAAATAAAAACTCTTTCATTTTGTTGGCGACAGTGTCGGGGCTCCCGAGACATCAGCGAACCTCCTCTTCACAAGATTCGCATGCTAAATTCTTGATATTTTGATTTGATATGATTGAGCTAATGCTTTCTATAGTTTTGATACCGCATTCTGTATGTTTCCGGGTGCTGAGCGCCCTCGAAGAAATTCATTGGTGAGACGGTGGGGTAATTTGACGGATATACGGATTTCTCCTCAATGGGGGGAACGACTACTTGGATTTTTCTTTTGGATAAAAATTTATTGAGAATAAAGAAAAAGAAGTAAAAGAAAAGGGATACGACTTTTAAGGAAATAAAAATTGGAATTTGGGGGATTAGAGTTGGGGGTGCTGCAGCTCCGCAGTACCTAGGGACGAGCCGCCACTGGAAACGAATGTCTCCTAGGGTAATGGAAGTAAGGTGTGCCCCTAGGTAAGTGACCATGGAGAATCCATTGAGATAACTAACAACGCCCCTAGCAGCAAAATATGGAGATTGATTCAAAACTAATGGAGATAGAACGAAAAATTCAATACACATATTGTTGGCAAAATCACATTATCATTTCGGTGATAAAAATACGCTCACTAACTTCCGCCCAATATCAATTTTACCTTCATTTTCAAAACTCATTGAAAAGATCATAGCTAAAAGAATGTATAAATTTTTGTTCCATACTAATTTTTTTGCTTATAATCAATATGGGTGTAAGAAAAAGGGGAACAAAGTAGCTCAACTCGGGATAGATCTAAAAATCTTCCGTTTCAGTGACTTAATTTAACTTTGAAAAAAATTATAACCTCCCCGCGTCAGTGAAGAAATGTCCTGATATTTAGATTAAAAAACCTTGTCACATTAAGTATTCTAGATATATAGTCATAGAAGAAAAATGTTTCAGTGGAACATTGTGATTATATTTTAAATTCTTATCCTGAAAAGAAAATACTTTAAGCGCCAATCTTCATAATTTAACATATAGTACTTGAAAACAACTGATATTTAAAGGGGGCTACATATTAAACGAAGAACTACTAGAAATTTTATTTTTCACCGATGCCAGAAAAATTATTTAAGAGTATGTAATAGCACTTCCTCAAATTATCCACTTATAAAGGTACATTATTTTCCTAATGTTTCAGTAAAACGTCAACTCAAGTTGATGATTGTGATCAACGCATCTCCGTGGCTGATTGTCAAAAGGATCATTGGAAATATTATGGAGTATTGCATCCTAATGCAACGTATTACGATTATAGCATAAAACTGTAAGAAATTTTGTGGAATCTGCTAACAGTAAACTTTTCATAATGAGACCCTAGAAGTATTTTTTCATTGTTAATCTGTAGACGCTTTCCCCACCACTATAGTCTGTTCATTTAGAATTGGCGCCTGAAACAGGATCAAAAACGCTCAATAATGCTTCATAACGGTCATCACACAACTTCAGTGACCGATTTTTTTACAGTATTTTAACTACTTCTGTTTCGGCTGCCTTGTCATTGCAGAAGAAAATGCTTTCGATGATAATTACAATAGTAACTGCTTCTAATACATTTCGTCTCAGGCGCCGATTCTAAATGAACAAAGTATAAAACACTAACATTATATAGCGTTTTATGTTTCTTATCATCTAAATTCTAAACTATAAGATCTCATCGTCCCGAACGCTCTAGTAAATCCAAATTTAGCATCATGGGCTCCCCTACTATAGAGCATTTTCAATCACATGACTCGGACCTAACAACGGCCTTAGCAACAGAAAATGTTACAGTTTTTTGCCCTACAGAGGTTAACAGTTACAGAAAATGACTGGCCGTGGAATTCTTCTATTGGAGCATTTGCAATCACGTGACCCCATACCTAAAAACCGCCTTAGCAACAGATAAACAAAGGCCTTAGCAACAGTTAAAAGCCCTACAGAAGGTACACAGTTAAAAGAAAATAACCGGTTGTGACGTCACCTGAAAACACTCTATTAAGGTGTTACTAGTTACGAGTGATCAACGTTGAAAACTAGTAACTCCTTATTACTTTATGTAACAGAGATTGACAACCCTACCAAGTTTCTGCATTGTCAGATAAATTTTTTGTTTGCAAGTTCACGTGACCAGCTAACGGTCATTTCACCACCACCCAGCCAGCTGACGGTCATTTTTGTAATCAGGAAGGCCTAAATTACCATCCCCACCAAGTTTCATCCACTGGCAGATGAATATTTTTTCACTTTTTTTGCGACTTTGACCCCCTCCCCCGCTACCTGACCAGCTGACGCTCGATTCCGTAATCAGCACCACTAACACTATCCTGTCACATCAGTGTACGGGCAGATGAGTATTTGAAATTTAACGCCAGCTCCCGTACTAGTATTAAATTACCTTACGTTCAAAACGCATCGTGTCCTTTTAAAATGACCATTTCCGGTTGTGGCCCTTTTAAAAAACGGCCACATCACGTTCTGGCATTTTGAAAATTCCACAACGCGTACTGTGTATTTTAAAAATGACCATAACCCGAATTGCGGGTTGTAGCCGTTTCGAATATGCCACAGGGCACTGTGGTCGTTTCCTTTCCCTCATAGAAGGATTTCGGAATTAGACCATAACATATTTAGAGGGTGTTTCAGATAAGTGTTTCATAACTTCTAGGGGAGGTAGGGTAGAGATCAAGACGAACAAGAATTGGTACAGGTTAAGGGGTCGCAAGTGGGGATTAAGGGGTTGAAAATCACGGGGTAATATTAACAAAAAACCCTCCCATATCTGGGCAGAGAGAGATACAAATGTTCGATTCCTGCATTTATTACATAAATCAAATTAGAATTGTTTCTCTAAAAATCATATGCAAATGTTTATTTATTCAAAAACAGACCAATAAATGGAGGGTTCAGAATAGAAGTGAACCAAGTCCACTTTAGCTACTTTTGAGCTACAGAGGTTATACAGTTAAAGCTTCATAGCAAAATCAATGTTAACATTTTTTAAAATTAACATTTGTATCGGATATTATCAGAACTAGGACTTTGTTTATTATTGCACTGAAATTTTACATAGTTGGTGCATGTTATAGCGTTGCTAACTCAAAAATGACAAAAAGTGGACTTGGTCCACTTTAATTCTGAGCCCTCCAAATGCAACAGACATGCGTTGTAGATAGATAGACTGAAATAAAAAATGATTCGACCAAAATATCTTAATACTCGAGTCTTACCAAGGGACAATTGTAACTTATACCCGAAATTTTGCAGTAAGTTAGCTTTTCACAGCAAAAGATTCGTGCCGGAATCGAACCATATTGTATCTCTTTCTGCCCAGATTTGCGAGGTTTTTTGCTAATTTTCACCCATGATTTTCACCCCTTAAATCCCACTCGCGACCTCCTAACCTACACCAATTCTTGTTCGTCTTAATGTACCCTCCCTCCCCTACAATTTATGAAACACTTATCTGAAACACCCTATATAATGTTACAGGCAATGTGATTAAATTCAATGGCATTTATCAATGAAATTTATCACTTTGCCCGCCTCCACTTCGGGCATTATTAATAATGCCCGATTAATCACTTTGCCCGTAACATATACATTACAACTACCAATAATAATTTGAATTTCGTTTTAGGTGCAATTGTCCATCATACAGCACCTGCAAATTGAGTAAAAGTAATAGTGACTTACTTAAAACGCGAACATGTAGACTTGAAGTAAGTTTTTCACTAATACATATGGTTTAGAGACGGATTAATTTTGGGGGAATATTATTTTTTATAAATGAAGGGTTCTTTGAACTAGGGGCACAACAGACGTTTTAAAGAAACTTTTGTATAGGAGTTGTTTTGTTATCTAACTTGGAATGGCGAGTTCTTTCTCTGTTTTTCCCACAGTCAAATATAAACAGATCGGAGCTTATCAAATGGTCCCCGACAAGTGAAACCTGAACCAAAGGCGAATAATAAAATTAATTCCTTTTAAATAAATATATAATTGCCCTCCCTATATTCAACTCATTACTCACTCATTAGATTAAGCGGACACACTGTAAAATTTTAAATGCAACAGATATCAAAAATATAGGGTTTCAACCCCTAAAGCCTGGAGGCGAAGGTAGTTTCTGTTATTTTAACTTTTGTAAAATATTCCACTTCATTTCTTTCCACCCAAATCAACATTTTTAAAACGGCTCTACTTGAAGTATTTTTCAAGCTTCTACATGGCTGAGCATTAAGCATCCTATCAGGGTACTTAGTCATGATATTCGTATAAGGTTGGTAAACATTTGTTTTGAACTTTCTTAATGTGCATCAGTGCCTATTTGTAAATATTTAATTTGGATATCATTGGATACTTTTTCATAGTACATGGCACCGACGACTTATGAAATATGTGAGGATCATGCTATATTTAAAGAGGAATTTTATGCATATATCAGCACAGATGGAAAGGAGAAATTATTGAAGAAGTTGGGCACTCGATTTCTGTACGTACGATAGGTGCTGTAAAATGGGTATAGTAAGGCGAAATGGATATAGGAATTTTAACAGTTTATGTTTACAAAATTTAACGTTTTTTGGCATGCCAATTTTTAATGAGACTAAAGTAAAATCAGCATGCCAAAAAACATTAAATTTTATAAATACTATAAACTTTTAAAATCCCTATACCCATTTCACCCCACCCGCCCCTACTTTCTTTGAAACATGAACATAATAAAACACGATTTAGTTTTCATTTTTATTTCTGTCCAAAAAAAAAAAAAAATTAAAAACATATTAAAAGCTAAACTGGTTTAAACTACCTACTACTGGTTAAAATTAATAAGATAAATGACACGTTTTTATCATTTTCTTCCTATCTACTGGACAGATTTTGATAATATAATTTTTATAATAATTATAATTAAGTAATGATTATAATAATTTTTATGCATTTATATCAAAACAAAAATTTTCAAAACCAAAGAAAAATAGTAGGGGAGAGGGATTGCACATTTGAACAAAAAGTACATTTTTGACTATTTCTCCCCAAGATATTGAAACGAAAATAATCGTGTTTATTTATTACTTGAATTATGATTGATTTTCCAAATTTTAAAGGTGCAGATGTGATACTCATCGAAGTTACAGTTCACCAAAACCTAAAAGTAATTTAATCGAAAATCACCTCTGGGTAAAGGATTACCCATGCCCACCGAAAATGTAAGTATCACTTATCTTAAATTTGCCATGTGCCTAATCAAGGGGAAGTAAATATCGATCACATAAATAAAGAATTTATTCAAGAAGAGGGCTAAAATATCCAAAGACTGGGAGAATACTGTCTTAATAGTCTGTCATCAAAAGAGAAAGTTTTGGTTTAAACCTAGTTTTCTACGCTAAGATTTTTATTTATTTAAATTTCTAGTGGGGGTGTACCGCCTCCTGCTCGCTCCCCAACCCCCGTAACTGCTTAACTGTTCTAATCGCTACAGATCGCTTCGCGATCTGAGCGATCAATGCTCGCTTATTTCATCTTACCAATCCAGCACATCCCGCTCCTTTAAAACCGAAACTATTTATCTCTTATAAGTAATTTAATCCAAATTATCTCCCCCCCCCAAAAAAAAAAAAAAAAAAAAATAAATCTGTTTCTGAAATATTCCTTTCCTAGCTCCCCAATAATCTAATCGAAATGTTTTCCCAAAAATATATTATCCAGCAAGTCTATTAATAACTATCGTAAACTAAATAGAATTTTTTGAAAAACAAAAAAAAAATCTTTTTATAAAAAAATAATTGGGAGTACCTAGGTCGTTGGACCTTCACACTTCAGTATAACCATCTTCACTGGGTGTGGCCATGAGCCCATGAGCTGAGCTGTTACGGAACGTATGACTGAAAATCACGGTCAGCTGAGTGGCTAGCTTGATGCTAACCCCCTCTTGACCCCAGAGAGACGAAGGGCTGCGTCTGCCTTGCCCGCACACCGTGATTTCAACCCCGATGAAAAGTTATTTCGAAATACAGTTTTCTTTACGAATTTAAATATACCATTTTAAGACATTTAACTCACGGTTTGTCTCCTCAATTCCTGCCTATTTTCCATGCCGTCTGCTATTTTAAAATTATTCCTGTAATCTAAAAGCCGTTCATTCTAACAAAGAGGCTTCTTTTGTAATTTTACTAAATTTGTGAGTAGTTTTTCGGATGTGTACAATTTAATTCGGCGAGTCTCTCCATACCTTAATCGCAAACCTTATTTAGAATTAAAAAAAAAATTAGTTTGGTTGGTTAATAGTGAGAAACATGAAGATTACGTAACTCAAAATGGCTGAAAACGCCACCTTAAATTAAAAAACTTTCACAAAGGTCCTGGTTTACATTGTGTTAACTTAGCGTTGCAAAAGTCTTTCACGCATTTTTAGTGTAGTTTTGTTTTTTCTATCAAAGATGCCTTGATATAACTTAACTAAAACGAAACAAAATGCATTTTCAGTCCACCTCACATTCAAATAAAACCACTGAAATCTTGCGACGTTGGAGAAATTTGCATAGCAAAATACTACAATGAATTTGGTTCGGATGCACTTGGCAAACGATATGTTGATTTTTCAATAGACAGGTAATTCTTTTTTGAAGATTTTAAAAAAAACAGCCTGGCCTCGCATTTAGGGTTTTGCAACAATGTGTTACAATTATCTTGTAATTAAATCCGTATATGGAATTTCATTTCCGGAGGGGTTCAAATATTTCCAAAAAATTACTCATCATCAGGTCTAAAGGTGAATTTTTGCACCCGGTGAGAGGACCCAAAATCATTCCTCAGCCCCTCCCACGCATAGTATAAGTCCAATGTAGCATTTAATACATCTTTAGGTAGAGTTTATATCTTAAGAAACTTGTTATGAGAAAAGTAGTGAATGAATGAGTTCCAAGTACAAAAGGGGGTCTGGGGTTCTACTCCAACATTTTTTTGGAAATTTGACCCTATAAAACAGGGTTTTAACTTGGTTTTCAACACCTACTACGAATTTCAGGTGGAGGACCGGTCCACCTCGCCCCCCCCCTTATATACGCCCGTGAGTTTTTTTCATGGATATGATGGATATAGGGTATAGACAGGGAAATAGGGATTTTACTTGGGGGATAGATATAGAAATTTTAAAAGTTTATGTATGTCACGGGCAATGTGATAAATTCAGTGGAATTTATGAATGAAATTTATCACTTTGCCCGCCTCCACTTCGGGCATTATTAATAATGCCCGATTAATCACTTTGCCCATAACATGTATAAAACTTATAGTTTTTTTTAAGTTGTTGATTCGTTGCTTTTAACATGTGGAATTTTATTGAGGTTCAAGAAACCGCTGTCCACAAGGTCCCGCTGACCGAATAATGTACCCGCGTAAATTTCCCTATTTTCATTAAACTATCAACAATTTTCAGATTTTTTCCAAAATTACCAGACCCCCTATTTGATAGATTAAAAGTAATACCCTAAATTTTTAAAATAAAATAAGAAGTTCAAACAATATATTTTAATGATCTTTTCTTTACTTTATTAGGTGTGTGAGAGATCAGTGTAAAGTTAATGAAACACCACTTTTTAGATAGAAAAACTCAGTCACATTAATTTAACAATAATCCCACCTTACTTTATACTATGTGCTCTGCAGTTAACTTATTGTTGCCACTGGTCTCTTATGTCTTTCATTATTAGATGCATATGTGATCGTTTCCGCACATGCACATTCAATAAATATCGAAGAATGGCTCTTACTGCCCATGTTGGATACGAATATTGCATGCCAGAAGTAAGTATAATTTCTTTCTCCCGGGTCAATCTATTTCAAGTGGTCCAAAAAAAAGTTAAATTGGTTACTCGACCATTTTTAAAATATCTGAAATTTTTTGTACATACACTAACCCTAACCTAAAAGAAGATCAAAACCACCCTTTAACCTATTTTGTTGATCCACAGCAGCCCTTCATATTTCGTCCTTTTTAACAGTTTTCGCTCATTTAAGGGTTTTCATAAAATGCGTAGGGGAGGTGGGGGCAAAACCCTGCGTGGGATGGATCAAAACCACGCACCGCGATTTTTGATTGTTAATAATCGATTCAAAAGTTGATATCCAGGTGGCTGGTTTGTTTTATTCTGACTCATTGTTCCACGAAAGTTCTTACCTCCAAGGGGACGTACCCATACTACGTGACCTGTTTAGGGGGGGGGTCTTCAAAATACCACGTTTGGTCACAGGGGGGAAGGGGGGGCTTAGGGTTTCGTCACGTAGTCAAAAAATAAAGAAAAAAATACTTGTTTTTGTAAATTAAGTTACTGTTACAATAACTTTTACATAAGTTTTTCAAAAAATATTAACAAACTGAGAACTTAGGGGGGGAGGCAGCTGCCCCTCCCTGCCTCCCCCTGGCTACGCCCATGGTTAAAAGCCCTACAGAAGATACACAGTTAAAAGAAAATAACCGGTTGTGACATCACCTGAAAACACTTTATAAAAGGGAAATATATTTTTAAATGTGAGATAGCTCGTACGCATGATACCAAAAATGCATAGGGGTCAATTTCAATGA
The DNA here is from genome assembly GCA_963680715.1 of Tetragnatha montana. Lineage (NCBI taxonomy): Eukaryota > Metazoa > Arthropoda > Arachnida > Araneae > Tetragnathidae > Tetragnatha > Tetragnatha montana. The sequence continues at coordinate 3,977,912 of OY796683.1, read as the reverse complement.
GACAATAGGGAAAATCCCTTTTATCAATCTTCTCATTCAATTTTCTCAAAGTATTATATATTTTAATAGTTTAGGAGTTTCCCTTTCGCATTTTGTGAAAGTAAAGAGTAAAAAAGTGTTTGAAAGTACAGATTACTAGATATTATACAGGCTAGCCGAGTTTTAAATAATGAAAACCATTTGTCAGCTTTTCCCCCTAGGATCGCCACAAGTCCTACCTATACCGACCAATCAATAGTATAACAATATGACAAATAAGGAAAAATAAAGGTTTTTTTTCATGACGTAAACTTCTGACTGTTGGCCATTAGTGGCTGAGTTGAATTTTTGAGCCATTAAGCCTTCAACTCTGTGGATTTGCTTTGTCAGTTTGTCAGCTATTGCCATCTAGATTTTTAATGATTTCCGTATCTCGGTTAGCCTGTATAGTATCAAGTATAGTGACTAGATAATTATTCTAGTCACTATAGTATCAAGTAAGCCGTGGTGAAAGTAAGTAATGATTTTTTTTATCTTTGTATTTGTAACTACTAGAAAAACTATTTTTGATAGTTTAAAAATGTTGATAATTTAAAACTAAAATTAATTTTTAGAGAATTGATTTATCAAAGCTTCCTGTTTGTATTAAATCAGAAATTTATAAGGAAGAGTGGCATATTGAGAATTACTTAAATAAGAAATTCAGACTTAAGATGAATACACGTTTAAGGTATGTTGAGAATCTGTAAATAGTAAGTAGCTGCTTTTTTATACTTTCTTTCGCAAAATTATGTACACATTTTGTCCTTCACATGGGGCTTTGAGGGTCTTGGGAGTTAAGAGAGGAATATGGTTGGTGAATGGTTGAGATTAGATGACTATGCATAAGAATTAAGTCAATTTTCACGATTTAACATATTTTTTAAAACCTATTTCCCCATTTTCTCTAAGATACCATCCTTATAGGAAACGCAACATCAAATTTCCTTTTTCTATGGTTGTACCCAATTTTTATTACATTTCCAAAAGAGCACTGACCGCTATACTCGACAGCAACGTTTCTTGAACCCATAGTACGTCACAAATGCGGAAGGAAAAATCGGTAAATACAAAGCCTGTTGGGTTGCTAGGAGGAGTTTCGGTGCGCAAATCGTGATTGAAAAGCACAATATGTACATGGGTTTAACAAAAAAATCCTATTTTTAAATTCACGTTCTTCAATTTATTCAAAATTCAGACACCGCGATGGGAACTATTTTGTTTGTTAGTGACGTCATAGGGTCAACTTAAGTTGCTGTCTAGTATAGTGGCATTTTCCTAGAATATTATACAAAAATTTGCAATAAAATGCGTAAAAAAATGCAATAATAAAATGAAAAATATCGTAAAACGGGATAAATCGTAACACTTTTCAAATTTCAACTTAAAAATAAGGCACAAAATATATTTTTTGTTGAAAGTTGTTTTTTTGTTGGGGATATTCGGTCTTGTTATCTTCTTTCAATTTTGAGCAAAAATAAAATGTTTTATGAAAGCCCGGTGGCGTAGAGGAAGCGCTTTGCGCTCCCACACCACAAGCCCGGGGGCGTATTTCCAATCCCGCACGTGGAGGAAGCCGCCAGAGGCAGCACTAGCGCGGAAGTGTGACGTTCGGTGGAGGAGCCAATAAGAATTGAAGACTGTAGGTTTGCATTTGTTTATGTTCTTAGGCGACTTGGCGCTCAATACGAATCTGCGTTCTTATGAATCTTTCTTTCATCGTTTTTATAACTTAAGCACGATGGAGGAAAATTTGTCTTTTATTTTAAAAGATATGCCAAAAGATTTCAATTTGGTCTTTGATAAGAAGACCAATAAAACAATATTCTATGCATCAGAGGCTCAATCAAGAATTAGGAAGAGGTGAAAAGGTTCATGGATGTTATGCACATTACTAAAGTTAAAAAATAATAATTACATTAAATTACCTTTAGTTGCCCTTTTAAATCCTTGTTTATTATTTTTTGTTCGCCCCCTTATAAAAAGAATACCGTAAAACCTCTTTCAAAGACTTATCGCCAAAACCGCAAATGGAGCGATAAAGAGCCTAAAGCATCAAACCGTATTTGCGCCAAATTCTCCGGATCCTCTTTGAGCGCTAGTGCTGCCTCTGGCGGCTTCCTCCACGTGCGCGATTGGAAATACGCAGCCCGGGGTTCAAATCCCGGTCCACGGGCAAGCCAGACTCAGCCCTTCATCCCTCCGGGGTCGATAAAATGAGTACCAAGGTTACTTGGGGAAATCAAGAGGGGGTTAGCATCAAGCTAGCCACCCCTCAGCTGACTGTGACTTTCAAGTCACACGTTCTGTAACAGTTCAGCTCATGGCCTCACCCAGCGAGGATAGTTATACTGGAGTTTGAAGGTCCAACGACCTAGGTACTCCCTCAAATACCCCCCTTGATTTTAAAATGTTTTATAAAAATGTCCATCTTTTCTTTATTACAATGGTGCTTTGATTTACCGCACAGATAGGGGTAAATTTAAAATCCATGGAGGATCCAAAAATGTTAAGACATTTTTGGTAGCAGCTAAAAGTTCAAAAGTGATCAGATTTGCTCAATTTTACGGTTTATCATTATGCCATTCATATCGCTAGGAATCATTAATGTAATATTAAAAGTATAACCACCTTTTGACGCACTTGCTTGAGTTGGTCTATTTCCCCCCCCCCCAAATTTTCAGAGGAGTATATGAAGAAAGTATAGAAAAGTAATTGAAAATATCAACCAATAAAAGAAAGACTACGAATATTTGAATTATAAATTCTAATATAGAATGGAACCGAGTTTTTGAGTCAGTTTTAATAATATCTGGTATTTTAAAGTAACTATAAGGTACTACAGAGTGATAAAATTTTTTTATATTCAAGATGCAAATGCAACCCCGACAGACACAACCCAAAATCAGAATGGAAAAAGCATATGTCTAGAAATGATACCTGGATTAAGGAATTTCAATGTAATGAGTAAGTTTTTAGATTTTGAATAGCCAAATGACAAGAAGTATGAAGCATAAATTTCATGATTTAAATCTGATTTTTGTGCTTATTCCTAATGCCCCTCTCCTCTCCTTTCTTTCCTTCCCTAATTCCCCTTTAATTCCTAATGCTTATTCCCCTTTCTCTTATAAAATATTTTTTTATTATGTTTTTCATAAAAGTACTTAAATAACTAAAATGAGCTCATTTACACACTGAAACCAATTTCACTCCCTATGAGGCTCCTCTTGGTGCATTTACCCTTGTGCGGGTAGCAACAAGAATAGCTCAACGGAACATTCATAAATAATTCGGCTTTGTAGTACTATTAAATCTTCCCTGGTAATTGCTTTCCATCTTTATATTGTCCTGATGAGATTGGTGACTAAGTGCATTACTCACAGCTCCTAATTTTTAAGGTAAGGGAGTTGTGAATGACAAAAGCTATGAAAAATGCTCAAATTTGAAAATAACTTTGCAATTTGTGCCAAATCCTGACGTATATGATTTTTTTCGTTATCAGCACACCAAAATACATAGGAAATCGCTATACTCTGTGTAAATAGAATCGGCGGTTGACCTTGAGTTTTTTCTCAATGTATTTCTTCTGCGTTGCCATGGTAAAGAATGACGTGAAACCGCCTATTTTATTTACACAGACTTTAAAATTATTCAAACAGCTTTCAGTAAATGTCCCTGTGGGATCTTTCATATCTTTCATTTTTTATTTTCATTTCAAGAAGAAACGAAAATTTATTCACATTTTTCCCTTTCGATGATTCCTCGAAAATGAAAATCAAAGTGACACAGTGTGAATGGGCCTTAAGACCAGTCAGCTGTGCCTTCCATAGATTTAACATTAGTGAGGGTAACATTAGTGAAGGGTAAACGTTACACACAGTCGGGCAAATGAACAGATCCAACTTCACAACGTACATGTTCTTCTTATGGTGTTCTATAAAGAATGAGGTATCCCAATTTCTTATTTCGTATTCTGAAAGAGTCCATGCACAAACATTCAATGCCAAGCGGGCAGGGCCGCCGAGAGCCAAGTCGGGCCCCGGGTGCAAGGTTGAGAAGCGGGCCTCAAATGACATTCTCTTTTCGAGGTAGGGGGCGAAATTATCTGAAGTATACCTCCAGCCATGCATTCATAGGCTTAATGTAATTTTTAGAATATTTCTAGGCAAGATCTGAATTTCACTCAACTTAAAAGTATCGTTTTCTTGATAATACGATGAGTAACAAGTAATAAAGGGGGTCTGGGGGTCTTCCCCCAGAAAATTTTTGAAAATATGCCCTAGAAAACTGGGAATTTACTCATTTTTGGACCTTTATGTGAACAAATTAGTTTCCAAAATATTCAAAATGATACCCGTCTTAGTACTCAATATGAAAAGCTTTGGGTACCGGGCCCCCTACCGGCCCGGGGGTATCGTACCCCCTCGCCCCCCTCTCTCGTCAGGCCTGCAAGCGGGGATCCGAACCCTAAAGCCCCGGCTTCGTAGTGAGATATTCTAGCCACTTGGCCAGTACATCACCGTTTACGAAAACCTAAATGTTAATGGTACAAATTATTGTGAATTCTAAGTAATAGAGATTTCCTCTTTCCGATTCCTCTTTTTTCATCTTACTTCTTTAGTTATTAACAACGATATTAATTTCTCAGGCAGCAAAAGAAATCCAATTCTAAATGTTTTGAACTTCAAATGTGCAAGAAAGAGTATATTTATAATTATGGAAGAGACAGAAAAAATGAATACTACATAGACACTACTGAAGAATAGTAAGTTAGTTTTCCCTAATTTTTTTTTGTTAAATTTAGTTTATTTGAAAAAAGTTAAAGATGGACAGTGGCGGCTGGCGGGTTGTTCTAATGGGGGTTCACAAATATAATATGAAAATACAATTAGGTAAGAATTTCACGGCTACCAATTACAATAAATTATTACCTGCCATTAAAAAAAAAATATTGTTGGTTACGAAAGTAAAATTCACAGGTATAAGAAACCCCATCCAACGATAAGTACCATTTCTTTTAACTAAAGACAAAAATTGTCTTCTTAGTAGTTGAGTTTAGTTATGTTTTTTTTTTTTTTCGTACATTTGCTCTCTGATGAAAGCTGCTTCGTCCTCGAAGAAACATATGTTTCTTCTACTATTTGGTGTAGAAATTTTCTATGGCTTTTACGTTGGATATTATCTTCTTAGTATATTCACATACACAAGTATGCCGATTTGCCATGAACATTTAGTTCAAATAACCTTTAGAAATCTCTGATTTTGTCGCTCAAGTTGTTACTATGGCAAGAACTATTATTTTTCACAAGGGTAATAATGCATTGATAGTCGTAATGCATTTAAATCTCTCAAATTTTTTGTAATAACAATTTCTTTGTGACGATTTGAATAGAAGATAGTGTAGAAGTTTAACCTGAATAGGGTTCAATTTAAAATAGTTTTTATAACCTTTTCATTCATTTTATTTACTTATTCCATTTCACAGAGGAGGGTTCATAAACTCCTGTGTTGCTATGGTCTAGCCGCCACTGAGGATGAATAAACTTCTAAATTTTTAACTTTTTTAAAGTTGTTATTGCCCAATACGTAAGGGACTTCAGTGTAGCTCTGGTCCTTGTCTTCCCTCAACCGAGATCTCTCCGTTTGATAAGGTTCTTTCCTATCGATGCATGGATTTAGTAAGTATACTCTAGTATATTATATTCACTTTAGGGTCATTCCACGTCAAATCAGCACAATTTTAGCTTTACCATCATCTTGGATTTTCATGAATTTTGGTACACATGTTCTATTTTTTTATTATAAACAAACAAAAAGCTCCCCGTGAACCACAATGTATTGCACGGGGCTTACAGAAGTAAGTAATAAGAATAAGATCCTATTACAACAAAACAATACAAAATAAATTATTACAATAGACCATTGCTGAACCACATGTTCTACTGATATAAACTTGAAAAAATACAAACTTTCATGATAAAGTAATGAGTGGTTTGGAATTATTAACACTATAGAACCGACGGGATCCTCTCAGATTTATGTTTATGCGTATCATGCGTATACCCCAGGGGGCGCTATGTGGCCCTTCCCGTCTTTCTAGGTATATACGGTTCGATACATCCGCTCGTATTAGACTAAAATGAAAACGGTTAAGTATACGCTTAAAAAAACCAAATAATGAAAAGTCAGAAAACTGCAAGCCATTTGATTAATTATAGTTTTGAAATAGTTGAACCACAAACAGCGAGAAAACCCATACAGGTCCCTCTGTCGTTCTAGGGAGTGTTAATGTGCAAAGTGGTTAAAAGTTAGACAAAAATGGACCAACATGAGTTCTTTAAATTGCTCTAGAAGGTCTCCTAATTGGGTTATAGAGATGAAATCGGTGTCATTTTAAAGTATTCTCAATTTTCTTTTTAAATCCGTACAACATTTTATAGCATTAAAAAAATTATATTTTTTACAAAACAAAATTAAAGTTATTTCTATCAAATGTAACACTTGTAATTTCAAGTTATAAATATGAGTTAAAAAAATTAATTTTTTAATTTTTTATAAAATTTTTTAAATTTATCTTTTTGTAGGGGATAGGAAAGCTCAAACCTTGTGATATATCCCAATTGTTCCTACTGGAAATTCACGAGTACCTCACTAAAGATACAAATAAAACTAGAAAATTGAATAGTTATTTGAAGTAAGTTATTAACTTTAATGAAATTTTTCATCAAAATTTTGTGTTGAGAGTCTTTGGCATTAATTTTCCATAGTTTAACGTATTTTTAAAAGTCATATAAAGTTTAAGTTCCTAAGGGAGGGTCTTCGGATCATATTTTACAAAATGATGACTTTTTTATATTTAATCTACCTTTAGAACAAGGGTTTCCAACTTACGAGTAGGTACTCGAGGGCCGCAATCGAAAGCACAAGTCTATTGGCTGGCCGCAAAGGCCGAGTCTATTACCTCCTTCGAAATTTCAAACTTCCATTGTTTACCATAGTGAAAAGATGAAAACTACCCCTTAACCTAAGAGGTAAATGAGGGGGGGGGTTCTGGAGTCCTCTCCCAAACATTTTTTCAAATTTATCATACTAAAAAGTGTTCTGAAGATACTTTTGGGGAGTTTTCAGGGGGCTTCGCGGGCCACACAAAATGACCCCATGGGCCGCCAGTTGGAAATCCTTGATTTAAAAGAAGAAAGGCCAAATCAATTTTTACTCGGGCTCACAGTGAAAAATTTCACATCAAGTGCCCTAATATTCAAATAATACCTGTAAGTATTCTAAAACATCACATATAAAATAAGCGATTAGAGAAATTTCTGGGTTTTTTTTCGATGTACCCTACTATATGGTTTTAGTATTATTATTTTCTTCGTTTCAAGATGCATTTGTGAAACTGACATAGATCCAAACAATTATATGAATGAAACATCTGACCCTACCGATCCAACAAAATTGATTCGAAGATTTTCATGTCCCAGGTAAGATTATTTTATAACTGAGATCTGAATGTGTGGAGTAATTTTAAAGACCCCGCTTGAGTTTGATGTTGATGAATTGCTTCTTGAAATATTTTATGGAAAATTGATCATACATTGAATTTTCCAGGCGTTTTCAGCCTTTGGCAAATGCATCCTGCGTAGATTATGCAATTTGCCAAATGGGTTATGTCACAGATATCGGCAAGGAAGACCCTCATATGAACCACACAATAATAGTTATGACATAGTAGGTTGCTCTTCATACCTTTCTAAATGGTCATCAGTGTCCGGTAACAAAAAAGGAAACAAATTTGCAAGTTTCTTTGATATTTAATTAAATTTTGTCTTTGTTTGACTAAAATAGTCCGCAAAATTACATGATAACACTGAAAAACTTATGTAATATAACTAGCTGAAAGTGTGTATGTAACAAAAAAAGTGTTATTTTTACACGTTAATTATCCCCTCGAATATTTAAAATATTTTCATGCCAACTATTGAATAAGTAATAATTCAGCCTACCAATTGAAAACTTTTAAAAATAACTTTCACATCTAAAGGCGTTGATTGGATTTGGAAACTTACTTTGTATGAATTTAGTAGATGTAGTAATAATTGTTTTTTCATTGAAGTTGCAGGTGTGAGAAAGATCGCATAAGCGCTCACGTCGGAATGTTTGGAAAACTGAAAATATATCGATGTATACCGCCAGTAAGTTTTGCTATAAGAGGAATTAGAAGTTCAAATTACTGAACCTGTATTTTTTAAGTTATTTTTCATTTATAAAATGTATCTGAGAATTACGCAATATTAAATTCTTTCGGTTAACTGAGAAAACATTCAAATTACATTTTCTTAATTACTAGAATTCATTAAAGGAGGTACTTATAGGAGGTATTTATAGGAGGTTATAAATATTGAAGAGCAAATACTTATAACTGTGAAGATTTTTTTCCGCGTTAATTTTAGTAGGAATTAGGTAGGTAGGTTAAGAAAGCGGCATGTTTATGAAAGTTGATCTCATAGGATTAGCATTGACGTCAAGATCAAAGATATATAATTTTCACATACGAGGACAGAAACTAACATTCATGCCAAATGGTAGGTAATTCGAACACCAGACGTACGGCTTCGCAGTCGATGAGGGATCCTCATCGTGGAATCTCATAATCGCATAGCAAATCGGAGGAGTGAAGGGTGAAACGGCAATTTACACTTATCATTTTGAATGATTCCTAAAAAATAAAGATTTTAAGCCTTTCCGGATGGTGTCGCTTCCGGCGGAAAGAATGGCAAGGCTGGGCGTTTGTCCTCGTAGCAAACTTCTCGTCAAGCCCCCGGACACAATCAGGACCTGACGCGTCGGCTGCCCCGGACGCTCCTATACCTACGCACGGACGCGGTAGCATTAAAACCATCACTTACTTTCTGCTTACTTTTGTCCGGATACGGGTGATGCCTTTATGTTGCCATGCGACGCATCATCGAGCATGAATGCAGAATTGCTGGCATTGGACGCCGCTCTTGAATACTGCAAATCCATTGACACCCACAACATCTGTATACTCACTGACTCGAGGGCATCCATCCAGGCCTTTCAGTCCCCAAGTCCCACAGAATACTATTTTCGAACTAGAGAAATTTTGCAGAAGTTGAAAATTTTGAGTGATTTAGATAGGAATGTGGTACTTCAGTGGATTCCCAGCCACTGCGGGATCGATGGGAATGAGACTGCCGACTCCATGGCTAATAAGGCTTGTGGTATGGGCCCTGTCCCGCTCCGTCGTTACACATTGGGACAGTGTAAGGCTGCTATTAGAAAATCTTTAGACGAGTCCTGGATACAGAGATGGAAGGACTGCACCACTGGACGGGAGTACTTCAGTATCCAAAGCTCCCCAAATGACCCAAAGATCTTCAAGGATATGCCCCGTTCTGTGGCATCGTTTGCAGCACGGGCGCGTATGGGTCACATAGTGACCAACAAATACCTTCATAGATTCTGCTTGGCAGCCAGCCCTCTTTGTGAGATGTGCGGCAGGGAGGAGGAAACTTTGGAGCACATACTCCTACTTTGCACTTCCCCCTTGCCCGCCAGAGCGTCCTTTTGCTCTAAACTGGCTGGCCAGTCCATGAGGGACATCCTTAGGGATAGACGTTGGTGGCCATTGGCCACTAGGGCCTATCAGGGACACCGAGCTATCGAGGCAAACAGCCTCGGATGCTCGTAATAAGAAGTAAGTAAAAAATAAAGACCGAAGGTATAAAATCTAAATGACTCTTAATCTGTTAAACCTCGATTTCAATTGTTCATTTTGCAAACACAGCTTCACAGGAGTGAATCCCTCAGGATGAACAGTAAAAGTGAAACAGAACAAATGTTACGTTACGGTCAAAGCCCGAAGTCCGACCACTTCGCGTATTACCAGCCAGTTCGCGAAGTGGCCGGGCTTTGGCCGTAACATAAATAACAGACAACTTAAAATTACCTACGATAGAGTCAGAAACAGACTCTTGTTACACTATACGTTTGTATCCCACTTCCTTTTGGTCTTCTGTTCCCTTGTCTACACCTCCTTAAATTTAGGCAACAACCTTTTTGAAACAACCTGCGTTAAAAAATAAAAGAAAAAGTAAAGAAAAAAAAATTTCACAACAAAATAGCTAAAATTTTCCTTAAAGATTCAATACAACATAAAGATTTAGGGCAAATATAGAAATTATCAAGGATGTGAATGTTTTTTGCCTACCTTTTAACTTTAACTTTCTCGGTTAAATTTCACTATTAAAAATATTGGGGTGTACCACAACTAAATATTAAATTTGGGCATAGTTATTTTTATTACGGTAAGATAATTCTGGACCTACGAAATGACCAAATTTATATTCTCTTCTTCTAAAAATTTAGTATAACGAGTATGAGATTTCTCTTCTTTTAGTATATAAATTTCCATAACCCGTTCGTTTTTTTCTCTGAGGAATAAATAATTCACCAGTTTAAAATAAGAGATTGAATTTTTTTAACAATCTTTTCAGATCACTAATCCGTCGAAGGTGTGCAAACGTGAAATCCATAGAGTGGATATCGAGTCATATCGTTTACCGGATACTGAGAAAGAATCCGTAGCGGATTCATCCTCAGAGTCTTTAAAGAGAAACATATTATTATACATCCCAAGTCTTATCCCAAGTCTCCGAGTCTTTAAGGAGAAACGTGTTACTAAACATTCCAGATTGAATACATTTGTAAGGTGAGTACTCTTTTTTTTTTTTTCAAATAATAAAACCTGCACACAGCACAGTTAGATTCCTAGCTTTAAGTACATAAAAATTGCCTTACTTTCGGGATTGTTCTCTTCTATGGTTCTATGTTATAAATAACAAAATGTTTTTATACTTCAATTTTCTCTGTAGTTTTTTATAAATCTTTTTAATTGAAAGAAAATACTACTTTTGGCCCTTTAATCTTACATAACTCCAGTTTTATTTGACCGAGAAAAATATATCACCCATCGTTTAACAGGAATTTTACAATGTTTAATTAGATGTACCATTTGACTATGTCCAGAAAAAAATAATTTTCATGATTTTTTTATAATTTAAAAAAAACAATGTTGGTTGTCCTTCATTGTTATTGAAAATTGTAAATATTTTTTGTAATATTATAATGTATAAATTCTGAAAATTATAGAATGAGAAATCTATGGGATCAGGAGTTGTAACAAAAAGAGTTGTTTTAAATACACTTTGTAGGTTAAAATATCTGAGACAAAAGATATGGAGTACTAACCAAATATATTATAAGCAGCATTATTTATTATTTTTAAGAAAATTTTTAACTAAAGATTCGTACATTTAAAAAGTAAGTGCAAAAATTACAAATTATTTAAAATATATTCAAAAATAGTTATTGAATGTTTTTTTCTAATTTGTATGTTGATAAAATCATTTGAGGAGAAACCCAAATATACAGGGTGAACCAAAAATCCTGCCCCCATTATGAAATTCAATAACAATAAAATAAAAAAAAAACACGCGGTTTGTTGACCCTTAATGCTCTGAAATACAGGTTACCAAAATTACTTTTTTTGCTTTTTAGTAGTAAGTAGCCATTTTAAGTAGCCATTAGCCATCTAAAAAAGTAGCCCTTTTTCAGCATCCCTGAGGGTGGTGAACCATGCAACAAAAGGGCTAATTAAGTTAATACTAAGTACAAACCCCCCCCCCTCAAACTGTGGTTGACCCTCAATGCAGGGGTCCACAAGGGCTCAAATGTGGCATTTTATTTTCACTTTCCGCAACAAAGTTTGGCAAACCCTTCCAGGTTGCATTGAAGGTCAACCATGAAATTTAGAAAATAATTTGATTTAGCTACCTAAGGGCATGTTGTTATCACAAGAATTACTTCGGTTGACCCTCAATGCACTGAGAAAATGGAGTAGTACAAAAATATATCAATTCGAGAAAATATATTTTTTTTTTGGGGGGGGGCAAAAAACAAATAGGGATATTCTAAAATCATTAGAAGAAACCACCATATAAATTTCAGTAAAATAAAAATGATCACTAAACTGACTCTCGCATTTCTGACCGCATTTTATAAAATCTGCCTTTCTCTTAATTCTCTTCTAATGTTCTTTAAAATTCTTAGTCACATTTAAGAGCCTTTTTACCTCTCAAAATAGGCATTTTACTAAGCTTATGTAAACAAGGCTTAATACCTGATATCTTTGATATCAAGGGGATTATTTTAACAGAAGAATAGGGGATTCTTGCAAAGAAACAACATGCATCTTTACAGTCAATCTCTGTAAAAATCCTAACCGTAATTTTTTTTTGTTGAAGGTGTCGATGCTTAGGGGAAAGCATTGTAGGGAATGTAGAAGCTGACCCCAACTTTAACAGAAGCATCATTACAGAAAATCTTTGCAAAATGTAAGATATGGAGGGTTCAGAATAGAAGTGAACCAAGTCCACTTTAGCTACTTTTGAGCTACAGAGGTTTAAAGTTCAAGCTACATAGGAAAATTAATGTTATCAGTTTTTAAAATTAACCTTTTTTTTGCGGATATTATCAGAACTAGGACTTGGTTCTTTATTGCACTGAAATTTTACATAGTTGGAGCATGTTATAGCGTTGCCAACTCAAAAATGACAAAAAGTGGTCTTGGTCCACTTTTATTCTAAGCCCTCCATATGTCTTAAGGATTTTTCTTTCATATATGTGTAGGTTATCTCCTTAGTGCTTTTAACGTTATAATATGTAAAGGGTGTCCATAATTTAACTACCCTATTTTAAATTTTATACTAACGAAACTATTGGTCCAAAAAGGTAAAATTTTGTAAAGGTTATTTTATAATGATGGAAGTTTATGTAACGTTATAAGAAAAATATGGATGTTATAAAAAAAACTTAAGTTTGGTCTCTGGACTACACTATTATTTTACGAGTATATATGTAATGATTTTCATAATTATAAATTAGTAGGGTAAAATGAGGTAAGTATAATTTCGAATTTGTTTATTAACTTTGATTCATTAGCCTTTAAACCATATGTAGCTTATATTGAAATTAATATATTTATTTTCAAATAATGATTATTAACATTATTTTTTGAAATTTAATTACCAATTTCAAAAACTAATTAAAAAACGTTTGCTTGAAAACTTATTACAGTGGACAGAACCCGCTACCTTTTATTGTGAGCTTATAATTCGAACACATCTACCTCTTTTACAATTTAACAAAAAAAAAGTCACGCCAAATACAATTTTGATAAACCGCCAAAATCAAAGACTTCTATTTAGATTAGCATTCGCTGAGAGAAATCTTTCGCCTTGAAAAAGATCTCAATCTTTTAAAGATCTCCTAATTTCCTATTCATCCTTAAAATTTCATTTCATTGGGGTCTGTTTATGAACCCAGGAAAATGAAAACTTGGTTTTGTGGGATGCTCTTTCCTAAATCTCGTAATATTTGATGGTCTCCTTAGGAAATAAATTGTGTTTCGTTTAACATGAAGACGACCCCCTAAGGTTTCACATGTTAAAGAATACTTCAATTCATGAAAAATTACACCGTATTTGTTTATTCATAACCCGTGTGGTTTGCCAGAAATACAATAAAAGGAATCAAAGATGGAAAAAGGATAAAAATAATAAAAGTTAAAAAATGAGTAATTTTTTAATATCAACCCATTATTAAGCACCTATATTATCTAGAAAAAATGTGTTCAAAACCTGTCCATCGTAAAGTGGTTGTATTAGCTAGAGCTCAGTTTGCGTCGTGTCTTTTCCATCTGACCATATCGGGTTGTGGCCCTTTTAAAAAAACAACCACAACGCCGTTCTGAGCATTTTCGACGACCACAACCCGAAAATTTTGTCTTTTGGCCGTTTTGCAAATGGAACGTGTTGTGATCTTTTTTTTTCGCACAATGAGCGATTTCGGTTTTTAAGACCAACATATTATACAATGATTAAACATTAAAAGTAAACATAGCTTTTAAAATGCAAAATATTTTTTCTGTGTTTTTTCATTTTTAATCGTGTCTGTCCACTGCATTAGATCTATAGAACACAAACCATCAGAAGCCGAAGGACTGTCATATTGCACGAGAAAAGAAACGTGTAGGACGCAGGTGTTTGTAAGCAAAGGTTCAGAAAATCCTGATGAAACATTCACATCAAGATCTGATAAACTGTAAGTTCTTCTGATTTTTACAAGAAACTTAAAATTTTGCTGAAAACCTTTGTTATATAGGATATTATAACAAGTCCTATCCTATGTGATTCTGACTCATCTAGGTGTCTACTATCCCCCCTAGAAGTGTGACCCAACATTTATGGGACACCCTGTTGTATATGTAAGGGAATTTTCGTTGTATAACCACCAAAATTTTACTGGAAATTCAGTACCTTATTTAGAAAATAGAGCAATCATCGAAATAAATACAAGTACATTCAAAAATATTTTACAGTTGAATAGTTACTTATTCCCTTTTTCAACCTTATGAAACTTCAACTGAAGAAAAACCATTTAAATTATAACCATTAAAAACCATTTAAATTATATTTCTGCTTAGTACACAATACAGAAGTGAGAAAAAGAAAGATTAAGACACATAAAATTCAAAATTGTTTTAGAACTGACTGAATCATTTAAGGCAGTATCAATGGAGTAAGGGAATACGAATGTAGTCAATCATTCCCTAGATAAAAAAAAAACACTTTTAAATTAAAAGCAAATTTTATTTTGGCTTAGTTTATAGCCTTAAAGGAATAAGAAAAGAGAGACGAATTAACTTTAATTCTAAATTAAATTTTAAAAAAATACAGTGAATGGACTTTGATTTCACAAATTCAAGGGGCTTTTAAAATGATTTCTTAATCGACCAATAGTGGTTTCGGAACATATTTTCTTGTAAAAAAAATCTTCTTCACAAGTCAAAACCTGATAATATTACCTGGTAACATTACCTTATCATCATGATCAACATCATTTATCTCAACATTATCGTAGCTTTTATATTTGAATACTTTTCCTTTTAGTTGCATATGCACTTTCCCAAGAGCTTGTCTAGAAGTAGAAAGACTTTCTAAAACTGCAGCGGTAGATCGATGCGTTGTTTCCAAAGTAAGTAGAAGTGAGAGTCAGTGATTTTTGGTTTAGTTCTATTAAAATTGTAATATTATAAGTGGTTTTTCCTTTGTAGAATTTAACACAAAAACTATACGTTTGCGGCCCCAATCAGTTGTATAAAGATGTTTTGTATTTAAACAGAACTACATCAAAAGGGGAAGTGCAACCAGCTCGAATGAACACGTTTTTGATGTAAGTTTAAATATTTATATTCAAGCAAAATTTATAAACCCTACAAACAAAACACTCAGACCCTTCTAATGAAAAACTTATCAATAGAAAACATTTTTGCACTTTCCAAATTAACTACTAATTACTTTTATAGACTTATAGTTATAGATCTTAGGGAACGTACCCATACTACGTGACCTGTTTAGGAGGGGGGAGGGGGATCTTCAAAATACCACTCTTGGTCACAGGGGGAAGGGGGGGGCTTAGGGTTTCGTCACGTAGTCAAAAAATAAAGAATAAAGACCTGTTTTTGTACATTATTGTTACAATAACTTTTACATAAGTTTTTTACTTTTTGATAGTATATTTTCCACTTGTATGCACGTACTCTTGGCGGCACGAGGCAAGCGCTGTATTAATAAAGACAAATTTAGCCAAATTAACTTTTTTTAACTTTCTGTTTGCTAAAAATGATGGAAAACCGTATTTAAGAACTACTACGTGAAAACAAGAGGGGGAGGACATGCTAATATCTCCGTGAATATTCACGATATTTTCATGAATTTTTTTTTCAGTGAGTTACTTATAACAGTGGCAACAATACTCTCAATGAGGAGTTTGCTCTATCTCCTTTAGTTTTTTAATTAATTTTTAAACATTTTTATTTCGCCGCTAAGGGCGCTGTAAGTCCTTTTAATGGGTTCTAGAGGTTCACTTACCTATGGGTAGACCTTACTTGCAGGACCCTAAGAGACGTTGGTTCCGAATAAAAGCCGTGAAACGGATTTTTGAAACATCCTGTATATATTTTAGTGTCCCATTTTCGTTTTTTTTTTATTTAAGGTGTGAATGTGAACTGACTGTTAATGAGAAGTATGTAGAGAATAAGACAATTTCCAAGGACATCAGAGATGAAAATGTATTTTTTGAGTCACATTATTGCCCTCGGTAAGAAATATGCTTCTCTTTCATTTACATCCCATTAGAACAGCGGTTCCCAAACTGTGCTTCGCGAAGAAATTTGAAATAATTCTTGAATAAAACACTCATGAATTGCAGTACAATCTCTAGAGACTTAGGTGTACGGTAGTATTGTACCCTCGTTTTGTTTTTTCCCCGGTTCTATTCTTTTTAATTCTTAGGATTCGATCAAAATTTACTTTTACTCTTACTTCTTTACTTACTTTTTTACTCTTACTCTTACTTTTACTCTTCTTGTAAAGTAACTAATAAAAATAGGGTTCTTTTTCTGCCTTTGAAGAAAATTAAAGTGTTTTATTCAGGGCCGTATCCAAGGGGAGTTTAGGCGTTCAAAAACCCTCTCCCCGAAAATTTGATATCAACTTTTATGCTGTTTTTCCCTTGAAAATTCTGCCATATACGTATATAGTCCAGTCAAATAGTATTTATTTTGGGAAAAACTTGGGGTAGAAGATATTTTTCGCTTTCTGTATGTATTTTGGTATGAGGATTGCCAACCAAATTTCGTGACGGAACATTGTGAAAATTCGAAAAAATGGCGAAAATTCGTCCCTTTTTTTCGTTTTCTGCCCCTAGAACATTACCTCTGCGCTTCTGAGCTAAACAGTCAATACAAAAAATAAAGAACACTAACCAATCTACAAAAAAGTCAATTGAAACTTTTCTCTCAGACGCGTAGTTTCGCCGATAGAGCACGTTGAAAAAGGGACTATTTTCGTTCGATTGGAAGGAAATCCAAAAAATGTCAATAATATCGCCAAAAAGCCGCATTTTTTGGAACAAATTACAATAAAAACTGCTTTAATAATATTCTTCATCAAATCAACCATCTAATAACTCCAATGATGATTAACTAAATGCATTTTCGTTCCGAGATTTCTCTTACGAACGAAAGTTCTGTAGGAGATTGTAGTATTTCGATAACTATGTTGCTTCTTCGAGATTACATACAAAAGTGTTCTTTTGACTGTTTTATAAGTTTTTGGGGATGCTGAATCCGAATCTGACGTTTGCCAAGAAAATTTCATGACGGAACTTTGTGAAAATTCGAAAAAATGGCAAAAATTCGCCCTTTTTTTTCGTTTTCTGCCCCTAGAACGTAACATTTGTACTTCTGAGAAAAACAGTCAATACAAAAATAAGGAACACAAACCAAGCAACAAAAAGGGCAATTGAAACTTTTCTCTCAGATGAAGGGCTTAGACGCTAGAGAACACTTATTATTGGGAAGTTTTTGTTCGATTGGCGGGAAAATCCAAAAAATGTCACTCGTATCACCGAAAAGTGGCCTGTTTTGAAACAGGAAACTATTATAACTACTTCAATGATGTGCTAAGTACATGCAATTAATCTTCTTCATACACCAATGATAATTAATTAAATGCACGATTAATTAATGTTGAGCTATTTTATGCTAATTTCAATAAATCCAGAAAAATATCTTCTACCCCAAATTTTTCCCAAAATGACCTTATTTGAGCACAATTTGACTGGACTAATAAGGAACATTCCTCTTCAAAGTGGATCCCAAAGGGTCTCAAAATGGACTAAAACACTACTTTTAAGCACGGACGTAGCTATAGCTTTTACAAGGGGGGGGTCCAAGAAACTTCATTCAGTGGAGACTGAAAGTGTAGCTAAAATAGGGTTTTCCAACTGGCGGGGCGTATGCTGCCTGTGAAGCTCCCTGAAAACCCCCTAAAAAGTAGCTTTAGACGACTTTTTAACATAGTAAAATTTAAAAATTTTTGGAGGAGGACCCCTGAAAACCCCCCATTACATTAAGGAGTAGCTTCAGTCGGTCGTTTTCTATGGAGAAAAAGTAAAAGTTTGAGGTTTCGAAAGGGAGGTTGTATACCTTGAAATTCCCCCTGAGCGTAGCAAGGGGTTATAAAGGCTTAGATTAACCTTTATCGCGAGGAGGGACAAAAAAGAGTATGTGACATGTATAAGTTCAACTTTTTGACTGGGGGGGGGCAATACCTATAAGACTTTAGGACCTTAGGGAGCCGTTACTTGACTGTTTCGAAGGGGTTCTGGCGCCCCAAATGTTTCTAACAGTTTTCCCTTTTCGAGGGAAATGTAGGCCAAATGTGAATTTTTGCGGTTAGTACATGCTCTCAAGCAAAAAAGGGGGGGGCTGGGGGTCCTCCCCCAGAAAATGTTGTGAAATTTTATCCGAAAAAGTTGTATTTTCACGCATTTTTTGGATACTTGGGACAGGAACCTTTCTGTTTGGCTGACATATAAGGTTTGGGATAAGGGGGGGAGTCTGGAACCCCTAACCTCCCCTTATGTACGTCCATGCTTTTAAGGTTAAAGTATCGAAAGAGTTTTCTGTGGGAGGACCCCCAACCCCCCTTGAAATTTCGCGTCTATTACTTTTTTTACCCTTCAATTATTTTTATGTGTTTGTTATTTTTTCATTTTGGGAAAATTGCTAAGAATACAGCAATAGTATAAAAAAAAAGAAAACTTTCTTTTCTCCACTTCTTTTTCAGTATGGGAGTGCAGGTCAGGTTCTTCCATGATATTTTGTTTCAGTAATAGTCAAATAGTGAAAAGCTTGCGACCCCCTAACCTATACCGATTCTTGTTCGTCTTGATGTACCCTACCTCCCCTAGAAGTTATGAAATACTGATCTGAATCACCCTGTATAGACTATTTTCCTTGTCTTTTAGGCATCGCCGTTCAGTTGCCATCGTCAGATGTGTCGATTACGCTGTGTGCAGAAAAAGTACTTATACATCTTACGGTGAATATATCGACCTTGAATGGAAATATTTGAACCATACGATTTTACAGTACGTCGTAAAACCCTTTTACTTTATTACATCCAATCAGGCGATAAAGAAAAATTTTATGGATATAGCTCTTATTTCAGTTGTAAATGTGATGGATTACGAAAGTGTGTTTCGGCCGGAAAAGAACACTCCCTAGATCCGATGACAACTATTGATATCTATAGATGTATACCGGTGAGAGTTTCTGCTGTTTGGAAAGTTATGAAGTTCTGTTCAATCAGTTTCAAAATTTTGGCTGTAAGCCACCCTATAAAGTAAGAAACTAAAGGGGTAAAATGGGGACACATTGAAAAATGAGGCCTAAATAATACATTCATTATATTAATACATAGCAAGTGTATGAAAAAGTTGCCTTTTACTGCATGTCCTTCTTCACACATCTTTTCGTATAAAAATATTCATATTATTAAGTATGAAGTTTCTTTGCAGAACCATAAACCAAATGATAACCAGTGTACTGATGATCGACAATTTCTTGTTACGGTTTTCCGCTCTCTACCTGGGGGTACAAACGACAAGCTGAACACCTTCTTAAAGTAAGTTTTCTTTCATGTTTAAGGATCCATCACAAAAGCATTTAGCTAATACGTGGTTCTTTTTTATACTTATTTTGTTCGAACAAAAAATACTTTCTAATTAAGCTATTACTTAGTTTTAAAGATTTTGTTTTTGAATCAGAAATTAAAAACATCTCTAAAAAAGACACAAATTACAATAGTAAGATCGTAAGGGGCAACAAAAACACTTCATAATCATTATTCTTAGAAGGCTGAATGGGTGTCTGCTGGATTCAAAAAGGATTTTTTTTTATTAAAAATACATTCTTTCTCCGCAGTTTTGAGACAAAAAAGGTCTGATTGGGTATCTTCCTCATAAAAAGTTTGCATAGAGAGCTTAAAGTAGTATTAAACTCATTTATGGCCTTTCGGGCTTCCTGTTTAATTACTGTAGCACTCTGTCCCTTCCTCACATTTAAGGGGGTGAATTCGGGATAAATAACCCTGAAACGGGAAGTTTCCGTTAAGATCATAGGAAGTCTAAAACTACCCAAAACCCAAAAAATACAGTATGAAAATACGAAAAAATGCATATTTCTTCGAAAATCATTCAGTTACAGTGCGGGGACCGCCCCACTTAATCCAAAAACGTTATCAAAGCCCGTTAACTCTGGTACAGCTGTGCCGCTGAATCTGACGGTCGCTGAACGGCCGACGGGCTAATACATAAGTTAAGTATACCTTTAAGTATTAATTACATCCCCATGATACTTCAAAAATCTAGCTGTCTTGATTTCTAACATGAATTTTCATAATGCCTAATTTTGAAGGCTTGAATAAAATGTTTTAGAGTTAAGCAATACATATATTCAGATTTTAATTTCACTTTATGCCAAAAATACAATGATTTCATATGGGTTTGTTTTCAATATAGGTGCAAATGTAATCGTATAAATCGAGATAGTGCTCGTTACCTGGAACCCAGCAAGAAAAATGACTCCACAGTGCCTGACCAAACGATTTATAAGTTTGACTGTCCATAGTAAAAAGTTTTGATGTTTTCTATGTTATGGTTCATGTGATAAATCGGCCATTGTTTATAGTTTTTCGTAAAAAAATGGAAACAATTTCATTAACTCGGATTTTTAACAAATTTTAGCATGTTCTTAAGTAGGTAATTTATAAGTAAAAACCTTTATATTTAACTCGTTTATGTTCTTTTAGTTGTAGAGCTGGTTTTTAATTTTTTTCAAAGGAGCTAATTAGCTGGTAAACATTTTTTTTTTTTAATTTAATTTTTTCTAACAGATCTTCATAAAAGATCATCGGTGATTTTCACATCCGATCATAAGTTTTTTAAGTAAAACTAAGCAGTAGCTCAGCGCATGACGTCAGAGTTGCGGAACAGGTGGTTTAGAAAGGATCGTGCGGAATCGGAGAGGAATGCTGTTTCGTATTCCTAGCTCTTCCGCAACTGTGACATAACCCTAAGACACGCCCTATGTCGGTTTTTTAATGAGAATTAGAAATTCATAAATGTTTTAAAAAATCTGAAAAAAATTAAAAACTTTATTTAGATCCTCTGCTATGATGTGCAAAAGTGAAAAATCTTCAATTTGAAGAAGCGTTTAGCTCCCAATTGTATTAAAACTAATTTTTATAACTGATATTTAATTTTTTTTCCTCAAAATAAATGCAATATTGGTTAAGCTCTCAAAAATAACCTTATTACATATATATATATATATATATATATATATATATCATTGTTTTAGATTTTTTTTGGGGAAAAAGGTTGGCATTATTGATATTTTATATAAGACTAAAGAAAATTTTATATTTCTTTATAAATAAATATAAATGCATGTTCTATCTTTAGTGAAAATCCACCTACTTTATATGCTTGCAAGGAAAATGACGAATGCTTCATAGAAGAATATGATGTATATGGAAGAGAAAGAGTGGGAGAATTATTTTTATTAAATGAATATAGACTGTAAGTTAACGAACGCTTCATATCTTATTTTGAATTAGAAAAATTTAAAATTTATCTTCATGCCATTCTTATAATTACTATTAAATTGTTATCAGAAAAATTATATAAAAAAACCGGTATGTTTTCAGCGAGACTTAGCAGCTTAGTTCTTTAAGTAAAGTTCATAAAATATACCCTATAATTCATAGTTTTCGAAACAAAAATTTAACAGGAAAATGTATTACGATTAGTTTACAAGAAAGTACATAAACAACATGAATGTATATTTCTATTCACATATCGTACTTTTCGAAGAAGACTGACACGCACGCACACGCACACGCACACGCACACACACACACACACACACACACACACACACACACACAAATTGGGAAATTACAAACAATTGTTTTTATTTTTTTTTCTATTGTCAGATGCTTTTAGTGTCTGTGTATTTCTATTAATTTTTTGTTGCATATGAGTTCTTTTTACACTATTTCTCCCGATCGGTTTACAAGCGATTGATCTCTCTACTGTTTTATGAGCTCTATGAAATTGAGGTGTAAAACTAGCTTCACCATCGTATTGTACCTAAAGCCGTGATCTTAACTCGAAATATTTTTTATTCAAGCTGTAAGTGTGGTGAAGATCTATTGTGTATTAAAAACGAAACGGTTGGAATGAGGGACGTCCACCGATGTATACGAAAAGTAAGTAATTAACTGATTCTAATCACTTTCCCAGCTTTATAATACAGTTTGAATTCGTGGCTGGGAAATTGGATTGTCTAATTCAGATTCACATTTTTCAAAAATGAGTTATTATTTTTGATTCCTGGGGTATTTAGGGGTAAATGGACATTTTAGTGCAAAAAAAAACGTGCTTTTAAAGTTACTAAAGACGAGTTATATATCAGATTTAGTGCACAAACCAGTAATAAAAATTTTATTAATTAATTTTCTTTCCAGTATTGCAGTGTTGGTGAAGTATGCCGAATTGAGAAATATTCTGTGGATAAAGAACTTGAAGAGAGTATAAAACTGTATGTAACAATTGAAACGTAAATTATAATATATAGGTACATACAATTAAAACAAACAAAAAGTTTAATAAAAAAAATTAAATTCGCTATATCCCTCACTAAAAGTTAAAGTTATAAAAAAATCACACATTTATCAAATTCCAATAAATGGTTTTATCAAAGAAACACTATTTAAATCTCCTACTTACTTCACTTCAAAACACCCTTTTCAAATTCCTTAAAATATGTTTCTTAATTTCAGGTGCAAATGTGAAGGTGAGTGTGCCTACCGTAATTTTGACTCTATTATAACATCATTTTACAGTGGAAATGAAACCCATATCTACGATTGCAAGCCTTTTGATCCTTACGATACGTAAGGGAGCGACTTAGAGCTGGCGGAGACTAATATGACGATAAGGGGATTCAAAGACTTGTGTTGCTTTTTGTCAATAAATATTTTAATTTTTGCCTGTATATTTTGCCAAATCTTTATTAGCTTGTGAATCAGATGACTTCTCCCTAAAAATTAAGATTAGTTCAGTATTAAGATCATAAGAAGTCGATTTATTTGACAAATAAATCGACTTAACCTTACATAAGGCTACTGGTGAACACTGCCGTGATTGGAAGTTGAAAAGGGAAACAAGTTTTAAGCCAATCAGTGTTGTAGAAAAAGTTATATTCCAGGTTACCCTTAAGTCAAGATAGTGGTGAATACAGCTGTAAGAAACAAAAGTGAAAGTAAATTGAAATTGGTAACAGAAAACAAAAAATAAATCTTTTGTAATATTAATTTCTGTACTTAAAATATTTTTATGTAAGGAATATAAATTCTCCTAAATTCTTGGAAACTTAATTATTTATCTGAGAAAATTAAATAAAAGCCCAATACAAAACCATAAATAAGGATCATAGCCAAGGTGGGGTCCCCAGGTCCAGACCCTCCCCATTGGGCCTGATCTAACAATAATTTTAGGCCCTATTTTAGATGTTATGATTAATAGTGGGGTGTATATGGCCTCTTTAACTTTTTCGGCATGTTAAAGCTTTAAACTTTTTCGGGGGAAACCCCCGAAAGACTTGCGTATATAGGCACCTAAGGGGGGAGGGAGTTAGCTTTTTGTTTATTTTTCCTAACAAGGGGGAGGGGAGATATGAGTGATGCTTACGTAAGATGTTACAAACACCTAATTTTCGAAAATGTCTTGGTACATGCATAAATAATTTCCAAATTCAACCAATAATAAATTTTACAAAAAAATTTACATTTTTAGGTAAACAATTAGGTAAACATACTGTACAAAAAAGAACAAAAGGGGATCCGGTCAGTTTTCTTACGTAATTATGAGTTAGGGTTTGCTTATCTTTGCTGACAACGAGGGTATTTCCTGCGTTTTAGAAATACTTTGGAGATTAATTGCTATCGAGAAAAATTCATCAAGTCTATAGCACAGAGAAATATCCTAACAGAGGGTCCACGAGGCTATTTTCAAATGCGTTACTGATGCGAGGGCGCCACACTAGATTCTGGAACGTATGCCGGCCGCTTAAATCTCTTGCCAAATTAGAACTCAGCGCTTGCGCAAAAAGGTGTTTTCGATCTCCCATAGGCAGCTGACGAACGATTCAGACTGGATCCAGACGCTAGTGAGTTTAGTGCGATCCCAGCGCCACAATTCTCCCAACCTGTAACAAGATGTCATGATTTTCGATTTCCATTATGGCCTATGGCCGTGGACTCTCTGTTCTAGTACTCTGTGGTCTATAGATGTCTTGTTGAAAACTTGCAATTGATTTATGTTCCATGCTGGTGGAAACAGCTTTAATACAGCTCAACTTTGATATTTTCCCATCACTACAGGTTGATTATAAATTATGGTTTGTTTTGGTCTTCGTCCATTATCGGTGTCTTTTTGCTTGGTGTCTTGATATTTTGTCATTTTTCTATATTTCTTTTGTCTTTTTGCTGGGTGTTGGGGACAGATGCAGTTTTTTGCATTCAGAAACACCCCTCTGTTAAATTCCTGTCCCCCTGATGAAGAGGCTTGAGCGGAGTTTTGAATTTCTTTTCTTGATCTTTATATTTCTTACTCGCATATTTTCTATTTGCAGCTTTAGCACAACTTTTGGATTTATGTTCAGATTTTAAGTATAATTTAAAATTTTAAATTCTTGTGCCATGTGGTAGTAGTAGGTGAGATATAAGTAAGGAATGCCTTTTTCAATTGAAAAGCTTAATTAAATAAATTGGATAAATATTAATGTTTTTTTGCTTATGTTACAGTATCTTTCCAATCACTTCTGCTGTATTTGATAAGGTAGAAAATGTTTTTTAGGTATTAAAACACAGTTTTCTACAATGCGTTTACTATGGGAACAAACTCGGGCGCATTCGTACCTATAGCGTCCCTTTTTAGTGACGTTTTTTAATTTTGGTGTAAAAACCAAAATTTTAACGTGGGATTTTTTTCCCACTATTTTTCCAGTTGTTTTGGGGCTAAGCTTGTTCCAAATATTTAAGCGAAATAAAAATTCAGGCATTAATGGGTTAAAAAATACTTTATTAATCTAAAATATATATTTATTTAGCATTTAAAAGCTATGTCACAATCCACCTTCCAAACGTATAGCTTTTCCTCCTTGTCAAAAATTCCACCCTAGTGTGGTAACAGTTAACTCAAATTTTCAGGGTAACATTGGTAATAAGAGTGCATGACTCCATTTTTTGGAATCGTTTCTTTCAAAATACAATCACCAATGCAATGACAGCTGAAAAAAAAATTAAATTAATATTCCTTATAACTTCCTTCTTTTAAATCAGAAATTTGTCCATTGCAATATTTTTTCGAAATAATTTCAATTAATAATTTCAAAAGGCTTTTCTGAACGGGGGTGGTTTACATATATTCTGGGGAAGATTTTATGTAATAAGGGGCCAAAAATAGTTTTGATTTTAAAATTTTGGACACGATTTCGAATTAAAGAAGTTGAACTTGGAATTATCCACGTGTTTTATCATTGATTTTATGGAAAGTTCAAGAGACCAAGAGAAAACTTGGAATTATCTACGTTTTTTTTTTTGTCATAGATTTTATAGAAAGTTCAAGAGAGCAAGAGAAAACTTGGAATTATCTACGGTTTTTTTTGTCATTGATTTTATAGAAAGTTCAAGAGACCAAGAGAAAACTTAGAGTTATCTACGGTTTTTTTTTTGTCATTGATTTTATAGAAAGTTCAAGAGACCAAGAGAAAACTTGGAGTTATCTACGTTTTTTTTTGTCATTGGTTTTATAGAAAGTTCAAGAGAGCAAGAGAAAACTTGGAATTATCTACGGTTTTTTTTGTCATTGATTTTATAGAAAGTTCAAGAGACCAAGAGAAAACTTGGAGTTATCTACGCTTTTTTTTGTCATAGATTTTATAGAAAGTTCAAGAGAGCAAGAGAAAACATGGAATTATCTACGGTTTTTTTTGTCATTGATTTTATAGAAAGTTCAAGAGACCAAGAGAAAACTTGGAATTATCCACGTTTTTTTTTGCCATTGATTTAATAGAAAGTTCAAGAGAGCAAGAGAAAACTTGAAACTATCTACGTTTTTTATCATTTATTTTATGGAAAGTTCAAGAGACCAAGAGAAAACTTGGAATTATCTACGCTTTTTTTTGCCATTGATTTTATAGAAAGTTCAAGAGAGCAAGAGAAAACTTGGAATTATCCACGATTTCGAATTAAAGACGTTCGAGTTATCCAAGTTGCACTCTATTACAATCATGAAATCTGAATCTGAAAGAATTACTTACAAAGTTACGTTCAGAACAGGATTCGAATGTGCAACTATATAACAATATTCATATAGTCCTTTGCAAACCTAAAATAAATAAAAGAGCTAGTACTCATAAAACAAAGATAGCGTTGTACAGATTTTTCAGAAAATAAGCTTTTAGGCAAAAATCGGAACTCTTACTGAGATTTGACATCGAGAGTAATCAACAAATATTTGATCGTATGGAGGACCTGGCGAAATATCTCTATCTGTTTCAGATTTAACGCACTTCATTGTTTCCTTACATCTGCAACTGAAACAAAAGCATTGTGAGTCACTGATATAAAATAAAAATATTCAAAAGACGAACACACACGTTAAGCAACTTACGTTCGTTCAATAGAATCTACATATTGAGTACCGAGTTTTTCTTGACCGTACGTCATCTTCGTCACAACTTCACAAATGTTATTTTCTTTACAAGGAAGCAGTGCACTTTTATCTCTTTCTAAATAGCTGTGAACACAAGGTAAAAGTCTCATTAATAATCACTTTTTCTTATTTAATAGACCCCTTTATTAAAATCACTCTAGAAGCAGTCAAAACATATAATTTTTACATGAAAAATTTCCGTAGCAATACAAAAATGTGATTTAATGTTTATTTTAATTAAAATGCGTCTTAAATGCAAAAGCAGTGCATTCCTACATTATTTATCCCTTAGACCTTAGTTTGATTTGAAATGTTTATTTTATTGAAAATGCGTCTTAAATGCAAAAGCAGTGAAAATCCAACAAATTTTATCACCCCTTATACCTTAGTTGGATTTTAAATCATAGTTTAAAACAAGGTACAATAAACTGCATAGTTATAGATCGAATTAAACATTTTAATTCAGAAGTTTGAAATCATACATGAATATTTCTACTTTGTGTTGTCTAAAAGAACTGGGCGATATTTAGCGGGGACTCTAACGGAATTGAACCTAAAACAATTTATTTTATTAAAATGTTTTGCTAAATGAAAAATCATTATTGTACTGAGAAAACTGAAAAGGAAAATTAAGTAGAAAAGAACTGAAATATACTAGTGTTTACATTTTTCATTCAAATAGTAAAGCATTGAAGAATCTTGTCTGAAATAAAGTTAGTGACTATAGTATACTGTCATAGAATTTTGGTCTTACAGGTTCATAAATATTTTTCCCAAGTAATTGAAAATAATTATCCATCTTACCGTACTTGATCATTTTAGTCTTCAACTTACCATCTTCACATTTCATGTCAACCTGCTGTCTA
Source organism: Tetragnatha montana (assembly GCA_963680715.1). Taxonomy (NCBI): domain Eukaryota; kingdom Metazoa; phylum Arthropoda; class Arachnida; order Araneae; family Tetragnathidae; genus Tetragnatha; species Tetragnatha montana. The sequence continues at coordinate 3,950,253 of OY796683.1, read as the reverse complement.
TAACTCATAAATATATATTTTTCTTTGAAATTCACTCTGTATCATTTTAAAGAAAAATAAGTTTAACCCCCATGGAAATTGGAGAAGTCCCTATAAGGACCTCACTCAGGAAAGTGTTTGTTTTGAAAAAAAAAGTAGTAAAACTATGATAATACTACACTACACCTTAATTAAATACCTGAAATCTAAAACCAATAATGTGCTCAACACTGCACACACACACACGAAAAACCAAGCCGAAATTTTTCTTAACAACGTTATAAACAATGAATTCGTATAATGAGAAAATAATATATCTTTTCAACAATAATTGTTATGGTCATTGTTGCTTAACAACAATCGTCTTTTCTACAGTTTAATTCACTATTGCTTTCTTTTTTTTTCTTCGGCATTATAAAAATATAGTTTAAAAGAAAAAATAAGCATTCACGTGCATTTATATAACAAATGGCTCTTTATAAGACAGGCAGATTAAGACTAAAATACCGAGTACAGTAAAATTATCCTTTTTATAATTTTAATTTATCTGTAAAACCAGAACACTAGGACATACTCGTATGTTCGGTAGCGATTGCATCAGACTATTTACATTTTATCCCTATTTGAATGAAAACTAAACAGTTGAATATAAAATTTTATCCCAACATAATAAAATAACAGTACTACTTCATTCCAACACTTTAAGAAATGTTTCGATTTTTTGTAATTAGTTACATAATGTGTATAACACTTTTAGACACTTCTACGTAATATTTCAGAATCGGGCTTTTGGTATCTTGACCCTTTTACATAATTTTTTTCCCTTTTAAAAGATTATTTTATTTGTTTTTTAATATCAATGCATTTTTGAGTTATGTATTTCTGTAAGAAAAAAGTAGGTTAGGTGCTATGTTCTTTTTTTATAAAAACAGGAGTCCCGACTCTGGCAGAGAAAAAACCCTGCTGAAAATGCATGGAATAATTTCTTTTACAAATTTTTCGTATAAATTTTAGCTTTGCTGTACAATTAAATACTCGAGAAAAAAATAGTGTTTTTCAATCTAATTAAACATAGCAATATCCACTAAGAAATTTCCTTCAGTTTTCCCTCAAAACCTATCCAGAGATTTGTGAAAATTTGCAGTACACACAAAAGCTATATCTTACCCACTACATATGTACGTATACTTTGAATCATAAGGAAGAGGAGCTTGCTGTTGAGGCAATTGAAATCTTTGTAGATTTATTGGACATCTGCACCTAAAGTAGTATGTGATTTAAAAGTTAAAATAAAATCAGGAGTACAAGAGTGGGTAAAGAGATAACATTAATGAAAGATTTAAAAATTACCAGTTGGCATTCCAGAAATTACAGAAAGTATTATTCAGCACCGTTTAGGAAGTATTTTACGTTTTTGACATTCACATCAGATATTAAAAATTCGATTTGGTGATATCGAGTATATTTTGATATGCGACTTGCAATGGCTGATATTTTAGAAATATATAAAAATATAAATATTTTAGGAAAAAGAAGAAACTCTTCTTTTCTGTTCGTGGTTATAAGTAGTCCCAAATGTTTTTAAACCTATGATTTACCTGATTGACTGCTGCCTAGTAAGGGAACGTACCCATACTATACGTGACCCGTTCAAGGGGGACCGAGGTCTTCAAAATCGTCACGTAGTAAAAAAATAAACGTGAATAAAAGAAAAAATACTTGTTTTTGTAAATTAAGTTCCTGTTACAATAGCTTTTACATAAGTTTTTTCTTCTAGATTATACATTTTCCACTTGTTACTGTAAGTATGCACGCACTCTTGGCGTCACGCGGCAAGCGCTGTATTAATAAAGACAAATAAAGTCAAATTAATTTTTTTTTAATTTTCTGTTTGCTAAAAATGATTGAAAACCGTATTTATGAATTACTACGTGAAAACTAGAGGGAGAGGGGGGGGGTCTTGGCCTTGGCATATACTACGGGTGGTCACCAGGGGGGGGAGGGGGTACGTTCCTTTATCGAAGAAATGTACTTACAAAGCTTATATTAAAAAGGGATCCGTTTAAAATCCCGACAATCTACTGCCCGACAATTCTATTTCTTTCCCGTTGTATTGCATTGACGATGATGATGATGATGATGATGTCGGGCAAACGTACCTGTCGGGCAACTGATTGTTGGGATTTCGAACCAGACCCTGCCCGACATGTCAATTCCCCGGCAGGTACGTTAGCCTGACAACTCATTTGTCCTATATAGGAATCTATTACAATGTTAATATGAGGGGGCTTAATATTTTAGGTTTGTAGGTTGTATGAAGCTGCATTCCAGGATCCCCGGGCCACATCACGAAAATTGAAGTCCTACCTTTAAAAAAGTGGCATCATAGGAATAGTATTGGCGGAAAATCAAAGAAAGACCTAATATACTTTCATCCAATGCTATTCCTATGGTGTCACTTTTTACGATAGGACCTCAATTTTTAGGGTATCGCCCCCTTTTGTGATACAACCCGTGGATCCTAGGACACAACTTCATATACAACCACCCAAACCTAAAATATTAAACCCCCTCATATATCAATATAATAGATTCCTATCTAGAAAAAATGAGTTGTAAGGCAGTTGATTTCGAACAAGACCGATATTAAAGAGAGCACAACAATATATATTCGAGATATAACTGTTAAAACAAACTATACTTACTTTAAGACAGTTTTCATCTTTATGTCTTGGTTAAAAAATTCCTCTTTAAAAGTTTGATTAACTCCACAAATTATAATATCTGTACTGTTCTAGAAATACACATTTAATTTTTAAAAAAACCTTGGTGATAAAAACTGAAACAGACGTTCCATCTAATCTTTCACGTATTTTACTTTTGGCGATGTCTTACGTAGCTAAAGATGAAACGTCCAATTTTTATATTACCGGAGCTCGACTAAAATGCCCGGAAGACCATTTTAAGTAAAGAAATCCAGAAATTTTTTGTTTGAACTCGTGAATTTAAAGCTACTCTAGTTAACCTTATAAACCATCGTAAAAGCTAAATCTTTAAGAATACTAAAACATTTTGCCTTAAAAAAACAGACGCATAAAATGCTTATATTTTGTAATTTTAAGATTAAAGAAAGTTTACCTCTTCTCCTACACTAGTATCAGCATTTATTTGGATGTAGGAACAAGCTAAGATAGCAAAAATTACTAAGTAATGCATACGATTCATAATGAAATCAGAAACGAGTTATTGGACTTGATCAGCGTTGTGATGTAAATGATTGAACTATAATTGTCTGTAAAATTTAGCTTCTAAAGTCCTGAAGTAAATGTCATTTATTTAGTCCAAGGCTGACAGAAGAATAGAAAATTCAAAAGAGTAGTTTTTCCAATATATTTTTTGGTAGATGAATGGTTATGAAGTCAGCTTTTAAGTGTAGGTTTGAGATTCAGATTACTATTAAATTTTTTTTGTTGCTTCAACTATCATGTCATTCATTTAAAACCAAATATCTTAATCATGATCATTGTTTTTCCATCAGTTCTGAGGGGGACGGATGGCCTGTTTGGTTTGCTCTCTGCCTTTCACGCCAGCAGTCTGCGCACTGCTCCGTCGTGAGTTCGATTCTCACCTCGCCCCTGGGTGTATTTTCCTTCTTTGTGTCAGTAAAAATTCTTTTGTGTCTGTCTTACTTGACGAAGGTGTATAAGCGGATCCTTTCCGGAGTTTTTATTTCTGGAATGGGTTCTTATCCCACGTCGATCGTCAGTTTTGCTTTACATTTCCGTTATCGGTGGCATGGTCGACGGGATAATTTGGATGTACCCCAAGATGTTTAATTTTAAATCAAGAAAGTTCATTGGTGGACACCCTGATCTTTTAAAACGATTCAATTGACTTTACTTAGGATGTAAAATAGATTTTAAGTTGTGCTGGCTTAGGAAATTAATGCGTTTATTTAAATTAACTGCCAATGACATGGGTTGACTGGGACAACAAATTAATTTTTACTGAAGGAACAGAAAAAATTTGTTAGGAACCTAAAAAAAATAGATAATTTGTTGTTATACTGGGTATTTCAACTAGTCCACCTAAACTCTGCTCAGAAAGATTCCTAGCATAGAGTAGATAAAAAATGCCTATAAAATTTGCCTCTACAAAGCATTTCTTAGAACTTCATTTTTCTCTTTAATATTTATAAAAATATATAACCTCTGTTTATGCATGCATGCGCAGGGGATATTTTTTATATTTTTCTGCAAACATATGCAAATAACTAGGTTCACGTTTCCATAAACTTTTTTTTTAGCGTAAACAAGGTATGAGACCTTTTCCTCTCGCAATATTCTCAAAAACCCTGGTTCGTAGAGGTCCTGTAGCTCTTCAAACATTTTCATACTCCATGCAAGGAATCCAAGTGTATAGATTTTTTGTTCTTTTTGAGGGGGAGGCTTATTAAAGCACTCTCTAAAAGATTGCATTATTTCACTTTGAATTTTGAAACATTATGAGTCACCTACAGGGTAACTAAGAAATATAAGCGCTCATCAAGCGCATATTTTTATATTTAAATGTTTTATAAGTAAAGAGATTTTTACTACCTTAATTATTGAAGAAGCATCTTATTTAAAGAATTAGAAAGCTTATAAATGAAATAAAATATTTTATTTAAAATTGAAACATAAACTGATGATGAGCTTCATGAAAATATAAACTGAAATGGAGTTAAAAATTACGAAATTAAAAGTTTTAATTTGCTAAAACTTATAGTCTCTACACGTGGAAAAAAAAACAGTAAAAGCTTTCCCATAGACCGATTTTGTTCAATTTCCAGTATGTTGATATTTGTTTGGGCCATTTCTAAGTAAGTGAAAACCGTTGAAAAAGCTTTTATTGCAATTTGTTCCATGTGTAGGGACTGTTTTACATGTGTGTGATTAAGAATTTTTAAAACTCTATTCCACTTTTTACTGCCAACTTATTAAAGTTTTCCGCATAAGAATTGAAATAAACCCATAAACATATATTACAAGAAGCCTATATCATAACATTAAAACATTTAAAATTGTCATCAGGAAACAGAAAATTTTTATCTCATTTATTGAATCTCGCCGTTTGCTGGCTATATCGTTTGGAGTAACGTTTGATTGCTCAATTTAACCGTTTTGTTCAACCTACTACAAATTCAAAGCTTGCAAGTAATAAAATGCCTTTTTCAGAATGTTTTTTTCTTTTGTATAATTTCGTTGGGTCCTCGTCCAGAAGTATTTTGGAATTTTGACCCTTAAAAACAGTATTTTAACTCGTCCGAATTTTCCATTAATCTAAATCGGGTTAGAACTTTTATCCAATGTTCATGCGTGTGAACTTTTTTGCTGCTTTTTTTTTGGAAATTTTAATAAAATATCTGTGGATAACGTTAAAACTTTTTCAACCTTATTCCTTCTTTGTATCCACACGCATGCGCATTGAATGCAATTGCAACCTGGTAGCGGTATTGGCAATAAGCTTCCGGTCCTGAATGGTTAATTTTCAATTTATTCCAAATTTTATTAAAAAGTTATTAATCCAAACTTTATTTATAGATAAAAAGTGACACATCTTTGAAGTTTGAAGTACAGTTCATTTTTCTTCATCTGTACGTTTTTCATCATAATCCACGAGAAAGCAACGGGCAGAAAAAATTATTGCCCCGTATTTTTCTGAGATGATGGGTCGACTCTCCCTTTGGCATACACCATTGCAATGGCAGCTTTAATAAAAAAATTATATTTTTCGGACAAAACGTAATGATTAATTTTCCAAAAACTATAGATTTCAGCATATGTGTATTAATACCTATTCATTATACAGGGTGATTCAAAACAAATGGTTAAAAATAATACCCAAAGGCAATTCAGAATCACCCTGGTTTGGGGGGATGATGGCGAAGCAATCCTGAGCCTCTAGAACGCGGACAAAAAATTGACAAAAACAAGGAAAAATGGGTTTTTGTGGGAAAACAGTTGAGCGCAGAAATAAAATTTCTATGTCAATTATCATGTTTAAACTTATTTATAAAAACTGTTAAGGTTTTTATACTAATTGCCATTGAAACTTTGTTTCTAAACTCTATCTGTTTGCCCACTATAGCCCGTTTTTCATCGCTTTTGGCAACTTTTGTCCGTGCTCTAGCGCCACAGGATTGCTTTCCCTCAATCACGGGAGATTTTGAATTGTCTTTGGTTGGTCTACATCCTCTATAATGTTTCCTCATCATTATTGAATCCCCGCCGAAATGCTTTTTCCCACCGCAGAGCAAGCCCATGTCCTTTTCAGACAAAAGAAACCAATTCCACCTCCCAAGTAATAAAGAAGTGATGACCACAGGACGCTTGAAAAGATTCCCCTTGACAGCGGGAATGCAAGGTACGAAAATAATCTTAAGATCCGCGCATAAACCAATCCCCCACTTTAACTTCATTAATTTTTTTTCTTAAAACTCTCGGCTTATACGTAGAAATATAAGGTATTAAAAATAGTACTTAGAATAATGTTTTTCTAAACCTGGAGCGCAAGTCGGCACCACAAGGAATCGTCCAATCAAGCAGAAAAATTTTACATGTCTTATATATGCTTATAGTATATGCTGTCTTATATATGGTTTTATATGCTTTTTCGACCCACTATAATGTATGGTCGAAAATCGAGTATGATGTTTTTGGAAGATTTATAAAAAGGAAGCAATTTTTAATTTTTAGCTAGCTGTTATTGTAACGTAACCCCAAATTAAATTAATTAATATTTCTGCATGTTGAGGCAATATTATTTTTCATTAATAAGCGTCATATTAAAAAAAAACTCATAACGTACAGTGTTTCATTCTTTTTAAGCACTTTATTTGTCTGAAAACCAGTTGCATAATAGACGAGTCTGCGACACATAGCCAATGGTCTGCAAACCTGCAACGAATAAGATAATTTTTAAATAATCACCCAAATTTGTTAGAAAATGGAAAGAAATATAAATTTATTTTTAATTGATAATTAATTAATTTGATAAAGTTTTCAATACAAAATTTCCAATATTTGGGAATACATTCCCAATTTTATTTAGTTTATGAGACCGTTGTCTTTTACGCATTGTACATAATTCTAGATGTCGGTTTTACTGATTGCTTACAATCGTAAGTTACTGATTTACTGATTGCTGATCGATTTACTACGTATTGCCGTGCTGATGCATGGAAAAATAATAAAAAAATAAATGTGAATAAATAATTCAATCAAGCATTGGCTCTAACTTTGAAAAAAATTATCAAAAAGTAGCTATTGTAGAATGAAAAAAATTAGATTTTGAAGTCGCGCCTGTCTTTTTCAAATGGTGCGAAATATTTTTAATATTGACACTGATGTCCATTCCGAAACTTACTTCAAGTCCCACACATTTGGCGGAGGAAATTAGACCACTTCCAGTTTTCCCAATGGTTACGCATTCTTGAGATTTGGCACACGAGCAACTAAAATAAAAAAAAGTAACTTTAGAAAGAATACCTTTGATGTTTAGAAATAGAGAAAAACAGTGCTAAAAATAAAAAGGTAGATAATTTTTATTACCAGTGGAATAAATAACGGAATAAATGCTGTATTTTATGAAAAATACTCGTAAAGATAAATAAGTTGGAAAAATGAAACCTATACTTACGGCTCATCACTAGTAAATAGGAAATTTCCTTCTCTTTCTCGACCGTAAGGAAGATAGCGTTCCACATAGCAAGAATTATTTTCTTCACAGGTTGGTTTTTCCAATTGCTTTGAATGTCTACAGAAATAATCGTGTTATTGTTTATTAATATTAATCAATGCATTATTTTATAATTATCAATACATTAACTTTGTAATTATCAATACATTAACTTTATAATTATCAGTACATTAACTTTATAATTATCAATACATTATAATTATATTGTAGTACTTTTCTATCACCTAAACGGGTTAATTACTAGGGGGCTCTGCCGCTCTCCAACCCCTGTAACTGCTACGCTGCTCTTTACAGATCGCTTCGCGATCCGAGAGAGCAAAGTTCGCTGTCTTCGATACATATTGACTGGGAAATAAAAAATTTATGTACAGTGGAAGCTCTTATAGCGACCTGCTCTTATAAAAATACTCTCTCATAAAGACCCAAAAATTAGTCTCTATAAGAGCACTTTTGTGCTCTTATAAAGACTAATCTTCGAATCGATTCAGCTTATCGAATACTTTTCTGGATCGGTTTGTGTGCGTCACACCAGAATTAGCCAATAAACAAATATCAGAGTACGACAATCAGCACCAAGTAACGATCGCATCTTCTTCTCGCCTGCTTTCGCCCGGGGTAACCGGCTACAATCCCAAACGAAACCTTTCGCTACCTAATGTCCTTGTTGATTTTAGACTTTAAATTTATTAGCGTATTCATTTATCTTTCTTTATTTCCAATTTTTTGACTTATATTTAAGAGATAAATTTTTCAAATTGCATTCAGATGCAGGTGATATTGATGTAATAAATTTTGTTAAGCATCAGACCTTTCTAAGGAAGCTAAGCTATGCAATAAATTAAGATCAAAATCTAAATTTAAAAAGCAAATATTTATACTCTGTAAAATATTGATCTTAAACTTTATATAAATTAAAATAAAAGCAAAAAATAAGGTAATATAACATGAAATTGGAAGTATCAAGACTTCATAAAATAAGAAATGATTGTTTAAAGTGAGGAAAGATCAATTGGATGATTCGAACTGTGTTCTAAATCCCAATGATATCGTTTTCAGGTTGAGATTTCCTCCAGACTTTATAAATAAGTCTACTAAAAATACATCATTGAGGGAATCGAGTCCACCTTCCCGAAAAGCATCAAAATTGATAGTTTAGCTTAACGAGTTTATTGCTTTTAAACGAGTGATATTCTACACTCGAGTGTATCACTCGAAGTTTGCTCTTATAGCGACAAAAAACTCGGTACGGATTAATTACGCTATAAGAGCTTCCACTGTACTTGGACCAGAAAATAAGTTCAATTTTGTTAACTAGTGTAATCTTACCGTGGGCACTTATACATCCAAATCAATTGGTTAGGATCTGAAGGATCAATCCCAATAATTGTGTAATTAAGACCCTCATACGAATCTTCTGGAAGACGATTACATAAGCACCTAAAAATAATGAGGAACGAAGAAAAATTTAAGGAGCACTTAAAAAAGGGTGGGACAAATCTCATACGATATATAAAGTATTGTTTCAAAATATTTTTTAATAAAAATTTGAATAATACTTAAAATTTTTTACTTCTATTGAACACCTTCATGTGTGTATCTTAATTTTGATAACAGTTTTTACCCTTCTCTTAATTTCCAAGTAATGTTTGTAAATAATTAAAAAAATTAATTGAGTTAAACCTATCTTTTGCACTTAACATTATACGTTCTCAGCGCCATAAATTTATGTTTTATACATGCATAATGAATTTTGAGTGATTTTTATCAGATATCTTTTATGTATTAGTATCAATAAATATAAAAACCAATTCAACGTTAAAAAAATTATGATAAAATTAGAATACAATAAATAAATATTCATTTGAATGATTTTAGCAGATAAATAAAAGAGTATTATTCGTTACAAAATTATCAGTGAATTAAATTAAAACTTTCTAGAACAGTTAAGAAAAACATACTTTTTAAAAGTATTCAATACTTCTTCAGTAGACACATTCAAGATGTTATAAACTACAACCAGAAAATCTTGATTTTCATCACATGGAACTAATTTTGGTTCTTCTTTATTCTATAATATCCAATTCCAATATTAGCTTGTAGTACATCAAAATCCATGTCAATCAATAAAAGAAAAATCAAACAAACACTACAAAAGCATTCAATATATTTCTTTGTGATAAATGAAAAGTAACATTATAAGGTGTCCCAAGATAAGCGTACACCCCCTTTAACTTTGAACCCCTACAGATATTATCATAAAAGTGATGTCTATAGCTAGACATTCAAAAGTTTCCCATGTTTTCACTAAATTAAAAGAAATATTAATTACACTAATACAAAACACTTCTTGCATTTTGTTTGGCTAATTCAGTAGCTAATGACATAAAATCGAGGGAAAGTATTTTCATCAGTTTATTTTCAGTAAATAAAAAATTAGAGGGTAAAAAGTAAAAATAGGTCTGAGGCACAATATACTTTTCCTAATAATATAAAACACTTCTTGCATTTTGTTTGACTAATTTTAGTAACTAATGACTTAAAAACATTAATATATGGGCGAATTTATCATGACAGTCATTTTCAAGGGAGTAATAAAACAGAAACTAAGTGTTCTGAATCACCCCCATTTTACGGAATTTTTAAAACATGATAAGCTAAACTCTTTGCAATACTAACTGTCTCTATACATCTGTAGGTGGTGTTAGTAGTTGGTGCATCTTTTGGATAGTCTTTCTCTGAAATAATGCAGCTCCGGTTTCCTTTAACACGGTTCCAGTTACATTCGCATCTTAAATCAAAATATATTTGCCAAAAATTACATTACTTCATCAGCACTGTTGTAGAGTTATCATGAAATGGGAATATTTTGCATCTTACAACACATTTTGATTTCTTAGATACTTGATACCAGGGCCTACATCTTCGCCATAGTCGGTGTAAGTATCAATTCTGCAAATCGCATAATCCAAACAAGGCTCGAGTGTTTTTTCAGTTGAATTATATCTATAATTGAAAAAAAAAGTTACCACCAATTTCGTGTAACTTATATTTAATTAGTTGTAATTTATGTTTAGTATAGACAGATTCTTACGGTGGGCAATAAAATTTTTTGGGCTTCATGGGCATGATCTCTCTTGGGTTCCTCGTGTTTTCTTCATGGACAATAGAGTAAAAGATGCTTTGACACAAGCAACTATAAATGAAATAAATGAATTTAGGTATAAAAATGCTAAAAATTCAAACATGGCAGTTAATATCTTATTTACTATACGTGTTTTTTTTTTATTTCTGAATCACCCAAGCGTTTATCAGACACCAAAATTTAATTAGTGATGCTTGAACATTTTCGATATCTATTATTAGACTTTACGAATAAACTCGTCTATGGACATTTTTAAGAGCATATAAGAAAAATCGAACTTTGGTTTAAATATTTTTTGACACTGCAATCCCATTTTTGTCCCATTTTGTCCATCATCAACATGATCATAATTAGAAGATCCTCTAGATCAAGAGCAATTCAAAGAACTCATGTTGGTCCATTTTTGACCACTTTGCGAGTTTTTAATTCCAGAACCAATTAATTTATTTTTCATGAAAGTTGGTATTTTTTGAAGTTTATATCAACAGAACATGGGTACCGAAATTCAAGAAAATCCCAGATGGTAATGACAAAAAGTGTGTTGATTTGGCGTGGAATGGCTATTATTATATAAACCTATACCCCTGGAAACTATAAACCTAGTATCTTACTTTAAAATGGTGTTCTTCTTAGCAAGCCGATATTCTCCGTTTGAAGTAGGTATGTTTGCATAAATTTCTTCCTTGTACATGTCATTAGGATCGCAGATTGGTAGCATTGTTGGTTCAGAATCCTACAAAGACCAATTCGCTAAAACTTTTGTATGATGAACATAAACCAATCGAGGAAATTTCAAAAGCTTTAATTTTAAAATGTTACATAGCCGTAGAAAATCCAGGGAAAAGAGGGTACTACTACAGCTACCAATATTTTATTTTCAGATTTTAAAATTGAATATTACTTAGAGATATATGGGTTGTAGTAATGTACGCTATATGTAGTCCCCTCTTCCATAAATGATATTATGCAATGTCACTTGTACTCCTTGGCTTCTAACCCATCTCTAAACTCTCTTCTAACTCTTAAGATTATTGAAATACATTGTTATATACATAATAGTAATCAGGAATTACTTACACCAACAACACATCTGTGTTTAGGTGAAAGAAGAGTAGGATCACCCTTATACATGCATTCCCGTGGAACAGTACAAATGCAACTGTAATAAAAGCATTCAGTTTAAGCCAAATGGAATGAATGTTTTTTCGGAAAATTCAATTCATTTTTTTTTTAAGAAACTTGCATAAAAACTTACTTTTTGGTAGTATTTATCTGAAATTTTGAAAAGGGCTTCTCCAAACCCACATCTAAATAGTTATAGGTTTTGCATAGTTCTTGATACGAGCAATATGGCAAAGTTTCTTCTTCAAATTCAACTTCATGATACCTATTATATTTTAAGGAAGTGTAACAAACGTATTTAAGATAAATTTTATTACTGAAAGATTTGAGCATTAGCATTAATTAATTTTTTCACTGGAAATCAAATCCCATCTGTAGGGGTTCAAAAATTAAAGGGTTGGCCACTTATCTTGGGCCACCCTGTATAATTCCCTGAAGTTAGGTTTTTACAGAAGTTTAAGGACGTTCAAGCCCCATACATTATGAATAAATGGCCATTTTATTCAATGTATTAGCTTTGAGTTTTGTGTCAAAAAAATTTTTTTCATTAAAATTTAAGGGGGGGGGGGGGGAAATACCATACTCTCTTTCACCACAAAATTCCAGCAGTTTTATACTCTACCCAACATATCTTTCTTTTTACGGTGAAAAAATATTAGGTGTTCTTTCATGACGATTTTTAGTTTAATAATTAGGACCATGCACCTACCATTTCCCGGACCACGGAGGTTTTACTTTGGTTCCAATTTAATCACACCTTAACTCTAATTCTACTCTATTTAATTGAGAGATGATTGTAGAGGAAAATTATTTTTCTTACCTAGGGCATAAATGCTTTGTGATCACATGATGTAGATGATTGGGATCTCGATCACTAGAATTAGTCTTTTTTCTCAAATCAGCTCCAGTGCATTTGCATCTTATCAAAAATATATTGTTTAAATTAACGCTTTTAATCTTCTAAATGTTAAAAAAAATATATAGTTTCGAGGTATGTTATGTTAGTAAAGATAGAATGAAGACCCTCTGATTATGATCACGTAATTTTGACTACTAACTACTGCAATCGAAAGTAAATATAACATAGTAGTCTTGATAGGATTACTTTCAATCAAAATATAAATCTGATTACAAAATTAGTTGACTACGTCTGCTTATAACATCATTTAAAAATATTAGTTGTAAGTTATTTAGGATCACCCCCATGAAGTTACAGGCCACATATTATATATCTTTGAATGTTCAAATTAAATTTAGTATAAAAACTTAAAACAAGTTAAAGTGAATTAGCCACCTACTTACTAGACTGCAACATTTCTTGACCTTGGAGAAACACGCTGAGAGCAAACAAAGAAAGTAGTTCCAAGCACAAGCACAGTGTCTCAATTTTGAGTGAAATGAAGAACTTTAGAAATAGGTTTGATTAGTTTGTTTAACCCTAGTATATATAGCGTCTAACGTCTTTTTATAACGATTTGCGTTACAGAAAGTCTTTTTAGCAACCCCAACAGGCTTTCTGTTATCTCAGTTTTTTCTTCCGCGTAGTGACGTCATAGGATCAAGAAACATTGCAGTCTATACTCGACAGCAACGTTTCCTGACCCTATGACATCACTACGCGGAAGCAGAAACTGTGTAAACAGAAACCCTGTTGGGTTGATAGGAGGAGTTTCGGTTTCCTTATTGAATCAAATATTCTCGGCATATCAAACATAATGAGAAAAACTTACTCTTCAAATGTGTTCAGCCTGACTGCCTTTTGCCTTGGTAGACACTGATCCCGGTGTATATCGACTCTATAAATATCATTACCGTTGCATATTTCCTTCTTCATTAGAGATTTCTAAAAGTTTTGTAAAACGGTTGTCTTATTGATGACCATGTAATGATTAATATCGTATCTTTGGAAGAAAAGAGGCCAAACTTCCAACTCAATCCATTTCAGTTTGATTTCTTCTTGCTAATCGTCTGTGGTTTTCGCCGCATTGGCACAGTTATTTAGCCGTTATAGTTTACCCAAGTCCGTCATACTTAACCACGTCCCAATTCAAATTCAGCCAAGAGGAGAGATTTCGGTGTACAGTCCCTCCAAAAGTATAAAGTTTTTATATTTTACTCCTTCAGAAATCACAATATTTCTTTCAGAAATTTTTTCTAGTTCCTTATACTAGATTACAACCTTACTTGTTAGAAACATCACGATTTGCAGGGAGGAGCTTCGATTTTCTAGCTGCCTGATTGGTGAGTCAATGATAACTCTGCTAGATCTGTCTATTATTTCGCCAATTAGGTATAGCTATAAGTGGGATTTCTAATCAAAGCTCCTCCCTCCAACCCGTGATGTCACTGAGAAGAAACGTTGTAATTTAGTATACACTATTAAACAAATGATCAGCTCAGCTAACTGAAACTTATAAACTTTGAAGTTGGGCCTATGTTCTTCCAAAAGTTCAATAGAGGATCATATTGTCCTTTTACTACAATTTTTAGCTAATTTCTATCAATCTCTTAAAGAATTGAAATTATTTAATAGCATTCATCATTTTAAGCAAAAATAAAAACTAATAGACCAAACTGATTAACTTAAAACTCACTTTCTTTATACATCGATATATTATATCATATCCATCCTTCCCAACATTTTCGCAGGAGCGTTCTTGATCACATTTGCAACTTCAATGAAAAATGTAAAATCAACGCATAAGTTACCAAATGTTTTTAAAAATAGATTATTTTTATTCAAATTTAATAAAAGTATACTTACTATGACGTAAAATAATGTGTATACAGTCTATCAGGTTCTTCTTCGCCAACATCATACCTAACACCTCTTCGGCAAATCGCATAATCCATACAGGATTCATTTTCCTTAGGCCTGGGAATCCTAGAACTTAATATTCAAAACATATTTTAATACAGTATTTATTTTCCGAAAATATCATCATCTAATAAGTATGTAAAAGTAATTTCATTGCTGGAAAAATCAAAAATGCATAAAACTTTTTAATCATACTCTTATATTCATGCCCTTATAAAATAAAAAAGGGTTTATTTTGTACTTAAGGAGCTGAAATTTTGTTAGTGCCTCAATCGTAGTTATGACATTCACCGGAGTTAAGAGCAGAAACCAGTCAAACAACGTCGCTTAACTGGTCTCTGCACAAAAGTTGAAATTTAGCATGATGCGTACTAACTTTATAAAGCACAATATTTGAATTGTTTCTGCAATAAAATTTGTATTTACTCCGAAAGAATAACATGACACCAACAACTAATTGTTAAAGAATGTGGCGTTTGACTGGTTTCTCAAATGAACTGCTCAATTAATACTAGTTTTATCAACATAGGCAAAAAATCTTCTTATCCTCTTATCCAGAATGTGGACTTTTGGGCCATAACAACCTAAGATACCAACTTACCTAGGACAAGAAGACGCCGAAATCCATTGGTATGGATGCAAAGGGTCACTCCTACTTTTAATTTCGCCACGGTTACTTTCATCAGTATAATCACAAATGCATCTTGAAATGAAATTAAAAACGGCTTAGTACTGATGATGGTTTCTTAATAATATTTCATTTAGAAAAATCAAATTAATTTCTTCTACACGCAAACACGATAAATTTTCTCTGCAAAACTAGTGATTGGAAGAGTGATGTGAGGTATTTACAAACAATATTGAAAATTCGTCGGTTATTCCATCAATTAATTGATTGTCCATCTCTTGTGAATTTATATCAAGTGAACATGCAAGAATCCTGACCAGTCTGAAGCATGTAACTCATATGAATGATGATAAGATTTTGCAGAGATTAACTTGAAATTGAAAAAAGTACTTTTAGTAAAATTATATGATTGTTTATGATGTATTAAAAATTTAAATAGGTTGCCAGCAAGAGATTATCCTTATGAAGAGTCTATGGATGTGAAGAATAACAAAATTTTCCGTATTTGTATTCACTATTAAGTATGTATTTTATTCTAACTGATGTTTTCGCCACTAACTTGACCTAAGGTTAACCTGGTCAACTACCAATTAGAAGTTTTGATTCCAGGTTAACCTTAGGATAGGGGAGCGTCTCTAATTGAATTCCCCCCAAAAAATTAAGGACCACCCTCTACTGGTTATACTGGAGTTTGACGTTCTAACGACCTAGGTATTCCGTCAAATATCCCCCCTTGTTTAAAAATTTTGATTCTACTTTGCATTTATTGTAAAATATAATTTCAAAAAAGTGCTGACTATTTTAAAAAACAACTAAAAAAAACAATGATTAAACTCTTACATTTTGTTACTGCCATTAATATCAAATTTTTATTTTCGGAAAATTTTAACAAATATTGCTTGTAAATTCAAATATATTTTAGATAATATTTAGATTTATAAAATAATAATAAAATTTTAGTTTAAAATATTTTTTTTATTTTAATTTTTATTAGTATTATTAATATATAAAATGGAATATTTATGGAAGAAAAAACTAGTAATTTCCGTTTCTAAAAAAATTAATTTACATTATTAGTATGTATTTTAAAATATATTAAGCTAAATAAAACGCTTTTCATGCTAAAATTTTACAAAAAGTATTCAACAACTTACTTTATATAAGTATTTAATCGAACAACTTCAAAGTAATTCATTCTCACAGATTCGTTGCGATAAATTACTTCCATGTAAATCTCGTTTTGTTTACAAGGTTTGATCTTATCTGATTCCTACAAAAAAAAATTCAGGGTGAGTGAAAAGTTCGTAGAAACTTAAAAAATTTCTAAATAGAAAAAATGGTGTAATAAATCAATCTTAATAGAAAAATTTGTAAAATTATAAATACTTGAAAATGTAGATGCACTTTGATTTGTTTAAGTGTAATAATTAGTATTTAAAGCAATATTTACCATTGAGTTTGTTCTTTGAGTATTTACTTAACTAATTCTTCCACCAAAAACTCCATATCTAACCTGTTGGTAATTTTAGCATTTTGCTTATGCTTTTTTCCACCATTTTAGCTTTTTTGCAAAAGGAATTTTTTTTCTCTAGATTGAAACCTCGTTCTTATAAATATTTTTTATTTGCTCATTCTTTAATATTATTTCTCTTACTGAATCACTTTCTTTCTTTAACGAAATATTTTATATTAATTTTCTATTGTTGTTGTACTACCCATGGATCAAAAAATTTTACTATTACAGTCGACTCCGCTTATTATGATCACGGTTAATGTTATCAAAGGGATAATGTAATAGCGAATGTTGACCGGTTCATATCACTCCTATTTAACTTAACTCAAAATGTATCGTTTTATGTTATCAATATATCGCTTAATGTTATCAAAATCTGGTGGAAGTCTCCTATAAACCCCCTTTTTTCCTGTTTGAAGGCTAATTTTAATGCATAATCACACAAAATGAGTCATTAATTTATTAGTGTTACATGTTCTTCCTTCGTAATTTCTCTTTAAGAGTATAAAAGTTGGAAAATACATATGTTGTGATACAAATACAAATCTGTGTCCAAACTCTTTAGATCAGATAGCGCGGATCCCTACTTTTTAATCGGAAATGTTTCAAAAATTAGCGGCTTATACTTAGAAATATACGTTATTTTAAAGTGATTTCGACCTATTGATACAAAAAAAACCCTGTTCTTCTAAAGGGGTTATTTTTTCCTCAAATTACTACTATTTGGTTTTAAAATTGGTCAAACATACCAAGCTGAACATACCAAATGCTACGAATAAGAATTTTTATTATAAGCTTATACCAAAACTTACTGGTTTCATACAACGACTTGAGAGCACCTTATCATAAGGTTTAGTCCAGTAGTTTTGGGGAAGTTCACTAACTTGTTTACATACCATGCCATTGGTGCAATTGCAACTTGAACAAAACAGAAAAATATAGCTTTATTACTAAGAAATTCAACTCTTATTTGTTAACTTTACATAATTTTAAAAGCAGATTGATTTCATACACTTGAAAAATACCCATAAAACAACACAATTGTATCTTTTATTGCTAAAACTAGAATCTAACAAAAATATTGAAAAACTCCTGTTCATAAAAAATGCAAACCCATGAAGGACTTGTTAGATTTTGATAAAATGAACACAAGTGAACTTTGTAGATGCAATTAAATAATTAAATTTTCATAACAAAGAAACAATCAGTGTTATATGTAGTCCATACGCGCTCTCTATGTCATTGAATCAAACAGATTGCTTTTTTGCCTGAGGAGGAAATTTTCATCAAACATTCTTCAAAGACTCCAATGGTTTTTTTTGGATCCAAAAAAATTTTAATGTTATTGTGGGGGGGTGTTAAGATCGTTTTCCATTTATCATCTCATAAGGTTACCCATGATACCCAATAGTGCTCCAGCTCATAACGCTTGGTATTCGTGCGGTATGAAGTAAAATAAAGCACTCCAAAAGATGACGTTTTAAATCATTGCGTCCAAAACCCATGTGGGTATCAAGTTGACAAAAATTTAAATGGGATTCGTCTAAAACGACCATTATCACATGAAACTTTTTTTGTGGACCCCATGGTAGCTTTATGCGACGTTGAAATTCCATCAATGGAGCTCACAAAATAGAACTAGATAACACCCTAATTGTCAAAAAGCTGACTACTGTGATTACAGATCTTCCACATTTACTAATGTAAACTGGGATAATTAGTACCAAATCTCCCAAAAATATGTTTTCATCTCAGTTTGATACAATAAATGTGATTCCATCGTAGAAATTACTTCCTTAAAACCAACTTATAGTATTGAATACATTTTTTCTTACATGAAATATACAACTTACTATCTCTCAATATTTTCCGCGTATTGCTCTCCATCTCGGTCTGTACCATAATCATACAGAAAATCTCTCCTGCAAACCTGATGTTCAAGGCAATCTTCAATCTTAAACTTCTTTTCCTTTCTAATAAAACGAGAGTTTCATTGAGTAATCGAGAATTCGTAATAAAATCTGGCACTGTCTATTTGGATGATCGATATACAAATAAACTCTACTCTTATTTCCACGGCAACGGTTCTGATTGGAGCGCCGGGACTGCTACGTAACCGCGAGACCTACGGCCAACTGCCGTTTTTGCCGTCCAAATAGACACTTCCATAAAATTTCTGTTTTTTCCTCACACAGGGTCATCTAAAAAGGTGCATCAAGTTCGTATAAATACCCTATGACAATTCAGAATTGCCTAGAAAAGTGGCCTTGCAAATGCACTCCTGAGACGCTAGAGCTAGAACGCGGACAAAAGTTGCCTGAAGCAATGAAAGATGGGCTATTGAAGGAAAACGGCTGGAGGTAATAAAATTTCAGTGTAAATTTATCATGCTTTAACAATGCAAGCTGTGTATTTTGTTCTCAAGAGGTCGTTTTCAAAATGCGACGATAATAACCTAGTTTCGGAATTAACTTTGGTTCACCCTCTATCGTCTCAAGAGTCAATTTGCGACTCTACTTTTATGTGAGTCTATGAAATTTTGTTGCACCATTTCAAATGCATCCTGTATCATATCAAGTATAGTATTTGTAAAAAGTACCCGCAAAACTATCTTTAAGAAAAAAAAATCACGTATTTTTATTCGTGATTTTTATTATACATTATTCAATTCCAAGGCTTTGAACAAACGGGATACCAAAGTTTCAAACACTTATTTAGTAGTACTTAATAATAAAACATTTCAAAGTAGTACTTACTCAGTACACTTATATAAATAAGAAAATTGGAGTGTTGAATCTGATATCATATGAAAAAATAACGGTTTCTTTATCTCTGGATCACACAGGCACCTTTAGAGAAAATAATTATTAATGTAATTTTTTCCATCGACCTTGGAATACTGTAGACGGAGCAAGTGCCCGTTGCTTGCGTCGCTAACATGTTCGAAAAGTATCCCAACATCAGCTGATATTTGTTGTTTTCAGTCGCGTGTTTTGCTTATACACCAGACGATCGCCTAAGAATTTTGCACCAAGATCAAAAGTTATAAATAGTAACCCGATTTCATGGCTTCAAGAAAAGCTTTTTAAGATCGAAGTTGATCTTAAATCTTTTCGATCGTTGTAATATATATGTTACGGGCAATGTGATAAATCTGGACATTGTTAATAATGCCCGATGTGAGGCGGGCAATGTGATAAATTCAATGGTATTTATCAATGAAATTTATCACTTTGCCCGCCTCCATTTCGGGCATTATTAATAACGCCCGATTAATCACTTTGCCCGTAACATATATAAATGTTTATAGCTGCTAACTAACAATCAGAAATTACTGTTTTTGTGCAAAATTCTTAAGTGATCGTTTGATGTAAGAGCAAAACACGCGACTGAAAGCAACAACAGCTATCAGCTGATGTTGAGATTGAGATACTCGTGCTTTTCGAGTTGAGATGATGATCTATGGGGATGCGCACGCATGCTCCGTCTATTATATTCCAAAGTCCATGGGTTTTCCTCTTTATGTTATAGATTTGGAACAAAATAAGGATAAAAATCTTTTTACCTAAAGGTTAAGTTAAGTATTAAACCAGGGTTCCATTTGAGATGGAATGTACTAGAATGGCCTTCAGGTAGATTTCTTTTAAGAATTATACCCGCAATTATCTTACTCTCTAATACCCAGTTTTAGAAAAGTTTCGGCACATGTACAGTTGGGGGGAAAAACCCGACTCAGTTGAGATTTCTGACGAACCATACGTAATACGTACACCAAAAAATCACTAATAAATAAGTCAAAATAGTTACACAGACATTTTAAAAATTCATAAAATCTAGAAAAATATCCGGTTGGTCGTGTGATACGATCTTTTCAAAAAACCTTTTTCGGCCATGTTTAGAAAAGTATGCTAATGGTCTGATTTTTAGTATGCTATTATTGGGGTCAATCCTAAGGGGCCATTCATTAATTACGTAAGGATGATTTTGCCAATTTTTAACCCCCCTACCCCCATGTAAGGGTACGTAAGACTTTTCAAACCCCTCACCCCCACTATTCTTACGTAAGATTCCATTTCGTTTTTCAAAATAATAAAATGTTCGGAAAAGGTTCAGTTACACTAAAACTCTCAGTTTGACGTAAATCAAAGATTTTATTTTTCAACAGATAAGTAATATTCTTGCAGTCAACTACACATATTACCATTATATTATTATCTCTAGTCTTTGGAATACCATTTATCAGTAGAGATTTAAAAGCAAGTTTTTAAATATTTGTTTACATTAACTTGGAAAATCTTACGTAAGAATGCGTTTGACCCCCCTCACCCCCCAAGTAAGGGTATGTAGAGATTTTTCCAACCCCCCTCCCCCTCGGGACCCTTACGTAATTAATGAATGGTTCCTTAGTGAAAACCATTGAGAAATCTTGTATTGAAATTTAAGTTCAACTCTATTTTCAGTAGACTATAACGTCATTTTGAACTAATTTTTCTTTAAAAATTCCCCCGACCAACCGATGCCGAACCTGAAGACCGTACTTTTATAATTCGGTAATTTTTCTAGAAGTTATTAATTTTTATTAATGATAACTACAGTAATAAATGCCGAAAAAAAATTAGCTATTAATAATGAGGGGGTTCATATCAAGTACAAAACGTTCGTTTCTTTATGTTTAAGGCTTAAAAGGAAACCTGTATCTTTTTCAATCCTAGACTTCCCAAGAGTTCTATTGAATCCAGTTTGAAATTTTTATAATTGAAAAGAATATTGTATTTTAAAAATTCAGAACAATTTGGGACAGCTACTATGGAAAAGGTTAAGAATGACGCTGGAGAAGCATGACGTATAAATAAAGAGCAAAACTTATTCGTAGCAAAGTCTAGATGCAGATATTCATACCAAGCAAAAAAGGAAAATAGAACTCATAAAAATGCTCTTAAGGGTAAATTGTGTTTTAAAATAGGAATCAGCACTTACAAAAATATTGTGTCCACTTTTATTTGATCTCTGTGATTTTTATAAGCCACCCATATGTAGATTTTCTTCATATGAAGTTGCGTATTATCACACGGTTTAAGATTTGAATAATCAGTCTTCTGTAAAATGAAAAAGCTATCATACACACATGATTATTCATCCTTTGACCAATTATTAGTTATTAGCTCTAAATGGACGAGGGGTTTTAATTTCGAAGGAGCACCTAGTCCCTAAGGACTTCAAGCTCCTGTCTTGACTGTGCTCCGCTGCGCGGAGCGCATGCTTAATTTATCTTAAGGCTGGTGGCCGAAGCCACAGTATAGCTGTCTTCTAGAGACTTGAATAATTAATTTATCAAGACCTTGTGGTCTTTAAACGGCACAGTGTTATTACATCTCGTATGTCAGCGCATCGGAATAGAAAGATATCCCTGTAAATCCGTAAAACACTTTTGCAACGCTAATAAGTAAACACAAACAATAATGAACACTTCTATTAAAAATTATTTTGATTATATGGCGATTGTGCTCTGTGGAAAAAAGATAAAAGTGACACTGATAATTTCAGAGACAGAAAATGTGTTCTTTCTTATGGTGTTTCGATCCAAATTTAAGAACACTTTCAGATTTCAAACATAATATTTTAGAACTATTAGCTTTTAGCGGCAAGATAGCTTTCTAAATAAAAATAAGACCAACTCAGACAAACTAGAACAAAAGCAGCTATAAAGTTTAGTCTAAGTGACATAAGGAAGAAAATTCAAGAAAAGTTCTTTCATTATAATTATTTTGTATTTCAAATTTAGTTCTCCATATTGTGTTTTGAAAATTAACTCGTGTTCTGAATATGCCTGTAATTATTTTTTTTTCAAATATCAACCAATTAAGTTTTTAAATTGAATATTGCATATTTGAGTGTAAAACTTTTAGTCTAATCTTGCATGGGGGGCGTGGAAAATTTAGAGGCTTTGGTCTAGCATGGACCAAAAAAAGTTGGGAAACACTGGTGTAAAGGGTTAAATCAATGTTGCTCTCGGCGGCTATTTCGTCGCTATCCCTCCGGAATATTTTGTATAAATCAGCTCTTCTTTACTAATTAACAGATTCTCTACAACTTTGTATTTCACATTTTATCTTTATCTTCAATGGTTTTAGAGATAATTGTTCTAATTCTGCTGATATCAGCTAGAAGGCATTTAAATTGAAATGGTACCAATTTGAAAACATTCCTAAAAGAAACCGTATCCAAATCGGTTCAATAGAACATGCCAAAAAGACGTGGTTATTTTTAAAATTTGTCTTACACGATTAATTTTTATTAAAATACTAGCTGATATATGCCCGCCGTTGCTCGGGGGATAAAAAGCTTATCAAACATGATCGTTTAGATGCAATAGAGTCAACATTCTTCCCGCTAGGATTCTTTTTTGATGCCATACCACTTCGTTAAGATGTAAAAAAAAAACCTTTAAAAATGCCACCTGTTTAGATTTAATGTAATCCCCATTCCCGTTTTTAAAGAGTAATTTTTCAAAATAGAAAAAAGTCAGGGGACCTTCTGAACCCACTTATTTTTTTTCTCTTTTGTCCTTTTCTCCCTCCATCCATTTCTGAAATTGGTATAAATGCATATTTGAGGCAAATTTCTCCGCCTTCGCTTTACAATAAAGGTACATTATCGAACAGCAATGTCTATAGATAAAACTTTTCCCCCTCATCCCGCTAAATTTTTATAAAATACAAAACAATTAAATATACTACATACTTTTATACTTTTTTAAGATGTTAAACAAAATCTGAAAAAACCTGTTTATAATTAGTGTTTATAACCATTTTTAATAATGATAATTTTTTTTCAAAATCAGGGGGAGACCCCCTGAACCCCCCTTTGCTGATTTATCACCAACTCATTCATTGAAAGAAATTTCAAACATGAAATAAAAGTAAACATCATTTGAATCGACACTGAAAATGCCTGTGATAAAATAATGTTTAATTTGAACTTTGCTGGAAATACTTAAATTTGATTAAATAGAAAAAAAGAATAAAATTTTTCAGTGGAACGGTTTTTGGTTATTATAAAAAAATTATTTAATCATTAAAAATTGTTTCTTTATCATATTTTTTAAAAACTCACCTGTTATAAAACATTTCAAAATAAATATTTCCAACAATAGAGGTTTTGCGTGTCATGGAAAGAGCAATAACCGCAATAAATTTAACATTGAAGGCTAAGCATAAGAATTTAGAAAAGAGCCGAAAAATGTTGCTTGGAATGCATTGATTTTAAAAATTCTTTTTCGCAAACCTTCCTGGTTGTATGAGGAACAATATGCTTAAATTTTATAACAATCACATTAATAATGTGGGTGCTAGGATCCAAAAACTAAAAACGGGAGTAAATATTCAAGCCCCCGTGCACCCCCTCCAGAATGGAATATCGAAAAATCCAGAAATTACTTTCTTTGAAATACTCTCAAGAAGGTATTACCAACAGTTCACTTCGTAATATCGATTTCTCGGTACTGTTTTCTTCGAAAATTTAAAACTTTGTTAATGCTCAGCAAAATCGGGTTTTTGGAACTTTCAGACCCCTTAAAATTCGAATATCCAAAATTTGAAAAATGCCTTTCTAGAAATTGTTGCTTGGTACCTACCTGCGAAATAACGAAGATCTGGGGTCCTTTGGGACGCCGATAGGCTCAAAAACGTCGAAAACGCTCCAAACCCCCCTGTGGGCCAAAAAAAAGAAATTTCGAAAAATCCCTTCTTAGTGCGCGTATACACCGTAAGCTCTTCCACCCTACCAAGTTTCGAGTCCTTAGCCCCTATAGATTTTGCTGTGCGTTGATGAGTGAGTGGTAAAGCTCTTTTATTATTATAGACTAGCTGATATGCCCGCCGTTGCTCGGGGGATAAAAGGCTTATCAAACTGTGTGTTAAAATAAATAAGAATTATCGTTTAGATGCAATAGAGTCAACAGTCTTCCCGCTAGGATTCTTTTTTGATGCCATACCACTTTAAAAATACCACCTGTTTAGATTTAATGTGTGAAATCCCCATCCCCTTTTTTAAAGAGTAATTTTTCAAAATAGAAAAAAATGTCAGGGGACCTTCTGAACCCCATTATTTTTTCTCTTTCGTCCTTTTCTCCCTCCATCCATTTCTCTGCAATTGGTATAAATGTTTATTTGAGGCAAATTTCTCCGCCTTTGCTCACAATAAAGATATATTATTGAACAGCAATGTCTGTAGATAAAACTTATTTCCCCCTCATCCCGCTAAATTTTTATAAAATACAAGACAATTAAATATACTACATACTTTTATACTTTTTTAAGATCTTAAAAAACCGGTTTAGAATTAGTGTTTATAACCATTTTATACTAATTATTTTTTTTAATCAGGGGGAGACCCCCTGAACCCCCCCCCCTTTGCTGATTTATCACCAACTCATTCATTGAAAGAAATTTCTAACATGAAATAAAAGTAAACATCATTTGAATCGACACTGAAAATGCCTGTGATAAAATATTGTTTAATTTGAACTTTGCTGGAAATACTTAAATTTGATTAAATAGAAAAAAGAATAAAATTTTTCAGTGGAACGGTTTTTGGTTATCATAAAAAAATTATTTAATCATTAAAAATTGTTTCTTTATCATATTTTTTAAAAATTCACCTGTTATAAAACATTTCAAAATAAATATTTCCAACAATAGAGGTTTTGCGTGTCCTGGAAAGAGCAATAACCACAATAAATTTAACATTGAAGGCTAAGCATAAGAATTTAGAAAAGGGACAAAAAAGGCTCCTTGGAATGCTTTGATTCAGAAAATTCTTTTTAATAATAATAATAATAATAATAATAATCTTTATTTAACACTATGGAAATTACAAATAAATATATAAAATAATATGAGTTACCAAGGGGAAACAGTCCCGTTCAGGTAACCAAAAAAAGTGCGAACATTGAGTGATATTTAAAAATAAAATAAATAGATAGGTGGGTTAAATTACATAGCAATAATAATATTCAAAAATGCAAAAAACAAAACATAGTACAAATAACAATAATAAATGATTAATTTAATTTACAAAAGACAGAATTATTTAAATTAAAGTTATACAAGTTGGCAAACAGCTAAGGCAAAAAAAAAATACATTATGCTTCCATTAAAATAGGTCTTCAATATTATTTAAAAAAATTACAAAATTATGTAAACAACGTTTGAATAAGGGATAGGAAGAAGTATTTTGTAGCTCAGCAGGTAGACTATTAAATAACTTAGGTGCGAGATAAAAGAAATGTTTACGATATATCTCCTTGTAAAAGCGAGGAATCTGATAAATTTCATTTATTCTCCTTTGGTTAACCGTATTTTTTAGATTACATATATTTCTATTGCCAAATAAGTAAAGTGTAATTCTATAAAAAACGAGATGTCGCACGGGGAGTAAACCTAAACTTTTAAAGTCAATTGAGTCGGAATTATTTAAACATAAGATTTTGAAACACTTATTCTGAATAGAAATTAAAGGCAATAAATTGGTTTTATAGTCTCCACCCCAAATTATTATTCCATAATTGATTAAAGAGAGAAACCAAGAAAAATACAAGGTTTTTAAGAAAGATTGTGTAACTTTATTTTTTAGGTGATGAAATTTAACCAATGCGAAACGAAGCCTTTTACATAACTCACCAATATGAGTTTTCCATTTTAAATTTGAGTCGATAAATAAACCCAAATATTTAATGCTATTAACTTGTTCTAGCTTTGGACAGTTACAATTAAAAGAGCTATAGCAAGAATTTAAATGAAATGTAATATCTAGTTGAATGAATGGTTGTTTAAGATAAAAATAGATATATTTAGTTTTATTTAAATTTAGAGATAAGTCATTAATGGTAAACCATTTTCTGATTTCGATTAAGTCATTTTCAATCTGTGATTTAAGTTCTAGGAGATTATCACAAGAATATAGTAATGCCGAGTCATCTGCATAAGTTATCATTTTACCAAATAGTTTCAGTTTGCATAAATCATTTATAAAAATTAAAAACAATAAAGGGCCTAAAATAGATCCCTGAGGCACTCCACGATTAACAATAGTATAATCACTAAAACTATTTCCTATTTTTACACGTTGTTTTCTATTAGATAGATACGATATAAACCATTTTAAAATATTGCCTCTGAATCCAGCGTGTTCTAATTTTAAAATTAGCAAGGAGTGGTTTACACTATCGAAAGCCTTAGAGATATCTAGAAAAACTGCAGCTGTTTTCCTATTTTTATCGATACTGTTAAATACAAATTTATTAAATTCTAAAAGTGCGGATTCAGTATTTTTGCCCTTTATAAAACCATATTGATTAGTTGCAAAAAACTTCGTATGGTTTAAAAAGTTATACATTTTCATTGATAAAGTTTTTTCAATTAATTTAGAAAAAGAGGGTAGAATAGATATAGGACGGTAATTTGACAGTATATTTTTATTACCAGATTTAAATATTGGAGTTATGGTAGCCTTTTTTAGTGAGTCAGGAAACTCACAAATAGTAATTGAGTGATTTATAAAATCTGAAATAAAATTCGAGTTATTTATTGCAAACACCCTAAGTAGTTTCAGGCTAATGCCATCAGAATCCAGTGAATCAATATTTTTTGTAAATGTATTGAAAATACTGATTACTTCATAATCATATAAGAAGAGAAAAACAAAAGAATTTAAACATGGAGAAATATACAAAATGCATTCATTAATATTGTCAACCGAGGATGCAGTACAATTATTAAATTGAACATTGAATTGTATCGCAGAATCATGATCACTATTATGTTGAGGTAGAACAGAAGATTTACTTTTTATGCCACATATATTATTAACAAAATTCCATTTTTGCTTGGTTGTGCTACATTTTTCGAATTTATTCTTAAAGTAATTTGATTTAGTTACTTCGATTATTCTTTTTAGTTCCGAGACATGGGTACGATATGCCATTTTGTAAACAACATCCCAAGGATATTTACGAACTTTTCGAAACAGTTTTTCTTTCCTGCGAATAAGAATTAATATATCATTGTTTATCCAAGGATTTTTATGCTTCTTTCTAGTCCTGTTAGTGAATTTAAAATTATTTCTAATATTAGTTAGCGAAAGATTTAAATATTTGTACTGCTGATCCAAGCACTGCATATGATCGTATCTAAAATTATATCTAGTTAAGAAGTCATATAATCCATTATAATCAATTTGCTTTTTAGTATAAATATTTATTTTAGGTAACTCAGGACCAAACAATTTACAGAGAGTAATGTAATGATCGCTTAAATCACTTATATAAATACCCGATGTTGTTGTAAAAATATTTGATTTAACAAAAATGTGATCAATGCAGGAAGAAGATGTATTTACTCGAGTGGGTTTATTGATGTAACAAAGATATCCATATTCCGATAAACAATTTAGATATTCATTAGTATCAAAGTCATTTTTCAGAATGTCTATATTAATATCACCCAGGATCATTACGTTAGGATCACTTAGAGTTGATAAAACTAAATTTAGCTCAATAGTGAAATAATCTATTGTAAAGGCAAGGGATCGATAAATAGATAATATTGTTAAGTTTAACAGTTTGCTATGCAATAAAATAATTTCAGCAGATACAATATTGACATCTAATTGATTAAAATTAAGATATCTTTTACAAAACACAGCAACTCCACCTGAGCGATTAATATCGCGACAACAAAAAAACGAGTCAAAACCATCAATAGAATATAAAGAAGTTTCATAATCAAATATCCATATTTCAGATAATATTATTATAGAGATATGATCTAGGTATTTAGATACAACAGAAATAAAGCTATTGAAATTTGAGCGTAAACTTCTAATGTTTAAATGTAAGGCAAAAAAATCAGACTTACAGTTTGACGGGTTCGAAAACAGAAAGTTTTCGAAATCATCTAGATTTTCTAGAATTGCACAATCTACAACAGGAAAGTCACAGCTATCAAGTGGAGGATTGAATGTTTAGTAGATCATCGTGATGCTTAACACGTAATACTCTAGATGACTCATCTTTTCTTAGAAATATTTTCCCATCACGAACCCAACAAAACTTGAAATTTTTTTCTACCTTAGACTTTCTTGCATCTCTAAATAAAGACTTAAGTTCAGGAGTTAGGTGCTCGTTAACATATACTGGGGTGTCAGGAAATCTTGGACTAATATCAGATGCTTTTAGTTTACAGGCTTTTAGGATTTTGAGTTGTTGATCGCGGGAGTCTTTAGTTTTGAATTGAACCACGATAGACTAAACCTTCCTGGTTGTGTGAGGAACAACATTCTAAAATTTCATAACAATCACATTAATAATGTGGGTGCTAGGATCCAAAAACTAAAAACGGGAGTGAATATTCAAACCACCGTGCACCCCCTCCAAAATCGAATATCGAAAAATCCAGAAATTACTTTCTTTGAAATTCTCTCAAGAAGGTATTACCAACATTTCACTTCGTAATATCGATTTCTCGGTATTGTTTTCTTCGAAAATATAAAACTTGGTTTATGCTCAGAAAAAACGGGTTTTTGGAATATTCAGACCTCTTAAAATTCGAATATCCAAAATCTGAAAAATGCCTTTCTAGATATTGTTGCTAGGTACCTTCCTGCGAAATAACGAAGATCTGGGGTCATTTGGGACGCCGCTGGGCTCAAAAACGTTGAAAACGCTCCAAAACCCCCTGTGGGTCAGAAAAAAGAAATTTCGAAAAATCCCTTCTTAGTGCGCGTATACACCGTAAGGTCTTTGACCCTACCAAGTTTCGAGTCCTTAGCCCCGGTAGATTTTGCTGTGCGTTGATGAGTGAGTGGTAAAGCTCTTTTATTATTATAGATTATGTAACTATTTATTATAAAAATTATCCAAGAGAAATAAATTTAATTAGTAATTAAATAATGGGAATTTAATTAACTTACTTTATGTTCACAATAGAAGTGAAGACCCTCTACTGTTGATAGTTCTTTTGCTACACATTCCCTATATCGGTCGCATTTACATCTAGAATTGAAAAAAAAATACATGCAGATTGTTTCAACAAACCCATCAAAATTCTGCTCAGTCAGTTTCCTTGCATGGAGTACATAAAAAATGCCAAAAAAATCTGTACCACAACGAGCTTATTAGTTGAGATAAATGTATGACGTTATATTCGATACACGCAATTCATGTATGTGAAACAAGAAAATAGTTCTTGTTAGCATAAGTTTGAAGACTAAGGTGTTAAAAATATCCACTGAGCATGCATGTGCGTCTCGTGGACTGAAATAATCAAGTTTTTATCCAAACAAATTGTGTGTAGAACTGTACAAACAAGTACAGTTCTTGGGGAATGTTTCAAATACTCCACATAAGGAATCTGGTAGTTGAGAGTTTGGAGTGTGCTCATCTTATTGAAACACCCAGTATACTCGTAATGTCAAAGGAACGTCAAAGATAATACATAACTTGAAAAGAAATATAAAAGCTACTTACTTTTTGGAAACAAAATCCACATATTTCATTTCTTTTCTATCTTTGCCAAAATCATTGTAGTTAACTACTTTACAAAGTTCACGAGTGTTACAAGATGGCATGTTTTTGTACGGATCAGAATAAAGACTAAAAATCAAAATTTTAGTCGTTAAATTACATATAAATAACACCAATCATCTATTTATAACTCTAAAATTACATAAATGCTAATTAAATATGGTTGGAAGAAATTTTCAGCCAGTGTTAAATTGCATAGCAATAAAAGGTACCTTAAAAGAATAAGTTAAAAAAGTTCTAAGAAAATAAAACAAAAATTTGTAAGTTATGGGATTTTTATTTTATAACCACTGTATTTTAAATGGAATTTTAGGATTATCTTCAGCGTACTGAACATCAGTTATTGTGAAAAAATGTAAGCTATTGGAAAAAATGTGTTCGAGTTGCAACACGTCTGAGATATTTATACCACTTTTAAAACTTATGAAGTTAACTTAATTGATACATGTCTTGATTACATCCTTATCACCACGCCAAAAACAGGAATCTGCTATGCATATAAAAAGCAGATTCGTGTTTATGGCGTGGTGGTAACGATATATTTACCAAAAATACATAATTCACATGGAATTTCAAATCGAAATTTAAGTAATCTATCATGTTGTTTGATCTGATCCAAACTAATATCCTGCGAAACTTAATAAAAAAATTCGATCGAGACTTAGTTTGGCGAACATGAGCTTGTTGTTTGACAAAGAACTTTTTTAATGTCAAGTTGAAAATAGTCAAAAATTTAAAAAAAAAATTAGAAAAAATATAAAATGTTAATTATACACTTAATTTGTTAAAAAAAGCCCATCCATACTGTTATATCTTGTAGCAATAGGTTTCATGTTAACTGTTTTTTACACCTTGAAAAATAAATCTTCGGAAAAAGTGCTCCATTTGTCTCTTGTAAACTGCTCCGCGACTTAAAAAGTTTGGGAAACTCCTGATGCACTATACTCGACAGCAACGTTTCCTGACCCTATGACGTCGCTAACAAACAAAGTAGTTCCCATCGTAGTGCCTGAATTTTGAGATAAATGAAGAACGTCAATTTAAAAATATGATTATTTTGTTAAACCCATGAATAAATAGCGTCTTTTTATCACAATTTGATTACCGAAACTCTCCTATCAACCCAACAGGCTTTCCGTTTACGCAGTTACTGCTTCCGCGTAGTGACGTCATAGGGTCAGGAAACGTTGCTGTCGAGTATGGTGTTGCTTCTATTTTACCCTTCCTTTTTTTTGTTTTACATTGAACTAATATCTACTTATGCTACATATTTTTTTAAGGGGAGAAGGGATTTCAAAGTTTTATGTTCGCAAAATACAGATATTCTCTTACGTTGGGCACTGGTAATCAATCGACCTCAATTTGGGATCCAAAGGATATTGGTAAGTTGGAAGACTAGTGTAATTTTCAGTTGTATCATAACATCTGCAACTGTAATAATAATGAAAAAAATTTAATGGAAGTTTTAAAATCAGTATTAAGAATGAAGTTTAAGATATTGGACAATTCTAATAAGATGATTTTGATCCGATAAGGAAAAAACAATAAGCTGTTATACATATATAAATATGTTACGGGCAATGTGATAAATTCAACGGAATTTATGAATGAAATTTATCACTTTGCCCGCCTCCACGTCGGGCATTTCACTTTGCCCGTAACATATATATATAGCTGTTAATATAGTATATAGTAATATGTATAGCAGCGCTATAAATATAGCTGTTCTGGAAACCGCTATGTAGGAAAACCGTTTGCGCACGCAAAAAAACAGACTTTAACAGGCTCCCAAGCGTTTAATATTGATAGTATTTACTTGAAACTTTGGACTAAAGAGTATTCAACTATGCTCTTTCAGATTATCCAATCAAAAGAAAGGATTTCGAAATAAAAAATAAAGTTTTGGCAGTTTTTTCGCATTTTTTTTTTTTTACTTTTTTCGTAATAAAACAAATTTTTAAGTGAAAACTTTTAAGATAATTTTAAAGATCATATTAAACCACAAAATTTGAGACCATAATTAAATTTTTACCAATAGTAGTTCTTCTACAAATTGAATTTTTCAATAATTTTTTTGAGAAGTCGCTCCATTTTTAACTCCCTGGGATTTGGTCTGGGACCCCAAATCCTATGTGATTCTGACTCGTCTAGGTGTATAATATCCCCCCTAGAAGTATGACCCAACATTCATGGGACACCCTGTATATATTAAAAAGGATAGATAGAAAAGAAATGGAGATCAGTGGGGGTCATTTATAAAGTTTTAAAGCTAATACCGATAAATTTAAAATTAAAAAAACTTTAGTAAGTTGTTGCAGTAACGCAGCACTTTATAAGCAAGCTCTCCCATAGCCCATTTCTCATTTTCATTTGGCTAGTTAACAAAAAATTTACTTAGAAAACCTTTTTTAAAAATAACCATTGCATTCTTTAGTTATATTTTATGATCAATTCAGAGTGTAAAATAAATAATGAAAATATTTTTACTTACAGGTTTTACAAAAACTTTATCATACGACTTACAAAAAACCTGTGTCCAACTTGACTAATTCTCCCTCATGACTCGAATTGTGTGGTTCATAGTATTCTCTCTTGAAAACACCGGAGCAGCGCGTCTTCTGAGGTAGCTGGAACTGCAAAATAAATTTCCAACAAATAAAAAACAAATTTCCTCCAAAAATCCAAGTTAATGAAAGATGCTAAAGAGGAAATAGAGGAATTCTCTTCTTATGTGCCAAACGGGAAAAAATCTCGAGGGGCAGTCTCTTGTAAACTCGATAATGATCGATGCCAATTGATCGTGGAGGATGTACCTATCTACCTGTTGCAAATTTATTTCGAAATTCTTACTCCTTTTTTAGGAACAAAAGGGAAGTTAAAAAAACCTCGTATATAAACTGGCAAAATTATAGGATGGAACAAAAATTGGGATCAGAGTAAAAAAATTTAAACAAATGTTAGATTTTCCTTTTAAAATCTTAAAATATATAAAAAGCAAAATATATATTATTCAATAATTGGATGCTAATTGAGTAGTATTTAACTGCTTTTGACAGTTAGCACTCTTACACTGAACATTGGAAAAATCACTGAGTTAATAAAAAGAAAAAAAAAGTTTTTATCCTTAACATTTTGGAGGGCAATGTATTATGTTTATTTAAAACACGACAAAATAGTTTAAAATATGGATAGTATAATTATTGTTATTAGGTATTACATGGTATACTATGCATTTAAATGTATACATTTACAACTGAGATACTGAAAGACGAAGGACTTACCATTTGTCTACATGAGTATTGGTTTCTACCATATCCTTCTACTTCTATTACACAGCTGCTATGATTTTCACAACGGCAACTGCAAGATTTTATTTTTATTTTCTCCACTGATGAATATTTACAAAAGGAATAATAATATGATAAATAAGTTTTAGAAACTGGTGCACATTCTCAGAAGGTCTTAAATATCTTACAGTGTATCGCTATAATCCGTATATATTAGGCCAGGTTTTTCTTCTCCATAATCGTCAAGTAAATCATACTGACATTCTTGATTTGGTCTACATTCACCCAATTCTTCTTTGGGCCGATCTAGAGTTGAATCCCTATTAGAAAATCTCCTTATTTATAAAAAATTACAAAACATAGGTATACATCATTCATAACACCTCAATAAAAATTCTTAGTGCAGTTTTTAAGAATACTAGAGTATTGTATTCAGAAAGTTACCTAAATGTTAAATATAGAAAATGTAAACTATCCAAAACATTTTATGCTTGTTCGAAGTAGTTTTTGAAAAATATATATTATTTACATTCTTTAAACATTATATACTTAGCTTAGCTTATTACAAAATGAAACTTTTCAGAAAATGTATATATAGTTTCTTACCTATGACATCTTATCTTCGCTACGTAAAGATATTGAATTCTATCGTCGGGGACGGGTTGTTTGGGGCCTGTCGTTTTACGATGACCATCGCATTTGCAACTTAAAAGGAAAACATTCTGGTTTAGCAGGATGCTACTGGTAGATAGGTACTGTACTACATTCGACATCTTTATTCCGTACATAG
Source organism: Tetragnatha montana (assembly GCA_963680715.1). Taxonomy (NCBI): domain Eukaryota; kingdom Metazoa; phylum Arthropoda; class Arachnida; order Araneae; family Tetragnathidae; genus Tetragnatha; species Tetragnatha montana. The sequence goes on along the minus strand of OY796683.1, from coordinate 3,915,652 downwards.
GATAAGTGCAAAAGATATCAATCGCATAAGTGGAAAAGTTATATCGCTTTTGTTTTGGTTGCAACAACTCATAATTTTTTTTATTTATGGATATAAAAAATCAATACTTTTGCTTTCTTACCTAGACACACAATTCTTACCTAAATTCAGTTCTCAGCTTTTCAGAATTTCCATAATCATATTTGCGATAAAATTCCACTTTAAAAATCTCATTTTCAACACAGGATGTCATATTCTAAGTAAACAAAGAATGCAAATAATTATGTACCCTAACTTCAAGGTTTTTTTTTTTTACCTAATATATAGGGTGGGCAAAGAGTCAGTACACTTTTGAAAATTCCATAAAAACCGGGGGGGAGAGAAAGAGAGATTGTAAATTAAATATGTTAACAGTTTTAAGTGGTTCAATCAGTTATCTGAATATTAAAATAGAATATCTATAGGGTTTCAACAAAAAAAACTGTTTTTTCCAATTTTTACTATTAGAAAATAATTTTTTTCTGTATATGAACCCATGTCCTTGAACATATGTAGTTGGATAGTTTTTTTAAAACATATATTTTTTTAAGGGGGTGTATTTTTGCTATCGAAAAAAATATTTTCAGATAAAAAGAAAAAATCAAAACGTTTACATCACATTGTCATGCTTTATATCATTTTAAGGTTTGTAAACAGAAGAGAATGACACCTTGTTTATGATTTTTGGTAAAATAGTTTTTGAGCATCAGCTGCTTAAAAATATCATGGTAATGACAAAATTGATTGAAAGTGAATTTAACTACCAGTGCCCAAAATTCAGAAATTGGTCTTATTATACTCCTACTAATGGGTACAATAAGCACACAAAAAATTTTGAAAATCTAAAACCCAACTGGTTGATTTGACATGGAATGACCTTAAATGTTATGGCTTTTTTTTTTTCACCCACGGAACACGGGTTTTTTAATGATTTTTCAAGGGTTTTTTTGCAGGGACGTTTATTTTGTAATTGAAATTAGGACTTTCATTGTGTCTCCTATAGATTCAAAATGGAAATCTTTGAAGTAAATATTTTTCAAAGTTAAATAGTTTTTTGTACACTTACTTCCATCGGGCTCCATGTCATATGAAAAGGATGGACCTAAGGGATAAAAACATTATTATCTACACTACAACTAGCTGATATAGTAATAGATTTAAACATAAGAAAATAAATACATTCCATGAGGTTTTTTTTAATAAGAGGTATGTAAAACCACAGAGTACTAGAACAGAGAGTCCACGGCCATAGGCCATAATGGAAATCGAAAATAATGACATCTTGTTACAGGTTGGGAGAAATGTGGCGCTGGGATCGCACTAAACTCACTAGCGTCTGGATCCAGTCTGAATCGTTCGCCGGCTGCCTATGGGAGATCGAAAACACCTTTTTGCGCATGTGCTGAGTTCTAATTTGGCGAGAGATTTAAGCGGCCGGCATACGTTCCAGAATCTAGTGTGGCGCCCTCACATCAGTAACGCATTTGAAAATAGCCTCGTGGACCCTCTGTTAGGATATTTCTCTGTGTGTAAAACCATCCACGTGATAAGCATTATAAAGCAATTTCTACAATCACGTGATCCCCAAGAATTTTTTTAAAAATATTCTCCCCAAAAACTACATAAAATTACTCTCATTTAGAGTCATGATGAATCATATTTCCAGGGTATTAATTAACATTTTTCTTGAATTATTCAGTACTTATTCTTAAGAAATTTAAAAAAATATTCCGGTTATTCAAAGGTCCATACAAATAATATTGTCAATGCTGTTTGGTTCGTTACCAACTTTCTTAAAAACTACATTGATTTCACCTTTTTTTTTTCACCCCGTAACTGCCACGCTGCTCTTTATAGATTATATTTTATCAACTCTATTGACAACCATCATATCATACAATCTGAAATATTATATTTCTCTTATAAATAATTTATTAGAAATATTTTCCCAAATATCTGATTGTAAAAAAAGCAGGACGTCTGGTCATCCTAGATTTAAATCACTGTAACCCTTAAGAAACAGAGTCTGTTATGTGGTGAGAATTTAATTGAACGTTTAGCTTTTATGTAAAAACGTCGGAATCGAAGAATTGTTTTGTTTTAGATAGCATGCTTGATGGTATTCCTTTGCCTACTTACTATACGCGTTGTATGAATTCATACAATGCGATTTTCTATATTAATCCCGTTATGCGGGAATCCCCTACTGTATTTTAATTTAAAAAATTAAACATTGATTTTAAACATTTGGACTCCTAACAGTGATTTAAAAAATGCGGTTTAAAAAAATTCCAAAGCTAAAACAGTTTTTAGTTACAGGAGTATGTATTAAATTGAATAATATTAATCATTTAATTGAAATATTAGTAATAAAAATTTAAATATTTTATAGGACTATTATAAAAGAGTTTGAATATCAAGTTAGTTAACATTTTAATAAATTAATTTTACATACCTTATAATTCTCACTATTAGAAAATATTTTTTCTAATATTTTACTACTAGAAGAAATCAATTCTACGAAGAAAGCTGCTGTCAAAGCGAATAAAAATAGTGCATTCGTAGCCTGCATTTTACAAACTTGAATTGCAAAAGTATATTAAGGTTTCAGATTTGGGACGGAGTGCACTTATCTCAATATACCCCACTTGGATTGTTTTTCGCTCGTGTATATAAGCATCAAACCGTTTTAAAAAGGCATTTCTAAATTATCATCCAAACAGCAGTTTTTATTTGATTTGTTTGTGAGTGGCATTACAATCTTCGATTTGGAATCAATCGTAGATCTCACATTTACTGATAATTTAAATTTCCAAATCACGGAAATAAATGTGACAGCTTTAAAATTTTAAAGAATCGATTCGTTTAAAAGATGTTTTCTTGTCAATCAATTGCTATGAATAATGAGGTCTCTTTTTAAATTCTTGTTTGGAAAGAAAAATTGGTTAAATTAATCATCTTAAATCCATAAAAAAATAGATATTGTACAGTAGGGCGTATAAAAAAAACGAAATTTCTCTGATCGCTGAGCGGTAGTGTGGAAAATTTGGGAACTACCATCACTAATAAGGGAGTGAAATCTTAAAACTCTTGGTTGATATTTCTGTTGCCTCAGTATACCTAAATTTCTGAAAATTGGACTATAAATGACTAAACTTCAAAAACTTATAAAAATTTACGAATTTCAGTCATTGGTTTGAGATGGTGATGAAAAGGTAAATACAGCTAGCTGGAAAAGCAAAATACAGTAATAAAATACAGCGGCAATTTTTTTTTTATAATTTTTGGTTTAACACAGTTGATAAATGTATTTCTTTCTTTTTTTATTATTTTTTTTCAGTTTGGAACATCTTATAGTTAAATAAACTTATAATACGTAAATAATACGTAATAATACGTAAATAAACTTATATTATTACTTATTATTACCTTAAACCTAAAGTGTTCAGAGAAAACAGTTTTACTAATTCAAAGTTAATGAAAGATATACTGTTGTAGCAAGTTATTGGCAGCAGAACTTGATGCTCACGAACAGAAAAGGTACGAGTCAATGTCGCTGATAACCTGATATGCCTCTCATGTAAAATTAAGCAAAACAAAATTATCAGTATCCTACTATACACTTATTTGCTTACTTTAATACACTGCTGTGCAAATAATTAAGGACGAAACTTTTTTTTTTCAATATAAAACCTACATCTATAGTAGAATTATTTTTCAATCATGAAAATCATACCAAAACCTGTGGGAATATAGAAGACGATATAAAATTTTCCCTGTCAATAATTTAAGGGGGTAAATGGGCAAGGGGGTCCATTGCAACTAGGTGTTATATTGAAAAAAAAACCAGTTTCGTCCTTTATGTTTTGCACAACAGAGTAAAAAGATTTCTTAATTATTTACATTCCATCTTCACTTATCAACGCAAATGAAATGATCAAAGACTGAGTACTTAATCCTACATAAACTGTGTTCTGTTTCATTAAGTAGAAAAAAAATAAATTTGAAAAAAAAATACTACTAATATGAAATTTTTTAAAAAAATAAATGAGGATAAATCACTTGTTATGAACTAATAATTCGAGAGCAATAGTGAAAAAAAATGATAAACTGACTGACAAACAAGTACTAATTAGACTTTCCCAATTCACATAATAAAAATACGATAGATTTCTTTAACAAATTAACATTTATTAATAATTATATATTTATTATAAAGCTACTATACAAATTGTATGAGAAGTTTCTTAGTTTTATATTATTGCAGATTTAAAAAACTTTTTCATTTTATTTCTTTATCTCTTTAAATTGTAGAAGGAAATCTATGATGAACTTGAAAGGTGTATTGGAGTGGTATTCGTATCAGCAGTACATATGTATTGCGAATGGATCTCGGTTTCATCATTAGCGTTTATATGGTCGTAGAACCCGCCGTTCAACTGGCATAATCCATTACATTTGCAACTATAATAAAAGAAAACGGTTATTTGTTATTTAAATAAAAAAAGTCACAGGTACTGTCGACTCCGCTTAATGTGATCACTTTTTTTCAAGAGTAGAATGATAACAATAGTCGATTGATAATAATAAGCGGTTTGAAGTTTCAAACAGCGTAACTCGAGTGTTTGCTTTAAAATCACAACTATGTAGTCCTTATTGAAGCATTTAAAACGATTACCTAGTTTTGCAATTTTTACATTCTTAAAGAAAAATATGAGAGTGGAACATATAACACAAATAAATTAATGACTCATTTTGTATGATTAAAATTGGCCTTCTAACGGGAAAAAAGTAGGTTTTCAGGGGATTTTACCAGATTTCGATAACATTAAGCGATATATTGATCACACATTTTTATTTTTGAATTTTTTAAAACCTTTTAGGTAATCCTGTTTGATCTAATTCGTAACTTTTAAAAGAGAAGGTAGGGTAAAACTTACTAAGTGGTATTCCAAACCGACACTTTTTTCCACGCATGAGCAATTTGATGTGCATATCGAGTTACATAGCAAATATCATTCAAATTACAGTCCTGGAAAAATTACTCATAATGAAAATCAAATGCAAATTCCTTTTTGAATATAAGATTCCTACAAACTTATGAACATGTAGATATCATTAACTTTCATTAATAAAATAGAACATTTAAGAAGATTATATCGTCGGCTTACAGTCGAGTCACTCTGCTCACTCAACTACTTCGTTACGAGGTTATGCCAAATTTGGCGATCATTTTACCGTTGCCATTCTAGTTATAGTGTATGGAAAAGAAAATATTATTATAAAATCTTTGAGAAATCGAATTATAAAATCTTTTAATCCCTAAAATAACTCAATTACATGATCAAATAATTTCAATTTAATAAATTATTAATCGCAAACCAACATTTAAGCTTTTTACTGTATGAATTCTTTCTGTTTTAAAACAAACCAACCATCTATGCTAGGTTACTAGCTTTTCAGTTTGACGAGATTTTAGAGATGCGCCAAGCTTCCACCGCTTTCAAAATATCTTCCAAAAGTGACTTAGTGCCTTTCGACTGTAAGCCGACGATATCTAGTGTGTATATAAAAAGGGGTGGATATAAAATTCAAGAGGCAGTGGAGCTTTTGTTTTCGATTTCTGCTAAACTTTCAGGGTGCGTACTCTTGCCCTCAAGTAAATTTTAACGTATTTTTGTCACAGATAAAAAAACCCTATTTTTTTTACCTTAATTTGCAAATCAATTAATCAATCAACTCTTACTTTCCCCCCTTATTCTACTTAAAATCGTATATTTATTGAAACTTCTTCCCACTAAAAGTCCCTGGATCATCCAAACCTAAGAAATTTTTGAGTGTTATAAAATATTTTTAAAAGTTATACTCCTAAATAATACTAAAATCCAAAATTAAGATTTACTTAAATTATAAAATTATTCTGCATAAATTTTCCTTGAATAAATTTTTTTTCAGATGTAGTTTTAAAAACAAAAAAATAATAATTTTTAAATTATGGTTCAGGTTTTTACTAGTAGGTAATAGAAATGTATCTTGGCCACAAGTATAAAATGTCCATTTAACTTTAAAATGGCATAACTTTATTAAAAAAATTGAGATATTTTAAATTGGGGCAAACATTTTAACACTTACTGGAATTTGACATCGGTATATGTCTAAAATTGAAGTACTTTCACTTCTCAAGCAGCTTGGATTCGCCATATAGATTGTTTCTGAACATGAGCAGCTGTAATCAAATACAGTCCTTCGTAAAATGCTAATTTCCACTAAATAAATTTATTTGAACGTAACAAAATCTTACAATTCAGTATGGTTGTCCAAGTATGATCCGGGATTTTCAAGATTGTCATTAAGATGTATTTCACAAATATCTTCTTTTCTACACAATGGTTTTAAACTTGAGTTTCGCTGACTATAAAAGTAAATTCAACCTCGCTCGTTACTTTTAATAGTAAAAAATGTTAAATAGATTTTCAATTAAAAATAATAATTGCAATACAAAAACATTAAATGAAAATCTTAGAATAGAAAAAATGTAACAAATTATAAACTTTACTTTTATATGTACTTGTACTTCAAGAAGTAAAAATATCGGCTTAAGTAATTCTTAAAAATGACAGATTTTAAGAGTAAGATAATATGTTTCTTACCGTCCGCACTGAGTAATCTTCATTGTTATATCTTCATTTATAGGGTGTATCCATATGTGCAGCTTCTTATAGAAATCATCGTTACAAAAGCAATTTCTGTAAAATTTTTAAAATTAAATTTTAAAAAAGGACAGAGGAAGACCCTCTAAAACACAATTTGGTGAGGTTTCTAAATTTGTAAAAGTTTTTATTTCATGGTTCTCATTTCCTTGGTTCTCTGCACCAATTGGTACTTCTTAGTAAAAGTATTTAAGTAAATCCACGATATAGCGACCCTTATAGGACTATACTAGACAGCAACATTAGTTGACCCTATGACGTCACTAACAAACAAAGTAAGTTCCCATCTCGGTGTTTGAATTTTGATTGAAATGAAAAACTTCAATTTGAAATGATGTATTTTGTTAAACCCAAGTATTATATAATATAGTGTCTTTACTGAAACTCCTCCTAGCAACCCAACAGGCTTTGTGTTTACCCATTTTCTCCTTCCGCGTAGTGATGGGTTCAGGAAACGTTGCTGTTGAGTATACCAACATAGAGTCGTTTATAAAACGAAGGAACGTTGTAACAAATTGAAAAATGAATCAAAACCATGAAGGAACGTTGTAACAAATTAAAAAAAAAAGAATCAGAACCACAAAGGAACGTTGTAACAAATTAAAAAAAGAATCAGAACAACAAAGAAATAAAATATTAAGTAGAACCTCTTTATAACGACCCCCGATATAATGACCTCCTTCATTACATTGACTCGTATTTAAAGTCATAGGAATAATGTCATTTTTAATTCGTTACAGCGACTTTAAATACATGAACTCTTTGTTTATAACGATTGCAAATTTCAGTCAGAATCAGTAAAAATCGTCTTATTAAGAAATTAGAAGAGAAGAAAAGGAATATTGGGAGAATTTCTGATAGCCAAATTACTCCAACTGATCACGTTTTTAATATTTTCCAAGTTTGCATTTATTGCTTTACATTTTGTACTTGTTGATAATTCGTTATTCTAGCTATATACATATTTTATTTCTTTGTTCTAATTGAGTTTCTCTTCCAAAATCATTATAACGACCCCATTTGTTGGTCCCGTAAGGGGACATCAATAAATGACGTGAGTTCAAAAAGGGGGGGAGGTCCAGCAAATCATCAAAAATTACTTTTTACCAGATTTTAGAAAAATGAAAAAAATTTCCTCGCATAAAACTTCAAGTTATTTAGACCTGTAGTTCTTGCATTATAGATTTTTAAAAATATCAGTTATTAATAATCACCATATATGTATTGAATTAAAAACTGTAACATTAAAACATCCCAACAGCTCCACTTACGCCGTAACTGTGATGTTCCTTTCCGTTCTGTTATAGATTTCCACCTTAATAACCTGATGATCTCCACAAGCATTTTTTCCTTCCTACATAATAACACGACCTATTAATGGTCTTTTTAAACAATTAGTCAATTTCTACGATGAACAAAATTTACTGTCTGTTTATCCAAGGCTAAACTGGATCTGTTAACTGTGTTATATCACAGTTAACATATCCAGTTTAGCCTTGGTCTATCACAAGTTGAGGTCTCGTTTACGTTTATATTGTCAAGGTAACAGGACTCTCCTCATTTTCAACGGGAGAAATTGTTGCATTTAATCACTAGTCCTTTATGTTTGTTATTTTAACAGTTCACTAATCCCAGCCTCTAACATATGCGTGCAACTGCATCAATTCTGAGAAGACTGTACTTGTGATCGATAAACATTCTGACAATAATCTTATGTCGGCTTTAATCCCCACCAAATCATAATGACGGCTTATCCCTATTTAAAATGAACCGGTCTTGTTTCTATAGCAACTGCATTAACCAGACAACTAGACGAGAGCTCAACTTGTGGTGGACAGACAGTACTAATACGACATAATAAATATAATTTACTTACAGTTACTGTATCCAAATAAACGGTAACATTCTCGAACTCCTCGGTTCTATTATAATCAAACTCATTTCCTTCGATAAGGAAGAAAGAAAAAGTATAAAGTATTATTAAGGTTCTGATTGTCCACATTCTATAACTTAAAAATGAACGTACAAAAAAAGATGGAATCTATTTTGAGTGCGTCTATTAGATGAAAGGTAAACATATCTCCTGTGTCTGAAGTAAATATGCTGAAACTTGAAAAGACATATCAATCAATATTTTTTCAAAAACAGCATTCCTTGTTGATTGACAAAACAATAATGAATTAAATAATTGTTTTGTCAATGTTCCATAACCTTTGAAAAAATTACCTAAGATACCAATATAAATTGAAGGAAAAGTGAAGAATAGAGTGTTTTCAGGTGACGTCACAACCGGTTATTTTCTTTTAACTGAGTACCTTCTGTAGGGCTTTTACCTGTTGCTAAGGCCGTTGTTTATCTGTTGCTAAGGTGGTTTTTAGGTATGGGATCACGTGATTGCAAATGCTCCAATAGAAGAATTCCACGGGTGGTCATTTTCTGTAACTGTTAACCTCTGTAGGGCAAAAAACTGTAAAAGTGAAAGATTACGTTCTAATTCTTAAGAGAAAAAAAATGTTGTTTTCGTTCAAAATTTCTACTTGGATTTATTATTTTCTTTTAACTGCTAACTGCTGTAGGTCAACGCGACATACGTAGGTGGAGCGTATGTTGCTACGTGCGAGTGCGACGGCATGGGCATCTGTAGCTACGGAGGTTGCTAGGAATGGGGTCACGTGATTGCAAATGCTCCAATAGAAGAACTCCACGACCAGTTATTTCTTTTAATTGTTAACTGTTGTAGGTCAACGCGTCTGTTGCTAAGGCCGTTGCTGGGTCCGAGTAATATGATTACAAATGCTCTATAACAGCTAATAAAACTATGTAAAATCAGGAATACAATTTCGGTTGATATGGGAGTTAATATCGGTTAATATAAAATACCTCTGGGAAAGTCATAGAAAATAACTTAACCAGTGGCGGATCTATGGGGGGGGGCTATAGGGGCTATAGCCCCCCCCCTTGGGACTTAAGTTTACACTACATAAAATTGAACTTTTTCGAAAAAAAATTAAGTCTAGAAAATTTTGTTTAAATTTTCAAAATTTTTAACTTTTTTTCAGTTTTTTGTAGCCTTTTTCACAATTCAAAGGTCTACAAAGCATTAAGACCCTTCCAAGATCTTTAGCCCCCTGCATTTTTATAAACTCAATTTACTATTTAAGGATTTCTAGAGGTCCAATTTAAAGGGTCCAATGAGCTTAGCCCCTATATGCACTAGCCTCCTTGCGTTTTTATGTTTGTTACACAAATTAATGAGCTTTAACCCTATGAAACATTAGCCCCCTATGCTCTTCAATAGCCTTTACAAAGCTTTTAGCCCTCTTGAGTTTTTAAATATATTTGGTTCACTATTTAATGAGCTCTAACCCTTATGAATCCTTCCATGATCTTTAGCTCCTACAAGGCTTTTAGCCCTGAGTTTGTGTAGATTCCATTCACAATTTAAAGGGGCCAATGAGTTTTAGCCCCCATAAAGAATTAGCCTCCTTGCGATGTTTTATAGTATTTAGTTCGCAATTTAATGAGCTTTAGCCTAAAAGCGTTAGCCCCCTCCAAGATCTTTAGCTTTCAGCACTTTAATATAATTGCGATTCAGAACTTGTAGATTCCAATGAGCTTTCTAAGCCTTACAAAGCATAACCTCCAAAATACTTAGCCCCTTACATTTTTATAGATTTGTTTCACCACTTAAAGGTTATGAGCTTTAGCCCCTCTGCAAGATCTTTACCTCCCTGGTTTTTATAAGATCCACTTTTAAAACGGTCTAATGCGCTAAGTCTCTTTCAAAAACATTTACTCTGTGAAAATAGAGACGGGGTTAGGTGGTTCAAACCACCCCCATGAAATTCTTATATCTTACAGTTTTTTTCCTTTGAAAACGAGTACAAGAAATCATCTTTTTCGTGTGACACTCAAAGGGTCCCAAATGACCAAAAATGAGTCAAAACACAACTTTTTAGGGTCAAATTTTCAAAATTTTCTTGGGGGAGGTTCCCCCAAACCCCCCTTATGCCTCGGGATGGATGTATTATTCGCTAAACATTGAAATTAAGTGCACGAAAATTTACATTTGATCTATATTCTTGGAAAAAAAAAATATTTGACACAAATCATCGTAAAAAAACCCTCCAGGTTGACACACCCGTATTAATATTTTGATATATTTAATGATTAACTAATTTAATTTACTAATCAATTAGTTATATTTAACAATACTAGTCATTTACATTCAACACTGCCCTCAATATTTAAGACATTAACGAATATTGTAAAAAGCACGGCTTGTTACTTCATTATCATCCTCTATCAGATTAAGTTAGCCCCCCCCCTTGCTCATGTTCTAGATCCGCCACTGAACTTAACCCCTTAAGTAAAATCCTTTATGCGCTTCAGAAATGTTTGTCTACACTACACTTTTAGTGTAACATCCCCATGGTATACCGGATAATACAGACCTGCACAACATACGGATCATAAGAGAATAATTCTCGTGATTTACTCTAAAATTTGAAAGTTGAGTGGGAAAATAAAAAAAATTATTCATAGAATTAATTTTTTTTGTAAGATTTGCAAAAGAAGAATGTTGCTAAGAAAGTTTTTTAACTGTTTAATTCTTTATTTAAAAATGCAAAGACATTTTTCAACTAATTAATGAAAAAACTGCAATTGTCAAAAAATTTTAATGAGAGTATACAAATCTAAAATATATTTTGGTTATAAATTATTCTTAGTCTCTTTTTCTTATTCTTAGTCTTCTCTATTATTTTAATTTGTCCATAGGAGTCTATAGTGGGATGTGTTTTAAAAAGTTTGTGATATTCGTCAACCCAATCCTCATATCTCTACGGTGAGTATAAGTACAAATACCCCCCAAAAAAGTAACTAAATAGAGTACAAATACGATACCTGAAAAGTATTTAAGAAGACCTTCAGTTACTTTACCCGTAAAATTTTAATTAATAAAATTTATTTTTTAATTACAGTAAACTCTCGTTAGTACGCCCCCGCTTAGTGCGACGTCCCGCATATTACGACGTTTTTCTCCGGTCCCTGGTACCAATAGGCTTTTTATCATTAAAAACTATCCGCTTATAGCGCCCCCGCTTATTACGACTTCCCGCATATATCGACGTTTTTCTCCAGTCCCCCGAAGAAAAATCCCGGTTATTGCGTCGTCGAGTTCCTTTCAAATAGCTACAGAACCGTTGAAAACGCGAGTAGAACAATATGGTAGAACTGGGTTTTTCCCAACCGCTCCCCTTTTCCCCGAATGGCCCCCCGTTGCGCCCTCAAAATCTAGGATGACCAGTGTCTTGCAGGGCACGTGGGTTGTCCTGTGACAAATCAGAGCCCTCCCTGCATAGACCTTGCCTCCCTGAATTTCTTGGAAATTCTCCCCCTCTCGATCCTCCAATTCGACTTCCGCATTCCATAGCTCAGTGTTCAGTCCACTGTAGTGTAAGTTCAGAATTATGGAAAAGAAAAACAGAAGCAACTCCTGATGGAAATTTTTTTTAAATTTAGATAGAAAATTAAAAATACGAGATTGCGGTGTGTACAAAGTGTAAAGATTGTAGATATATACCAATAAAAGATGTAAAGGTAAGAATGTTTGTTCTGTTGTCAGAAATTGTTCTTTGGTTTCTATTTTAGTGATAAAATCCCGCTTAAAAAGGTTTCTAGGTAAGATTACGTATTACAGGTTTTAGGTATATCGCCGAAACGGTGTTTTATGGAATTCCGCATATAGCGTCGTCCCGCTTATAACGACGTTTTCACAAATCCCCTTGAACGGCGTACTAACGGGAGTTTACTGTAATTAAAAAAAATAATAATTAAAAATAATACTTTTAATAATGAAATGAAATTAATAAAATTTGAATCAAAACTTTATTATAAAATGATGCCTCTCCATGTGGAGGCACCCTTTCTTTAAAAGAGCTGAAAAGCCCATGGAGCCCATGGAAAAGCCTCTCCACAGAAGCACAGAAGGGAAGAGCAGTAATATAAATACTTATACAAAATAAAATTTCTTTTCTAGAGGTCTGTTCTGGTCAGTTATGGTTAATCCACTGAGTGAGCTCTATAATAACCTGGAGTACAAACTCAGAGTGCCAAAATAAATTTGTATCATTTTACACCAAAGGGGCAAATGTTCAAGTTCCTCCTATTGCTTGCATGTTAACATAATCCAAATTAACATGTTTATTTATTTGATAAAATGAAGCGCAAAAGCTCTATATAGAACGATATATACAAAATTTCATTTTAAAAACAATAAAAAAAAGAGTTAAATAAGGCTAATTTGCCTAACAAAACTTTAAAAGGCACCACCTTGAATTTGTGGTGCTGCCATCTATGTTTCAAAATCACAACTATGTTCTATTTGATTTTGTATTATATACAAGTCTCTTCGTCTCTTCTACTCTTCTGATATATTTTTGAAATCAAAATTGAGATAGAATTAGAAAATGAGAATTCCACTTCTAGAATAAATTTTTAACTTTGTAACAATATGAACTTATTAAGGTTTTGATAGAAAATTCATTGAGGACTTAAAAATCCTCGCTTTTAAATCTTAGTAAAAATATGCACGCAACGATCATAAAGTAGTTAAATATGAGAAAAGAATAGTTTAAATGGATAAGGAAGATAATTTTAGATCATAAAAGAACAGTGAAATAAAACAAAAGTGGCTAAATGCGGCTAATGTTCTAAATTATTCTGCATAAAATAGTTTAGACTATTCCGAATGGCAACAATCTACATCTAGAGATTGGATTGTTTTGTTTTTCGCATCCGCTGTGAGCAGAAAATTATGACAAGTATATTATAGTACTTCCCTAATTAAAAAATTATTCACTTGAAAGACGCTTTGTCGACCTTTTGTCTTTCACATCCTCTGGCAGTTTGAATGCCTTGATTAAATTTGTGTTAAACTATTTACGTCGCACAAAATCTGATTGATTTTCAGTAAGCGATTTCAACTGTTTTCTTTTTGTAACATGCATACGTATTTTGTAACTTGTCTTTCGCTTCCGAAAATTTCAAATCTTTACCAACAGTTTTAGATTCACCATATCTTTTTCATTTTATCGACCCTTATCTCTTCCTCCATTCAGTTAATGATATCTATCGATATCCATGTATCGAACTATTTATAAAGTATGACCTCCACCTGTTAGTGTATTTTTACTTTGTATACTTAAATGAAATCGACATCAAATCTTGATCTAGTGTTTGGTGTTAAACGCTAGCGATATACCGCGTCGCGTGGGCGTAAGCATCACCATAATGTATGGTAATTTTTACATCTCTGCCATGATATTTACTTAACATATTTTATCAATATTATCTGTCACAGAAATAGCTTTTTCCCTAATAAAATGCTGGTATTATAAAACAAATGTGCATTTGAATCCATTTTTATATAAAAAGGCATAAAAATTTCATTTAACTTAATAGTTGTACTGTTGAAGTAATTATTGGAAATGGTCCTAAAGTATGACAGTATCTTACAAATTTAATAAGACTGGTTCATTTTTATTTGTAGTTTAGTGTGGAGCATTTAAAAAAAATAGTCAAAAGGGTGTTTATTAATTTGTTTTCTGCTATTAATAGGAGTTAAAACAATTTTTAATATTTTTCTATTTAATAATAATTGTTGTCTTTTGATTTTAATTAATGTTCTTCTCATTTTTAGGCTGTTAAACAGAGCTTTTCTGAGGTATAGCAAAATTATGTCTGCAGCTAATAACATTACCACCATTTTGCATTTCAACGATGTGTATAATGTTGAAGAGCAGCAACAAGAGCCGATAGCTGGAGCTGCCAGGTTCTGTGCAGCCTTGAAAAGCTTTCATCACTTAGATCCTCTGATTTTGTTTAGTGGGGATATTCTTGCTCCATCTATCAGTAAGTTAATATAGATATGGAATTAGTTTTTTTTAATCTATAGAAAGATCATATACAGTAACGGACCCTTTATCCGGAAACCCGAAATCCGGAAGGATCCAAAATCCGGCTCGCATTCAGAATTTTTTAAAAAGAATTTTCAGTGAGCAAATGCTGCTACGATGCGCAATGGTTGCGTCGCGCCTTTTGTGACATCGTCTCCGTGAATGAGTTGGCTCCTTTGTCCCTGCCTTGCCACCATGACTGTTTTGCCTGTGGGGTATAAAAGACCCCCAAGGCGTGCAGCTTTCGGGTCCTTCCGAACTTTTACGAAGGCCGGAGAAACGCGCCTTCGCGGAGTCCGCTACTCCGCGAAGGGGCGTTTCTCCGGCCGGCGTAAAAGTTTGGATGGGCCCTTCTCTTATGTTCTAATCTTCTCTTGGCCTCCTGCTGCTTCGCTATCGGTTCCGCGATGACCCACGTGCTTCGCCAGAATTTTTTTGCTGGATCCTCTACTATTGAAACGGACGATCAGAACAACGCAGACGATGTTAACGCAATTTTAATTCCCGTTCATATGATCGGAAATTTAGATTTACGAGAATGGTAAATGATAGTAGGGAGGGGGAAGCGAGTATTTTGGCTTTACTAAAGCAACTGCGTCTTAACTGGCGTTTTTTCCGGACTGGACCCGAAATCCGGGAAAATTCCGAAATCCGCGACGATGTCGGCCCCGAGCTTGCCGGATAAAGGGTCCGTTACTGTAGTTACATTATAAAATTATTGAAAATGTTCTTGTTTTTAACCACTCACTAGTGTTTATTACAACTCCCATAATATCCTCATAAAACCGTTGCTTAACTTAACTTGAGGGTAAGAAATAATTTTATCAATCTCGGTATGGGGGAAAAATGTGTGCTCACCTTTGGTTCCTATGTATTATTCCAAAACTGTGCTAACCAACAGTGCTGCTCAATTTGAAGAGCATTACCAAATCTCAGACTGCGGCTGAATCTTGTAGTCGACTGGATAATACATTAAGAATCAAAACTTTTTGTATCCTTCTACAAAGTTCCTTGGGGGAAAAACAAGAAATATCGATAAGTTTATCCTGATAGTTTACAATTGATAGCCCTTTATTTTTCCCCAAGATCTCAAACTTAACTGGATAAATCAATTATAATCAAAATCCCTCTGTTTTACCTCTAATGGTGATACTTTTAGATTTGAAATAATTGCAATAAAAAGGGCAATTGTTTCAAATCTTAAAGTATCGTAAGCATGCATTTTTAAATTTTACTAAGTATTTTTACTCACAAGTCAATTTCCTAGTGTTAATCCTTCAAACAAGACATGTGACTCCACAGTGTCAAAATTAATGCAGGAGAGAAGATAAAAGGGATGTAAGGGGTAGAGAAAGTCTGACACAGGTTGGCACAGACCCTAAATGTTAATCTGATACCAAATGTAGTAAACTTGGATAGAAAAATCCAGGTGATGACAATGGCATGGTATAATTTAATAATTAAGAATGTGTTAAACTGAAAACTTATTGAAATCAATACTTAATATTGCCACGAGGTTCGATTCCGGTAGATTGGGGTCGAGTTCTGTATGCCACTAGGTTCGATTCCAGTAGATCGGGGTTGAGTTCTAAGACTAGGCGCCGTATGGAAGATGTACAGGGGTATTTGTGAAATCAGTGTTGGCATCAGGGACAGTTGTATCTAACTCCTATATAAGTTGTGGTTGTGTTTCGTTCCGGTTGGAGATTTGTACTTTTCATGTTCTCGTAGTGTTTCTAGATTGTTTACTAACTTTTACCTTTGCAATTAAATCATAATAAATCCTTTTAATGAAATAGACTTATTGTATTCCTCCATGACAATATTCATTCAAATTAAAATCTGTTTTAAATTTTTTAAATCCTATTAATTAAGTATATCTGTTGTAATTTGTTGTTGTTGAAAACATTTTTAATTTGTTTCAGTGAGTACATTTACCAAAGGGGAGCAGATGTTGCCAGTGCTTGAGGCTTGTCATGTAAATTGTGCTTGTTATGGAAACCATGATTTTGGTAAGTTTATTGATCGTAAATTTTTGAGTTTGTGAACAATATTATCTTCCATTACTGCATATCAAAGATGCACAATTCTGATTTTATAGTCTAAACTATTTTATTTATGTAGATTATGGGTACATCTTGGTAAAGTAAGTATTTTATCAGATTTGTTTTAGTTACAAAAGTGTTAATTTAAAGTCATCAAATTAAAATAAATCTTAAATCATAAAGAAACATACTTTTGAAAACATTGAAAATAAAATTTACAGTCTAAATTTTCAGGATGTGCATGGTGTACCCCAAAATTTTATCAACCTAAAAAAAATAGTAATCGATATGAGTAAAATCATAAGGTAAAAATGGAAACATTTTAGCTTGTTTATTATTCGCAAACATGCAATTGCATAAGATAACATTTGGGAAATTTTAAAACATGAAAATAAATATTAATGAAGACTAATTTTATTTTCAATGCTTTCAAAAGTATGTTTCTTAATGATATTAATAATTATTAGCTATAGATGTATACCCCATAGTACAATCTATTTCTGGCAACCAATAGAAAAAGCTTTTGAGGGAACTATCTTCATAATTCCTATCTTCATTTAATTCAATACTTTCTCTATTAATCGATTTTAATGCTTTATTAACTAATTCAGACTTCCATTTATTTTTATTTGAGCTGGTTAGACTGGAAGTGGTATAAGTCCACTGAATATAAGTTTTTGAGAAAATGCAGGTTTACTCTGATGGCGCCTGTGTTGTTCCTATGGAGAAGGCATTTTCAGGCAGCTTTTAAACTTTTCACTTAGGTGACTACCACACTAGGTAAAGAACCTTAAACGAAATACAAATCTGCACTTATCTCAATTTTTGTATTTTTGGACTTTAACCACTTTCATCCTGAGCAGCTCATTTATAGGTGTTATTTTCTTATAGTTAACTAATAGTGTTTGACTTTCCTTTTATTGTGAACTGATTCAGTGCAAAAAATTTTACCTAATGCTCTGTAAACCAATTTTTATGAGTAAAAGTCCTCTCTTCTTGTGAATAGATTTCGGCGTTGACAATCTGATGGAATTTGCTCGAAGAACTTCATTTCCTTGGCTTATAAGTAATGTCCTTGACAATGGGACATCTGCACCACTTGCTGATGGAAAAGTTACATGCATACTAGAAAAAAATGGAATTAAAGTAAGGATAATTTTATGTTTATATCATATTTAAAATAATAAGTATAATATACTAGGTATTCTCTTATAGCTCTATAGTAAGGGTCTTCAAAGTATGAATAGCGGGCCAAACCTGACATACTGCATTGGGGTAGAATTTTCCAGATTTAATGGTTAGATCCAGTTTTAGGCCGGGATGCAGAATATGTCTGATCTGGAGATCTAGGATCGGGGGAAATTTTAGCCCTCTGGGGAAATTTTGTGGAAAAGTATACTATTGAATTCAATTTCAGTACAGTAATAAAAATTTACTTGGCAATTTTCGCCTTCACCATCACAGATCAAAGGTTCACTTTCGAAAACTCTTAAGTATCTTGGGTTTAACAAAATAAGTCTGTTGGTTTTAAAGATACAACTTTTATTTAACTTATTTTTGATACCGAAGATAATTCTGAATTTTTATAGGTCTTTATCACTTTTTAAAATTCTGGGGAAATTTTGGAAGTAAAAGCCGCGTTCACAAACACCATTCTAACCGGGGAAACACAGAGAAAACCGGTTCTTCTTCCACCGCTCTCCCTACGCTAGGGAAAACCTCACCGGACCATCCGTTGAAAATTCTCCCCTGGGCCATAGCAGTAGGAAATGTTTTAATTGGACTAACCGCCTGTAGAGGGCGCTTTCGCTGGCTTCCCGTAATGTATTTCTATGAGCTCGCTCGCTTGTCACATGATTCTTTCTACCGGTAGGACGAGTGTAAATGTGAACGAGCTATTCTATTTCCTCACGGTTAGTTTTCGGAGATCCCTTTTCCCCTACTTCTTTAGCTCTTTCTCCGGTTGAACAGGTTGTCTGTTGTGAACGCGGCTAAAAATTCTGCATCCCTGGTTTTAGGTCTTCCACAGTATATTTTGCCTTTTTACTTAGTTCCTCTAACTGTATGAAAAGTACAACTACCAGCATGTTTTTAATTGAACCTTTTTGAATTTGTTTATTAATTTCATTGCTTCCTGTTCCATTTTTTTTACTTTTATTTTACTCTTGGTTTTGAATTTGGATTTTTTTTACCACATTCTTAAAAACAAAACAAAGTATAGGTGTATGTGAGTATTAAAGAGTTGATATCTGAACTTATTGATATTGTTGTTGATATCTGAGTTAGGATAAACTGAAACATTTTAAGTTATGTTCTTTTTAAGTATTTTTATATTATGGGAAAAAATAAGATATAGCATTTATTACACTTGAAAAAACAGGATAATTAATAATTGAATATCAATATTCTTTCATTGAAACAAACTATTAGGTTGTGTGGTTTACATATGGAACCTTTGAAGAGTTTGAGGAATAGAACATTAAAAACTTAAAGGTTAATGTAAAAATAAACAGTACAGAATTATTCCAAATTGCTCTAGCTCTTGTTATTTGAAGAAATTTTAAATGTTAAATTAAGAACTGAAATCTCAGAAATTGTTCATGAAAGTTAATGGTAGACAAGGATTTTTAAACATAATATATTCAAAATCATATAATTGCTGGAATTTTAAAGGTGTCTTCACAACACACAATTTGTTAACTTGAATAAATTTCCTTCTGCTTTTTTTTTCTTGATTTTGATATTACTCATCTAAAAAACTTTTATTGAATTTCCAGAATTGTACAAAGTTATCTGGTCCACACAAAAATAAAGTTTCTATTAACAGATTGAATTAAATTAACTCCTATAATCAAATTATATTTCAACCTTTGTATTTGATTATGTCAATGTTATTTGTATTGATATGTGAACTCCATTTTTAGGATAGGGAAAATTATTTACATATTCATTGTAATTACCTGAGTTTATTTTGATATCTTTAAAGGTTCTCTTAATCTTCAAATTCATTTTAGTGTAGCATTATTTGTAATTGTTTTTCTTTTCAGTTTGGTATAATAGGTCTAGTAGAAGAAGAATGGTTAGCAACTTTGGCTACTATAGATCCCGAAGATGTAACCTATATTGATTTTGTTACTGAGGGCAGAAAACTTGCTAAGCAACTAAAAGACAAGGTGATAATAATAACTTTGATCTGATTTTTAATAATTGCATTAAAAAATTATTCTTATAGTGTAATTTTTTCAGTCATTTAGACATAATATATAAATAAAGGGAAATGTATAATTTGTAATTTTTAGTATCATTGATCATTATATTTTAAATCTCTAGGTTGGAGTAGATTATGTAATTGCATTGACGCACATGAGAACACCAAACGACTGCAGATTAGCTGAAAATGTTGATGAGATAGATCTGATACTCGGAGGACATGACCATGTCTATGAAATTAAAAAGGTGAAGTTAAAGAATTTTTGCATGATTGCCTTTTTATAATTTTTACATTGGTTTGTTTTGTAGTTATTGTTCTCTGAGTTTATTCTATTCATATCCAGTTAGAATATTTTAAATTCAGATCAGAAAATCCTTATTATAAAGTACTTATTTCAACTTTATGATAGTTACTTGCTTTGTAATTAAGCCTAGTTTTGTTACAAATTAATTTATCTCTAAATTCCCTCAGATAAATCTTTCATTTAAAAACATTGGGGGGGGTTTATATGAATATTTGCTTACAAAAAGTTAACTAAAACAATTTATGTCTTTTAGTTTTGACATTTTAGGTGTTCCAAACATTAATTGATGATTTTAATGATTTAGGTTAATGGAAAGTATATTATCAAAAGTGGAACAGATTTTAGAGAATTTTCAAAAGTAACCTTAGATTTTAATACAAAGCCTGTGCATGTAGATGTAGAAAAAATTGAAGTAACTTCCAAGTTTCCTGAGGATGAAGAGTTAAAGGAACAACTTTCAGTTTATCATGGTATGTTTTTTTAAGGAAAGGCATATTTTAATGTGTGAAAAAATAAAACTTTCTCTTAATTTTAATTGGTATCAAGAAGAATTTTGAAAATAATATACAAACTTTTTTGTAGAACATTTGTTTTGAATGATTTAATAGTCCTTGTCTTTTACTAAAAGGTTGTTAGATATTGTTTGTATCATCTTACTGGCTTTTAGCTCTTGAAGTGAAGCTCCAGAACCTTACTCTTGAAATTTAACTCAAAATAATTTTTTTACTCTGTATTGTTTAGTATTTTTCATACTGTGTCTTATACTTATCACTGTCTCTTGTTTCATTTGCTTATTACAATAAAGCTGACATTTCTGGTTTAGATGTTGTTGCTGGTAAAATGGATGAATGTTTAGGACAATTCTCTGTAGATTTAGATGGCAAATTTTCAAGCATTCGAACGCAGGAAACAAATTTAGGTTAGAATCCCTTTCTTTCCTCTGACCAAGTTTTATTTAAAAATATTAACTGTTTTTAATATAAATATATGCATAAGATATAAATTAAATGTTTTTAATTGTTCTAGGTAACTTAATTTGTGATGTGATGTTATCATCGACACATGCTGATCTAGCTATACTCAATTCAGGAACTCTGAGAGCTGATCGAATAATTCCAAAAGGCGATTTTACACTGAGAGATTTAGTTAGTTTATTGCCTATGATGGATCCTATGGTGGTTTTAAATGCTCCAGGTAATTAATAGGTATTCTTAACTAGAATTGAGGCGGGATACTAGAAAAAATAAATATTGGTTTATGAAAAAAAATTGTTGAAAAGATTGCTCATGAGAGCAATTTCAATAGCTTACATTTATTATTTACATAATTAAAAGGGAACGTAGGGTGATTTCAACATGAGTCTTGGTTTTCTTAACTTCAGAAAAAGTAATCTGTGGGGTAATTTTTGGCGTGGTGGTAACTAACAATATATAACACTAGAGCCACTTGTAGAGTTTTGCATGATTGGCCAAACCATAGGTTTTATGATTTCTACTAGCATTTTTTATATTAGAACTAGAATATGCCATTATCATATTTTCATATGTGCACATGATTTTTTCAATCATTAATTTAGTTAATTAAATTTCCTTATAGGTGGAATGTTATATGATGGTATCAATTTGTGTTTTAGGTGAAACTATTTATCTTGCATTAGAGAATGGCGTGTCTCAATATCCTAAGTTAGAAGGACGCTTTCCACAAGTATCTGGTGTTAGTTTTGCTTTTGACCCATCAAAACCTCCAGGAAAACGAATTGACCCTAGCTATATTAAAATTGGAGATGAATATTTAGATATGAACCAGGTAAGTTCTAACTTAGTAAAGTACTAATATTAAGAAGGAAACTTTATTGTTTTAGGTAAGGGCAATGTATTTAAAGTATTAGAAAAGCTTCTTCGCAGCTTACTTTTTTGAATGATGTTTTTTATAATAATAGAGGTTTCCTAGTCTTTCCACAGTTAAAGTAAATTTTTATGTTAATTATTTGATATTACAACGTTAAAATGCAACTTATACTTATTTTATTTTAGAAATATCGTTTAACCACTAAAATGTACATGTATCATGGAAGAGATGGATATGACATGTTTAAAGAATGTGAACTTTTGGTAAGTAAATTTTCAAATTTAAGGGCATTTCATACCTTAAATCTATATTGACACAAGAAAATGTCATTTTGTGGATAGTTTTCTTGTTTTAATTCCAGTCTTGTTCATGATCCAATTGTGCGGCATGACTAAAACTTTATTTCACAACCCTTTATGACGTTGACATCCTGTAAATGATACCAACTAAGCAAATTACCTTCATTTATATTTGTGGAAATTCGTTTTGTATAACTGAAAAGTAAAGTTACAATTCACCCTGCTGTTCTGATTTACTCTGTTTTACAATATAAGATTTCTACTGACACTTCAAAGTAAAGCTCTAGTTAACAATCGAAATAGGAATCAAATACTTAGTCACACTTAAATGCTGTCTATAGCATGTAGGCTGGATTGTAGGCTGGATTTCCTGCTAAGGGGATAATTGCAATTTTTATAATTCTCTTGGGAAATGTTGTACCATAGCATATTCAAACCAGCTCCAAAATATAGTTCTGTTGCCTAAAAAAATGATTTTTCTTTCAACAGTGCTCCAAAACCACATTTTCTTGCTTGCATTGTTTATTTACTTTTTGTGATACTTAAAAGATATTCAAGGAATGTTGTATTAACATAATTTGATCAGTATTCTTAATTCCTTTATCACATCTTCAAGCTGCATAACTATTGTTGTGATTTTAGTTGAGTGAAGAAGAAAGTCCAGAGCTACGTACCGCCGTTCAAAACCATTTTGAGGCTATTAAAGTTGTAACTGGAGCTGTACGCCATAAAAGTCGTCATCGACAAAGCTTAGTTTGTTTGTCTCGAAGGTTAGAATTTTTGTGTCTTAAAATATTTTATTTTCTTAGTACTATAGCCAATTTATATTATTCTATAAAACTCATTACACTAGTTCAAAGGCTAAATTGTCTCAATGATTATTTGGATTAATATAAAAATACTGGATGTTAAGTAGTATATTCTCTATATTTTCATTATTTGAAAGGTTTACTGATAGAATTGTTTTAAAAATATACTCAATGTAAGATAACTGCTCAAGTACCTCCTATTTTACACTAAATTTACTGTTTTCTTCCTAAAAGACTTTGTGCAAAAATTTTGCATTTGAAGTGCCAGAAGATTATCAAATGAGAAGAAATAAAAAAAACTTGTGTTTAAAAACTTTGAATCCTGTGCTTTTATTTATAAAAATTAACCTTCTAAACTGAGAAAAATATTCTACATTTACAACTTTTTTTCTTTCTTTATTTTTGCATTGGTTTTATTAATATTTATGTGTTGGAGGGATGGCTGTAAATCTCATTAAAAAGGGCAGTCCAGGTACCAGAAATATCCTATCAATTATCACGGGCCATAATTTGGAGACCCCTGCCCTATACAATTATTTGATACCTTATACTTCAGTTATATGAAGTATAAATGCTCTACTTTCGCATTTTAGGCACATCATAAAAAATTTTTTAAAGTTATTTCAGCTTATTGATTATTATCAAATTTTGTTTGTGCAGTTTTCAGACATCACTTTTTTTCTCAATTTCATTCCTGATTTTTGCATTTTAGGCACAGTGTAGTGAAAATGTTTGAGGAAAGTAGTCAACCCTCAGCTAGAGCTTCTTTAAAAAGAGGATTTAGTCTAGATGCTGTAGCCAAAAGAAATTTGTTCAAACTGCAAGACAAGACATCGAAAACATCCATTGACAAAGTGGAGCATGAACAATGCAAGCTTGACCCAAAACCTGAAGGGAGAATCATGGTTTTAACTGATATGGTGTGTATATTTTTTCAAATATTATTGTGGTTAAAATAAGTTTCGATTGATGCTTATTTTCATAGAAAATCTGATTTTGGATGCTTATTGTTTCTTGCCTTATCTGTAAAAATGAATACTTCAAGTTCTGTTAAATAAGACTTATGAATGTGATTTGTAACACTAATGTTTTTATTCAAATATCAATACCTGAACTTCTTGAATTTCAATCTCTTGAAGAACTGTGATAATTTGAAATATTTTTTCTAGACATTTAGTGTAGTAGTTTTGATCTTTTCTTCCACAAAATGCTCATCATCCCCTTCTTTTTCCCTTTAACTTTTATGTTTATTAACAACAAATGTTGTCCCTTAACCATATCAGAATATAGGAGGGGAGTCAAGGTAAAATATTTTGAGTTTTCTCTTGGAATTGTTTTTCTTAAAAATGTCCTAATGAGTCTAAATAATGTTCAGAATGTTAAATACGTTGAAAATTATAACCTTTCACATTTTATTTAAAGGGTACTTCCACTGCCAAGATGAAACAGTTTTTTTTTTTAATTTTACAAAAAGGAGAAAGTTATTGAGAAAGGAATTAGGTTACAGTTTCAAGCAGTCAAGAAACAAATCGCAAGTTTCCTGCCAAATAACTATTCTTAATCCATAGTAAATTAAGTAAAATTTTTCAAACAATTGCTATACAGTAAAATTCTAGAAAATGAAAATTTTTTTTGCAAAAATTGTCACATGGCAAAAGTGTCTGCCTAAAAATAATTTAAAGCCATTCTTTTCGGTCTTACTTTCTAAACTTTATGGAATCATTTTGATTTATAGGTCAGAGAACAGTTAGAAAAATCAAGGCAAGAGTTTATTGGCCTTACTGTTGACCCTGTGATTGAAGAAGACGAAGATGAAAACTAATTTTACTGTGTTTTGTTTCATTTCTATCAACTTCTAAGGTTTATCAAGTTAACTTGAAAAAATATTATTGTCCATGATGGTTCTTTTTATAGTAAACTTGTAGAGATAATTTCACGTAAAAATAAAATTTATGTATTATTGAGTATTAGAAAGATTATAAATAATATACAAGGACATAATATTTAGTAGTGTATGTTTTGAGATTGATTACTGTTTTGTATGTAGATGTATTCATCGAAAATAATATTTTGAAATAGCATTTAGCCGTTACAAAAATTAAATTTGTTTGTGACTATCTTATTATTAGTGTTATCTATTTGTAGTTCTTCAAAATAATGTGTAATCAAGCAATTGATAGTAAAAAAATATAATTTAAAATAACAGCCATATTCACAGCCATCGGCGTCGGTGTTAACCAGCAGCTAAAGAAAGGGAAATTAGCTTTTCGCTGACTCTTATTGGTGAAATCCTTGTTTGACCAAGGATCTAACACTGACACTGATGGCTGTAAGAGTATTTAATAGCTAAAAAAGGATTTTTCTGGAAAAACAGATATACCCTTCTCATAATTTTATTTAACTTCATACGTCATTACAAAAGTAAACTGGTATTATCAATAAGAGTCATTGTAAGACTTAAAATTTTTTCATTTTTTATTTTTAGTTTTTTAACAAAATTTAATTATATTTGTGTTTTATCTTTTCATTTATTATTGCAAAAATGGTAATTCAAATAGTCTCTTCTGTTTCTAAAAAACTTCAACTGTAAAAATGTACCAATTTTTGCCTTTATGGCCTAAACATACTTTTATTTTTTCACATTATAACCAAGTCTATTTTTATCAATATTTTTAGCAGCTGTCTATAATTTAATACAACATTTATCATAAGGAATGTTTTGATGAAAGTAATACTTTAAAGTGAATATCATATACTCAATAAGGTATTTTTTACCCTTGCACAATTAGTTTCACTCTAACTTTTAACACTACTTTAATTTCTTAAAAAAGTTGGATCTTCAGTGATGTTAAACAGCAGTGTTAGGTTTCTATGCCCGTCCATTCTAATGCCAATCTTTTATAACCCCGTCCTAAGAAATTTTTTCATGCATTGGATAGGACATTGGTTGGCAAACTGTAGCCTATGAGAGCGACTCCCCTACTCTTATATTATCCCAAGATTTGTAGCTTAAAGCTAAAGTAGTCTGCTTCTTTGTAAGGAATTTAGAAGCAGGGAAAAAAAGATCTTAGAAAAAATTATTTTATTTCCTTGTCATTTCTTTCACTTTAGATCTACTACATATTGTAATTCTGAAGTTTTTTCTTTGTAGTTTGCCGACCAATGGGATGGTCCATTTCTCCAAATAAATCCTTTACTTCGGCTAATAAAACCAATATTTTACTATACTTCATGGGTGTTTGAGCCATGTTTTATATTGCTGCTTGCCATGCTTTAATGCTTGCCATTTACTCTGATCTATGATGTACTGTATGCTGATTATTATCTGAGATTATATACCTAGTTGATATTATTTTACTATTTAGGTTTAGGTCGTTTATATTTTGTCTTGCAAATAGTGTGCTATTTGAGCTTGGATTCCCACTCAGTACATACAAAGTGTCCTCCCCTTCAGTGAATGATGCCGTTTTTTATTAAGAAGCAGCTTAGTAATTGCTTTACTTACAACCAAAAGATTATCTAGTATCTGTATAAAATTTCAGATGTACTGAGCAACATTTTTTTCCTCTTAATGAAATAGTATAGTTTTCAGATGGGTAAGTTTGATTCCTACTTATATTAAGTACTGTGTTGTTTTGTACTCATTCATCAGGGTTCTGTTTTAAAATGCAGTGAAACCTAAGCATTCAATGCTTAAAGGTATCACTTTGTCCATTACTATATAATTAGAATAATTAATGGCATTATACTGCCTATTATTATTATTATGTCTTTTTGATTGTTACGACTTCCTTGCTACTTAAAGTACAGCTTGTGTGAGCTTGTATTGCAAATGATCTGAATAGAACTGCTTGGAGCTACTAGGGTTACCAAGTAGGGGGCATTAGCCTTCTAGTAACCTTGTTAAGAGGAGATTGGTTGGGACCAGGAGATTTAAGAGAAATGAACAAAATAATTGCATTTATTTTGATGGGGGGAAGTATGAAAAACATGTACTAAACTCATTCAAGGTTATCTCTTTTTTTGGAAAAGTAACTGTTTTCAATCTGTCATGTGCTCTTGATTATAACTTTTCTGGATACTCTTAACATAATAAAAAAGTGATGTAAAAAAGTTGATTATGCTTGGTAGTCGTTTTGTGCTCGTAGTAAGCTTAATAAGCATTTATGTATTTTGTAGGTGAATTTTCTCAAACTCAGATTTATTAGTTGAAGCTCTTTTTTTTTTATTTGCTCTAAATTCCATTCTACTCATGGTAAGATTGAGATACTGAATTTAGACTAAAGAACATAGTTAGTTTCAGGATAAAAGCTTTTGCTTAGTATATCTTTTTTAACTACATGTTAAGCTCTGGAGTTTAAGTAATTACTTACAGAGCTCACTATAAATTTATATTAACAAAATTTTTAAATTATCATTTGGGATAAGCTAAAAGGTATTTTAGTTAAGCAGGTTTTTTAAATGTTTTAGTTAATACTACTGATGATGTTTGATTTATGATATATTAATGCATTTAGTTGTTTGAGCTTTGAATATTTTTCAAAATGTGATATAGTTTGATTACGTTATCAATTGTTTATGACATTAGATTGTTAAATATTTTGTTTATTATAGTTCTCTATTTTTTCCAAAATTTTTAGTCATTCATTGTTAATTTTATACAATAGGTGATCAAAATTGGATTAGTCAACTATTTTATTAGTTGTTGATATTTATTTACATTCCTCAGTATTGTTCAGTATTATTTTACTTTTAATTAGTTGGTTGTATTATTTTCTTTGAGTTAACATTTAGGTGCATTTAAAACGTTTAACTCTTGTCCGATATGATAAAGCAGTGAGCTTTATGAGAAAATTAATTATAAGGTTCACTATTACTTGTTTTAAACTGGTTTTATCATAAGTTTCATGAGAATAGGGCCAGAACAACCTAACATCTGGAGGCCAAATTACAATCTGAGATTACCTAAATCCATTGAAAAAGTTTCTGAGCATGTCCTTTGTTCACGCATTTTCTGAAACCTTTTCATTATATTTAAATGATCTGAGAATTATAAACTGACTTCTATAGCCACATGATATTATTTACATAGTACTCTGGCTATTTATGTCTAGGTGGTCCTTTTTTTTTTTCTTATGGCTAAGGCTAAATTATAGATATGTTATTAAATGAAAATAAGCTTTAAAAATAATTTTATCTTTATTAAAATAATGTTTTTTATACATTGTTATGTTTTTGTTATAAAATTTTATAAACAATTGCTTTATTTTGACTTTTAACCCAGTGAAGCTTTTAATTGTTAGTATTCCATTTATAGTTATATTTAACAACATTTGTATGACATTGTTTCATATATATCTTTGTATTCTAACCAATAAGAAAAGATGTGGTTTTTTTTTGTCTTTGAGCTTTTAAATTTATGTAAATATGTCTTGTAAGCAATAATATTGTGTCATGTTGGTTATCAAGCCCTAAACCTCATTTTTTTAAAGTTCTACTTATCTATTCTGTATACAGGTTCGTTGCTTATATGTACTTTCAAACTTAGTGCATTTTTTGCATATGCTTATATTTTATTACATTAATCATTGTCTTAGTAAATGTGCTACTTGAAATATTTTGCTTGTTAGTACTTTACCACCTGTTTTACTTGCTTCAGTTACAAGTTGCCTCCTGTGTCTAGTTTTGAATGTATCAATGATATGCGTAAGACCAAGACAACAAACAATAGATTCTTTGTAAATAGTCAATTATCTTGGATAATGTTCTGTTATCTTTATATGACTTATTATATCCAAGTCTGCAAAGGTAAAATGTTTTAACTACTCAAGTGCAAAGCAGGGGCAGAGGGACACATCCCCCTTAATAATTAAGAATATTCGCTCAAAAACTTTAATAGTGGTGCATAGTAATTTAAAAATGACGCATATTTTCCGCTAATGCACAAATTTAATTCTTGAAGCAAATTTACTTTTTATCATTCCATTCATCCTTCAAGCACATTTTATCCATCTGCATTTTTACTGTTGATTATTAAAGATAGGTTCATCATTTATAAATGAAGTTTGTAATTTCTTAATTATAATTATGTAGTTCTTTTTTTTATTCTTATGAATTGTACAATTATATCTGAGAAATGTAATATATTTTTTTTTCTTTAAAAATAGAACCTAAAATTCTTTAGGTTTGTGTTCAATGTTTGAGATTTAACAATATTTAAATGGGGCAAAGTAATTCAATACCTGTAATAAAAGAAAATGTATGTGTAGTGTAAATTGAAACCTTACATAAAAAGGTGGGCAATAACATGCCAAAGTACAGAAGCTATTCTTTTAGAAGCATTTTCTTTCTATAACTAGAAAAGGGTTTTTTTTATCTTTCCCTTTCTAATAATTTGAAACACTAGAAATAGTAATTTTGAATGCTATCAATTTTTTATTCTTTATATTTAAAAAAATAAAAACACTGAAATTCAGACCTATGAAAACACAATTCTTCATGTTTTACCTTAAGAAGGTTAAGTACAATTTTTGGATGACATTTCAGTTTTTTTTTAATCTTAAAACAAAATGGTAAAACATTATTGCTATATAGTAGTTGTTTAAACCCATAAATGTATAAATATCTTTAAGAATATCTTGGTTATGGTTAATGTTGAATTACTCATGACTGGATCTTGGGAAAAATTTAGTTATAGATTTCCTTTGAATGAGGATTTGTGAGTGATAATGCTATATATATTTGTAAATTCAATTAAATAGTAGTAATTGTTGTCAGTGTTTATACTGTTCAAAGAACAAAATAAATCAATGCAATAACTATTTTACCTTATAACAAAGGATGCAATAGAAAATTAAGCCAAAATATATATGTATCCTTTTCTGCAATATTTTTAGATTTAACTGGTTTCAATTCCATCAACGAGGTCATATTTCTCGTTTCTTGTGCAAAATATTTTTTATGACAAATCATTATTGTTAAAAGTGAACTCGCCAATCTTAAGGAGCTTACTTTTATCTATGTTGCATTTTTACACATTTGAATTATTTTACAAATGGTGTGATTTAAATTGTGATTGCAAAGTTAAAAAAACTTGTTTTTGACTATCAAAATGTTCTTGAAAATTGCTAACTTCAATTCATTACTTAATGCACATTTCTGTAAATATTTTTGTCAGAACAGGTATGTTTTCACTGTATTTGTATAAAATTATTAGGATAGTTTTCTTGATATATTAAGCAGTATTTAAAACGCAGCCTCTGAACTTGCTTATTTTGAAATCCAAATTTTATTACGTTGGACAAAGTTCTTTATCCGTTTAATATTTTCAGTTAATGACAGCTACTACAAATAAGTTTGATTAAAGAATATTTAAACTTTCAAGCCTTTTTATATAAATATTAAAAAGGTTTGAAGAAAGCATTTTCTTAGCTGTGAGTTAAATTTTTTGTTTAATACCTTATAATTAATAAATTTACATGTTTAAAAATAGTTATCAAAAGGGAATTAATATCTTGCTATAATAGCCTATTTTCTCTTTTGGCTTTAACCTAATAAGCAAGTAGTTCAGACAAACTGCAGGAGTTTTAATTTAAAGTTACTTTATTCAGACCTTATAGATTTGACATTTAGAAGGTTTGTGTTTAATATTTATACAGAGACTCCAACCTCCAATGAAAATTTTCCGTAGTACTGTAATGAACCCTTTATCAAGAAATCTAAAATACGATATCATCGCCCTCATTCGGCAGGTTTTCTAATTTTTTAGGTAGCTTAATTTTTGTATTGAGAATATTTTTCTCATGTTGTGGTTGTATACTGTGCCTGATGAGTTCGCAATGCTGGGATAGTTTCAATTGACATGGAATATACGATCTGAAAAGGGATTCATTGTTTATTACATACAATTTTCAAGAACAGGAGTTGATTATAGAGAGAAAGCTTTTATTTTTTCAGCATCTTAAGCAGACCCTATCATTAGCCGCAATGTGCTTGTAATGTGTGTTGCGATGTGCTATCATTAACTGTGATGTGACAATAAATCTGCATTTTTTTACGCCGCTCCATTATTGGGTAGGTTTCCATAATCCGTAGAATGAAAACAACCATAGAAACTACGGAGAATCCATAGTTCTTGGAGTCTCTGTTGTGTTAACTAGTCATTAGACTTTTGTCTCAAAGCAAAAATGTTATTATTTATAAAGAAAGGAGTAAAATCTGAATTATACTAACATTTGGTAATTGTGTGTTGCTCTGTTTAATGGGATGACCAGTTTTGAGTTAAATTCCTTGAAATTAAGAATTTTAAATATATACTTTCTATTATATTTTGATGCTTTTCTTTGCACATTTTTGAACACAAATATCACTGTTGGTTTCTCATACTTTCAAATTTGTTTCTTAATTGTGTACTTGCTAGAACGTGTAAATAAATATATATACTTTTTATAAGCTATTATTGTAGACTAGAAAAATTTTTGATGTATAAAGTTCTCTTATTAAAAAGTTTTCTTTTCAAATAACGAATGCTTTATTTATTTCAAAGTAAATGTGGGAGTTTTTAGAATTTCCCAAGTTTTCTGCCGAGCAACGGAAATCTATTCTAAAAATTTTCTTGCCAACACAATAATTAACATGGTTGCTGAGAGGGAAAAAGTAATTTGCTAATTACACTATTTAATCCTGTTTGGTCTTGGGAAAATTTCAGCCATGACTGGAATTGAAACATTCTTCCCAATATTAAAAATAATTTTCAATACTTTTAAGTATATTTCAAAAGGTTTAAAGAACTTATCACAAATAGCAATCAATCTTTTATTGTGTTACTCATGCTTATACAGACTAAACAATAAAACCTCACATTTTCTTGTTAAGGAAACAATAACAAGAAAAATATTTTATATTTAAAACACCCTGAAAGTATTAAAATGTATGGTTATAATTTTAGTGTATGCTTGACAATTTTTAATAAATTATGGCTTAAACTTTGCACTAAAAGTAAAGTTAATGTTATGACATTCTAATAAGTAATTTTTAATAGGTAAGATATTTTTTTAATTACAGTTGAGAATATCAGGAAAATCATGTTAAACTTATAAAAAAACTCATGATTTTTTAAAATTCAATAACTTGAAACATCAAAAACATGAAGTAAAAAAAATTCAAAACCACTATGCACAAAGGCTAACCTAAGTTTATGAGCTTATTTAACCTACTAAAAAGTATATTAAAAAAGCATATAAATTTCATTGATCAAATTGTTAAAAAGATACTTTAAAACATGATTTGACTTATTTATACTTAAGCATTTCACAGTTTAAACAATAAATAACCAAAACTTAGTTTACTTTAAAGTTAAAGGGTTGCTGAAAAAGTGAAATAAGTAGATATGGTAGACATTTACTGAACATCTAAATGACTAATTGACACATAAATTGCATTGAGGATTCCAAACTTCTAAAGGAGTAGACAGCCAATAAATGATTCAGAATCATATGGAAAAGTAGAATTGCAAATGCACTCCTTATGCACTAGAGTGCTGACAAAAGTTGCCACGAGCAATGAAAGTCTTTACAACTCGTCATAACTTTAGTCTGAACTCTGAACCCCTTCAGTCCTAGAAAGCCATTGAATCCTATGCAAATTTGGGACAGCCAGGACTGAAAGGGTTAAGCGGGACACAAAATTTCTGTTCAACAATTTGCTATAAGTGAGCAAACATTTAAGGCAGTCTAGTAAATTTTGTCTTTAAAAGTATTGTTTCAAATAAACTATAGATGCTCAGATTAGTGTCTCATTCAGTGGTGAGTTAAGTTTTGTGTTAGCTAATACCTTTAGAACAGCAATTGCATGACAAGCTCTAGAACCAAGTGCATTAATAACTCCACTTTCCCTTGCAATTCTGAATAGTCTCTCTCTCTCTCTGGGATGTCTACAAAACAAATCCCAAAAGTTCTTACAATAAATTTAGATTCACCTTGTATATACAAACCTCCAACAAATTATTGTTAAATATAAATATATTTTTCAAGCCAAGAAAACACAAGTCAAGGCTTGAGGCATTTACAGTAGAACCTCGATTATTTTACCTTGAATTAAACAACTTCTTGGGTTACCTGACCATTAATTTGTCTGTGCTTCTTGCCAAACTGCATAGAAACTTGTATGATCGATTTTACTTTTCTTTCATTCTTTATAAAAGTAATCTTCGCCTTAATTTCAAATTATTACATTTTTTTTAGCTCTGTAAATGACATGTTTCATTCTCCTCTGGCTATTTGACCTTTTAAGCATCCTGACCACACCCAGTCCAAAAAGGTGATGGTCAATCAAGGTTCTACTGCATTCTTTCTTAACTCGTAAGTCTACCCATCACAAATCAAAAATAAAGCATCATTTCAAAGTCATCACAGATCAGCTTTGGCTCCCATACTCAGAGGGATGGATTTCATCTCAGTCCGCATGCAGAGGAACTCTCCGCAGACACACATCACAGTGACACAGATAATGTTCAGCAGCCACCACGAAAAAGTGGAAGGAAAGGAACCACTGTACCCCCAACAGATGCAGAGGTGAACCAGATGGGTTGTCACCGTGAAATCTAGACACTGTTTAGTCCTTTGCACAAAGTACCACAGGGCCAGTGAACTGTAAGGAAAGATTTAAATTAGTCACATTAATTCCGAATAAGTTTAGATCATGCAGTAGTTATTAAAAACTAAACTCATTGGAGCAACACTCCTTTGGCCAGGACCTACGATGCCCATTATCATTCTCATGACCGTGGGGGCTTAGATTGCAAAGTATACCCCGGATGGGTGGTCAGCCTAACATGAGTAGTAGTTATTACAGATAGGTAACATAGGCTGAACCAAATTTGGCGCATATTCTAAATATTTAAAAGAGCAAAAACATAATCTTTACTTTACAAAACCAGTATTCTTATTTAGTCCGCCACAGAATAATAGAGCATAAGTAGATCAAATGGCACTGTTCACATATTATTACTGGATTAATAAATTATAAAATATAGCCAAACCTTAATCTTCATAAACTGGGGATTGAATTAAAAAGAAGGCCTACCTCACCATCATAAAAGGGAGAAAGCCCATCCTGCTTCACTAAGTAACAGTACCATATTTAAATGAATAAGAGTAGAGAATAAGAAGAGTTCTCCCTCCCCAACAAAAAGAAATTAAGCTATTAAATACCCACTAGATGTTTTCACACACTTTTTGACTTCTAAAACACTTTACAAGTCTTTCAGTTTTACGTTTTCAGACCCTATGGAAGTATTTCTAAAACTCAAAGATTTAATGACATAGGCTATAGCCTAGCTAGCCTATTTAGAAATCCACTACTGAAATACAAGTTTAATGCAGCTTTATTAATGTCATGGTTCTTTATACAAATATTGACGACAAACTACAGGCTTTAGGCACATTATAGTCAGGTCTTTTTATGAAAGCTTCCATTACATTAAGAATCTGCTACCTAGCAAGTTAAACATATTAGTATACAGTATAGTTTTATAAGTGAAAATGTCAGCCAGTTAGGTTCCCCTTAAAGCCAGAAATTTCCCTTTTGACCGTAGAAAGCAAGTA
This sequence comes from Tetragnatha montana, assembly GCA_963680715.1. Taxonomy (NCBI): domain Eukaryota; kingdom Metazoa; phylum Arthropoda; class Arachnida; order Araneae; family Tetragnathidae; genus Tetragnatha; species Tetragnatha montana. Next base: position 3,880,847 of record OY796683.1, on the reverse strand, counting down.
AAAAATTTCATATTTTCATCGAAATGTTTATGGCTACACCACTGATAAGGAATGCTAAATTCTGATCTAAATACTATTTTTGAGTCAAACTCACCAGCACAGGGAATTCAATAGAAAGGATCCAGCCAGACATCTTCCATGCAAATCCTTCACAGATATTACCTGTGATTAAATAAATAAAGTATTGTTAATAAATAAGAAATTAATTTTAAGAGGGTTCTTACATATTATCCCTTCGACTGTTCAACAACCGTCAGTTTCAGCGGCACAGTTTATGAGATTTGGTAAGGCTATTCAGATTCAGTGGCAAGGTTGACGGGATAATTCGCAAGTCCCTTTTAGAGAATAGAATTTTGATAGAAATAAATTGGAGAATGAAAACAGCGTAAGTTTGTGAACATGTATTGTTTTCATTGGTGCTACTTAAGAATCAGCATTCTTAGTGGTATTTCTTGAGTAGCCCCTTTCAAACAGCTTTTTTCTACTTTCCAAACATGTTAAATCTGCTTTCTGATTTTTAAGTCATTAAATCAAATGCATTTATGTCTCCAGCTATCTGCCAAAGATCAAACCAATTTTTTAAGTCACCAAACCCATAACAAAAGCAAAGAATTGTTTGGCAATTTTTCTTGCTTTTCTTGGCACCCTTTACTAATTAACAAGTATGCAGGCTGGACAGCTAAAAAAGTTGTAGCACCAGGAAAACAGGGGACAGTTTAACAAGTTATGTCAAACCAAAAAAGGTTCAATTCTGTTAACTGTCCTGTTAAATATTGCCATGGTGTTTTGGTAACCAAATATTAGAAATATCACCAACAATTGCACTAATTGATTAAAATATAGTACAGTTACATCTTGAAAACCATAAGAATTTTGCATCCAAAACAGAAATATCACCAACAATTGCACTAATTGATTAAAATATAGTACAGTTACATCTTGAAAACCATAAGAATTTTGCATCCAAAACACCATGGTGATATTTAAAGGGGTAGTTAACAGAATTGAACTCAAAAAAAATTTCAAACCAAAGTTTGCGGAAAGTTCAAAGATTTAAGCATTTAAAGTTGGGACTTCCAAATTAGCAGGCACAAATCTCACAAAGCACACTTATTTATTTATAATTTTACACATGACAGTATAATAATAGTTCAGTTCTGTTATCTGTCTTGTTAAATATCTGCCAAGGTGCCAAGTTGTTTTGGCAACCAAATATTCAAATATCACTACATTTTCATGGTTGACATTGCTTTAACTGTTTCAATCGGATTGATTTCCAATTTGACGATATTTCTAATATTTGGCAAACAAAATAGCTTGACGATATTCAATGGGGCAAATAACGGAATTGAACCAAAACTTTTGACAATTTATTTTTGGTTGACTAATACACTTGGGTGCTTTAGCTCGACTAATCCCAAAATACCTTAAGTTTTCATTTAAAAGTTATACATTAGAAATATAAGTGCGTTTTTAAATCTAGAAGTAGAAATACTTTTTTAATGAGAAAATGGAACACCCGAAAAGAATTTAAATTGCAGTGTTATAAAATGATTGATCAAACCTTATATAAAAATATCTGGTCCAAAGACTGGTTGTATCCTGATATAAAATCAGTGAAAAATACCCATACTCCAAGAGAAACATAGAAAATAGCTTGAATCGTTGCTATTTGGCTGATGATCAGTAAGGGGTCCCAGACCGAATATCGAAAATGACCCCGCATGATTGCTCTTATATATCGGAATATATTTTGCAATATTTTTACATGTTTAACAAATTAGAAACATAAAAATCAAAATGACAGCAAAGTAAATGATCATAGATCAGAAGATGTGCAATGAATTCTGAGTTGTCTTGTTTTGTTTACAAATGAAGATTTCTTTTGTTGCCATACATAACAGTTGAAAGTTCAACTCACAGGAAAAAAAACTACTGAGTGAAAAACATTATGATTTGCTTGAATAAATATAATAATTACATTTATCATCTGTAGGGAAAGCTTTATAAAATCAAAACATTTCAGGAAAAGACCTGAATGGGGCTCTTTTTTGTTATTTATTATTTCCTCCTCTAGAAGAAGAAAAGATAATCTTGAACGAAAGGAAGTGAAAAGTCTCACAGAAAATGTAAATAAACAAACCTCAAAAATCAGATGTTCAGCCAAGATTTTTCCTTGATTGAAGATCGGCAAAGTATGTTGATAAGTTTTTGTCTTTATTTTAAAAGTTTCTGCAGCATAAATTGGTTAAATTTTTTGCGATTTATGATGCTGTTTTTTTCTAGTGGTGCCTTTCGTATGTGATGGCCCATAATAAAAGACCACTCATTATCAGTCTACGTCCCCAGACTGATATTGTATCCTATTCCCCTCAGTCCAACCATGGATCAGCATCATTCCTTCAAGTTTCTAACCAAGAAAGTGTTCATGAATCTTGTCCTTTGGACTTAAGCTTATTTGAAGATGCTTCTGATGGAAGTTCCGATTCTGACCATGAAGCACCCTTGAGTTGTAAAAGAAAATTTGTCCTCAAATGGAAGGTCCTTTTCCCATTCATTGAGTATGATGATGAGAAAAGAGTAATGTTCTGTAGAGTATGCAAGCAGTATGCCAGCAAGAGCCAAAAGAGAATTCGGTTTGTAATTGGAACAGACAACTTTCGAAGGACTTCAATCGAATATCATGAACGCTCTGCCCTCCATATTAAATGTGTTGAATTGGAAAAGACATGTAAAGGGAACAATGGAGTGGAATTTTATGATCATGATAGAAAGAAGCTGAGTTTGGTGTTGAAGTTAGTGTATTTCAGCATCAAAACTAAAAGTCCTTATTCCTACTTCCCTGTCTTGTGTGATGCTCAAAGAAAAGAAGGAGTGGATCTTGGGTCTGCTTATACATCTCATCAGGGTGTTGTACCGCTGTTTTCTCATTACATTTCTCGCGATTTGGAAAGTGTTTTGGCAAAGAAACTCTCATCAGTCAAAAAATTTTCTTTAATCTTAGACCATGGATTTAGCAGAACTTCTGAAAGTCATGAACTTGTGTACATAAAGTATTTAAAAGAAGATGTGTACGAAACTGTGTTTATTGGTATAGTTGACTCAAGTAAGTCCTCTAGTCATTTATTAAACAGCTTGGACAAACTTTTTCTTAAGTATGATATTGAAAATTGGAGGGAAAATTTTGTGTACGTTTATATTGATACATTTGAGAGTTGTCCTATTTCGGTAAGTGATATCATAAGTTATTTTAAGGAGAAATCCTCTCAAAATTTTGTTTCTGTTGTAACTATTTTGCCACACAAAATTGCTCAACCTAATGAGGTATTAAAAAAGTACCAATTCATAAACAACTTTACTGCTATTATATGTGATATTTTTCAGTATTGTAGTAAATTGAACATATTTAGAAAATGTTTACCAAATATTAATAAGGCTTTAGAAAAAATGGAACATAAATATGGGTGTTTGCCTAAGATTCCTTTCTCGTATTTAAATTTTCAAAATCTTGAGGCTGTTCTGGAAGACTTCGTTTTGTTTGTTAAGTTATTAAAAAAGGAAAACGATGGTATTATTTGCATAAAGGTTAAACAAAGAGGTGCCAAAACCTTGGTAAATGTTACCAATAATAGGTTTATTTGGGAATTAGCCTTAATTTTAGACTTGTTGAGTAGCTTAAATGATTTTGCTGTTTCTATTCAAAGCCAACAACTCATGCCATTTACTTTATATGAGGAAATTCAGAAGTTATGTAGCAGAATATATATTTCTATTGAAGGTAATGGTTCTAATGCTTTATTTTGCAAGAAAGAAATGTCAAAACCAGGGTCATCTCTAAGGGATTTGTTTGACCCTTCTTCTGACATTTCTGAGATAATTGATGAGATAAAAAAAGTAGGATCTTCTTTAATTGATTCCATAAAAATGTCCTTTCCTATATCGATCCTAGAATATATACAGATATTTGATACTAGGTATTGGCCTAACGGGGATTTCTTGGCCCTATTTGGAATTGATGAATTTACAAAGTTATATCATGGCCTACAAGAGAATAATCAAAATCTCTGCCAAGCACTTGAAGAATGGCACATTTTAAAATCGAATGTTAATTTGTGTTTCACTGCTGATAGCTTGAAGAATCCCAATCTTGCTATTAGAAATATGATCAATATATTTGATTTACAATTACCCTTAGTTACGTCTATTTTGGAAAAAGTTTTGTTGCTGGATTTTTCTTCGTGTGAATTAGAAAGAGGTTACAGAGAAATAAATGGGCTTAAATCCAATGATCGCTCCACTTTATCTATTAGATCTCTTCAAAGTTCGATGATGATTTTAATTCATGGCCCTTCTCTTTCTGAATTTGATCCCATTCCAGCCATGAGGTTGTGGCTGGGTCAAGGAAAGAGAAGGTATCGCTTTAGGAAAAAGAGAAAGGCAACTTTTGATTCTTGTACCCCTGATGAAATGTAAATGTAGGTTTTGATAAAAATTTCTGAAATTCTTAGGTAATTGAATTGGATTATCTGCCTAAAGAAAACTTTTGTATTTCCCTCATTCAAATTTTTTTTCTGTTGAGTTATTAATTGGAACTATTGGATGTTGCTGCAAGCTTACCTGTTTGCTGATACAGTCTGTAATCACCAGATTCATTTCAGAATTACCTATTTCTAACTGAAAAAAGAAGCCAAATAAGAGGAATTGGCACAGCAGATTAAGACTAATATTTGGTGCTGCCCTCTCAGCACATACATGGTGCCAAATAGTAACAGACTGTTGGCAATGTAGTCTCATTTGCATTTCATTTGTTTTTTTTTTTATCCTTTCCAATTCCAATGAATGTAAAAACATCATGAAAACTTTTATCAACACTCTTTAGTCTCCTTAACAAGATGGGAAAAAAAATTATTTCATCTTTGCATGTGTATCATTACCTCATTACTTTATACACTTCATCAGAATTTTTGCAAGTTGTTATTGTTTCAATTCTAATCAAGTAAAAGTAGTCTGTTTTTATCTTAAGACAGGAAATGTTTTAGGAAGTTATATGTTGATAATGGGCTTGGAAATTTGCCAAAGTTAAACATTTTCTTATTTTGTTTTTTTTTTCCTACAATAAGAGTTTAATAGTATGAAAGAATTCTTAATTAAGACTTTCTATAACTATTAATCAAAGTCGATAACTCAAGAAAATTAGAAACAAAATATGGCAAACATGCATAAAATTAGCGTGTATACTTTAAAATGATACCTGTTATGAAGTATGCAATTTTGAATAGGCGAATTTTAAACCCAAATAAATATAATGCCTCAGTCAGTCTTTAAATGTATATAATGTGTTTAATTCCTTAAGGTTAAATAATTATTCAGAATAACAAATAATTATTTAGTTTTGTATACAAATGAGATTAATTACATGTCTGTTAAATTCCTACTTTTTTCTGCCTTACCAAGGTTTTATGATGTATTTTTGACGGTTAAAAAGATATTTTTTTTATCCTTATTACTTTTAAGATATTTTTGTCTAGTCATTTATGTGTGTGTGGAATTAATATGTGTTTCACAGAAGTTATTTATTGCAATATCTTGATGATTAGATATTTTTGTTAATTTTGACTGCTTTGGAAGTTAACAGTTTCTGTGATATTTACACTTTTTTAGGTAATTAGATAAATTTTTGCTGTCCATATTTATGTACATATTCTACTTTTTCAATTGAAAAATAAAGTTATTTAGTACTTCTGTTAATTCATGTTCTTAATTTTAGGTTAATTTTTAAATTAATTGCTTGTGGCTATAAGGGAAACAAATAATAAGTTCTCAATATGACTTCAATTTGTTGTTCAAATTATTACTATAAAAATTAACTTAAATTTAAACTGCCACTTTTGTGGAAGGTAAAACCATCTCACACAAATGTACTAAAACTATTCTGTCTTAATTTTGAGGTTGAGGTTTACCCAGTGTCAAAGCATGCATGGAACCGGATTGATTTGATTCAATCAAAAAAATTATTTTTTTACAGTTTTATTCCGATTTTTGCAATTGCACGTTTTTTAAAGGTTGTAGATGTAGGATTTTTTTATAGTTCCTTTTTTGAAATGGTTAAAATTTGGATCTTGTTTCTTTAGCTCACATTTGCAACTCATGCTTTGCCACTGTCTTCACCCATTGTTTAATTTTCTCTTGTTGTATAGGATTTAAGGATGACTTTACTACACACTTTTTTAAAATGGATACATTTAAAAATGAGATAACTTGAATTGAAAAATTAAACATTTTATTAATACATTATTCACATAACAACTTTTAACAACAACATACTTTCATCTCTTAGCTCAATAAGTTAAGTCACAGCAAGCAATATGTACAAGGTTTTGTCTTTCAAGACAGGTTAGGTTTAGAATATACATTTTTGAAAATTACAGTCTTATAAAAGTAGTCTCAAAGAAGGTTCCCTCCATGTTTTTGTAAATCACAAGCTCATAGATGATGTAAAAAGCAGTGGGTAGACAAAATTTTGTTTTTCAAACTTTTAAGTTCTTTTAGTTCATTTTTATATGTATACTTCAATATGAAGTTTAAATTCTTAAAAAAATATTTTCTGTACGATTAAAATAGTTTTTATGCATTTTATTCCCCTGTTTAAGGTTCAGAAATTGTCGTGTTTTTAAAAAAAATTAATTACAAAACTGGGAACTGGCGAAGGTCTTACCGTTATGATTACCGTAAAATTTTACAAAATTTCTCTACTACGTTTTAATTATCACATTCCTTAACAATGTTTAAGCTTTTTATTCGTATGACTTTCGCTCAACTAGAAAAGTGAAAGTTCAAACGACTTTCGATGTAGCATTTCACAGAAATGTGCTCATCGATGAAAATATGCCACCATAAGGTAACAATAATTTATGAGCTACAGATCCCATTGATATTGATAATGGAACTTCATATTTGAAAAGCATTTAACTTCAATTAGATTAGTGTTTCTATGTTCCATCAGTTTGATTGTAAATGAAATTAAACTTTATCAATAAAGCGACACTGCAGAGGCGCTTAGGTTCTTATGGTAGGATTTTTATCTATAAGGACCTTATGATGTCAACTCTTTTGAATTTATTTTCATGGGTAACTACGATAAATTTTTGAAATTATTATAAAATATTTGCTTCATATTACCTAATTATCCTAGCAATAAAGTTTAATACATCAAAAATATTAAATATTAAGATCCAATATATTAGAGTTCTACAGCTAAAATTTTCTAGTGAATATACTGTAGGTACTTATATTTACTCAAATTCTTTTAGAGTACATTTAACTGGGAAGAAAAATAAGAATACATAGTGGCTTTGATTAGTTGACATTTTAAATTTAACAAAACTGATAAAAAATAAGATTTTGAAATTCTGTTTGACTCTGTGCATTGCGTACACCCAGTCTGATTTATATTAGCTTCATTTTGTTCCCTGTTTAAGTTCTTTTTCCAAAAGAACTAGAATTGGGCAGAGTGTTCCACAGCCAGTTTCAGACCTTCGTTGGACACCCCCACGCGCTATGCGTTGATGTACACGCTACCAGCAACCTCTGGATACCAATGATTAGCATCGTGGCATTAGAATGAAAAACCTCCTGTTAACTTTAAGTTCCAACAAATTCAACCGTCTTAATTTCTGGACATGTGAACGTCATCGAATCCATTTCTCCGTGAGGAGGAGGTAAGCCAAATATAACAAATTGAGATCACCTAAAGCTGTTGGGGAAAGTTTCTAATCACGCTCCAGCATGGACTGAAGCTTTTAAATTAGATTAACGTGACCTGGAGTATTAACTTAGATCTAAATAACTAGAGTACTATATCACAGAAATGACGTGCTTTAATAGCCTCCAAGCATGCTATATAGCTATGCTTTGAAGCTTTCGAGCAAAAAATAGCCTGCTCGAGGGAGCAACAGACGTCATTACTGATCATTGCGTCTTCTGAGTATTATATGAGGAGGAACGTCATTCCAGTTGCCTTGTATCCTAGCCATTTAGGGTTCTCGTTAAATCGTTAACATTCTGAGTATTGAAGTAATCATTTCAATGATATTACAATAACACCGGTACTCATTGCCACCGGTAGCGTGTAGGCACTCAGTGGTAGAAGAACCTTCTTCTGTGTTAGTATTAGCGCGTGTTACTTGCTAATCCGCTGTTCGATGAGGTTGAGCAGCTTGTCTGAGTACTGCTGCAGCAGCACCATGGCCGCCTGTGGCTCCCCCTCAGCTGGGGCGGTGGAAGTAGTGGTGTTGCGCGCGAAGGCCGTGGGCTGCAGGTTCTGCTGCGCCTGCCACACCCCTTGCGCCAGGGTGGTGGTCATGGCGGCCTTCTCCGTCGTGCTCAGCTGAGAGTCAATGGTCACCTGCGGAGGGGGTATTGGGTCAGACCCTAACAACCTTTGTATAAAATACAATAACAATCTCTATAAGTATTTGGTTGCCCATGCAAATCACTATTACTACAGGGATCCTTTGCGATCCTGAATGGACTTCAACTTATATTGCGACTAAGGATGCTCATGAGGAACATAGAATTTAACGATTGGATAAGACCTGTTCAGAACCTGAAACCTATTGAACTTCTTTGGGATGAATTAAATTTCAACTGATAAACTTTGAATAATGAAATACCCTCTATCCAAAATTGGGGATGGAATTAGTCTTCTCTAGGCCAAATGGGGGGGAGGCAAAAAAAATCTGCTGGAAAAATTACAACTGTTTAATGTATGCCTTGGGGAGCTAGTAATGTAATTTCCACGCATAAGAGCCCAAACCAAGTATTGAAAATAAATAATAATTTATCTTTTTTCTTTGGATTCGCAGGTCTCAAAATACTTATTGGTTGGGGCCAAGTTTATACAAGACTGCTAAAAACCTTTATTACTTACTCTTTGGAACAGCTGCACTGCGAAAGACGTGACTTTCTTCAGGTCGTCTGACACTTTCTCACACAACTCCTTCGTCACTGAAACAAACAAAGTTTGATTACTACCTCATCAGATAAATTAAAAGTAAAACTCTCTTGCATTCGAGGAACCTATATCTGGAGGCCATACATTTAGTTTTGCAAAACGATCATAACAGGAACAGATACACAATACAGTGCAACTTGGATCAGGGCTGTATCCAAGGGGAAGGTTAGGATAGGAGTTCAAACCCCCCTCGAAATTTTGACATAAATTTTTATACTGTGTTTTTTTTTTAATTTTGCAACTTACAAGGAGACGTCCTCTTCGGATGAAACCCAAAGGGTCTCAAATGGATTAAAACACTACTTTTAAAGGTAAACTTTAAAAAAAAATTGACATCAAGAGGAAGTATTATATTCAGTGGATAAACCGTCCCCAAACTATTAAATGAAACGGTCCACTTACGCGGCGTGACATTGAGGTCCAGGTAGTTGCTGGCGACGGAGGGGGTGCCGTCCCTCACTGGCAGGTCGTTGGGGCTGGCCTCCAGCTGCTCCATGTACTCGGCCCTCTTCAGCAGCGAGGGGTCATCTTGAGGGGGCTTCTTGGGGTCCGGCGAGGGGGCGTCCTCGTGCAGCTTCCGCAGGTCCCACTCGCTCTTGGACTTGGAGGGCTCCGATGCCTTGCGATTCCTCCTGCTCTCAGGGCTCTGACTGTCGCAGAAGGCCTTCATCCGCCTGGCCACGATCCCCCTGCGAGAAAAAACGGGGGTTGGAAAGGGAATCAACGTAAGTTTTGTTACTTTTGTACTAGAGCTTGGGTCTTAGTTTGAGGGTCAGATCACGTCACATTCCGAATACTGTGCTTGATTACTCATGAAAAACGTAGAACAGTGTTTCGTTTCCAAACTTTTCTTACAAATGACCTTGACATATCTGAATTTTACCTTTGCCATTAAATGTTTAAGAATTATATCGAAGATTTTCTGGCCTAACACTATACCAAACAAAGATTTATTAAAAAAGGCAAAATTATCGCCCATTCAAGAAGATATTCTGAAGAGACGATGGAGATGGACTGAACATGTCCTTCGTTTAAAACTGGATTCTCCTGCTAACATTGCACTTAATTGGGCACCCAACGGAAAACGTAAGAGAGGGAGGCCGAGGCTTACTTGGCAAAGATATATGCACTAAGATCTGTGCAAGGCAAGACTAAATGGATGGGAGGAGGCAAGAGAATTGGCCCAGGACAGGGGTGCGTGGAAAAAGAGACTAGGCCTTATGTGCCAGATGGCGCGAAGAGGATAAGTAAGTAAGAAAGTATTAACACGAATCACTAACTACTTATTCCTAAGGTGTTATAAATTTCCCATTTCTCAATCAAATCGGTATGTTTCAAATGTCGAGTCTTAGACCTCTTTTAAAGCAAACGAGGCAAACATAGGCAGGATTATCATCGAAGTAGATCTTTAGCACGTAATACATTTCAACATACTACGTTTCTCAAATGGGGTAGCTCTGGAAGCCATTCTTCCAAGTCACTTAAATACAATGAGAAAGCTTCAGAGCATACTCGAGTGTGCTCAGAAGCTTTTTGCAATAGATTTAGGTGATCTTGGAATTTTATTTTAGCCTCCAGACGTCATCCCTGACATTTGAGTTCTGTGGTCATATTGCTTTGACATAACTGCACATGAAAAAACTTTTAATGATCGGGAGCTTAGCGCCAAGACTTCTAGGTTGGTCGCCAACTCGAAAAAATAATGTTAATAAATTTTGGGCACTTGGGCTAATCCTAAAGAATAGAATCTTGACTGGACTCTTTCGACTTGGTGACCTATCTAGAAGTCTTGCTGCCAAGCTCCCGTATAATAAAAGTTCTTTCTCTTGCAGTTACGTTGTTCTTCATCCGGAGAGATGATATTCCGCGGACGTTACACTGGGCACTTCTCTCTTAATTCCCACCCTCCTTGTATCAAAAGACAGATTGATAAGGGCAGGATTATCTTGGAGGCAACATCAGCACAAGATCCAGTACAACAGAAGCCATATATTGTATATGGCTTTTGTTGAGTTGGATTCTGTGCTGAGATTGCCTTCACGACATATGGACAAAAGCCATATAACACTCCAATAGCTCCTCTGTCATCAGTTTCATCAGCTGCCTTTGTACACAGCAAGTAGTAATTATTGCTGAACATTTTGACTGGTGAGCCCTTACCTAGGGACGAGTCCGTTGGACTTGGTCTCGGTGGGGCTGGCTTCGGACGAAGACGAGTCCGAGTAGTTGAGCCTGCGGTTGATGCCCGCCAGGGACAGCCTCCTCTGTCCGGGCCGGCCAGACGTGTTGATCGTCAGGCTGGACGTGGACTTGTTGAGGGGGAGGGAGGACGGCGTTTGGCTCGGGGGTGGGGGGGCGGTGGGAGAGGTGAGGTTGGTGGCACTGGCACTGAGTTTGAGGTTCTTGGGTTGAGGGGTCGGCTTCTTGGGGACGTCGTCCTCGAAGCGGATGGTTTTGGCGTGTTCCCACAAGGGGGCGCTCTGGCCTCCTGGAAGAGATTCGTTAACTGCCTGTTTGGGTTTTGTAATCTTTAATAGCAAAAAGTAAAGAGTGGTAAAACCCTTTACCTGGTTGTGGGGTGTATGGTAATCTTCTTCGAGGTAGATTTCCGGAGCGAATGTCCCCAAAAGAAGTACTTCTGCGCATGTCTATTAAGCTCTCTGTGGAGAAACAGTTCATTTAAACAAAATATATGAAAAACACAATTAATAAATTTTTAAAAATACACATACATTTACAAAATTCAGTCGTTTTATTCCTGAATGAGTCAGTTTGAGAAATGCTAGTGTTTCCTCCATAAAATTTAACTGTAAGTATTTATTTTCTAGCAAGTCATTTTTAAAATGATAACTTTAGTGACGAAATTATATTTTTTCAACGTATAAGTGATTATTTATGTGGCATCAAGAAGCTTATTGTCACTACCTAGCTTTCGTAAATATGTACAGTATTTCGGCTATTATTTTGCTTTTCTGCCTTCTAAGTAGTTGTATGGAAAGATTTAGAGAAGTAGTGTACTATTGTTGGAAAGATAGTTCAACTTCAGTATTTCTTGTACTTTTTAGTTAAATAATAATATTAAGTATTCTGTAATAAATTACTTTTACCTTTTGATTCTTGTCTTGGTCTCTCAAGGACATCTACTTCTCCTGTGTTGCTCAGATCTCCGACACTTTTGCTAGAGCTCAAACCCCCTTTGTAGCCAAGCTGCAAACATAAAGAGAAGTTAAGTATCTTAATAGAATAATCTAGCGCTTATTAAATGAGACTAGGACATGTATTACCTATAAGAATAACATAATTCTAATTTCTCAATCTACAGGATAAATTTCAAAGGATCGGAGGTAAAAACTTACTGTCTCCAGTTTTTTCCGGGCATCATTTAATGCTTTGGTAAGCTCTTCTCTCTTTTTAGTAGACATCTAAAATAGTTGATTGAACACTCTGGTTAATATTTTATAATGTATTTAAAAATGCAGGTTGTTGTTAAAAACATTAATTTTGTTTGATTTAAATTTCTTTTTGTATTTTCTATCTAAAAAACTAAGGGAGACTTCGATACATGTAAAATGTTTTTGGAAAGACTAAGATTTCAACGAAAAAGAGAGAAGTACTTAAGTTGTTGACAGGATATGTAACCAAAATGTCTTCACATTTTTTTGTCGATCATCAATATAAAATAATTTATTTAAAAGAGTGATCAAATTTTGAGCTTTATAAAGTACTTCAAGATGATAAACCGTGTGATTATGTTGTAATACAGCATACTAAAACATTACTAAACAATCCAATATCAATTTTTATATTCAAAATGAAACCTCAAATGATGCAAATTTGAAATTAATTGAAAGTTATCAACGAAATGCTGAATACTCCCTTCAAAAATTAGTAAATAAAAATAATAAGTTTTAAACTTACAGTGTTTGTTCTCCTTCCAAGAGTATTTGTCCTAAAAAAATCATAAAAAGACAGTTATTTACCATTAAGTACAAAGAAAACAAATTTAAATGCTTTATTTAAAAAAATATATATATATAGTTTGTAGTATATTTGAGAGTAAATTTTTGTAGTAAATAATTCAGGGTTCGTACGCCTCCTGAAATTCCTGAAAAACTCCTGAAATTTGCTTTATTTCTCTAAGGGCCCTTAAAACTCCTGAAAATTGTGTTTTACCTCCTGAATTTTCCCTCTAACTCCTGAAAAACCTGTATTGAAAAGCAAAACGAAGTTTTATCATCAATTTTGTGAAAGTAATAGTTTTTAAATTGATATAATTATGTTGAAATGATAAATTCTAACTTCTTTTGCACTTCTTTGTTCCATACTTCATTCTAAACACATTTTGCTTGTAACATGTAAAGTAGATTAAGGTTAATAATTATTCACGTTACCTCCTGATTTTATTGTAATTTACTCCTGAAAAACTCCTTAAAGACTCCTGAATTTTGATATGTTAGATAGAGTATGAACCCGGATAATTGATTTGTTACTGTCAAAATTATTATTATGGGGTTCGACTATTTATCGCCAAGTGTCTGAATATAGTGACTCACTTGGCGGCGGTGGGTGTGGAGACTGGTGGCGACGTGCCGTGGTACTTGGCGGAGATGCTGAGGCGGCTGCGCCCCTGCTCCTCTTCCGTGCCGCGGTCCATGTTGTGGAAGCTGTCCAGCATGAACCGCTCGCGCTGCCCCAGCTTCTCCAGGTTCTCGGTGCTCATGCTGAAGGGGTAGGAGGGCTCAGTCTCCCCCGCCGTCCCGCTGTCCTCGTCGTCCGTCTGGTCCTGAGATTTGTCTGAAATAGGAAAGGAATCATTATACTTCCAGGTGATGGACTTTTTGAGGGTGTGGAATCTTTTGGACCTGATCTAGTCTGTTCTAGATCAGGGAGAATAAGGAATAACAACATTATTATACTTCTTGTATGCCAAATACAAAGTGGTTATTTCCACGACAGTTGAAGCATGCGCAGTAGTAGGAGTTTGTTTTATAATATAAAAATTGAATCGTCAGTTAGAAGAAGGGAATAAGTCCAAAAACGAAGTTTTGAGAAAATCGAAAAAAAAAACTGTATAAGTAATGGAATTTTTGCAGGAAATTCATGACACTATAGGTATAAAACTCCAGCTCTCAAGCGTCACCTCCAGTCATAGATTGGTTTCGTCGTTGTTAGGACTCATCAGCACGGCATAGGAAGGTAACGCAAGAGAGGTTTTCCAAAGGCTTCTAGTCCAGCCGACTATAACTATAATGGAAAAAGTGGTGACCATTGATTAGTCCTCCACTATCAGCTGGAATGAACTGTGCATTCCCAGGACAGATTTAATTTCCATTTCTTTTGGAAATTAAACCTAAACTTTTTGTCAGGTTGGCTGGTTGAAAGTAAGAAAAATATAAAATTCTTCAGGGGTCATCACAATATGAAAATCAGAACATTTGAAAAGAAAAACCAATAGGAGAGGCACTAACCTGATACGCAGTACGAAGACAGCGACCTCTGAAGACCGGATTGTTTGCTTTTGGAAAACCTTTTGTCCTCTCGAGCTGCATTGATTTCAAATGAGCTGAAAAAAAAACATTAGAAAACCAATAGTAACTTGCTGAAAACTTTCAATTACTGTTTCGAATTCTATTATTGTTAACATCGGTTAAACCCTTTTTTTAATCAACTTCCACATTACTCAAGTAAGGTCGCAATTAGAAAAATTTTAGTCATCTGACCCTGTATCTCTATTATTTTCTAGAGCTCTGCAGTGAGATACTGGAAATGTGGCTTAATCAATATAAATGCGTACAATAAATACAATTCTTATTTTGGTTGCTAGAATAATAACATAACTAATTGCACACTTAACGATGACTGTTAGTCAGAGATACATGCTCTTTCAGTTAAGCAAAAGTACTAATACATTAAATCTTTGAACTTAAAGTGTGAAACTCTTTAAAAAACAAAATGTTTTAAAGGGCAAATAACTGGCAGATAATATAAATAATAATAATAATAATAATAACTTTATTTACTGCACAAAATTTTTTTTTACAAAAACACAAGGAAAAAAAACATTTGACGCCAAGGGGAAATTTGACAATTCCCGTTCAGGCGACAGAGAATGTATTTTACATAAAATACAAAATAAATGAAAAAAAATTATAACAACTTAAGAAAATGAGTAAATAAATAATGGCAATAAGCTGGATAACTGATTATAAATAGATTGCTTCAATTGAGGGAAAAATATGAATCCAAGTCGTCAATATTTATTATGAAGTCATGTAGTTTTCTTTTAAAAGAGGAATATTAAGTAATAGTAATTAAATTTAGAGGTAAACTGTTGTATAATTTAGGTGCAAGGTAATAGAAACTTTTAGAAAATATATCTTTGGAAAATTTTATTTGTGTCAGTAAACTATTTTTTCCAATTTACTTTTCTCATGTAGCTCGGCAAGCTAAGGCCAACACCCCTCGAAAAAAAATCACCAAGCATCTCTTCTAAAATCCAAAACCTACAACCTATACTCCACATAAGGGCCGTAACAACTGAAGATACCCATAGTAGCCCCCCTCTGAAAATCTTGCTAGATCCAGGTAATTTAGAAAAGGCCCTTTAAAAACTAACATGCCCAGTAAATTTACTTCCTGAGCATGAATTAAATAACGAAAAGATGGTAACTATTAACGAAGATCTAGTGTTATTGAAACAAAAGAATATCCGTCTACTCTAGGTCTTTCTATAAACCTCTTAGGTTAACGAGGAAATTGCGTGACATCAATTTCGAAGAGCTACAAAAAGGTTCTCGGTTGGTTGGGCTATTTAGAAGGGGTTAAACGATGGGAAAACCCACTCAAGTGCGAGTACTTAGCGGCTGAGCTGAGAAAACAAAGATTCTCGGAAGAATTGAAATCCCTGTAATACCCCTTCGTGATGATGGCTAGTAAGAAAAGGCAAGAAAGAGAAATAAAATGAAGTCTCTATGTAAAAAAGCGTGAGCTAACACGAATCTTATTTCGATTGTTTAAAAAAAATTCGAGCAATCATGATCTGAAAAGTTATGTGAAATTATAAAAAAAAAAGGGAATAAAATTGTAATAGATTGGTCTGGAGATTGATCGGAAAACCCAATCCGTATAATTCGATTGCTATGTGGAATGCTGCGCATGTTTGTTTCTCTGCAATAAATGAATTATAAAGGAAAAGCAACTTCTACGGGTAATGTTGTTTTCCTAGCGGTAATTTTACTCATGTGGAAGGAAAAATTAGTTATTTTCCTAATGATCATTTATGAAATAAAACATCTAGAAAAACTTTCTAACAGGAGGAATAGTTTTTTATGTATAAGGTTTAGTGAATTCTTAAACTACTATGTAAAAATTTTCCTAGAGCACACCGAAAACTCCTAGAACTTTAATTTAATAAGAACATCAAATAAAAAGTTATGCGACATAGAATATAAAAAATTTCCAAAAAATATTTTTTTTTCTTTTTTTTTTTTAAGGTGCGTTTTTTAAGAATATGGGATAAAATCATGGGTCACCATAAAAAAAAACTCCAGAAAATAATGTTTTACGTTTGATTAATAGACTTATATATTAGACTTGTTGATAATTTAGTGGTGACTATCATCCCCACTAATTACTCTGCCAAAAGTCGTCGTCACAGATATATAATTAAATCTTTTTTTGTTCAATTCAATTCGCTCAAATTCGTATTCATTGGATTTTTTTTGTGCTTCGCCGGGCTCTCACGGACCACCAGTTGGAAACCACGGGTTTGGACGAACTATTTGTGCGTATTGAAAGTCGGGGTTACCTGTCCTTGAAGTCGGAGGTTCCGCCTTCCGGGTAGTAGACGAGCTCGCTGGTCTCGGTGTTGCCGCTGTCGGACCGCTCGTCCTCCGCATCCCCGTCGTCCAGCTTGAGGCTGCTCGCGCTGCTCGAGTCGTGCCGCACCCGCTCGCCCCGGACCGTCCGGCTCACGCACACCTGTTCCACGAGAGAGAGACGCCGTCACTCACCACTCAAAGAGTTGCACATTTATGTAGTAGTACTACATTAGCAGGATAAGAAGACGGTGGTAGTCCAGACATGGAGATGTTCATGAGAGATAGACCAGTTACATAACGGTCCATCAGTTTTCAGAAAGAAAAGTCTTATTGGGGAGGTATTAAATTTAAACGGCTATGCGTTTTTATATTTTTCGCGTTCTAAATTACATTTATTGTGAAAGGATTGAGTAGTTTTCTCACTATCTCCAAAATGTTTTTTATTCTTAAAATTCAAAAATTTCACTCTTGCTGCCCCTTTCACCACTCAAAGAGTTAGAAATTTATTTAATATAACTGATTTCTTTTAATACCATTACCTTACGAGTAATGCATTTCTTGGACTTGTCATCTTGTCGCCCTGTGCTATGGCATGATGTTCGCATGCCTAACCCATGCCCACCTAGACTCATAAGGCCACAAAGAAGCTCGAAATCGTGACGTGAAATAGTAGGCAAGACGTCACTCTTCATAGGTTTTTTTTTTTTGACAACAGAGCAACTCCAGTCTGAAATCTTGTACCTTGCGCTCTTGAAAAGTGGCGTCTTGCCTACTATTTCGCGTCATGATTTCGAGCTTCTTTGTGGCCTTATGAGTCTAGGTGGCCATGCCTAAACACGGCTGGCCGTGATATCAAAAACTCAAATTTCACATAATTTTGCGCGTTAGTTTTAGGAATAAATGGGCTTAATATTTTGATTAAATTGATCCTTAAAATATGAATTTGTATCCTCATTAAGCATAAAAAGTTCACGAGTCACTCGGGACCCTTGAACTTTCTTCTGGTAGAAAGAGATATGATATAAGGATGTTTCTGTCTTACCTGTTTAGTCGTTTCGTCCTTTTGGCTGTAAATGTTGGTGGATTCTGAATAGGTGAAAGTGGCAGATTCAATACCCTTTTGTTCGGCTGAAAAGAAACAAGAATACACGTTATAATTTGCAACTAAACGATTTTCTGTATATTCTCTAAAGGGAACGTACCCATACTACGTGACCTGTTTAGGGGGAGGGGGGTCTTCAAAATACCACGCTTGGTCACAGGGGGGAGGGGGGGCTTAGGGTTTCGTCACGTAGTCAAAAAATAAAGAAAAACAGACTTGTTTTTGTAAATTAAGTTACTGTTACAATAACTTTTACATAAGTTTTTTCTTCTTGATGATATATTTTCCACTTTATGCACGCATTCTTGGCGTCACGAGGCAAGCGCTGTATTAATGAAGACAAATTAAGCCAAATTAACTTTTTTTAACTTTCTGTTTGATAAAAATGATTGAAAACCGTATTCATGAACTACTACGTGAAAACTAGAGGGGGAGGGGGGTCTAGGGATATACTACGGGTGGTCACCAAGGGGGGGAGGGAGGTCAAAAGTAGTAAAAAATAGGTCACGTAGTATGGGTACGTTCCCTAATGTGTGTGGTATGTATTGCTCTCTCTATATTCACCTGTGAGCTGTGGAATGGGGATGACGGAGTCTGTGTAGGAGTAGGACTTGACGATGAGCGACTGACCCTCGAGCCTCTGGGCCCAGCGACCCCGGGGCTGAGGGGGCGTGGGGGAGGTTCTGCCGCCCTTACTGTCGTCAGACACCTGAGAAAAGAAATTTTCACAAATTATGCCATTCTGAGTTTTTTATTTCTACCTACTTTTACGTGACTCATCATCATTATTGCATGTCACCATACGTTGTGATGACCTTTGAAATTTTAAAATTTTTATGCTATTAATTTCCCTTCTTTTAGACGAAAATTGCTGGTGGGGGAATCCTTCGTTTAGCAATATAACAGCTAATAATCTATTTTTAATAATACCCTACTTGACTCTGAAACGTATTTATTTTTTCTAAATTTTTATCTAAGGTAAACTCAATAACTTAGGTTTATTCTCTTCGTATTTTGAGAGGGAGCGAAGGGTGACTTCTCAACCTAAAAAATATACCTGTTGTAGATTCTTTGACAGTCTAGATCTAGATTCACGTGGTGCAAAAAAATACCCGATGTTGAATTTGCTCTTTGTGACCAGAAGGCCTGAATTTAATATTGCAGATAACTTAAACCCAAAGAAAAATTTGTTTTTGCAATGTGTTTCGGTGATCTCGAGTTGTAATTTGGTCTTAAGGCATCATGATTGGCGTTTAAATTCTCCAGACATATTTTTACAAAATTCCTAGTAAAACTTAGATACAACCTTCCTTGAAATGATAAAGTGCCTCATGCTTCTTTCAAATCGTGTGAAGTTCCCTGCCTCAGCTTTTTAGAACCTTCTGTTACTTCCCCTATAAGCACACATATAAGTTACTTACCTCTTTTTTTGCCCAGGAAGGTAGCTGACCGTCACTGAAGTCCAAAGGAGCCAAGTCCTTCTTCTCCATCGAGTAACTGCTACTTCGCATGGGTTTGGCAACTGCAACGGAATTTTTTCTGAAAGGAAAGAACAACCCTCGTTATAATTCAAATGTGTGTTCAAATATAATTCAAAATTTCAATGGCAAAGTGTAAAGGCTAAAGACAACAGGCATAATGGGAAAAAGCACAAAAACCAACATTCTTGATTGATAGATTATAGAGGAATTTAATGGACTCCCATATGCAATTTTTTGAAAAAGATCTTTTAGGTTTGAATTAGTAGTAAGTACGGCAAAACATACTAAATTAGTAATCCACAAAGGAAAGCCTTACCGGGAGTCTTGCCAAATGCCGGCAGATGTTGGTAGAGTTAAACTTTCTCCCGCCTTCGTCACCGGTTTGGAAGATTGAAGAGTTAATTTCCAGACGAAAATACACCTAAGAAGAAAACACATAAAGACATTAAAGATGTATCAAAATTGCATAAAATTATTTGATGTTAAAGAAAGTATAGGTATTAAGTATAGTATTTTCTTAGGATGAAAAAAACTTTACTTTTGATGGCATGAGTATAAAGTGTGGCTCTGTGCGATTTTGGACTTGAAATCGAAGCACAGGGATAGCATTTTAGGTAGACAGAGAAAAACAAAGCTTTGGTTCATTTTCATCCTCAGTTTATATAACAAAAGAGTTTTTGACAAAATGCGTCGTAATAACCGACGAATGTATTTAGTAGGGCTTTGTAAGGTCTAGATTAAAATGGTTCTGTATCGCCTGAGTAAGATATGATACTTTCAGTGTACAGGAGAAAGACACTCGAAACAGTCCAAATTTACTATCCGAGAAAACCCCAATTTGGTTGACTTCTTTACCAATGTCGCGCTATTCTGGGGCAAATCCAGGATTTTTGTCTATAGGGGCTGAAGGTCTAACACGTTTGTATTGACATAAATTTTAAAATGGTTAACGAAGTTTTTTCTTCATGTCGTTATGTAACACCACAAATTCTTCCGTATCTCTTTCTCCATGAAAGTAAGCAAGGCAGGATAAATGAAGGAATTTTTACTAAACAGGGATTGTTGTTTAACTTGAGGGAAGCTCTCCCAACTGTCAGAAGCTGGTCAAATTCACCATCCAGGGTAACGCCAAATTTGCAGATGGTCGCTATTTAAGAACATCGCCAAATTTGTCGTAATCTCCTATAGTAAATTTGGACGGTATATGATAGTGTTCTTACCCATCTCCCGAGACGGATATGAGGTGCTTCCCTGAGGGCATGAACTTGAGCCCCGTCACCAGCTCCGAGTGTCCGCTCATGGAGGCCACGCACTGCCCGCTCTGGTAGTCGAACACGCAGATGGTCTTGTCCGTCGAGCTCGTCGCCACGTACGTCCCCGTAGAGTCCATGGCCACCTACCAAGTAAAGAGTTTACAATATGATTTTAAAGCGAGGTGAAACAGATTGTCGTCAAATCGTACAACAATGCCTAGCCGATAAATGATTAAATGTAATGTTGCTTGATGCCATCAGGTTTTTGGCAACCCTCGTTGATCTTAGGGAAAATTTCGCCACCTTCGTGTAATTTCAATCCGGGAACCCCGCTTATTAGGAATCACCCGCCGGGTTTACCACGGTATAAAGCCTCCCTATGAAAAAATGAGACAGTAACGAAGTTTTTACTGAAGTAGTTTGAAGACAGTTTGAAGAAGAGTTTACGTATAATAATTAGTACTGGAACTTTAGTTTCACGCCCAACCGCTTGTTTTCCAACAAAATAACCCAACTTCAACTGCTTCTGGGGCAACTTTTGTCCTCACTCTAGCGGAGGAGTGCGTTTGAAACCCAGATTTCTTTCATCATCATTAAGTCTTGAAGTGCCCAGTGGGCCCTCAGTCCTGCCCTCCACCTTACCCTGTCAGCTGCAGCCACCTTCGCCTCCTGCCAGTTGGTCCATCCAGCCTCTTTCCAATTTCTTTGGTCATCGTGAATTGTCTCTTTAGTAGTCTACCTATACGCACTCTGAATTGTCTCTTTGGATAGTCCCTACACTCCCTCCAAGTTTAGCAACAATCTTTTTGAAACACTGTATTCATACGAAAAAGCCATAAGATTCAAAAGCATAAAAACAAGTCCTAAACGTGGATTGACATGCAACGCTTTCGCGCTTGAAGCATTTAAAATTTGAATATTTTGCATGAAAGATCCATGTCTTACCTTGATGAGCGTGCCGTCGCCCGCCATGGCCCTGAGCTGCCGGCCCCCAGGGACGTCGTAGACGCGCACCTTGCCGTCCTGGCAGGCCGCGAGAACGTGTGGCTGGGACGCGTCGCGCTCCATGTCGTAGAACGTCGTCTTCTCAGAGATCACCCGCTCCTGCACCACCTTCACGTTGGGGCTCTGCAAGAGGATCGGTTTCTCAGTTATGATGGCTACACATAAGAAATTAGTGGCTTTTCATAAAACAAGGGGAAGGAGTTAGTCCATGTTTACGAAGAAATTTTTGGAATAAATTGTTGAAAGTGAAATAAAAATATTGATAGGTGATCCCCCAGTGGCCTTTCTGACACTCTTCAAATAGCTTGGAACACTTTTTGGAGTTAAAGATATAAACAATATTAATACTTAGGTTTTATTGCTTTAAACGCGCATATAAACTTTTTTGGAACTAAAACCCTAACCTCAAATTTTTCATTAGAATCATTAGAAAATTATAAATCTTAAGGATATGAGGTTCACTAGATGAACACACTGTGAAACTGAATGATTCCACCTTTTCCCTTTCCACTTCCCACAGCAGTTAAATCAGTGTTTCCCAACTTTTTTCGGTCCATGCCCCACCAAAGCTTTTCTAAATTTTCCATGCCCCCAATGTCTATTTTTTTTTTTTTTCAAAAATCCTTCTTGAAAAGTAAATCAAACATGGTGGTTCGAACCCCACCAGGAGTGCAATTTGGTTGGAAATTTTCAAATTGCCACCCTAGAAAATCATGAAAACACTGAGTTAAGTTGAGTGAGGTAAGTCTACACTCCTGTATTAGTAGGTATCATATTTGTTTTCGAAGCCCAGTGGCTTAGTGGTAGCCCCACATGCCCGGGCTCTGTTTCCGGGTTGGGCAAAGCAGACCCAGCCTTTTATGCTCCCGAGGTCGATAAGGACCAAGTTAACTTGGAGAAACAAGGAGCTTCGCCTCAGCTGCCACAGCGTTTGAATTGAGTGGACATTCCTTACCCAGAGCACTTTCCTGAGGATGAGGGCCTTGTCTGCGCCGCACGAGGCGAAGTAGAGCTGACGGTCGGCGGGGGCGCGGACGAAGCGGGCGGCCGTGACGGAGGACGTGTGGTCGTCCAGGGTCTGCGCGAAGCCGTACTTCTGAGCGTCGAACAGGTGCACCAGCCGGTCCCGGCTCCCCGATGACAGCAGCTGCGGACACTCTGCAAAATGTACCGTGTCATTTATAAAAGGAATGGGTTTTATTCTGTATTGTTGTATTATTCTGGGGGTGATCCAACAAGTCCACCCAAACTCTGCACAGCCAGATTCATTGCATTGATCACAAAAAAAATTCCCCAAGAACTGTACCTCTACGATGCATAGTTTTCGAGAAAATCGGGACGGGAAACGGTATGACGTCACATCAGGTTTACTCTAAAAAATGTTTATGGGAAACTTGAACATGGTCATTGGGATATTTTTGCACATTAAGATGTTAAAAATATCAACTATGCACGCAATCGTGCACCATAAACTGGAATATGACGTCACAATTTTCAAAAAGTCGTATATTATTACCTATACTCCACGCATGAAATCATTCTGTGCAGAGTTTGAACAGACTTGTTGAAACACCGTGTATAATACTTCGTCAATCGTCAATGAACAGTACCGTACCATTCCACGGCACGAGCCAACAAACCTGTATCATTCTGCTGAAAGTATCGTTTAACAGCATTGTATCATTCTGCTACATCGTTCAATAGCACTCAATCATTCCCAATGTTTCATTTAAAAGTACCGTATCAATCTGTTGAACTGTATCATTTTTATAGTAATAGCATTAGAGTACTTTTTTATTCTACAAGTTTTGTATCCTCTTATTACAATATGATATATCAGTCTTTTGCAGTACTGTAAACCAATGTATGTATTATTCAATAGTTCCCCCTCCCCCTATATCTCTTTTATAATATTGTATTATTACTGCATGATACATTACAGTAGTGTACATACCATCTAGTAATATATTGTATTAATCTTCTGCAGTTTTCAAAATTACTGTATCATATTATTACTGTATTGTTTCTGTGTGTCTCGAAAAGAATAATTAAGGTTACTCTCAATAACTTCGACATTTTTTCATTCCAAGTGATATTCTAGACAGTTTTATAAAAGGTTGCCCAGTTTGATGTCGTTACGTAACTTTAGCATAAAGCGCCAAGTGTCTCCCTTGGAAAAGTATCAAATATTCCGCATCCCGATTTATCTGACCACTATTTCGCTCTATTGGTTTGATAAGGTTCTATCTATTTCAATACAACGACTAGAAACATCTTTTCAAATTGATCTTTTTTTCCGATCCATAAACTTGTCTTACCTTTATCTGCAGTAGAATACTCAAGACAGAGCACTTCTGCATCATGAGCTTCTATTTTGCACAGCAGTTCTAAATACTTCAAGTCATAAACCCTAAATCAAAATAAAAAAATACTGTTTGAATTGTGTGTAGTGCAAAACATTAGAGTTTAGAAACAGGGCTTTTTTATTCATTTAAAATACTCACAGCATGGAATTTTTTTTAGATGTCGCTGTTATTTTTCAAAATTAAACATTTCACATAGACTGTAATTGAAACGAGAAAGAGAGACTGGATCACTTTTACTTGCTTTAAGTTTAAATGGTATTTGATTGTAAAATAGACATTGTAGCACTTCTTAATAAAATATGCAATATTGATGGTTCATATAATATTGTTTAACATTTTGACCTTCACGTTTTTCAAAGTTCAATCTAACGCTTATCATAGAAGTAAAAAAAAATCCTTTTAAAAGAAAATGGACTGACCGAACATTTCCAGAGCGATCTCCAGATGCCAGGTGTTGACCATCGGGACGTATTTTCAAGCACCGGACTCCGTTTTTGCCGTCGTAGGAGTTGACTAATTTCTCATCCGTTCCGGCTGCAAAACAATAACAAATGAAGTTAATAAACATGGCATAGAGCGTAAGTTAGATTAATTGAACACTCAGTGGTTACATTCTTATAAGGAAGATACACAAATTTCAAAACGTCTCATGCTACTTTTTTGTCCTAGTTCATTAGATTCATTTCAGCAAAAAGAAGAGGCGAATTACCTGGCAGGAAGTCGATATCACATAGGAATACAAAATTAGGGTCGGTGTATAAAATCTTCAGAAGCTCCTGAAAGATAACGTTCATTAACTTTCTCAAAGCTTTATCTTCAAAAACGTGAAAATAATGTGCACTCAATTACATAAATAATTGAGCGTAAAACAAAATAAAGGCAAAATTAGCATCATGGTAATGAAACAGTAATAGTACAAAAATAATCACGCAAGCAAATTTAAAATTTCCACTCTACTTAGTTTTTCTTGCATAATTTTATCTCAGCCGAAATCTGAGTTCAATCGGTCGAAAACTCTACAATTACTTCAATTTTAATGAGTTCCAGTATTTCAATTAAAATAAGATTAAAATGCCTAATAACAGACCTCTCCTTTCCAAATGAACTCGAGTTACTCGAAAAAAGAAGTTACTTTTCCTGCAAGCCAAGCCTATCTCAGCATCAGTTTCGAAAACCCGTCATAACAAACAATTACTCAATCATCTATCTCCCCCTAATAGAAATAAGTGCAGGTTTCACACCCACAAAATCTCTCACGGGCATCTAAGGGACCATTTACAAATTGCAGCACTCCTATGGACTAATAATGTTGACGTCTGTACCTGAAATCACGGAACTATCGTATCCATATTATTACAGTGCAAATTGGATAACGCGAATGTATTTGATTCGAAATCGTGACTATAGTTTGAAGTTTTCTCTTGGTCTTTTGGACTTTCCTAAAATCAGTTTTACTTCTTTAATACTACTTTTTCCTCCTTTTTAAGCAATCTCTTCAGTTTTGAGTTATTCTTGTTTCATTTTATACATATCTGATGGGGGTCTGGTATCACTTTTAAAAACGGATGTTACAATAAATACTTAATAAGGCATTTCTCCCACTGTACTCACTAAAAATAATCTGTTGATTTAACAATGACTATTAGCTATGCTATTAACTGTTAGCTATATGGTTATTAGAAAACCCCTGTAATTTTTGCAGAGAAATCCTGTTATATTTTTACAGAGAAATTATTTGCTGATTGATAACAGATTCTGTATAAATATGTGAGGATTTTCTTTGCACAAATTAGTACTCACTTTATTACTGGTAGCATAGCTGAGACAGTATATTATTGTTAAAACAACAGGATATTTTCAGAGTGTAGTTTTCATGTAACGAAAAACGAGCTACAAATTCTCAAGTAGCGAGAGTAAAATTAAAATTTGAAAAATCGATATATTTGAATTGTGACATTTCTATGGAAGAGGGTGTCACTGAAATGTGACAACACATGACATGGGGGGAGGGGTATAAAACCCCTTAGAAATTATGTGACGCAATTTGTGAATGGTCCCTATGAGCATCTCTATCACTTATTAACTCTACAGACCATTCTTGTCTACATTCTATCTGTACATTACCATTACTCTTGCCTAGATTTTTAAAAAAGTCGTTAAGTAATACGATATGGAAGGTAAAGCACATCAGATATCGGATAGCCCCAAATAACCACAAACAAAAAGAAACCGAACAGTTGTTTACAAATCGTTCCGAAACTCGTTTGAGCCCCCGGGGGGACGTCGTCCCACTTGCTGTCACACAAAGACAATGGGACGCATCACGGCCAATTTACGCTCCGACAGAAATGGACATTTCCATTCTTTATCTATGCATGTGCCGAGGAATCCGCGGGTGATACTCACGTAGCAGTAGATATTTCTTTTCAAGGCACTGTTCTGGAACGTTTTATGATCCAAGTTCCAGATTCGAATGGTGTCGTCGCTGGCGCACGTGAAGAACGTTCCGCCGGGCAGCGGACTGTCCTCTGGAAGGTCTGGATACGTCTGCAACACACAATGGGGATTTGTTTATGTTGCAAACGATCGAGAGGAGAGTCTTCTTCATAGATAGATCGTCAAATAACGTAGCTGATGTAAGAAAGGATATTACCTCTACTCCCCAGATGCAAGCGCTATGATACAAAAATGAATGTGATTTGCCGATCTTCTTGAGGTCTTTCACGTCCCAGACGTAAAGGCTGTGATCGCTGTGTACGCATGTTGCCTGAAAAAGAATAATCGTGTTACTAAGTAACATCCTGATTGGAAAAAATTCATTGAATAAAACAGGGGTTCTCCAACAAGAATAGTTTTATAAATATAGACTGTTTATTAACCCCGACTATTCCTTTTATCCCATCCTAATGTTTCAAATAAAGCTGGATTCAAGTATTTGAACTTTTAAAGTTGATAGAATATAATCAGGATAACGTAAAAATTCAAATTCAGGATAAATTCGAAAATTCATGGCTTTTAAAGAGTAATAAAGAAGCAAAAATGTTTTTAAAGCTACTGTTCGCTCCATTTTTTTATATGGTGCTGAATGTTGGAATCTCCTTAAAACTGAAATAGAAAAATTAGAAATATTCCAGAACAAATGTTTAAGAATTATATTGAAGATTTTCTGGCCTAACACTATATCAAACAAAGATTTATTAAAAAGGGCAAAATTATCGCCCATTCAAGAAGATATACTGAAAAGACGATGGAGATGGACTGGACACTGTGGACATGTCCTTCGTTCAAAACGGGATTGCCCTGCTAACATCGCACTTGATTGGGCACCCGATGGAAAACGCAAAAGAGGGAGGCTTACTTGGCAGCGATATATGCACCAATATTTGTGCAAGGCAAGACTGAATGGATGGGAGGAGGCAAGAGGGTTGGCCCAGGACAGGGGTGCGTGGAGAAAGAGACTCGAGGCCTTATGTGCCAGCTGGCGCGAAGAGGATAAGTAAAAGTAAGTAAGTAGTAGAATAATAAATTTTCTTTACATCGATTCCTGTTAAATGGTACTTTTGAGGTAAATCTTAAGCTGTATAAACAAAATCTTTCACTGTAGGATACAAGTTTTCTAAATTTAAAATATTTCTATAGATCAACTGAAATACCACATTAAATCAAAGACAAAAAAAATTACTTTTTTGTTCGTTTCATCTAAAGTCACAGCAATCACATCTGGATATTTGGAACCAGGAGGATGATTGGACATTTGCCTGAAGAAAAAATAGAGAGAAATATTTAAGGATTTGATGATAGTGGACATATTACGGTCAATGTGGTAAATCTAGGCATTCTTAATAATGCCCACGTATTTCGGGCAATGTAATAAATACTCATTGATAAATGCCATTGAATTTATCACATTGTCCGCCTCCCCCTAGAGCATTATTAATAATACCCGGTTTATCACTTTGCAAGTAACAGATATACAAATATACCATTCTCTAGACAAGAAAATAATTAATTTAAAAAAGAACGTAATAAAAAGAAGAAAAATATCTGCAACACACAGAGTGCTGAATTTTCTTCAATACTGGGACTGAGGCGTAGTTTAAGTTCTTAAAATTTTCTATGATTGATTATGATTGATTGATTATTCAATTCCGAAATTCATGTTTCGTCTAACATGATGTCTATTTCATTTATAACCAGTTTAAAAATATCTTTAAATTGAAATCTGATAAAGTTATTAATGTTTTTAGTCCTTTTTATATATTTTTTAGTTATTTAACATTATTGATTTTAAATTATAATCTTTTTAACTAAATATTTAGTAATCTTTTGATTGTGTCTCGCTAAACTAAACCGTTTTAAAATACTTCCTTATAAATCACTCACTTATTTTACTTACAATGTTATTCATGTAAAAGGAAACTTTCTAAGTGTATGCCACAAACGTGTTTCGTATTAACGTTAAAATATGCATTTCTCTTCGATTACGGTAATTCCATTTTGTAATACGAACGTCGACGTTGGGTATTACAATCATTAACTTGAAAAAATAAGCATTATGGATGTATCCAAAGTCCTTCGATGCAGAATACCATGTTTTAGGTTTAGGATGAGACTTTCGTATCTGGAAATCTGTCTCAGTGTTTCAGAGCACACCAGAAAAACCATTACCAGGCACATGATGATAAAATCACCATCATCTCCGGGAACCCAACCACACGTCAAGTGTTGCTGAAGCGTGCCAAGAACAAAACGCTCTTCACAATTATTATTACTGCCTAGAAACATCTGGAATTTCCACTGAGTTTAGAGTAATGTTTTACAATATTTTTGAGAACATGGAGAGAGAATGCTGATAAAAATTTCTGCAGCTTGGGTCCGCATATCTTTCACCGTCATGCGGGCCAAAGCATTAATTTTCCACGGGCCACCTTTCATCGATCTCGTAGATCAAAAGATCGATTGAAATTCACTATTACGTGTTCATGATTTTAAGAGATATTATAAATTGAATATTTAGAGATATTATAATTAAATTTTAAATTCATACAGCAATTTGTTCCTTATAATTCTAATTTGTGTTGTTTTGACAGTTAGCACGGGTTTTCATAAAAAAAAATTTACAACCGTTTGGAGCAAACTTATAAAACTGCTAAGTATTCGTAGAAGATTAAAGGAAAAGACTATAGTACTTTTGAGAGAATCGTTTTATTTGCAGTTGAAACAGGTGCGTTTGATTTTGTTCACCTTTCTCGATAAAACCAATATGTTTATTTTACGAGGAACGAGAAATCTACGGAAATCGGTACACTTGTGAGTGAATGACCCTTTATTAACAAGACAGGAAATCGACTTAAAAAGGTGTTTTTATAAGCTACAAAGATTTGTAAGAAAATGGCGTTTAATTCGACTCATACCGGCTATTTAAACAAGTCCTTAGATATGTGGATTGTCATAAGGGGTCTTAGGACCAATTGAGAATGTTTTGTCCCTCCTTTTTAATCTTTTATCTCCTTTTTTATTTTTTACAAAAGAATAAAGTATTAACAAGTAGACGAATTTTTTTTATATCATACTTTGTATATGTTTTTAATCATGGTTTTTGTACAATTAACGCATTGTGAATCACTCAAGCTAAAAGCTCAAACCGAATATTTTCCTACGTTAATGAAATATATTAAGGGATATAAATATTACAACAATATATAAATAGGATTGGGACTGTTCGAATATTACGTAGACATGATTTTGGTGATTTTCCCAATTGATTTTAGTCCAAAATAATATACGTAGATGTATTAAAAACATGATAATATCCCAGCTGTTAGTGTAGGCAACCTTCAATGGAAATGGGCAGAACCTTATGAAAAAGCTCTGAGAAAAAAGCGAGGGTCAGCATGAATGAACCACTCCCAGAAATTGATTCCTCATATCCGCCTCTAGACATTCCGCTGTCGCCACTCCTTCAATGGAGTCGCGTTTACAACAATGGGATAATTTTGAAGCAAATCATTTATTTTCAAAGTGTGTTATTAGAAATGTTTTTCAAAAACTCTCTTTGAGGTGAAGAACCTCCGTGCGGTGTGTCTTGGGGCTGTTTTCTTAATATACGTACTGAGTTAGAGAAGAGTCGAACTGAATTTTTCTCTTTTTTGAGGTGAATGCCATGATTGTCTTGTTGTTCTGAAGGGAATTATTTGCCAATATGCATAAGAGTTTTTTCTCCACAGTTTTTGTTTGAATTAAGAAACTGGTTTGGAGGGAATACTGCATCTTATCAAAAAAAGGCAATTCGGAAATTGTATAAATGCTATTCCGAGTTTCTGAGTGTGTTGTTTTTTTACCAGAAGATGTCAAAGGATAACTAATTTAGTAATGACTATGGAGCAATCATCCTAAGTGACAAGTTTAAATTGTATTTTTCCTCTTCACTTTTCCGATTTCCTTCACAAATATGAGTGATTCATCGGCAAGGAATACTTATGATGAACATTGAAAGCGAAACTGTAAATAAAGGCTCATTCACAGTGTTTCATTTTCACTGTTCATCATTCCTTTTCACTGTTCATTCCGAGTGTTTCACTCCTGTGAATCGCTAGTTTCCATAGAAAAGTGAAGGAGTATAAGAGTGAAACTCCAATTCGCACTTTTCACTTTGAATGATTCCTCCAAAATTAAGATCAAAAGTGAAACAGTGTGAATGGGCCTTGCCTTTATCAAACAGTTCCATTCATTAATTTACTTTTACTTATTCCATTTGAAGAATCGGGGTTCGACATTAATTGTTAAATATAAATAACTATTAAGGTTCTCATTTCCTTCAGCAAAGCGACTTAGACTTCGACGAAACAGATTGGGAGTCAAGTATGATTGAAGTCATTGATTATTAGCTCTTAATCTCTTGTCTGATTTGTCGACGTCAACATCATTGAAAAAGTACCCTAACCACCTGTCAACGAATAGCTTCCAAGTCAGTACACCTCCAATAGCACTGCAGTATTTTTGTGATTTTCGATACGTTTCTTGAACCATTCAGTCACGCTTGAATATCGATAATCCTTCCTTACCTTCCCGTGAGTCCTTTGGCCACGTCCACCCCCAGGTAGTGGGGTCTGGGCAGGGTGCAGATGAAGTGGAGGTCCAGGGGGCTGAAGCATCTCACTATGCCGTCTGAACAGCCGATGAGGATGAGGTTCTCTCCAACGGTGATGCTGTAGGCTGTGGATATCTGAAGAAGAAATGCACTATTAAAGGACTATGACACTATGTAGTAATATTGAATCGAGTTAAAAGATGTATAGCAAATTTTTAGCAATACAGGTAGATAACTAGATAAAGGGAATGGAGGTAAAAAGATGCTTATTTAATTGTGCGGTTAATTTTCTATTGTGAAGTGATGTTTAGAGTTTTACCTTTGATTACATTGAGAAAGTTGAATGTACGAAACTATTTAAAAGAGAAAAAAGTGCGTGTACTTTAAAATGAGAACCGAACATATTTTAGTTTAGAATAAAAGATTACTTCCATACTTTATTATGAACCGTATTAATCATGGAGCGTATTAATGCATAACGTAGTAGAATAGCTAGTAACATGTAAAATAACCTACAAAATGTGAGTAAAGTAGTAAGTCATGCGCAACATATGAAATTTACTTTTTCTAATTTTCCAAGAAAGGAGAAAGTATATCTCTCAGTATAACCTGCACGTCTATGGATGAAACAATAACAAAACCAGAGATTGCGTGGAACTTTTTGTTTCAGACATTCGACACCAAATTTTGAATCACCAATGAATAACACAAAGTGGCCAAAAATAAGTTATGTCATGCTGCGCCTTAAGCAAAGAACGTGATTTAATATTAAAAACACCTGCTCTCAATTTAATAAGCATGCATCACTGTATTAATATCCAATTTGATGGAAATTCCCAGTAACGAAGGATTGCTAACAAAGTATGAACTTTTTATAGTTCTCATTGAGGTAGAAGTGGGAGCTATAATAACACATTAATATTCAACCTGAACCAACCTCAATCTAAATACCTCATGAACACCTGTCCCAAATTTACGGAAGTAAGGTTCTTCTCGTAACAAAAGAACTCTCTACAATCAAATGATAGAGCACTCAAAGATGAGTGAGGCACCCATCAAAATTCCATTTTTCAAAACCTGCTCCGAAAACCTGACTCGTCGGAGCTGTTCAGCGCAATTTTTAAGATTCTCTGGGAAAAAAGAGCCTCATTATAGAATCAAATAATGATACGCATCCACGCTATTTTGGATTAATAGAATGTGAATCTCTTTTCAGCAATGATGCTGAGTATATCGAGAAATTCAATTCGTTACAAGTCTTTCCCCAGCGAATCACAAACGAGGTCTGCTGCCTCTGGTTCATGAAAACGAGTTAGGAAGAAATCGCTCTTCACCGAAGAGTTGTAAAAATAAATGAAGGTAAAACAACTTTGCCATTAGAGGTCAATGTATCGAAACAAGAATATAAATTTTATTCTCGCATCGGAAGAAAAATCGAAGAACAAATCAAACCACTGCGTGAAGTTTGGATGGGTTGTTTTATGAAAGAAAATACACTGAGAGAATGAACAATTTTAAGACAGTTTCAAGCAGAACAGATTTTTCAAATTTTATAGATTATTTCCTATGCTTTTGAGTTGAAGTTTTTCAAGTTTAGTAATCTGTTTAAAGGTTCCGGGAATGAACATTAAGACTTTAAAACTATTCTTCTCGACTAAAAATCTTTCATTTGTTAATTTTTTTTGAAAACCTATTGAAAGAAATGGGATTTTTCTTTCTCTACTCTACTCCCGAAATTTGACTCAATTTTTTTTTATTTGAAACGACTAATGTCGGGACAAGGTTCAACCAGGATTTAATTTGGCATTCCCGAGCTGACTTAAGCCAGGGGAAAGACAGGCTGACTATGAATCACTGGTAGTGAAGGAAAGTCCAAGTCATCATGTGTTAGACACCAAGCCGCAACTCCGACATCATCCTGCTCATTGGACAACTGTCTCAAAGGAGACACCAATACATTCAAGAAGGTGCGCAGGAGATGTCGGAAGAAGGCAGGAATAACTTTTGAAAATCATTTTCCCACTCCTCTCCCCCGATAAATTTTAACGATTGGAAGTGCCCGCTTCTAAATTTGGCCATGGCTGTCTGGGAGATCTAATTTTCTTACTTTCAAGAGCATGCTTTTGCCGGCGCACCAGGAATGAAGGGGGGACCCCTCCAGGATGTGCATTCGCCTCAATTTTATAAGCGAAGTATTTTTGGTATGAGAATGATGTTGACGATTTAAAGACATTTACATACTATGACCAATGGCTTCGTCGTCTTTGTTCTATTGCCAATACTTTTAATGAGAGAGAGAGAGAGAGAGAATAAGTGGTGAATAATCGGGAATGGAACAGAGAGGTGGAGCGAGGTATTGAGAAACGGAGATCGAGAGCTAAGAGTGAAAGATGAATAGAAAGAGGAAATATAAAATCCAATGAGGGTTACACTCACCCTGAGCTCCACCCACTTGTCGAGCAGCCGCCTGCCGTTGAACTCGCAGAGCAGCCCCGATTTGGTGACGGCGAAGGTGCTGTCGGCCGCCTCGCCCCTCCCGCACGCCACGGCGCAGAAATAGTTGCTGCGCT
The DNA here is from genome assembly GCA_963680715.1 of Tetragnatha montana. Classification (NCBI taxonomy): domain Eukaryota; kingdom Metazoa; phylum Arthropoda; class Arachnida; order Araneae; family Tetragnathidae; genus Tetragnatha; species Tetragnatha montana. The sequence continues at coordinate 3,847,147 of OY796683.1, read as the reverse complement.
GGTCACCCAGGATGGCCGAACGACCCATCAGCGGCACAGGCTCCAGCTTGTACTGCAACGATATATAGTCATCACCACTCAATAAGTTAGACATGATTAATGAATAAGACAGTCACCTACTAAATACGTTTAGGAATCGTAAATGAATATGAGTCACCCCCTAAATATGTTAGACAAGATAACTGCACTATAAATAAATAGCTCTAATAATATACTTTTAGGACACCATCTACCATTAGTCCCTGTCATTGGTGACCAAACGCCACACACAGGAAGCTAAAGTCTTGGAAGCTATGGAACTTGGGTTTATAAAAAGTGGATCACCAAGATGTTCAAAAGTTTGAGAACCCATCGCTTAGTCTACTATAGAGAATTCACACATGACATAAGATCCTTTTAACTGTTAACTGTTGGTGGACATACACCTGTTGCTAAAGCGGTTGTTATGCGTGGGGTCACGAGATTGCGAATGCTCCAATAGAAGCATTCGCACATGACGTCACGACCAGTTATTTTCTTTTAGCTGTTAACTGCTGGTGGAGACGCACCTGATGCTAGGGCGGTTGCTAGGTGCGAGTAACGTAATTGCAAAAACTATAAATAAGGAATTATTTTTCATTTATCCGACTGCGTTATGAGGTAGGACAATCCGCGGTTCTTCACTTTTAAACAAGATATTGGGTGATATAAATGGAAAAAGTTGAACAAAAGCAAAACAATCTTTAATCGTATTAATTTTGTTCACGTTTCTACTTCAATCAATAAATAAATCTTCCACTTATGTTATTCCCAAATATGAATTAAAATAGTCAAACGGACATCGCAAAGTTTATGAAACAACACCAAAATTAATTACAACCACAAACGATTAATATCCCAAACCCATCAAAAACTATCAATAACCATCAATCCCAAAAATCCACCCCTTCTTATCTAGTTAATCGACGATCCTACAGGTTATCAGTGCAAATTAATAACTGTAGTAAGTAAAAAAAATAGCACTAGCCTTAAACAAACATAACATGCAATAGGGGCAAACACCTCAAGCTAATGATAGTAAGAGCACATCGAGGAACTGGAAAGTGACAGGAGCGGCAAGACCGGGCATCATTAGGAGAGAAACAAAAGGATACATCATTAAGTGTGAGCGAACATGTACTTTGGAAAGTGGCATGCTTCATTAATTCAGGAGCTGCGACCATGTTAATTTACGGACAAGAAAAATAGGAGAAGTTGATAGAGATGTTGATAAGGATGAGATCGCGTTGGGAGATCGGTCAATGATCTTCCTCCATCTGGGGTGATCGGGACCTGAACTCACAGGAAGACATCGACTATCTAATTACTATGCAAAAATATTAATCACTGCCGAAAAAAATAATTGAAACCGGAATTTTTCTAATCTATCAGTATTATTTTTTTGCAGATTAAAGACCTTCGGCTCTTGAAGTTCATGGTCATCCTGAATCAACAGTCAGTACCTGACCCTTGTCGAGGGTTCAACTTCCGATGTTTGAGTCCGAAGAGCTAGATTTTGTTAAGTGCTACATCCACATAAAATTAATATTTCCCACTACTTAATTAAAATTGTTCATCATATCTTTTCCATTTTTAGAGAAAAATACAATGGAAGCGATAAAAAAAAACCTAAATATTTATCTCTGACTGATGTTAAGTTTGTTATCCACACTTTTTTATTTGTAGGTGAACTATTTCCATGAATCAACATGGCCGCAACAAGCTTCGTCTACCAAATGTAAATATCAGACAATTGAGTAGGTATTACCTTTAAGGAAAAGAAAACAAACTTATCTCAAAATGTGTCAGGTATCACACCTGTGTTATTGACACAAGCATGTGACTTTCCTCACTGATGTCATACACATCATAACACATAGTTATTCATTTATTCGCGTTGCACAAATATCCGTTGATCAATATCCTATAGGGAAGGGTTAGGAGTTCATCCCCCCACCGAAATTTACATGACTATTTAATATACTGATTTTCCTCGAAAATTCAGCGTCATACAAGGAGCGGTCCTCTTCTAGTGTCATTTAAAGGATCCCAAGTATCCAAAAATGAGTTATATTTCAGTTATCGAGCAAATCATTCAACCATTTTTCCAACCACATTTATAACCAAAATCCAATTAATGAAAATTGGTAGACTATGGACAATACCAGTGGCGGATCTAGAACATGAGCAAGGGGGGGGGGCTAACTTAATCTGATTGAGGATGATAATGAAGTAACAAGCCGTGCTTTTTACAATATTCGTTAATGTCTTAAATATTGAGGGCAGTGTTGAATGTAAATGACTAGTATTGTTAAATATAACTAATTAATTAGAAAATTAAATTAGTTAATCATTAAATATATCAAAATATTAATAAGGGTGTGTCAACCGGGAGGGGGTTTTTTACAATGAATTGAGGCAAATATTTTTTTTCCAAGAATATAGATCAAATGTGAATTTTCGTGCACTTAATTTCAATGTTTAGCGAATAATACATCCATCCCGAGGCATAAGGGGGGTTTGGGGGAACCTCCCCCAAGAAATTTTTTGAAAATTTGACCCTAAAAGTTGTGTTTTGACTCATTTTTGGTCATTTGGGACCCTTTGAATGTCACACGAAAAAGATGATTTCTTGTACTCGTTTTCAAAGGAAAAAAACTGTAAGATATAAGAATTTCATGGGGGTGGTTTGAACCCCCTAACCCCGTCTCTATTTTCACAGAGTAAATGTTTTGTAAGAGACTTAGCGCATTAGACACTTTTAAAAGTGAATCTAATAAAAACCAGGGAGTTAAAGATCTTACAGAGGGGCTAAAGCTCATAAACTTTAAGTTGTGAAACAAATCTATAAAAATGTAAGGGGCTAAGTATTTTGGAGGTTATGCTTTGTAAGGCTTAGAAAAAGCTCATTGGAATCTACAAGTTCTGAATCGCATTTATATTAAAGTGCTGAAAGCTAAAGATCTTGGAAGGGGCTAACGCTTTTAGGCTAAAGCTCATTAAATTGCGAACTAAATACTATAAAACATCGCAAGGAGGCTAATTCTTTATGGGGGCTAAAACTCATTGGCCCCTTTAAATTGTGAATTGAATCTACACAAACTCAGGGCTAAAAGCCTTGTAGGAGCTAAAGATCATGGAAGGATTCATAAGGGTTAAAGCTCATTAAATAGTGAACCAAATATATATTTAAAAACGCAAGAGGGCTAAAAGCTTTGTAAAGGCTATTAAAGAGCATGGAGGGGGCTAATGTTTCATAGGGCTAAAGCTCATTAATTTGTATACAAACAAAAAACGCAAGGAGGCTAATGCTTTTAGGGGCTAAGCTCATTGGGCCCTTTAAATTACGAATCAAACCTTCAAACATGCAGGGGGCTAATAATTTGTAAGGGCTAAAACCTCTAGAAATCCTTAAATAGTAAATGGAGTTTATAAAAATGCAGGGGGCTAAAGATCTTGGAAGGGGCTTAATGCTTTGTAGACCCTTTGAATTGTGAAAAAGGCTACAAAAAACTGAAAAAAAGTTAAAAATTTTGAAAATTTAAACAAAATTTTCTAAAGACTTAATTTTTTTTTCGAAAAAGTTCAATTTTATGTAGTGTAAACTTAAGTCCCAAGGGGGGGGGCTATAGCCCCTATAGCCCCCCCCCCCATAGATCCGCCACTGGACAATACACATCACCTAAAATTCTAGTTAGGGGCCGTTCAAATATTACGTAAGCACCTAAGGGGGAGGGGGTTTGCTTACGTAAGATGCTACAAGCACTGCATTTTCGAAAATCTCTTGTTTCTTTCATAAATATGTAATTTCAAAATTCTACCAAAAATAAATTTAAAAAAAAACTGTACTAGGAAAAAAAATTAAGCATTTTTCACAAGGAATGTTTTACCGATAGGTTAAGTGTTTATGGAGAACAATAAATTTCAAAAATCTAAGCATTACTACATATTTTGTACAAAAAATGAACAAAGGGGGGGGGTCGGGCAATTTTCTTAAATTATAATATGGGGGTTTGCGATTTGCTTATTTTTGAAAAGGGGGGGGTCAAAAATGACCAAAAACTTTCTTTCGTATTATTTGAACGGCCCCTTACAGGCCTGATAAAATTATACAAAAGCAATATTTTTTCAAGACCCCTATCAATATAATTAGTACTGTGGCCTTGTCCGAGACATTTGAATGAATTAAGCAATCATCTTTTGGATGAAAGGAGCAATCCTTACCTTTGTGGACCTGGAATATTCCAAATACCAAAACTTGACATGGTTGTTTCCCACCGTGACGAAGTAGTTGCCGCCAGCGGCGAACGACAGCGCTTTCACCTGAAAAAGAAGTCGTTACACTACTACTACAGCATCACAACAAGTTAATCTGCATTAACACAAACATCGTGGGACATACAATAATATTCCTATCACGATGCAAATTCATGAAAGGATACTATTAATTCTTAATATATTTGGGTGAAGTAAAGCAGTTAAAAATATTTAAAATTAAAGAGATAGAGCAATAAAATTCAATAAAAAAATGTATGAAGTATCATGATAAAGGCAAAGAAAAAACTTTATGAAAATATCCGGGATTTTAAAAAGATATAAACAATTGAAACTTGAATTTTTAAAGAGAGATCATCCACAAATTTAGAAAAAAAACTAATGCAGGGTGTCTCAAACGGTAGGTGTCAAACTTAACATGCAAGTCTGACATGCAATGATAAAAAAGATTTTCATAGGAACTCATGTCCACAAATGTAAACTGTCCGCTAGTGGACAATGTTCATCGGTGAAGGGGCAATTTTAAAAAAAAATTATGATATACTGCATTAAATTTTTTTCCGATTTAAATTTTTAAACTTCTTTATTTCAACTCATTAAGTTCCCTTAATTTATTTAGCAAAATCACTTTACTACAGATACACATTATACACCATAATTCTACTAGACATCGTTTCTAATCTAAAGGTTCTCTAAACGTTTCTTTTAAACGAACTTAAGAATGGAAGATCTCATGTATACATCTATGCCCTACAGCAAGTAAAATTTTAGATAAGATGGTATAATAAAATGAAACTCCGAAAAGGCTTTCTACGAATAAAAGGAGTACAAACATCCTATTAGCTTTGCATGCAAGACAAAATTAGATTCGTCTTCATTATGCAAAAGACATCAATCTCAACAAAAGGTTTTTAAGATCCAGAATATTCATGAACGATGAGAGAATATAACTGGTTCTTTAGTTTAAATGCTTGAATGCATATTTGCCATCTTACATCATCTTTACGAGATATGAATAACAAATGACAAATGATACGTTCTCAACTTGTGCTTCGAGTAGTATCCAAAAACAAATGACGTATAAAATTTGGTAATCCAACTGTCAATGCATTAACTCTATCGAAATTTTAGCACCAAAGGTCAAATATTGAGCATCCCATTATAAGAAGGACAATATTAGGTACTAAAAATTAACAAAGAATAATTCACAGAGTAGTATTCATTATCCGAATCTATACTATTACTATTATATACTCTCAGTACCTCAAAGCAGTATGAGACGCAAAATACAGCCACCAGATTCTTAAGTTTCAATTCTCAATCAGTCCTTATAGGCTGAGAAAACCTGAAGCTAATCGATCACGCGTCATAAAAAATGTTTCATTATAGACAATCGGTGTTTTTTTTTCTAAATGTAAAGCCTTTTCCAGTAAATTGAAAATATTCCTGCCTGCTTCAGAGTTGCTACCTGTTGGAGAGGATGTTAGCTTCCGTCTAATAAGAAATTATTCTTTGCCCCTGCCATAGGGGATACGTACTGACTGGACATGTATAAAGGGAATACATACAACTCTCCCACCCCACATACTGATGGAGTGCTGATGATGGTTAAGTGAAGCAAAATAGTTTAACAGCACAAGAAAGAAAAAATTTTCACGTCTTACAATATTGTTGCGGTTGTTATGAGAACTGATTTCCACTCATTTTCAGGGGTGACGGTAATTCATAAACGATGAACAATTTGCATTTGTAAATTGTTTTATGCAAAATCTGAGTGGCTATCATTTGGCTTTGTACTTCTTTCAGAGAGTTTTTAGTTTTCTTCTCAAAGTTTTCCTCCTGTCAGTATGCCTGCCTATATTTAAGTTTTAAGTCATTGAAGGTTTGCTGTAAGGGTACTTATGTTGTTCTAATTTTGGGGGTTGCACTTACTGGCTAATTGAACTTATTGAACTTCTTCTAAGTCTTCTTACAAAGTAAAAGATCTGTTTAAAAAAAACTGAAATCCATGCTTATCTTAAATTTTGCAATGTTGGACTTATGCCACTGTCATTCTATAGTCTGTGTAAATAAAATCGGCGGTTTCACGTCATGCTTTACCATGGCAACGCAGAAGAAATACATGGAGAAAAAACTCAAGGTCAACCGCCGATTCTATTTACACAGACTATAAACTGCTCGTGTATTTTCTTAATACGGTCCTGAACAAAAAAATCCTTTTTAACTGAGACCGCCAAATCAAAACACCTTTCACCCAACTTTTCCTTTCACGAAAACCGTAGGCTCGGGAAGAAGACGATGACATCAGAAGAAGTACCCAGAAATCTGCAAGTCATGGCCGATGTCGAAACGGATAGGGCGGCACCGGGAACCACCCTCACGAGTGTGTACTTAACCCACTCGAACCCAGACCGGTCGACACCCTCAACACTAATATATGGGGGCATTGCGGTGTCTCTTTGATAAATAATCGTCGTATACCCTTATACATAAACATTGGCAACATTTATAGTTATTAGAAACCTGAGCTTGAGAATCATCGTTCTCTTTTACATAAACATCGTCGATACATATTAGAAAAGAGTGTTCTGCAGCTGAGCACCGTGGGTTCGTTTAATTGTGGATCTCGGTGCGATAGGAAGAAGAAAGGGAAATTGTGTTGTAAGGAAGAGATCGTTATGGAGATTTCTGATTTCACTCGGAAGAAGTTGAGTAACCTCTCTTTACAACTCGGGTTTTTTTAAGGACGATTGCAGCTTCAGGAAGACGAGTCAACCAAGTGCCCAAACGTGCCAACCAACAAAACGCAGTTTTAAAAAGTAGTGTTCCAGACGTTATGTTTTACTGTGCACAGAGAAGTACCCTCGGCTGGTTTGTTTTCATTTTGTTGTTTATTTTCGCAATCAGTTTTTGGTTTAGTGATATTTCAACCGGGATGATCGGGAAAATTACTCATCCCAAACAATCGAATTTATGTAAATTCACTAAAATGTTTAGAAAATATTTAGAAAAGGAGGACATATAAATACATACATTGAATTGATACAAAGAAAGAGAATGAGCTTCAATTTTTAGAGATAATTTGTCTATTTCATGGAAATGATATCCGTTACCTTGCAAGAAACTTTATTGGAGGCTACTTTCTGTTTGTTCCTCCAATCCCAGACGTTTACAACCATGTCGTGTTGGGAGCCGACGGACACGACGTATTTCATGTTAGGGGAAAATGCCTGAAAAATACCAATTTGCAATGAGCATACGATTAAAGATGCTATGTTAGATTATGTTAATTTCGATCTTAAAAGTTTCAATTAAAAGATTTTAATAGCTTTAAAAAACACAAAAAAGTTAATTAATCATTTCTGGAAAGTATTCTTAAACTAATTTCTTAAAACGCAAATTTTTACTTTATTTTCTATTGTTAAGATTTCATTAAAATAATGAAAAGGTTTTCTAAGCTTATATTGGGCTCACATTTTAAAAAAAATCATCAACCATCGTAACTAAATTCAAAATGTAGTAGTCTTCATTAAATCACACATTAAAATTATTCTTGTCCGATTGTGTTAGTGAAAAATAACTCCACGCACTCACCACACAATTGATCCCATGTTTGTGGCCTGATAAATCTGCGATTTGCGTGAGTTTCTGCGTGTCCCAGACGCGAACATGGGACACTGCTCCACACTGAAAAAGAAATAAAAATCAAATTGTTTCGCTCAGTAACAAAATATCACGTAAACCAAAAAAAATATGTATGGATGAGGAATATAGACAAAGAAAGTGAACTAGAAGGATTACTTCATTGTACTTTTAAATAGAAAGCAGAATTAAAAGAAAACAAAAAAATTTATAGCTTAAAATTGAAATTTTTAGCCCGATTGTATGACAGTGCATACTAGTGCAACATAGAGCTTTAGGATAAGCGCGCACTAGGGACTTTTGTCACGGTGACTGAGACAAAATTGTCACCATGGCTATTGAAGCAAGTTAGAGTGCGCACACTAGGCGACGTGACTCTTGGCCGATTGCCAAGAATTTCTTCATAGAGATCCATTGTTTTCGAGTGACATTTTTGATACTAGTGATACTGGTCGCCGTGACTTTAGTCTCTAGTGGCGCTCTCAGCCTTATAGAGTGTTTTCAGGTGACGTCACAACCGGTTATTTTCTTTTAACTGTGTACCTTCTGTAGGGCTTTTAACTGTATCTAAGGCCGTTGTTTATCTGTTGCTAAGGCGGTTTGTAGGTATGGGGTCACGTGATTGCAAATGCTCCAATAGAAGAATTCAACGGCTAGTCATTTTCTGTAACTGTTAACCTCTGTAGGGCAAAAAACTGCAACATCTTCTGTTGCTAAGGCCGTTGTTAGGTCCGAGTCATGTGATTGAAAATGCTCTATTCCCACCACTCCCCATTTAAACCTTTGTCTCTTAACAATACGACTTGAAAGCAGTCTATCATGCATGGGTCTGGTTATCCAATTTCTTTTTCCAAACTACAGACTTCCTCCTCAAGCTTTTTTTCGGAACTTCTGAATATTCTCCTTTAATTACATTGAATTAAAAATCTTAGACCTTTTGTCATTCATGACGCATTCGTACCAACCTCCTAACTTCTTTTATTAATTTAGAATTATCCCTATCATATCCACCCCTCCTCTTCCCTCTTCTCTGTCTATTGATTCCCTTTCCGTCTCTCTATACCTACTTTTTTCAATCTCTTTTCTGGTTAACTATGCTTGTAAAATGTGGCAAGGTGAAGCTTGGCAAGGCGTGGAAAATATTAAGATTTTTTTTTGTCGAAACTATGGTAATAGAGATAGGAAAAGTCAGGACCGGACAGAGGGAAATTTGCGTGACCTTGAGGCGCATATTATAATTACAAGGAGTGTATACAACTAACAATATCCCAAATCTATGACAATCGCAAATTTTTAAACTTTGGACTTCAGTCACTCTCATCCTGGTCAGCTCAAACAAACTTGAATCGTCAGTTTAGGAAAGGGAATAAGTCAAAAAAAATGTCAAATTGACTTTTCATACTGTAAAAAATCTCCAAGTTTCGCTCTACACATGAGTAGAAAGAGGGGAAAAAATAACTACCCCTATAGCCCCATGAATTTCGAAATTTTTGAATTCGAAATAGATGTCAATTCATTGTATTTTTTTTATTTAATGATTTGAAATGTAAGTTAGTTTGTCTTTCTTTTCTTATTCTTTGTGCTGCAAACTAAGTCAAAACAAAATTTGTTTTTAATTTAAAATTGTTGTTACTTTTTTTTATCCACTGAATGTTCGACTCTATTGATATTCATTAAACTGCCTTAACGACTCTGCTTCATATAATACTTTTAAATTTTATTCGTCTGTCTTTCTATTTCTCACTTTTGTGCTATGAACTAAGCATAAATATAACTTAATTTTGAATTTAAGTGGTTTTTATGATTTTTTCTCAGCTAAAATTTCATAAGGTTGAAAAAGGGAACAAGCCCATCAACTTTCTTCAACTGTACGATATTTTTGAATACACATATACTTTTTTTATCTTTCTGCATTCTATATTGAGTCCTAAATTTACAGTAAAAACTTGGGGCTTATACAAAAAAAAATTAATTACATAATGCAGTTTCTTTCCCCAATTTTATCAAAACTTGGTTTTTGTTCAAACTGAGACGGTTCACTTCCAAATCGACCTTTCTTCCAAGCAACGTTCGAAAACAGATTCCAACCAAGTGTTCGATCTTGTTCCAAGAAAAGCGCGCTAAGCCTCCTCCTTCGTGTTTGCTGAATGGCTAATCCTGACCGACAGGAAGATGATTCAAGATCCCATTCAGAGCTCTCCTTAATGGACCAAGATGGCTCTTCGTGTGAATGGGAAGTTAAGTCTTTTGTCAGAGCGAATTTTCGTGTTTTGTAGATCTGAATGGATTAATCGGGCCCACGTTGTGCTGAAGAGGATTTCTGAGGTTGGGGAGATGATTTAATGGGTTGCATGATGGAGTGTTTTTAACAGATGGATAAAAAAGTTGTATGGAATGAACGAGTGAAGATGTTTTTATTTATAAGTTGGGAGGCTTTAGTTGATGGAATTATTGGGAAATCAAAGACCATTTAAATTTGCTAAAGTAATTTAGGTCATTAAACTTTGAGTGAGTTATTTTAATAAAACGTGTTAAAGTATATGTAACTTTAAAAACTTTCCACTATATTTTTAAAAAGACATAAAAATTCGGCTTTACTGTTTTATTTTTTAAAACCAACTCTTTTATTAACTTCAAAGACCAAGTTTCCAAAAGAAATTTCAGTTCTTTAAATTAATTTACTTTTTACAACTTTTTGAAACAATATAGCTAGGGTCTTTATAGGGTCCTAAGATAACGCCTTAAATAAAATTAAACCTATTGAAATACAATTTTATTGTGTCTCTAATAAAATTTCATTCTTTGACCATACATACAAATACATCAGACCTCAACCAGAGTAAATTAAAAGTGTTTATCTTAAAATAATTCATCTTAGCTACTCAGAATGATAAGACGTCCATCGAACTTAGTTTCGAGTAGTTGAAAGTTGGTGCCTGTGTTGTTCCCGCAGAGAAGGTATTGAACTTTTACAACTACCGCACGAAAAAGAGGATCTACACTCTAAAAATACTCAGTTGTGATTTAACAAATAAATCCTGTCAGATAATGCTACCAGAAAACCCCTGTAATAATACTGATACAGAATCTGTATTAGACTACGGAGAAATCGTAACCGATACAGTGTCTCCCTGTACGTGATATACAATTTCTCTGTAGACCTATGGGCGAATTTAGGAAAGGAACCTTGGGGGCATGCTAAAAACCTTGGGGGGCAAGCTGTCCTTGATAGCTCATAAAACATGAAGAAAAGGGAATTTTCTCAATAAGTTGGGGGCATTGCCCCTATAACCATCCATGAGTCTGACTATAGAATCTGAACCAATGTAACAGGATTTCCTTACACAATTTACAGAGGGTTTTCTGTTAGCATAGCTAGCAGGATTTCTCTGTTACAGGATATTTTAGAGTGTATCTGTACAGTAATAAACCCAAACCAACGCTTTTCTCCAACTAAGTATTTTCGGGCTTAACCCACTATCACTCTAACCAACTCATTTCCTCGAGAGATTTAAAACCTCTTCCCACGACGTATACTACAGAATCATTCACATCGTTGTGAAATTCCGTACAACTTCGTGTTACATCAGCTGCACGATGAATCAAGTTCAGCGGTTCACATTGCGGTAGATCGCAATCTAAAGCACAAAGGCAAGGAACATGGTGGAAAAAATCTTCTTACCTCTCCCGTAACCAAGTATTTTCCATCCCAAGAGAAGGATAAGGTGGTGATGTTCTGTTTGGCATCTGACACCAGGTGGCGTTGCTTGTTTTTACGAGTGTTGTACAGGACCACCACGCACCTGAAACATGCAGAGAAAATAACCTTCAGATTCTAATCGAGACAGAAGAGATAGCATCGTTTGAACTTAAATAAGTTTATTATGGGAGTTTTTTTATGCGATGTCATGCTTACGTGGGCCATGGAATGGGAATAATTTTTCTACCTGCTGCCTTGTTAGGTTAAAAAAGCGAGAAATTCGGTGTAATGAGAGATAAAAGAGTGTAAAGGTGGATTAAGGCGATATGTAAGGCCACGATTTGAATACTTATCGCACCTGTTTTAAAACTAAGGACGCATTTAAATGAAGTACGAATTTCCCGAATATTTTTAGCTTTTAGACTTTTTTAAGTGGTCCGTTCAAACTAGAAAATAATATAGTGCAGCAAGCAGTTTCAAAATGTTTTTTTCGCAACTATGAACTTTATTTGTACTCAAATTTCAATAGGTAAGCATTGATTGGCGTACGGCCTATCACTTTTTAGTTAGTAGGGCGTTAGTTGTACACTGCAAAAAATAATCGTAAAAAAAACAGAAAAGCTCTGGCAGCAAAAGTTGCCAGAGCTTTCCTTTCCACAGAGTTTCTCTGTTGACTGAACTTTTTCTGTATGCTAACGATTGTTTCGCAACTTCAGGGAACTTATCCATTGGAAATATTCTATTTTTTTTTTAACTACATATTGGTCCCTCCACAGACTGGTGTCTCATTTTTTTTTCTTACTTAGGAAATTTTAGAGGGTTATATCCCTAAATATTTTCGCAGAAAAAGTCGTTCATACAGAACAAGCTCAGTCAACAGAGAAATTCCGTGGAAAGGAAAGCTCTGGCAACTTTTGCTGCCAGAGCTTTTCTGTTCTTTTACGATTATTTTTTTGCAGTGTATGAGGGGGGGGGGAGTATTATATTGACTAACGGTATTGCACTGTATCAAGCAATCAACGTCAACTGACACTTTATCAATCAATTCTATAACCAAAATCCAAGTAACTGAAAGTGGTAGGCCATCACACGCACTGCATCAATACCTTTCAAATTAAGAATAACAAAGTATGTTTTTACTGTTTCATGTAAAAATTTATTAGTCTTCTTATGATTAGAGATGCGATATACGGGAACACTTCCTCTCCCAAGAAGGTTATAAGTTCATTGGATAAAAAGACATCTGAAGATAATTTCTTAATAAATCAGAACTTTGAAGCTTTATGTAGCGCAATGGCTAAAAAGGTATCCGTTCACCGACCAGACGCGGCTAAAAGAAGCATATTATTTTCAATATTTTCAAAAATATCGCAGATTTTACTGAAAAAGATATTTTAAAACTCTTGGGGAGCTCCAGAAGTCAAACTTGTATCCGCCCCTGACTATGAAGATTTTAGTAGAAAATTCGAGAAATTTGTTTATAACAGTTGAACATGTGCAATGTTAAAAAAGAAACACTCTGAAACAATTTCTTCCAACATGAAACATTCATATCCTTTCGAAAGTGTTCTATACAGCACTTTCAAACCGCCATACATCTTCATTCACCTCATTTCACAAAATGATTCCGAAAGAATCCTAGTAAAGCCTCATTCAACCTGATACGTGTGTTTCGATATGGGACAACGCCAGCAATATCCCCTCACACTTTTATTCCTCTTTTCTTGTTTCCCGACCTTGCCCATTCGACTCACGAATCGCTTGACACTCCGTATTCCAGTTTCACCCGCACGTTTCTGACACTCCATTTTTTGTCTGATGTGGAATGTCTGTCGATATTTCTCACAATCGACAATCGAACGAAAGTGTCATGAAAGGCCCACGGGACGGAGAGAAAAAGGAGTCTATTCTGTTGGACAGCGGTGAAATACTTCGCCCTTCACATTCTAAGTATATAATCCGCAGTAACATATGAATCGTATTTACCTGTTCAATGCAAATTTCTGTACATCTAAGTACATCTTACTTAGTTTCAGGAAATAACTATTAGGAAAAGAGTGATTTAGTTAAATACCTAATAATTATTATTTTAATTTTAACATATTTATTAGGAACGTCTTCCCTTCTAGCACCTCAACAACTCAATTTGATATTACCTTGGTGAGAGTCAAGCCAATTTTTATGCTTCCTTGGCAGTGCATATTCCCCAATTCCACTTCGTAAGATATCCACCTCCACTTTGGTATACCAATCAGAGCGCTCGAAGACTGACTGGCAATCTAGTATTTGGAATGAAAATTATCTTGACAAACCAATCAGACGTCTCGCTCACATCTTACGAAGTGGAATTGGGAAATATGCCCATGCTTCTTTAAAGACCTTAAAAATATTTGCTCAACAAAAATGTAGTGAAAAAAACCTTGTTGGGCTTACAACAGTTATTCACCACATTCTTTTGTACTTTATACAGAGTGATTTCAAATTAATAGCAAAACTTTTAAAAGAGGGGTAAACAACTCAAAACTATTATGAATCACATAGGAAAATAAGATCGCCAAAGCAAAGCCAAAAGCGCTAGATTATGGACAACTATAACAACAATAACAATACATAAGATACATGAATGCCAGGAGAAAACAGGTTTTATTTGATTGATGCTCTAAAAAATATGCAAATAATTTTCCCTTAAGCTGTGCGAAAAAGCTATTGGGAAGATTTATAGGAAAGAAATATGTCAGGTTTATATATATATATATAGAAAAGTTTATTTTCTCAACATCCCAAACCAAAGCTGGGCTCTCCTTTCTATCATCTGTCCGTAACTACTTCCTTTCAATCATAAAACAATGAGCTTTATGGTGACAAACTTTCTTTAAATTCAAAAGCCTCCTGATGCACTTAACCCTAATTGTTTTGGCGACCATGAAATTAAAAAAGTGTGTGCATATCTCACCCGGCGGGGTAGGCTACTGTGCCGCTTTGTGGGTCAGAGTCGAGGGCAGAGTTGCTGCTGACGGTCACACCCAGAACGTGCTGTAATTCCACCTGGAACAGAACAAGAAACTCGGTTATAGAAAACGCTGATGATGAGATGACAAGTGTTTCTAAAAGGTTAATGAGTCACAGAGCACATGGTGATGAATTACTCTACAGTAAATTAGATACATTTTGCCCCCTCCCGTGTTGAAATAACATAATTTTAGATTTTAAATAGTTAGCTTCTTTTAGTGATCAATGTGGTGTCAATAAATGTTGAGGGAAGGCATTTTAGAACATATTTAAGTCAAACGATCCTAATTGTTTTGAAGCAAAAAGACTATATTTGATAATTGTAAATGTTTTATTTTGGTGAAACCCTGACTCTCAAAATATTGTTAAAAAAGTTTTTGAGAAGGTCATTGGGGAAAAACCCTGTTCCCGAAACTTTACAATAAATATGCAGCAGGAGTTTCACCGATACTAGAGTAAAAATGTAAAATAAAAACTTATTTGAAATGAAGTACCTAAGGACTGTCTAAAGGTTTTCAAAATTGTAAAATCACGCATATTACGAAAATAAATGCCCATTCATTGTAACGCAATGTTACACTGTATACACATACAGCATGTGTTGTCAAAAATCTAAACGCCCTGCCTGGATTTAGAGTCCTCCCAAATCTGGTCATTTAAGCCTGCAACTTTTTCCATCCATAAGGGCAATGTAGACGTAAAATTAAGTCAATCTTGCCAATTAGCCAGCTTTAAAAAAGAAATATCCAATTATGGGCCGGGCTCATGCATATTGCACAACTTTCTCATCATAGTCATTCCTCCAAGGTTACAAAACTTCTTTCGGCAACGAACGTAAACACTCTCAATGCACACCTTTCTGTCTGTTCATCTATAAAAATCATGGCTGATTATGCAACCAGGAGTCGAAAGGTTGCCCACCACCTCCAAATGAGTGAAAGTCGCCCCTCCCAGAGTGATCTGCATACTTATTGCGTCCTCAAACACAGGTTGCATATACGACACAGAAGAAGCCGCAGATCGCATATGTCTCTCAACGGGAGGTAAAAGCAAATTCCGAAACTAAGGGGCCTTTCACTAAATACATTACTATTTTCTGGTGTAATTTTAAACTCCTCCCTCTCCCAATGTCACACGTTGCCACGTTTCCCCCATTGTGGCGTCACACTTTTGAAACTTTAAAATTTAACATAATTAAAGAATTTAATAAATTTTATTTCACTATCTACATTCTTTGGGAATAAGACACTTTTCTTCCATCAGTGACAGCTTAGATTTCATTACTGAAGAGGGCAAAGGGAAGTTATATTTTGCGGTCCCTTATCTAACTCATTTTGCGGTGGGAATTCATTAGGATGAGGGGGGATAGGGCCATTATCCATTCTCTCCCTCTATATTTTATCCCTCTTTTCGGTAATAAAATCAACCCTGACACTACGGTTAATGTTAAATCAAACCAGACACAGCGTAAGAAATTCCTCTTTCGGCTTTTTGACAGCAGTTGAAAAAATCACACGTTTTAAGGTATGATGTCACAGCAAACCGTATCCAAGTCTGTGTCCCGAAATTTTGACCAAAATTTATGTGTGCTTGAACGTTTTTACCTTGAAAATTGTCTGACTCACAAAGACTTATCCTCGGCTGTCACCCAAATGGTTCTAGATGAGTTGATAACACTGCTTTTAAGGGTATTTTTTTTTTAATTCCAAAATTACTCTAAATTTTAAAATCATTCAAGACTTATGTATCTAGTCACAAAAAGACACTGAGCTGGCTAGGCATATGCACAATACTTCCATGACTCTACAGGACATCGTTTCCAATCCCCAAAAATGGACATCAGAAATCACCCTGTACAACATACTTAAAACAACAATCTGTATTCAAACAGCTCCATAAACGTTATCCTTCGCCAGAGAAGTGTTGCCAAACAGCCGTAGTAAACTGTGCAAAAATATATTGAGAAAACCGCCGTCTCCCCCTCACGATCTCCCCACGCGTGTCCACTGGGTCGACACCATTCCTCCGAGCCCACGCATTCTCCGGGAAGGTGGGTCCTCTTCAGGTATGATGACCACTCAACTCGCGAAAGTCGCAGAACGTTGACGTTTCGCTTTCTTTGGAACTGGATAAAGAGTGGGCAAGGCATTCTTTCCCGAGAGGCAATTAGAATAATTTGTTTTCGTTAGTGAAAGTGCATAAGTGAATTAGTTTTTCGGTTTTTTTGCTATTTAGATATTTATATCCATGCTATTTTAGGTTCTTGTTACTTTACTATCGAGACTCCTCAAAGTTTTGAATCCCGAGGACCACATTAATTTATCCCCTGACTGACTGACGATCCAGATTTAGCGCGCGGTCCATACAGTAACATCAAGGCAAGTTTTGAGAATTAATTCCGGATTGATACAGGAGAACATGCTTAGTATAACACTTTTTTATTATCTCAAAAATACAGTTCTAGTATTTTAGAAGTTCAAACTTTAAAGGTTTATATAATCTTTCTTGTTTTGTAGAAAGGAAAAATAAGAGAAAAATATATGAACTTGAATATCTTCCCTCCGAAAATTTTAATTTTAAATTCTTCTAACGCCTTCTAACACAAGTTTATCATTACTTTTCCAAACACATTTAAGGATAACTAAAAAAAACGAGAAACATTCCCAAAGACATGTTTGAAATCACCATGTAATACCTCAAACCAACATGATTAAAAATTCATAATTCTCTCAACCTGAATAGAACAATATATGAAACTTAAGATTCACCCAAAAACCCTAACACACTTTCCCCATCAAATTCACCCAACCCTCTGACACACATTTCCAAAATTAATAACACCAGGTCCAAGCAAAACCAGGTTTACAATCGCCATTTCTAACGGAACGTAACACCTAATACATATATTAATAACATATGTACGTAATTAATAAGTTTTACTCCGTTGCCCTCTGACACCCACACACATCCAATTAAACGGACACCAAGGTAAGAGCGCATACATACATACATCATACCCACCTTGTCAACTCTAATTACTTTCGCTGTCAAAATTCGAGTGTCTGATTTGTATGCATGGACTCGGAGGTTCCTCAGATATGGCTAGGAAAGGAGATGTTTGGGGCAAGCGATTTGCGCAGTTATTGTGATTACGTGTTGAGGAATTTGGGGGATTGGCAACAGCCGGAACTTAGCAAGCAGATGCTTAAAGTTGTGGTTCCCAACCTGAAGAAGTTGAAAATTTTGTAGCTAAGAGGTAAGAATTTGTAGGAGGATTTCGGTATAAATCTCCTCCACGAAAATCATAATTTTTTTTTATTTTTGATCATAGAAAACGACTGTTAGTAGACCATATGAACCGATATTCCAATATATCCCTTTCTGAAATTGATTTCTCTTGCTTGGGATAAGCCGGAACAAAGCGTAAAGGGACGAAAAAATATCGTATGGTGTAAGTTTTTTAAGATGTGGGGAGTAGGATGAATAGAAGTTTTTATCCATAAAAGTACACATCATATTTTACAATGTATTGTATATCAATTTAATTAAGAATATATTTTTAAGAATGTGATTCAATTTAGTTTAGGGTCTCCGCTTAGCTGGCCGTCTCTTTCAAGGACTTTGTAGCACTTGGGTACAGAAGCAACACAAAGAATTAGATGAAAAATAAGAAGAATGAAAGATAATAAGAGAGAATAAGAAAGTGGGGATAGGGAGAGACAGAATAAGAGAGAGAGAAAGAGATAGGGGGAGGGAAAGAGGAAAGATAAAACAAATATTTTTAGGAACGCTCTCCTAGTGTATTAAATTAAATTCATAATTTTTAATGTACACCATTTTAATTTTTATGATTGTATATTTTACATGGCTATTTTTACTAATAAAAATTACTTTATTTACTTAATACCACGACACAACGCCAATTTAACAACATTATCCACACATCCCTCAATTATAAAATCGCACATTCATGAGGAAACAAGCACAAATCGCGGACCGCATCTCCCATCCAAAAATCCCGCGGATTACCGCACGGGCAAATGGCCATCCGGTATTTGTTACGATAATAATAATTCCTCGCGGTTGGTGTGTAGGCGTTCGCAGTTAGCGCGGCCGCCATGCGGAAACGTCACGCACCGCCAAAGAGAGGTTATATTGACACATCTCCACTAACGGCGATAATCGGGCCAGACGGCGGTTCATCGGATATGGGTGATGGTTAGATTGGGTTAGGGGTCTCTCTGGAGAGTTGTCATCGAAAGGTCGTAGCTGGACGAAGTATCGAGCAGTATGATCCTCAGGACTTCAGGAGGACAAATGTGATCGTGACCATTAGTTTCTCACTGATAAGAGACATACACAAAATTACGAAACGTCACATAGTTTTTAGGGTGGGTCACCTCCTCCTCTTGTATACCACCATCCCTCCCTTATTATCCCATCCCTCCCTTATTATCCCATCCCTTCCACGTTACCTACTTATTCCTTATTTTTTCCACAACCACAATGCATATGATTAAAGAACGGGAAGCTAAAAAAAGTCAAAGGACCTAGACAAACGAAATTCCGAAAACGAAGAAGAAACGCACGAAATTAGACCTGCGCTGTTAAGACTGGCGAATTGTTAAAAAAAGCTGATTGTCATAAATACAGAGCACATTGAAGATTCAAAACTAAAGGTACCACTAAAAAAAGCTTGAATTAGCCAGATCTTCCAATTTAAAAAAAATTGATTCAATAGAAAGTTCAAGGGATTAAAAAAACCTTTTAGAATTATCCGAATAATCTCGACAGTCAAAACTATTTATTCCGAACACGGCATTTCATAAAATCAACTCAAGCTGGGAAGAGTGCACCGGTAAGTTCATAAGTCGTCTAAAAATTGAAAGAATAAAAAAGGTCAGAAAATTTTTGAACCAGAATCAATTCATGAAATTTCATTTTAAAAAAGGGAACCAGATGATTGAAGCTGGAGAATCATCCAGGAAAAAGTAGATTCTATGATCTCCAAGAGTACTTCGATTCAAGCCCAACACAGCTTCTAAAAAAATTCAATTCAAACTGAGAAGATTGCCCGGGTAAGTTCAAGAATGGCATTCCTCCACCTGGCGAAAGGAGATCAATCGAACGGCAGGTATAAGCTCCCCGCGGTCCCTTTGAATTTGAAAGGGATGAGGCCCGCAGCGGCCTTTTTTTCCCCGCCGAGCATCCGGTCGTTTCGGGGCACAGCGTCGCGCTTTACCGAAGCGAGTTTCCTCTGTTGCGTTGTTTCGTGTGGAGGGAGAGTGTTTGTAAACATTGAGGTCGAGAAGGTGATTGAAGGAGTTGGTGGTGGTGGTGGTGGTAACGGTGAGATTGAAGGAGTTGGTGGCTGGGAGGGTTTTCATTATCTGGCAGTGATCGAAGAAAGAGGCCGTTCAAATATAACGTAAGCAAGTTTTTGGTCATTTCAGACCCCCCTTGTCAGCAAAAATAAGCAAACCACAAACCCCCTGTTCATAATAACTTAAGAAAACTGTCCGACCCTTTGTTTTGCTTTTTTGTACGAAATCTTAAGTAAAGCTTAGATTTCTGAAATTCATTGTTCTCCATGAACACTTAACCTATCGTTAGAATTTTACTTGAGACAAATGCTTAAAATATTTTTCCTAGTTCAGTTTTTTTTGTGTGAAATTTATTTTTGGTTAAATTTAAATTATTTATGCTAGAAACAAGGGATTTTCGAAAAAGCAGTGTTTGTAACATCTTACGTAGGGATCACTTATACTCCTCATCGTCACTTCAAACAAGAAGAGGTTACCTATAATTCGAGGTGAATGGTTAATTGTGCACCCATTACTAGGTGAACCGATGAACCGAATAAACTGGTTCTTCAAATCAATAGTGGGAGTCGGAATCAATATTTGAGTCCTGTAGAACTGGTTTTTCCTTCCTAACCAACAGTATGCGGGAGAAAAAACTTCTTGAGAATATGAAATTAAAGGGAAAATTTGGGGAGAAAACAGTTGGTGGCCAATTTAAGTACGCGCTTTTCCAACACTATTAAGGTTCCTTTTGCGGATCTTTTCTTTGCGGTATTCTGATTACAGAAGCAAGGACAGGAAGGTAACTTGGAGAAGTTGGTTAGTAAAATGGTTCGCATATTTTTAAAGTCTGAAAGGTCTTGTAAGGTTGAAAATTCACTACATTAATATTACGTTCTGAATAGAGAACATAAGGCTATACTTAATGTAAATAGTTTAAACATATAAATATCAAACTCAATTTTGTTATTGTTTTTTTCTAAAAAGCAGGTTAAAATAACCTTATCTTTCTCTCCCAATACGAATAGAAAGGTTTAATAGAATCGTGCAACTTATTCTCTTCGAAAATCAATGAAAGGACAATAATAGATATTTTGAAAAAATTTCAAAAGAATATCTCCTGATGGAAAGGGAATCATATTTTGATATATCCCTCGAAACTCAAATATTCTTTTTTGACGAAGAAAATTACTAAAATTATCCAACAAACCCTCGAAATTCCTATATCCTCTTCTGATTTCTTGGCAGCACCACTGGGTATGCTATACAATGCATAATTCCAAGTTCTAAGCTTGAAGCTCCCATAGCACTCGTACAAAAAAAAATACATAATAAAAACAATATCTTTCTCAAGCGAGTTCTATATTCAAGGGTTCACCAAACCTAATGTTTATTCATCCCAGTATTAAATGGATGTTGAGAACCCTTCAAATAAACCCTCCTTAACCCAAACCACTCCTTCTTCAGTCCCAATCCCCTTCAAAAAAGTTCCTAACTCAGCAATCCTTCAGTCCCGAACGAGGCTCCAAATTGAGTAACTCAGTCCCATTCAGCACAGTAACGATGCCAGTGACCCCAATACCGCACAACTCTTCTGTGGCCAATACAGATACAAAGTGTCCGCATAAAGGGAGCACTCAACAATGAACGAGAAATCAGGGAATATGTGCTCTTAACAGTCTTGGCTGACCTGGTGGTGTCGGCAATTACTTTTGGGATGTTTAATTGAGCCGTCGTCGTCTTGAAAAATATTGCGGGATAAGAGAATAGAGGTCAAAGATGTAGTTTATGGGCAATGTCGAGGGATCATTATAAGGGGATTTATGTGGATGGATCAAGGGTGATGACCTTTAATATTGGAGGATTGGCTATTTTGGGAGGAGGGGGAGGGTTTGGATCTATTTTGAACATTAATGGGTTTGTAATGTTCTAAATAACTGGGCTTGGTGAAAAATTTTTGTAGAAATCCATTTTTTTTTGTATTCATTTAGACAACAAAAAATGTAACACAAGTTTTTATAAAGAATAGATTACAGTAGAATTATTGTTCTCCCTAATTTATTACGTTAAATTTTATTAAAAATACGAAAGAAAATTTTAAAAGTCAAAATCCTCTCAGATTTTATTTAATTTATACCTCAATATGCTGTCAAATATGTCTTAACCATAGAGCATTTTCAATCACATGACTCTGCCTAACAACGGCCTTAGCAACGTTGTTTTATTCCTCCAGTGACATCATGTGCGAATGCTGCTATTGGATACTTCTATGTCCCGCCCCTAACAACAGCCTTAGCAACGTTGATTTTGTCCTCCAAGTGACGTCATGTGCGAATGCTCTATTCTAAATATCTTAATCATTCTAGATATAAAATTATGTAGTTTATTACGCTTATTTATCTACATATTAGTTTATTCTGCTGTAATGTGCTGTGATTTTTCTTTATTATTCTAAAATTAAAATAATACTCCATTCTTTTGGATCCAAAACGAATTCATAACAAAAAGGATAACATTTCAAGAACCCAGAGCTACTAAGTACATGATATCTAAAAAATTTTAATACTGAAATTTAATTTAAGGATACTCAACTATAAAAAATCACTCATATAAAGTCATGACAGGTGATACTATCCATTTTGTTTATAACGAGTGTTTTGATGACTCGCACCGAATTGGGAATTATTTGGTCCTTTCATATAACCAACACCCCTTGCTCAAAATGGAGTATATACTTATAGAGTTTGCAAGAAGCTAAGTATTAAATTTTACTAAATATAGTAGCAGTTCTGTATACTGTGTCTACAAAAATACTTCGTTTAAATTAAATAATCAAACAAGATTCTTGATGCTACAGCGCAATTTAGGTTTCATCCTCCCTCAAATAAAAACTATAAAACCTTATTAACTTTGAATTTTAAATTACTCTATAATATTTAACTTCAATATCTTTTCGAATATCTACAGTAGAATCTCTACCACCAACCAGAACTCTAGAACCAAAGAAGAATCTCTAGAACCAAATCTCCATTGTTGTAAAACACTTTCATTCATATCAACAAAAAAATCGATTGAAATCTATTCAAGCGTATCGAGCTGTCGATAATGCCAATTCCAACAAAAGTGAAGTAAGTTAGTACCACAAATACAGTCTCCAAAATAGTTCAAAAAGATTAAACAAATATTTAAAGTAAATACGGCGAGTAATTTCCCTAATAACAGTTATATCAATGCGCCTGAGGATACTCCGAGAGACATTACCACAAAATAGTAGATAGTATTCTTCTGATATCCATTAAGAATTTCCTATTTGCGAAATCTGCTTCCATTCAGATCACTGCGCCGATCTACGTTCCTGGTTTATTTTCCTCAAATTGGATTTTTATACCTCGTTTGTGGCAACACTAAAAGAGGAGACGATATCGTGGGAAAATACTGTTACCTTGTTCCTATCCCGCGAAACGAAAACTGTCTCAGAAGGAAGCTAAGTTCGTCTGATGGAGTTAAATAAGAAGGAAACCAGACAGAGTGTTAAATTGAATGATGGCGGTACTCCAGTGTAACTGCAACCGGAAAGGAACTGATAGGGCAAGGGTTCAGGGGTATTTAAAATTTTCCTAGGTTTCAGTGCCTATTAAACCAAACGTTTAATCGAATAAAAATCGCAATATTCTTTTCTCTGAGAACAATAGTTACTACTAAACAAATAATAATTATATTACTAATAATAGCTAAATACAATATTGATAGTTTTAAACTAGTATTTAAGTTACAATTACAGCTATTTTCATTTGCTGCTTGTCTTACAGATCATATAAATGATCAAAATTTTTAAAACCCTTGTAATAAACTCATAATGGACATGTATTAGAAACGCATGTCCATTAAGAGTGAATTATAAGATATCCTAACCAGGGTTCAGACTTCCATCAACCAGAACGGTAAGATGGACGTGTGTATTTTCATGGTAGAGTAAAAGTTTTAAAAGCGGAACTTCAATGAAATAAAAAATAGATATTCCATTTTGAACACAGTAGTAGATAAGTGTTTTCATATCAAGACATGCTCAATATATTATTTCGAAATTCATTAAGAAAGATGTTTCATTTCAGATAAACTATTTGGGGATGTAAATAAAATAGGGAGAAAATTAGTCAAAAGAAAAAAGCGTTCAATTTTTTAAACTTAGTTATAAATAACTTAGCTGTTTTAACTCAGTTATAAACATGTAAGATGCGATTTTTCAGATATGAAAGAATTATTACTTGAGATAATGCTTTATAGCTATCCATGACTTTTTTCTATTCAATTTGTACTTAAAAACTTTCTTTTTATAAAGAGGTCATATTTAGTAGTAGACCAGTATCTAATATTTAAAGTTACAAAATAAATGTCTTCAGCTGGGGTAGCTGCCCCTCTTTGGTCCTGTTCCTAACCTGGTATAGAGAAGAATTTTTATAAAATAGGAAATTTATAATCCTATTATTTCCTGGAAGAAAATTTCAGTTTTTTCAACAAACAGAATCCCGTTTCAAGATCCGAGTGGTTCACAGCCAAAGGCGTATGTGGACTTCTCAAACGGGATAACATTCGTCCATTGTTACTACTACTTGAAACTAGCCGAATTTTTCCGAATTTCCAGACAAAAGGTGAAAATTGAATGCATCCCGCGTTAGGCTTTTCCCCCATAATTTATGAACCATTGTTTCATGCAGAGCACTCGGTGGAATGTGCGGGGTTATAAAAAAAGAACAATGACATAACAAAAGGGTGTTGCCATTCTTTCCGTCGAATAAACCGAAAAAAAGAAGCGTAAATAATTAATTAGTGGGCGTTAATGACTGTGGAGCATTCTGTGTTTGGAGAAGTTAACACGTTTATTTCGAAATCAAAGGAAGTTACTCAACTGAGGTTTCGTCAATGGAAGAAAGCAAATTTTGAAATATTAGAATATAAATTTAAAAAGTTATCGACGTAAAGAACCAAATATCAAATGTTACTTGGACCGGAAGCTTCTGGAGTGCCTTCCGGCGTATTCCACAACATTACATTATTTTTCTGTTTAGCTGAACTCGTCTCTATACTGTGATAGTATAAATTTCGATCATAATTTACATAAATTTAAAAAGATGTAAGAAAAACAAATTAATGAAGGGGTATACTTTCATATACAAGGTCAACAGAGGACGTAGTGGATCACCCACCACTATATTTCAGATATTTAATAACTAAGCTAATTTTTTCGGTAATCAACAGATTATTATATATCTATGGGGATGGGGTACTCTGAAATCGATCCCATTCTTTTGTTGAATTGTGTAAGAGAAACCCTGGTGGAGAAAATCAGCTTGCCAAAAAAGTAAAATGTTTATTTTTTGTTTTTTAACCTCAACCTTCTTTTTTGTGTAAGAAAAATGTAGTAATGGAGAATTAATATTGATGATTAATTATTGAGAACACCTAGTTGATCGTTTGATACCGCCAAAAAAATTTGAATGAGCTCTCAGCTTCCTTCTCAAGAGAAAAATCATAATAAATTTACTACATCGACCCAGCAGTCAACATTTTAGCGTTGAATATTTATCTCTATTTCATTTAACTACTATTTAAAAACAAAAAAAAGCATTACACAATCACCATCATTTATTGACAAAAAAAAACTTCCCAAAGATACCACTCCAAACTTCCAACAGCCGGTTCATCGAGAAAGAGAAACTTCCCCAATCACATCTCCAATAATAATCACTCCCATAAAAAGAATGGACCCGGCGAGAGGTCGACATCACCACCCGCGATTGTCCGCCTAGCAGTGACCACCTGACCGGGCGGCCGTAGCGTGACCACTTGGCGATTGTTTCCGCCAGTAATGAATTGACGAGGCCATTGTTACGGGAGGCCGTAATCCCTGTGTTTAACGGGGGCCACACGGGTTAGATCTGGATTGATTCCGAATGGATGTGATGGTGGTGCACAGGTTAGGTGCCTCTGGGGAGAGTTTGGGATGAGAGAGTCCTTGCCGTTCGAAAAGTTAACGATCAAAACGTTCCGTGATGGACAATGAAAGAGAGTGTTTACCTCTTGGAAGAAGAAACAGGGACTACCAACCACATATGATCTACTTCTAAGAAAGAAAAAAATTATCGATCAGGGTTGACTATAGATTTCATGGAGCCCCCTGATAAAATTTATTTTATTTTACTTGAAAAATAAGAGATTGTGATTAGATGATGGCAAAATTGTTACTCCTACTACCAAAGTAGAGCCCAATTAAACAGAATAGTCTAAATAAAAAAATAACGGGGAAAAACTATGTGATACCGTTGTATGGTATGGTATACACAGTGGGATTCCATTTCACTTATTTTCAAGTAAAATCAAAAAAGAAAAGTGATTACTTTTTATCAATCCTCGATTAATATCAATCAAGGACTTTTTCATTTACTGCTAGATATACATATAATCTTGTTAAAATTTTATATAAGAACGTTTCATGAAAAGTGTTTGAAGAAAATGTAAATATATAATAGTATTAAAAATAGAATGAATTCATACATAAAACACACACACACACAAAAAACGTTTCTCAAATAGGATAAGTTCCTATTTTTTAATATGAATTGTTAATTGAATAGAGCAACACATAGCTCAAAAGATTTTAATCGCATTGAATAAATTAAATTAATTAACCCTGCTTCCCATTTCAACTAAGAACAATACCACTCATTAAACACCTCTTCAAATTATAATGAGTCATTTATCAAAGCAACGAGCCTCTTAGTAGTCTGATGAGTCGCGTTCCAAATGATTGAAATCTAATTAATATTTATCAAAGTTCTGAAGCAACAGAAGATACTTAATCACTTTGCCGACAAAACGATCTTTTATCATAGTAATAATAAAAAATAGCAAAATTTAAATTAGAATGGCTGTGTTAAAGTTTAATAGAAACGACATTAATTGGAATAGAGTGAAAGACTTCCGCTTAAGCTCCATGAATTTTATATCAGACAATAGGTGATACAAGCCTGTGTACCGTGCATAATAATAAAATCAAAAGTTTCTTACAAATGAATTTCCATGATTAAAAAAATCATCAAGTTGTTTTCATGATAAAACATTTTAAATCGCCTATTTAAACATAAGTAACAGTGCATTGGGATGCTTCAATCAGTTTTCAAACGAGACAAAGCCCTTAAAAACCTCAAAAATATTTTTCCTTTGATGGAAAACAGTTTTTGACACAATAGAACATTCTCTTCAAGTTATTTTAATGCTTAGTCATCTTTTTCTCTTGAGGTCACAAGCCAGAAAACAAGTCTGGGCTTATTTTTTGAAATGATGAAATGATGACTTTACCTTTGATGTAAACAGCACTATTTTTGTGTTTTACCTTGGAATAGCAAGACTTAAAATTTTCTTTGAAATTTTCATAAAAGAACGGATGCATTCCAGTTTTTCTTAGGATAAACTAAATTGCATCCTCGATCTTATTTTTTTTAAAATCAAGCTATTTTTTGTTGTTTACATGGTAAGGTGCAGTTTTACTATTTAGTAATTATGATAATTATTTACATATTCATTTTTCGTAAATAGATTTAAGTAATTTCTTTATTGTTTTCTTATTCTAATTATGTTGTTCTTATGCAGAAATATTAATAAAACTTTCCATCCTTCTTTATGAATGGATTTTCTTCTTTAACTACTTAAAATTCATGCAAACCAGTAATACCTATTTGAAATAATTTTTTACTATTTCACTGTAACAAGTTAACTATTTAAATTTAAATGAAGCATTCATTTTGATTGTATAAACAAATATACGAGTACAATGGATAGATAAAAACATCCTAATTAAAATGTGTAAGTTCCAAACAAATATTTACACAAAACATAATTATATTATAATTATGTTAATTGTTTGCGCAACATTAGGGCTGCAGATTTTTTTAGGGCTGAAAATCACAGTCACCCAAAATCAATTGATCAAACAATTACGGTATTTGTATTGTGTTATCTATGAAATTTCCTCTTACGTTCTATCAGTTCATCAATGTCCCCTCTTTTATTTTTGTAGTATTTAGTATTATTTAGTACTCTTATAAGCTATTTCATGATATTCCTTCGTTCTAAACTATATTTAATTATTATAGTTTTTATTGCAAAGAGTGTCAAGTCAAGTCAAGTTATCAAGTTTAATAATAATAGCTTTTACCCAGTGTTAAAATGAATACAAGAAAAAAGAAAAATGAAATATAGGGGGTCTGCCTGTTGACATATATGTATTAACATCTGTTCTCTCGCCTCTTCTTTGTGTAAAATTATATAGTAGATTTATTTTTAGCCCATAACTATTTTCTACTGAGATAGTCATGGCCAAATCAATACTTGAATCATCACCGTTTGAATGACACAATTTCTGACCTGCGACATCCAAACCACACATTACGGAGAAGTAAGCCAATGGCATGACTAAAACCGTGAAGAGGGAAGGTTATTTTCATCGTATTAGGTGACTAATTGATCAATACAGATTGTTTCGCGGGTATTGTCACATCTATTGTTTAGGTTTAACTATACCATTTCGTATATAGGATTTCAACTGCTTTTCTTTGTATTCGAAACATAATTTATAGTAGTATGAAGAAAAGAATAGTATAAATATTTACGTTTTCTATCATTATACCTACTGGGTACAAATATTTGCTAAAAACGTTATTAACAGTTAAGAACTACTCAGAAAATCTTGGTAAATACGTAAGATCAGAACTTATATAAAATAAAATTTACTATAAATCATGAAAATTTAAGGAAAACAAATTTAAGGGTTTTTAAATTAAAATTAAATTAAATGTCGGCAAACTAAAAATAGAAAATTATCCGAGAACATATTTTGAGCTTTACGTAATGAAGTTCTAGTAATTAGTACCATAAATCCATGAAGTAAATGAACATATGCTTATTCTAGGAAAGGATAACTATACACTTTACTTTTCTGCAATCCTTAGTTGTCTTATTTCAACTGATAATTCCAAACAATAAATGAGAGATGATTCCAGATTTCACAGGGGGCCTTTGGTTATGTTAAAAGATTACGATTATTCAAGTAAGTGGCAATCTTCGGTTACGTCTAAATTATGCGTAGTAGAGAAAGTATTCTGCACTTATTCCATCAGAAAAAAAGGCAAATACACTTTCCTACATTTATCGTTTATATGTTTGGAAATTCAGGAGCACAATCATGTCAACCGAAACATTCCTCATGCGAGGAGACACACGGAGATGTTCTGACGTTGACATACAGTCTATTCTTGCAAAAATGTGAATCGAGGCTGCTCAAAGTTTTGTTTCTTTTCATTGTCTTAAACGTCGACGGAGAAACAAAACAATGGAGAGGGGGAAGCCAGATGGAGATTATGGCGTGTCCACAGATTTCACTCTGGACACACAGGGCCATTCTCTTTCTCAGAGGCAAGGCAACAACAGATTTGTCTGGAGGAAAAGATTAGAAGGGACGATAGAAATCGAGAAAATCCAAATAAGAGAATAAAAACCATGTTTTGAGGAAAACGGAGGGGGGGGGGAACTGTATAAGTAATGGAATTTTCTTTGAATAACCACCAAACTTTTAATGAATATTCACGATCCTATTAAGAATACAGAACAATCTTCGAAAAAATTATAAGTGTATTCAAAATTTATTTACAGTTGAAAAAAATTGATGGACTTATTTCCCTTTTTATTATGAATCCTTATTATTATTTTTATTATCCTTATTAAAAAATGTCAGCTGGAATTTAAAAAAAAAAAACACTTTAATCGTTAATTAAATTATATTTCTACTTAGTTCACAGCATAAAAGTGGGGGAAATAGAAAGATTAATCCAAATAAAATTTTTAAAAATTATGAAATTAAGTAATTAGGGCAGGGGTATCAAAGGAGTATGTAAATAAATATTAATGGATTCAAACATGCACTGGTTTAAAAAAAAGGTAAAAACACTTTTAAATTTAAAACAAATTTTACTTTTGCTTAGTTCACAACACAAATAATAAGGAAAGATATACAGTATACACATTAACTTAAATTTCAAATTTAATCGAAAAGTACAATGAATGGACATTGATTTCACAAATTCAAGGGGCTATATATCAGCCTATAGGGGATAGTTATTTTTCCCCCTCTTTCCACTCATGTGTAGAACAAAGATAGATTTTTTTTTAGAACAAAAAGTCAATTTGTCATTTTTTGGACTTATTCCTTTTTTAAACTTACAATTCAATTAAATTATGTACTTGGTAAAATTATTTTCGAAATTTAAGTTTTTAAAAGCCAGTAAATAATAGGTATCATTAAAAAATTTAAAAAATATCAAAGGTATGATTTTTAATAAAAGGAATCAATAACTAATGTTCGGCACTAGTTAACTAGAACTAGTTGCAACTAGTAGTTAACTACTGATCAACTAGTAGTTAACTAGTAGTTTAACTACTTTTGGTTTAAACTAGTTCAACTATTAGTTGAACTACTTTTTTTAATAACTACTAGTTGAAACTACTTTCAAAATGTCAACTACTTTCAAAAAAAAAAATTATTAAAATTTTTATCAAAATATAGAAAAAATTGTACTGTAACAAATTTAATTAAGATGGTAGAGTACTTAAAATACCATAACCAAAATTAAAGGCCCTTTTTGCGCGTTTTTTGTGACATAGATAAGAAAGATGTATTAGAATTTGGGCAAAAAATAGGTTATGAAATTTAATAGACTAGTTAACTAGTAGTTAACTACTTCGAAAAACAGTTAACTACTAGTTGTAACTAGTCCCAGGAAAAAATAGTTAACTACTAGTTGCAACTAGATTTTCCCAGACTAGTTAGTAGTTGGTAGTTAACTATTTTTTGACCACTAGTTGCCGAACACTATCAATAACTATAATCTTTTTAGAATTTGATATCCCATAATCATAATTCTTGACTATCTAAACACAGTTAGGAGTCTTCATTAAATTAATTGTGTAAATTGAATATAGTAATTGCAAAAAAATATCATGGTATACTTGCCACTCAAAAGTGCAAATCCTTGTATTAATATAAATTTAAAAATTGCATATCTGATGTATTATATTGCAGATTTTAAAGATTTACTCGTAAAACATTAAAATAAATAACATAATTAATCAGTTTATGCTTTATTAGATTTATGAAATCAAATTATCTTACAAATATGAAACTTTTAATCAGTAATATTATTATTACTATTATGAAAATAGTAAAAGTATTATTAATATTTACTTATAATACGTAAATATTAATTAATACGTGATTTTTAATATTTTGATAATTAATTTTAAATATTTTATAATCAATAATAATAATAATAATAAGGAATAGTAATAATTATCCTTATTGCACGTAAACAAAACGCAAATATTATTAAAAATACTACTTTTTTCTTCTCTTACTTTAGATGAGTTTTTTTTTATAATGAAACCAGTTCTACCGTCCCAGCATCATTCATACTATGCAATGATTTTAAAAATCCGACGTAACCTTGATATGCTTCGCTTATTTCTACTATTGCAGGAAGACCCGAATGCTTTTAAAACTTTCCGTAACGCAAGTTTTGTCGTTTCGACAATGATAAATTACTATTTGTTTTTTCGTTTTTACTCTTTTTCATGATTTTCTCTTTCATCTTAAGTATCTTTTTCATACGCTTTTACTTTTGTTACCAAAGTCTGCAACTTTCATCTTTAAAAGATGTAGCAAAAAATATAAAATCAGAAAGATAATATCTAGCTGATAAACTTATAATTATATTATTACATTTGAAACACAGAATCAGTCTGACAGTTAATTTCTTTAAAAACAATTAGTACTAAGTTATCTCTCTATATATAATGAAGGTGTGCCTGCCTGCCTGCCTGGCTGCCTGGGTTTGTCCGGATCAGATGTGGCGCAATTTCTCCAAAACTACCCGTCCGAATCGAACCAAACTTGGTACACATACGTATGGGGACGGGGGAAAGACAATGACATCATTTCCAAATTTCTAAAACCACCCCTTCATCCCCTATAAGGCCTTTTTGTAAAAATCGCCTTACTTCTCCACTAAAGAAGATCTGTTTAACTCGCATTGTTGCAAATAATACAACAAAAACAATTTTAAGCATAAAACAAAGTATTTAAAGATAAAACTTGGCTAAAATTGTTTTAAAAAGGTTATTAATAATTTAAAAAATTAAAAACGGCCCTTATAAAAAACTTTATAACAGTATTTTCTTATTAAAAACTTCATTTTCCATGAAACTTTAAGTTGAAATAGAAAGTTTTAAGAATTAGACTGGTTAAAGTAAAGATTACATCATGCAGTTTTTTTAGAAAGTTGATGATAGAAACACTAGATCAATTTGTTATTTAACCTTATAATTTGTTTCTTTGGTGTAGTTTAACGGGATTTTTTTTTTTCAATTTAAACAGGGGGTATTTACAAATTTTGGGATTTCAAAAGTTTGTAATAATTTTAATGGATTTTTTTTCACTTAGAATGGATAATTGGGTAACTGTCGTAATTAAATGTGCAACACCGGAACTGGATGGTTAGGTTAGATTTACACAGTTGGAACCGGGAGGGAAAAGGCACAGGGAGCACGGTGATGAAAATGCACCGGGAACACCGAGATGAAAAGGCACCGGGGACACCAAGATGAAAAAGGCACCGGGATATGAAAAAATACTGGGAACACCGGGATATGAAAAAATACTGGGAACACCGGGATATGAAAAACTACCAGGATGATTGGTAATTATGGTTACAGAAAATTAGGCATGTAACTTGAGAAAATTTTAATAAATTGATACACTCCACCCGTGCAAGGCCGGGCATATCAGCTAGTGTATAATAAAAAGATACTTTTAATAACTTTAAAGTTTTGTCACTTTATATTATATGCATTATTTGTTAATCCGAATATAAGAAATTGAGTATAAGAATCTGAGTTATTAGCTGCTTGAATAAACACCAAAAATAACAAAATAATTCATTCTTTAAAATAAGTTCTTTAATTCACATTTTATTAAAAAAAAGTCTCATTCACGAATCTATCAATGATGTTATGGAACTTATGTTTGTAGAGTAAGACATAAATATAAGATAATAAATTAAAAAAATTATTTTTAAACATAAACATGGAAACTTTAAAAAGAAATTTATTTTACCATACAGACAACTTTTACATGATTAAAGATATACTATCTACTGTTTTGAGAGAAAGATACAGTAAAGATGAAAAAGAAATTTTATAAATAAACTGTTCATGAAATAAATTTTAATAAAGACCATTATCTACAATTAAAAAGGTGACGACATTTTAATTATAGAAGTAGAAAAAATGCATTGTTATGAGTAAAGAATTTTAGTTCTATCAAACTTCAACATGTTTGACTTCCAAATAATCTCCAGTTATTTTCAAAATAAGTGTTTCACCGAGTTTATTGTAAATAATAAAATAATGTACCTTATTTAACGTTTGAGTAAGTACCTTGAGTACCTTATTTACTACAAAAGTAAGAGAACGCTATAAAATTGAATGACCAGTTTGAAAAATTAATTACTACAAAATCCAAGATTTGAGGGGGGAATAAAAATATCCACCTGTATAAGAAATGGAATTGTCATTGTATAACCAACAAATTTTTATTGTAAATTCAGAACCCTATTTTGAATACAGAAAACAATCATCTAAAATAATTTGAGTACCAACTACATTCAAAAAAATTGTAAAAACGAGTCAATGGACTTTTCAAACTTAATGATATTTCAACTGAAAAAATCTTAAAACCCCTTCAATTGAAAATTATATTATATTTCTTCTTAGTTCACAGCACAGAAGTGAGAAATAGAAAGACGAAGACAAAAAGTAATTTCAAAAGTATCGTGAAACTGAATCATTAATGCAGTTTGATTAATATCAATGGAGTCCAACATTCACTAGATAAAAAAAAATGTCAGAACACTTTTAAATTAAAAACTAAATTTTTTGGCTTTAGTTTACAGCTCAAACAATAAGAAAGAAAGACAAATTAATTTAAAATTAAATAAAAAACTCAATGAATGGTCATCGGTTTTGCCAAATTCTTGTGTTTCTCATTCCTTTAACTATTATTTGGTCACCTAAATGGGCCAAGAGGTCCCAGGCGACTATGTGTATTGCTCTTGTGTTATTTTTGTTTCTAAATAAATAAATAAATATTAAAAAAAAAATTCAAGGGGCTATATTTTTCTATCTTTCTACTCATGCAAATCTTTGAAATATTTTTGAGCACAAAATGTCAATTTGGCATTTTCTTTTGGAATATTCCCTTTTTTAAACTGACGATTCAGTTAAACGAAAATCTGCAAAATAATGGAATAAACATATTAAGTATTTTCCAATGGTGTACTTAGACAAATATGATGCCGTAAGCGCTCAAAAGAAAGAGTCGTCAGGTTGTTGAGAAACAGCCGAGGGAAAACAGCGTGTTTTTTGTTGATTCGAAAAGACATTCCGGTTTTGTCATTAGGTACATACGCGGTCTCTTCCGGGTTAGAGAGTCGTGTGAAAGGTGTAATGGGGTGCCATTATAGTAATTGGTCACCATTATTTATATCGACGACAAAATAAATGGGCTGGTACTATACATGAATAAGAGAATGGAATCTTACAAATGGAGTTTATGCAAAACTGGAAGGAGTAGTGGGTGAAATACTCAAGGACGACTAGAAGTTATATTAAAACAGGACACAACTATTTTTGAAATTCACAATTTCTCCCTTCAGACAATCAAATTTATTTTACCCATATAATCTAAAGGGATAAATAAGTAAATGCCTTATTATTATAAAAGTAATTATCTTTCATGTGATTTTGAATGAAATACAACCTTTTTATGTTAACTTTTTCAAAACTTTAGGAGTCAGCATTGTTTATGTACGACTTATGTGCCGTTGATTTTAAAAGTGGTTACTATATTATAAGTCCAGTTTTCTTTGCTTCGAGATAATTCAGTAATTTGGATCTGATTAAGTTTTAAAATGTTGCATTACTCTTATTTAAAATGTTTTGAAACAATAACTAATATTTAATGATGAAAAATAACTAATTTTAAGTATAAAAACTTTTGTTCACAGTATTAGCTAGTTTTTTCTAATATAAAATAAGGATTAAAAACAGCAGATGTGACTTATACCCATAGAGCCTATTACAAACCTACCACTTTAAAAAAAGCGAAGTGCATTTCATTATTTTTAATGGATGTTTGTTGTTAAGTTAGTATAATTATTTTATTGTTTTAACTGCATTATAAATGTATTATTTTTTTAGTTTTGTTAATTTAATCTTTGAAAACTCTGCATATTAATTAAGTTTTATTTTTAGTAGGTACATATCATGTAATATCACATACACAAAAACAAATTCTCCATCTGCGTTATCAATTTTCTTGTATGAATCGTATTTATCGTTTATGCATTTAGTATGTTATACTCGTATATGCTGTGAATAATTTTTATTACAGTAATACATTAATCATAGGAAAACATTAAAAAAAATGTGCTAGTTAAAATGTGTAAGACATGTCAGTTTTAGCATCTAAATAGCTTTGATCCTATAATAAAATCTTATCTATTTTAATATGTTTTAATCAATCATTTGTTTATCAATTGGTTTACTGAAAGCAAAAGAAATTAGTTATACGATAGGCATGGGACTTATAACACCTGCAAAGTAAACAAATAAATGTTTAGTTTCTTTCTTTACTTTAAACGATGTGAAGATATAAAATTATATAACAATGAAAAAAAATCCCCCATTTTGTTGTACTCTATTATATTTTTATCCTTATTATATTCATAACATGTATTTGCATACCTTGTGGTTATTAACAACATCATTAACATTCAACATTTTTAATTTCTATTTATTTAAGACATGATTGTTTTGCGGCACAGGATACATACACTACGATGGTTGATATAATGCAGATATTAAGGATTCGATATTTCTCTTGTTAGTTCTTTGTTGTTTTTTCCGATTTTAATTTGTTTCGGAAATTCTTATAATGATAGTTAGGAATATCGAAAAAGTTAACATGCTAGAAACTCTAATTAAATATGAACATCCTAAATGTTTAAAATACTTTTTATGTCAAGATTTAATAATTTTAATTAAATAAATACATTAAAAGTCAATTGTATAAGTGCAAAATAATTACACAATGAACAATGTTAAATTCAAACAATGGAATTACAAAGAAAAAAAATTAAATTGTTCTTTAAAACATTTCGTAACTATCTGTAATAAACTTAGTCACGGTAAATTAAGATTGTTTCTATTTTAGTTGGATGTTTTTGAAAAAAAAAATTAACTGGGGAAGGCATGTAAAAACCACCTGTTAGAATTTTTACACAGTAAGAAAAAAAAACATAAATAAATGTTAAGAAAATTGTCTTTAGATCAGTATCAAAACATCCCAGGGGTTAAACTCCTTTCACAAATGACAGAATATTTTAGTTTAGAATGATCACATTTTCAGCCAAAATTTCAAAACTGAAAGGCCGGATAAATGCCTTTGGATGGCCGGATCCGGCCCACGGGGAACCCCTCCGTCAATTCACAAAATCGCATCCAATATTCGAACACCTGGACAGGTAGGTCTACAACTGACCGGCAAAATGATGCTTCATCCCTCCCTGCCTGACACATATTCCTTCAGGTGTTTAGCCACGTGTAAACAGAGGCAACATCTGCCTCGGATCCCAGCACCCCTCGCAGACGACAGCTGTTTTGTCTCCCCCTCCCCTCAGCACAAAATTTCGAATGTTCGCATACTCACCTTTTTGACGGAGTCGTGAGCGGTATCCTCTCTCTCCATTGCAGTCTGGGTTTCGAACTCGGTTTACGTGCGTTCGCGGAGGCCGCCCGACACCCCTGCGCCGCGAGTGGGCAGTGCCTCACCTGACGGCTTCGTGACGTCACTCGAGGAGCGTTGGCCGCCGCCGCCGGTGGGTTTTTTTCTCTGCTGTGTTCCGTGGAGGTTTTTTTTTTTATTGCTACACCTTGATTTGAGGGAGAAGTTACCTGAGGCGGGTGAATTGGATTATTGTGGGGTGTTTCCTAAGGCTGCGGTCAGCAAGAAAATCAGTATGGTATCTGTTCAAAAAATCTGCAGTATCTGGTTATCGGACAATAGGAAAACCGCAATCAACCCCTTCAATGGTCCCTCCAACAAAAGACAGCCCTCGGGGAGGAGCGAGAAGTCACTATCGGGTGTCTGCTAATTGACTGGGGGAGGTGACTTCGGACTCCTTCGCTATTGTTGGAGGGGTCATGAATGGGGAGATAGGGCAGATTTTTTGAAAAGATACCGCAGATTTTTTGAAGAGATACCATAGGTTTTTTGGCTGACCGTGCCCTAACTGTCCGGGTTGGGTCGAATCGATGAAGGGGGTTGAGTTCACGGGTGTCAGAGAGATAGAGATTCCTGGGGAGACGGGGGGGGACAAGTCCCCTTCAATAATTAAGAACAGTGTTTAAAAAAACATAATATTTTTAACTCTTTGGGGACCTAAATTCACTGAATGTATGTCTTTCCAATCTTAAATAGTAGGGTGCCAATTTCCCAATGATACCGAACCGAACAGTAGCGAATCTAATATTTTTGTCTGGGCTGATGTCGCAAAAATTTGTATTGCACTCTTTTAAGTGTATAAAAATAAAGTGTTTCCTTTAACTCTGTCATCATAAATTCCTTATTATTATTTCCTTTTTTCATAAAAATGGGAAGATTGATTTCAAATTTTGAAGGAATTTTTATTTAAATATGTGTTAACTCTAGGAGTGGAGTGCAGTCTCATAACCCCTCCCTATGGTTTGGCCCCTATGAGGCCGAATATCAGGGGCTTATTAGTAGAGACGGGGAATACCCCCTTATATACACCACTAATTTTGAATCTAATTTAATTTAAAATAGGTGGAGGCTAGTTTTGGGATTGGTAAGAGAGTGGAGTACCCAAGGGAGGAGGGTATCGGGAGATAGGGGGATATTCGGGGAAACCCTTCCGAAATATGTAATTTTTTTTTACTATAGAAAACGATTAAAATTTCCCCATATTCCCCCAAAGCCCCAAAATACATATATCCCCCTCCCCTCTGAAATTTCTTTCTTGCTACGAGTTCCCGTCCCGAAACTACCCCATGACATTTTCATTTTCCGGCCAGAAAAGAAAGAGTCCCACAAATATTTTTTGCCACTACAGTAGGTATTGGTTGAAATAAAAAATTTTTAATTATTTTGACAATTAAAATGTATTCCTAATACACATAGAATGAGTTTTGAAATTTAACCCTGTTTTTAGTGTTAAATTTTTAAAAAATTCTTGGGAAGAATCCCCAAACCTTCCTACCTTCCTTGTCAATATAAAGCTACTGATACTGATCACTTAAATTCACAGACACTTTTGACAAAAAAAATCCATAGTTCTGAACCTTAACATCATTTCAAATGGAAATGTTGAAACTCAAATAAAAGTTTATTTCTTAGGTAGATAAAAAAATCAAAGTTTGGGGAATCCTTCTGGGGAGGAATTCGGAATGCCTTTTGGCTGTCCCAGGTCCCCCTTACGACTCCCCTTTATGATCTCACGACTGAAAGTACGTGTCATATTGTAACTGTAACTGACAAGAGAAGGACCCCCGACCCGCATTCGCATTGAATAATTCTGATACTATCGAGGGGTTTGGATGTATTAAATTCACCCTTTAGAAATCATTTTCGAAATTCAATGCCTTAGAATGAGGTTTTCATACTTTCTTATTTATTATTTTATGGGCATTTTCTTTCCTTAAGAGAGGAGTTGTGAATAGGGATAAGTATTTGCTGACAAGTGTTCACGTGAAATATAGTGTCATGTTTACAGAAGGTAAAAAATTTTCTAGTCAATAGAATTTCGTTTGGTCTTCTTTTAGTCACTTTCATAGCGGACATGTTACTTTGAATGTTCATCCGAATCAATGAATTTCTTGGTAAGACTTACTATTTTACAAAAATTCTATCAATAAAGTTTTATTTCTGGAAAAAAAATTAAATGATACTGGGAATAGTAACGTAAATCCTGTAAAAAGGTTATGAACACTAAGATCCGAATAAAATGCTTTTAAGCGAAAATGATTTTTATAAGGATACAAAATATGAAAGATATTTGAAATAACTTTATATAATAAAGTTTTAAGTTCCACCCGTGATAGGCTGGGTCTATTATCTGGGTTTATTTTTAAGTTTAAAATTACCTCCTTAAGGTTTAAAATCAAACTGAAAAAAAAAAAAGCACTCTCAAACCCAGGGATAAAAACAACCAGAAGAAGACTAAGCAGCTCCATCAAAGTTAGCAAATGTCACTAAAAACCAACAAGAACATCAACAACCTCCTTAACTTAAACAGTTGCCATTGTTTAGAGAACTTTATCGTAGTTGTAATTTGTACTTTTATGACCTTTCTTTCATTTTAAATAAGCTATCTTAATTATAAATTAATTAATATTATAAAATTTTAGGCATTAAAATGTTTCCACAATTTGGGAAACAAAAATTTGGCGTGCAACTTCCAAATTTTCCATTCCATTCTGTACCAAAATATAAAAAAGGGTAACATTATTCATACTTATTATGAGAATTTCACGCAAAAAAATTCTCATGTAAGTCTGATTAGGGGAGATATAAAATTTACTATAGTAGGTAAAAACATGCTCGAAAAATTTCAGGGATTCTCTCCATAGACAGACTTTTAATGCATTTTGAAACATAGGTAATTTGAAAATCACCAGAATCATCATTAACTTAAAAAAACATCCAAAACCCGAAAAAGATATCTACATGTAAGGGGCCATTCATTAATTACGTAAGGATGATTTGGCAATTTTCGACCCCCCTACCCCAATGTAAGGGTACATAAGATTTTTCAAACCCCTCCCCCCTATTCTTACGTAAGATTCCATTTTGTTTTTCAAAGTAATAAAATGTTAGAAAAGGATCAGTTACACTAATACTCTCAGTTTGACGTAAATCTGTAATCAAATTAAATTTGATTAGAATAATTGGAATTTGTTTACATTAACTTGGAAAATCTTACGTAAGAATGGGTTTGACCCCCCCCCCCACCCCCCAAGTAAGGGTATGTAGAGATTTTTCCAACCCCCCTCCCCCTCGGGACCCTTACGTAATTAATGAATGGCCCCAAATACCTCAGTGAAAAAAAATCAATAAAGAACAAAAAGTACTTAAAATTCTTCCAGTAAAGTATGTATGACCTAAAAAAATTTTAAACTTTTGATATTTTAACCAAATCATTTATTATTTTTTCAAATTTTTCAATGCCATCGCATGCCACTGTTGGCACACGTGCCGTGAGTTGGCCAACCCTGATTTAAAAGATAATAACAGTTTTAGGGAGGGGGACAAAAGAAGTTCTTCAAAATAATTGAATAATAGCACATAGTACGCTCCCTTTACAGTCCTTTGTTTTCATTCACAACCATTTCTTTAATTTTCACTACTTCTTTATTATAGTAATTTTTGAAAAAGGAGAAGTAAGTCCAGCCATAATTGAAAAGTAGTGACATTGATTTCTCCCACCAAAAATGCTGTTAATTGTTTTTTATAATAAACAATCGAGACAAAACTTTTCACTAAGTTCGAATAAGTAACGTTAACATGTTGGGAAGATCCAAATCTCCTTATACCGAGAAGTTACAGTTGAATAATCTGTAAAGAATATCACACAACCTCAATAGAAATAGAAGATACTGATCACCCATGAATTTATGTTAAATAACTAATAGGCGAAAGCGATTTGCCATTTTAAAAACAGATGGCCGTTTCCGGTCAATTCTTATCAGGACAGTACGATTCTAAGGTATTATGATGTTATCAAATTCAATGGAGGACGATTTTTACTTAACCCCATCGATCGCCAATCGGAGCGATTTTGAAGATAGTTTGAAACTTAGTACATAGTTGACTGATACGGAAAAAGTCCTTTAATAACGAAGATGGCGGGGAAAAAACTTTATCATGTATACAGATGTCTCGAAAATGGAGACATTTCTTCTCAATTTGTTTGAAATGCGGAATTCTTATTAAAATGAAGAAATTTTGCAGTTAATATTTTTTTCATTCATAGTATGAAGAGTGACCAGGATTCCTTTTAGGGGGCGGAAGAAAATATATTTTCCCTCATTTTCTAAATAAATATATATTTGAATAAAAACAAAGTAATTTATCTAATAATTTCTTTACTACATATAAAGGCGAAGCAGGAGTTGGAAAAATGGGAAATGCGCTGAAGAAACATGATAAAATTTTTTTCAAAATTAAAAAAAAATGGAAAAAAAATTAATTAAAAAAAATTATAAAAAAAAATTCATTAAGTAAATTTAAAGTTTTTCAACTCCCAAAATAAACATTTCTGCCAAATTTCAAGTTGAAAATAAAATTTGATCATGTAGAAAAAAATAAA
This sequence comes from Tetragnatha montana, assembly GCA_963680715.1. Classification (NCBI taxonomy): domain Eukaryota; kingdom Metazoa; phylum Arthropoda; class Arachnida; order Araneae; family Tetragnathidae; genus Tetragnatha; species Tetragnatha montana. The sequence goes on along the minus strand of OY796683.1, from coordinate 3,805,649 downwards.
AATTCTCGAAATTTTGTCAAGTCCCTAAACATTCCATACAATTTAACAAAAAAAGCGATTCACTCATGGGGAATGCAAAAACTCCCTTGAGGGTGTTCATACGATTTGTACCATGCAAAAAAATTCACTTAAATTTCAGAAAATACAACTATTAGCCGATTCGGTACAAAATCTTACAAAGCTAGTTTCCAACTTAATTTAACATGCCTTATTTCACCTGAATTTTCCTTAGAATTAAGTTTTTACTTAATTTTTTCACTTCCAACGTGTCAAATCAAAGGAAATTAATTAATGTTAAGTGTTTGAAGGATAAAAATATGAAATAAAATCATAATTCTAAATAATAATAGGTTGACTCAATATTCAAACTTAAACTTACATAACAAATGAATTATCTAGTAAGATTTTGTACCGATACGGCTAATAGTTGTATTTTCTGAAATTTAAGTGAATTTTTTTGCATGGTACAAATCGTATGAACACCCTCAAGGGAATTTTTGAATTCCCCATGAGTGAATCGCTTTTTTTGTTAAATTACATGGAATGTTTAGGGACTTGACAAAATTTCGAGAAATTTTATTTTTTTCTACATGATCAAATTTTATTTTCAACTTGAAATTTGGCAGAAATGTTTATTTTGGGAGTTGAAAAACTTTAAATTTACTTAATAAAATTTTTTTTATAATTTTGTTTTATTAAAATTTTTCCCCATTTTTTTTAAATTTTGAAAAAAAATTTTAAGAAAGGCAGTTATGTTGCACATCAAATCAAAGATAATAAAATTACAAACAAAATGGCACTAATTTCAGGTTTTTAAGTAGTATAGTTCTAGAGTTATTAGCTGTTTTATAATGCAGGAAAAACTACTTTACAAGAGTTGTTTTTACTTTAAAAAATTTTTACTACGGAAAGAGGGGTGATAGAAGAATGGAATCTGGAACATTATAACTATACTAGATTTTCATAAAAAAAAATCAAGAAGAATATGGGAGGTTTTAATCTTTGGGTTTTTTTTGATGTTTTGTAAAAATATCAGTATTTTTTAAAAACTTTAAGGCTTTTGCGGCACGGGTTAAAATTTTTTGATTGAGCTAAAATTTTGTAAAAATCATCAAATTGTTCCATCATACAAATAAATGTTTTTTGCAAAATTTTAGCTCAATCAAAAAATTTTAACCCGTGCCGCAAAAGCCTTAAAGTTTTAAAAAAATACTGATATTTTTGCAAAACATAAAAAAAACAAAGATTAAAACCTCCCATATTCTTCTTGATTTTTTTATGAAAATCTAGTATAGTTATAGTTATAATGTTAAAGTATAATGTAAGTAAAAATAACTCTTGTAAAGTTGTTTTTCCTGCATTTTAAAATAGCTAATAACTCTAGAACTATTCAACAAAAAACTAAAATTAGTGCCATTTTGTTTGTAATTTTATTATCTTTGATTTGATGTGCACCATAACTGCCTTTCTTAAAAATTGTTTTTCAAAATTAAAAAAATGGGGGAAAAATTAAATAAAAAAAAATTTGAAAAAAATTTTTATTAAGTAAATTTAAAGTTTTTCAACTCCCAAAATAAACATTTCTGCCAAATTTCAAGTGGAAAATAAAATTTGATCTTGTAGAAAAAATAAAGATTTTCGAAATTTTGGCAAGTTTCTAAACATTCCATGTAATTTAACAAAAAAAGCGATTCACTCATGGGGAATGCAAAAACTCCCTTGAGGGTGTTCATACGATTTGTACCATGCAAAAAAATTCACTTAAGTTTCAAAAAATACAACTATTGGCCGATTCGGTACAAAATCTTACAAAGCTAGTTTCCAACTTCATTCAATGTGCCAATTTCGGCGGAATTTTCCTTAGAATTTTAAGTTTTTACGTAATTTTTTCACTTCCAACATGTCAAATCATTAAAAGTTAAATTAAATTAAAAGTTTTGAAGATAAAAGAATAAAATCAAATCATAATTCTAAATAATAATAGGTTGAGTCAATATTCAAACTTATACTTAAGTAACTAATTAATTCTCTAGTAAGATCTTGTACCAAATCGGCTAATAGTTGTATTTTCTGAAATTTAAGTGAATTTTTTTGCATGGTACAAATCGTATGAACACTCTCAAAGGAGTTTTTGCAAGACCCTCTATATAATGGCCTCACTGTCACAACTCGGGTGGGTGACGTCACACTTTCCGCCACCTTTGACGTCACATGCAAAACGACGCCATGATTTATAACAAGGAATATTCGTGTTTTTGTTATTAACATTAATGTAACGATGTAAAAACAAACGCCGTGATATTAATTTTTAATGGCTATCGCTATTTAAACCACAGTTTAATAAGTAGAAATCTGAAATAAGCATAAAGTATCAAAAATGTCTTAGAATAGAATAGATAGTAGGTAGAGGTATTTGTAATCAAAAATGTCTTTTAGTTGGTTGGTTGGTTGGTTGGTTTAGTTGCTCTGGTTTTTGCTATGCGCTTATACCAGGTATCCTTTTAAATTTTTGGACCCACAGATTTAACGAGCACGTACTCCACATATACTCGGTGGGTCTTCAGCGGTGTCGGGAATCGAACCCGGGACCCTCCGATCCCGAAGCCGATGCCTTAACCACTAGGCTCCCCACGGCCCCAAAATGTCTTTTAATTTAACAAAATTGATGGAACAACAAACAAAAACGTGATGCCATCTGAGAAAAATGTAAAAATACAAATCAGAAGAATTAACTAGAACTTAGTGCTACTAGTGCATTTCCCGCAACAATAAATATAATGCTTGATTCTCATCAGTTTAATCTTATAATAAATTAAAGAATTTAGTGTAATTAAATAAATTGTTTACTGTTGGAAGAATTCGAAAATTCAATTATTTGTTTTAATTTTTAATAGATTTTACTTTTTATTTTACTAGTGAATTTTTTTTTAATTTCCTAGATAAACTTAATATTGTGAGAAAAACCTACATGACATGCATTCATTATTTGCAAACTGAACTAAAAGCCATGTTAGTCCTAAGGTTAAAAAACTGAATGAAAATACAAAAAAACTTAACAAAAGGGACAAAATTTTGATTCTAAACGAAAGATTTTGAGTTTCCAGAACAGTATTATCAGCCTTGAAGGCATACATAACGCGAGAAGTTAAGAAAGTAAGTTTTTATGCTCCATAGACTTAACATGGGAAATTTAGCAATTTTCCGCCACCTTTGACGTCACAGTGACGTAGTTGTTAGGCTTTGTATATAGAGGGTGTTGGTTTTTGAATTCCCCATGCGTGAATCGCTTTTTTTGTTAAATTATATGGAATGTTAAGGGACTTGCCAAAATTTCGAAAATTTTTATAGAGCATTCGCACATGACGTCACTTGGACGAATAAACAACGTTGCTAAGGCTGTTGTTAGGGGCGGGAAATAGAAGCATCCAATAGCAGCATTCGCATATGACATCACTTGGACGAATAAACAACGTTGCTAAGGCCGTTGTTAGGTAAAGTCATGTGATTGAAAATGCTCTATATTTTTCTACATGATAAAATTTTATTTTCAACTTGAAATTCGGCAAAAATGTTTATTTTGGTAGTTGGAAAACTTTAAATAAACTTAATGAAAAATTTTTTCAGAGTTTTTTTTTATTTAATTTTTCCCCATGTTTTTTAATTTTGAAAAACAATAGAGCATTCGCACATGACGTCACAGGCTTGTGACGTCAGAGGCTTGGATGACAGACAGTATGATGGAAAACTATAGGATGCACATCGTTTATTTGTTTACTTTTGATGTGAATTTTGAAAAATAAGGATGTTTTATGTTTTTCTCCAAAGTTTACTTTAAAGTAACCTTTATTTACTCTAAAATAGCATCTCTGCATATTATAAGTCATTCAATAATACTACATTTTATATTTAGCAGTGTTCTAGTTGCTGAAACCATTTCTGCCAGTGTTCTAATTGCAAGTACCATTCGCAATGCTACTAACATATTTTAAAATTCTTAATTATTTATTAATTATTCAATTTTTAAATTCAGTAGCATATTATAAGTATTTTACAGATGTATCGGACTCGCATATTGTTCTAACAAATGTAAACAAAAACATGTCACCTCGTAATAAGTCTTTTTCTAAATTTAGCTTACCACTAAAACACAAAAACATATGCACTTACCTTCAATAACTATTATTCTTTCGTTCCGATCTTTAACCGAGCCTAAAGAATCTTTTTAAATGAACTTTTCTTATAAAAACTAAATGCAGCTCGTATTCTCTATGGGAGCCTAATGTTAAAGAAAAGTTGTCTATCCTCCAAGCCAGCTTGATCACGTGATCGGAGACACGTGATTGAAAATGCTCTATTTTTAAGAAAGGCAGTTATGTTGCATATCAAATCAAAGGTAATAAATTACAAACAAAATGGCACTGATTTCATGTTTTTAAGTTGTATAGTTCTAGAGAATGCAGGATAAACAACTTTACAAGAGTTGTTTTTACTTCAAAAAATTTTTACTACGGAAAGAGAGGTGATAGAAGAAGGGAATCTGGAACATTATAACTACTAGATTTTCATAAAAAAAATCAAGAAGAATATGGGAAGTTTTAATCTTTGGTTTTTTGATGTTTTGTAAAAATATCAGTATTTTTAAAAAACTTTAAGGTTTTTGCGGCACGGGTTATTATTATCCGAATGAGCTTAAATTTTGCATACATTATTATTTTCTATAGTGACACAAAACTAGGGGGCGTCACCAACGGAATTCCCCCAAAAAATTTTACCTTACAAATAAGGAACACCCTAATATATATATAAAAATTCTATTTATTCCCTTGTAATTAATTATGTAGCTAATTTTTTTTTCAATCAAGAGAACCAGAATAACACAACAAAATGTTACTTTATTCACACAGCATCATTCATCCTCCCTCCTATCACGATTCATCCTCAGCGGAAATGAAGAGTTCGATCTAAATCCCAAAAAGTTATCCTTATCGGGACTCAGAATTGCTCTATTGTCTGCGGCTGCTCTGGTTGTCGAACTCCCTGGCGTGGGGGCTGGTGGGGGCAGCCAAGAGACCGAACGACTCTACAAACGACAGATGATTAGCCTACTCTTTGTTCTTTTTAGGCGGCCTTGGGCCGTAGTAGGTAGAAGAATAGCTTTCTCTTGAGTATCATTATTTGGAAGCGTGTCTTGAAACATCAATATAACCTCTGAAACTGCTTTACTACACTCAATTAGAAAATGTAGTAACATTTAACACCCGTTCAAGTTATTGAAAGATTTTTAACTTCTGTTTTGTCTTAATTTTTATCGTAGAAATTAGTTCCCTCCCCTCCCACAAAAAGTTTATTTGACCCTATAACTATCCTAGTGGCACTGTGTATCCTTTTCAGGCATCATTCTATTTCGACTCGCACATTTTACATTGAGATTGGAGTGGCTCTCGAAATATATCATTAATAAAAATACATTTGGCTCTCTCCTAAAAAAAATTATACAAGCTCCACTGACAGTCAATGAAATGAATTAAAATTATATCAAGTAAAAATATTAAAAAAGAAAATTGCCAACAGCACGCGGTGTTCCCAGGTGGTCACCCTCCCAAGTACTGACCGCGCCCGAAGGTGCTTAACTTCGGTGATCGGACGAGAACCGGTGTTTTCACCATGGTATGGCCGTTGACAACCTGAGATAGGTCTCTAAGTATTAAGTAGTAAATAAAGTGGTTGAAAATTAAAGATGTATTCTCTGCAATTGAAATTTTTGACGTGAGACTTCTTTTTCTTTGCTTTAAAAATAGAATGATCTAAACATCAAGTACTAGTAACACATACGTGCACTATAGAAAATCTCGGCGAATCATTTCCATTGCTTTAAAATGGTGCTGCCATCTAAAAAAGAACTGGGAAAACTCGAACGCAGTTAAGTGGATTTATGGGAATGGGTATCCTGCTTCTCCGTTTTCATAAAATATTGTAGCATAGCTATTAGAACTTAAGCTGTATTAAATCCCGCAAAACAAAGCTCTTCGCTAGCTACCCTTGTAAAATATTTTCCTTTAACATGTAATTACTCTCCCAGACTTTTCTTCATTGTTTAGGCTGTTATAAAACGGATTTCAGGGTTACCCCAGAGAAGTAGCATCCCTGAACCATTTTCTAATACCTCAACCCAAAATTAGAATTCTCTTTGCCAACAACTTCAAATAAATTTCGTACCTATTCTAGCGAAAATAGCAAACACAAATGAGAAGTTGGAGAGTTGATTTTGATAAACATGCTCAAATATGTCCCATAAATTTTTTAAGGGGACATATCTGAGCAAGATGAGATTTCCAACAATATTGGTACAATTAAAAAGTTTAAACTCAGGGAAAACTTACCAAACATTTTAGATAATTTTCAGGCCTTATAAAATAAGATTAATGGTGTAACCTAGAATAATTATTCAACTGTGAAAACTAAAAGTTTGGTAATCTCTAGTGGCTTAGGATTAAGACACCAATTTCTAAACTAATCTTACACCCTATCTTAAAAAACCTACATAAATAGTTAAAACCAGAGATTCTCAAACAGTGGGTCACCAGTCAATTCTTGGTGGGTTGCAACAAGATTTTTAAATATCTTGCATCTCGGAATATATGTAGTTTTAATAATTTTTACAAACGAACGTTGACTTTAACAGAAAGTGGAATGAAATATCTTGGTGTCGAAAGTAAAAAAGATATATAAAGAAAAACTTGTGTCGCTCATACGTGGTGTAGGTGCAAAATACTCATTCAAATAAGATTCAAAAAATTTATTTAAATGTTTCCAAACATTGTGGCAACCTACCGGGGGCCAATTACAAACTTTAGGTATTTTCTTAGTAAATGTGTTTGGAAATTACCCTCAGATTACTAAAATATGAGTTGAAACAGTTTGTTTTTAAGTCAAATTTAAAAAATCCTTCTGGGGGAGGACCCCCTTTTTATTGAGTAGTCAGGATTGTAAAGTTGCTGACAAAACTAAAATGGGGGTGTGAAAGTACAAGTTAAGATTAACTTAATTCAGACACAGCAATGGGAATTACTTTGTTTATTAGTGACGTCGTAGGCTCAACTTAAGTTGCTATCTAGTATATATTTACTTTTTCTTACACCTCTTTGCACTCATTCTTTCAGTCTAAATGATATTGGGGGTTTTATCATATGTGTGTGTTAAGTCACTGCTGACAACAGGGGTAAAGCAAAAAAAAAAAAGTTTCAGAGGGTAGTTAATGGTCATTAAGGGAACACTTTTCAGTTTGGAAAGATTTGTTACTCATCCGAAAATAATAATTGCAATAGAAAAACTTGACAGTAATTGTTTTTTTTTCTTATTTTATTAATATACAAAAAAGTTTAACGGTAGGATTTCTGGTAACGAGCTCGAGCTCCAGGACCTCCAAACTTCTTGGGCTCCATCCTCCTGGGATCAGCAACCAGGAGAGATCTGTCGTATTGAATTAAAATGTCTTTGATTTCTTTCTTTGAAGCTTCATCAACATCTGGGAAAAAACATAGTAAATATAATCAATTGCTTCTATCCTAACACTATCTTTACAAAATAATGGATAATACATAAATGAGTTTAACTTACATTTTTGATAGTATGCCACCAAAGCCTTGGAGATAGCCTGTCTTATGGCTAAAACAAAAAATAATATTAGTAAGAGGAACAATATATGAGCTGGTTGATTCATGAGTGCTTTTTAGCTATCTAATCATAAAAAAGCACTTTTCAATATCACTACTCAAAAGAAATTATATAATTTTTTGGGGAATTGGCACCTTAAGCCCCATTCACACTTTTTCACTTTCACTGTTCATCTTGAGTGATTCACTCCTGTGAATCATTAGTTTACATAGAAAAGCAAAGGAGTAACAGGTGAAATGCCAATTTACACACATCACTTTGGATGATTCCTCCAAAATGAATATCAAAAGTGATAAGTCTGAATGAACCTTTATAATTAAAGTTACAGTGTAAATCATGAATGAATCTCTTATTCCTAAATAGATCATTTTCTGAGATGTTTGTTTTCTTACTAAGAAACCAGACATTCTAATTTCAATCCCAAGAAAACAGTCCACCCTTTCAAAATAAATTATCAAGAAGTAGTTATTATACCATCAGTTAACACATAATACCCAGCTTTGGTATTTTGCTGACAACTCATGGATTGATCTTTTAACAAAATAAAATATCTGCCACTAGAATCAATTCAAATTGGGGAATAATGAAATACGGAATTCTATTAAATTATAAATTAATATAATTAAAGTGGTTGTACTTATTTCAAAGGGGCTCTTTAAATCATACATAATACATGGGGTTTTATAGTAATTGTTGACCCCCTGTCAATAAAAATAAGAAAATTGTCAACCTTATTATAACTATGTAACTGCACAATCCTCCACTGTTTTTTATACAAAATTTTTGACAATAAGAATCTAATTTTAAAAATTTAATTAAGTGATAATTAATTTTTCAATTGAACTTTTTCAGATAGTATTTAAATTCTCATTTTGTCACTAACTAAAGTTGCAAATCCCCTCCTCTCTTAGCAGCTAGCAAAACATTTGAACGCCCCCTGTTTAAAATTTCTGTAAGCTTTCAAACAACGAATAAGGAACAATACCTGATTCCGACTGTCAGAAAACAATTGGAAACAACCTTTTCAGAACAAAAAGTTTGAATTCTAAATTTATTTACCAGAAGTTAACACATAATACTTTAAGACTGTATTTTGCTGACAACTTATGGACCAGTTATCTTGATGAAACCATTTTTAAGAGTAACAATTATTACAATAAATTACTAAATCTAATATCACACCAGCCAACAATATTTTTTCAATCATCCTATGCTACATGCAACTTTTCAGCTAATGTCATATCTGTATTTGGTTTTGCTGTGCACATCAAGTTTTAAATTTTAAAGGTGTTAAATTTTAGGTTACTTCTTACTTGTATAAATTTCATAACTGACACATTCTGTGTAGTGCACAATATTGATTTCTGTATCTTAGGTTCACATTTTGGAAAAGGAAATTTAGTTTAAAAAACAAGGGGTTAACAGGGATATCCCTAAAAGTTAATCAACTGTATGCTTTCAAACTATGAATAAGATACAAACCTTATTCAACTCTCAGAAAAACAAATTGAACCATCCTTTCCAGAACAGAAATTCAGAGTTCAAAATTTATTTACCAGAAGTTAACACAAAACACTTAGACCAGTATTTTGCTGACAACTTATGGATAAGGTTGCATTACATTGCCAATGAAACAGCAGTGACAAAGTAAGTAAAAAATACAAGAGAGTGACGGTAATCAACTGTATAACAAAAACAGAGACAAATACAAGAGAGTGGTGGTAACCAACTGTATGCTTTCTAACTATGAATAAGACACAATACCTTATTCAACTCTCAGAAAAACAAATTGAACCATCCTTTCCAGAACAGAAATTCAGAGTTCAAAATTTATTTACCAGAAGTTAACACAAAACACTTAGACCAGTATTTTGCTGACAACTTATGGATAAGGTTGCATTACATTGCCAATGAAACAGCAGTGACAAAGTAAGTAAAAAATAACAGAGAGTGACGGTAATCAACTGTAAAAACCAAGAAGGAAACGATCTGGAGTAAAAAGCCTTGTTTTATTCAAAGTTAAGAGACTTATATACAGTATTTACAAAGGCACTGTTGCCACTACAAACTTACACAAATTTTAAGTATAATACTTTCAAGAGGTTAAAGGCAAGAGTTCGAACGTAATCTAAACATTATCCTTTTAGAGGTTAAAGGTTAGAGTTCCAACATAATCTAAAATCAGCATTTCAGAAGTTTAAAGGTAAGAGTTCCAACATCAACTGTATTACAAAAACAGAGACAAATACAAGAGAGTGGTGGTAACCAACTGTATGCTCTCTAACTATGAATACGACACAATACCTTATTCAACTCTCAGAAAACAAATTGAACCATCCTTTCCAGAACAGAAATTCAGAGTTCAAAATTTATTTACCAGAAGTTAACACAAAACACTTAGACCAGTATTTTGCTGACAACTTATGGATAAGGTTGCATTTACATTGCCAATGAAACAGCAGTGACAAAGTAAGTAAAAAATACAAGAGAGTGACGGTAATCAACTGTATTACAAAAACAGAGACAAATACAAGAGAGTGGTGGTAACCAACTGTATGCTTTCTAACTATGAATACGACACAATACCTTATTCAACTCTCAGAAAACAAATTGAACCATCCTTTCCAGAACAGAAATTCAGAGTTCAAAATTTATTTACCAGAAGTTAACACAAAACACTTAGACCAGTATTTTGCTGACAACTCATGGATAAGGTTGCATTTACATTGCCAATGAAACAGCAGTGACAAAGTAAGTAAAAAATACAAGACAGTGACGGTAATCAGCTGTATTACAAAAACAGAGACAAATACAAGAGAGTGGTGGTAACCAACTGTATGCTTTCTAACTATGAATAAGACACAATACCTTATTCAACTCTCAGAAAAACAAATTGAACCATCCTTTCCAGAACAGAAATTCAGAGTTCAATTTTAATATACCAGAAGTTAACACAAAAGACTTAGACCAGTATTTTGCTGACAACTTATGGATAACTGCATTTCTACATGGTTCCCACTCTTTGAAAACATTGAAAATCAAGGACTTTTCAAGGACCTCAACAAAATTTTTCAAGGACCTTTTTTCATAGACAATTAAAAATTATAATCTTTCTAGAGAAATTAGAGTTGTTTTTTAAATGCCTACTGACTCCCAACTTAATTTTATACCTAGTTTGTTCACTTGCAGAACCCTGTTCTATTATCAACATGGCAGTAGGTTTTAAACCTACATTGCTTTTTGTATTCAAGACTGGAAAACCCTAAGAAGTTCATTAAAAAATCTGCAAATGCACGGTACTATCTAACAAACACCCTACAACTATCATAAAAAGGGCCAAGGATAAATTATTAAAATTAGGTAACCAGATTTTTCACACATAAAGCACTTTTATCAATTTTGTACATTATTAAAGTTCTTACACATTATCCTATTGACACTATAGGGGAAACTAGGGAGGTTTGACCCGCTTTTTGCTTAAATGGCTATATTTTTCATTGTAAGCATATTTAAAGGTCCAATTTTGTGTCTGTTGGTAGCTCAAACAGTTTTGCATCACTTTACATTATTATTTTCAATTTTAAGTTAGTACTTCTTGCCCCATTGGATATTTTTGTAGACTGTCTCAAGTGGGTCAAACCTCCCAACATAAGGGAGGTTTGACCCACTACCGGGGAGGTTTGACCCACAGAATTTAAAAGTGCAAAAATTAGTTAGCATTAATTTTATTTCTGTACAATTCTTGTAATGAACATGTAAAGAAGTAAAATATATTGTTTTACAATGATAGAAGAAATAACTATTGAAAAGAAACTGAAATAAACTAATAAATTTAAATTCTATCAATACAGGTTCTGATAGTCGGAAATGTTGAAGTTAAATTTCATCTTTAGTGCAACTCTTTCAGTGCCCCCACTAATCATTGGATGAGGGACTTTGATTACATCATCCCTGCTCACTGTAGCAATGTCTGGTTTCTCAGGATAAATAAAATGTGAGCTGAATGGATCCGACCGTCTAAGAAAGTTGACTGTTAAATCTTCCTCGTTAACTTTCATGACCGAACCAATGTAGTGCATAATTTTCGATTTTGTTGCAAACTTTACAATGAGGAAATCTCCTGGATTTATTTTTGTTTGGAAATCTAAGTCGTCTTCATCCATTGATTGGTTAAACTCTTCTTGTTCACTGTCAGAAGAAGAAGACACATCTATGACTATTTTCCTTTTTGTACTTTTCTTGGTTTTCTTTGCATTCAGTTCAAGCATCTTAACTTTTCTCATTTTATGCTTCTCTTCTATTTCCGCCTTTACTGGAGTATCGGTTAAAATTCGTGACTTTGTCCGATTCCTGCCTCCCCTACCTTTTCTAGGTCCCGCTTTAGGGAATGGACGGAGCTCCTCGGGTGTTACTGATGGGTATGGAAAACAGGGACTTACAGAACTTGTACTTGTCGAAGGAACAGGGGAATCAGAAGTGGCCACGCCTTTAAAACTACCAGATGTTGATGGAAGAAACGGGGATTGTGAGTTTATCACATAAGCTGATGGATTAGGAGTTGAAACATCAGGATCTGGTCTATCTGTGACACTACTGGAAAGGAAATCTGACTCTGAAAAGATATCAGAATTAAAGGGCCAAATTCCGGTGCAAGCAAATCCACTTTGGATGTTTTCAGGAGTAAAAGCTTTTGGAAACGATTGTCGAACCAAATCTGGAATGTCGTATATAGTGAGTGGTTTCCCTGGGTTCGTCACCATACAATTACTTGCAGCAGAATTATAATATGCCTTCAGGGGGCCAAAGACAGTTCTGTCAAGGGGTTGTAATTTGTGACTTGTATGGGGTGGTAAAGTTAATAGTGTTATTCCATTTTCTTTACACAGGTTCAATCCCTCTACAGAGATGTGCGATTCATGGTTGTCTAGTATAATCAAAACCTCATTTTTCAGGCTGCATTTGCTAAACTTTATGAAGTGTTGAAGGTACAACAAAAAGTTCTCGGAAGTCATCCATCCACTAGGAAAAGCTGCAGCTTGCATTCCTGGCGGTCCACCTTTAGTCATGCTTTCTTTTACGTGTACACGAGGAAACACCAAAAAGGGTGGAATTGTAGCTCCAATCGCAGATACACCACAGCAAATAGTGACTAAAGTTCCACGTTCTCCAGAAGTAACTTGGGAAACTTGTTTTTCTCCCTTCATTGCAAGAACTTTCCCTGGTTTATGCACGGTGGTTACCCCGGTTTCATCTACATTATAAATTGCTTCTGGACCAAATTTCTTTCTTTCCAAAATACAACGCAAATTATCAAAGAATGTTCCCACAGTACTTTTATTGAAAGCAGTTGCTCTGGTCAAACTAGTAGATTCTGGTTGTCGTAGTGATAAGGTTGAATGTCTGTTTAAAAATCCTCTCAACCAATCATAACTTGCAGTTTTCTTAACTGACCAGTTTTCAGGAATTACTTTTTTATTTGCAACTGCATACTGGTACGCTAAGATTTGCGTTTCTTTCGAAGTCAAACCATAATTAAGTTTAGAAGCATGCAGCAAATATTCTTTTAGCACACATTCTTCCTCATTTGTGAACACCTGGCAGGACACATGATTCGCTTTAAATTCAATCTTACCATCCTCTGAAGCTTTATATTTTTCTACATATCTACCTAACGTTTTTCTGTCGATTTCATATTCAGTAGCAACAGATCTAACACTTTTTCCTCCTTCAGTTACTGATAAAACAGCAGACTTCATACGATTTGGCGATATCTGCCGTCTTTTTTTCTCTGATTTATAAAGAAATGGCATCTGTGAAGGAAAATTATTTAGAATGTTTTTAACTTTATTCATTTCATTATAAAGCTAACTTATATACCCTCAATTCACAACTTTCCAAATGACTTTCACATTCTTTACAAAGAAAAACAGTTTTAGCAATCCAAGCACAAACCAGAATTAACTAAGATTATTTTTGTATTTCATAATAATAGTTAGTTGTTTACTAAAAACCCAATTTTTGTTCACTACAGTATACCTTAATATAACATTTTCTTAAATACAAGTTAAATGTTGCAATACAAGACATTGTTGTACCATTAAATAAAATTAATAGGGAGGTTTGACCCGGGTCAGACCTCCCCAGAATGATGTGGGTCAAACCTCCCCTACTAGCCACTTTTTAAAAAATCAATTCCCAAAAATCAAATTCAAAACAAAAGTAATATATAAATACACTGTCTATGAGAATATAAACTAAAGAATAGAAACAAACAACTTACTACTTTAAATGTTAAGTACAAAAAGTACAGGAGAGAAGAACTTGCAACAAAAAAATTTACTTTCTTGGCTGAAAAAGTGATCACATGTGATTGCCTCCAAAATATGCAAGAAAATGGCAAACCAATCAGAACAACTTCTGTCTTGACTCAAGCCCAAACTGCCATCTAGTGGTTATCAGTTAAAACAATGTGTATATATGAAAAACATGGGGTGGGTCAAACCTCCCCTATGGTCAAACCTCCCTAGTTTCCCCTAATAAACTATGCCAATTATGGTAAATGAAGCAAATCCGAGCTGCAGCTGAATTTCGTGAATTTTTTCGTCGCCAAGTATGATGCCAAACAACTAAACCAAGTACAATATTCGATCGCCAAATTTGGCGATTAAAATCTGCAGCCCGGATTCACTTCATTAACCCCAATTATTACACTTATATGGAAAAACAAAACTGACAAATGACTAGCACAATAAAATAGCTATATTTAATAATCATACCATAAATTTGTGATACATGACCACCACCCTTCACTCTAACACGGATATCAACTCCAGCAAATCTTTCCTTTCCCAATAAAAGGATTGGCTCTAGCAGCTAGAGAAAGAATGAATAAATTTTAGTATCAAATATAAGAGAAGTATATATTAAGCATTATGCAAAACATGAATTTTCAGCAGGACCAAAATTGTTACGTTCACATCTGGATTGAGATACAGAGTTTAGTTTGATTTGAACATCATCCATCATCCTTAATAATTTATATAAATTAAGATAGCATACCTGCCAACTTTTGAAAACTTGCATCAGTAAAACTTTTTGCACAACGTTACAAAACTACCTTATCTGATAACCAACTGACTTATCCCCCTTCACAAAACTCGTACTACAAACCAATTTGGTTACATGAATATCTTGTACCCTTTTTCCCAAACCATTTGATTTAAATTTCTGTTTGGAATCAATTTCAAATCAAATGTTATGATTATAGCTTTTATAAAATTTTTTCTAAATTTCCATCAACATTTTCAGCAGCATGTGAGAAAGATTAATTTAAATAAGCTTGAGTTGCTACGATTAGAAAGCGAGGAGAAACTTTTCCGCGTTAAAAAGCCTCAATGCTAATTGAGGGAGACGAGATGATGAACCACAGGTCCGATCTCGGTAAAGTTGTTTTTTCCGCATTGCGATCGGAACACGGGGGAAGCAAACTTACCGCGGGAGCGCGCGCCAAGACTCGCGGACGAATCCGAAAAAGATTTGCAAAAAAATTTAAATTTCACTCAATAAAAGAATAAAAATTGATAAAATCGTAAGAACAAGGATTAGGAGATTGTTTTGAAGTAAAAAGATATTAGAGAAAATCGTTTAGGTTGCGAATGTTTTGCATTTTCATGGATAGTTTTGTGGAAAGAAATTCAAAATCCGGAAAATTTTCTGATCCATCCGTACAACCGTAAAACTAGACAGAAATCCGTAAATTTTACGGACAATCCGTAAAAGTTGGCAGGTATGAGATAGTTTAAAATTATTACTCTAGGATGTCAAGCAGAAATTTTTGTGCCTTGTTCTACAAGCAAATCACAAACTAATCCATTTTGTCTTAAAACAAATCACTAGAATGATTCTGTCTCTAGACAGAAATCTTTAACTCATGGCGCAAACAACAAGAGTAACAATGTTGTATTAGATTTTGGAAACCTGGTTGAATGGAAGTATTGTTTTCTGTCCAATACATGCAGTAATGACTTAAGAATTCTAACTAAGTGGAAAAATATTAAGCAATTAAAGTCATCTCTAATAGTATGTTGTTAATGACCTGACCAAAATGAAAAAAAAAAGTGAACCTGAACCCCCTTATTATATTTTCACCAATTAAAGCTATGATAACATGGCATTGGCAGGTATTCTTTCCTCCCCTCATCTACTAAATTACCCATTACCAGCACCAACTATATACTAGATTTGATACTGAATTAACTTCAAAAGTTTTAATGCAAAGTAACAATCTTTATTCATCTAAAGTCAGAAGAATTTTATTTGATTATCTATTGAATATGGAACAAATATACACATCAAGCAATTTTTAGTATTAGAGCACTAGAAATATAGATCAAGCATATAACATACCTTATACTTCAGTACTTGAGGCTCAATGAGTTCAAGGGAACGTCCGTTGACTTTCATCAAGCCATTTCCACTTTTGCAATAAGCTACAGCGGTAGCTGTTTTCTATAAAATTGAGAGAACATAATTCAATGAGGTGCGAGAATTCAATGAGCGCAGCAATGTGCTGATTCAACAAAATACATAGTTTACAGGTATTGGTTAATTTATTTCGTGTATTAGACTTCAATAAAACTAAATTATTTATTAAAATGAATAATTATAACATTTATTTTCCATACTTTAGGCCTAGCAAAATAAACAATTACTTAAGATCAAGTAACTTTAGGGATACTATACCTTTCGGCCAAAAACTTGAACGCAATTAACTGTTTCTTTCTGAGCCCCTTCCATATTTTAATATTTAATTTAAATAATTTTTAAACAAACTTTCTAGTAATTTAATGACACGAAGACGGCTCAGGCCTCAACACAACGTGATTTTTCGAGATCGGGAACATTAGGTGTAAAAAGTAAAAAGGTTGAGTTGTAGTTAGGTTTACTGCACAGAGTACTAGAACAGAGAGTCCACGGCCATAGGCCATAATGGAAATCGAAAAAGCATGACATTTGTTACAGGTTGGGAGAATTTTGGCGCTGGGATCGCACTAAACTCACTAGCGTCTGGATCCAGTCTGGATCGTTCGCTGGCAGCCTATGAGAGATCGAAAACATCTTTTTGCGCTTGCGCAGAGTTCTAATTTGGCGAGAGTTTTAAGCTGCCGGTATACGTTCCAGAAGCTAGTGTGGCGCCCTCACATCAGTAACCCATTTGAAAACAGCCTCGTGGACCCTCTGTTAGGATATTTCTCTGTGGTTTACTGCTTCGGGTGCTCGGAGTAAATAAAACAGATGAAGCACTTCCATGAACCATAATCATTATTATTTAACAGCACTCTCAACGAGCGTTGCCTGGGTTTCCACACAGAGTTTCCCACAGGATTGTTATCTTTATACAAATATATTTTTATTTAAACTATAAAATATGAAATCCAAAATGATTATTTTAAAGTTAATTTATCTTAAATAAAAATAAAAACCATAATTACGGAAAATATCACCTTTTCTGAAAACTCCCGTTTTTAACAGGTGGTGTCTAGGGATCCACCCCCAAAACAAATGTGGATATCTGAACCTTTCAAAGCACTATTCAGTAGCGGATCCAAGGGGGGGGGCTAGTGGGCTGCAGCTGAAGCCCCCCACCAAAATGAAAAAAATCACACTAGATAATACGACATTTTGACCCCTTCCGAAATTTGGACTAGGTGTACTAAAGCCCTGTTTTTTAGGTTCAAATTTCCTGGGGAGGACCCCAGACCAGACCCCCCTTTAGTGCTCTCCAGAATTTCAGCTACAGGCACAGAAATGAGCCTGATAATTGTACATTAATAAACAAGGTATTTTTAATAAAGGTAAATTTAATAAAAGCACAAAATGCTTTTTTTTTAAATTATCATATACCATTTTTTACACATTATGGCATTTAAAACCTACCTTTAAAAAGCAAAATTTGGATGCTATAAGGAGCAATAATTTTTAGACTGGCTCACATGGTTTTGTCTTAAATTCTTTACTGCTCTGTACATCAGGCTTTACAAAAGTCATAACTTTTTTCTTTCTGTTACCTAAATAAAAATACATTTTTTTCTTTCTGTTACCTAAAGAAAAATACATTTTTTCCTTTCATTATGAACTCTTGAAACATTGGTAACTAGTTTGACTTGTATCAACCCCATTTTTGGGTAAAAAAATTTAAAGATTCCTTGTAGAGAAACCACTCTGTAAAACGATGTTTTACAAATACAACAGTGGGAGATCCTGAGGGGAAATTATCAGAACAAAAAAGGAATAAATAGTAACTGTATAGGTCATGGAAACTTTCATTATTTTATACTTAAAGTTATTTTTAATATTAAGTATTCTCCATACCATATATTATAGAATTTTCTTATTGGGGAGGGGTGTTGAAATTTTTTCCCATCTTAATGGGGGTGAGAACCACTGGTTTAGTGCATATTCTCAAAAATTATAATTAAGACAAACATCAATGTTTTTGCAATTTCTATAAATTTTTTGAGTTTCTAAGCTTATGTTAAATGTAATGTTCTAAATCATTGATCCCCAACTCGTTAAGTCCAATGACCACTAAGCCTAAAATTAGAACTTTCACAGACCATCCTTTATTACTTATAATTCTTCACCCTCATTAAATTGCCGGATAAAAGTTTTCACTAATTAAGCTTGAAACTTTTCATATGATGGTCGCAAATGTAACTTATTTAATTTAAGTTTCTATTAATTGGAAATTTTTTTGTGTGCCACTGGGCCCGTTTACAGACCACTTCCAAGACCCTAACAAACCACTGTTCTAAATAAATAAAACATAGTCAGGGGTTCATCCAGGTTTTTCTGCCAGGGTCCTGTTTTAGGAATTTTGTGAAAAATTTTAAGGAATTTTGTGAAAAATAAATAGAATTTTGTGAAAAAACAAATGGCATTTTGCGAAAATGAAGGGCCCAGAGTACAACCACAGCGTTCATAACATTTGAAATGTGCCCAAAAACACTCCTGAAAACAATTTTCAAACCATTTTTGATCTTTAAACTTTTGTGATGAGTCCATTTTTGGGAATTGGAATTTTGTGAAGGGTCCTTTTTTGAAGATTAGAATTTTGTGAAGGGTCCTAAAACGGACCCATTTTTCTTCTAGATGAACCCCTGATAGTGTTTAGGGGTGGTTTTGATGTGCTTTTACACAATAAATGAATAAAATTGAGTTGACATCAATAAAAATCTCAAGGGTAAGGGGGTAATAACTGAATTGAGTATCACATTTTTATGCAAAGTATTTTATACTTGATTTTTTTTTCTGGTTGGAACATAAAAAAAGAATCTGAGTAGCCAAACCAGGCAGCAGTGGCAACAGCATGTAGCCCCGACTAAAATGATGACTCAGTATGGATGGTTAGCAGCCATCAAACTCAGTATAGAGGGCGGTAGTGAAAATGAGTCTTTAAGCACTTCCGGGTTACATTTTGGCATCTTTTCAGAGCGCCAGCAACCGCCAATGTGCGCCAGTGTTTATTATTTACATACGTAAAAACTTATTTTTTGGATATATACTGAGAAATTTACTAGGTATTTTACATCTATGAGCATATATTTCAAGTTAAATAATCAAGATATCAACTAAATAACCAAAATACTCGTGTAACGAAACTACAGAAACAAAACGTAAATACCGCCAAATTGAGCGATAATCTTAAAATCTAGCAACCCATTCGTATTAAAGTTAATCTAATAATATTTTTTGTGATTAAGTTAATGGATAGAAAGCTGAACGAAATTACTAAGCTCATCATTATCCTATGGATGATACTATTTGGAAAACATTTAAAACTGTACTTTAATCAAAAATTATTTGAGAAAATGAGCCTGTTTACGCCTTTTTCCCATAGAAAACATAAGCGGAGGGATACACCGGAACTATCACTAGAGTTAAAAATGTCGGACTGTTTGTTGTTGTTTACATCGGTTAACCGTCCATTGACATTTTTTATTCATTTTAAAACTTTTAAATATTTTTCAGTCAGTCAATCTTTTATTGTCCTTTTTTATTCAATTAAAATCCTTTGACTGTCTGTCCATGATTGGATTCTATTTTAAGAACTCATGACAAGTCTAGGTTTCTAATATCTGCTGGACAGTTAAGGACAGTGGCGTAACTAGAGATGACCACTATGGGGGGGTGTTACTCCGACCAGTCCCTCCAACATATTACTCCCTTTTGAAAAGTCTCATAATATAGGTATAATATAAACAATTTTTTTTTGCAAAACTTCCTAAGGGGAAAACTTCATTTAAGAGGTTTAACTTTCAAGAGAAAAACACAGTATAACAGACGTAAAAATTTTAGAGGGGGGTTTGGGGGTTCTCCCCCAGAATTTTTTAAAAAATTAGTCTCTCAATGTAGTGTAATTCATTTTGAGGCCCTTTGGGTTGGTTCCTAAAAGAACAGTTCCTTGTGAACCGCCTTCCTTGAGAAGGGAATTTTTTTTCAGTTTTTCATGGTTTAGAAACAGTCGATGTAATGGGGGGGGGGTTTACAACCCCAATAACCCCCCTCGTTTCACCTATGGTTAAGGATCACATCACAAAACAACAATGTTATATTGCATTACATATAAAGATGGCCTCTTAAAGATGAATTGTTGATTATAGTTTTTGTGATGACCTATGTGATGGAATTTTCTCTTCTGCAGACTGCAGCTATGCAAAATATTTTGCCTGGAATTTGCCTGAGAAACTCTCATTAATATTTTGGTCCAGGTCATTCCAAACATTCCTATATCATGTTTCTGTCAATTTTATGCATGTATTTATAGTTTATCTGAGAATATTATAAAATACTTTAAATTATGTACCAATGTGAAATATGATTACAATTAGGTTAATTGCCCAAGTTTTCTTAATTTAGTAAATGCAAGTTTAATTTTGCTTTTTTTATAAGCTGGTTTGGTTTATCTACCTGAAATTATGGTAATTAAAATTACGTACAATACAATAAAACTTATATCTATAATAATAAAAGAGCTTTACCACTCACTCACTCACACACTCACTCACTCACTCAGCAACGCACAGCAAAATCTACCGGGGCTAAAGACTTGAAACTTGGTAGGGTCGAAGACCTTACGGTGTATACGCGCACTAAGAAGGGATTTTTCGAAATATTTTTTTTCTGACCCACAGGGGGGTTTGGAGCGTTTTCGACGTTTTTGAGCCCAGCAGCGTCCCAAATGACCCCAGATCTTCGTTATTTCGCAGGAAGGTACCTAACAACAATTTCTAGAAAGGCATTTTTCAGATTTTGGATATTCGAATTTTAAGGGGTCTGAATATTCCAAAAACCCGTTTTTGCTGAGCATAAACCAAGTTTTACATTTTCGAAGAAAACAGTACCGAGAAATCGATATTACGAAGTGAACTGTTGGGAATACCTTCTTGAGAGTATTTCAAAGAAAGTAATTTCTGGATTTTTCGATATTCCATTCTGGAGGGGGTGCACGGAGGTTTGAATATTCACTCCCGATTTTAGTTTTTGGATCCTAGCATCCACATTATTAATGTGATTGTTATGAAATTTTAGCATATTGTTCTTGACACAACCAGGAAGGTTAGCGAAAAAGAAGTTTCTGAATCAAAGCATTCCAAGGAGCCTTTTTTGTCCTTTTTCTATATTCTTATGCTTAGCCTTCAATGTTAAATTGGTAACGGTTATTGCTCCTTCCAGGTAATGCAAAACCTCTATTGTTGGAAATATTTATTTTGAAATGTTTTATAACAGGTGAATTTTTAAAAAATCTGATAAAGAAACAATTTTAAATGATTAAATAATTTTTGTTATAATAACCAAAAACCGTTCCACCGAAAAAATTTATTATTTTTTCTATTTAATCAAATTTAAGTATTTCCAGCAAAGTTCAAATCAAACAATATTTTATCAGAGGCATTTTCAATAGCTGGTGTCGATTCAAATTATGTTTACTTTTATTTCATGTTTCTTTCAATGAATAAGTTGGTGATGAATCAGCAAAGGGGGGTTCAGGGGGTCTCCCCCTGATTTAAAAAAATCTTATTATTTAAAAATGGTTATAAACACTAATTCTAAATCGATTTTTTATAAGGTTTTGTTTAAGATCTTAAAAAAGTATGTGTATTTAATTGTTTTGTATTTTATAAAAATTTAGCGGGATGAGGGGGAAATAAGTTTTATCTATAGAAATTGCTGTTCAATAATATTTTATTTTTTACCTACCTTTATTGTGAAGCGAAGGCGGAGAAATTTGCCTCCAATATACATTTATACCAATTATTTAGAAATGGATGGAGGGAGAATAGGACAAAAGAGAAAAAAATAAGGGGGTTCAGAAGGTCCCCTGACTTTTTCCTATTGAAAAATTACCCTTTAAAAACGGGGATGAGGTTTTCACACGTTAAATCTAACCAGGTGGTTTTTTTAAAGTTTTTTTAAACATCTTAAAGAAGTAGTATATCATCAAAAAAGAATCCTAGCGGGAAGAGAGTTGACCCTATTGCATCTAAATGACTCCTCGGAAAGGAATACAGCAAAGAAAATAATTCTTATTTATTTTAACACACAGTTTGATAAGCCTTTTATTCCCGAGCAACGGCGGGTATATCAGCTAGTTGTCAATAAAACATAACACTTTCACCAACATTTTGTTAACACCCAACCTTAAGTTACACATTATTAAACCATGTTTGTCAACTAATCTTTATTTTAAGAAACAGCTGCATTAATTTTTCTTAAAAGCTGTACAGAGATTGTAACATAAATTAACTACACAGTAGTTTGTTATGGGTCTATTTCACCCTCCACTTCTTCCATATGTCTTTGAGAATTTCCAAGAAATATTAGTTCATCTAGAAAAAGAAGTTCCAGTTAAAAAAATAAGTTTATGTTACAATAAATTTAATTTTTAATAACCAGGGGTGCTACTAACTTCCAACTCAAAATTCCGGAAAACTAACAGAGTAATGAACCTTTTATCCAGATGGAGGGACCAGATCATTCATGTAAGAAGTTGTAAGGTTTGGAGCCCTTCACTGTTTTTTTAATAGGACCTAATTTTGCGCTTTCTTAACCCTTTCGGGACTACTGTCTCACGGGTGAGACGCCAGCGTAGTGCTTCCACCGGCCTACCGTCTCACGGGTGAGACGCCTGCTTTGAAAGGACCAGGGGACGGGCGTCTCATATATGATACACGTTTAAAACTTTATATTAGTAATTTTTATTCTCCTTAGATATCGCTCTTTATCAGTTACAACGAAATTATTCGAAGGCGAACATCTTGACCTCCATTCCCATAAAGTATTTTATTTTTTTGATAAGTTGTTTCGGAGGATTCGCGAGATTTATGTATTATGCATTGAGAACATAAGTAATGTGAATTTATAGTGTTCTCTTTCACTTTCTTAGCTAATACTAACTTACACACATGTTTTATTGGCTTCAATATACTTTTTTATTTTCATTTGAAGGATAAATGGGAGATTTGATGTATTTATGATGACAGATTTTTTTTTATTTCTTTTAGATTTCCCTTGTGTTCTGATGTAATTATTTATGGCCTAGTTAGAAATAATCCATATTTTTGAGTGTCTAAACATTTGAATATCGAAATGGATAAATTATTTGATATTTATCTCAGAATTAGCAATGTTTCAACGACTTCCGATGGGTTATATTGGATGGGCACTTTGCGCGTTTCAAATAAAAAGGAAATAAAGTAGGTTTTGATTCAAATATACTTAATATATCTTCACGAGTAAGTTTATTAAGATATAATCTATCATTTTATGATATTTTCCCCGTTTTTATTCATCTTAGATATGAGAAAATGTTTATTATTTAAATGTTATATGTTTTATAAAATTTTCAAGGAAAATATAGGTATAAAGTTCTAACTTTTTTAGCATTTACTTCAAAGGGGTTTTGCTGATCATATGGCAAAAATTAGATATTTTGGACCGCAATTTTAATTTCTACGATTTTTTTTTCTGAAGAGCGATTTAGAGCGCAAAGTGCCCGTCCCCTGGGGAAAGTTCTTTCTACTCGTCTGCCGTCCTGTGAGAGCGGCTTAGTGGTTGAGGTGCCCGTCGCGAAAGGGTTAATGAGCTCAAGATTCTTGAAAAAAAAAACCCAGGAATTCCGGGATTTATTCTTCTTAAAAAAAAAAAAAAACAGATTTCCGGGGTTACCCCAGAGAAGTAGCACCCCTGAATAACACTATTGTTTTATGTAAAATATTAGCAATATAAAAGAGACACTAACTGAAAAAGATTGAAAAAATATATGATAAACAAATAAGGAACATTGTATTATAGAACACATTCTTAAACAATAGAAATGTTTGACATCCCACAGAATATATACCTGTTTGAGAGTTAAAATACACTGCCCCAATAGGGGCATAAATATATATATATATACTTTTGAATCTTAGGACTGTCAGATTGGTATCTCCCCTAAGCTTTGCATCTGCTACAAGGGCGGTTGAGTTAATTTTTGCCCCAGATTTGCAGGTTTATTGAGTAGGTCTTCCATAAAAACCTTTGAGTTTCTTCATAATTTTATTTATATCAAAGAAAATATTGGTATTGAGAAAAGTTTTAGAATGAGACTTATTAAAATAAGAGAAAGGTTTGAAAACACATAATTCATGTAAGACAGTCGTTAAACATGCATAATTTAACCCTTTCAGTCCTAGTCATCCCCCATTTACCATAGGATTCAATAGGAATCTCAGGCGGCAGTCTAGGACTGAAAGGGGTAAAATGATTGGATTATTTTAATATGTGATATAGCATTATTTTTATTCACACATGTAAATATTCCTTAAAAAAAGTTAATAGCAATGTAAAAATTTAAATGCAATGTCTGGAAAAATATCTTAAAATTTAACATTGCTTAGGAAAAAATTATCCTTATTATGTGCTTAAAGAAATATAACTACTTTCAAATTCATATATTCATATTAAACTCCATTTTTCTTTTAAACTATTATGCAAGTCAAATTATGCTATACACCTTTTAAAGAGTTTAAGGTCTTTAATTCTTACATTGTGTAGTACCTTTTAGATTGCCTGAAATTAAAATTAAGACTGTGTTCAGTAACTAAAAATAATAGTTAACCTTATAGAACAGGGGTAGGTAAATAATGGCACATATGTTGCTGGGCATGTGCATCTATCACATAAATCAACGGAAAAATTTAATAAGACAAACTATTTACTTGCAACAATTGAAGTCGTATTATGAACTATGCCATTTGAGTCTGAGAATTCTCCATACAAAATTCTTCCTTCGATATATACCCTAGTTCTAGAAAATATATTTTTAATTATAATATGAATGTAAAAATTAGTAACAGTTAACAGATAAACATAATAAATGCTTTTTTACACAAAAAAAAAAAAAAAAAAAATTATAAAAATCTGAAAAGAAAATATCCTTTGTAGCAATCACTCTTAATTAAAGATAAAATAAACAATGCAGTTATTTTTTTTAATCAAGATATTTGTAAAGTTTCGAAGTCTAGAAAAAAGTAGTATTAATGAATGTACAAGGATTATAGCTAACTGCTACTTAAAACAATATTCCATACTCAAAGGAGTTCATTGACTACTAAGGCTCAAATAGTACACACAGACCATCCATACCACATATAAGCAGGGGCACAACCAGAGGGGGGATTTGGGGATATACTCTCCTGAAAGTCAAGAAATTTACCTTTTTGGACCATAGAAAAGGAATAAATTTACCCCATATCCCCTCCCGAAATTCCAATATCCCCCTCCAAAATTTTTTTCTGGCTATGGCACTGCATTTAAGAGCCCTTCACCAAAAAAATACTAAGACAATTGTTCATTTACCATACTTGTTGGTTTTACGAAAATTCACAAGGTTTCAAAAATAATTATTTTAAATACTGTGTTTTTAACTAAGTCACTTTTCCATAAGTATGTAGTTACTATTTTGCTTTAAGTTTAAATTTATGTGTAAATATAAATTTGTTATAAAATTTATGAAACTTCACATATAGATAGAACAATTTCAGGACAATATTTACTTTACTTATGTTACTAATGTTTCAAGAAGTGATGAGCTCTTTTAGTTGCCAATTACGCAGTTTCATGTTAAGAAATCTGATACAAATTAATGTTATACTTTTCTTGGAAAACAAAACAGATAAAAAAGAAAGATGGTGGAGTGATAATTATAATGAGTAAGGAAGTGTATTCTTTTCATATTTGTAGGTTAGACAGTATCCAGTGACCATGTTTACTTTGCAATTCAGGAGAATTCATGCATTTCAGTTGAAGCAATATCTCAGAATAAAGCTTTGGCATTT
This sequence comes from Tetragnatha montana, assembly GCA_963680715.1. NCBI lineage: Eukaryota > Metazoa > Arthropoda > Arachnida > Araneae > Tetragnathidae > Tetragnatha > Tetragnatha montana. The sequence continues at coordinate 3,779,595 of OY796683.1, read as the reverse complement.
GAAGTAAAGTTAAATCGTTCATGAAATTGATCAATGACAAAGAAGCATGCTGATATAGCTAAAAAAATATGAAATTTCCCAGTGGATGTTAGATATATATTTTAAGAGCAAAAAAGGAAAAGATATTGAAGATGCCATTGGAAAAAGCAAAATGGATTGCAAACAAAAATATTTAAGGGACTTAAACCAAGACGATTAAGATATGCTATCTAACTTAAGACTTTTTTTTACTAAATAATTTTTTCATGTTATTTAATACAAAATAAACTTACTGTTATATGTCTTATATGCATAATTGTTTGCTTATTGTGAGTGGAACTTCATTTAAAATTCCTACAAATGTAACATTATTTAAAACTGTTCAAAAATTGTCTGTAACAATGTTTTTCTAGGTCTCAATAAGGTTGTTATAGACCAGTTCCAATGCAAAAAATATTACTTCTGAAAATACTTCAAAGTTTCACCTTTAAAGCCTGCATTGGTCCAATTCATTAGATGTTAAGAACAACAAACACATCAATCTTTCTTGTTTCAAAATTTTCTTCAAAATTTCAATGTTTGTGTAGTTGACTGCTTTTAATGTGATCACGGTTAATGTTATCTGAACTGACCAGCCCTGATCACTCCTATTTAATATAATGTAAAATGCATTGCTTTATGTGATCAGGACTTCGCTTAATGTTATCAAAATTTGCACATATCGCCCCATATTAAAAAAAAGGAGTAACAGTCGCCACCACTATTTCGGAAAATCTTTACTTTGACAATTTTGAACTCTCACTACGCAAAAACTATTCAATAGAATATGAAATTTTGACCATTTGTAGACAAATGTAGAGGGACATTTTTATCCAAAAGCTAATAAACGAGATAATAAGTTCTAGAATTATTTAATGTCAAAGTTGAAAAATATTTTTTTCTGCCGAGAGTTCCCTCCATGCAAACTCTATTAACAGCAGAAATATGATTTTTTGACGACTCTTAGACATGAAGTTTTGCACCTCGTTACCCTTTTTTCGATGGTAAGTGGACTGTTTCAAGTGATTTGTTTCTTTTTCATATTTTATTCTTTTTTAAAATTGAGAAATGATTCTTTTGTTGTAATGTCTTTTTGTTGCAATGTGTTTTTTTTTGTATGTACTCTTTTCTTGTGTCCCTGCCATGTAATTGGAACTCTTCTGTTTGGCAGAAAATAAATACATGGGGAATATTTGGGGGAATGATCTGGATTAAATTATTTATAAGAAAGAGTGATAAGTAGTTTTGGTTTTAAAGGAGCATTAAATAATGCGACCAGCAGGGTGTGCTGTAATAGCAAGATAAATCAAGCGAGCTTCGCTCGCTGATATTCTAAAGTGATCTTTAAAGAAATGCAAAGCAGTTATGGGAGTTGGTGAGTGATAGTGAGCAGGGGATAGAGCTCCCTAGTTCCCTTAAAAAATGTCTGTTTTCAAGTTTCCTTAGGCTGGGCGAGCACGAGTGACAAAAGTCACGGCGACCAGGATTACTAGTATCAAAAATATCACTAGAAAACAATGGATCTCTATGAAGAAATTCTTGGCAATCGGCCAACTGTCACGTCGCCTAGTGCGCGCACTCTACCAATAGCCCAGTAAATTTAGGGTTTTTTAGCGCACTAATTCCTAACTCGCTGAAAATTTCAGAATAAGCTCTCTATGATGTCTATATTCAACCCTGAAAAGTCCCCTAAAATCCCCCGCGGGCTTCTTTCGAAAATGGCGAATCAAAGATGGCCGCCAAGCAATCAAGGTTTTTTTGCCATATTTCAGTCAAAAATCAATATTTTTTATTGCTTTAAAAGGCTATATACTCAGAATAAGACCCTTTATTAGTTCCAATCACTTTTCTTGGTAAAAAATTTGTATAAATATGGTTTAAAAGGGTGTAATCGACGCCAAACGGAAAATCTTTTGTTTCTTTTCACCTAATTTGCCCCCTGGTTTTACCCGCATAAAAATCCCCAAAACCAATCGAAGTATTTTCGTAAGTATTATAAATAAAGATTATTTCAAAGCAAAATTTTTGAAAATCCGTTTATAATTGGCTGAGATAATTGATTTTAAGGTTAGTCGTGTTTAGTGTTGATGAGTGGCCCTCTTCAATGGATGCTCAAAAATGACGTTTTAAAAACTAATAGGTAGAAGTTTTATTGGATGGTTAATAGATGATTTTCGGAGCGCTGATCCGAATATCACGTTTTCTGCCATGAAGAAGATTGGCTTCACGTGAAAAATCGAACAAAATAGAAACATTTTCGTTCTTTTTACAATTTTTTGTTTATATTTCAAAAATTATAAGTTTCACCAAAATATGTTCAATTGCAAAAATAAAGTAAACAAAATTTCCTACAAAATGTATATTTTTACTTTGGTTTTGTGATGATTGGTTACATTGCTAGAGCTCACTGTAAAATGGCGATTTTGTTTGCCCTTACTGGAAAATAGGAAAAGACCTCATCTCCTACCGCCTACAACTTCTTTATCGAAAAAACTCATATGCTAGGTGAAAGAAAATAACATTTAATAAGAAGTTCATTGGTCAACCTAGCTTTTTTAAGCGGCAATCAGTAATATTTGTAGAGGTGGAATAATGCAGATGGCTGTTTTCACAGTTTTCACTCCGCTGGCTGTCTCCTTTAGGAAATTAAATTTGAACTTGTATTTTGTAGACATTATAATGTTCTTTCTGGTGGAATAAAATTTTTGATAGCATCCATGATTTTTTTTATCGGCTTTGGGAGCGGATGCTTTTAATGTATTTGTATGGAGCCATAAAAACCCTGTATTTTTCTTCGCGCTCTAACGCAATAAACCTTGCCAAAAAGTTAGGTTGACCAATGAACTTCGTATTAAATGTAATTTTCTTTTCCCTAGCATATGAGCTTTTTCGATGAAGGAGTTTTTGGGGGTGGGAGATGAGGTCTTTTCCTATTTTCCAGTAAGGGCAAACAAAATCGCCATTTTACAGTTAGCTCTAGCAGTGTAACCAATCATCACAAAAACGAAGTTAAAATATGCATTTTGTAGGAAATTTTGTCAACTTTGATTTTGCAATTTAATATATTTTCGTGAAACTTATATTTTATGAAATATAAACAAAAAATTGTAAAAAGAACGAAATTGTTTCGATTTTGTTCGATTTTTCACGTGAAGCCAACCTTCTTCATCGCAGAAAACTTGATATTCGGATTCAGCGCTCCGAAAAACATCTATAACCATCCAAAACAACTACTACCTATTAATTTTTAAAACGTCATTTTTGAGCATCCATTGAAGAGGGCCACTCATCCACACTAAACACGACTAACTTAAAATCAATTATCTCAACCAATTATAAACGGATTTTCAAAAATTTTGCTTTGAAATAATCTTTATTTATAATACTTACGAAAATACTTCGATTGGTTTTGGGTATTTTTATGCGGGTAAAGGCAGGGGGCAAATTAGGTGAAAAGAAACAAGATTATCCGTTTGGCGTCGATTATACCCTTTTAAACCATATTTATACGAATTTTTTACCAGGAAAAGTGATTGGAACTAATAAAGGGTCTTATTCTGAGTATATAGCCTTTTAAAGCAATAAAAAATATTGATTTTTGACTGAGATATGGCAAAAAACCTTGATTGCTTGGCGGCCATCTTTGATTCGCCATTTTCGAAAGAAGCCCGCGGGGGATTTTAGGGGACTTTTCAGGGTTGAATATAGACATCATAGAGAGCTTATTCTGAAATTTTCAGCGAGTTAGGAATTAGTGCGCTAAACACCCCTATTTTGGACTAAATTTACTGGGCTACAATACTTGAACTTGTTTCAATAGCCAAGGCAACAATTTTGTCTTTATCACCGTGACAAAAGTCGCTCGTGCGCGATCAGCCTTATAAAGGTCAATTTTTAAAAGCAAACCCTTGCATCTGGCACTTTTTTTTAAGGTCAGTATGAGTCAGTTGGACTGATGCACCTTTATGGTTCTTTGCCTAATTTAATTGTAAGAAAAAAAAAACATTTGATGCTCTGCATACATATAAAGAGAAGGGTTGGAGGGACCAGAATCCATGCTTGTGATGATTCGTGAAGGAATATCACACCTGGTAATGTTTGGGTTTTGATTTGCCCCTTTGCTTGTTAAAATTAAGATAAATTTTAAAGATTTAATAAAGGGAATGGATGTCATGGAGCAGAAGAGAAGATTTTAGCTCTAAGGAGATCATTTTAATAAGTCCTTCAAAAGGGATTTTTTTTTAACTATACTATTATATTTTTCCTAAAAAATTAAGTGGCTTAGTACATACAGTAAAATTGTTTTAAATATGGTAATAATTAAGAATACATAATTTTGCTTTTGAAGCAAATACTCTAGTTGCATTGTTTATCACTTGTTATTAGGAAATCACTTATTATCAATCCGTTATTGTTATCAGTTTTATTTTGACCAAAAGCGATCACATTAAGCAAAGTTGACTGTATTAGTAAAAATGAGTGAAAAAAAATTATCAAAATTAATTACTTTAATTACAAATAACTTTTCTTTTCCTTCATTTACTAGAGTAAGTTTACCCCCATTTTGAAGAAATTGCTAGTTTGGATTTTTATTTCAAGACAAAACAAAACCTTTCACTTTGTATGATACAAACAATCTTACCCTTTCTTTAAATGTTCTAGCACTGTATCCCTCAAGTTAGGCTTGAAAACACTAACTCGATGCCAATCAGTTTTTTGCTGAATTTCCCCTGAAATACAAAACAAACTTTTTTAATCGTGTTTGATTGTAGTTTCCTGATAACAAAAGGATCTACTAAATAAATTGTTAAATGAAAATTGCCTAAACTGCACCATTTTTAATTGTTTTGGGACATATTTACTTTCAATGAGAAGTCATATACATACAGAGAGACCCCTTTAAACTGACACAACTTTAATTTAGATATTAGTTTTATTGAGCAAGTGTGCGTCTTCTGTTTTATTGGTAAAATATTATCACGGCAGTAAGGATATTTTGATATTGTAGTTAACTCCAGTGAACTGTGTATACCAGAGGATATTTGATAGTTGTTTTTACGATGCAGTCTAAGAAGCTAGAAGCAGATACAAGTTGAGAGATATTTTATGAGAAACTGAGATTGATTTGCAATTTCTAAGAGTTAATTTGGATTTTGTAGCATTGCTTTCTGTGAAGTAATAGAACTGTTGGTATTTTTCGTGTGGAGGATTTATTTATCTATGGATATTTTCTTTGACTGTTACACAAATTTACCCTATTTAACAATTCATGATTGTGTTATTCAGTCAGGACTGCATTTAGGACATTGCAACATGTGCCACATCACAAAATGGTAGCATATTAAAATGTCAGTCAAGTAAGTACTATTTAAAATTTTAACTGAATTTTTTTTTGTAAATCAATGAAGATAGTCATGTAATGGGAATTACTTACCCTACCGTAAAAGTAAGGATCTCCTTAAAATACTTAATGACATCTTGACAGATATTATGGGAAAATATTTATAAAAAGTAAAAAATATAAAGTATAATCACCTGATTCATATCTGTAATTTGTATTGGTAGCAAGAGTAAACACAACCACGGGCTTACTTTCTGTTCCTCTTAGTTGTGGGTTTATACCAACTCTTCCTAATAAGGTGACATGATTAACACCTGAAAGATTTTGTTTAAATAAGATAAGGGATTCATAAAGATAAAGAAAGGTTTAGAAAAAATAAGAAATATTTACTACACTCAGTAAATAAATTGTGTGTAGTAAATTGTCCATCACAAATTTTAATCAAACAAATCTTCCTGACAATTTCGCTTTGTCTTACTAAGAGCCAGTAAGAAACTTAATTCAGGGGAGGGGCCCAAAATTAATCTTCACCCTTCCCATGCATATTAATATAAGAGAAGTTGAGTTATTAAGCTCCAAGTACAAAAGGGGACCTGGGAGTAATCTCCAAGAAATTTTTAGTTTCAACTAGTTTTGGGCACACATTTTTAGTTAGGATTTGGATGAACTAATTATAAAAAAGTTTTGAATAGTAAAGTTCCAAGTACAAAAATGGGGGGTTTAGAGGTTCTCCCCTGAATTTTTTTTGGAAATTTGACTCTAAAAAAAAAGGGGTTTTTAACATGTTTTGTTGCATTAAGTCCAAATTTTAGGGGGGGGGCAGGGCCCCCTTGGCCTACCCTTATATACACCCTTGCTAAGAGCTGATAAACAAAAATGGGCTGCCGGTAGGTAGAAAAACCTAGAAAAAAACTGTGTGAATGTTCTTTCAGTTATCTTTTTTTTTATGAACAATAATTTTTTCAGTGTGGAAGAAATAATATAAAATAATATTGAACTTTAATAAGGAGGATTAAACTTAATAATTCAAATTTTATTAAATTATTATCTAGTTGAATTAACTAGATTAGTGAAAATTCCATAAAATTTTTAAGAAAAGTGTTTAATAGGAAAACTTCAAGGAATGACCATGGGGTAGTTCTTCAAAGTATAATAATAAGAAAAAGAATAATGGAAATGTTAAAAATTTTTGGGGAAAAGAATGGAAAGTTAGAAAAAAAAAACGTTCAGATGGTCAGACCATTGATCATTTTGCCAAATTAACTTTCACACATATAAGAAAAAAGCTTTAAAAACAATATGAAAAAATATCAACACAAAAAAACCCCTTTACATCATTAATTTAAATAATGTGAGGAGCCGAAACTTCCACAAACTTTTAAATTGAAACAGATCCCTAATAATGGCTCTATCTTTCAGTGATTGCTTTTAAATTATCTGATTTGTGGATCAAAGTTACATTTTGGCAAAAATGACAAATGTCTTAGAACATAGGTTCAAAACACAGCATGCTTGAAGATTGTTTCTCTCGGCAATGGAATAGAGGACTGAGTGTAACTGGAATCAAACCAGTGTAAAACTGCTGACGACTTACAATATTTGACAGAAAATTGCTTGTTATTTCTTAAACGTCCAATCAAATAAATGCACCTTGGTTTACCTTTGCCAGGATTAATTTTTTCTACATAGGAAAAATATGATTGGGTTAAATCTAAAGAGATTAAGATATAAGCTAAAAAATTTAAGTAGTAGTAAGTAGTAAGCAAAGATGATCCAATTAGGGCATTTAAGTTTTACCTTTAACTAAATATTTCTATGCACTAAAATTTTGACAGAAATTAAAAAAAAAAAAAAATAAATAAACTGCTAATTTTCAAAATGAATAAAATTTCTATTAATGAAGAACTACCAAAAACAGTTCTTCATTAAATCAGGGCAAGAATTTCCCAGGTAACTTCTTCAGTAAATACAATATATACATGGGTGCCACTTTCCAAAATTTGCAAGACGGAACTTTAAAGTATCGTATTAATCATTTTCATCCAGTCTAGCAATTTTTTTTAATTGCATGAAAATTCATAAAATATCATGCACAATCACAGTTCCAAAAATTCTTAATCAAGACAAAGCTCTATGTGAGTAAAACCATGTTACTTGTGGTCAAAATGTGCGGTTTAATTCCGTTATGTTCCCGCTAAATACCGCTATACTCTTTTGGATACCAAAAAAGTAGTAATTGCTAAAAAAATTTTAGGCTCAGATTAAAATTAATGACAAAATTTATGGCATTCTCAAAAACATGGCAATATTTAGCAGGAACGTTAACTGAATTGAACCGTAGGTATTGGAATTTAGTACTAATTTTGCGTTTCATAAGATATCTGGGACGGAATTCCGTTCATTGCAATTTTAAAAAGACGGAATTCCGTCCTGGGGACGGAAGAGTGGCACCCATGAATATACACAGTATTAAAGCTAAAAAGGTTTTACAGATGCAAATATCAGAGTTTAGTCTCTATAACAGTGTGAAAATGAATAAGATTAGTTTTTCTCTCTAAATTAAAAAAAAATATATTTCTTGCATCAGTAGAACCTTTTGGTTATCTTATCTTCAATTAAAAAAAAACTCCTTGTATAATCTGACAGTATTCAGTCAGTACCAAACAGTGTGCCAATATTATCAAATCAATAAGTTTTGCTATGAACACAACAGGTTACACAGTAAATTAAAATTTATTATTTTTAAAAATAGATCTTGATTGCTAAATTTTTTTAATTTTCTTTCTTTCTCTTGCAGTTTTAAAACCTTAATTTTGATTTATTAAAACATTTTCTGCTCTGCAAATGAACCTTAGTAGTAGTATTCATGTGTCAAATCTTAAAAAAATTAAAATAAAAAGTTTTCATGCAGTAACCAGACTAGGATAACAAACTAGGATTTTGTAGAATTAAAAAAATAATAAATTAAATTTCACTAAATAAATTAATCTTTAATTAAAATTGTTTTTTTTTTCTTTTTAAAGAAGCATTATCACAGGGATTTATTGAATAATGCGACTAATTAAGTATATTAAATTTTAGGAATGACAAAATTTTAAAGCAGAGAAATGCTAATGTTATTTGCAGAAAATATGGAAAAAATTGTGCACACAGAACTTTATTATTTTTTGTTTTTATCCAAGTCTGGCTGTAAGCCAGTCTTTGGCGGAATCCCCCATCAGTATACTTATTTCAGTTTATTAAGAAAGAGATGAATTTACTTTTTTCTAAAGACATTCTTGGGGTTTCTTCACTCATTTTTCTTGTTACACTAAATGGAATCTGTAAAATGAAGTAATATTTATTTGGTTTTAATAACATAAAAAGAACTTAATACTCTTGCATAAAGAAAATCCTTAAGCTTGAAACCCAGATTAACAATCAAATTTGCTTTAACAAACATTCAACTTGATAATAGACAAATTAAAAATAAGGGCTCTTTTATAGTCAAGCTGAAAAATCTGTCAGCTTGAAACTCGATCCAAAACAGGTGTCCGGCACGCGACCCCTCGCAGCCTTCACAATGCAAAGAGAGGGGGTCGAGAGCGTCTTGTTTAAGCGACGTTCTCAACCCCCTCTCTTGTATTGCGAAGGCTGGAAGGGGAAAGTGTGTCGGGGTCCAGTGATTGATAGTTTTTAAGTTTCAGCTCAGATTCAGCTTGACTATAACTGAGCCCTAAACATGGAAAAAACATTTGCCAAGATCTTTAAACAATTTCTAGCAACTTTTGAGCACTGCAAAGTTTTTAAAAGAAGTAGTTGTATAAAACACTAAACGAGTAGAGGATGAGGAATAGCTTTCAGAATAACATTATGAAACATTGAATAACAGAATAACATTGAGAATACATTTTAACATTGTAAAAAAAAACTAGACGATAGTTATTAAGGTTTACAAACCAGTTACAGTAACAATAAAAATGTCCCATCCTACCCCCAATGCCGGGGTAGGATGGAACATTTTTTCAAAATTAAAATTTTCAACTAATTTTCAAAAATATTGCAAAAAATGGCAATGACAGAAGTGCATTCACATTCTAGTCATTTATATTAAATTATACCTTGTGAAGTCTAAATCAAAAGAAAAATAAGATTGTGCCTGACTAATGCCACGTATCATTTCCGGGAGGTACCTGCAATTATACTCTGTTCATCCAATAAGTGAACAATCCTGTTGGAAGAAAAAAAAATTCCTTCTTTCCAACTGAAGTCATGATTTCCCATCCTACCTTAAGGGTAACAATTTTGAAAAAAAGGGGGCAATATTGAAAATTTGGTACAATTCCGTTAGAGTCCCCGCTAAATATCGCCAATATCCAAATTGCTAAATATATCGAAATATCAACAAATTGTTTTGACTTTTATTAATAAACTGAGTAGTTATTGATCTAATTAAACATTTTAATTCAGGAGTTTGAAATTATTTATGAATATTTCTACTTTTTGTTGTCTAAAAGAACCGGACGATATTTAGCGGGGACTCTAACGGAATTGAACCGAAAATTTTTTGCAAAGATGCTGCAACTTGTTTACATCGTCCGATTGTATTTAAGAGAAGCACTGTGCTATAATTTCCATCAAAATGAGGATAAAATTATGTATGACAGCAAAAAAATTTTATATCATATGGGTAACATGGCAGCTGGAGGACTCTTATCGAAGCGTGCCCATATTTTTTCTAATTAACTCAATGGGTTTTAGAAAATCAAGGTCTAAGTAACAAACTTTTACTCAACATGTTTTTGTAGTGCTGAAAATCCCTGTTTTGTTTCATATACTGGCATTTGAATAAAATAATTAATCAGAAAATAATAGGTGGGCTAACTTTTATCCTTTAAATGTCTAATTTAACTTTCTTTACAGTAATATTTGAAAAAAAATATTTTTTAACCTTAAACACATGTATTATTAGGCGACACTGTGGCTGTCCCTCAGTTACCAAAAATACATCTTAATCACCTTACCAAAAACCTGCTGGACTTAGAAATTATTGTCTTTTATGCAAAGCAGATTTACCTCACTTATTAATTAGATCCAAAGCTAATTGCTTCATTAAAATATTTTTTAAATCTAAATAGTAGGTATAAGAGTGATAAAATATAATTCAGTAAAACTTTTTCTCTCTAAGGATTAATAATTTATAGTTTCTTATTAAATGAGAGAAATACTTACAGAACTGTTAAGGATTTTAGTTTTGCTTAGAACTACAGAGGATATCGTTCGAAACTTATTCATGGTTTGTAATAAGTGTGAGAAATATTGATTTAAACGGCTATAAAGAAGGATTAAAAATTCAATAGGTTAGTAAACTTTCTCTTCAAAAGCACCGCTTTATATAAAATTTTTCTGAAATTGAAATCAAATTAAGTAAATAATTCTTCATTTCATTTCAGTTAAGATAAAAAAAGGATGAAAATATAAAAATCAATTTTCAGAAGAAAACTATTTCCTTTCATTTTTAAGAGAAATAGAAAGATAGATGTAAACGGAGGATCAAAGATCAAACGATTTATTGCCATTGATTTGATTTTTTTCTTTTGCGATATCGAAAATGAGCAGAAAGAAGATGCTGGATTTTTGAGCCCTAGTGGTCGATTGCATTTCTTCCATAGCCAGTCATTTGCGGACCCAGAAGAGCGGGAAATGAAAGGCATTTATTATTGGGAAACACGACCGGTATGCGGATTCTATTGGCTGGAAGTAGACACGTGACCCGGCCTTATATATACATTGTCATCACGGAATCCCCGCCATTTCTTTCGTCGATTTGTTCCACGCTGCCGTGCCGCTATTTTCTAGACGCTTTTTAATCTATTTAAATTCAATTATTTCCCTAAAATTTCTGTTAAAGCAACACTTGTACTCTCTCAGTACATTTAATTCTTATTCCCTAACATTACTTTTTGGATATTTCATAAAAATGCCGGCAACTAGATCTCGTACCAGCAGGTAAGTCATTGTTCTACTTTCCGGAAGTAGTCTTAATACTTCTTTATTCTTATATATACGTTGTAAAAGTCTTTTCCGTGGATATTTATTGGTCAGTGTTATTAATTTCTTGTATGAATAAGTTTGTTTTAAGCGTTATATTCTTGTTATGGATTCTTCGATTCTTAATTGCAATACAGAACATCGTCCAAGACTAGATAGGTTTAGCTTTCTCTAAAATGGTTTTCATTCTTGCAGTGCTGAGGTTACCGCTGAAGTGACCAAGGAGAGTCCCAAGAAGGTGACTAAAGTTACCGAAAGTGTAGAAGCCGAAGAGACGCCGAAAGTAGAAAAGGTGCTTAAAATGAGTTTTCTATTTTGTAATCAAGCCTCTTTGTGTCTTTTGTAAAAATATTAACAATGTATTTACTCCATAGGCTGAAGAGGCAGTCGAAGAAACAAAGGTGGAAGCTGATTCCAGCGTAGAACAGCCTGAAGAAAAGAACGGAAAGAAAGAAACTTCCGAAAAGAAAGACGAGGAGGAAGAATCTAAATCATCTGAAAATGGAGGTGAGTCGTTCGTCTTTATTGTGAAGGTTTTATTAGCGCGTCCTTCTGGTATTTGATAAATTAGTAGGGTTGATTGTTTTGTTTGTAGCTATTGTTATTGTTGTATTTGGATATCAATTTCATTATCGATGCAATTTGTTTGATTATCGTTTTAAGTAATAAATGATTATTTTATGAAGTCTGATATTAGTCACTATTAGAACTGTAAAATGAGCTTGTTTCCTGATGTGTTCCAATGTTATGTTATTTATTAAGTTCGTAGCTACCTATGAGAGCAGTAGGATTTTTATTTTTATACATGATCATTTCGGTGACCTTTAATGATACAGTGTGAAGTAATTTGAATTAAGAATAATTTAGAATTTTTATGTTAGTCTGTTGTACTGCACCTAAAATCAAATTTACTACTAATGTTTTTGTGCCTGTTTAACTCACAACAGCTTTAACTTAAAATTTAAAGACCTTTTTTAGTTCATATGATGATTTATAAAAGTTTTTCTGCAATTAATTCATTAGTGGGTCAGACATTTCGTTCTAGCTCATTTATTATGCATTGTTGCAAGTATCTGATATTGTTACTAGATTGGGTTTTCTTTTCTCTTCGGTCATAATTTCTGTACTAACAAGGTATTTAGTTAAAACTCTTAAAGCCATCAATCAATTGTTATTTTACTGCACTTAATCATAAGACTTGACCTGATTATTTTGGACTACTACAGATTTATTGCATCTGTGTTAATCCTTAGTTATAAAAGGTTTCTGCTAAACAAAATCTTAACTGGCTGATGGTTTTTTGTCTTATTATTTTATTTATGTACAAAATAGCCCTTAAATTTTAGCATCAATTAGCTGAAAAATGTTGATACTTTTCCGTTAGCCGGGTGCAAGTGAAAAATAATGTCTTAAGGAATTCTCAGAATGCCTCTAGCACATTTGTTTTGTTTTTGCCCGACTGACTCCCCTCCCCCTTGCAGATGGTTGTGGCATTTGGTTCACAATTGGCGATATTTGTGCCAGGCTAACGGAAAAGTACCAAAATTTTTTTTTTTTTTTTTTTTTGTTTCGTGAAAACTATTTAAATAGACTTGAATATACTTTAATTGCCTTGTTTCTGAATTCCAGTTTCTGAAGAGAAAGAGGCTGAAAAAGACTCTTCAGTAGAGGAAAAGAAAGAAAATGGACATGAAGAGAAAAAGGAGAAGGAAGAGAAAGAGATGGAAACTGAAGTCACCGAAACAGACGATGCTGCAGCCAAGCGTAAGGTCGAGGAGACTGAGGAACCAGAAACCAAGGAAAGCCCAGTGAAGAAGGCTAAGTTAGATGAGGAAAGCAAAGAGAAAGAAGTTGAGAAGGAGGAACCTGTTGTGGAAGCTTGTGCATGAATATCATGTTAATATTTTTGTACATTGACTTTTTTAAGTTAATCTCTTACTGTGTACAATTTTTGTGGTTGGTTTTATTTTCTAAGTGAAAGCACAAGTCCTGGGACCATGCACAGTGTAAAGGAATAGTAAATTTACCCGTATTCACATACTTTTCAGAATAACTTGGCCTACATTGGGATGATCTCGACTTGGAAGTTTTTCTGCTTTTGTATTGTTGCATTTATTTTTGTAATTTTTGAATTCTTAATTTTTTTTGAAACGATTCCCTTTTATGAGAATCAAAGAAACCAGCTCTCATTGCCGTTCATTTTGATCATGTGTCATCTTCCTTCATTTGATGAATAAAAGTTTTTCACATTGTTGATGACTTGTGTTTATGTACTTTGGCTCATCTGGGCCAAAATTATAGATTTCGTATCAATCATGTTAGAAGTATACCACTTCTAAACATAAATGTTAAAGCTTTTTGAGTTGTGAATAATCACTTATGTCCCAACAACTCATTGTTACGGAAGTGCCTTGTGTGCTCATCCCAGAACTTGAGGGTTAAGAAAAGAGTAATGTCCCATTTGGAGTGTATAATTTATAAATGAAAGTGACAGGGTGAGTAATTATTGATTAAAATTGGTGTTACGGAGGTTTCATATATTTACAGCTTTAATGTATGGCTCCAGATCAGTATTGTGTCAGAATAACATTTGTTAGTTCATATAGCTAGTTTTGAGCTTCGAAGCGAGTTATATGAGGTAAGTTGCCCCAGCTGAGAAGGGCAGTAAATTGGTATTATAGAGAAGACGGCTTGTTTCATGCTGTTAGGGTTATTCCACCTGAACTTTTTTTTGGATTTGCAAACCCAAATTTTTAATTCAAAACTGCTAACGTGTAGTATTTAGGAAGATGTGGTTTTATCATAGGACCACCTTTCTTGACAAGTGACATTTAGGATAATTATTTCTTGACTTAAACTATCCTTAAATCATTTTTTGGTGTACTGATAAGGTATCGTGGTGTTTAGAAATATTTTACTAATGCGTAACCCTTTAAATATAATTTTTTAAGGTAATATGTTTGGTGCACTGAATTTAAAAAAATTATGTTTTGCACTTGAATGTCGTAACTAATTCATTTACGCTTTCTAAACCAAATATTTCTCGTCATCATGGGTGCCACTCTTCTGTCCCCAGGACGGAATTCAGTCTTTAAAATTTCTATGAACGAAATTCCGTCCCAGGTATATTACGAAATGCAAAATTAGTACTAAATTCCAATACCTACATTGCACATTTGGTTTATCTTGATTTAGAATTTATGGAACTATGAGTTTTCATGATATTTTATGAATTTTCATGCAATTAAAAAAATTGCTAGACTGGATGGAAATGATTAATACAATACTCTAAAGTTCCGTCTTGCAAATTTTGAAAAGTGGCACCCATGCTTATCATGGGTGCTACTCTTCCGTCCCAGGTAAATTACGAAATGCCAAATTAGTACTAAATTCCAATACCTAGATTGCACATTTGGTTCAATTCTGTTAACGTTCCTGCTAAATATTGAAATAACATTTTTTAATTTTTATTGAAAATATGAATAGTTCTTGATCTAACAACATTTTAATTTCAGTCTAAAATTGTTTTAGCAATATATTACTACTTTTTTGGTATCCGAAAGAGCATAGCGGGAACATAAATGGAATTGAACCGCACATTTTGACCACAAGTACAGATCGACCGCGAAGTTGAGTCGCTTGGGCAACCCCAAGAAAACCGGAATCTCTTCTTTTTTTAGCTACCCCAAAGCGGCGAGCTCTCCTCGGGTCACGAAAGGTCAAGCAACTGAACTTCGTGGTCGCACTGTAACATGGTTTTACTCGCATACAGCTTTATCTTGATTTAGAATTTAAGAATTCTCGCCATGATATTTTATGAATTTTCATGCAATTATATAAAAAAAATTGCTAGACTGGATGAAAATGATTAATAGTACCATACTTTAAAGTTCCGTCTTGCAAATTTTGAAAAGTGGCACCCATGCTCCTTATGAGGCTCCTCTTGGTGCATTTACCCTTGTGGGTAGCAACAAGAATGGCTCAATGGAGCATTCAACAATAGTTTATAGCGGCTAGAAATGAAATACTTTGGTCTTGCCATGCGCATGTGTCAAAACAAAGATGTTATAATAAGTTTTTTAAAGTTATTGAATCTCCGCTGGCCCAGTGGTAGGATGCTTGCGTAGCATGCAGCAGTTCGTGGGTTCTATCCTGTTATTATTTTATTAAAATTTCCAAAAAACAGCATAAATCAAGTTCAGAGGCATGCGCATGGGATCAAAGTATTTCGTTAATAGGCGCTCGTACAATAGTTAGGCATCTATAAATTCATTATTCACAGCTAATTTTTAAAAGTAAGGGTGTTGAGAATGTATGAAAAATGGGCAAATTTGAAAATAAATTTACCAATTTTTTTTTTCATTATCAGCACACCAAAATTAGTAGGAAATCACTAAAATTATTCAAGCAGCTCTTTCGTTGCAGATCTGTGTAATTAGAATATAGAAAAGCTTGCAGGTGGTATGAAGGATAAAACTAAGCTTGTAAGTACGACGGACTAACAGCTTGAAAGGTGGTGGAATAGCATTCTGGTACCTACCTCTTCTGGAAAAGTGCAAGAGTTTTGAGTACATTTAAACATGCATGTGATCAGCAGGACAAAAAGGGAAAAGCATACCTTACACAAAGGGCATACCTCACCTCACAAATAAACCAAATATATTCAAAATTATGTAAATAAATACAAAACATGGTTAATATGTTACAGGCAAAGGGGGGAACTACTAGGCATTATTGCTAATACCTGATGTGAGGTGGGCAGTGTGATAAATGGGATTTGTCAAAAATACATTAGCATTATTTATAATGCCCTAGAATGGGCTTCCTTGTTATTAAAAACTCTAGGATAGAAAGAATAAGATTTGAAAATAAAAACTTGTAAGCATTGTTAAATGCAATGAGCCAAAGAAAAACATAACTGCTTTTAAAGTACATTACTTCCTATCATATGCTAACTTCCCTAGTAGCACAGCTTATACCAAATATGTCGAGTTTATGTAACTGCTACCAGAAGTAAACAAAATTTGGCCATATGTGACAAAAATTGAATGAATTTTGAACGTTTGTGCTGCTTGGGTTGTGTACGTTGCTAAGATCTAAATAGGTTTCATAAAATATATTTTAACTTGGATGATTTTACAATTTTATATGTATTACATTATCATTACATGTTAAAAAATATTCATTTCTTGGTAAAGAAACCGGGCCTAAGCGACATTTGGTGTTGTGAATGTTGTTTATTGGTGAGTAAGCAATTCAACTTCTATAGAACTGGGTTGTCAGAATCCACTATTTTATTGCACCAGGCCCAGTTTTTTTGGATTACCCCATAACCTAATTAAAATGTCAACAAAGTACTCAAAAGTGAATTTTGTGCAGTTTAAACTTGAAAATTGTGAATTATGTTATTGGATAAATATGATATACATTGCAGGTTTCAGGAATCAATAAAATTATGCAAAAGGCAGAATAAATGTATCACTGGAAAAAAGCTATACGCATTAAAGGTTTTCTATTTTTCAAAGCCTTCATCAGCATTCCCAATTATTTTCATTAAGTCAGTGCATGCTTAATTTTGTAAATTAAGATTAGCTGTTTTAATGGAAAAATTTACAAGTCACCTTATCATCTTGTTGGTTGGATATTACATTAATTAAAAATTATGTTGAGAGAAATTAAAATTTAACACAAAATTCACTTAAAAAGGATCTAAAAGTGTCAATTACAAAACTTTTAGCATCTAGAAAAATGAAAGTTAACTTTCTGATGGTAGTGTGAATATTTGATACAAAGTTATGTAGTGTACACTAGAGCAGTGGTTCTCAACTGGAAGGAGAAGGGGGAAGACATAGTAAAAATCTGAATAGTATTTTAATAAAACTATTACCACTGCACTAAGATAACTGATTTTATTACTTTCCTCACTTAAGGTGATGTGTAATTGTTTCCTAATAGGTAGCATGATTGATTTGAGTAAAAAAAAATTAAAACTTGTAGATTTAAAAAAATTTAAACATAATAATTCAGAGGGGGTCAATAAAATACTGAACCTTAAAAAGGATTGCAGTGTTCATAAGGTTGAGAACCTCGGCACTAGAGATATACATACATTCAAAAAACATTTGAGATATTCATATTTTTAGAATTTTTTTATTTTTATTTTACAATCATATTCCACCATGCAAAAGTAGAGAGTCACAACCATTTACAAAAGAAAACTAATGAAATCTAATTGCAAATCTAAGTATTAGATCACTAGAGTATTTAAAATTTCCTGAAAATACAACAGATTTAAATTTAGAAACCTTAAATGTTTCATTTTAAAACATTCCAATAAAAGGTTTTTATATTTTACTACACAAGTTTTACTCTTAACTTGATAGATGTATAATATCCAGTATGACAGAGCATATGTACAAAATATACAACTAATATATTTACAAATGGAATGCAATAAAACCTATCCAACAAAACATAAGACATTAAAAATTTTAAATAAGTTAAAAGAACATATTGTGTTTCATATTAATTATGAGGTTTTGCAAAACCACTTAAAGTCATTCCCTAATAAGGAAACATGTATATTTTCAATTAATGGTTCATCCATTTCATTTACACAAGAAAACTATTCAATAATTTTGTCTTTATATATGTATGAATATATAGAAACCTTTATTTTATCAGAAAATATGCGACTCATAACATTAATTTTATTGGTATTTTAAATTGTATACAACTTTTAAACCATTTTTTATATTTGATCGATATTTATTTGTTGGAACTAAGTAGTCTTCCTTTAAGGATGTACTGCTGAGGGAGGAACTGCTGGTTCTTGAGTTTTAGATGGAGCCTATAAAACAAAAAAGGGGGAAATTGATTAAATTAATATGTTTTAATTAACAATAATTAAAACATATATTTAAGCACCTCAAAATTTAAGAAATATTAATGTTTATAAAGTGAAACATATCCCTTCTGATAAAAAACTAAAAGAAAATACTGTTACTGAATTTTAATAGCTAATAATAAATAAGGAAATAGTTTGAAAATTTAGAATGACTAAAATAAGCTAGTGAAGTGATGGACATAGCCACACAATAAATCATTTTTAGGAAAATTCCTCTGAAGTAAGAAGCAAAATTCCTTTAATACAAACCTGATTTAGAGAGCTGGCTTTTGCAGCAACTTGTTCTCCAGGCACATTTCCAGTTGCAGCTTGAGAACTGGGAGGAACATCAGCTTGTTTTATTGGTTGCTGGGGAACTTGTCCCTGATTATTTTGCTGTTGAGGAGGTGCCTGTCCTTGCTGAAATTGTTGCTGTTTAGGAGGTGCCTGTCCTTGCTGAAATTGTTGCTGTTGAGGAGGTACCTGTCCTTGCTGAAATTGTTGTTGTTGGGGAACTTGTCCTTGGTGGAACTGTTGCTGTTGTTGGGGAGGTGCCTGTCCTTGGTGGAACTGTTGTTGTTGGGGAGGTGCCTGTCCTTGGTGGAACTGTTGCTGTTGTTTGTGAGGTGCCTGTCCTTGGTGGAACTGTTGCTGTTGTTGGGGAGGTGCCTGTCCTTGGTGGAACTGTTGTTGTTGGGGAGGTGCCTGGCCCTGTTGAGGATGCCCTTGCTGATACTGTTGAGGATGCCCTTGCTGAAACTGTTGAGGATGTCCTTGTTGAAATTGTTGAGGATGTCCTTGTTGAAACTGTTGAGGATGCCCTTGCTGAAACTGCTGAGGGTGAGGGTATCCCTGAGGGGGTGCACCATATTGGCCTTGTTGGTAATCTGGATGAGGGGGTGCACCATGCTGTCCACCCACATCATAGTACATTCTTTGATCCCCATAATATTGGCCATCAGGATGGGGTTGCTGAAAAAGAAGTTTTATGAATGGAATGTCCAGTCTATAAATGTCATCATGCTTGGAGGGGAGGGAGGAGGTTTACAGTGGTCTGTCCAAGTCAATTTTACTACCGCTTTTCAGTACCTTCACAAATTCAACATTTGAAAAATAGGTACTTTCACAAATTCAGTTTTAGAAATAGGTACCTTCATAAAATGCATTTTTAAAGGAAAGTTCTTTTAGTAAGCTGTATTCTCTTAATAGTTAAATCTATAATAATAAAAGAGCTTTACCACTCACTCACTCAGCAAAATCTACCGGGGCTAAGGACTCGAAACTTGGTAGGGTCGAAGACCTTACAATGTATACGCGCACTAAGAAGGGATTTTTCGAAATATCTTTTTTCTGACCCACAGGGGGGTTTGGAGCGTTTTCGACGTTTTTGAGCCCAGCGGCGTCCAAAATGACCCCAGATCTTCGTTATTTCGCAGGAAGGTACCTAGCAACAATATCTAGAAAGGCATTTTTCAGATTTTGGATATTCGAATTTTAAGGGGTCTGAATATTGCAAAAACCCGTTTTTGCTTAGCATAAACCAAATTTTACATTTTTGAAGAAAACAGTACCGAGAAATCGATATTACGAAGTGAACTGTTGGTAATACCTTCTTGAGAGTATTTCAAAGAAAGTAATTTCTGGATTTTTCGATATTCCATTCAGGAGGGGGTGCACGGAGGTTTGAATATTTACTCCCGTTTTTAGTTCATGCATTCTAGCATCCACATGATTAATGAGATTGTTATGAAATTTAAACATATTGTTCTTCACACAACCAGGAAGGTTTGCGAAAAATAATTTTTAAAATCAATGCATTCCAAGCAGCATTTTTCGGCTCTTTTCTAAATTCTTATGCTTAGCCTTCAATTTTAAATTGGTAACGGTTATTGCTCCTTCCAGGTGATGCAAAACCTCTATTGTTGGAAATATTTATTTGAAAATGTTTTATAATAGGTGAATTTTTTAAAACTCTGATAAATAAATAATTTTTGAAGATTAAATAATTTTTTTATGATAACCAAAAACCGTTCCACTGAAAAATTTTATTCTTTTTTCTATTTAATCAAATTTAAGTATTTCCAGCAAAGTTCAAATTAAACAACATTTTATCAGAGGCATTTTATCAATAGTTGGTGTCGATTCAAATGATGTTTACTTTTATTTCATGTTTGAAATTTCTTTCAATGAATGAGTTGGTGATAAATCAATAAAGGGGGGTTCAGGGGGTCTCCCCCTGATTTGAAAAAAATTCTCACTATTAAAAAATGGTTATAAACAGTTTAAAGTAAAAGTTTAAAGCTAAACAGTTTTTTAAGGTTTTGTTTAACATCTTAAAAAGTATGTGTATTGAATTATTTTTTATTTAAAATTTAGCTTGATGAGACGGAAATAAGTTTTATCTATAGAAATTGGTGTTCAATAATAACCTTTATTGTGAAGCGAAGGCGGAGAGATTTGTATCAATTATGCATTTATACGAATTGCAGAAATGGATGGAGGGAGCTAAGGGCATTAAAAAGAAAAAATAAGGGGGGTTCAGAAAGGTCCCCTGACTTTTTCTATTTTGAAAACTTACTCTTTAAAAACGGGGATGGGGATTTCACACATTAAATCTAAACAGGTTGTATTTATAAAGGGTTTTTGGCAGTTGCACCTAAATGACGCCTCGGAAAGGAATACAGTGTAGAAAATACTTATTTATTTTAACACATAGTTTGGTAAGCCTTTTATCCCCCGAGCAACGGCGGGCATATCAGCTAGTTATTAATAAAACTAAATTTTCTTTTGTTTTTAATGCTTAAAAATTATGTGCATGTTCTTATGTTGATTTTGCACAAAAAATTTCACAAATTAGCACTAAATTTTCACAAAATAGGTACTTTTTACAAAAACCTACAGACCCCTGGTTTATCAAAATGACAAGGATGAGAGGGAGAGTTACAAGAATTGTGACATAACCAGAGATGTGATTGTCCAAAAGACAAAATGAAGAAAGGCAAAATATTTGACCCAAAACAATGTATGAAAGATAAACTTATAAAAAATAAGTATTTGTGTAGTTGTACTAATAAATCCATTATAACAAACATGCATTCACAAGTTATTCATCACCTTTTACATTTAGGGAATTTTAGGGTTGATTGTGGATTTTAGATTTATCAAATTTCTTCATTCCTTTAAGTTAAAGAAAAAGTTGTAATAAAAGTGGGAAAAAGATAGAAAATTTAAAAAAAGTGGGAAAACTGTAAATTTGCAGAAGTATCACACTATAAATTAACAACAAAAAAGTAACAACTTTTAGAAAATGTACCTTACACAGAAGTGTAGACAACACTCTTATAAAAATTTTATCCTCAACAAAATGAAAGTTCCCTTAGAAATTATAAAGGGAGGTACACTTCAGCTTGAACACAAATGGAGAGTCCCAGGTTCTGGCCAACTTTGTGCTAAATATATATTTGGTAGGACAGAGTGACTTATGGGGGTATGATAAAGGAATGTGTCACTTTGTGACATAAGGGAAGGAAAGGGTCAAAATTGTGGAGAAAAAAAGTGACATAATTTCCAAACAGCCCCAATAATAAAATAATTATACTACCATATTATTCTACCAACAGTTCAGAAAAAGAAGCATACCATTTGCCTTTGTCTCATATATTCTTCAAGCTCGGCTTCTGAAAACACAGGTTGTTCATCCAAACCCTACAAACAGAAATTTATCATAAGTCTTGGCAGAATAAGCAAATTAGAATTCAGATAGTGAATAACTGTGGAATGGTTAAAACTATTAAGAGAAAAGAAACAGAGTAGCTCAAATCACTGTTATTATATTTTAAAGTTTATTGAAAAATCTGAGCATGAAAGCTGAAAAAAATATTAAAAAACTTTTTAAGAAATGGTACAGTTGCTCTTGGTGAGAGATTTCAAAATCTCTCTGGGAATGGTCTAATAAATTACACAGATATTTTATTTTTTAGACCAATAAAAGACAAACTAGATTTCTCTTTAATATTTTCATAAGTACAACATATTTCATAAAAGTTAGGGTTTTATCGTATGAATATAAAGAAAAGTCTATTAAAAAGGGTTTGAAGAATATTATCTGTTCTATTAAAATTTTCATAAATTGAGGTGTTTGCTGCAACAAGGAGACACCAAAATCAGAATCCACATCAAAAAGGTGCCACCTTGGTGGCAGAAAGCTTTAGTTTCCAAGTTAGTGCTATTTTACTGCAATGTACAACTGGGTTGGTGACTATGGTCACAATTTTTTACCCACAAAACAAAGTATAGGATTAAGAAAAGTAACGGCAAAACATTCATTTTAGTGGAGTTAACTCATTGTTGCAGCAAACACCTCAATTTTAGTTAGCTAGTATGTGTAAGTTAAATCAATGTAATTAAAAATTAAACACTAGCATTATCACTATGACAGAAAAAGCACTTTTTAAGATAAAGGTTGTAGAGCTAACAATATTGAGTGCAGATCTAAAGAAAAAAGCATAGTAAACTAATTTAACTTGATTATAAACTTTAAAATCATCTTACTTTCCAGCCTTCATCTTGTTGGAATTCTTGCTGCTCGGTCATTTTCATGAACTCGTCCAAACTAATAAGACTGTCCTTGTTTTTATCAGTCTGGAAAACAATCAACACAAATGTTAGCACAGTAGAGGTAATATAGTAAATATATTTTTCATTCTTACCAAAAAGAAACACAAAACCTGCAGAATAAGTGTTTATTTACTAAAATGAGATAAATAAATTACTTCATTAAAAATGTGTTCTCTCATTCTATGAAACTCTTCTTCCATTTCAGCAGGATCATCTTCCTCATTGTTGGGATTATAAAGTTTTCTAACCTGAAGTACAAAAAAACATTAAATTGAGGTACAAAACGGTTAATTTTTAAAAATATATACAGCAGTTAAAATAAATAATGAATTGAATCCGACAAAAACTATCAATAAAAAGTAAAAATTACTTCAGGAATGAGAAGAGCTTCTACTTCTTCAACATCCAAGTGACCATCTCCATTAATATCTGAAAAATTATTTTTCAAAATCACACTTAGTGAGCTGACTTAAAAACAAACCAAGATTTCTTAGTAAGTTTGCTATGGTAATAGACTTACCATATTGCTTGTTTCGTACATTAACAATACAAATTGAAAATTTTGTGCCTTTCGAAAAGGGATACCTTGAATAATTTAGAGCTTTGGTTTCAATAGAGGTATTGAGGAGACTTGTTTGGTAAATGTAGAGAAAGAGGTACTTGTATTTCTAGAAATACAGGTACTGGAACAGTAACTTAAGTTAAATGAGAACGGGTATTCCAAAGTAGGGTAATTTTATGGGTACCCTTATTCTTAAAAAGAGGTTCTGGAAAGCAGTTTCATATCATTTTCACCTCAAATCGAGACTTGGTTTGGTTGTAGTGTTATGGTGCAAGAGAAGATAATGAATGAGTGAAGAAAGAGAAACAAACCCTGTAAAACAGAGAAATTGAATACAGTAGAGTCCTGATTATCTGAGTTAATGGGAACCAAGCCTAACTCGGATAACCAAAAAACTTTGTTAAGGCAAAAACAGTTAATGATATCAATCATGAAGGTTTAAATGTATATTTCAACATATGCAAAAGTTATAAGATGCTCCAGATGTAATTCATATTGTTACATAGAGTTCTTTTAAAAAGACTTTAATTGTATTTTGTTTTAAGTTATTTTATGGCATTTTTTGTAGCAATGTTTGCAATATTAAAAAAAATAATATGATTCTAAAAAAAATAATTGATGGTTTGGCTAATGCGGAAAATTTGATGATCAGGACCTGATTGAGGTTTTACTGTACTTTAGAACACTAAATTCAACAAATCAAGTCTCCTCAAATGTCTCATTTGAAACTATAACATTTTAAATTAAAATTACCTGATTTTTCCAAGTTGTGATGTTATTACAGGAAACCAATGATAAACAAAAAATCTTACCGTGCATGGCAAAGAAAGTTTTAGGGTTGAAATCTTCTTTTTGCATGTGGTCTTGTTCTTCCCAAACTTGCTCCAGTTGGGGCTTACTACCCTAAAAAATTAATATTTATACTATAGTAATTAGGATAATAATCTCAGAAATAATAAGGAATAAAAAGTTTTAAATTCATTGCTGAATCTTTCCAAAAGGAAGTTTTGAATGGGAAACTATTAAGACAGGGCTCCCATTAAGTTACACTTTCAGAAATAGTAGCAATAGTCTCCTCAAATATGAAAAATAGTCTCCTCAATTACGAAAAATAGTCCCCTCAAATAGCCTTCCCTAATAAAATTCTCCCATTGCATAAAAAATAGCAATAGATTTTCAAATAAAATAAATAAAAGCTGAAAATACAATTACAAATCAAACAAAAATGGAATAATTATCTTTAAAGTTTAAAAAGAAAAATTAATGTTTATTTTGGGTAATTGACTCACAGCACAGAAGAAGTAATAGAATTTTTAATATCTTTAAAATACAAATTACGTCCCACCAATATATTCAATGTTAAACTATGTTCTACCAAAGGAGGGAGGGTCTAGGGGTTTTATCCAGAAATTTTTTGGAAATTTGACTCTAAAAAACAAGGTATTAACTAGTTTTGATACACCTATTCCAAATTTTGGACATGCATTTTTAGGGAAGATTTGCATTTTGATAAAATTAAACATTAAAGAAAAAAGTTGTGAATAATAGAGTTCCAAATACAAAAGGGGGTCTGGGGGTCTTCCCTCAGAAAAATTTTGGAAATTTGACTCTAAAAACAGGGTTTTAACATGTTTTGAACACCTAGTCAGATTTTTTTTGGGGGGGGCAAGGCCTCTGTTAAACAAGAAGTCAACTTCAACAAGACGCGGAAAAAACGGAACTTTTGCGAAAAATTGCTATTTTTCGACTTTTCCGGAGAATGTGATCCTGAACACCGGACTTGTTGGCTTCTGAACCCTGTAAAGTTGGTTTTTCTACATCACAAAAGCAACGCAAGAAGAAGCCGACTTCAACTTGGCGCCAGCAGCCGATCGAGAAAGAAGTCGCGGGAGGAACGGAACTCCGCACGCAAAACGAAACTTGCGCGAAAAATAGCGATTTTTCCGCAATAACTATTCCTTTTTCTTGGAAATAATCTGGAAAGTAAAGATTATCAAAAGTAGGGATTATTTGAAAAAATCCAAATCAGTTCGCGGGCCGCAGGTTGTGCATCACTATTATAAAAAGTGAAATTTTGACTTTGAGAGCTAATAAAACTACTAAAATCCAACTTTTAGGTCATTTTCTCCTCACATCCACTTTCTGTGATTAATTAGCTTTGAAATGACACCAAATTTATGTGATTGTGACTTTTGGAAGGTTAGCTACAGCCCTTTTCAGACGCGCGGGCAAATCCAAGATAGCCGTCGTTTTGCAAAATTCACAAAACTTCAAAACCCTGTACCTCCGAGAAAAAAAATTTTGGGAGCCCTGTTAAGATGAAAAATGAACAGCTGGAGGAAAATTGCTAATCAATTAAACTTATTCACACTATCTGAAAATTATTTTTTTAAAAGATACCTTCATGATGTGATGATGTCCTATTTTCAGTCCAGTTCATGTTACTATTAAAGTACAAAGAGTTTTTTTTAAAAATATAGTTCTTATTTGCTGAACTTCTATAATTGTTTAATAATTACCAAATATTCCTTAAGTTTAAGTTTCAATTTTTATGGACTTTATACCTTTAAAAATCTGAATTATAAACTCTCAAATTTGACAATGCAGTAAAAATATCCTCTTTAACTAAACCTTTAAAGTCAAAGAATATTGTTAAGATCAAACAAGAATGCGATTTTTAGTGCAACTCACTGATCCCATCACGGAAACGTTTTTTCCTGCACATCATTCAACATGTTAGGAAAAGCCAACTTTCCGGTATACACTAAGGAAATGCGTTTTTTTTTTTTTTTTTTTTTTTGGCGAAGGTCCGTAGCTTTACGATATCATCCGTAATTACCTCTTAATTTCCATAGAATTAGCAGTATGATATTATCACCAGCCAAAATATTTGTTACCAAATTATTAAGAAATTTGTAGATTTTTTTCTTTGCAAAAATTTCCCCAGAGCTCTCTGAATTTCCCCCGAACATCGTTCGGGCGTTCGGACATATTCTGCACCCCTGGTAAGGAGATAGCACAAACCCTAAACACATGTCGTTATGGTTAAAATGGATAGGTAAAAAATATACTCACGGGATGATGGATTTTAGGATGGTCTTTATGTTTCTCAAGAAGTTCCTGGTGGTGTTTTTCTTCTTCTTTTCTCTCTTCCTCAGTTCCATGTTTCAATTTTTCCCGGTAAGCTGCTTCCTTTTCAAGTTCATACTTTTTAAATTCTTCTCTTCTTTTCTTGTCTATCTCTTCTAGATCACTAGTAGCCTGCAAATAATAGTTAAAAATAAAAGGGTTGTAAGATATGCAATGCAGATTTCCCCCAACAACACACTAACTACTAAAAAAAGACAAAGAAACTTTTTTGTTAGTGCATAGATGCAACATAAAACTTTTCAGTTTTTCATGTGTGTATTTGATGTATGCAATCAATGTTTTGAACATTAAAAAACTATTACTTAAGTAAAGCTTAGGAAAAATTATACGATAATGGCAAATAACAGCTAAGTAATTGAAAATGAATACTTACTGTTTGAATCAGCTTTTTTAAGTCCTCAATTTCAAAACTATGAGGATTTTCTATCTCTAAATGTTTAGGTACTTTAATTCCTTTGCGGTTAAGACCTAAGTAGCAAAAACATAGATATTTTTAAAAAGTAAAAAAGGAAAAGTATTTGTTAACTTCTTAACTATTTCATATAAAGCAATGAAGAATCCTAGGTAATATAATTTATAAGTCTTTGTTAAAAGGATTTGAAAAAATTTATTGAAAGTTAAATAGCTTTTTAACTTCTTTACATTGTTAATTAATATAGTCCACACTAAATAATGAAATGTTATGAAACAAGAATGATCAACACAAATACATATGGAAAAAAAACTACAAAGGTGAATTGTGAAAAATAAATGATAGAGAGGAGAGTGAATAAAATATAAATGGGATTTCTTAAAAGTTAAGGTGGTGTTACAGTATCAAAGGAAAAGAAAGAAAGCCACTTATAACTCCTTTGTAGGACTTTAGAATTAGTTGTTTTGAGGATTGATTTACAAACAAAACTATTAATAAGGGAAATAAGTTATTAAAAAGCTTAACATAAGTATAAAAAATAAAGTTAATGATAATGCAGACCTGGAAAAAGTGCCCAAACTTGGAAACCTGGTTTGGGGAAAGTCTGCCCCAAATTTTAATAAAACATACATTGAGGGATGTTTATAAAAAGTGTGTTAAGGTTATATTATAACTTCACCCAGGTTGGATAAAAATGTGCATAAAAGTGAGCCATACAAACTATGGTATGGTAAGAGTTTAATGGCACAAAACCCCATTGGGGCATACAGCGCCAACAAAACTAGATACTTAAAAGTTCAGGCTAAAAAGCCACCGTCGAACGCACATACAAACTATGTCAGCGTTAATGTAAAATATGTTTTGATATTTAATTCTATTGTAACATCAAAATAACTAAATATTGCCATAGTAGCTTATTGGCTACTTGTATTCAAAGAAGGATTGTCGAAAGGGAAAATTTAGAATGCCTGTAAAATGAAGATTTTTACTTTCTTTCTGAAGCGTTTCGATCAGGGGAAGAATTGCAGGACAAAGCAAATGCTGTTTCAACTCAGGGCCAGGCTAAGAGGGAACTACCAAAGGAGAGAAGCGGCAAAAGAAAAGAAATAAGCCAACCTAACCAGAAATTCCCATCACCAACACCACCTTGCGAATCCCGCTTCTGATTAGGAACAGTTCTCCATCGACGGCCGTCAGGCGAGTTCAAGAGGTGACCATCTTCGTCTCGGTACAGACCTAGTTCAGTGCGCTCCATTTGTTCCTGAATCAGCTTACGCAGGCGGTCCACTTCGATCCGCTTCAGCTCGTCCAGTTTGGAGCGGACGTTGTGTTTCACAAATTCAAGCTCTTTCGCTATGTGTCCAGTCTGCAATGCGAAGTTGAAAATTATAAGCACAGAACACTAGCTTAAGTGGATTTTATAGCAAAAAGCTAATTCTGTAGGGATTTTGGACAATTTTTACTTTGATAAAAAAGTGATAGTTAGGAAAAATAATTTTAAAATCGCCTGTCTTCATAGTAAGAGGATCCAACCACAAGGCCAGCATGCTGGCGTGGTTTCTAGGTAGTAGGTACTAAATATTTTATATTTAGTGATTAAAAAATAAATTAATGGTTCTTATGTATTATCCTGTCGACCATCAGTTCCAGCGGTACAAGCTAATGGGCTTTGGCTATGCATTTTCGTTTTCAACAAGACGTTAAACAGGATAATACTTAAGTACTATAAATTTATATGGTCTTGGCAATCATATATTTTTTGATCTGCACATGCAGCCTACACATTTTTAAAAACAACTGTCTATTACAAAAAAAACCCCTAAAAATTAAAAAAAACTAATTGAATTCTGAAAACTAAGTAACATACTTACTCGTATTTGTTCTGCACTAATATTTTCTAATTTTTTAGCAAATTCTTTATCTTCTTCTAAAGCTTGAACAACTTGCTGCAAATAGCGACCATACTCCAAACCCTGTTTTTAAAAGAATCATACTTAAAAAACATTTTTTTTACATGGCATTTAAAACAAAGGGATGACATTCAATGTATTACATGTCCTATACCATTCTCCACTATTTTATTTCAATGTATACCAAGCATTGAATGTTTTCTCATAATTAAAGCAAAGAACCATAAAGGCACAACACTTCAACTGACTCATATTAATTTTCAGAAAAAAAAAAGAGTACTGGATGCTCTAAGGACAGATGTTTGATTGTAAAAATTGATCTTTGAAAGAAATCTTGAAAACAGACATTTTTAAAAATGGAATGTGGAAAAATTGATAACATTTAGCGCATAAAACACATAAATTGATGCATTTTACATTAAACTAAAAAGAAGTGATTGGGATTGGTCTCTTGATATTATATGATTGATAACAAACTGTGATAAAATTAAGTGGAGGCAACTGTACATAAAAACTACCTTCTAAAGAGATAGGCTAAATTCTTTACGGCTAAATTCTTTACATAAAAATGTAGCTATTAAACATCATTTGAAAACGGACGTGTTTTCTTATTAAATGTTTACAATATCACCAAAAGAGGACTCTGTTTTCACAAAATTATGAATAGATCTTTTCAGTTAAATTTGGCAATATTTAGATATTTGGTGCCAAACATTTTTTAGATTTTAGCAGGACAGTTACCAGAATTGATAAAAATTAATGGGCAATTCAAAGAATTTGGGCCAAAATAAGATAAGATTTTTATATCGTATACTTGTAGACCACTAATACAGTTCAGTAAATTAAGACTAAATAAAACCGAACAAACCATATTAGTACCGAACAAACCATATTAGTGTTACAAACGGTAGAGTACAATTCAGAATATAATATAGTTGATCTGTTACCACATAGCAATACCTAACCATAGGTTAGAACAAGGTCCCATACAATGTAGCTCTAATAACAGAAAACAGTAGAAAGGGCTTACAAAGTCATCTAAATCAACTTCTTTGTCTTTCTTTGGTTCATCTTTCTTTTTACCATCAACAGGAGGAGCTACTGCAACTTCCAAGGCCACAAAGACCAAAAGCACAATGTAAATTATTTTTGACATCTGAAACAACAAGAGATTTAAATCATGAACACAGGGAACAAATTGAGAAACATGAAGGACATTCGTGAAGTTTTAATGCACGATACATACAAGGGATGTAAAACAAAAAAAAATTCTGATATACTTGGTTGAAGTAATGAGTCGAAACGGTTTAAATTAACCCTGAAGCAGAAATTTTATACAATGAAAGATTAATAACAAATACATCTTTATATTTGTTACAAGATCATTTTTTTTGTCATAAAATAATCGCAAACTAAGAAATTGCATGAAAGTATACTAACAACAGATTGAGACTGTTTCAGGTTTCAGATGCAAGTGATATAAATTTGACAGCCGAGAGAACTGAGTTCAATCTAAAACCATGAAAATACTTCAACAATTCGCAATCTTTCTTACCTTATTGGATTTTGACTAATAACACAAATACACGTAACACCAATAAACTCATAACCTGCTTTTTTGTCAGCAAATCAGCGCAGCTTGTTCTCGTTTAGTTTCTCCTCAAAACAAAACAAAAAGAAATCCGTAACTGTATCTCATGTGAAAAAAATATTAAAATAATTATGAATGGTATTTCCTTTTAAATAATTTCATAAACCTGTAGGCTATACTTTTATGATCCTCAATTAATGATGAAATTTTTATTGAAGTTGAACTAAAGAATAACTTTTAAAAAAAAAACAAACTAGCAGTCCATTAAGAACTGAAATGCGATAAATAAACCAGATAAGAATGAGCGCCAACCAACTTTGCCAAAATGGCGATAACTGATGAAATATAGAGGCAAACGTAAATGCATATTTACAGATCCCACTCAGCGAGATGTAAATCAGAGCTGTGATTGGTTTTGCGATTGCCTGCCTGTTGCTCGGCGAACATTATGATTCGTCTTTGAAATTGTTACACAGTAGCGTACATAAATATGCATAATGTATAATATTCATTATTCACGCCAAATACGCAAGTCTGAACTTGCGCCCAGTAAAATCCAAACAACATTCTAAACATAAACTTTACTGCTCATGCTCAACAAAACTCGGACAATTTTGACAAAGAAAAGACAAGATGAGCGCACAAATCACAAAACCTCTGCAAAGTAATGCAAAGGAAATGGCTAATGTTGTGAGAAAAACTAAGGAATTCTATTTAAACGTGAAAGGTAGTTTTGATTACAATTTTAATCTTTATCCTGGTTCATCCAAACTCAATCTGTGTTCAAGTAATACTAAACAGCTCTAGTTATATAAAACAAAGTTAACTAGAACAGATTTTAGTCTTGTTTTTGCGACTTTTCTCTCTTTTTTTCTGCATTTTTTTTGTACAATTCACGAGTTGCCAATTTTCTGTTTAAATGGCAAAACTAAACTTTGCCAAAAAATCACCTAGACATGAATTGTTTGGATTTATTCTGGTTTCAATTAATAGTTGGGTTCCATTCCGGTAGTTGGCCTGTTATTTATTAGCTTCTAATATTTTTACTATAATGTATTAAAAAGTGTGTTTATTATGTTTCAGAAAATGAAGACGTCTATTGTAATGATGAGAATCTAGACTTTCATAAGGAGTTGGAGGAAACTGAAAAACTGTATTCAACTCTTGTGTTAAGTAAGTAATTTGAAAGACTGACATTATTGTCATTCCTTGCCTTATTCCTTTTTCTAGCAATGAAGCAATCTCAGAAATGGATCACTAAGGCTTTTGACCAGAAACTGGTCTGAACAGAATTACAGAAATTATTTCTGGAATGAGGAATTAAGTTACAAACAAGAATTTTTGGAACAGCTTTAGAAAAGGTCCACTTGCCGCCATGTTTAACCACAGCTTCGACAACAACATGATTAAGTGTTGTCAGTATAGAGATCTAATCGCACTATTAATCTCTAACAATATTACAGAATAGTAATTACTATTATTTTAGGATCTAATATTAATAATTAGATCTCAGTGGTTGTCATTCATAAATTGGGCTGTGGTTAAACATGACAGAAAGCGGACCTTTTCTTACGCTGTACCGAATTTTTGGTTCTTACGTGTTATCCCGTCGACAGTGACACTTAATCCGAAAACTTTATCAAATCCCATTGACTTTACTATAACTGTCGCTGAATGGTCGACAAGATAATACGTAAGTACCAAACTTTTTTATTGCGAGATCATTTAATTGATGGTTCTTATCCAGATAATGTGTGCATAAATTAAGGACAAAAATATTTTTTCAATAGTAGAATTTTTCTTCATGCAGGAATGTCATACCATAAGTGGGGATATAGGACACATCAAATTTACCCTAACAATAGTATAAGGGTGGTTAAAGGAATTACTACTCATGGCCAAAGGAAAAGGGGGGACAGCTTCTGAGAATCAAGATTCAGATCACCCAAAGGCAGAAGTCTGAATTTAGCTCCAGTGCCGCAAAACTTATTCTACGAACAGGGCAAGATGGCCCAATCCAGCCGCTCCCAAGCGCGGATCCAGGGGGGGGGGCAACTGGTCAATTGCCCCCCCCGTGGGCTCAGCCGCCTTTTTTTTTTTAATACAGAAAGAAGTAAAAAACGAGCAAGAAGAGAGAAGAGAAAATCAAGTTATAAGAATGTGTATTCCAGGGTCGACAGTTTTCAACCTTAAAATATACCCTACCATATACCTCATATTCGATTTTGGTGAAAATCGGTTGATAATTATGGCAGTTATTGGACTTTGAAAAAAGTTAAGATTTCGACGAAAAAACACAAGTACAAAGAAAGCTTATAAATCCGAAAATATTATTAGTTTTTTCTTAATTTTTTCTATTGTAACTAACTGTAATGGCAAAGTTTTTCCAGAATTACGGGTTTCCATGGGGATTTTTACGTCATCCAGGATTTTTAGAAGAAGACTAGAGCTTACTTACATTTAGAACAACCATTTTATGAAAAGTACTTTTATAATAATTTGTGCAGAAAAATTTTAACGAAAATACAAAAACGTTAAATTCGAATGTTATAAGTGTTAAGAGTCATATTTTCCTTAAAGAACATACATTTTAAAGGAAATTAAATGTAGTATATTAGTCCAGGACGATTACGTTTTTATATGCTTATAAAAAATAGCCTCTTTCACTTATTTCAAATACTTAATTAGGTATTACATATTTCTAATTGAGTTCCTAAAAAAATGAAATATTTTAACACTCCATTTTTGTGGGGCAAGTCGTGTCAGAAGAGTAGAAGAGTTTCGACGAAGAGTTTTCACAGATTACGAATATGTAAATCATTAGGCCAGACTGGGCCGAGTGGCGATCGCAACCCTGATGGGGCCCTATTCAAATAATTACAATTTTTCAAAAATAAGTTCAAAATGTGAGAGGGCCACCGAAATGGGGGCAGAAGCTATGAGGTCCCGAGAGAAATGTAGAATTTTTTTCACATACCACGCTTCCCTTTGATTTTGCTGCCTTAGCTTTAACAGGGCACTCGAAGTCTTCATCTTCGACCCACAAAAACACTCCCTGGGAGAAACCAGACGTTATCTAGAGGGATCGGACTTGCCCAAAGCCCTCATTTCATGTTTCAAAGAGGCCCCCAAAACTGTTTAAAAGCTAAGAAAATGTGAGAATGTAAAATAAATGTATTGACTTATGAATTTAAAATCAATCTTAAGCTTAGGCACTTTTCAAATAAAGAATTTTTACGAAATGCTTACACAAGGATTGAAAATGATTGATTTTGTTACTTTAAGTCAAATAAATTTAATTTTAACTTTAAGACATGACGTGGGCCCCCAAGCGAATCTTTTGCCCTGGGCCCTCAAACTTGTAAGTCGGGCCCTGATCGGCGTCAAAACACTGTAAACACTTTCTTTTTCCTCTATCATTGTCCATGCTATATGCTATCGTTCGCAGAAGGGAGTGAAAAACACAAGCTACCTCGGTGGCTGATTCGACCCCTCGGCCACACACAGACGGCGACAGAGGGATTGTAACTCTATACCATGTGCTGACAATCCATATTTATAGCCCCCCCGTATTGAGGATGGTAGTTGAAAGGGTCTCCTTTTCTTTTTTATCTTGTTTAGAGGGTTCAGGAGCGGGCGCTTGTGTTTTCTCAGGGCTGCCGCCTCTCGCAGGAGATGGGACACCGTTTTATGGTTTTATGGCCTCTAATTGTTTGTAGATTCTTGTTTTCCCACCCCACTCCCCAAATGACCGATGGGAAGTTGGGAGGATACATTTTTTTCTGGGGGGTGACACATTTTTCCAGAAGACGTCCTTCAGTCTCTTGTTGGTTGTGATCCCAGAAAGGCTGCTGGTTTCTTGGATCTAACGGCTAGAAGTATAGCTTCCCAAAAAGAGGTAAGATGTTTTATATTTATTTTTCAAAGTAGTAAGGGGATAAGGGATTTATGTTTTATATTTTTATCTAAATAATTACAATTGGTTTTTATGATTTGATATTTTGTGAGACAAGTGACTTAAAAATTCTCCCATTTTTGTCCATAGGGTTAAAAGCCGTTTTTCTCTACAAGCTACTCTCATACAAGCGTTCATGTAGTATTCTTTTAAGATTCTATAAAAAAGTTCATTGAAAGTTTATTATAACATTCTTCCTTCATCACTTTCTTGAAGAAAAACTAAAAGTAATAGAAGAGCTACAGACTTAAATTTAACTTTTATTATTTCTTTAAAAATGACCGGAAAATGTGTCTGCTAAATACGAATATTCCATTTGAATTGAAAAGAGATAAAATATAAATTTAAAAAATTTGATAATTGAAGAAACGTCTCTCAAATTGAAAACATCGCTCAAAACCACAAAATAACAGCGAAAGAAGTAATTCACACGGTTTCCCCTTCCTAAATAATTCCACACTAATATTGTTAAAAATGGGACAAGTAAAAAAAAAATTAATTTTTTCAATTTTATTTGGCCTTAAAATTCGACCTTTTTAAAACTCCTGTTATAAACGTTTAAGGCCTTTTTTTCGAGGTCATTTTTCCATGAATATCGTAATTATATAGCTATATAACATAAAAAACCACCATTGGTGATTAAGTCATTAGTTAATTAATTTATTAAAGTGAAATTTGAAAATACAGGTAAAATTTTCCAATCAAGTGAAACAGAAAATATTTTGACAATGTTTGGTAACAAATCATTTAAAAAATACTTAAATTTAACAAAGACAAAAAAAAATCTTTTTTAAAGTTTAAATTTTAAACAAATTTATTTATTTCTTAAATTCTTGTAGTATAGGCATGTGATACATGTGTGTAGGTAGACTATATTTTAGTACTCTTTGCGATTATCAGTATCAGGCCAGTCAAATTTAGAATATGTGTGGAAATATTAAAGCATTTCAGACAAAAGTATTAATAATATAAATGCTTCAAACTAAATTTCAAAAGAAAGAGAGGGGAAATGCAAAGAAATACTTTTTTAACTAGCTAATGAAAATAATTGTTTTATTTAAAAAATTGGATAATAATGAAAGGAGGAAACCATTATCTTTAAAATCTTAAGTAACCTTAAATTTAGAGTTAAATGTAACTTTTTTAAAAAATTAATTACTTTAACAATTTATAAATAAATTTCCTTTTATTTTTATATTACGGTGATGATAGAAAATCTAGAAATCTTTACAACATGCTAAAACTTAAAAAAATTCCCAAGGTATAAATAATGCTGGAACTATAGTGCTAATAAATAACAAAGTATGTTGATCTATAATAATTCTCAGATTCTTCCATTTGATAGGACTGTTATTTGTAATCGTATACTTATCCAGTATTATGTTAATGTCCTACCCAGATTCAACGTTTTCAGTCAAATTTTCTTAGTCCCATGAAAGACAGTAAATCGGGGTTAATATCTAAAAACGTATTTACAAGCTACATTGAACCTTTTAAGGGCATCGAATCTATTAGGGCACCTTAATTAAGGTCTCATCCTCCGATCCAGATGCCGTCTGAAATGTTCAAAAATGAGTCGAGATACTACTTTTTTAGTCTACGTTTTCAAAAAAATTTCTGGGGGAGGACCCCCGGAACCCCCACGGTTCCTTAGGTTAAGGATCGACAGTAAAATTTGCACATTTTTTTCAGCGAAAGTTCACATTAGATCCATAAAATACTTGGGGGAAGGAACCTTAGTAAAGAAATTGCGAGTCAAAACCATTTCTGGAAACATAAGTCTGGTTGGGGGCAGGTCCGTATCGAAGGGGGGGGTTAGGGGTTCAACCCCCCCCCGAAATTTTGACATCAATTTTTATACTGCTATTTTTCTTGAAAATTATGTCTCACAAGGAGCGATATCCTCTTCGGGTATAACCCAAAGGGTCTCAAAATGAGTCAAAACCCTACTTTTAAGGGTAAAATTTCCAAAATTTTTCTGGGGGAGGACCCCCAAACCCCCTCGAAATTTTGAAATCTATTAAGTATACGGTTTTTCCTTCAAACTTGTGTGATTTACAAGGAGTGGTTCTCTTTAATGTAACCTAAAGTGTCTCAAAATGAGTTAAAATGCCACTTTTAGGGGAAAAATTCAACAAATTTTCTGGAGTAGGAACCTAAAAACCCCCTTAACATTTCGCCATTTACTACAATATACCTTCTTTTTACCTTGAAAATTCGGCCGCTTACAATGAGTGGTGCTCTATGGGTGTAATCTAAAGGGTCTCAGAAATGAGCTAAAACACTCTTTTGAGGGGCAAATTTCCAAAAATTTTCTGGGGGAGGACCCCCAGGCCCCCCCCTTTTACTTCGAATTCAAATTGTTTATACAATTTTGAAATTTAGTGCATCAAAATTTCTATCCAGTGTTGTCATCTAAAACTTAACATATAAAAGTACCCGTCAGGAGGTACCTCAGAAAATATTTGAGTCAACCCCCCCCCCGAAACAAAAGTCTGGTTACGGCCCTGGTTGGGGGGTTATGTCACTGTAGTTAACCAAAAATGGGTTTTTAGGGTCTTATTTTCAAAAATTTTCTGGTGGAAAATCCTAACCCAAAAATGTGGTTGCCCCCCCCGTAGGTCCAGGCTGGATCCGCCACTGGCCGCTCCTAACAATGGAAAACAGACGATGGGGTTTAGATCGGAGTTTTCCTTCTCCTAGGTATCTATTGGTCTGACTCCTACCCAATGAAGATCTGTCCGGCTTGGGAGACCCTACCAGTAGCTAAGCTACTGCCGGCATAGCTCTCTGGGTTGTTTGAGCACTCAAGCCCACCTACCACGACAAGATTACTAAGATATCATTGGCGATATTTGTGCCAGGCTAACGGAAAAGTACCAAAATGTTTTTTTTTTGGTTTCGTGAAAACTATTTAAATAGACCTGAATATACTTTAATTGCCTTGTTTCTGAATTCCAGTTTCTGAAGAGAAAGAGGCTGAAAAAGACTCTTCAGTAGAGGAAAAGAAAGGAAATGGACATGAAGAGAAAAAGGAGAAGGAAGAGAAAGAGATGGAAACTGAAGTCACCCCCCAGTAGCACAGCAGTACTGGACAGTATCGGATCGCTATATTGAGCAATATCGCCGCAAGATCGAATGGCTGACATTTTGGGCGATACTGTCCAATATTGCCAATCAGTATTGAGCAATATCGCATAGCAGTATTGCGCGGTATTGGAATTTATCAAAAAACCTGTATTGCCCAATATCGCATTTGGAAAATCCGCTGTATCAAGCGATATCGCTTCCCAATATCGCCGCAGGATCGCACGGCAAATTTTTGGCGATACTGCCCAATATTACTTACTTGTATTGCCCGATATTGCTGATCAGTATTGCCCGATAAAGTAACTAGAATGATAACCTGAATTCGCGATATTGCCCGCGGGATTGGCCGATATTGAAACCAGCACTGCTTGATATTATATAGTGGAGGCTACCAAATAGGTAATGTGGTTTTTGTAAGCATATACCTTAAATATCCAAAACCACAACTATTTGACAAAACCATTCAATATGGCATTTTATCAAGCATAAAAATTACAATTATAATTTTTTTACTTGATAAAGTGCCATATTGAATGGTTTTGTCAAATAGTTGTGGTTTTGAATATTTAAGGATGCATGCTTACAAAGCACATTACCTATTGGCACCCTCCACTATATAATATCATGCAGTGCTAGTTTACAATAATTCAACCAATAGTATTAATTTAAAAGTAGATTAAATAAAAGTAACTGAGCTATGAACTTCAATTTTTTAATGGATCATAAAATAAACTCTGTATAATAATTAAACTTTATATGAGGGGGAAAGATTTAATTACAGAATTTTAGCTGTCATTCTTATTTTTGGGACATGTTAGTTACTAGGTTCAATTTTGTTACCTGTTCTGTTAAATATCACCAAGGTGCTACAAAGAATATTCATATGTCCAAAATTCTATGGTTTTTATCAATATAACAGAACACACACTTTTTATAAATAGTTTGGAATTTTTAGTGATGCTTATAATATTTAGCCTACAAAAGGCTTGGTGATATTTAGTGGGACAGAGATAACTGAATTGAACCTCTTACTTTAAGAAGATAATAAAATACGATAAACTGCACTAAAAATTATATTTTCTCAACCAGAATAAATTTAAGTCTGTTACTTGCTTTAAAAGTAATTTTGATACTATTTTAATTCTGACGGGTGAAAAAGTAAGAGGGGCATTTAGCAGTCTAAGTGATATTTTTGGTTAAGTCCATAATTTATAATTTTGGTTCCTTAATAATATATGAATTAAAATTTTCACAAAAGGTAACATTAAGAAACAAAAATTACCTATGGTAAAAATACTGAGAACTGGCCAAAAATGAAAAATAAAATAAAGAAAGCTTAAACCATAATGAGAAAGCAAAAATTATGGAGTTAACCACCTACATCATGAGTCAGTGACAATATTAATAACAAAAAGGAATTTCCAGGTATTACATTTCCATGTTTAATAATTTTAATTTATTTAAGATAACTAGAAAATCTTATCACAATTCGTACATAATAAAATTGCATAATAACATAGTTTACGCAATCACAAATTATTTCACCACATTGCTATTGAAGTGCAAGAACATGTTAAATTGTTCTTTAAGAAGACATTGGAATTTGAAGTAAAATACAATTTAATGAATTGTCAATGTGTAAGTAAAATATCAAAAAAGTTACATCTTATTATTTGTGCTTATTCATAATACACAATCAAACTATAGACAACATAATTTAAATGCAACGATCCAGACTTCTTAGTGTTTATAGTTAGAATATGCATATAAAGATCACATACTTTTCACTTCTTTGTCCGATGCAGTACAATACAGCAGTATGATTACATAAAAAAGGTGTTTCAGAACTTAGGGTGGATAGGGGGGACCTGGATTGTATTTTTTAGTAGGAATGAGGGGGTAGAATTTTAGCATTAACTGCTAGGATGTAATATAATGTACAGGGTGTCCCAAAAAAGACTGACGCATTTTAAAAATCAATAACTCAAAAACTAAAAAAGATAAAAATGTGCGGTTTCTTGCCCCCTACTTGTTAGGCCAAAGAATTTTCATCCCAGAATTTTCGATTTTAGTTCCAAAATTTTAACTAGATGGCAGCACAAGAATTTTTTGAGGGATTTAGGGAAAAGGTATCGGAATAATCCCTGTTACTTAACTTGTGACAGGAAAACCAAAGTTTGATTAAAAATCGATTTACCGAATCGAATGTTGTTCGATCCTCAACGAATCTTATTCGATTCTCGGAAGATTTAAGATTCGATCTAAGGAAAATATTAAGATTTGGGTTACGCTTTGAATCAGTTTGACAACTAAACCAAACTGTGGTCTCCCCTTAAGACGGATCTCTCATTTCAGCCAATATTTTTCAAATTACTGAATTTGATTTTGTCTACGCATTAATTTTTTCTAAATAGGTGAAATCCAAATAAATTCTTTAAACGTTTATTGAGGGAATGAGAAGTTTAGATTATTGGTGATCTTTAGAAGAACAGTACATATATGGTAGTTTGTGCTGTGATGCACATAACAGGGGTGATTGTGTTCCGAGTGAATATCCTAGATTACCGGGTTTTCTATTAAACTTGCAAGTTTCTATGGCGGATGTTGGTCAGATAGCGTTGGGTGGGAAAATGGGTATAGTGGGGTAAAATAGGGGGTCTAGGGATTTTAGCAGTTTATATTTATAAAATTTAATGTTTTTGGTATGCTTATTTTTATTGAGACTCAAGTAAAATCAGCATGCCAAAAAAACATTAAGTTTTATAAATATTAGCCGCATTCACAACAGCCATTCTACTGGACGAAAGGCAGAGAAAACTGGTTCTTCTTCCACCACTCTCCCTACGCAGGGAATAAATCACTTGACTATCAGTTGGAAATTCTCTCCTGGGCAATAGCAGTAGGAAAAATGTTTTAATTGGGTCAACTCTCGTAGACAGCGCTCTCGCTCGCTCCCCGCATATCTACGAGCTTGCTCGCTTGTCACGTGATTCTTTCTACTGGTAGGACGAGTGCTCTTGTGAACGGGCTATTAAATTTCCTCACGGCTGGTTTTCGGAGATCCCTTTTCCCCTACTTCTTTAGCTCTTTCTCCGGTTGAACAGGTTGGCTGTTGTGAACGCGGCTATAAACTTAAAATAGCTAGACCTATTTTACCCCACTAGACCCATCTTTCCCCACCCCAACCTACTCATAATTCGATAGAGATGTGGGTACATTACATATGCGAGTAGTGATGGGTAGGGTAAAATAAACATATGGGGTTAAACAGAATATATGAAATTTATTTTTTTTTGACATCCTGATTCTTTTTGAGCCCAATAGAAAAATCAGCATGCCAAAATAAAATATATTATATATAAATATATTCTGTTTAACCCCAAAAGATCATTTTTCAGCCAACCAACCCTATTTTCACTAAAATAATAGTTTAAAGAAGTTCCGCACTTCCACTGAAATTCTTGCCAAATTCATCCACTTATTTAATTCCGAAAATAAATGTAGTTTAAATTTAGTGTAACTTAGTCTGATCGGGGCCCTTTCTCAAACACCAAGTCAAATTTAATATCCCCTCTAAAAAGTTATCTCAAAGATTCTAAAACTTTGATTTCCCTTTATAATATTTTACATAACCATCCTCTGAAAAAAAGCAGTGAAAAACGCTTCATATAGAAATTTTAAATAAAAAAGTTTCGGGTTAAATGTGTATAACCCACTAGATTAAACAATTTATGGCGCAGCCTTTGTCAGATATCATGTTCTAATTTTCCATGATATTCCTTAAAAATAATTTCCAATTAGAATTCAAAGTTCGATTTCCCAAAGATTTTATTATTTAGAATTAAATCCTAACAATATCTCCTCTGTGCCATAAAAGATCAATCAAACAACCAACTAGCTAAAGCATTTCAATCTAATAGACGACATTAGTCATTACGTCACTTGCTTGTTTGGAAACGTTGATTCCATCCGTGATTGGTTCCGTACGGATTTACTTCCAATCACAGAACCAATCACGGATAGAATCAACGTTTCCAAACAAGCAAGTGACGTCACACTAATGTCGTCTATTCGAATCTGAAATCGATTCTATCTCTCAACTTCGATTTTCCTACCACAAGGCAATAAGCAGGGATTCCGCTGACAGTTTATACCTAAATTTCGGGAAAACTTCTCGTGCTGCCATCTACAAATGCATTTTGGAACTAAAAT
Organism: Tetragnatha montana; assembly: GCA_963680715.1. Classification (NCBI taxonomy): domain Eukaryota; kingdom Metazoa; phylum Arthropoda; class Arachnida; order Araneae; family Tetragnathidae; genus Tetragnatha; species Tetragnatha montana. Next base: position 3,737,821 of record OY796683.1, on the reverse strand, counting down.
TTAGAAATTTTGGGTACGAAAATTCTTTGGCCCCCTGAGTAGGATGCAAGAAACCGCATATTTTTATCTTTTTTAGTTTTCGAGTTATTGATTTTTAAAATGCGTCAGTCTTTTTTGGGACACCCTGTAATAAGGCATAACAAAAAGTGATTTTCCCTGGACCGGTCTGAAAGAAAAAACCTAATTGATTAAAAAGGATGATTGTGCATAAGGTACAACAATATGCCAGTTACTTTCCCCATGAATTTGAGATATAAAAGTGCTTATCAATAATTTAGAAAAAATAATTGAGTTCTATTTGTAAGATGTAATTAAGTGCACAATGTTGAGACTAAACTGTGGATGATCAAAAAGTTTCCATAAAATGAAAATGATCTATACAGCAGATGTTTCCCTGGAACCCATTTCAACTATTAATAATGTACTTTTGTAACTCATTGTAGTTTGATAAGTGTTTCAATTCAGATACAATTTATGGTGAAATTATATATAGCTGGAATAATGCTTAACCTTATGAAACTTTTCACTTAATTATGTCTTATTTATTTAAAAATAGACTTGGAAAATCGCTTTTAATCGTGCATTTACTTTAATACTTTTAATGGGGTATATATTATTGAGGTTAACATTTTTATTTCAATAATAATTAATGAAAATTATTCTACACTGGGGAAGTCATTGTTAGAAGGGAGGGATGGTTTTTCTATCTGACTAGGAGAAGGGGGGTAACAAAATATGACATAACACATTAAAAAACAACAATATTTTTTTGGAAAAAGCATAGTATAGGTATAAATCACATTGTTATAAAAGTTATACAACTGTAATAACAATTCCATATGAAAGTATCAACTTGAAAAAGAAAACTTTCGGTACCAGATTCTTGCCAACCTACTTTTAAATGTATTTTAGCCTCACTGATAATTACTCTAAGGAACTTTAGTTTTTTCCATAACAAAGTAAATTGTTCTTAGTTATTCTTGTCATCCTCCCTTTTTCTCTTGTTTCTGATTCTACAGCCATCCCACAGTCAGGAGCTCCAGCAAGCACTCTGCCACAATTAACTGTATAAACTGCAGATTTGTCCGCATCATCATATTTCATCTTAACACTAGCTAAAAATATAAGGAACTATAAACATAGATATTTCAACTACACCCAGAAATAACCTTTACATCAATCATAAATACCTATTGATTGTTTTATGATAGAAACAAATGATTTCCACCTTCAGCCATTTGCAAAACATATTAATTCATAAAAGGAAAATTACTTGAAAGTTTTATAAAATAATTTCAAGTTATAAAGAAATTAAATGATCCATGATCTTTTAACATTATATATATAATTAAAACAAAAATGCAAAACCTTCAACACTTTCTCTAAAACTTATATTTAATTGGACTATATTATACTAGCAAATGCCATAGCTGCCAACTTTCGAAAACTTACATCAGTAAAACTTTTTGGATAGGAAGTGGTTGATGCTACGACAGTTGAAACATGCACAGTAATAGGAACTTGTTATTACGTGTTTTAAGTTTTAAAACATTAAAATTATATTATTTATCAATCCTGGCATCAGCACCGATGGCCCAGTGGTAGTGTGCGTCTAGTAACCTAATGGTCCCCGGTTCGATTCCAGGCCGCTACTTTTGAGTATTTTGCTTTATTTTAACTTGTAATTTTTCAGAAATAGCGAGATTAGAGTAAAGTTTAGTTGTTACTTTCGTGGATAATGTAACTACGTAGCTTTCTTTGCTTTTCTGCAAGGGGAAGCTAATTTTACCACCAGTAACCCACTAATTTACGTGCTATGCCTATAGCATCGCAACTTTTTTTTTTTAGAATTGTGATTTGAGCATGAGAAGAAGCACACTTTACAGGTGAGTGCAGGACAAAACGTGCTAGCAAATCTGAAAAACTTTACAGCCGTTTAAAATTCACTAAATATAAGGACTAAAATAAAAAGGACAGGGGTTAGTAGAGGAATTTGGTTTGGGGGCAGAGGTACAAGAGAATATAGTTTGCATTATGAAAGGTTTTACACTTCTGTGGATTGTTATAGTCTGATCATTTAGAATTGGCACCTGAAACAGGATCAAAAACGCTCAATAATGCTTCATAACGGTCATCACACAACTTCAGTGACTGATTTTTTTACAGTATTTCAACTACTTCTGTTTCGGCTGCCTTGTCATTGCAGAAGAAAATGCTTTCGATGATAATTACAATAGTAACTGCTTCGTCTCAGGCGCCAGTTCTAAATGAACAGACTATAAGTGAAGGCAAACTTAAAATTCACGAAATTTTCAGATCCATCTGTAAAGTTAAAGGAAAATACCATAAAAATTGACAGCTATGTCATGCATACAGCAGTTATTTTGCAAAAAATACTCTATAATTAAATTTAGAAAATTTCAAGAACTTAAATTTTTAAAAATCTAAAAACTTAACTTTTGAGAATGATATAAGCGATTTGTATTTCTTAATATTAATATCTTCAAAAAATATTAGGCAACTTTACCGGGTGTTTCAACAAGTCTGCCCAAACTCAACACAAAAAGATTTCTTGCATGGAGCAGATAAAATTTGCTTGAATAACTAGATCTCTATGGTAACTTATTTTTCCTAAGATGTGATGTTATAATCTAATACAAACTTAATTTTTTCATTCAAGGATGCCACATGTCAGCATAATGGATATATTAGTGTGCTAACATCATAACAACCATGTTCACATTTTTAATATATACCGGATGTGACATCTCACCCTTTTCTTTTGCGATTTTCTCCAAAACTATGGGTCATAGAGGCATAGTTCTCCAGGTATTCTTTATGTACTCAATGCAGATAATCTGGCTGTGCAGTGTTTGTACACACTTGTTGAAACATCTTGTAATAAAAATGCATAAAACAAAAGTAATTTTCTTGGGGTGTTATTGCTGCATTTTATAAGAAACAAATTTAATAATAACAGAGTACTAGAATTACTGTTAACCCAATAGGGGGCCCCTATTTTACAATAAGTAAGATAACAGAACTTTTTAAAAATGTTACTATCATTAACAATATTTAATCAAAATGCTTTATTTACAGACAAAAAATCTTTAAAAACTTTTTAAAGTACAATTGTTTCAGGGATACATTTGATCCCCCTTTGCCAGCAAAGATTGTGATTGCTAACAAAGGGAACCAAATGTATCCCTGCAACAATTGAACTTTTTAAAGTTTTTTATAAGCAAATAAATTTTTTTTTCAATTTTATAGTTATTCAACTTTGCACAGTAGATTTTTAGCTTATTACTAATACATCATTATTTAGATATAATCCAACAGTTTAGGGCTGTATTCTACTTTTTCGCAAAGTCGAACTCACCTCACCGTATTCACTTGCGTGTATTCTAACTAATGTGGTAGGTGAAATAGGGGGAGATTTTAAGTCAAAGTCAAATCAAAGTTTACTCCCAACAATATACAATGCAATGCATACAATAATACAAACAATTTAAGAAGGGAAACAATTTACAGGGGGGAAAACACAAAAGGCAAAAAAAATTGAATTGTTATCAGTGGCGGATCCAGAGACTTGGTTTGGGGGGGGTGATTTTACCTATATGCGCATTCGACATTACAATCAATTTTCACTTTTACATTCAATTCGTAAGAGGAAGACACATAAAATATATTTGGTGGAAAGTTTCACTTTCTACTGATTTAATTGTAAACCATTAAATGCAATTAATTCATTTTCCCTTTTTAAAATGGAACTTCAACTTAAATGTATAAAGTATACACTAATATATAACAAGACAGACCAAAATAAAGGAAAAATTAGTGAGACAGAAAAGAAACTAAAAGTAAAATTACCGCAAAGCCAAAGCCTGTTCGTTTCTGAGCACGACCATGTTCACTATTTCCGGAATCCATTTTTTGTGATAGTAAAACGCCAAGTTTTAATAAAACAGCAAATCAGTGTAAAAAAAACGAGACAAGTCAAACGTTGGAAAGAAAATCAACTAAATTTTTTACTAGTACAGCTTGGCATATGTACGACATGCTCCGCCCACAAGTTTTGACTATCCCACTGCCAACAAATAGCTGTTATCCCCTCCCAATATGGGATTGTCAATCGCTCTGAAAAGCTTTGATTAGCCCTTAAATAGATGTTGAGAAACAGTGAGATTAGAAAATATACAAACAAGCCGCCCGCTCTGGTTTTTGTGTGCAATTATACCAGTAATCAGCCTCGATATGAGGTCCAATTCACCCGGATACAGATTTCTTTAACACCGGCTGAAATTTCCGGTGACCAAAGAGTACCGAACCCCAGGAGAGGAAAAAGCCAGAAAAAGTGGTCATTAGCACGGACCCTCTGTCAACCCTTTTATCAGGGCTAGGGAAGGGAGCTCCTCTGAAAAGTGATCGATGCATTGAAGTTATCATTTAACGAGTTGCTACTATTGCCGAAAAGGGGCACTGCGAGAAACCGGAAGAAATACTCGCTCAGATGGTGACAGCGGCTTCTCAGTAGAGATTATTCACAAGTCAAGTTTATCGCTATGTTATCAGGGATGTGATTTTCGGCCGGAAATTCGGCGAGGTCACTTTGTTGGGGGGGGGGGGTGATCACCCCAATCACCCCCCCCGTGGATCCGCCACTGATTGTTATTATTGTGTTGAATTGTGTCTCCGTTTATTAGCTGATGTCACAACCCTGCGAAACAAATCTAATTGTTTGAAAAGGGATGTAAAGTAAAAATTAACAAAAATCAACAGATTTTAACTGAAAGCAAAAAGCTTGAAGGAAAAAAATAAAACGCAAACTATTAACTCACAAAATTGGAGCGGCAAGATTGAAAACGAAACAACCCCTCTCAGCCAATCAGACTACTTTGATCGAAATTCAGCGTACTCCTTGAGCCAAGTGGTGGCTAACTCGCTTGAAAGCGGAACGAAGAAGAAAAAATTCCAGCGTTTTCACCCGGGGAGTTCGCTAAAGTGGACGAGTAGAATACAGCCCTTAATATCCCTACATAATTCTTAACAAACAAACAACTTACTAGTTTCTTTTCCAACTGAAACTTCAGATACTGGATTCTCTGTCGTTTTTTTCTAGGGAATTGAGAAGTGCATCATCCATCCCATACATTAGACTGCTCTGTAGGGTTATCATAAGGAACAACTTTCCCTAAAAATTTAAAAAATTCTAGTATATTTTTCATTTAATTTTTAGATTTAGTACATTGAAAATTGTCAAAATTTTAAATAAACTTACAAATGACAGATTGAATATTTTCAGTCAATACTGTTATCTACATAAATAACTTCTAAAAAAAGAAAAATTTCATGAGTTTTAATGTGAGTATCAAGTGTATATATAATTCAAGTTCAACAGATGATATATCAACTGAGATTTAAGAATTTAGCTCCAAACCCAACGTTCTCTTTACTAAATTATGAGTTGTAAAAATTACATTTATTGTATTAAATTTCTCTTTGTAAAACTGCATTATTCTTTAACCAAATTAATGCAGCTTGCTAATTAGTAAAACAATATGTGATAACTGAAGCAATAGAGCTATTGCTGCTTATTTCTCATTACACTGCTGAAGTAAAATATATAAGAAAATCCTAAATTTCCCGTGACCAAAAAATTTCCAAGGATAACTTTTTTTAAAGTTTTTACCTGGGGGAGGTTTTTGGGACGGTCCTCCTTTTCAAGGATTTTGATTTTGTAGGCTTACTTTGGGAAGACATTTCTGGAAAGCAAAAAATGAAAATTAAAGAATTATGGAAACTGTGGCTACACTATATAAGCCTGTGAAGTAAGCCCCAAGTTTTCTGATGTATTGTAAAAAATAATTAAATATTAAAATAAAATACAATTTTTTAATCGGCCTTTGTGTTAAATTTCAGGTTAATTTGATGATTTTTTCCATTAGAAAAAAATAAAATAAAAATAATCTTGTCTTTGAACTATTGGAAAATTTTGACCAGCTTTTTGAATTCAGTGCTCTAAAATCCATTAGAAAATTTGCAATTTCTATAAAACCTCACACATGCAATGCATATCTTGAAAGTCCATGAAAATAATCTTGAAAAAAGTCCAAAAACTAGATGTATTTATGGAAAAAAATAAATGAAATAGAAGGTGAAGAAAATAGAGGGATGTAATGTTTAATTGGTATTTAATTTTAGGCTGAACAGTACCAAAATTAACCTAGTATTATAGTCTGTAGTAGTAAAATAGGCGGCTCACTATTAGTTGTTTCCCACTAGCCACAATGCTACGCCACTGAAAATTGGAAACAACCAACAATAAAAATTTGGAAAATATTAAGCGTACAAAATATTGTGGCGACTTTTAACGGGGCTTGATAAGGTACCAGTATATTACTTGAGATAAAATGTAATATATTGAAAGCTAAATTTTAACAAGATTTTCTTTAATCTATAAATATTACATACTACCTATAAACAACAATAACAATAGGATCATGTGAAAAAGATCAAATTTTTCAATTATCTTAAGAATAAGCCCAAGAAAATGAAATTTCCATGAACTAATTTCAACCTTCTTTAGACTATTTCATTGGATTCTCTGTCACTCCACAAACACAGTAGGCAGATAGTAAACTTGATTTAAATTTCATGTTTTTCTTTTTCCACCAAGGAAAGTCAGATTTATACTAGACTATTGGCAGGGTTTATATTTATTTTGCAATAGCGATGAGTCAGATCATGGTACGTATTAATAATTAATATAAATGAAATCTACAGTTTTTGTTAAAAATGGAATTTCCCACCAGGATTTGATCTGGAAAATTGGACAATCGAAGAAAGAAAAGCAATAATTAATGATGGGACTCGCAGTTTTACACAACCAGGGGTCATCCAAGTTTTTTTTTTGGGCCTCAATTTTTTTGAAAAATTGTGTGTGTAAAATTGAAGCGGTGAAAACTAACTAATAGCACACCAGTGCGCAAGTATTAAAAAATAGACTCGCAAACCAAGAAAATCGTGAAAAATTCAAATTTTTTGTGAGATTTCTAGCAAATAATCATTAAAATGCTAATTTGAGTTTTAACCGTTAATTTGAGTTAGAACCGTTTTTATGAAATGGAATTTTGTGAAGGGGTAGATTTAAGAGGGGGAATTTTGTGAAAAGCAGCAAAAGGGCTCGAATTTTCGGTTGGATGGACCCCTAAACAATAAAGTATTACATTAAGAATAATATAGAAGGAAAACTTTTACCTTTTACAGTTCCAACGCCTTCAATCTTCAATTCAAATGTTAGAGATGGACAAAAAAAAAAAACTTCAAGACCCCAACGGAAAGAAATGTTTTTGTTTGGAATTTGAGCTGTTTGTAAGGTGCGTAAGGTCGAGGAGACTGAGGAACCAGAAACCAAGGAAAGCCCAGTGAAGAAGGCTAACAGCCGTATCGACCATTGCAAGTTAAACCGAAAGTATGAGTAAAACCTCGCATCCTAGCGTTAACGTTATCGACCAGTCTTACTCCCGAGTAAAACCAAGGTAAAACCTACGTTGTGTGACCCCTCAACTTTGCCGAGTAAAAACCTGGTTTAAGTAAACAAAATGGCCGCCGGCAATATGTTAGTAGGGTTAGTAGAGAGAATTAAGGTTAAATGTGTGAAAATACAAACATTTTAAGCTTTATTTAGGTGATTCATTTCATTTGTAATCATGTGCATTTGATTTAGTTTTAAAAATAAAGACAATTAACTAGTAAAGAAACGTTCAAAGTAATACTGATTTGCGTTTTGAGTTCGTGTTCATATTCATAGATGGCACCCCGCAAATATTACTTTTGGTATTCTATTATAACATAATTTAGGAAGCACTTATTTTAGTCCACTGAAAATAGAGTTGAACCTCCAACAAATTGCAATAAAAGGTTTCTCAACGGTTTTCACTTACGGTTTCTTCAACGGTTTCAACGGACCCCAATAATAACATACTAAAAATCGGACAAAATCGGACCATGGGAAATTAAATTTTTTTTAAATTTTTAAAAAATGGCCGGAAAAAAATTTCGAAAAAAACCAATACACAAATACAGACATGTGATACATGTTTATAGGTTATTTTTGAGTGCTGAAACCAAATACAGTCTTTAAATTTTGAAAAAAAATTGAAATTTCAATTTTTTAAATTAATTTGAATAATTAGCTAGGGTGAACCGCCCAGTGAATGAACACTTAGCATTTGGGTTTGCGATTTTCCCACTTCAAAAATTTTTTTCAGGGCTTTTTCTCGGTCAATTTCTAAAAATAAGGTATGTTTCCATACTGGCTTTTTCTTGGCAATATGATCGAAGTATTTCCAGATCACAGAAATCAATAGTTATGAAGGAATCCTGATTTGAGTGAAAAAAGTGCGATAGACCCAGTGAATGAACAAAGTTTGCCCTAAGTATGAACAGTGTCTTCCAGTAAATGAACACTGAAAAATACTATGATTTTTTTTCAACTGATCAGCCTGCGTTACATAAAATAGAAAATGTTTTACTAAGAACTCTAAAATTTCTTCAATACACACACACACACACACACACACACACACACACACAAAAAAAAAAGGTACTTAGGATTAGGTGGGTGCAAATCTTGCCAGACATCGATTGCGACGTTATACTAATTGCATATGCCATCTTAATACAATTAAAAATCAATACCTCCTAGCACGGACGTAGCTATAGCTTTTACAAGAGGGGGGGATTTAAGAAACACTTCTTTCAGGGGTCGCAATGGGCAGTAAAAGTGTATCTAAAACAGGGTTTTCCAACTGGTGGGCCACATGCGGCCCGCGAAGCTCCCTGAAAACCCTAAAAAGTAGCTATATAGAAGACTTTTTAGCATACTAAACTTTAAACATTTTTGGAGGAGGACCCCCGAACCCTATTTACCCACTTTTTCATTAAGGGGTAACTTTGGTTGGTCGTTTTCTATGGAGAAAAATTTAAAGTTTGAGGTTTCGAAAGAGGGGTTGTATACCTTGAAATTCCCTCTGAGCGTAGCAAGGGGTTATAAAGCTTAGGTTAACCTTTATCACGAGGGGGGACAAAATGGAGTACCATAGGCGTAAGTTCAAACCATAAGATACCAAATGAGTACCAATATACCAAGATAAAGAATAAGTACCAAAGATAAAGGCAAAACCCATAAGACCTCAGGACCAAAAGAGCCATTACTAAACTGTTTTGAAGGGATTCTGGAACCCAAAATGTGAACTTAATCACAAATTTTTGTGGTTAATACATTCCCTCAAGCAAAAGGAGGTGTCTGGGTCCTCTACCAGAAAATTTTATCCAAAAAGTTGTATTTTTACTCATTTTTTGGTTATTTGGGACAGGAACCTTTTTGTTTGGCTGACATAAGGTTTAGGCTATGGGGGGGGTCTGGACCCTCTAACCCCCCCTTATATACGTCCATGCCTGTCGTTTGGGACCATGGGTTCCTATGCAATTCTGAACCCTTGTGATGTCTACCTCCCCTAGAAGTTTTCACATTCATAAAGATACACCCTGTATAAACCTAGACTTTTAAATCAAAAACATTCTATGGAAAGACAATACTGATCTTTATTATAACCTAGTCCTAGTTTAAGCCGTCAAATAAGCCTATAGGTCTTTTGGTTCACTAGATAAGCAGTTTCCCATAGTATGAAGGTTGTTCATTTACTGGTAAATCTTAGTTTAATTACTCTTTCCAGTATGTGAACACTTGTACTTTCTAATCAACATACCCCGTTCATTTACTGGAAGGACACAAATTTGATCATCGCGCATTTTTACATAGTTTAGCTTACATCATTATGAATCAAATAAAACTATAATCATGAGGTTTTACGAAATATGCATTTTTCCCAGTAAATGAACACCTGTTCATTCACTGGGAAATCTCAGTTTGCACTTCCAGTAAGTGAACACCCCCTTATCTATCGCAATTTCAAAAGTACAGCTTTCTGAATTATGCCATATCAAAGATTAAGTCTTTAACATTTGATAAAAAACAACAAAAATCATAATAAGCGCAATTATAAGTTAGAAAAATATGAATGAATCAAGTCAAATCTTAACTTACCGGAGACTTTTTCATGGGCCTGAAGCTCGAGTTTCAGTAAAAAAATTTACACAGACTGAAATCGGAATATATGGTTAAATCAACGATTGCCTGGCCTCTAGGAGGTCTCATTGCAACTACTGAATTTTAGTAATAGACTTTACAGAGTTCAAATAGCTTAATAATTGAGATTATACGACCATGTGTTCATTCACTGGGAGTGTTCATTCACTGGGCAACCCACCCTATATGAAAACGATAAAACACCCCTAAAAACCTAACTAAAAGGTCAAAAGAGATAAATCCAACGGTTTTCATTTAGATATGACCTAAGTATTAACATACTAAAATTTGAAAATTTTACGAGTGAAAAAAGTTAATTTGTTTTTAAAATTTCAATTTTTTTTTTCGAAAAATGCATTTTTTTTTCAAAATGGTGCCATAAACTTTTGAGGCTTTTGAAAAGGTCATTTTTCAGTGGATATTGTCCACAGATAGTTATATAATGGAAAACCGGTGGAATTTACTTTTAACTAATTAGTTAAGTAATTAGTTTCATAAATTGAAATTGGTGAAATGTAGGTCTAACTTCCAAACAAGTAAAAACAGGTGATACTTTGGCATACTTCTATCAAAAATTTTTGAAATAACAATTACATACTATTAAAAGCAAAAACTTTTCAAAAAAATTCAAAAATTTTAAAAATTTAAAATTTTAATAAATTTTAATATTACTATATAAACTTGGAACATGTTTATAGGTCAATTTTTAAATGTAATGCCGAAAAATGCAATGTTTTTACAATAAAAATTGAATTAGAGTTTAAAATTTAAAATTTCTGAAAAATTTTTTAATTATGTAAAACTAGTCCCTACACCTGTAACAAATTGCAATAAAAGCTTTTTCAACGGTTTTCACTTAAAAGTAGCCTAAATAACAACATACTAAAAATCGGACAAAATCGGACTATGGGAAATTTAATTTTTTAACTTTTTTTTATAAAAACAGCCATTATAAAGCAAAAAATTTAATTTTTTTCGTAAAGGTATATAATGCATGTTTATAGGTTAATTTTCTATCAGGATGCTGAAAAATTAAATATTTTTGCCATAAAAATTGAAAGATAGTTGAAAATTTTAAAATTTTTATTTTTTTTTATTGTGTTAAAAACTAGTCCCTACACGTGGAATAAATTGCAATAAAAGCTTTTTCAACGGTTTTCACTTAGGAATGGTCTAAATAACTACATATTTAAAATCGGAAAAAATCGGACTATTTTAAGAACTAAGAAATTTAGTTTTAAAATTTTAAAATCTTTGTTAAAAATTTAAAATGTTTAACTCTTTTTTAAATTTTATTGCAGAAATATGATGTTTTTCTGAATCATAATCGAAAAGTAACCTATAAACATGTATTACATGTCTTTTCGAAAAAAAAAATTATTTCATAATGCTTGTTTTTATAAAAAATTTAAAAAATTACATTTCTAACAGTCCGATTTTGTCCGATTTTTAGTATGTTGTTATTTAGGCTATTTCTAAGTGAAAACCATTGAAAAAGCTTTTATTGCAATTTATTCCACGTATAGGGGCTAGTTTTTAACATAATAAAAAAAAATTTAAAATTTTAAAATTTTCAACTATCTTTCAATTTTTATGGCAAAAATATTTAATTTTTCAGCATCCTGATAGAAAATTAACCTAAAAACATGCATTACATACCTTTACGAAAAAAAATTAAATTTTTTTCTTTATAATGGCTGTTTTTATAAAAAAAAATTAAAAAATTAAATTTACCACAGTCCGATTTTTAGTATGTTGTTATTTAGGCTACTTCTAAGTGAAAACCGTTGAAAAAGCTTTTATTGCAATTTGTTACAGGTGTAGGGACTAGTTTTACATAATTAAAAAAAATTTCAAAAATTTTAAACTCTAATTCAATTTTTATTGTAAAAACATTACATTTTTCGGCATCACATTTAAAAATTGACCTATAAACATGTGTTACAAGTTTATATAGTAATATTAAAATTTTAAATTTTTAAAATTTTTGAATTTTTTAAAAAATTGAATTTTTTTTTAAAGTTTTTGCTTTTAATAGTATTTAATTGTTATTTCAAAAATTTTTGATAGAAGTATGCCAAAGTATCACCTGTTTTTAATTGTTTGGAAGTTAGACCTACATTTCACCAATTTCAATTTATGAAATTAATTACTTAACTAATTAGTCGAAAGTAAATTCCACCGGTTTTCCATTATATAACTATCTGTGGACAATATCCACTGAAAAATGACCTTTTCAAAAGCCTCAAAAGTTTATGGCACCATTTTGCATTTTTGCATTTGGCATGCATTTTTCGCATGCCAAATGCATTTTTCGAAAAAAAAAAAAATTGAAATTTTAAAAACAAATTAACTTTTTTCACTCGTAAAATTTTCAAATTTTAGTATGTTAATACTTAGGTCATATCTAAATGAAAACCGTTGGATTTATCTCTTTTGACCTTTTAGTTAGGTTTTTAGGGGTGTTTTAATGTTTTCATGTAGCTAATTATTCAAATTAATTTAAAAAATTGAAATTTCAATTTTTTCTCAAAACTAAAGGCTGTATTCGGTTTCAGCACTCAAAAATAACCTATAAACATGTATCACATGTCTGTATTTGTGTATTGGTTTTTTTTCGGCCATTTTTTAAAAATTTAAAAAAAATTAAATTTCCCATGGTCCGATTTTTAGTATGTTATTATTGGGGTAATTCCTAAGTGAAAACTGTTGAGAAACCTTTTATTGCAATTTATTTGAGGTTCGGCCCTTTTTTTCGCGATTTTCAGTGGACTATTTCCCCAGTTTTAAAAACCTTTCTCTTAATTCAATAATCCATTTAAATTACTCCAAAAATTTCTTAATTTTGGAGAGGTGTTTCAGAATTTTTGAATTACGGTAAGTATTTTTAAAAAAAGATTGAAATTATGCTATAGAGAACGTGGGAAGCCGAGGTTCGATCGCGTGAGCTGCCGTGTGTCTCCGCTGTCCAATCAGAAGTGTTCTTACATAGTCCCGCCCTTCTTACTCTCGAGTAAGCTATACCGATGTTGGTCGATAAGCTCGGCATTTATTACGCGAGTCTTCTTTACTCTCGAGCTATCCTACTCTCGAGTTAGCTTCGATCTTACTCGAGATGGTCGATACGGCTGTAAGTTAGATGAGGAAAGCAAAGAGAAAGAAGTTGAGAAGGAGGAACCTGTTGTGGAAGCTTGTGCATGAATATCATGTTAATATTTTTGTACATTGACTTTTTTAAGTTAATCTCTTACTGTGTACAATTTTTGTGGTTGGTTTTATTTTCTAAGTGAAAGCACAAGTCCTGGGACCATGCACAGTGTAAAGGAATAGTAAATTTACCCGTATTCACATACTTTTCAGAATAACTTGGCCTACATTGGGATGATCTCGACTTGGAAGTTTTTCTGCTTTTGTATTGTTGCATTTATTTTTGTAATTTTTGAATTCTTAATTTTTTTTGAAACGATTCCCTTTTATGAGAATCAAAGAAACCAGCTCTCATTGCCGTTCATTTTGATCATGTGTCATCTTCCTTCATTTGATGAATAAAAGTTTTTCACATTGTTGATGACTTGTGTTTATGTACTAGGCTCATCTGTGCCAAAATTATAGATTTCGTATCAATCATGTTAGAAGTATATCACTTCTAAACATAAATGTTAAAGCTTTTTGAGTTGTGAATAATCACTTATCAGGGGTGCATCTAGAAAGAAATTGGGGCCGAAAACGGTCCCTTCACAAAATTCGGATCTGCAAAAACGGCCCCTTCACAAAATTCCGACCCTCAAAAACGGCCCCTTCACAAAATTCCGGTTCCCAAAAACGGACTTTTCACAAAATTCCTAAGACAGAAATTCTCACGTATCTTTTGTCTTTTCGTTTCGCGCATACCTATAACCATTATACGCATTTTGCGGAATCATTCCGCAGTTCGGCCCTAAATTCCGGAATTGCGAATAGAGCTAGAAAAACTACGGAAACTACGCTATTGTATTTTAAAGAAAATGTATTTAAAAATTTCCTCTCAATCCTCTGTTTTTGCTTCAATCCTTTCAATAAGTATATTTTTGGGGGAATCGGAATACTCAAATTCGCGGGGATGATTCATCAGCGAAAAGGCAATGCAAAGGTTTTTCTTTTCTTCGCTAAGATTTTGTTTACGTTAAGTTTCGTTTCGTAACTTATCGGAATCGCTTTTTCATTATTCTTTTTGTATTTTTATTTTCACCCTTCTGAACTATTCCGATCTTTTTCCTTTGCTTTTTCGCGTAAAATTTTTGTTTGCGGAACCGAAATCTAAGAAAAAGAAAATCCGATTGTTAACAGATCTGAATTATAGCGAAAGGTCACGGATCGTGCACGGATTCTTTGTGCACAAGCGACTTTATGGTGAACGTTGGTGGAAGGACTGCCGGACATTCCCGTCCGGCTGAACAAATAATTATATAATTGAAGAAATTTTTATTCAAATTTTTGCGTTTTCTGGACTTTTCTAAATTTTATAAAGATCGGAACACTTCGTAGCGCGTAGAACCGGAGCCGCGGTAGAACGCGGGGTGTAGACAGGCCACGTATACCACGCCGACTTGCATATCAAGCTATATGCATTCGCTATAGTGTAATTTTATAAAGGAAAAAATTATATATTTACAGAAATAGGACCTTATTTTAGAAATAGGACATTATTTTCACAAAATTCAATTCCGTTTTTCACAAAATTCCCAAAACAGGCCCCTGGGAAAAAAACCTGGATGCACCCCTGAGTCCCAACCACTCATTGTTACGGAAGTGCCTTGTGTGCTCACCCCAGAACTTGAGGGTTAAGAGTGATGTCCCATTTGGAGTGTATAATTTATAAATGAAAGTGACAGGGTGAGTAATTATTGATTAAAATTGGTGTTACGGAGGTTTCATATATTTACAGCTCTAATGTATGGCTCCAGATCAGTAGTTATGTGTCAGAATAACATTTGTTAGTTCATATAGCTAGTTTTGAGCTTTGAAGCAAGTTATATATGAGGTAAGTTGGCCCAGCTGAGAAGGGCAGTAAATTTTAAATTAAATTGGTATTATAGAGAAGACTGCTGCAAAAAAAAATGTTCATTCCACTTGAATTTTTTTTTGGATTTGCAAACCCAAATTTTTAATTCAAAACTGCTAACGTGTAGTATTTAGGAAGATGTTTTATCATAGGACCACCTTTCTTGACAAGTGACATTTAGGATAATTATTTCTTGACTTAAACTATCCTTAAATCATAATCATTCATTTTCATCATTTTTTTTGTCATAAAATAATCGCAAACTAAGAAATTGCATGAAAGTATACTAACAACAGATTGAGACTGTTTCAGATGCAAGTGATATAAATTTGACAGCCGACAGAACTGAGTTCAATCTAAAACCATGAAAATACTTCAACAATTCGCAATCTTTCTTACCTTATTGGATTTTGACTAATAACACAAATACACGTAACACCAATAAACTCATAACCTGCTTTTTTGTCAGCAAACAGCAAATCAGCGCAGCTTGTTCTCGTTTAGTTTCTTCTCAAAACAAAACAAAAAGAAATCCGTAACTGTATCTCATGTGAAAAAAATATTAAAATAATTATGAATGGTATTTCCTTTTAAATAATTTCATAAACCTGTAGGCTATACTTTTATGATCCTCAATTAATGATGAAATTTTTATTGAAGTTGAACTAATGAATAACTTTTAAAAAACAAAACAAACTAGCAGTCCATTAAGAACTGAAATGCGATAAATAAACCAGATAAGAATGAGCGCCAACCAACTTTGCCAAAATGGCGATAACTGATGAAATATAGAGGCAAACGTAAATGCATATTTACAGATCCCACTCAGCGAGATGTAAATCAGAGCTGTGATTGGTTTTGCGATTGCCTGCCTGTTGCTCGGCGAACATTATGATTCGTCTTTGAAATTGTTACACAGTAGCGTACATAAATATGCATAATGTATAATATTCATTATTCACGCCAAATACGCAAGTCTGAACTTGCGCCCAGTAAAATCCAAACAACATTCTAAACATAAACTTTACTGCTCATGCTCAACAAAACTCGGACAATTTTGACAAAGAAAAGACAAGATGAGCGCACAAATCACAAAACCTCTGAAAAGTAATGCAAAGGAAATGGCTAATGTTGTGAGAAAAACTAAGGAATTCTATTTAAACGTGAAAGGTAGTTTTGATTACAATTTTAATCTTTATCCTGGTTCATCCAAACTCAATCTGTGTTCAAGTAATACTAAACAGCTCTAGTTATATAAAACAAAGTTAACTAGAACAGATTTTAGTCTTGTTTTTGCGACTTTTCTCTCTTTTTTTCTGCATTTTTTTTGTACAATTCACGAGTTGCCAATTTTCTGTTTAAATGGCAAAACTAAACTTTGCCAAAAAATCACCTAGACATGAATTGTTTGGATTTATTCTGGTTTCAATTAATAGTTGGGTTCCATTCCGGTAGTTGGCCTGTTATTTATTAGCTTCTAATATTTTTACTATAATGTATTAAAAAGTGTGTTTATTATGTTTCAGAAAATGAAGACGTCTATTGTAATGATGAGAATCTAGACTTTCATAAGGAGTTGGAGGAAACTGAAAAACTGTATTCAACTCTTGTGTTAAGTAAGTAATTTGAAAGACTGACATTATTGTCATTCCTTGCCTTATTCCTTTTTCTAGCAATGAAGCAATCTCAGAAATGGATCACTAAGGCTTTTGACCAGAAACTGGTCTGAACAGAATTACAGAAATTATTTCTGGAATGAGGAATTAAGTTACAAACAAGAATTTTTGGAACAGCTTTAGAAAAGGTCCACTTGCCGCCATGTTTAACCACAGCTTCGACTACAACATGATTAAGTGTTGTCAGTATAGAGATCTAATCGTACTATTAATCTCTAACAATATTACAGAATAGTAATTACTATTATTTTAGGATCTAATATTAATAATTAGATCTCAGTGGTTGTCATTCATAAATTGGGCTGTGGTTAAACATGGCAGAAAGCGGACCTTTTCTTACGCTGTACCGAATTTTTGGTTCTTATGTGTTATCCCGTCGACAGTGACGCTTAATCCGAAAACTTTATCAAATCCCATTGACTTTACTATAACTGTCGCTGAATGGTCGACAAGATAATACGTAAGTACCAAACTTTTTTATTGCGAGATCATTTAATTGATGGTTCTTATCCAGATAATGTGTGCATAAATTAAGGACAAAAATATTTTTTCAATAGTAGAATTTTTCTTCATGCAGGAATGTCATACCATAAGTGGGGATATAGGTAGTGTTCGGCACTAGTTAACTAGAGCTAGTTGCAACTAGTAGTTAACTACCGATCAACTAGTAGTTAACTAGTAGTTTAACTACTTTTGGTTTAAACTAGTTCAACTAGTAGTTGAACTACTTTTTTTAATAACTACTAGTTGAAACTACTTTCAAATTTTCAACTACTTTAAAAAAAAATTGTTTAAAATTTCAAAAATATTTAAAATTTTTATCAAAATATACAAAAATTACACTGCTATTTATAACTACATCAGTGTCATGGTAGAGTACTCAAATACCATAACCAGAAATAAAGCGCCGTTTTGAGCGAAGCATAAAGTTTTTTGTGATATAGATAAGAAAGATGTATTAGAATTTGGGCAAAAAATAGGTTATGAAATTAAATAGACTAGTTAACTAGTAGTTAACTACTTTGGGAATTAGTTAACTACTAGTTGCAACTAGTTCCAGGAAAAAATAGTTAACTACTAGTTGCAACTAGATTTTCCCAGACTAGTTAGTAGTTGGTAGTTAACTACTTTTTGACCACTAGTTGCCGAACACTAGATATAGGACACATCAAATTTACCCTAACAATAGTATAAGGGTGGTTAAAGGAATTACTACTCATGGCCAAAGGAAAAGGGGGGACAGCTTCTGAGAATCAAGATTCAGATCACCCAAAGGCAGAAGTCTGAATTTAGCTCCAGTGCCGCAAAACTTATTCTACGAACAGGGCAAGATGGCCCAATCCAGCCGCTCCTAACAATGGAAAACAGACGATGGGGTTTAGATCGGAGTTTTCCTTCTCCTAGGTATATCTATTGGTCTGACTCCTACCCAATGAAGATCTGTCCGGCTTGGGAGACCCTACCAGTAGCTAAGCTACTGCCGGCATAGCTCTCTGGGTTGTTTGAGCACTCAAGCCCACCTACCACGACAAGATTACTAAGATATCATTGGGGGGTGTCTTAATCTTCTAGAATGCATGGGACTTGTGGAGGAATTACTGACTATTCCTCTTTTGGGTGTATGACTTTTTAAAGATTAACAAAAATATTCTCTTAATTTAGAAGTATTTTCAAACTTTTTTTTATGTAGGGAATGTTTGACTTCATTCATATTCTTTTATTCCATTATTTTATTTGTCTTATTCTTCGTATTTCTCCCTTTTGTGGTGTTAACTAAGAATAAATTATAATTTAAATGTCAATTTTAAGGGTTTTTTTTAGATTTTTCTTCAGAAAAATTTCGTAAGATGCAAGAAAGGAGTCCATCAACTTTTTTTTAACCGTTAAATTTTTTTAATGTACTTATATTTGTTTTGGTGATTGCTCTGTTTTCTAAATAGGGTTCCGTATTTCCTGTAACCAATTTGGTGGTTATACAATGAAAATTCCAATACTTATACAGGGTTTTTTTCGATTTTCTCAAAACATGGTTTATGGACTTATTCCCTTCTTGCAGTTGACCGACCATTCAATTGTACTTATGAGTAACTCATAAAAAGAGAAGTTTCAGTTCATAAGAAATTTAAAACAGAACAGTTTTTTATGGATTGTTTATAATGATCAATTCCTCGCATATAGTAAATTAGAAATCAATTGTTTAAAGAAATTATTTCTGGACCGTAAATACTCCTTTAAAGGAACTTAATAAATAAATGTCTTGATATCTCACTAAAAATATACAAAACACAGAATTTAATCACATAGAACAAAGTTACATCTAAACACTATCTAATTGACTTTGAAAATTTCTATATTAACATTTTGAATTGGCTGGTCAGTAATTTCGAGTCTAAAGTTTAAATCAGTTTTTAAACCATTCCAAAAAATATAATTTATACAGCTACTAACCAAAAGAAAAAAATAAGATTTCTGTAATAATTTTAAGGGTTAGTGTTAAAAAATAAATTATATTTTCAACTCATATACCCATTTTTATTGACAAATCCTCAAAAAAAGTAGAGTTAATTCATGAAATTAGGCTCGAACACACTTTAACTTAGAGAAGCTTATCACAGCTTAATTCATATTTAATTTAATTTTACTCTGATTTATTTTTTGTTTATTTATTTTTTTCTGAACAATTGTTTTTATTTGAACTACAAATAAATGAAAAAAAAATACAAGTATCATAGTCACCTTGGAGTCCATGTAGGTGACCGTAAGTATGAATAACAAAAATTATTTAAAGTAGGGAGATCGGGGTACAATGGACCACGGGGCACAGTGGACCACCCCCTGTTTTTTATATTTATTTTATGTATATGTGTTTCAAATTTTGTCATTTAGATGGCCACCCTAAAGCAGTTAGAATAAACCAGAATTCATGTTCTTATTTGACTAATTAGTCATTTTATTCCTGATAGTCTATTTAAGGTATGCAAAAGTAACTTTTTCCCTTCAAAGTTAACTGCGTTTTTTTACTGAAAATTTTGGATTTGAAAAATTTTGCTGAGCTCCAATCATAAGATAAGATACTAAACTATTATATTCAATTTAAATTAAAAGGATACATTTACATTTTATATATTTTTAAGAATTATAAATCTCTAAGCGGGGTACAATGGACCACATAGGTGCGGGGTACAATGGACCACTTAGTTATGCATTCATTTTTAAGTGAACAAAATTAGTGGTATTAAGAGTTTACTTTTTTACTTGCATAATAACTAATTTATTCATTCTATAACATTTTCCTTTGTTTTTACACTTAATTTTATTTAAATGTAAGGGCTTCAGAAGGTAAGGTGCTGAACTGTTTTTCTTTACTAAACTGAGTCGTCATAAATTTAATCCCATTTCATATTTAAAAAATAAATATAATCACAAAGTGAATATTTGTTAGACAATATGGTTGGCAATTAATTCTGCTACTATTTTTATTTATTTACTAACTATTACTATATTTGAATAATGACATTTTTACTGTCCTTATTGATTGTTTATTATTGATTGGTTGTTTAAACCTAACCAAAATGTTTTTGCTTTCCCTGAGAATGTTGATGAATATCATGTTAATGTTGAAGATATCATTATGCGTCTACCAGACCCAAAATAGAACAGTAGGCTATCAGTCACAAAAATCCTTCGGATTTTCATTTGCTGGGTTAACCATCCGTTAAAATTAGGATAATATGATTAAATAAATTATGTAACCAGAATAAATTAAATAATCAGAATAAACCAGATTATCATTTACTATATGTTTTGCATTATTAAAAAATGTATTTACTTAATTTATTGCAAAAAAAAGTCCTAGTGGTCCATTGTGCCCCGTCCTGTGGTCCAATGTACCCCGGTACCGGGGTACAATGGACCACTTTGTCACTTTCCATTTAAAAATTTTTATAAAAAAAGTAAGCATTACTTTTACTTTTCAGTGGATGTTTTATAAACTTGAATATATGGTTAATATGTATGCATGTTATCTAATTGAAAAAATAATTATTTTGCCCCTAAAGAGTCAAAAGTGGTCCACCCTGCCCCGGTCTCCACAAGAAGAAAAGAAAAAAAATATAGTACAAAAAATAAAAGATACAGGAAATACAAACATAAGATGACAGTGGCAAACAGGGCGCCAATCAATATTTTGCCATAATGAATTAGAGTGCTTAAAAATAATTCTAACTCATACACTAAACAGTACAAAAGAAATTATCAATATTGTCAATAGCAAACAGACATTCCATTAATTGTTTTTTGAATATACTATGTGTGGAAGGTCTATTGTGAATATATATCGGTAACTTATTAAAACACTTAGGGGCTATATAACAAAATTTTTTACAGAATATGGACTTATTTAGTTTAGGTACAAAGTATAATATGTTAGGCCTTAGTAAATTTTTGATGTTACGTTTTTGACAAATGTTGGGGTTTAGATAGAGATGGAGGCAAATTTTAAAATAAAACAGATGGCTAACTGGAAGAATATTCAAGGATTTTAAATAGTTGGGTTGACCGGGGTAATTCCCGGACACCAAGTTTCTGGGGTAATTACCGGACACTGGCCTTTTCATATTTAAAAAAGCTTCTCAGCTAAATGAAAAAATTCATGGCAGTACCCTTAACTATCATCTTTAAGGTCCATAACTCAATTCATAATTATCTGGATATTTACTTAGTGAAAAAAAATATTTTTCAAACTGCTAGTTAAATATCTGTAAAATAACATTGGTCTGAGTTTTGGCACTTTTTACAAAGATTGTTCTCATAGCTATACTTTAATCCTTTTTTCTAAAATTTCTTTTCTAGTAATTATTAAACTGTTTGAACTACATAAAAAATGGCATTAATTTTTTTTAACTATTTTAAACAATAAACTGGGGGGTGTCCAAAATTGCCTCTTGTCCCCGGGGTAATTCTCGAACACCGGGGTAATTTCCGGACACTACACTTTTTATGCCTTATGTATTATTAATTTGTTTTTAATTGCCTAAGGGTATTAGCAGAAATCATTTTTATTCTATAAATTTAATTAGAAAAATTTCAGAATAATATTCTGATAATAATGTTCAACATTTGAAATCAAATAATTGCATTTTAGGGTCGACCGGGGTAATTACCGGACAAAAATCAATAACACCCTAATATTTCAAAAACTATCAAAGCTAGAGTAATAATTTTTGGTATGGAATAAGTACACTATACAACAGTTCTACACAATTTTTTGTTAAATTGTCTCTTGCATAGAATTTAAGTAAATAAAATTTATTGGTGTCCTTGTAACTTGATAAACTTGTCCAACTACAATATTTGTTAATTTTACTTTGTATCACTTTCCCTTTGTAATATTTATATTTTAAAATAAAACTTATTAATTTTACAAAAGGGTACTCTCTTTTAAGTAGGAAAAGATATTTTTAAATAAATTTTGTTAATAAAAATACTTTTACAAATATTTCAATGATATCGAGTTTGAAAGGGTGGTAAGTGAGATATCTATCTTTAAAATAAGTTAAGAGTGCATATAAATTATGATTAATGAGGTAGTTCCATATTTTTTAAACTTTTGATTTTGTGGTTTATTATTACAGCATATGTTGTGTCAAATTGAAATCTACAATCGAAATTTATCTAAAAAATTTATTTACTTAGATATTAAGGAAATAAAAGTCGTCAACAAATGATGCAATCGCCCGAGTTGTGAAATGGTTGTGAAGCCATCGGGGCCGAGTGACGTCACGAACCAAAAATCACTAGTAAAATAAAAACGTAAAATCAATTATAAATCAAAACAAATAGTTGAATATTCGAATTCTTCCAACAGTAAATAATTTACATTTAACTACATTAAATTCTTTAATTTATTATAAAATTAAACTGATGAGAATCAAGCATTATTTCTTTTGGTATGTATTTTTACATTTTTTGCCGCTGGCATCACGTTTTTGTTTATTGTTGTATCAATTTTGTTAAATTAAAAGACATTTTTGATGCTTTATGCTTATTTCAGATTTCTACTTATTAAACTGTGATTTGAATAGAGATAGCCATTAAAAATTAACATCAAGGCGTTTGTTTTCATATCGTAACATTAATGTTAATAAAAAAACACGAATACTCCTTATTCAGTGTTGACAATTCAAAAAATCTAAATCATGGCGTCGTTTTGCAAATGACGTCTGCAAGTCGTAGTAGACCGAGTTTGGGCCGAGTGACGTCACGAACCTGAAGCGCCGTTTTTCGCGCGCTTTTCAGAACGCGAACTTTGAGTTGCAATAAAAAAATAAATAATTATCAGAATGAAAAAATATCTCGGTTTTAGGGGTTTATTGAAAAGCTGAATAGAATAAAAAAATAAAAATAAAATGTGGAACTAGTCCATTAGTCAAACATGATTAAAATGCTGCATACCATAGTTTAATATGACAATTATAACACTATATTTTAGTTAATATACAAATTTGCACTACATTAGCAACTGTCCGGGAATTACCCCGTCTCCGGGGTAATTCCCGGACACCAATAAATTTTATTTACTTAAATTCTATGCAAGAGACAATTTAACAAAAAATTGTGTAGAACTGTTGTATAGTGTACTTATTCCATACCAAAAATTATTACTCTAGCTTTGATAGTTTTTGAAATATTAGGATGTTATTGATTTTTGTCCGGTAATTACCCCGGTCGACCCTTTATATTATTTGTGTGTAAGTGTGCTTCATTTTTTAAGAACCTCAGAAATCTTTTTTGTAGCCTTTCAATTCTTTTTAAGTTGATCATGTAATCCCCTCCCCATACCACTAAACCGTAATTAAGTTGCGAATGAACCCAAGAATAATACAAATTGATTAGTAATTTATTGTTTAACTTATGTTTTAGATAATAAATTTACACAGTAGGTACCTTAGTTTGTCTGATATATATTTTGTATGGGATTTCCATTTTAAATTTGAGTCTATGTGAAGTCTGAGGTATTTTATTGTGGATACATTTTCCAAGGGTTTACTGGCTCAATTGTCATGAGTATTGCAGTATTTTTCGAATAATATTTCTTATTATTATTTGGACTTATTTCTAGTATTTGTCTATTCTGAAATGACTTAGTACTTTACATGTTTATTTATAAGCTATATTTCCATAATACTGTAACTATGGTTAAGTTTCTTTTCAATTTTAATATAAACACGTGGTTACCAAGTCCTTACACACGTGGTTAAAAATCGTTGGACGATGTTACTGCAAGAAATGAGATGTTAATCAGGCGTGACCCCCTTTTCAACCGTCGATGTCAAAGACTATTCAGTAGTGCTACAGATATACAACCGAATCCAATTAGAAGGACCAAAACTTTTTCCCACGAGGGTCATAAGGGGTCGCGTAGAAAATAACATTGGAATAGTTCAGACTTCATTATCTCGCCAAATAGGGCAATCATTTTGTGAGTCTTGCAACCCGTTTCTCAAAGGAGAGAGGAGGGTGTACTAAACACCAGGGGTCACCGGGGAGGCGGACTGCATCTGTCAAGATACCCATCAATCACGGTGGCGAGATGTCGGGTGAACCAACTCAGCTACTGATAAGAAAGGAATGCACAGGTGGGTAGTTTTCCGTAAAAACGAATGCAACGAGAGCATGGGGTTATAAAATGACCCCGCTAGCCCAACGGGTTAAAATCCTCCCAAATATAACACGTAAATTGAAATAGGTTCCTTATTAAAATTATTCGTTAACAGTAACACTAAAAAATTATATATATAATTAAGCTCGCACACTTTTTCCTCTTTTTTCATCTTTGGGCAAACTCATCCCTGAAAACACTACTTTTGAGTTCCAAATTTCAAACTTTTTTTGGGGGAGAAACTTCCAGACTCCCCTCCATTTTGCCGTCTATTATACTACCTTTTTTTTTCTCTTGAAAATTCTGCCGCTTACTTGAAGCGGAACCTTTGGGTGTTTCCCAAAGAGTTTGAAGATTGTTTAAAAGGGCAAATTTCAAAAAAATTTTGAGGGAGTACCTCCAGACCCCTTGAAATTTTGATGTATATTTGTTTTACCTGGAATTTCTCAGATTTGCGAGAAACTGTTCTCTTCGGATGTAACCCAAAGAGTCTCAAGGTGAGCTAAAACACTACTTTTATAGGCAAATTCTCAAAATTTTTCTGGGGGTGACCCCTAGACATAGGTGCCAACTTTTATAAAATATTGGGAGGGGGCCTGTACTAGACAATAAAGAACATAATAAAATTAAAAGAAATACAACCACAACCATGAAGTTTACGTGCCACAGTTTAAAACAACCTAATTTTGTATCAGATCTATAAATTCAATTCCAACATATCCCTTTAAATATCGCCAAGGTTTAATATTTTGAGGTGCACTTAATGTAAAAGTTTTGTGTAGCAATGTGAGCCCAAAATAAGAAGGAAGGTCTAGGGGATCTCCCCCACAAAAATTTTAGAAATTTGTCTGTTAAAAGTAGCATTTAAGCTCATTTTGAGATATCTTGGGTTACAAATGAAGAGGTAAGACACCAAATTTCTATGAAAAAAACTAGTTAATAAATATACATAAAAATTTTGGGGGTCCTCCCCAAGAAAATTTTTAAAATTTGACTGTTAAAAGAAATTTTTAACTCATTCTGAGACCTGTATTGAGACCTCAGGATTGGATTCCAAGCTAGAAAATATCCAAACTTCACAAAGTTTTTTTTTTTTTTCATTTCTTAGGAGTCATTGTGAAACTATTGGAGTTTTTAATAAAATATATTGGGGTCCTTAGCGCCCCTTCTGCCAACATTGGGGGACTAAAGCCCCCTCAAACCCTATGGAGTTGGCGCCTATGCCCCCAGACCCCCATTTTCACTTGTAGCTCACATTATTAAGTGTTTTCATTACGTGCAATATAAAATAGCACTTATTAGCTATCTAAAACTTAACGCAAAAATAAACTCTTATAACAAGTCCCCCACCCCGAAACAAAAGTCTGGTCTCGGCCTAGTGTGGAAGTATTGTATTCTCTACTCTGTAAATTTTTAATGATAATAATTTAGAGCAAAATTTCTGTAATATCAAGTTGCTAATAGTCAAACAGTGTAAAAAATTAAAGAAATTTAATAAATACATCTTTGTGTATTTAAGCTTAAAAACATTTCATCCATGCTGTTATTTCTTGTAGCAGTAGGTTTTATATGTAATAATCTGTTTTTTATACCTTGAAAAATAATATTCGGAAAAAGGGCTCCGCCGACGAATTGTCTCTTGAAAAGTGCTCTGCGACTTAAAAAGTTTGGGAACCCCTGCACTAGACCATAGGGAATAAGCAACAACAACAGGTTAAAGGGGGCCTATCATTGGTAATGGAGTTCTGTGGAAACTTGAGCATGTGAAACTAAACTAAACTCATTGGTGCAACAGCCCTAGTGGGCCAAGGCATACGACGCCCAAAATTTGAAAAAACACCTCACGTAATTCACGTTTTTTCATACTCAGAATCATCTTTCTACTCCTCTCCCTGTTAAAAAGAAATATTTATTGCCAGAAAGGGAAGGTTTAATTATATAAATGATTTTTACCTTTCCTTATTCTTAAATACGACATCTACTAAAATATTGGGAATCAAAGAAACCGTGCAGTTGGGGTGGGATAAGATTTAAGTGAATAGCCTTGTGTTAAGAACTTTAGATTACACAGATTTAATCTGCTGCGGGTGGTCTGTAAACTGGCTAGGCTATGTTATTTCAAATAAATACTTACTGTAAAATAGCTATGTATAATTCAAATAAATTCTGTAAACTAGCTGTGTTAATTCAATGTAAAACCAATAATGTTTATTTTTGTCTAATTAGTTTTTTCTGTGATTACTAGATAAACCTACTGCAGATGGATATTTACTTGACTCGGATTTGTTGCTTCTGCAAACAAAAATTGTGCGGCAGAACACCAAAGCATACAAGATCTATACACGGACCTTTAATCCAATGACGTTCTCAATACATACTGTAAGTCCACCTCTCCTATATATTTGGAATTTTTTATGCTTAAAATTTGAAATCAAAATTTTAAAAAATCCCTAAACTCCAATGAAGTTGGTTTCTGTGGGATGCCAACCTGTGGCCTATCTAACCCCCCTCCCTGTAGCCTATCTAACCCCCCCTCCCTGTATGAAAAAAAAATACAAACTCCACTACTTGTTGATATTTGAATGCAAGCTGATGCAGAATGTGGCTTGTCGCCGCCAGGTGTTCTACACAAGACGAAGTACTCCAATCTTTTGATAAAATCTAGAAAAGTCCTGAAAACGCAAATATTTGGATAAAAATTCTTGACGGAAAATTGTCTGGCATCTTTCCCAACCATCATCATGCACCATGAAGACTCGTCGTGCCCACAGAACAAGATGTATATATCTTTTTTTTCACCATTGGATATTCTTTTTTCTTGGATTTCTATTCTGCAAATAAAAATTTTTCGCAAAAAACGGAGAAGAAAGCACATGAAAAAGATTGGACAATTTTAGAAGAGTTCAAAGTGAGCAAATAAAAGTAGGGGAGAGTTGGGATGAATGGGACAACTCAATTTTTCATATCTTAACTTCACTGTAAAGTTTTGATATTTCACCCAGAGGATAGCAGTACATAGCCTATTCAACAAATTGTGTTTATTAACATGAACTTCCATTCTTGTATAAATTGGACTACTAAATGTGTTTTCCCATACCATAAGTAACTTTTTTTTGGTTTACTTCTATAAGAAGTTAATTAAAAATAATTAACTAAAGCTAAATAGTTCACTGTGTGTTAAAAATGTACTTATATTAGTGAAGTTTACAATTTGAATGAAGAAAATTCATGATTATTTTTTTTAGCCTAATTTTAGTTTTTTAAAAATAAGTGGGTATGGGGATGAATGGAACAGTATCATGTCCCATTAGGGTGGTCCTAAGCATAATGGTAAAATTTTTTTTTCGGAATTTCTTAAGTCGCACCCCTTAACTTTTTTCCTTATGGGGTTGTAAATAACTGGTAAAAATTTTATCCGAATCAGTGAATATTAACATGTGCCGCAAAAGGGGTAAAAATCTGAAGAAACAGCAAAATTATCAAAACTTTGAAAATTCACAAAATTTATTTAAAAAATTTTTGACAGAGAATGCTTCAAACATGAAGAATAAGGGCCTCTTTAGTCTGAAAATTTTTTAAAGGTATTGTTTTTGCTGATCATTATGCGTTAAAATGTTGTTATATTCTTCAATGAGCTTGATTCCCCTCTCTGCAGCATCATTACTGACGACTTTATAAACCCTTCCTGAATCTTCATACGAATTCAACGTTAAAGGAAACCAAAAAAATAAATTTTTTAAAAATAACTTAAACCTTTGAAAAAAGTTTGAGGCTTGTTTTGACACAAAATCGGCTAGATTTTTCTTTGAGAGTTCTACCCAGTTCTTCAAAACTAAAACTAATTTGTAACCGCTTTGATACATTGGTGGATTCTTTCTCTTTAACTCTTTGGCCATCAAAGCTCTTTGCTGTGTGGGGACAGTCTCATCGAAAAAGACTAAGGTAACTGTCTCCTCGGTAAGATACCATCCATGACTAATCATTTTCTTTGTTATTGCTATAGATATATTTTTATTTATTTCTCTGTAGAAAAACAGGTCCCTCAAGAATTTCAAATCTTGAAAGGAGGTCTATTTTGAGCCAATTTGCGCATGAAACTAAGCCCTATAATGTATAACTAAACAATAAATATATACTCATATCTTTTAATCCTTGTAGTTTTTGATTATCCAAATTAAACTAAACTCCTCGGCGCAACAGCCCTAGTGGGCCAAGGCCTACGATGCCCATCTTCGTTCTCCTGACCGTGGGCCCTGGGGTGCAAGGCATATGTCCCGGTTAGGTGGTTAGGACCCTCAGTGTTTAGTTCCCAAGCACGCTTGGTCCTCAATTTATCGACCCACTCAAGGGATGAAAGGTTGAGTCGACCTTGCCCAGCCCGGGACCCGGGAATCGAACCCCGGACCTGTGGCACTGAAGAGCTATGCGCTACCACTGCGCCACCGGGCTCCAAATTAAACTAATTTCTAAAATTAAACATCTTTAAGCAATAAATTGCTTTAGACATCCACTTCGCATGATGGAAAGCACTAGGGTGTCTAAATTTAATCATTTTTACCAGGGGCGTCATTTCAGTTTTTGGTTGGGGGGGGCAAGGATTTTTTTTTAAGTGGGGCTGAGCCACGCCGTAACCAGATTTGTTTTTTTTTGGGGGGGTGACTCAACATCATAAGTTCTAAGTAAAAATGGGAAGTCTGGGGTCACCCCCAGAAAAATTTTTAAACTCTGCTTCATTTTTACAACATTTAAGTTACATCCGAAGAGAACAGCCCCTTGTAAACCACATAATTTCTAGAGAAAAAAGTTACAAATAAACGTCAAAGTTTCAAGGGGAGCCGGAGGTCCTCCCTCAGAATTGTTTTTGAAAATTTCCCTTTAAACTAGGGTTTTATCTCCCATGCAACCTCGTTGGGGAGCCGCCAGAGGGAACTGCTTGTTGTGAGTGGCAGAATTTTCAAGGAAAATATACTGTATAACATAATATATATTTAAAAATTTTAAAGGGGGTCTGGGGGTCCCCCAGAAAATTTTTTGAAATTTGCCTCTTTAAAGTAGTGTTTCAGCTCATTTTGAGGTCCTTTGGGTTACATTCAAAAAGAACAGTTCCTTGTAAAGCATAGAATTTTCTAGGGGAAAAAAAGTAATAAATAAACGTAAAATTTTCAAGGGGGGGGCGGAGATCCTCCCCCAGTAAAAATTTTTGAAAATTCCCCTTTAAACCAGACTCCTAGGGGCTTCAAACTCTTTGGTACCCAAAGGGAACTGCTTCTTGTAAGCCGCAGAATTTTCAAGGGAGACAAATTGTATAACAGACATCAAAGGTCAGGAGGGGGATTGGGGATTCTCCCCCAGAAAATTTTGAACTTAGACCCTCAAAAGTAGTGCTTTAACTGCTTTTGGGATGTTTTGAGTTAAATCTGTTGCTCCTTGTGGAAGTTACAAAATTTTCCAGGGACTCTCAGCAATTTTTCACTTAAGAGTGGAAACCTTGGGGGGGGCAATTGCCCCCCCCCCTGCCCCCCCTTAATGACGCCCATGATTTTTACTTCTTGATCATATAAAAATGCTATTGTCAACTGTCGTAACTCTCGGTAGTTATCTCTCAGTTGGTATTCTTCAAGTTTTTTTTTTAGCAAATTTAAGAATTTCTTCTTTGTCTCTTCCAATGGTGTTTTTACAACTTCATCTTTAATGCCAGATGAGTACTTTCATTTATCGATAACATCCCAAGATTTTTGAAAAAGTTTAAATAAAGTACATCAGGTCCAGGGAATACAATAACACAAGCTTCAAAAGCAGATTTTAACACTAATTCTTAAATATGATGTCTGCAAGGAAGATACAACAAATATTTCTTCAATTTTCGTTCCAGCAGAGCACATGCACCGTTCTTAATTCCCGTACTGGATGCTCTGGTGTCACAGCACAAGGCTTTGATTGTGTCCAATATGTCATAATCAACGAGTAAACCATAAATAGCTGCTGCAATGTCTTCTCACAACCCCCATTGGAAGATCCTCCACTTTACCTTAAATCCTCCATTGGAATCCCTTAAATAATTATTTGCACTTTATGTTTACATTTTCTTACCCTTAATAACCATAGAGTAGGAAGCATTCAAGTTTATTATGAAATCCATGAAGATTCCGCCTTTAATTCTCTTTTTTTTAAAACGCCCGAGCACCGTCCGTAAGGTCTACTGTCATGCGGGAGAAAAAGCGAGGAGAGCCGGCTTTCCTCTTTGAGTGTTACGGAGTTTTGGACCTCTATCGTAGTATAACTTCAATCGCGATGCGGCACGTGTTAATATTAAATTATCAGGAAAATATTTGGTATACTTTCATTTCATACCTAAAGGAAAAAAGTTGGGGGGGTGTGACCAAGGAAATTCCGAGTTTGAAAAATTAGGACCACCCTAATGTCCCATCATCCCTTCATATCCTGGTTTCAAAACTTTCCATCAATGCTTGCTATATTTAACTCATTTTAGTAATTTCTGATTTAAGGTAACTAAAATAGGGTGCAAAAGTTTGTTTTATGTTTCAAATTTATGTCAAATATGCAACTTCTTAATGCACAAA
The DNA here is from genome assembly GCA_963680715.1 of Tetragnatha montana. Classification (NCBI taxonomy): domain Eukaryota; kingdom Metazoa; phylum Arthropoda; class Arachnida; order Araneae; family Tetragnathidae; genus Tetragnatha; species Tetragnatha montana. The sequence continues at coordinate 3,706,713 of OY796683.1, read as the reverse complement.
TGCTTGCAACTTTCATCCGAAATATGTTATGGTTAAACAATTATTCAAACAAGGTTGGTTTTTAAGCTCAATTTTTAAGAAAAGTACTTTCAGAATGGCTGGAAAATGTAACCGCAAGAAAGAAATTGCTTTTGGGGGTTTCTCCAGACAATAAAAATTATCTATTTGCACTCCTAAAAGTACAAATCAACCTTGCAAATCAATGCATACAAAGCCTTGAAACCCTTAAATGTCCTGGAATTGCAAGTGATTTTCAAGGCCAGGAATGTCCTAGAAAAAGTCTTTCAGCAAACTAAAAGCCTGGATAATCCTTGAATTCTAATTTCTAAAAGGCTCTAAAGTTGCTTTCAGCAAGTCTATACTGATTTTGTAAAAATCATAAAATCCTATTGTGGTCTAGAATTTCAATGAAATATCATGAATATTCATTTATACTTCCGAAGATTTGCCTGTTCAGATAACTTTTCACATTGTGTGAAATGTTGTGAATATATTCTATTAATACTGTAGCTTAAACTTTTATTCAAGCCCTGTTTTTGTTTGTAACTTGTATAAAAATTTGCATTTGTTGTAGTTACTGTTTTATGGATGAAATTGTTAATGAGACTCAAATACTTAATGGTTTAAAAAAAATACTGCTCAGTAGGGTGGGCCGAAAACACACTTTATTTTTTATTTATGTTCTAATAGCGCGGAAAGGGTGCTACTTGGGTCCAATAAGAACGGTGTAAAATAGTTTTTTGATTGGATAATATCTTAGGCTCTCGCATCGCACTTAAAGTTTGAAAAAATTGATGACTTTTTTACAAAACAACTAAAAAACCAAAGATTAAACTCTCAAATATTGCTCATGATTTTTTTATGAGGAAGTAATATATAGTTATAGACATAATGTCTCAGGTTCCATTCTTCTATCACTCTTTTTTCGTTACATATAATTTTTTAATGTTCAAAGAAATTATGTAAAGTTGTTTTTCCTGCATTTTAAAAAGCTAATAACTCTAGAACTATACAACTTAAAAACATGAAATCAGTCCCATTTTGTTCGTTAATTTTTTGTCTTTCTTTTGGTGTGCATAATGACCATCATTTTCAAAAAGTTTTTTTCAAAATTTAAAAAAAGTGAAAAAATTTAAAAAAAAAAATATTTTTTTTTGAAAAAATATTAAAAGCATTTTAACTCTTAAAATGAACATTTCTACCAAATTTCAAGAAGTTGAAAATAAAATTTCATCTTGTATAAAAAAATAAAAATAATTGTAATTTAGGCAAGTCCCTTATACATTCCCTAAAATTATACAAGAGCGATTCTCTAATGGAGAGTTCATAAAATCGCTTGAGGGTGTTCAAGAACAGTGTAAATTATCTTTTTCCCCTGCTTTGCACTAGAATTTCAGAAATTTGGGTAAAAATAACCAACTTTTACTTTAGTTCATTTCTATAGCGTTTAAATCTGTGTTTTCCTAGAAAAATTGCATGATCTTAAGTGCAATAAGGCTAAAGACCTTTATTATTTAAATAAATATTTAATTCTATTCCTAATTAACCCTTTGGTCACCTATTCTGCAACATTTGAGTTGCAGTATTGAAAAATAACTTTTCTTCCTGCATTGAGAAAAATTGTGCATTGAGAAAAATTGTCAATTTTTCTCAAATTACGCTGAGTAAAAGTTGGTTCCTTTTACCCAAATTTCTGAAATTCTAGTGCAAAGCAGGGGCAAAAGATATTTTACACTGTTCTTGAATACCCTCAAGCGATTTTATGAACTCTCCATGAGAGAATCGCTCTTGTTGTATAATTTTAGGGAATGTTTAAGGGACTTGCCTAAATTACGATTATTTTTATTTTTTTTATACATGATTAAATTTTATTTTCAACTTGAAATTTGGTAGACATGTTCATTTTAAGAGTTAGAATGCTTTTAATATTTTTTCAAAAAAATTTTCAAAAAAAATATTTAAAAAATTTTTCTTTTCACTTTTTTTAAATTTTGAAAAAAACTTTTTGGAAATGATGGTCATTATGCACACCAAACCAAAGACAAAACATTAACGAACAAAATGGGACTGATTTCAGGTTTTTAAGTTGAATGGTTCTAGAGTTATTAGCTTTTTAAAGATGCAAGAAAAACAACTTTACATAATTTCTTTGAACATTAAAAAATTATATCTAACGAAAAAAGAGTGATAGAAGAATGGAACCTGAGACATTATGTCTATAACTATACTAGTTCCTCATAAAAAAATCATGAGCAATATTTGAAAGTTTAATCTTTGGTTTTTTAGCTGTTTTGTAAAAAAGTCATCAATTTTTTCAAACTTTAAGTGCGATGCGGGAGCCTAAGATATTATCCAATCGAAAAACCATTTTACACCGTTCTTATTGGACCCAAGTGGCACCCTTTCCGCGCTATTAGAACATAAATAAAAAATAAAGTGTGTTTTCGGCCCACCCTACTGCTCAGCCTTGTATTTTTACTTCTCAAAAAGTCTACAAACCCTGTAAAGAGCTCAATTACTGGTACAGCTTATGGTTTTATTGGTGTGTGAACCAGCAATGATTCTTGCTGCATTTAGCTGGATTCTTACATAATTTTTTAGGTTAAATTGGAGCCATTAAAGAGGTCAAACTCAAATATAGACCTTAAATAAAGTAATTATGTATAGTCCTCAGAGTTCAGGCATCTAGATACAGTTTTCTTGTAGAAGGTATTGATTATAGTAAAATCTGCCTTAAAATATTTATCTTTTGCAACTTTTAATGAGTATCTTTTTTGATGTTTTTAGAGAAACCATTTTGGATTAGGACAATATGATGCAAGCCGAAAGAATTCTGACCAAAAGGCTTTATGTACACTATGGAGTAAGCTTGGAAATTATAGTAAAGAAATCATGTACACAGTTCCTACTTTCAATTATCTGTGAGTAATATCTTGTATTTTAATCCTTCATGTTCTTTATAATAGTTTGATTGCAGAGTTAAATTCCATTAGATAGTAGGCAGCAAATTGCATATATTTCATAGTATTGCGTGAAACTTTTTGCCATAACTAAAATTGCTTAATCAAAACATTTTGAATTACTTTATAATCAAAATTAATTCAATTGACTTGTTTAACAAGTACTAAAACTATTTTAGTAAGCAAAACAGTTTTCTCATTCTGTTTCAAACAGAAAGATATACAGTATAACCTTGATATCTTAAAACTGAAGGGGTTCTAGAAAAATTTGAGGTACAAAATTTCTCAAAATGAGAAACTAAAGACAATGTATTGGTCATATTACAGTCTGAATATATCAAGAATTTTTATGCAATTAAGTTAATAATAAGAGTGATAATTTGTTTAATGTTTAGTAAACAAACTAGTAATTACTCAGGATTCAATCATCTAGGAGAAAGGGCTATAAAAATACATGTTGAACGGATTAAAGTAAGCAATCAAGAAAAAGAAACATCTCATGTTAGCAAGGTGGTAGCAAAGACTGGTGCTGTATTGCACAAAAGTTGAAAATTAAATTGGAATTAGCATTCAAATTTAGTTCTGCAAGTAGAGAAAAACTTGATTAAAACCGGGAATTGTTTTGCCAACTTAAAAAATCAAAAAGGTCTGCATGTTACAATTTCTATAGATGACATCTAAAAGATCTTAAGCAAAAAAAAATATGCAGAGAATAACCAGAACCAGATAAGGGAATAACAATAAAAGTGCTCATGTTTGATTATGTATCATTTTTCTCAAGAAAATTATTTTGGGGGTTTGAAAAAAATTCTACTCATCAATGTTTTGGTTAAAATCTCTTCAACGTACTTCACTTCTAAAGGAAGAATATTTTTTTCAAGGTATTTTGTGTATTGAAATTTTATTTCTTTTACCAAATTATCAACTAATTCTTTCGCTTGTAAAAAATCTTAAAAGTTGTGAATGTTCCAAGAAATAAACTGTACACCACCCTCTTATTCTCTTTTAACTGCAGAAAAATTCCTTTTTTCTTGAATTCGAACATTAAATGAATCCAATACAAATAATATATTTTAATTGTAATAGTACAAACTTTAAATTAGGGAAGTAAATATTGTCTTTGTTTGCCATAGCTATGGGTCTTTTGATGCAGATCCTGTGGAGCCGGTTCAAAAAAAGAAAAGAAAAAGCTACACAAGAGAAAAGCTGGGAGAACTGGTTAAGCCAGCTCTAGTCAGTATACACAAACTTTTTTATGAGTTATTAACGCATTTCTCTTTTATATTAAGGTGATATTTTAAACGTAGAGCATGTTATAACATCTTAACATTTAAATGACAAATGTTATCAAAGCCGTCTCAAAACTTATTACCCATACCTTTGACTTTATCATATTGAAAGTATACTGTACTTTACTTTTTCCTTTCTTTTTTTTTTTTGAAATTTGTACTGACATATCTTCAAATTAAAGTCAGCAATTGTGTGAATACACTACTCAAAAATTCTACATTTGCATATTGTAGAGGCAAGAACAGTAAAAGGGTCACATGCTTTTGAAATAAAAACCCAAAAGATTTGGAGGGGAGAAAGGAAGCTGAGATAGTTGTCTGAAACTAGAGGGAGAGACATTTGAGGGTGCTTAATATTTTAGGTTTGGTTGGTTATATGAAGTTGTGTCCCAGGATCCCCAGGGCTGAAATGGGACTATAGCTCTAAAAATTGAGGTCCTATCAATTAAAAAACGGGCCATTTTTTTACGATAGGACCTCAATTTTTTAGGTTTAAGGACATAACCCCCTATTGTCTTCAGGGCTGTTGAACCTGGGATGCAAATTCACACAACCACCCTAACCTAAAATATTAAGCCCCCACAAATGTCTCCCTCTAGTTTCAAACAACTATCTCAGCTTCCTTTCTCCCCTCCAAATCTTTTGGGTTTTTATTTCAAAAGCATGTGACCCTTTTACTGTCCTTGGATCTGCAATATTGTTTATAATTTTCCTTCTTTTTTTTTACTTTTTAAGGAATTTGACTTTATGTACCTTTTTTATAATATATTTGTATTAAAAAAGTTATTGATCTGAATTGCTTTCATCATATGGATTTTCTTATTTTTGAATAGTATTGTGGTATAAGTTATTTTTTAAGGACACCCTGCAAATTACTAAAGCACACCATATTCCACAAATTGTTTCTAGTGCTATAGATGAATGAGTAGGGACGAATCCAGAATTTTAAACTTAACCCCCATTTTTGTGAATAATTTACATGGCATTTTAATTTTTTGAAGATTTTGGAACTATTTTTAATGATACCCTAACTGTAAAATTAATAAAAAGCAACATTAAATTACTTTTTTTTCAGTTTTATAGCAATTTAAATACTTAACGCAGCTTTACAATACATTTTTAAGTGAATAAATTTTAGTAGACATAGATTTTTTATATAAGAAGTTATTGGTGGAACCGCTGATTTTCAGTTATGTTATTGTGAAGATGTCGATTTTTCAGAAGAATTTTTTTGAAGGTGCCGTTGTTGTTAGTACATTTTTTGTGAAGGTGCCGATAAACGGTACCAAAATCAACCTGTATTGGTCCCTGATGAGGGATTCATCAAAGATAATAATCTATTGCTGTTCGAGAGTTTCAATGTGTACATGGTTTTACCTATAAAATTTAAAAAGAAAACTTAGTTTTCTGATATTTTATTACCAATGTATAACTTTAAAACTGTGGTAGAACGATGCACACAACTTATACTGAGTCACGAGCACAGCGAGAAGTAAACAGTAAGCAATCTGTGCAACAGGTACCTTCAGTTGAATTTCTTTTGAAGCATGCTACATGCAGATTAGGCAATAAGAATATTGCCCAGGCAGCATGTTTCCAAAGCAGCAAAAACTTTGTTCGAGGAGACATGTCGTATGGGAATTAAAGAAACTTGATTGAGCTGCTTTGTTGCCTTGGTGGAATGGCCCCTTTAGGAATAGAAAATTAATTCATTTTTGGCCTTCTACGAAATAAAGTTTCAAAATGAAAACTTGAAATTCTGAATATTCTGTGCTTCTTAAAAAACTTGTCAGCTGACCACCTAGCCTCAAATATCAGCATTCATGGAGCACACGTACCAAGCAAAACTTAGATTCCTTCCCCATACGCCACAATTCATAGGCTGCATTTCATTTACCACATTTAAATATTTAAAAAAAGTGGTTTAATACATATAATTATTTTTAAATACTATTGTACAACTTACTAATGCCACCCTTTAATAAGTAGTTAAGACTTTTGATAATATTCCCATTCAAAAAGTTGCTAATATCTTGAGTTGGTATAAATCTAAATTAAATTTTTTTAAATTTACTTTTTAAAAGGTGATATCAATTTTTTGGACGGAAAATTTTAATCTACAAACGAATATTTAAATCAGTTTTCAACTTTTAATTTTTATTTTCAATTTTAGGTTTTAGTTTTTACTTTCAAATGAAAAATCTAATTTTTGTGCAGGTTTCCATTAACTCTGTTGATGCTAGTCAAGATGGAATGTGCAAAGATGCTACAAGATTGTTTTCTCTTTTTATAAAATATACAGAAAAAAGTGAAAGTAAGTTTTGAATTCTTTTAACTCAACAATATTTCATACAAATTCAAAAGCCTTTAAGTACAAAATTATATTTTAAAGTGATTGTTTAGTTTCATAAGATAAGCTTGATGTGTTCTGAGGTTCATCACCTACCACTTATTTGAAGAAATGCTAATGCAGCCTAGATCCTATAACATAAAGTGCTTATGCTAGCTATGCTTTGTTACAACTTGTCTTAATTCTGAGTATAATCTGCATTTTTTCACATCTTAGTAAATTTTGACTCATTAGTGATTGTGTTCCAGTGGTACTATTTAATTTTAATTTAAATGTATTAACAGCTTAAGGAGATTTTGAAGGAAATGTTTAAGCTAGAAAATAAAGACTTGTTGCTTGACTATTATGAAAGATGTATAATTACTTGAGTGTCCCCAGAAGTTCTTTGGGAAGAGGAAATACAATCCTTCTCCATTTTCAAACAAATTCGCTTTAACAAACACTTAACTGGAAGAATAAGTTTTCCCCACTGACTTTGATCCTTACTAGGTTTCACTACAAAATAAAAGTTTAGTTGGTTGAAAGTTGGCCAATAAGGTGAAGGTTGTTGCTGGAATGTAGGGAGTCTTGTCCTTGGAATTTTTAAAAGGTTTATATAGTCATATTGCCAGGAGACCATATTACCATTAGAGGGAAAAAAACACCTGATAAGTTCAAGTCAAAGCCAAATGATCACACAGATTTTGCTCAAAGCGTTTGTTCATCGTTCATAAATTACTGTCATCCCTGAAATTGAGTGGAAAAATCTGTTCCCATAACAATCGCAACAATATTGTAAGATGTCAAAAGTTTTTCTCCTGGCAGTATGACTGTAGTACATACCATGTAAATTACCTCGTTCCATCTCCAGAAAAATTACTTTTTGATAAAAAAAAATAATTGCTGGCTGTTATTCTGAAAATGTTGCGGCCGAGCACCGGGTATTTTCGATTGCTGCTCTCAACAGTTGTAGGTAGAAAACCTCTGCTATAGATAGTGAATTGTATTCCCCCCCACACTTTTTACTGTTTTTTAAATTTCAATGGCTAAGCACAACATCCATACTATTACTGTAGTCATTTCTTCAGACATGCTCACAATGTAGTATTTGTTCTTTTTAAATTTCTTTCAGAGAAAATTGTTTGCTTCTATGAGTTTGTGATAGACCCCACCTCTTTCACTCGTACTGTGGAAAATATATTTAATGTATCTCTTTTAGTGCAAGTAAGTTAATTGACCATTCTATTTTCTACCATGAATTAGTTTTTTCTAAATTGTAGCTTTAACAACCTTAGTAATGGCTGTTTATTATTCCTATGTATAGCATGGAAACCTTTGCTTGTTTGAGGATAAAGATGGATTACCTTTCTTAAGCAAGTATCTCTTTATTTGATTTCAATCTGATATAAACAGATCACTAATTACAAAATTTACCTGCTAAATAAGCACAATAGAGTAGGCATAAGGAATTGCATTCTAGTTTTTAGCTATTATGGTACATTGCTTTGATATTTTGGAAAACATCAAGGTCTAGCAAAGATTGATGTTAATATTAGCTAGCTTTGTGCACCTTCAACAATGCCCAGTCCTATTAGCTGCATCTATAGGAAAACACATCTATACTTAAAGGCTGAATTTAATTTTTTCATCGTTTATGGCCAGGGTATAAGATTATACTCTGTGTAAATAGAATCGGTGGTTGACCTTGAGTTTTTTCTCTATGTAATTCTTCTGCGTTGCCATGGTAAAGAATGACATCTAACCGTATATTTTATTTACACAGACTATAATGAAAAATGCCTTAGAAATTATATTTTATAAGAATTATTATTTTCTCTATCAGAAATATTTTTCTCATGCTAAACTAGGGAATCTTGATAGAGCCAGAAGACAGTGTAAGAATTTATTTTCACCAAAACCCCTTCAAACACAATTCTTTACTTCATTTTGAACATTTTTGCGATTTGAAGTAAGTGGCTTAGAAGTTTGATAGTTACTGGTTCGCTTTAATAGTGTGCACCCTGTATAAAGTTTTGAACTGGGTGATCATTATTTCTAAATATTCAGTTAAAATGGTTTCTATATTTCTCTCAAATTACCAAAACAGAATTTAAAAAAGTAATTACAAATACAAATACAAATATAGTCGATCAACTACAGGCTAAAAGCCCAGCAAGGTTGATCCAGTCTATTCAATTCAACCTCCCCCCGATTTCCAGTATTCGTCTACTTAAGTATTACTTAATGAAAAAATGTTATTCTTTAGCAATCTCATTTTGATTACAAAATCCTTTAAAAATATAAAGTTAAGCTATGAAAAAGAATTTGAATATTTTTTGTTTATAGCAAGAACTAGTCAAGTACATAAGTTTGATTTTTTTTTTTTGGAAAAGTAAAAATAAAAAAATGCTGTTTATAAAATATCTAAATAAGGTCTAAAAATAGTTTATAGGCACCTTGATAAAAATGTGGACAGTTGAATAGTTTTTTTTGTTTTTCTCAAAATAATTTGGTGTGACTGCTTTTTGAAATAAATTATTCAATTAAATGTTATTATGGGCTTCTGAACCTAATACTTAAGAGTGAAAACTTAAATCAGAAGCAAATGCATTATGAATATATGAAATTAAATTTTTTTATTTTGTCCTTCGTTTAGAAAAGGTAGAATCTAAGCATAGCGAAGAGTGGAGTAAGACGGCAAAGCAGAGTGCCCTGAGTATTAACATGGAGGAATACAATGTAAGTTTTAATTTTATTATATTTTAAAATGAATTTTTATTTTTGATTAGTGCAACCATAGACCTTGGAACATTTTGTTTTGAAGAATCATCTTAATTCAAAAAGAATATGTATCCCCCTGTTGTGATGTTGTTTTCAATCCTGTGCATTACTTATGCATTAATATTAAACAATCACTTAAGAATTTTGTACCAAAACAGTGCTTTATAAATATCAGTTGGTAGTGGTAATGCATTTATAACAGGATTTTCCTTAGACATTACAATTATTAGATCTTAAGATAGACTTCGATCTTGCACCCACACACATAAATTTTCCACTTGATCAATCAATCGATCAAAAGTTAGTTTGATCTTTAATGATCAAATAGTTTTTGAGAACACAGATTACAAGTTCCAGGGATTTGCTAAAAGATGTTTCAACAGCGACTAGGTCACATCCTCAGTCTTTCTCTTTTCTAAGGCCTATGAATGCATCACTAAGTGTTTTTTACTTTGACTAAATAAGAAATCTAATGCTTATTAACATATCAACTTTTTTCACCTTGTGAATTGATTTACAGAGGTTGATCAAGACGTTCAAATTGAACAAACCTGCAATACCTCCAAGAGCGGTAGAAGAAGATTGATTTAAGCAAATCTTGTATAATCTGCTATCTGTACAGTAACTTTTAAACGGATTGTTCAAAGCATTTTTAACTTGTACTTTTATAGTTTTAATAAAAAGTTAAGTCTTAATTTTCTCAGTTGAGATTAACTTTGTTAAACCATACCAGTGGTAAATAAATAATTATAGAGTAATAAAAGATTTATTCTCTATCCTTTTTAAATAGAGCTTGTGCTGTTTTTAAGCTAAATTTATACAGTGGATTCCACTTATTAGACATGCTGACTTATTGGGAAAGCTGGTTATTGGAAAAGAAGCCCGGTGGCACATAGCTCTTCCGTGCCACAGGTCCGGGGTTCGATTCCAGGCTCCCGGGCTGGGCAAGGTCCACTCAACCTTTCATCCCTTCAGTGGGTCGATAAACTGAGGACCAAGCGTGCTTGGGAACTAAACACTGGGGGTCTTGCGTTAGACTGGCCACCTAACCGAGACATATGCCTCGCACCCCAGGCTCCCACGTTCAAGAGAACGAAGATGGGCATCGTAGGCCTTGGCCCACTAGGGCTGTTGCACCAATGAGTTTAGTGTAGTTTTTTAGGTTATTGAATCAAGAAACAAAAATTTCCAATGCATATTTTAATTGTTTTAATAAATAATGAAATCTGGTTAAAAATGGTACACCAGCAGCTGCTTAGTCTTAGTATTGAAAATTATTACTGGGAAGTATTGAAAATTAACAATGAATTCTTTGTATAATTTCTTATTAAATTTAATTAAATTATGGCTCGCTAAAGCAAAAGTAATCAAATGATATCCTGAAATAGAGTTTTTCCATGGAGAACAGTAGATCAAGTGTTATCGGATAATACCTCATGTGCAGTGGTTCCCAACTCAGAGAGGTCAGCAGACCACTAAGTTTAAAATTGGAACTTTCATGGACCACCCCTTTATAGCTTAAAATCATATACCCTGACAAAATTGCAAGATAAAAATTTATTTTCCCTAATTAAGCGTGTAAATTTATATTATGCTCTGATTTAGAATTCTATTTTTAAAAAATTTTAATCATCAGAGTTAAGAATTTTTGTTATAATATAATTAAATCTTCGGGACCTACAAAAATGTAGCCGAGTTTTTTCAAAGCTCTTAGTTTTTTTTTTACTTCAAATATTTATAGTACACAAAAGTATTGTTAATAATTAAGTGGTGACTATTATCTCCACAAATTACTCAGCTGAGAGTCATTGTCATGGATATAATTCCACAATTCGCTCAAATTTGTATATATTGGATTTTTTTGGTGCTTCTCCTGGCCCCTTCACGGACCACCGGTTGGGAACCACTGCTCTAGTGGAAGAAAAGAGTTCTTTTTTTGCTAACTCAATTTAATTGGAACTCCTTTGCTCTCAAACATTTTTGGACATTAATAAAACTTGACAAAAAGTTTCCTTTGAGTAGAAAAAAAAACCTACACTACAAGTAACTTGATTGTTCAACATGATGAACATTTATTAGTTCAGCAGTTGTTTCGACACAATCACTTGCTGGCAGAGATATTTTTAACTCCTCTGAGAGCGTATTTCACTCCTTGAAAATCGGAAATACTCTTTAAAAAACTAGCCAGGAGTATTTTCACTCCTTGAATTTTTTACAAAGGTTTAAATTAAAAAATGCACCACGTGCTCCACCGAAATCAACCAATGATATTTTTCTACTCTAAACACCAACTGATCTCAGCGGAGATATTTTTGCCCGACTTCTGGCCAATGCCAAAAGCCATGGCCCCCTAATTATACTTTTTAATTGTGTTTTCATACAGCCATAGTATTTTTTTTTTCATTTATTGTTCTGATGCTTAGGGAGTTTGATTTCAGTTTTCGTGTCCTTTATATGTTTTTTTTTTATTGCAAAAGCACTTGACTACATCATTGGCTCCCATGCATCTTTGATGCATGAGACGGCAGTGACGGTAATTTTATTTTTTTATATAATAGACAGACTTAACACACTTCTTTTGTAGTAGTTCTAAAAAAAAAATTATGTGAATAGAACCAATTAACGGGGGGGGGGGGTTAGTCTGGTGGCAAGTGGCCATGTCAGATGAAGATTTTGATTGCCTTTCTCTCTCAACTGTAATCCTAATAGACGACATTAGTCATTACGTCACTTGCTTGTTTGGAAACGTTGATTCCATCCGTGATTGGTTCCGTACGGATTTACTTCCAATCACGGAACCAATCACGGATAGAATCAACAATTCCAAACAAGCAAGTGACGTCACACTAATGTCGTCTATTCTACATTTTAGAACTTGGATAAACCCTTTAACACCTATGGTATAGTGACTAGATAAGGTAGTGTGTTTACCGCCCATAGATACCATTATAAAAAAGTGTGCCCAAAAAAGGCGAAAAATCCAGGTGGCGAACGATCGCTAGTTTCTACTCTCTATGAATGCTATTATCTCTGATCTGTGCGGTGCCGTGCCCCGTAAGCGCGGATCTCGTTAAAAAGAGATAATAGTATTCATAGAGAGTGGAAACTAGCGATCGTTCGCCACCTGGATTTTTCGCCTTTTTTGGGTACACTTTTTAAATCCGGTAAACACACTACCTTATTCTAGTCACTATACCTATGGTGCCTAAAACTACCATTGGATCTTTGGGTTAAGGGTTAAAATAATTTATTTTTATGAGCTTTATATTGTTTTGAATGGTAAATTTTAAATTTAAATTATAAGAATTAACAGATTTGCACATCCCACCTCCACACCTAGTCTTTTTATGCTTCTGATATGGATTATTATTTGGATGATTAAAATTCATATATATAAAGTTACTCTAAAATTCTTACACTTAATCTCTTGGTATTACATTTTTGTACTTAGATATATTAAAGAAAGAAAAGTTTTGACAAAAATGAACACTATAAGACGTGTACTTTACATTTAATTAGTTAAGTATGTACAACACAAATAAATCGAATTTTTTTTTAAAAATAAATTTAAATTGGTTTTTAGCAAAACAAGAAATGCTGAGCAAAATACAATGCCTGTCTTACTGAAATAGGGTATCAATCCTAAGGTAGAATTTTTTGTGACAAACAGTAATAGCTATTGCTCAAGCCCTCATTCTCTGGAAACTACTAGTATGGCTGCGATTTCTTTGTAATAAAAACTCAAAATATGTACATTATGTATTCATTAATTGGTAAATATGTATTTTAAAATAAGGAAATTAGGAAGATACTATGTAATTTTAAATTCTTTCAATAAATCTGAAAACAAAAATATTTAAAACTGAATTTTAAAGACATTAGATATCAGATATGTCTAATTTTAACCTTCTTTAGCCCTTAAGGATAAAAGGTTATCAATAAATTAATGGTTTGAAATCCATCAAATACAAAACATTTTTGGAATGGAAACAATAAGAAAATATTAAGCATTTTAAACAAAAAGTGTTTGGACCGAAATGGGAAACGCAAAATTGACATTGTGGATATTTAAAAAAAACCTAAACATGGAAGAATATGTAGCAAAATGTGAAATAAAAATTGTCAAAGATACAAAATCACTTAAAACATGTAGTGTATGAAAGCTATCTGCACTATCAGATTTCTGAAAAGATATGTAATTACATAGAAATCTCAGCCTAGTGATCACACAATTTAGGAAACAATTGCTTCAAGGATCTATTTATATTCAGCGTATTAGAAAATAATTTTCAATTTAGTTTACTGCATTGAGGCTTAGCAGAACTTTGGAAGACTGTTTTAACAGACACTGTTGTAACACACATTCCACCTTAAATATAAAAATAAATACAAATTATAAATAGTTTTTCTGAAAGATTGTCGATTGCCTTTAAATAAAGTATAGTATCCTATTTACATTTAGTAAAAAGCCAAAAAGTGAACAATTCCATTTTCCTAAATACATCAATGCATTTTTTAACATTTTATTAACTTCAAGCATTGCTCCCAAGAATTCGGGTAAAGTTGAAACTAAAATATATTTGAAATCACATTTATCAAAAATGGTTGTACTATACACAACACAAGGATGATGAAAAAAACATTAAAAATGATAACGCAATAAGACTAACATCCATAAACTTTTGTGATAAAACCATAGAAACTCCAATGTAAAATCAATTAATAAATAGTAAAGCAATAGAGGTATTTTTTCATTATTAAAAATTGTAATAACTAATGCAAACTTAGTTAGAACAGTTTCATGGTTTTGGCTACAGTTCTATCATTTAGGCAAACTAGCTGCCAAGGCATTTAATTTGAATGGAATAGAATAAAATATGCACAGTATTGGAACATCATGCATTGTTATGAAAGTTTGGTACAAACAGTGCATTTTATTAATAAACAAAATTAAGTACTTGAAGCTAAATTGTTTTAAGGTTTAGTTTCACTTTCTGAGATTTGCAGAAAACAAATGTGGAAAAATATCTATTTTACATGACTTTATACATACAGGAGAAATATCTATAAAAGTTATATATGTTTATATAGATATATATTTTATGCTTGTGCAGGCACATATGCAACATCTGAAACAAATTTATACATTTACAGCTAACACAAACAGTGCTGTAACAGTAACAATGCTGCCTTGAGCACTTAATTTAGTGACAAATGTTAAGTGTCTATATTTAGGGATTTCTTAATCAAAATAGAGTCTGGAAATGTAGGTAATGCTCACTGCAGTATTGTTCATATTGCAATTTTCCGTGGGGGAACGTAGAGTTGGAAAAGTTCAATGACTTGATAATTGCACAACAATGGTACAGAGCTGGCAAATGTTATGCGAGACGAATTACATTGTGCTTTTGTACAGCAAATTACAAATGGGCACAGATCCCATAGGGACCATGCTGATGAGGCTCTGCGTTTTCATTTTGCTATCAGTTCCACATAGCTGGCAGGATAGAGTCCTACCCTGCCATTTTTTCTGCCTTTACACCAGCCCTGCTCGTCTTCATCCTCCAGTTTTTCAAATTCTTCGCCTGAAAAGTTATCAAATCGATTTTAAATCATTATGGGTCTTGTTTCAGCAAACAGTTAAAACCTTAACACAACACTCCAGTCAATACAAAAAAAAGTCAGTAAAACAAACTCAATGGAAAATTTTAAACAATATGTTAATGAACTCTGAGTAGGATCAATGTGTTAAGTAGTAACTTACAAGAGCAGTTTAATTTTTTCTAGTTCAAGTAGTTACTTAATTCTTATTTTTTTGTGTATGTGTAAGGAAACTTTGATACAAATGAAAATTTAATTCATAACTTAAAAATTAAATTAAGCTTGATATTCAGATGCAGGTTGATTTGAGAAATCCCTAAAATACTTAATGATTTCCCCACTACTTTGTTTCCACATTTTTTTTACATTATGCAATAAGATTGTTCTAAAAACACATGAAAAACAACTGTTCTAACCCACCAAATATTAAACTTATGTAAAGACTGTAGACATACGAATAAATTTAAATCGGTAATGAGAAAATTACAATTATAAGTTCTTTAATTATGAAGTTCTTTAATTATTTAAATATGGTGCTACGCTTCTTGAAAAGAGTGCTTAACTAATCTTCCCCAGTTGAAAATTATGTATCAACTCTGCTTATGGAAGAAGTGAACTTGCTGTACCAATCTGTTTAAGTTTTGGTTAAGGATCAAATCTTAGTAAGTTTGATAAAGTGAATAGGACAAATGAAGTAAATGTCATACCACTTTTAAAAGATAGTTCATCAGCTTCTGCACCATCATAGTCGTACAAAGCCTTCACTGGAACACCAGGCTCCCCATTGTCAACCAATGCCTCATTAGAACCTTCATCCCAATCTTCTTGGTCATCATCAAAGGGATTTGAGTCTTGCTTACCATTTCTATATTATAGCACAGAAATGCAAGTTAGTGATCAAACAAAGATTACTCGCATTAAAATATACAAAGCGCTCTTTCATTTTCTATTCTTTGCAGAAGAGGATGAGACACTCAGCTGAAGATAAATAAAAACAAAGAAGCCAAAGCATTTTATTTTGAATACTTTTGGTTTTTAAACACTACCTCTAAATGAGTTGTGATGTAAATTAATGAAAGATTTGCCAACAGATTTTTAAGTGTTTTCACTCAAAATGAAAGTTTCAAAACACTACTCTTAAATTTATTTTACCTACGGGGGGAAAACTGCAATTAGTCAGGAAAGTAGAGGAGTATTTTGAAAATATTATTTGAGGTAAACACACCAATATATGGTTTAACAGTAGTCAATAAATTTGTTGAGAAGAGAAAGTTGATCCTGGATAAGTGGAATTGCTTAGAATCAGATTTTCTTCCTACTTATCCAGGTGTTCTACTTAGACAAGATACCTCAATGGGTTGGGACCAACACTTTTATTCCACTTATCCAGGTTTGGCCACAAAACCCGGAAAGGCTGGCCAGACTTTGAGCTTTGGACATGATAAGGCCAATTTACATTTATAATTAAACATTGGGAAAATGGTACAAATAATGATAAAATATGGGCATGGATATTTTTTCTCTAGTATAATTATGCAACATGCTATGAATTTGAGCTAGCAGCATACAAAACAGTGATCGATCAGTAATTTTAAATCAATAAATAGCCACACTTTATTAGTAAATAATACCTAATAAAACATAATTTTTAATGTTAAAAAATCTCATCAGCTTTTATCTTGTCAGTAAAACAATGAAAATTATCTAGTGTATCTATGATTAAATAAGAGATAGGAATGTGCATAAAGGTTAGATGTATTATATGCACTAAGAACAAATAAAAACTGGGTTACTCATAAACTGTTTGTATATTTCTTCACATATTTTCAAAAAGTTAAACAAATTGAAGACTTACAATGTTTTAAATACTAATATCATTCCAACTAACTCAAAATATTACTTTGATTTGAATTGAAAAAACTACTGACATAAGTGGTTAGTTTCCTTTCTTTAAAAAGTTAGATTGACCACCCATGATTTCCATATCATTTAGTTTCAGCTACATAATTTATTTTCAATTACATTAATAAGCATTTTTTAACTTGGAATTTGACTGCACTTTTTTTAATGATCATCAAAGAAGTCAGAACATGCAAATCAGCATAAACATGCAATTATTCAATAGCAAAGCTGCACTATAGCTCATCTAAGAGTAGATTTAGAAGCAAGCCTGAAGAGTAATTGTATTACGTGTCTTTGTCTTCAAAGCCTTCATTTTCTTGGACTTCAAAAGGGTTATTTGTTTGAAAAGGATTTTGGCTAATTGAAAACAAAATATTTCAGTATTCAATTAGATAGACAGAATAATATTATGCTTTAATGAATAATTATCAACAAGAAATGTTAGCAGCAATGTTCGGCTGTTAGTAAGGCCAAAGAACCAACCCAAAATACCCAACATGCTATGGATAGGATAGATAAAAATAGTGGATTAAAATGTAAAAACAATGAAACTAAATTTTATTAAATGTAACTCTGTTAATATTTTTTTGTACTACTTTTTCTTTATATTTGAATTTATCTTTAGATATCTATGTATGATTTTATGCTCAAAGAAATTCTTGAAATAAACTTTTGATGTTTGTACCACATTAACCTGTAATAAAATATGTAAGACATCGTTTTCTGGGGGTTAAAGAAAACTTCAATTAATATGAATAGGTGAAAAACTTTAGTAAATGTAATAATGTACTACAATTAAGTTTTAGTTTTCAAACCTTACAAAAATTTTAATACTTACAAATTTACTCCAGAATTTTTGTTTGAAGGAGACTTATATTTTTCAGTTCTTTGTTTTATTCCCACACTTCCCTCATTGGTAATAGTTCCTTTCTTTTCTTTCTTGGATACATTTTGCGAATCCGAAGTATATTCCTGAAAAAGTGCAACACTAAATTAAACTAACTATCACATACTTCAATGGGTTGAACAATAAAATATCGATTTTATTTAAAAATTTGGAAGAAAACTCAATTGAAATTTTATCATAATGCTTCTTTAGAAATTGCCTTAACTGCACATAGAATTACTGAAAGAAAGTTGGTTTGAAACTTACTAAAATGATAAGAAATAAAAATTGACTAGATCAAGTAAAAATACACACCATAATTTTTTGCATTTATAATGTTTGATGGATTATTTGCTTATTAAAGGCATTCTTGATCAAAGCAAATCATCAAAAATTCAGTAATAAACAACGTCACACATAAATAGGGTGGTTACAATTTACTTCCTTTCTGCGCATGAAAGGAGAACTGCTGAACCAAATGATATCAAATAGTAAATTTAAATGATGTCATATGAAGTTATATTTTCAGGTTATATCAAAAACTCAACCAGAGAAGAACAGCAAACTATGCAACAGGGTTTAATGAAATAAGGGCTGGAATCAAACATAATACAACAAATTAGCAATAATTTTAAATAAAAAATGTCAGACCATTCTTAAAATCTTTTATTGGTTTTGTCTGACACATCTAAGAAACAATAAAAACTTTTAAAACATCTCTCGTGTTATTTTGCTTAAAAATATTGCACAGCATTTCCTCTGTGAGTTTTAAACTTATTTTTTGTGGAAAATGTAATGAATAAAAAAAATAACCCTGATTACATTTGGTACAGTAGGTTTATTATTTAAAGTGTTACTTTAAAGTTGTAATTTAAATTATAACCACTCTATTTTTTAAATCATAGCAGAAAACAAACTTCTTGCAGGAAAACTACTCTGACATATTTGTGTAATTTAAATTAATCAATATATAAAGGATAATAGTAAGGAGCTTCATGAACACATATTTTATTATTTGAATTAGATTACTCACAGCCTGTAGCAAATAAAATGATAAAAATTATTCTACAAAAATAAATAAAGGTTAACATGAATGATGAAATTAGTTAGTAAACAAGTTATAACTGGGAATAGGTTAACAAGTCATCATTGCAATCATAGTATTAAATGCAAATGAATAGTGCCCTATCTTTAATGCTATGTATCTTTTCAAAGAACTTTTTAATGTAAATTCTGTATAATGTAAATTCTGTATAACTTCAATAATCACAGGATTAAAAAAGTTAACACTAAGCAGAAGCACACAGCATGTCTTAACACATGGATTTGCTGAGCTTAATATTTAAGCCAAAGTGGAGACATGAGGGTTTAACCATTATTGAAAATAAGAATGTGTCATGTATAGGAAAGATAAGAAATCCCAATCCATAAAGAAGTTACATGAAGAGGCTAGAGGGGAGATATCAAAAACATAATTATTACAGGCAAATCCTCTCCAATTTTTTGCTGATTGACTAAGAGAATTCCACTCTCTGGCACAGCTCCTTTTTTAAGCTTAGCAATGTCGCGGAATTCCTCGCAATACTCCTGAGACAAAGCAAACAACACATTTCACAACATAAAAAAACTTGAAAAGAAAACACTGAACAAAAAAGCCAACTTCAAGAAATAAAGTAAAGTAAACTTAATATACTAAAAACTTAATAAACTTAAAAGAATTTATGTAGAAAATATGATTAGGTTAAAAAATAAAAAGTTTTAGCAGTAGGTAATTAATAAGAATAAAAAATTAAAGGATTTTCTACTTTGATGCAAAAATGTACTAGATCTAAAATAATTGGCAAATTAATACAATGCCAACACCACAATTTCAGCCTATTGAGTCAAAAAGACTATCGGCTATTTTTGACTCTCAACTGAAATTATGAATAATAATGAAGACTATATAGTTTAATGAAATTACTGTAGTGTAAATTGGGTTTTTAAAGAACTATATGAAAGAGTGCTTGCAGTAACTTTTAAAGATATTATCTTTATGTTTAGAAATGAATACTAAACATAGATGACCAAGCAGAAAAGATGTTATCTACAACTAAATGTTAATTACTTTTAAAAATATGCAAAACATTTAAAAATGAAAAAGATCCCACCTCTTTTAAAATTAATACACAAAATAAATACATTTTCCCAATGGATTAAGTTTGATCGTAAAAATTTTGATTATTAATTGTATGAAATTGTAAAAAATTAACACGATTAAACAGAGAGATAAAATTATAAAGACTATTCAAACCAATTTAGAACGTTAGTATTTTTCACAAACAGGTTGAAACAGGCAGTGTTAGTAGAAGAAAAATAACCAACCAACTAATAATATTCAGTTACAAAAGCTTCAAAGACTATTTATATTCAATGTTAAAAACTAACGAAGTTAGTTAACTTTGAAAAAAATTGATTCCTAAAGAAGTAAAAACATTGAGATACAGATTAGTAGCTTCACAAACATGGTGCATCCAATAGAATGTTAGAAGTTTAGAAATAGCAATACATATTCTAAAAATATTTGAGTCAACATAGAAAAGAGAAGCTTTACTAGACACAAGAGACTAAAAAGAAAATCTTAGCACATACTTCAAACTGAGGCCAATTCATTGCCATGCCAACACCATGGTTGTTAGACCACCACTTAAGGTCTTTCTTGGCATCTGCATTTTGTATGCTATGCCTATATTCTTCATATATTTGAGGAAGCCTTGAAAAGAAGAAAAAGTTTAAGCCAATTATTTTTCAACTAAATGATTAAAAATGGAAATATATTTCAAAACTTAAACATGAATTATACAGAGTAGACAACTAGTGTAAAATAATTATAAAATATGTTCCATGATTAAACTGTTACATAACAATACCAAAAATAAGACACGTCTTTGGAATTTCTGGTCAATGTAAATGAATTATTTATTGAAGTTATTAAAATCTTTTACACAATCTTTGTGAATTTATTTTTTGAAACAATTAAACTTTTACAGATATTCTTAAACTCACATTTGCATACTTAAATTGAAGTATGGTATCAAGTCAGTAGCAAATACAAGATTTTTATCTCTAGGAGGGGCTGAATTTCAAAAACATTAATGTTAATGTTCTGAATCTTTAAAAGTTCAATAAAGTGGTTTTTAAATTAAAATAATAAATTCTTATTTGTTTTTTCCCTCTAAAACAAGGATGGTAAATTCATTCTGACACAAGAGTTTTTGTTAAAATCTGGAAAATGAAACTTCAGGGGGGTTGCAGCCCCATAGCCCCTCTCCCTGAACTTAGCTCTTATCAAGTTAAAAAAGTCCATAATTGTCACTTTTATACACATTTTGACCTACTCCTCACTCTTGTAATTCTCCCTCTAACCTCTTTGTTACAAAGTGTCAGACTGATTAAACAACCCCTCTCCCTTCCCCACGGGGGAATTTTCAGGAAGATATATCTGGATGTCACTACCATCTCCCACCCAGCAAAACTCTTCCTGTACACATCATATCTTGTTATACTTTATTATGGGGATTGGTTTGTTGACATATGCGAAGTTACTGGTTGGGTACTATATACCAAGAAAAATGCAAATAAAAAATATAAACAGTATGCTTTGAATCAAATTGCTTAGCTCTCTTTTAAAAGGTTTGAAGCTTTTGGTAGATGTTCACTACACTGTAAAGGAAAAAAAACTTTTATGTAAGGAATTTTATTTCATTTTCAGGTACGTCACAATCTGTTGTGTTATTGGTTTTTACTTGAATGAGGGAGGAGCTAAAATATATTCCTATTGGTCAATTGTTTATACTGAAGTTTGTTGGGTGGAACTGGTTTGCTATTGTCCACAGTAAAAATTCCTACCATAAGAATGACATCATTTAAGGACAGTCTCCCAAACAAGAATGAGGAAACCAACTTACTCTGCATCTACAGAAATATTAAGGCATCCATGAATGCCAAACAGCATTTCTTTAAAGAAGTCTAGTCGCTTTTCTTCGAATTCTTGGCACTTGTCGTACACAACTGTCATATCTTCCATGTACTTGGCATTATAGTCATTTATTTCTTCTAGGGCTTGTTCGTATCTCTCTTTTGCTCGCTGTGCTTCAAATTTGCATTTGGTAACACGGTCTTGTAATTTGGTGACCTGCAAAGTTAAGACATTAGACCCAAATTTAAGCTATCATTTTTAGTTTCATGAGCAGAGAAACGATCTTCTTACTTGATCTGGTGATAAGGATGTGTCGGCTGAGGCATTTCTTTCTTGGTTCACGGCTGAGCGCTCGTTTTTACAAGCTTGGTGGTAATCCGTTTTACATTTATTCACCCGTGCTAACAGTTTTGACCAAGATTTTTGAGCCTATAAAACCAAAAGGCTTATTGAAAAATATATTTTTCCAATATGTAAATGAAATTCACTCTCTGTACAGAGGGGATTAGTTTTTCCCTAGAACTAAAGCTCAATCTTGAATCAATACCTTTTTGAAACTATCATCCATTTCTTTCTTCTCTTTGATTTGCATCATGGATTTATGGAAGTTGTCTTTTTGCCACGTTTTGATATTTGAGACAGTGTCGTTCAGGAGTTGGTCCTTTACCCGAAGGTGCATGTCGCATCTCCTTTCCGCTTCAATCAGGACTGCTTTCCAGGCAGCTTCTGTTGTCCCGTACTCAGGACCTAGCAAATGAAAAACCAATCAAGGCAGGAATTTTAAAAACATAGATTTAATACATAAATTTAAACATAGATTAATACATAGATTTAAACATAGAAGATTTTTGATATGTGCATTAAAAAGAACACAATTCTAGTAACAAGAAAGAAAGCTAGGTAAAATAAACTCATGGATAAATGAAAGTGATAATGTCAAGAACTAATTCTCAACAAGTTCATAATAAGATTACATTATTGTTTGGTCAATGTGTGCTCATTGTTTCTCTCTAAAAGCTGATCTTAGTAGACAAAAGAAGCTAAATTGACCCATATTTGATTATTGATGGTACAACAGAGTGAATTTTCCTTGAATGCAAGAAAAATAATAAGCATTGTGAACTGATTTTGACATAAGTGCAGAATTTTTTTTAATACCATCTTATCTATAGTAGTCAGTGGTTTCAAATAATAATAATAATTTAAGAGCAAATACACTTTCAAAGTCACATTAGCTTCCTTACTCCAAATAGAATTAAACTTTTACAGCCATAAACCACATTAAAACTTAAAATGAAATTACAGTTATTTTAATATCCCAGCTAAGCTATTCCCAGTTCCTAAAATTTGCAGTGTCTCAAACATACCCTTTTCTATGATTTCATTCCACTTTTTTGACCAGTTGCGCAAACTTTTTGAGTAAGTCTTTTCTATCTCGCTCCTCTCCTGTATGAGCAGTATCAGATCGTTGCACAGGCGAAAACTGTCCTCTATTCTCTTGGTGGTTCTCTTGTAGTTGCCAGGCTCCCAGAAGCTGTCGCTTCCAGCAATGAGCATGCCATCATCGCTGTGGTGGGACATTGTCTGCTTGTCCAACTGGAAAAGAGAAATGTAAAAACTGCTGCTGATTTAGGAGGTGGTAAAAGAAAGTTATTTAAAAGGAGAAAAAAAATTGTGTTTCCATAAAAAATGCATCGTATTATACATTTCAGTTTTTGTGAATGTTAGTGTGCCATAGCAAGTAAACTCACTTTTACACTCAAACCACTTTTTAAATCAAAGCCCTACACAGTTATTTCTTCTCTTTTATGACTTTGAAATTGTTCCTCCAAAAGGGATCATCCATAAATGATGTCACACTTTTTCTCCACAATTTTGATTCCTTCATTCCCTTATGTCACATTCCTTCATCATACTCCCATATGCCACATATCGACTCTCTCCTAACATTGTCAAGTACAAGGTTGGCAAGAACTTGAGACCCCACATATGTATACAAGTTGAAGTTTATCCAAGCATAGATTAATATAAATTTTTAGGAGGAGCCAACACATACCCCCTTGGATACAACCCTGACTAGCTCCTGCTAAGAGTAAAACCTAAGAAATTTTCGTATTAAAAATTCAAAGTGGACTTTAATTTTGATAGTAAAATTTTATGCTAATGTCGTTTATACCTCTGCAAAAGCTACATTTTCAACATGTCATGTAAATATCTTTTAAAAATGGAATCTAAAGCAATCCCAAGAAAGCACTAACTTCTCTTTGTTAGTGAAGTGGCAGTCACAATGGCTTGACTGAGTTAACTATTATTAGCTCACCAGATGGTACAATACAAAACTATTCAGGAAAGTATTTTAATGGAAGGATTGAAAAGTAGGTCCTCTGTCTAGCGAATTTTAATTGATAAACCCATTGTTCAAAAGTGGATTAAAATATTTTTACACAAAAACTATATCTTGAGGTCAAAAGAAACACTATATTTTTCCTACGAAATGGTGAGGACACAGCCCATATCTTCTTAATCATCAGAAAGAACAAATGAAACAATCACAGATCAGATAATTTTGTGTATTTATTGATAGAATACTTATCAGAAATTGGTCATATAACACGAATGAAAAGTACAGAATTTTAGGTTTTACTTTGTGCATCATTATTACACTTGAGATAGATAGGTTTTACATTTACAGACATTAGGGTTACATTTTAGATCTAAAATATAAAAGATTTTGAGAATTTTTTCAGCTGCGTTTTAAAAAAGGAAAAAAGAAAAGACGTTTTAAGGAAATGGACAAATTCCCAAAAATTCATCAGCAAAAATGACAAAGAGCAAACATGGCATCAAAAAATTTTCCTTTCCTTTTCGTACTAGGAGCAGGGTAAACATAAAATAAAAAACAGGAAAGTTGTATAAAATAGAAAACAAGAGAAAATAATAATTTTAAAACATTAATTAATAATTAACTATTTATTTCACTTTCAATTACAACATGTTTAAAAAATAGTCACAAGTTTGGCAACCTGTTCGACACTTACCCCGTTTAAAAGAGTAAACTAAAAACTTTTAAAAAAGCAGTTAAGTATACAGCCAATTAAAATATTAAAGTGAAATAAAAATACAAAGTGAGTAATTTTTAAGTTTGAATATTTTAAAATAAATCAACCCAATCATTATAATTTTAATAAAGGAAAGAGAAAAGAAAATAACATTTCTTAATTTACAAAACAATCGGTGTAGAATAGCAGCAAGAAAGTGATAGAAGAATGAACTAAATAATTAATGCAGAGTGTTATAAGTGTGCTTAAGACAGCTGTTTTAAAGGAAATATTTTTCACATAACAACTCGCCAGAAAATTGAAAACTTTCAAATTTGTTAAAAATATTTATAAAACTTTAATTAAAAACTAAAAACCCAATAAGACCAATTTTAGAGCCGTATTTAGGCATGTGCCATAGCACAGGTCGTCAAAATTACAGCAACTCTAAGAAATCTCCATGTTGCACATTTGCAGCAATCATAATTCGTTTCTTAATCATAACTCAAGAATTTTCTCTTTTAAAAAGAGAAGACTGCATTCCTTTTTTCTAAAAGAACGAGCAGATTTGTCTACCAGTTAGTCTAACTACCATATCTACCTTTTAAATTGCTTATGAGCGGATGATTTTTTAAAAATATATTGGAATACACGGAAAATTCCTGGTCATTTCGCAGAAAACGTGACGCTTTTGGCCTAATATCAGTACAATTGTGCAATCAAAAACATCGAAATCAGATAAGAATTTAGGCAAATACGTTGCCTTTTAGAAAGGGAAATAGCAGAAAGGGGCGGCAAATACCAAGCAATGTCAAGAATAGCACGAACTCACCATGATGATCCTTAAACCAACCACCCCGAAGGGAAGCAACTACTCTCCCTCTCCGTCGTCGGCGGATGAATGCCCTGAGAAGAGTGCAATTGCGCGGCCAGGGATAACGAGCGGAGCACCGTCATCCGCTCCTCATCGCGACCACTTGAGCGGAGCGTCGTCGCCGCCGCTGGACACGCGAGGGGAGCCCAAGGGAACAGATTAGGGGATAATGGGGAGGCGTTCACCGGCCATTTGCCTTTCTGTGCCTCCCTACAGTCAAATGATTTTGAAAGTGTGGGTGGATTTGTGAGGGGGCAATGCCCCACCAACTTTTTCCAGGCTATTCCGTTGTTTTAATAGAGCATTTTCAATCACATGACTCTGCCTAACAACGGCCTTAGCAACGTTGTTTTATTCCTCCAGTGACATCATGTGCGAATGCTGCTATTGGATACTTCTATGTCCCGCCCCTAACAACAGCCTTAGCAACGTTGATTTTGTCCTCCAAGTGACGTCATGTGCGAATGCTCTATGGGCATTGGTTATTTCCACGAAAGTAACAACTCAACTCTAACTAATCTTGCTACTTCTGAAAAGTTACAAGTTAAATAAAAGCAAAATACTCAAAAGTATCAAACCAGGGACCATTAGGTTACTGGACGCACACTATACCACTAGGCCATAGGTGCTGATGCCAGGACTGTTCAATAACATAATTTTAATGTCATAAAACATGTAATAGAGTACGGTAAACAAACTCCTATCACTGCGCATGCTTCAACTTTCGTGGAAATAACCACTTCAAATGTTAAATACCTTTTAGAGCAGTGGTCCCAACAGGTGGTTCATGACGCTTCTGGGGTTATGACATAAACGGTATTATATGACACTTCTAAAGATAAATTAAAATGTCCGATGTCCTATGTCCGTCTTACGAGAAAATGTAATAAAAGTAAAAAAAGGGAGGGGGTTATCTCTAGAGAGAAAATGGGCCCGTTTAAGGGCCCTTCACAAAATTCTAATAAACAAAAAAGGACTCTTTACAAAAGTCCAAAGATCAGAAGTGGTTTGTGAAAATTGTTTTCAAAATGTGTTTCTATCATTTTAGAATGGAATTTGGCAGATTTTGGGCCCATTTAAAAAAAGTTATGAACGCTGTGCTTGTACTGCAAGCCCTTCGTTTTCACAAAACTCCATTTGATTTTTACCAAAATTCCTTAACTCCTTCCCTGGCAGAAAAAAACTAAATGAAAACCCTGAAAGGCATCAAGATAAAAAATAATAAAGAGCAAATATAGATACTGAAGTGTATAATAATTTTGAAAGGGCAAAATGAAAGAGAGGAGCAGATGGATGATGGAGCCACAAAAGCAAAAAATGAGGAAGAGTATAGGGATGTGAGTTGCAAAGAGAAGCCCAAGATCAATGGGATGCTAAATATAGCACGGATATACAGGGAAAAGCTGGTCCGTGAAGGGACAAAAAAGTTGTCCGCTAATTTCTTTGAGTTGGAAACCACTGTTTTTTAAGAGTATAGGACCACATGCCTCCCACGGTCTTCCTCTTCGGCCCGTTTCCCCGACAGGACACCCACCAAATCGACCATTTTACACTGACAGGACTAGTTAACCGACAGGTTATATGGAAAAGAATGGTGTTATAAACAGAAGAGTATCCATACGTACAACATTGGCAGTTCAAAGCTAAAGGAACTAGCATAAAAAGTTCGAACTATCCGTAACTTTAAATTTATTTATTTTTTTATTTATTTAAAAAACACACACTACAGATAAAAATCCAATTACAGTGGTGAAAAATAGAAAACTAATCGTATAAAACACTTTCACACAACTTTAAATGAATTTAAGCACAAATTTAAACGGAAGAGTTCATTGAATTAGAAGTTCAAAGGACCAAGAAAAATATTTAATTATCCACGACTTCGGATTAAAGATGTTCGAGTTAACCAAGTTGCACTTGTATTTCACATTATAAATTCAGTCCTCACCAGTAAATGATTTAAATATACTTAATAAAAGAATATAGTAGTTAAAAAATTTTTGATTGATATAAAATAAACTATCACTTTTGTGGTGTAGAATTCTTTCTATTACCAAAGCTCCTCGAAAACCATCCTAGCAAAAGGGAGAGAATGTCATTGACACCTTAGCTATTACCACTGGCGAGTTCTCAATTGTTCGGGGCCTCGAAATGGGTTGTATACGTCAGGGGTTTTTATGAATGGAAGGACGGAAGTCGGTCATTTGTAGAAACCAAACACAAAATGCCGGGAGTTCTTCGAACATTGCCAGATGGCAAGAGAAAAAGTGAGACTGGAGTTTCTCGGTATATTTTTAACTTAGAAAACACTCCAGTTGAGACGCCAAGGAAAATTGGTGGACAAATTTTAGAAACTGAAATCTAATGAGAATCTATCGCTTTTATTAAAACAATTAATTTTAAACGACTGCTGACTCTCTATTTGTACTGTCAAACACCTTTTAAATGTGAAAATTAACTCTGAACTTAATAATTGTTGTTAATTTTATGATTTAATTAAATCTAACAAAGAATTTTTGAAAAAGTGATGTCAAGTGAAAAGTACAAATGATTAAATAAAGTATGTTATTTCAGTGTAAATGTTTAATTTTTTTTAGTTTGGGTGTTTTTAATCTTTGATGGACCGATAGGTCGACAAAGTGTCCTGGGTTGAGCTCAAGAAAATATGGTAAGCATAGAAATGGGTAGCTGTGATGATAATTTTTTAATTTAGTCAATAGTTTTAAAAACATTCCATTAAAAAGTCATTAATGAAGACCCAGCTTCAAAATTTTCTTTCGAAAGATACAAGCAACATTATAGCGCATTCAATTAAACAAGGTTTAACGTAAGTTTTACTTTAACTACATATATACACATTTCAGAAAGTTTAAGTTTGTTGTAGTGACAGAAAGCGGATTGAGATTCCCAAGAGATAGGGGACAGATCTTAACCATCACCTTCCCAAATACTGCTTCAACTACAGAATCTTTTGGAATGTTTAATTTTAAATTGAGCAAGCATATGAGGTTAGTAGAGTTGCGCAGATTAAAGGCGTTATTCATTATTTTATGATAATGTCACCATTGGTATTTTTCGATAACGTTATTACACATTCGACTCACCTCTATTCATAAGCCCATTAACAAAAGGCGAGTGAGAAAGTCGGATGGCACTGACCTAAAAAATACACAAATGGTCCGACCAAATCATCTTCGCACAGCGGCTAATACCTTCAAAACTAGAACACAACCAGATTCTTCAAACTAATAAACCGTACTCAAGCGAAGCTCCATAACAATGTAGTACTAATGTCGGATACTGTTCGTTTTGGAGAAAACAATAAGCGGCAAAACTCCTCGAGTGAAGGTACGAAGCCCGAATACGTCTCATCCCCAGCTCCGAGATAGGTTTATCTTTCAGACACAATTAAGATAGAACAATGTCAACTAGAACTGATGTCGCGTGCATAGATTAAGCGAAGGTTGATAAGAGGGAGGTATTAGATCACGGCAAATGAGGACTTGGAAGATGGCACGCTATATGTATCTCAAGGTAATGGACAGTGTGTTTGGTATGTTTATGAGGGTCACATGCGCGCAAGCAAATATTAGCACTTTACAGTTAGTGACAAAATGTTATTGTTTTTAAGGCAAGTAAAAGGATGCAAAAACAATGAGTTTTTGTAGGTAGTATCCAAGGGGGTTTCATAGGGTCCAACCCTCACATTTTTTATTACATCTATTTAATGGCTTTTTCTTAGAAAGTTTCGTGTCTTAGCAAGGGGGCCAGTCCGCCCAGAGTGATACGCAAAAGCTCCAGATGTTCAAAAATAAGATGAAAAACTTTATAAGAGTCATTTTCCCACAAATATTCTAGGGGAACTCTAGATTACAGCATAGAACTCCTAGAAAGTGCTCCTAAATTTCATACAAGGTTGAAATCACATCTTTTAATGTTGTAGAAAAGCGACCTTTAACCCTTTTAGCGAGTTTGTAATCTAATCAAAAACAACGATTGGGGACTACTCCACGGACACATAAGTCTAGTTAAGAGCGTCGGTGTACGTAAACTAAGTATAGGTACTATTTTAAACTATCTAAGTAAAAAGTATTAGTACAAATTTAATAAAATTGATTTCGAATGAGAAGAATCATGTTTTTAAAGTTAGAATCCTACACTAAGAAAAAAAAATAAATAAAAAACCCGACTACACGTAAAAACACGGATTCACAAGCATGCAAAATATTCCATAGAAGGTTCTCTCATAACTATTCCCATGATAGTGATGAGAAGCTGTTCTCATCATTACATTTTTTAAAACAAAAACCATGGTTCTCTCAAGTTGGGATCGGTTAGTAACAGGAATTATAGGCCAGGTGTCCTCTCGGACTAACACTCTTATTTCGACAAAGGGACTCAAAGAACCATGCCGCCATCCCGAGGGCATTACTGCAGGATAATTTTAGAAGCTGGCCATTGTCCACTCAAGGTAAAATCGCTATAAAACGGTCCCCGTACAGAACGGAGGCGCCTGAGGCAAAATCGCCAGGCGCCTCTCAGGAGTTGTTTTCGGCAGAAAGATATTTCGGTCAGCCAGGTGGTAGGAATTAATGGGATAAAATTACGGAATAAAAGGTTTTGCCTGATTCGAAGGTAGGGGGAAGTTTTCTCCACTAGTAGACTAGAAAGGTGGAGTTTTGGGATTTTTAGCCTGGAGATGTGGGAGTGGACCAGCCCTGATTTGTTCAGAGAGCTAAGGGATAGAAAGGGGGCGTAAAACATGCAGAGATTGGACAACTGGAAAAGAATAGAGAGAAGGCTTTAAATACCGCTGCAAGAGAGATTTTCGTTAGTTTTGAGTTTAAGTTCTGAGTTTAGTTTTAAGTTTAAGTTCGGAGTTCTTCTTAGATGAGTTTTAGATCAGTTATCAGTTAAGTTCTTGAGTTATTCTTTAAGCAGTGTTTAAGTTTGAAAACTGTGCCATCGTCAGCAAAGAGGATGATGCTACTCGACGGGAATCAGGTTAGTCGATAGTGACTCACTCCATTTCAATTCTCTCTCCCTTCCTCGAAATATTCTGGTTATATGCATTTAATATAAATAATGGTTAGACCACTACTCTAATAGTAGTGTAAATTACTTTTAATGTTTGTTAATTTCTTTCTTAATTCGTACCTTAGTGTGTTAAAGTAACAATTAATATTAGAAATTCATATAAGATATTTTGTTTTAAATATTGGTACGGAAAATTTAACAATGCTATTTTGTACACCTTTAAGAATATAATAAATATTAATGTTTAAAACTAATTTGTTTGTCGATTCATTACTGATCAGTTTGAGTTTAGTAAAACTGGGTTATTGGCGGATAGAGATTAAATTAACAATGCAATGTACAAAAATTAACTGGAGTTGCTCTAATTACCAATTAAAGTAATTAAGTTAGATAAGAGTTAGCAGTAAGTAGTAAAGTTAAAAGAGTGAGGCTAAATCGTAAAAGGTAAGAAGGAGCAGTGCCAGCAATGGTGCCTTTTAACATTTATGGATAATCCTAGACTCAAGTGATTACTGATTAATCGACAAATTTATTATTTATGTGATTCCATGATTTGAGATATCCATGTTATAATTTTAATTTGATAGGGGTATTTTGTATTACTTTATTGTGTTTGTTGAGAAATTATTTGTTGGGAATTAATTATGACTAGTCCCCATTCTTCTGAAACTACTCAAAATTTAATTATTTCTAGTCCACCTCTTTCTGAAACTCCCCAAAATTTAATTATGCCGGTATTTTCAAAATTATCTAGTTTTCAGGCATTTTTGCCCCAATTTGATGGAGAATCAGTTGTTTCCCCATCTTATTTCATCTCCACATTAGAATCTGTGTGCAATGAGGCCGGTTGTACAGATTCCGAAAAATTAGTCTTATTAAAAGCGAAACTTAGAGGGAATGCTTTATCTCATGTAATAACAAGCCCCCAACTAGCGGAAGAAACAGACTATCAAACCTTCAGGGACAAATTTCTCTCATATTTTGAGAAAAAGGAAACCAAATTAAATAATCAAAATGATTTTATAAATTTAAAAATGAGGCCATCTGAGACAGTCAGACAATTTGCTAGTAGAGTGGAAACTGCCACTCTAAAATTTTTTGGTAAGGTCCCTGCTGATAATGTACCCTTGAAAAACCTGGTAGAGTCCACTCAACTGACTCGCTTTATTGAGGGAATGGATCCCGAAAATAAACAATTTTTGATAGTTAAGGATCCGAAAACCCTAGTAGATGCAATGAATTTCATGGAGGATTTCCTTCCAAATAAACCTGAATCAACCCTTAATTCTGTAAACAGAATCAATGACAGTCAAATGGAGTTGAAAACTTTAATTGATAGGCAAAACAAAACATTGCATGAATCTATATCCCAACTAAACAAACAAATGGAAAATTTATCTATACCTCACCAAAATTCGAGTAGGACCCTACCTGTATGTCAATTTTGTAATCGTGCCGGCCATACAGCTTTAAATTGCCGAGAAATGGTCTCACAACAAGCAACAAATTCTCCCCCTTATTCTTTTCAACAGAGAGGTCGGGGGTACCCCAATTACAATGACTACGGTCGTTTCGGGGAATGGACAACCAACCCATCCAGGGGGCAATTCCACAATGGCGGCTACTCACCTCCAATAAATTATGACCATCAAAGGCAACCAAGACAAGCCCATAGGGGAGGTTTTAGGGGGTATTACGCAAATCCAGGCGCTAGATATCAAAATACGGGATCGCGCGTTAACTTTAGAGGAAACAGCCGAGGAAGATTCCCTACGAATTCGGGAAACGGAAGTGGGGTTTAATTAAAACAAAAACTGATGCTTCGGTAATTAGACCCTGCACTAATGCAAAATCCGAGCAAAAATTAATAGTGAATACCCAAACACCCCAAACGAATGGTTTCTTCTATTTACCTGTGATAGACGCCAAAATTGGAGGTAAATTAAATAGCATATTGATAGACACCGGGGCAGCATGCAGTTTAATTGAAAAGAATGTATTTGAGCATATAAGAAATGACCCCCTTATACGAAAAATTAATTCCAGTCCTATAGTTAATTCCTTAACGGGTCAAAAACTAAATATAGTAGCTACATTTAATATCCCAATTACAATAGGAAATAAGAATATAAATCATGACCTAATGGTAATAGATCAATCTTTAAGCCCATTTTATTCAGGTATTTTCGGCATTGATCTATTACAAAAATTTAAATTTAAAATTGACCTGGAACAACACTTATTAGTCTCAAATGGAACAAGGATTCCAATTAAGGATGCAATAACTCAAAAAATTAATAGTGTCACTCATGAATTTGCCAAGTTAAATTGTAAATGTAAATTAAATCCTAAACAAAGTAAGACTTTTGATTTAGCCATTGATGCTCCATTAAAAGTAGGAGAGGTCATCAAAATTTCAAAATTACCTCATCTAGTTGACATAAATATAGGAGAAAATATGGCCCCAGTCACGTCTAGAAAGACGATAGAAGTAACAATTGCTAATGTCAGTAGAGAAAAAATATGCATAAATAAACTAACCAAATTAGCAACTATTGAAACAGTTTCAAATAATAGGGACATAGACTATATTAAAGAGTTAAGGAAGCAAGAATTCAACATCAAAGATTTTAAATTAGACCATCTTCAGCCATTGCATAGGGAAAAGATATCTCAGCTTTTAAAAGAATTTTCAGATATTTTTAGTTCAAATTTAAGAACAATAGGAGAGACTGATAAAATTACTCCCAATATTGAAGTTGATAGAAATAAATTGGAAACATCTCGACATTATCCAGTTCCTTATGCCTTGCGGCAGGAACTGAGGGATCAATTGGATGAATTACTGGCAGCAAATATCATACAGCCCACCAATACTCATATAAGTCACCCTGTTATATTAGTCAAAAAGAAACAAGTAGATGGTAACAAACCATCATATAGGATTGTTTCCGATTATAGGAAAACAAACAATTTAATTAAATTTAATAGACATCCCCTCCCACTAATAAATGATTTATTGGACAACCTAAGAGATGCCAATTGGTATTCTTCCATTGATTTGCAGAGTTCTTTTTTCCAAATTAAGCTGAAACCAGAAGATAGGGAAGTAACCGCTTTTAACACTATTTATGGGTCCTTTGAATATCTCTCGATGCCACAGGGTATGGCTTTTAGTCCCCAAGTATTGCAGTCCCTAACGGACAAATTACTTGACCCTATTAAAGAGTTGGGAATTTCTGGATACATAGATGATTTTGCACTTGGTGCTAATGGTTTGGACTCTATGCTATTTAAATTGAGAAAATTATTTGAACGTATCAGAGAATTTGGTTTAACTATAAATCCAAAGAAATGTGAATTTTTTGTTCCAACAATAACATTTTTAGGCCATACAGTTGATAAAAACGGGATCCAACCAACATCCATGAATATTAGGAAAATTTCAGAGTTTCCTGTTCCTAAGACAGTACGTCAGGTACGACGTTTTGTTGGGTTAAGCTCCTATTATCGACGTTTTATTCCAAATTATTCTGAAATAAGCATACCCCTCACTAATTTAACGAAAAAACGTCAGAGATTTGTATGGACACCTGAAGCACAAGTTGCTTTTGATACGTTAAAACAAAAATTGGGAGAGTATCCAATTTTAATTCATCCAGATCATAATAAGCAGTATATTTTAACAACTGACGCGTCTGATCATTCTATATCAGGTTATTTAGGCCAAAAAGATAAGTTTGGGATAATTCACCCAATTTCATATTTTTCTCGAAAATTATTACAAGCAGAGAAAAATTACCCAATATATCAGAAGGAACTTTTGGCTATTATTGACAGTATCAAGTGTTACAAAAACTACCTTTACGGTAAACACTTCATTATCAGGTGTGATAACTCTGCTATTCAATCCATAACACGGTTAGAAAATCCAGCTAATAGAGTAACACGTTGGATTTTGTTTTTACAACAATATGAATTTACTTTTGAAAAAATTAAGGGAGCTGAAAATTATATAGCTGACACACTTAGTAGGGATTTTCACGGAATAAACAATATTATTCGTGAATTACCAACAGTCCCAGAAATAGCAATTGAACAACAAAATGACCCACATTTATTGGAAATAATACAAAAAATAGAATCTAACACATCAGACTTAAAGCCCTCAGAGCAAAACTATTTTTTTAGATATGGGATTCTTATGCATGCGGGAAAGATAAAAAGATCTGTAGGACCACAAAATACTGAACAAATTGTTGTCCCAAACAAATATAAACCCATAATATTAAAGTTAGGTCATGCAGCTCATTTTTCCTTAAATAAAACTCTTGATAATATAAGATCAAATTACTTTTGGGAAGGTATGTATAGTGACACCAAAAATTTCATTCAATCTTGCACAGAATGTATTGGGTATAAAACTCCCAATCGGTTACCTCCAGTCCCCTTACAGAGAAATCATATTCCAACCAGGCCCGGGGAACTAGTTTCTTTAGATTATG
This sequence comes from Tetragnatha montana, assembly GCA_963680715.1. NCBI lineage: Eukaryota > Metazoa > Arthropoda > Arachnida > Araneae > Tetragnathidae > Tetragnatha > Tetragnatha montana. The sequence continues at coordinate 3,671,553 of OY796683.1, read as the reverse complement.
TAGGAAAACTCCCTACAACGGCTAAAAACAATTCTTACATTTTGGTATTCATCGACCATTTTACAAAATTTATGCGTTTATACGCTACTCCTAATATGACTGCTGAGACGACTGCCGACAAATTATATGACTACATATGTCTAATGGGGGTACCTTCAATTTTGTTGAGTGATCTAGGCCGAAATTTTACTTCTGAATTGTTTCGTTTGGTTGCTAAAAGATTGGGAACTGACAAAATTTTCACCACTGCTTATCATCCCGCCACTAATGGCGTAAATGAAGTTTCCCACCGTAGTTTAAAACCTTCACTTTCAATTTTAGCAAGGGAAACTAAACAATGGGATGAAGCTTTGCCCTTTTATGAACTTTCTTATAACACTTCGTATCATTCGGCTATTGGAGATAGACCCAGCTACCTTGTCCATGGATATGATATTGCACTTCCTTTAACCCCAATTTCCCTTAATACCCATCAAAAAGTGAATCATTCAAACCCATACCCCACGTATATTGAGAGACGGACGCAGCAATATCAAAAAGCAGCAGAAATTGTAAGGGATAATTTGTTGAAGGCAACGGAAAAAATGGAAAATTATCAGCACAAGTCAGCTAAGGATAGAAATTTTCACGAGGGTCAACTGGTATTCTTATTAGCTCCTGAAATGGACAGAAACCAACAACTTCCTAAACGTAGAAATTATCAGGGCCCATATAGAGTAATCCAAAAACATAATGCAGTTAATTTTACAATACAACATACAAAAGGTAAACAAAATTCTATGAAAGTACACGCATCGAGATTAATTCCCTACACTGAGCGGAAAAAGCATTTAGAATTGCAGGAGAAAGATCAGCCTATACAATTAGATACAATACCAAAGTCCCTTCCCCCAGCAAATTTTGATGATGACCCAGAAGAGGACATTCCATTAGCATATTTGGTCCCACCACAGTTAATACCAGAGGTTAACCGACAAGTCGAAAATTCTTGTCATGAGGTAAATAACCATAATGAAGAGGACTCACAATCCTCCAGTGATGAGACTCAAATTTATGATGTAGAGGGAGGATACTATGACCTATCACAATTAGACGAAGAGACGGAGGAAAACATCCCTTTAGCTTTATGGGCATCACTAAAAAATAAATCAGATAGCCAAAACGTCCAAAATTCTGTAAATACTGAGACTAACGCAGATAACTCAAAATCATCAGGTGAGGAAGCTATAAATATTGAAGTTGAGGAACCTAGCGAGGAATCTAATCTACCTGAGCAGCACAAAAAACAATCAATTAAACCCCGCGATTTTAACTTAAGACCTAGGGATAAGGATAAGAAACCTGTAGGTGTGCTATCCACAGGAAATTTAGAAGTAGTCGGAACGGGTGAAAATCTGGGAGAGAGTAGTTTAGTTAATAGTGAGGAATTATCCGTAGAAAATCAAGTGGAATCAAGTGTTGCTACGCAAGTAGACACACAACAGGACGAGGGTAATTATGCTGATAGATTTATGGCTTGGGCCTTTAGAGTGACGGCTCCTCCGCCGCCTGAACAAGAAGCAACACAGGAACCCTCATCGGTTATTCAATTTTTAGATAGAATAACAAACGCCTTGCAATAAATGAATAAATAAAGCAAACTAGTCTAACTGTACTAAATAAGAAAAAATAATATAATCCTCAATTAAATATGTATATAGCAATGAAAGGAAAATTTACAATATAAATATTAAATAATACAAATCAGCAAAATAGTTATAATACTAATTAAACTGCTTAAAGTAATAATTGAATTTTGTGCGTCGCTGTTTAAAGAAGTGATCACGTTTGGGCAGCTACCTACAAAATTCGGTTGAAATAGATTTCTGTTCTGGTTAGTAATTGGATAATTGCTGGCGATAATTCAGTTTTGATTGGGATTGAATTTTATTTCAGTAATAATAAATGTAAAACATAATTGTAAACAAAAACTTTAAACTTAACACCATAATTAAGAATTAACTGTAAAATTATCTGAAAAAATATAAACAAATCTTTCAAATTGATCTAATATATAGCAAACCCAGAGATAAAATTTTAGAGAAAAAAAAAACATCCAAAATAATAACGGAAACTTTCAAGTCTAAACATGAACCCCATATAAATGAATAGCACAAACAAAAATACATAGTACAGTTGTGTGTAGTTGTTGTTGTAAGCGTAAATGTTGTAGTAGTAAACAATAAGTATAAATGTAAATAATATATGAGATTAAGGTTGTAATGAAGGCTAGCATGCAAATATATAAATCTTAATTTATCAAGGCACAGCGCTTAGCAGACTCACAGATGCGAAAACCAAATTGTGCGAATGACTTACGATAGAATATACCACTACGCTTAAGTAAGCCCAAAAATGATCTTGCTTCAAAGATCTTAGGACCGCCGCGCAGCATAGAGTTGAAAGTGCGAAATAGATATATAGTATAATAGAGTTGCAAGCATCAATGCAAGTGAATTCGCCGACACAAAGGTAACTAGTGTGTCGCGACAAGAATATACTACCTCGGTGGATACGCAGGAATAGTGAATGGTACGACGATCGTAAAACGAGGGGTGATAGTCGGTGACTTGAGAACACGGTAGATTGGAGAAAAAAAAAAAAATGTTTGCTGATATCGTGAGTGTAGGCCAGTTTAACTATTGGATAGAAGATAAGGAATGGTTGATATAGAAATAATAAGAAAATTATTTGGGATTAGTATAAGAGTACGTATGATAAATTTGGAGTTAATGCGGAGACAAAATACGACGGTGTATATAGCAAGTACGGAAAAGTTGGGAATTTATTAATTTTATAGAAAATGTTGCATAAGGATGATACGACAGTGGAATTTTGAGACTTCCCTCCCTTTTTTTATGATCTGTTTGATAATAAAAGTTGGATATAATGGAAAATGTTCAAAAACACATTTTATTACATGCATTATAGACCATTCATCAAATATAGTCAGGTCAGGAACTAAAGGTAGAGAATTTGGTTGCTTGGTTGAGAATTTTTTTTTTGTGTTTAGTTATATGAAATGATTTTGAATAAATGTAATTTAATCCCTAACGGAAAGTGAAGAAATGTAGTATTGAATCAGTTGAGTTTTTCCCCCTTTTTATTTTTATATATATTCATACGAATTATGGACATAACATCTGAAAGTTAGTGATGGCTATGGTTATTTTGAAAAACTAGCAAATTTGCTGATTGTATCCTGTAGTCTCATTATGCGGAAATTTTTTTTTGACATTATTGTAGTAGAAAACAAAGGAAATAATGGAGACAAGTTTTGTAGTAGTCAATTTGTTATTGAAGGTCTTGATATATTCTGATTTGAGATAAGAGGCGTTCGTGACGTGGACATTATTGATCATTAGAAGGATTTTATGAGCGAACTTTTTTTTATGTATATATTTTCTTATCTCTATGAAATTATGATGGTTAATAGAATATTTAATGAATTCAGAACATGAGAAAATTGTACTCTTAATTATGTGTCCAAATGACATTATAAGAGATTATAATATATTGAATGGATATTTCTCGAGATGGAATCATAGAAAATAATTTTCCCATTTGTGTACATATATAAATTAAGTAATTGATTAACCAATTGAATAACAATTCAGTTAAGTTAAATTTCAGACTTAGAACTGTTACTTGTTAATGATTTAGAAATGAGTAACCTTTTCTTAAGTTAAATTTCATTACTTATAATATAAAACTAACTTAATTTGGATTATGGATGGAGAGAGAGTTGGAGAGTTAACTTGTCGACTGATGCCTAACCCCCTTCCTTACAGTCAAGTGTGAATTTATTCCCTCATAAACTTTTTTGAACGAACTTTAAGGAAACTTTGTTCTGGATGCATGGAACCAATTAACCTCAGACATTATTCACGTTAGTTGAATCCCGAGAAAGCTGTGAACTTTTATACCTCCACAAATCACAATTCATGCCAACCCTCCGGCAGACGCTCCTAAATGGCGGACCACTGCTCTGATCTGCCTATGGGTCTTCCATCGTCGGGAAGTGACGTTCCAGAGCAACGGTCATCTATTCCACCACCAACACCCCATCGGCTTCAGCAACGCCGGGACGCTGCGACTCCCCAGTTTCCTCTACGGGATGGAGCTGCTATACTTGGGGCCTCCTACCTTCACTGCCTTGGGGAGCCTCCGCCTCTACAATACCCGGCGTCCCTTCCAGAACCGCTGGGCTACACATACTTCCACATGGTGATTTCTGGAAACCTCTACATTGAGCCCCGATGATGTGCTTCAAATCCGTCGTCGTCCAAGCCACGGCAGAGCTTACACTGGTCATGGATCCTGATCAGTTGCAAATGCCCGGTGGTTGGGTCAGCACCAGCAGCCTTCAAGTCTAACGACACCCGCAACTTGGACTTCGCTACTCAGATGACCGTGCTGATGTTCTGTGCTTTCTCAGAATGATTGCTTGTGCTTTTTCAGGATGACTCAGTGCTTTCGTTATATAAGTGAAAAGATATGGAGCACACACTTTCACACTTTCCATATCGGGAGAAGGGGGTGAAATTCAGGCCAAAATGCAGGCCTTCATTCTCAATTTTTTCTACTGAGACTTTTTAGTAAAAACTGAATTACAGCTGTGAAATACTGATTATAAACTAACACTATTATTTTCACTATTTTATTTTCATTTGTAATCTAGATTGTGTCGTCATGTATACTTTGTTTTTTTTTTCTTTTCCTTACCACTTTTAAATTTTTTAAACTTAATATAAAGCTGAATTACAATGTTTTATTTGTTTTAGATCATAATAGAGTTGTTGTGAGCTTGGAGATGGAGAGTGAGGGAGAGAGAGAGGAGCTATTGCGACTTAGGTTCTCTGGAGGCGGGCGAAGATGATGAGAAGCTGTTCTCATCATTACATTTTTTAAAACAAAAACCATGGTTCTCTCAAGTTGGGATCGGTTAGTAACAGGAATTATAGGCCAGGTGTCCTCTCGGACTAACACTCTTATTTCGACAAAGGGACTCAAAGAACCATGCCGCCATCCCGAGGGCATTACTGCAGGATAATTTTAGAAGCTGGCCATTGTCCACTCAAGGTAAAATCGCTATAAAACGGTCCCCGTACAGAACGGAGGCGCCTGAGGCAAAATCGCCAGGCGCCTCTCAGGAGTTGTTTTCGGCAGAAAGATATTTCGGTCAGCCAGGTGGTAGGAATTAATGGGATAAAATTACGGAATAAAAGGTTTTGCCTGATTCGAAGGTAGGGGGAAGTTTTCTCCACTAGTAGACTAGAAAGGTGGAGTTTTGGGATTTTTAGCCTGGAGATGTGGGAGTGGACCAGCCCTGATTTGTTCAGAGAGCTAAGGGATAGAAAGGGGGCGTAAAACATGCAGAGATTGGACAACTGGAAAAGAATAGAGAGAAGGCTTTAAATACCGCTGCAAGAGAGATTTTCGTTAGTTTTGAGTTTAAGTTCTGAGTTTAGTTTTAAGTTTAAGTTCGGAGTTCTTCTTAGATGAGTTTTAGATCAGTTATCAGTTAAGTTCTTGAGTTATTCTTTAAGCAGTGTTTAAGTTTGAAAACTGTGCCATCGTCAGCAAAGAGGATGATGCTACTCGACGGGAATCAGGTTAGTCGATAGTGACTCACTCCATTTCAATTCTCTCTCCCTTCCTCGAAATATTCTGGTTATATGCATTTAATATAAATAATGGTTAGACCACTACTCTAATAGTAGTGTAAATTACTTTTAATGTTTGTTAATTTCTTTCTTAATTCGTACCTTAGTGTGTTAAAGTAACAATTAATATTAGAAATTCATATAAGATATTTTGTTTTAAATATTGGTACGGAAAATTTAACAATGCTATTTTGTACACCTTTAAGAATATAATAAATATTAATGTTTAAAACTAATTTGTTTGTCGATTCATTACTGATCAGTTTGAGTTTAGTAAAACTGGGTTATTGGCGGATAGAGATTAAATTAACAATGCAATGTACAAAAATTAACTGGAGTTGCTCTAATTACCAATTAAAGTAATTAAGTTAGATAAGAGTTAGCAGTAAGTAGTAAAGTTAAAAGAGTGAGGCTAAATCGTAAAAGGTAAGAAGGAGCAGTGCCAGCAATAGCATCTCCTTTCACAGACGCCGCTGAGAGCTCATGCACCTCTTTGAACTCCGAGGAGAGAGACTTTCACACGATGGTTCGCCTTTTCAAAGAAAGTCAAAAACCGAGAGAGAGAGGTTCGCATAACTACCCAATTTAGCTTTCTCTCGCAGGACATCTCCGGAATAATAATCGAGTCTTCTTACCAGTTTTACTTCTTTTTTACACACCGGGTCCGCAGTGGTTTTTCTCTACTTGCCACCATCTATTATAGCTGCGGTGAGGATTTGTTTACGAACACGTGAAGGATCATCTCTGGCTAAATCCATCTTAAAGATTCGGTTATATCTGAGTGATAAATTAAAGGGGTTTTATTTTCGAACCATGTTTCTACACGGAGCAAATATTTAATTTCGTAAAATGGGGGGGGGAATTAAAAGGCAACGGTTAGCGTGAACGTAATTGAGTACTTAGCTATAGAATCAAATTCAATTTCCGTTCATAATATCTACTAATTAGCAACTGAACAGGAGAGCTGCAGATGTTTTTCATCGTTGCGTTTTCAGTGGAAAAAATTAATCTCAGCAATATTATACAAAGGATTTATGAAAAAAATTATCAAAAATATTAACCCACAAATTCAAGTGAGAATGTAGTTAAATTTCTTTACAAAGTAGGGGTTCCACAGTCCCACCTGCTTGCTAACGTTTAGCTTTGCCACCAACAAAAATACTTTAAAAAGTACTAAAAGAAACAATATTTGGCTGGAGAGTATAGGCTATTTTAAGGACCGATTAAGAGTCACAACTTCAAAAAAGAACGTAACCCTTTTTTTCCTATGATAAACAGGAGGAAATCGGTCATACGATAATGATTAGTCTCACACACACTATCTCTGACGTTTTCTGGCATAGGCCATTTCGTGCCCATGGTTCGAAACAGAAGCGAGTTGGAAGAGAACCAGAGACCACGAACTGAGTCCAATGTCTTTCCTGGCAGGGAACCAAGCGAAAAGTGGTAGGGGCACCCAACTATACGAATCACCCATTGCAGAGGGAGAACACAAGTTAAACTAAACGAATGCACACCAGAAATTGGTTTCAGTTTAGAATCAGCTACACGCCCTTGTTTCCTCGGCACTGCATACTTGGACGATATTGTTTGACTGTTAACTAGCAATTTGTTTGCCAACCATAAGAACGTATTTTTTTTTTCAGATATTTTCTAGAACTCGAAGATTTTCTCCTCAGGAAAGGGGAAGGAGGAATCGATAGTAAGTTTGGAAAGTAATCATTACAAACCAAATTTATGGATAAGATGGTACGAGTTATTGTTGTGGTTATTTTTGTGTCCATGGACAATACAGTAGAAAAATCCAATAGAATAACAGAAAAAACATTTAAAAAAGAACTAAAAACATTAAACATTAAAATCAGACGCTATTAAATGTACGGAGACTGTTATAGCCAACTCTGGAGCCACAGGGGCCATTTAAGATCTCCCCGCAATCAAAAGAAGTACAAAAGCGTTACACCAACTACCGAAGTAAGGGTCATTTCATACTATGTGCTGTTAGTAAATCAAGGAATTTACAAACACGAATGCAGTGTTACAGTAACAACCATTCCCTGCTATTAACCCATCATTAGCCAAGATCTCAACTTTAACCCAGTCCCATCGTAGCAATTGCCATCCAAGAAAAACAAATACCACTCTCCGCGAGCAAAAATTAGCCAAGTAACGTCTTTAGTTGGTGTAACCTACTGAAAACTGGCAGCATCATCACCCTGCCACGCTTGGGACGTCCCAAGATGTTAAGGGATGCGAACTTCCCTTGGGAAACCTTGAACCCGAGTGTGCCAGGTCAGAGCCGTCGCCTCGTCTATTAATTCATTTTTAATAACTGAGTAGACCGTTCATGGCTGGTGGGTTTTGTGTGTCGAAGGGGAAATGAAGCGTTGGCACCACATGGGTGGGAGTTTACAAAGGTGTACATTGGCTCGCAACCACTGCTTGGCGAGATTTATGCTTGTAATCCCCCCGATATGCTTCTTTTGTTCAGGTAATTTGGTTTGTTGGTTAATGCTTTTTCTCGGGAATATAGGTAGAGGAGGACGTATACATTTCTTAGAGGTGGTTTATGTTTAAAGATATTGTGGGGGGGGGCAAGGAACCAGTTCGATAGAAAGCTGAGAACGGTCAAAGTTAAGTGTTTTTTTTAAGGAGAGTAGAACAAATAGAACTCATTTAAAAGCTATTACGCAGAAATTGAAAGCATTAATTTCAGTCTTGGGTTTCCCTTTCTAATCTTGTGAATGTATTTCCTGTGTAACACGGAAATACGGTTGAAAATATCTTCTAGGAACGTAAACTATTGTTTTGCTATTGATAATTAAAACCAGTTCCTTGATAAATAAAAGAGAAAATAATTAGTGCATTCAAAATATAAAACAAAACGTTTTTTTTATAATAAAAAGCCTTTAAAATTTAAGGCCTACAATAGCTCTCAAACACTACAAATAAATTCCTAACTTAATGGACCTCAGCATTTAAATTTGTTAATTCTCATTCAAGAAACTTTTCGTGACATCCCTTCTTCGTTCAAAAATATTGAAACATGATGATAACAGACAGAGCTAAACAACTGGTTTAATAAAGAACCCTTCATCCAAAAAAGAACCTCTTAACAGCATGGCTTTACCAGATTATCATTTCAACACCAACGACTTAAAACAACATTGACCCAAAACATCCAACTCAAGGATTGAACAACATCAGAGTGATAGGATCATCCCGCATCCACACAGCCTTGCACTATCGGCTGTGAACTAGGGATTGTCGTTTTAGGGCATTTTGGTCATCCCGGGATTTCGGGATAAAATTCGATATCATCCCGGGATCCCGGGAAATCCCGAAAATTTAATTAATGCCAGAATTTCAAGAAAAAAATATATGTTTTGGCTGTAAAATCTAAACTTGCAAAAGATGAAATTAAAAAAAAATTATGGGGAGAAATTATTAGTTTTTAATGCTACAATTTTTCAGTTTTAGGCTTTAAAATTTCTTAAATGATATTAAAATATTTTTTTGCATTTTATATTCACTCATTATAATAGTACACACATATATCCCATAAAATCTTATGAAATGACACGAACTTAATATTTTATATTTGTTTTAAAAGTACTCAAGTTAAAAGTGTACTTACTCTAAAAATGCTTTTGAATTCCCTTATAAGTATGTAATAATTCTCAATGAAATGTTTTCTTTTAAATTTCGGAGCAAACCACTCCTCGTAGAACCTTTTTTACACTTAATCATCTAAGAACACTTTTTGCATTTTGCTTCAGAGTTCGGTCTTTTTATGAAGTACACCCATGCAAATGTACAAGTACAAGGTTTTTCTGCCATAATACAAAATCAGAATATTCTCCAGCCCGATCTCAAAACGTATAATCTCTTCAAAAGCTGACGACTTAATGAGATCACGAGTACTGTATGCATTCGGAAATAAGGTTCAAACTATCCTCATTAATAATTATTCATCACATAAATAAAGATTATGAGTTTCTAAGATATCTGCTAGAATTACGATCAATGCTTTGTGTTTGAAAATGGCAATGTCTATGGAAAATGGCCTCGTGCTGGAAGATATTAGGATTTGTATCTCTTATCACTAACATACTAAAAAATAAAAATAGTTGATGAGTAACCAAGTTTCCCCATTTATGTCAACATGCGAGCATTGTATGTAATTATACAAATCTGTAAGTTCCTTGTTTATTGCTTTTTAGCTGTAAAGTTCTAGGAGTGGTAGATAATTTAATTCAGCAGATAATTGACTTAAACCATCTCACTTCTACTAATGTATATGTATCTTCCAAGGAAAGGAAATATGTGTTCATGCCATAAGGAACGATTTTCAAGCGTTTGTAGCAGCGTAAAAGAAATTTAAAATTTTGAGGGAATCCCGGGACGGACTGAGAAATCCCGGGACGTGTCCCGGCCTAAAAATTCTACGGGATCCCGGGATCCCGGGAAACCGGGATCCCGGGAAACAATCCCTACTGTGAACTGGATGCAGTCGTCAAGGTTAACAATTGGTCACCGGGTGCCATTGTTTGCCTACGAAGGATGTCAGCAGGTAACGGGCAGGACAAAAGGATTGCAGTCACGAATAGTCACGAACACCCCGACAATCGTCGCGATTTATCGACCTACTTATCGTATTAAATTCCCGGCGTATCGCCGTCTTTATCGGGTCGATTGATTCTTTCTTAATATTCCTTTTATACATACGCGACGGGAGTTTCTGGGAACCTGCGTGTTGTGGTTCCGTCCGTTTCTTTTGCGCTTGGTGAGTCGCTGAGGAAGGAGTGGTTTCAAGGAAGGGCACGATACCAAGATAATATATGTTTTGAGTTTTAATTTATGAAAAAGAGAGCCTTTTAATATTTACCAAAGGTAAAGTGGACGCAACTTTATCGATAGTGGACACTTGGTTGGATATATGAAGATAATAAAAATTAAGAAACATGGAATATCTTTAACTTTATATGCTTACGTCCATAGGCGGATTTATCGGGGATCATAGGGAGGCAACGCCCCCAATCTTCAAAGGAAAATCTGTTTTCTTGTTTATAAATCATGTTTTCATAGCTATCAGGGACAGCATAGCCCCCTTAAAGTTTCTACTGTGCCTCTCCCCAAGGAAACCCTATTTAAATCCAACCCATCCGATTTTCAATTTTAATGTCTTTGATGCCTATTAATTTAACTCTTATAATTAGCTTTTTTGGGTATTGTATAGATATCAACTTTTGGTACTTTTACCAACTTTTAGTGGACTGTACCATGTAATAACATGGATTTATATTACGTTGGTACATGGTATAGGACCATAAAAGTTTACCAAAAATTTGATACCTGTACCCAAAATGCTGTACGTCTGGCAACCCAGCCTCTTCTTTAGAATATATTTTTTTCGTTTTTTTTTATGGGATTCCTTAAAATCTAACAGCATAGACCGTCCTCTAAAATATTTCAATTATGGACGAAGACTTGAGCATAAATGCAAATGAATATAAGAACTAACGAAAATAATCATTTAAATTTCGACAGGCAAAAATTTTAATCGCGAAAAATATGCACATTTTTCCCGCGGAACATAAATACAATCCGAAAACCTCATTTTTCACTGCAAGAAAAATATACGAACCTTAAAGTAAAAAAAAATCTGGAAAAACCCTCATGAAAAGGCTATTGTAATGAAGAGCATTACGAGTGAAAATCCGGATTTGAGGGTTTCAACGGGTTCAGCTAGGACCTATACCGTCAAAGATATCACAACAGGATGTATCACACAAGAGAGAGTCTTATTATTAGATTCCCTCAAGAAAAAAAGATGAACAAAAAGACATAAGTTAATAGGAGTCAAGTTGCTTAAAATACCGACGTCATTATAACGCGGAAGCTCACAGGACAATAAACTTCTTTGACGCGTCCTTTCCGAGGATTTGCTGAGGATATTTTTGAAGGAATTTTTTTCATAAAAGAGGAGATATTGAAATATCAGGTAAGATTGTGAACTTGGACAAGAAATTAAAGGGGCGGATATTGGGTATTTAAATTGCATTGGACTGAGAAAAAATTGAAGGGGGGAAGATGATAACCGAATCACATGTCTTATCCTTGCTACATCTAAAAACTGTGGGGGTAACAAGGAAATTTTTTTATACAGAAAAGGGTAACAGCTGAAAAGTTTGGGGAACGTTTCCTTCGAATTTTGTAATTGCCCTGGTCAGGGCCGTAACCAGACTTTTGTTTCGGGGGGGGGGGGTTGACTCAAATATTTTCTGAGGTACCTCCTTACGGGAACTTTTATACGTTAAGTTTTAGATGACAACACTGGATTGAAATTTTGATGCACTAAATTTCAAAATTATATAAACAACATGAATTCCAAGTAAAAGGGGGGTCTGGAAAAATTTTGGAAATTTGCTCCTCAAAAGAGTGTTTTAGCTCATTCTTAGACCCTTTAGATTACACCCAAAGAGCACCACTCATTGTAAGCGGCCGAATTTTCAAGGTAAAAAGAAGGTATATTGTAATAAATGGCAAAATGTTGAGGGGTTTTTTTGGGTTCCTACTCCAGAAAATTTTTTGAATTTTGCCCCTAAAAGTGGCATTTTAAATCATTTTGAGACACTTTAGTTTACATTAAAGAGGACCATGTAAATCACACAAGTTTGAAGGAAAAACCATACTTAATTGATTTCAAAATTTCGAGGAGGTTTGGGGGTTCCCCCCCAGAAAAATTTTGAAAATTTTACCCTTAAAAGTAGGATTTTGACTCATTTTGAGACCCTTTAAGTTATAACCGAAGGGGATCGCTCCTTGTGAGACATATTTTTCAAGGAAAATAGCAGTATAAAAATTGATGTCAAAATTTCGGGGGGGGGGGTTGAACCCCTAACCCCCCCCTTGGATACGGCCCTGGCCCTGGTGGATTTTATTAAAATATTTCGGAGGGAGGAAATATCTCGAGAACAAGAATTTGAAACCCCATTGTGTTCAGTTTAATTTTTTTTAAATATTGGACACTGAATACAACTAACACTTAAATGATAAATCCATCATTATGATTATAACATCCATTTTAAGACGCAAATTTTGAATTATCTACGGTAGTACTACTATTCCTTTTCTGAAAATTTTTAAATTTAGTGAAATTACTATTTTTTAGCTGATTGAATCTTTTTCTTATAATTACGATAATCCATAATAGTATGTATGTCTTGAAATTAATTAATAGTACTTTAGAAAGTGAATGGTAAAATCTGCGTCAGCAAAAATTAACCACTCTTAAGCAAAAAATCAACAAACACTCATAACATTAAAATCCCAGCCAGTGGGTAAGAAATCCCAAAATAACAATTTTTATGAAAGCAGCATCTAACGTCATATTAGTCTTCAAAGCCTTCATTCTCCATCAGAGAAACAATTACGAAAGAGTGCAAACAACTTAAGCCCTGAACTGAATGGAACAGGTAGTACGCGTGTTTGCATTAAGTATTAAATGCATGCAACTGCCTCGTAATCTGATGGATTCCTTCGTTCCAAAACAACGTCAATCAAGCACGAACATCGGGAGGATAGCGATCATATGAGGTAGGGGCTGCGTCCTTCCAAGAGATTGGGTAGCAGACGCCTGGGAAAGCTTGATCCCTATTTCGTTTCTGAGCAATATGAGGTAGGAAGTTTCAAGAAAATAATCTCCTATGGCTGAGTTGAAAGAATTTCAGTTTTGAACTCCACATAATCAGTATTACAATTATATAAAGGAAGGGCATTAATGACTTTTTATTACCAAACTATCAATTGAAAGTATTGAATGATAATGAGTATCCTAGGAACAAAACCCTTAAAGGGGCGTGTACGTATAAAACAAGTAAAATCATCGGTAATTACCTTTGGAAAATATATTCTCAAAACGAAGAAAATGTTTCTAAATATTACTACCTACAATGTGTGAAGGTGTACTTTTAAATTGTAACTCTGAGGCTAAATATGCTTTTTAACCAGTCTTCTAGTTCCATGTTTTTAACAAATGTTTTATTGGTTTTAAGAAACTAGCATAAAATTAAATAAATAGAAAAACTTCTAATTAATTACAAAAAATAAAAACTTTTAGTGTTAAAATTAAAATGATACACTAATTTTCACTAAGTGTGACTACAAATATTATTCCTATATTGCTTATTTACAAGAAGATTAAATATCATAATTGTAAGGATGTTATTTTTATTTCCTTATCATTAAATTTTAATTTCAAAGTTCTATAAAAAGAACCATGAAATAGGAAATAAATTTAAGTTTTTCAAATAAATTATGATAATATTCAACATTTTTTAATTACTGCTTAAAAATGTGATATTTTTCTATTCCCACAGGATTAACTAATAGAAGTTTGGTAGATTTAATAATATTTTACCGCCCAAGAACTTGAAGAAAGGCACTTAAGAGGAGTTGGTACAATATTTTAGGTGGAATTTAACTGTAAAGTTAATAGAATTCCATTTTCTCGCCTAACCTACCTACACTTAGTGACACTGCTACATATCTCCAAATAAGCTAACATGAACCCGACCGGTCAGTGCCTGTCGATATATATAAATAAAGCCAAGTGATAAATAGCTAGTAGCCATGAAAAATTCATGACGGTGCGCTTTCTCCTCGAAAAACTCGCTCGACACAGGAAGATCCCCTGCGGACGCAGAAAAAGCAAACGAACTCGGCGCGGAATGTTTTAATAGATCGCTCTTCCCGCGGGGAGGCAGAATTTTCGGCCTAGTCACGCTAGTTTTAAATCCATCAATCGCGGAAATCTTCTTAACGCTTGGCATACGACAGAGGCGGACTTCGGAAATGAGTTCGTCGCAGTCCAAAATGAAGTTTCTTTCAAGGAACTTTTTTTTAAAAAAAATTAAAAGGGTAGAATCGGTGGTTAGAAGAACAGACATCCCAGCCTGCTTAAAATAACTTATTTCATAAATGATGTCTTCCACATTTTTGACCTCACCCTTCCCAACATTCCCTTCTCTTTGTCAGATGTCACACTCTCCAACTAACAATGGAGAAATGGAAAAAAAAAAACTTGGAACTCCACATTTTAATAAACTGAAGTGAAAACCTTATAATTTCACAATGGATTTTCATTTGTTAGTATAATTTTTATAAAATTATTGTTTATACTTTTGTGTAAGCTACATTCTCCCCAAAAAAATTGTTGTTTTGCAGTATGTGATGTCAAACCCTTTTCCCCCTTGTCACAGATTGATAAACCCTTTCCCTCCCTTACAAGCATGACACCTTTCATGGACAATCCTTTAAACAAATAAAAAAAACTGAATTACCACGTGAAATTTACACAATTATTGGTTTTTGCATTCGTCTTTCCGTATCTACCTCACCGTGACGGTCTGGGTCATTTAGAAATGGACAGGAGTATACAGGACGTTTAAAAGACATAATACTGTATCATTAGCATGCAGGACAACAAATAAGAATTTCACAAACGATGACTAGCATGTTTTTCCATTGAGAATAGCTGATTGTTAGTTAAGAAAGAGACAAAAAAGGAGCAACATGACATAACACAGTAGAACAGAATAGTATTCGTTCAATTGCTGCTTTGATTGGTTAAATGTTTTGATTTTATTCTAATAGTGTAAAAATAAGATGAAATAATCCTGACTGTTTTCAACTCCAACTCTTAGGTTATTTTTAGAACAAGTAATGCATTCATATTTATTTTAATAAAAACTGATGAACTAGAACCGCAAGAAAGATAAAAAAAAATCCCACTGATGATAACCATCACGAGATGTGAAACACTGTTCTTCGTCTTCCAAAGCATACCATCATTACCGCTGAAATCGCGAGAGATATTAAGGTTGATATAACAGTTAAGAGTCATCAAGGATGGAAAGCCACGTATTTAATTTAATGGTGGTTTACATACGTTAACACAGTTCTTGGGGAATATTCATTTGGAACAACACTCAAGAGAGTGAAAACAAGTGAAATTCTTTTCAAACGACCGTGAAACACGTTTCAAAGTTTCCGTCAGAGCGCGTGCGTTAAATAGCTCTGGAAATTAACCAAGCGTTCATTTCGGACGAACGAGGCGCTTCACAGTTCATAATTTACGAACGAATAAAACAACTGGCGGGTTTTCTTCGACCGCGACATTTACGAGAACTGAATCACCTTTTAAAATATAAATAAGTCAGCGGATACAGAGAGATGAGACAACATCCCGAAGTAGCTGATGGTTAAAATCGGTCAGTTGATAAGACGTCAACTGCGTCAAAATCTTATCGTTTCTCATAGCCCAAGGGGATGAAATCACGAAGGCTTCAAATGGCACAATACTTGTGCTAAGTGCGGTTATTTAAATGTCGAAGGAATTCGGTTGGGAAAAGCTTTGATGGTTGTGAATATAATGAACGCATAGTTCTGTTCCTCTTGAAACTCAGAAGTTTAGTACATCTTATCTAACTGAGAAAGAAGTTTTTCCAAGATAAAATCCAGACTCATATAAGTGCAGGAGGACTGAGAACTTTAAAGACAAGGTCGTATAGAGAAAAACAATTATGCATTATAATGATTGTTTGGAAAAGGATGTTACAGATAAAAGTTAACGTCCTTTTTTTTTTCATCTCTTGAGTAAGACTATGTTATTGGTCAAACGAGTGAAATGGGCTGGGTATGAATATGCCATAATTTTCAATTATTTACACTATTTTACAAGTTGAGTACCACTGGATATGTAATTCAGATACCCTGGGAAACAGAAAATTAATATGCACATTTTTAAAGTTTCCTCGATAATTTAAAGACATCCAAACAAAGTCTGGATTATTTTACAGATCAGCCATTTTATTCCTTTAAAAATAAAAGATAGCCACCAAGAGAAGAAATACGGAGTATTCTTTGAAAAAGAGGAAATAAAAAAGCATAAGTGATGCATATTTTTCCTAAGTGAATAAAATAAGGACAAAGGATAGATTGCACACTTAAGTATATGACCCTCCAGCATTCACGAAACCCAGAACATTTTTCTTTATGATCATAAAACCTACTCCATATCCTCTCTACCAATATCACCCTCTCAAGTGCTTTTTGATGGCTATGCCAATCATCCACACAGGTTATCTTCTTTAATTTGATTCAACAAACAGATATATTATACACAAGGGTGCAGGCGCGTAGCCAGAGGGGGGGATTTGGGGATATATCCCCCCCCGAAACTTGGAAATTTTCTTTTTTTGACCATAGAAAACCACTTAAAATACCCCATATCCCCCCCCAAAATATCAATATCCCCCTCCGAAATTTTTTTCTGGCTACGCCACTGCAAGGGTGAATCTAGAGGGAGATGGCTGCAGTTCCCCTATATATAGAACTAGCTGATATGCCCGCCGTTGCTCGGGGGATAAAAGGCTTATCAAACTGTGTGTTAAAATAAATAAGAATTATCGTTTAGATGCAATAGAGTCAACAGTCTTCCCGCTGGGATTCTTTTTTGATGCCATACCACTTCGTTAAGATGTAAAAAAAACCCTTTAAAAATGCTACCTGTTTAGATTTAATGTGTGGAATCCCCATTTTTAAAGAGTAATTTTTCAAAATAGAAAAAAAGTCAGGGGACCTTCTGAACCCCATTATTTTTTTCCCTTTTGTCCTTTTCTCCCTCCATCCATTTCTGCAATTGGTATAAATTATAAATGTATATTTGAGGCAAATTTCTCCGCCTTCGCTCACAATAAAGATATAGTATTGAACAGCAATGTTTATAGATAAAACTTATTTCCCCCTCATCCCGCTAAATTTTTATGAAATACAAAACAATTAAATATACTACATACTTTTATAATTTTTTAAGATCTTAAAAAACCGGTTTAGAATTAGTGTTTATAACCATTTTTTAATAACGATAATTTTTTTAAAAAATCAGGGGGAGACCCCCTGAACCCCCCCTTTGCTGATTTATCACCAACTCATTCAATGAAAGAAATTTCAAACATGAAATAAAAGTAAACATCATTTGAATCGACACTGAAAATGCCTGTGATAAAATATTGTTTAATTTGAACTTTGCTGGAAATACATAAATTTGATTAAATAGAAATAAGAATAAAATTTTTCAGTGGAATGGTTTTTGGTTATTATAAAAAAATTATTTAATCATTAAAAATTGTTTCCTTATCATATTTTTTAAAAATTCACCTGTTATAAAACATTTCAAAAAAAATATTTCCAACAATAGAGGTTTTGCGTGTCCTGGAAAGAGCAATAACCGCAATAAATTTAACATTGAAGGCTAAGCATAAGAATTTAGATAAGGGACAAAAAAGGCTCCTTAGAATGTTTTGAATCAGAAAATTCTTTTTCGCAAACCTTCCTGGTTGTGTGAGGAACAACATGCTAAAATTTCATAACAATCACATTAATAATGTGGGTGCTAGGATCCAAAAACTAAAAACGGGAGTAAATATTCAAACCCCCGTGCATCCCCTCCAGAATGGAATATCGAAAAATCCAGAAATTACTTTCTTTGAAATTATCTCAAGAAGGTATTACCAACAATTCAATTCGTAATATCGATTTCTCGGTATTGTTTTCTTCGAAAATATAAAACTTGGTTTATGCTCAGCAAAAACGGGTTTTTGGAATATTCAGACCTCTTAAAATTCGAATATCCAAAATCTGAAAAATGCCTTTCTAGAAATTGTTGCTAGGTACCTTCCTGCGAAATAACAAAGATCTGGGGTCATTTGGGACGCCGCTGGGCTCGAAAACGTCGAAAACGCTCCAAAACCCCCTGTGGGTCAGAAAAAAGGAATTTCGAAAAATCCCTTCTTAGTGCGCGTATACACCGTAAGGTCTTTGACTCTACCAAGTTTCGAGTCCTTAGCCCCGGTAGATTTTGCTGTGCGTTGATGAGTGAGTGAGTGAGTGTGTGAGTGAGTGAGTGGTAAAGCTCTTTTATTATTATAGATAAAAACATTTCTCTATATTTAAATTCGTCACCAATTTAAATTTCATCCAGTTATTTTCACAAAAAAGGTAATAATAAGGAATTTATGGAGTTCTTAAAGAAAAAAATCGTAAATTCTTTCAATAACAGTTTATAAATTTTGGATCCTCAGACCTCCATAAACATCCACTAATTGAATTTCATCCTGTTATTTTCATAAAAAAAGGTAATAAGGAAATTTATGGAGTCTGAAAAATTCGTAAATTCTTTCAATAACAGTTTGAAGGTTTTGGATCCTCAGACCTCCCCTCGACAAAAAAAAAAAAAAACTATCTCTACGGGGCAAAAAAAAAAAAAAAAAAAAAAAAAAAAAAAAAAAAAAAAAAAAAAAAAACGAACATGGTGCCGTGCGACCGGTATATCTTCCCGATACAAATCAGACCGAAGAACACCTTACAAATTTATAAGCACATAAAAACCGGTTAAATTTCTAAGCGATACATGGTCACCCAAGCATAAGCTATTGAATAATTCCGACATCGACGTGAGCACATTAACACGCGCTTATGGCCGCCATAAAGGGTAACAAATGGAACCGCTCCTCGATGGGAGTTAACTGTGAGAAACATTGAGACGGGATGTGACCAATTCAGATGAATTTTTAGTCAGATGTTTGGTTTTCGAGATAAAAATGGATCTTATGTGTAGGTTTTTCCGAGACACACTTCACTGTTTCTAGATATTTATTTTGGAGTTAACAACATTTCATAGATACAATTTGGAACACTTATTGAAAAAAGTGCTCTAAGAAGATCCTCCATGTAAAAATAAAAACTTCATTAATAAGAATATGCAACTAATTAGGTCAATTGGAAGAAGTCCAGAATCTCTCCTTAGAAGAGCTTATTGTTTTGCTTGTTTACACAAACACTTTCAACGTTAAGTTGGTTAATTGGTGTTTTATAGCACAAGGTCGCTAAGCCAAGTTAACTACACATAATTTTAAATAAGTAGTCAATACAAAATCAATCTAATGCAGTAAAATTTCTCACCAGAGACATTTAAAGTAGGAACTAGAATAGCCGTAAACAAACTTGGAAAACACCCGTTAATTGAACTGATAAATTTCAAATCCTTACAAAATAAATATTCAAATAGTTAGAATACTTAAAAGTCACATGACACGCAATGACCAGAACACTGTATCCATACTACAGTATCGTTCTCTTAAATTTCAAACATCTGTATTCATCCAAGCCATTAGTAGTAGTTATTGTTGCAGATGAAAAAAATTGTGAAAAAGAAAATATTTTGCTAAAAATCTTAAGGGAAAGAGACAAAGTATATCTATGGTAAGGTTTCTAAATACGAGCTGAATTGGAATAGGAAAACAATTCATAACTTTTAATAGCTATCTGTAAAAATAAATACTTTAAAAACAAACAGAAATAGAAAGGAAAAAAAACTCGACCTACCTCAATTTACAAAGAATATCCACATATCCCAACACAACTCGCCGCACCACCACAAAAACAAACTGTTTTATTTAAACTTCAACCTCGAGCCGGCTCGAACAAACTAACTGCCCAATGACAATAACTCGGCGTATCATCCGTCAGAGGCAAAAGATAACTGTAGTATCAATCAGGGACAGCATGTCATCACACAAACAACACAAGAGAAGGCCGAAGCGAGTCTTCGGAGCAAAAACACACGCACAATCGTTCAGAGAGAGGATGGCAGAGAAGAGAGAGGAGAAAATAGAGACGCGACAGCACCCGGATGTTCGGGTTGCTAGGCAACGAAAGTTCAACCCTCTCTCTCTCTCCGGAGAGCCACGCGGTCTCTCGGGACTTGTCTTTCAGTCAAAAAGCCGGCATTCATTGGGATTTGAGAAAGAAACGCTTGTTTGCGAACAGGTAGTGGAGCGGATAATACGCGTTCCCTGGAGATTTATTTGTTGGTATGAGCAGAGAGAGGGAATTCGGAAAGTTTGATGGGGTAACGAACTGCCTCAAGGTCGTTCGGAAAGGAATGTGGTGGATGAGAGAACTACGTAATTAATTAGTGTGGATGACGTTTTATGAGAAACGCAAGCGGTTATTTCGATTTTCCCGGAAGGTAGCAATCTGGCAATATCTTCTCTGGGATTATTTCCGAAAAATGATATTCATAGAGTGGAATCCAGACTGAATGACGAATTTTATTGAGAATTTATTCCAGCGATAACGATCTGGTCCTGAGAAGGAAGTTTTTAGTGACGAGTCTGGTGATTTCATGGATAATAATGCTTTTTAAATGAGATCAGTCTGTATGTAAATATTAATTACTTACAGTTCAATACAAATCTGCGTAGTGAGCTTTTGTGGAAATCTTCTGTGGTATCAGTCAGCCCTCATTGTAGACGAAACTCTTTGTGAAAGGTCCTGCTTTTAAGAAATTGTGAAAATCTTCATTGTTTAAAAAAATTAAAATTAGCGATAAATCGGGTTCTTTCGGCTAGAGTCCTGTTTTTGTGAAAATATAGTTCTGTTTTGATGATAAAAAATTATAAAAAAAACATGGTAAAATTATAAAAAAAAGCACAAGATCAGTTTTTCGAGTGAAAATATCGGGAAGGTCAATTTTTAATGATAAAATACTAAAGAAATGTGAAAAAAAAAATTGGATCTTTTAAAACTATCCAGAACGTTCAAGTAATATTCTAGTTTTGTTTGAATGGCTATTCTCTTCACTTTCATGGAACGCATAAAAGAAGAGGCCTAGAGAAGTTTACGATGAGTACCCTTTCAGTCAACTTCCGCAGAAAACCAGTTCTTTGGTTTGCATAACATAACAAACAGCCGCATATCTTCTATGGGAAAACAAATGTTGAAAGAAGAGATTTCACAGAGCTGCAGAGTTCTTCCAATAAGTTGAAAGGAAAACATCCAGCCAAAGGAGAATTTGAAAAAAAAAATTATCAAGCAACTCTAAATTGAGATACGTTAAGAGATAAATTCGTAAAATGGATGTTAATATGTCATTTTATTATATTCTCCAATTAAATGGTGTTTAACATCTTAAAAACTTTTAAACGTATCCAATTTTAAAATTAGCATATTTTCCAACAACAACTATATTTCAAAAAAATTATTAACACAATTGGTTGGTTGTAGGTAAAATATGTAGATATTTCTTCACCCAATCCTGTTATTACTTTCATACATTGTATTTATTGATATTTAATGGTATGATGCATGTAGTAATCAAATTTTTAGAGAGACCAGCAGAAAGTTATGATGGATCAGTATACAAGAACGATTTCCACCACAGGTGATTTATAATCCAGGAAAAATTGGCTATTCTGTTTCTAAAGCAAAAAGTTAAAGCATCAAACTTAATATCTATCTATGGCGGAGAAAAGTATCTGACTCAAATGTTAAAATTGGAGAGCTATAGTGACGCATATAACCAACCACACTATAATTCCAAGAGTTTGAAGAACGCAAATAACCCATTACCCTGATGCATTCTAGAAGAGCAATCAGATAGATTAAATATGTAAGAGACGATGTTCAGTGGGAGGACCTGATGGAATCGACCCCGCGATTGACCAGCGGCCGTCAAAGAGAATGTCGGTCACGCCTACGGACGCAATTTTTTACGCACCTACAAAACTGGACCTGCAATTTCCTCGATAAAGGTTAAATTGTATTCCGCCGAAAGTATGATGTAAATTATGCAAGGGTACAAGGTGAATGTAATGACAGAAATAGATGGCTGTTATTTATTAGGCTAGGAAATGAGGTTTCAATAGCTTCGAAATTCGTGATGAATATTTTGAGAGTTCCATTCAATCCATCTGATGGGTAGGAAAAAAAGGTGATTGTTATAGTTTGGTTGTTAAGTGAAAGCTGGTGTAGCAGATCAGATGGATGTCTGTAATGTGTTTACGATGCACGGGTGAAGTTTTAGCACAGATGGAGTAATGTTGTGTTCTTTTTTCTGCAACAGGCAGGTGGCCTTGGGTCAAAATTTAAACTAAAGAATTAATTTTTCAAACTAAAGAAAAGGCAGAGCCAAACTAAGGTATTTTACTAAACAGTTAAGAGTACAATTGGGATCAGTGGGAACATCGATTGAAGATTTTCTCCAACCATTCGAAATCGTTGAGAAAAAAGACCATCTCCAAGTAGAATAGAAGAAAATATTGCTGCAGTTGTACAACGAATAGCTGAGAGAGACCAGAAGAGAGTTAAAACGATGATTTCCCACTGGTTTGTGGAGTCTTAACAGATCAACTTAATTTAGTTGTTTTTGGAACCACAAGGTGTTTAGTTTACTTCTTGGTAGACGGCGTATTAACTATACTTAACCATCTTCGGAAAATATACATTGCAGTCAAACCTGGGGCTCTACCACCAGCGTGTCGTTATCGTTAATATTGCCGAAATTATCGACAGTCACGTGATTCGCCTCAAACTTAACTACAGGTCCTACCATGAGAGGAGAAACCAAGAGGAGAAAACGACAGAGAGGCGAAAAAGCTCTACGACACCTCTTATCGAGGGCTGTAGCATTATTTTCAAATTAATAGCTATTGTACATTAAAAAGCGCTCTTAGGAATTACTTTTCAACCTATAGATGAAACAATATTTTTATTTTGCGTAGGAACTATGTTTTCTCTGCGTAGTCATCAGATCTTCCATTGCAAATAGCCCAAATCGCCGCCATTATTTGCTTTGTATGAAATAGATGAAAATTCTATTCATAAAAATACACGTCATTGGGTACTTATTTATGATGGAATATTTTTTCCTTTCATTTTTAAAATATATTTTTACAAGGTTCAAGTTTATATTAATACAGTAAAAAGAGTCTGGAGGTAGAATAACCACAGAAGTGATTTCATGTGGATTTCATCCTTCGATTTATAGATGGCAGCACGATGGTGTTGGGAATTCTGAAAAATCAAGATCAAATTCTCGATGGCCTACCGTGGCCTACCACGACGATGTAGTTTTTGAATGTCGACAAATGCAAGCTTTTACCGATTGCAACTGAGTTCGAGAGTATAGGTGTCGAGAAGAAATAACGCTTTTGATTGGTGTAAAAAGTTTTCGTCATCTTGTACGTCAGAAATAGGCGGGGAGTTAAGTTACACTGGCGTAATTTGAAATGATCACCAACGCAAGGGAAGGAACTCGTTTTTTCATGAGCAAAACTCTCGCCTTTCTAAACAAGGGATGATCGTAATAAGATTAAGACGCTTAAAACGAATACCTTTACGAACATATAACGGAGGACAAACTTAAATTCAGGAAATTTTTGTTATCAATTGATTACAATTTTTTAATCGCAAAAAAATAAGTTTTGGATAAAGAACAAAATTTTTTCCCATCACCACGGTGATTATTTCTGCTTAAAATTTTTTAAATCAGGTAATCATTTTAAAGCTGCTTTTTGGATGCACGATTGTTTATATATTATCTGAAAAAAAAACGTATGAGTAATCCTCAATTCTCTTAATAAATAAAACCCACAAATCGACTTTAATTTTTAGTACATAAAACCGGCCCGATTTTTAAGTCGATAATTTAAAAAAAAGATGTAATGCAAGCCAATTTTACTTTAAAAATACCTTTAAGTATCTCAAAAAACGTGCAATGATAACAGGGTAAACAATTCACATAATTTATAGCGTATAAAAGAGCTTGTTCTCGTGTCGTTAACAAGATATAGACACCTCTTGAGGTGTCGTTGAGTTTTTCACTTTCTCGATACCACTTAACGACAGTTAAAAACTTCCCGACAGTCTGATGGTAGACCCTCTTGTTAAGTGAGCCCATACTCTCGACCTCACTTGCGATCACTAATGCTATTTCCTATGGATAACCTTCCGCGACAGTGCGGTGTCGACAACTTGCTTGCTTCTTCAGCGTTCTCGACACGGAAGAAGTAAGGGTGTCGTTATTTTTGTCGAGAGGCTCGTGATAGGCCCCCTGGATAGGTAAAATTGCTCGGGACCGACGTCTTAATTCCACTTATCAAGGTATTCTACTACAGATCGGAACTCGCACTTCGTTCCGAATATACTAAACGCTCAATGCCACACGTGAAGCAGGAATATTCTCAATAATAAACGAAAAATTTACCAAACAACATAATTTCCTAATGTAAGGAAGGAAACCACAAAGATCAATAGAGTTCAATTTAAAATTGACTACAGGAAAAGATACCGATGGCCTTTTTTCTCGAACTTCACACCTACACAAGTGAATCTCTCCATCGGCATACCTCGGCACGCAATCCGTCACGGAATAAACACTGATGTTGCGAAATCGGCACGCACGTGGATCTCGCGTTGCATAAAATCCACACTAAACGCCTGCGAATAAAAAAGGCGACGAAAACGAACGGGCGGCCACACAAAAAGCCACCTCTTCGAAACGACAGAAAAGAAGATGGCCAGGTCAGCATGTGGGGCGACCAGGCTCACCAATATAAAGTTCAAGTAATTAAAATACAGTACATAAAGGCCAACTTAAATTAATACAATTCCGGAGTACACTTCACTTTTGAATTGTATGACTTGACCTATTCACTCACATGCAGTTAGCAAGGGCAGCTTATTCAGCATAGAAATACATATTATACCCTAAATTAAGGGTTCCCAAACTTGTTCAGGTCGCATAGCACCGAAAGAAAATGTGTTAATAATATTTTTCACGGCATCTTAAACAAAATTTCAATTATTTTGTTTTGATGGTAGACGCCTTGAATCCAGCTGGAATATCAAGTCGCAAAGAAAGGTAAGAAATCGGCACCCATTCGGAGAACCCCTGAATTTGTGTATTGTGCATTTGTACTCAGCCCTTTTATTTAAGACACAAATACAGCAAAGTAAATTATCTCAAAAACAAATTTAAAGTTAAATTTCAACAAACTGGGGTGGGGAAATAGCAGCTCATTGAAGCTCTTTATCATTTTTTTTTTGGAATGCAGAATTTTCTCTTCTCACCATAGAAAACTAAATCAATTTTCTCAAATTTTTCAGATAACTTTCTGGAAGCAACTACTATCTAATCTACATCAAAGAATAGGATGACAAACCCTTCACAGAGATTACTTGTTTGAATTATAGAGATAACGAAACACTTAAAAATAACAAAAGGAAAGGAGTTGTTTAGCGCCCAAATACGGCCTCGCAATAGCATAAAAAGAAATCGATTCATATTTATTAATTACGATAGTGTAAAATATCGTATTCAGATTCACAGAGGAAGCTTTCTTATTAGGAGACATAAAATGTCTAATCACTCCAACACATATAAGGCAGGGGTGCGATGCTACTGACATCAATTCAAAATCTCTGAAAACTATTAAGAGTAACGAACCTTTTATCCGGAATGCTCAACAATCCGGAACATTTATAGATGTAATCGTGCTTAGAACCTATGATCATGGGTGCCACTATTCAAAAATTGTAAGACTGAACTTTATCTTTTTAATCATTTTTCTTCAGTGAAGTGAATTTTTTTTTGAATTGCAGAATACCCCATAAAATATCACATCATGAACAGGTCCTTAAATTAAATGTTATAAGTTAAAGCTGTATATGTGTAAAACAGGATTATTTCTTGGCAAAATGGGTTAGGCAAGAACCAAAATTAAGTACAAATTGCTGCCGATTTCACTTTTCGTAATAAAACCAAGACGGAATTCCGTTCACAAAACTTTTAAAAAGACTGAATTCCGTCCTGAGGACTGAAGAGTGGCACCCATGTATGATTAAACCGGATTCGTCATAAAAGATGTAGTTAAGGTTGTAGCCCTGTGATATTTTTTAAATGGACCGAATTTTTCGCTTTCTTGTTGAGCTCGAAATTTTCTCAAAAACCCGGAATTCTGGGATTTATGCTGTTAAAAAACCGATTTTGGGGTTACCTCGGAGAAGTAGCACCCATGATACGGTAAAATATTTAAAAAAGTTGCAGTGATGAGGACACGAAGCAAAAATCTAGAACTCAGCGGAAGTTACACAGCAATGAGACAATTGGACAGCTGAAACCAGATGCACTGACAACTCAGTCACGAAGTGAGACAAAAGGCAATTTAGGAGAAGATGGAGCAATTTAAGAGGTTCGGTACCAGTGGCGTGAGACACAGGAAGAACACTGACATTGAAAGCAGTCATAGAAGGACAAGGAACTGAGTAATGAGAAAATTATACTCGGACTTAAACTACTCAGAGAAATAGTTAAGGAATTGGGTGTAGACAAGTTTAATTAGCGTCGCACTTTACTAGCTATGGTAATTATAGGAGTGAAGATTGGTATAAATATAAATTATTCTAACCTAAATTTCTTCCAGGTTCAATTAAACACGGTTTAATAATGATAATTGAATGAATACGAAGATTGAGAAAGTTTTTCAGCAACGAAAATAGCGATAAAGAAATTAAGTAAATTGAGGAAACCTTAAGTGACTTTTCTAAATGGGTTTTCTGCGAGGGATTTCGTTTTCACCAGTAATAATTAAGGTGTTGAAGAACACAAACTCAGACTAATTGTACCTGTAAATGTACAAAAAAAGTATAATTGTAAGATACTTCTCTATTACTGAGCAATTCATTTTCAGCGTTATTTTCACTTAACTTCTATAATGGTTTTCACAACTAACGAGCATAACTTTATTGTTGAAACATTAGAAGAAAATGGGCAGTGTGGATTTATGTTTGTCACGATTTACGATTGTTTCTGTTGGGAATTCAAAATACGTGGATTTCTTTCTCCTTACCAAGCAACACTAACCAGGGGTCTGTTTAGTTAGAAGAAATTTATGCCGTGTTCGGACCCTTCGCAAAATATTTTACTTTAACGGACGGAACGGAATTTAAAACGGACCCTTCTCGAAGTGATAGCCTTTAAACAGACACTATTATACACACTACTACAAATATGGGACCGTATTTTCCCAAATTCATAAAAACAGGCTCCTGGGTGAAAAAAAAAATATTTAACGTTACTACAAATTTACGTAGATTTTCACCAAAAGTCTGGACAGACCCCTGCTGACGATACAACCTGGAAGCAAGAAGATCTCTCTACTCCAGTGGTGATTCGTCCATAGGTGCTGCGGAACTGCAGCACCCCCAATACAAATTTCAATTTTTATTAACTTTAAAAAAATCATAATTATGATCCCTTTTCCTTTATTATTTTTCAATTTATAATCCTTAAAAAAATACAAGACGATTCTTTACCATTCTTTCAACAAAAAAAAAAAGAACTCAAGACGATTTCTACTAACTCTACCAACCTTTTCAGTTTTATTTGGCATTTTATTGCTAAAATACGGTGCTAACTTGGTGCATCAACAGGTCTAAACTTGCGCCGGAACAGCACCCTAATTCTAATTTCAGCTACGAGCCGCTGGATATACGAAAAAACCGTTCAATATAAAAATCGTTCAGACGAAAACTGTTCAATAAAAAACAAATTTATTACATGTGTAAAGCTATGAGTTTTTTTGTTTTGTTGAACGGTTTTCGTCTGAACGATTTTTGCATTGAACGGTTTTTTCGCGACACCGAGCCGCTACTGGCAACCGAGAAACAATTTATTTCACTTCAAAAGTTGAAACTAATGATTTTCATCAAGATCTTTCATAAATCATAATCGCGATACAACCTATTTGTTTTTGTTTCGAAATTAAACCAGCCCGAAAGCTACTCTCCATCAAGAACATTCGACAACACCGCTCACGCACACATCCACCGATAACGCAAAAATATCGATTCCAAACAGCAGCAAGTTCCGCTTTCTTTCTCCAAGGCCGACAGAACCCACGCAATCCCACCACCTTGATTATACAAAAGATAGTTAAGTCATTACCCAAGCGAGACTTGACGATATCGGAAAGCACTTCCGTTCCCTTAACTACTAGGTACTAATGAACACATTGTTACTCGCAGGTGAATTACCTCTTCAAGGACCCCTCCCGCCGCTCTGGTGAAGGTTTTAATTATTTAAGGAGGAACATTTTCTAATAGAGGGCTGGAGGAACGATTTGATCAATGGGCGACCCAAATGCGCCCTGATCGATTTTCTATTTTTGGACGGGTGGGAAAACGGACAGTTGGATCGGGACGGAGAAGCTCGATTTCAATGGGACAAATAGCCCGTAAAGTACCCATAACCTTGCATCGCAGTGGTTATTATTAGGGAAGTTCCCCAAAGGATGGATGGGAACATTAGAAATGTATCACTTAGTAGTAGTATTCCCATGCCGGGAACAAATGGGTGATTAAGCAGGTGCTGGTATTGGTTTGGTGACACAGAAAATTAAAGCAGAGAAACCCATTTCTTTATCGGTATACAGAAATATTATATCTGACACTCATTAACGTTCCATTACCCCGACTTTGAATTATCATTTTCTTTTTCGGTTATTCTTCAAAAGGACACGCTGTTTGTTCACCCATTGATAAAGAAAGATGTGGCACATCCTAATTCTCTTTGCTATAGTCATTGATTTCTTACTGCACACAATTTTTTTCCATCGGAGATCATCAATCGATGATATTAATACTGTATACTACTGAATTATAAAAATTAATGGTTTGCAAGTGTACCACTAATTTATGATAAACAACTTATGTGCATTCACGTACGGTACAAAAGTAATTATACTAACTGGAACTACAGGTAATATAATAACAAAGCACAGATATTAATATAAAATATTATATTCGTGATCAGTAGCATTAGTGGTTCATTTATCTAATGATGTACTACTCAGAGTCGACCATAATAGAAATTAAGGTAACGTTATGAAAAGAGTTTAATAAACTGTAGAGAAGAAAAATATTCGAAGCGTAATAGGTCAAACAAGTTTATATAAGAAACAGAATAAATAAACTCCTATCAATTTCAAAAATTTACTCCCTGATAAAGGAATTCTTTCTCTCTCATATCTGCGTGAGTAAACACTAGTTAAAAAAATAGAAGAGAATAAAGTCACACACGAAGCTTCCTTTTCAACAACGCATTCCGTCCGTATCTAAAGTCGACGAACATGCAACATTGGTATAGGGCACGCAAACAATGCTAAACGTGCGATAAAGTCGAAAAACCAAATTATTGGACCTTCATTTGATAGACATTGGTCTCCAGAGGGGACAAAATGAACTTTCAAGAACTGATTATAATTTTTGTTATTCCTTTTAAAACTTGGAGCTACAAAACTTTCGAGTAGCATATATAATATGTTTTTATCAAAGCAAGAAATATCTGAGGAGAAAAAACTAATATTATTAAAGAATTGAAAGTTAACTAAAAAAATAAAAAACAACACACACACATTTGTATAAAAAATCAGCTGAACAGGATTGCTCTGATAACTTTCTGTGGTCATTAAAAGAATCTTTAATGCTTGGAGCCTTTTAAATATTACGTAAGCATCTAAAGGGGGTTGTCGAAAGTGGGGATGGGAGAGATGCTTGAATGTAAGACATTAAAAAAGACCCGAAAGTTATTCAGTAACTTCCGCCAAAATAATGCAAAATGGTCGTTCGTGGGTCAGATGAAACGCAGGGTTACAGAAAATGTTTCATGGTCTAAAACAGGGGTCCCCAACCCTATGCCCGCGGGCACCATGGCGCCCGTCTATCGATCTAGGTGCTCCCGCTGCTTGTGCCCAACGATAAAATAATTGTTTCCTTTATCCCATAAAATGCTATGCAAATTTTTTTTTTGCATTTTCAATATTAATGATAAACACAGCCAAAAAAGAAATCGCCAGGAAAACGATCTCAATCCCCACAAATATAAGCACAAAGAAAAACATAGCAGACCTATTTTCCACTTGCACCACTATTGCCTTTAAAAATAATAAAAAAAAAATCTTAAAAATCTTCATCATATTCTCCCAATTATGAAGCGCTGGCCAGTGAAATGCAATGCCAAAAAGATCACATTGACTGTATTTTATAAATAATTTTTACACTTTGTATGTTTTGCAAGCAATTTAGTACTAATTTATTTTACAAAAGAATAATTATACTAATTATATTCATATCTTAAATTATTTTTTAAAATGACATTTTTTGTGCATTATATGTAGTGTGTATTATTAACTATGTCCAACAACTATAAATTTATCTTGAGAAAATAAATGGTGCCCGCCATTTGACTTATATTCTGGTATGTGTGCTCTTTGGTACAAAAAGGTTGGGGACCCCTGGTCTAAAACTTCCCTAGAGCACAATTTGTTTTTCCCAAAATGAGATTCTATTATAAAATATTTTGAACTACCTGCAAAACTCTCCTTTTTAACTCAACTTTTAATTCAAGAATATCGATGTGAATAACCAAGACATGTTTTCAGACATGTTAATTTTCCTGCATTTCAATCGAAAAACAAGGAAAAGCCAACTTTCATCTAGAAATGAATTTTTTTTCCTTAAGCGTAAATCTGTAGTTTTCCCCTCTACAGTTAGCATCTGATTTCCGAGAAGTTGGAGGGTATGATGCAGTTATTAGCGTAAATATTTGTTTGCCAGCTAATGACAATTAAGATTTTTTGAATTTTTCTTTCTAAATAGGCCAAAAATTTTCCCGAATCTCGTTCGGACATATTCTGCACCCCTGAATGAAACCCCAAACTAAATTTGTTTTAATCGTGAAGTGGAATCGGTCTTAACAAATTCCGGCAGTGAAACTAATGTACGGAGGCGAAGGGAAAGCCACCATCAGATAAAGCACGGAAGTTGCGTTCAAGGACGGGGCTTTCAGAAGAGGGCGATAGATAACGGCATCACAGAAGTCGATAAATCGCGGAGAACATATCTGCATAAAAAAAGAAGGCTCCGATCAACACCCATTGTTAATTGGGCTTTCATTTTTTTTTATTGTAGTATCGGTGCCCTTGGAATGAATAACTTTACATCGACGTGAAGCAAGATTACTCTGGCAGAAATAGCATTAGAGTAACATTGTCTCAATTATCATTGTGTATTTTTTTCTTTAATATTAATTGAGTGGGTGAGATGGAAAAAAGATTATCTTAGCCAAGGGATACAAGTGACAATGAGTGAAAGCTATGAGTGGTGTACAAAATTGTAAAAACTGATCATTTAATTTTACTAGCTTCTAGGAGGTTTGAAATTGTGTGCTCTTGATTTATCTCGGTGCATGGCCTCACCCAGTGAGGCTGGTTATAATGAAGTTTGAAGGTCCAACGACCTAGGTACTCCCTAAAGTATCCCCTTGATTTTTTTTGTTTCTCTCAGCAAGACTACTCTTTTAAAAACAAAGGGAAAGTATGACTTCTTATGAAGAACACACATCGTAAAAAAACTTGCAAAGTTTACCAATCTGGAAGTTATCCCGCATTGTCATTTGCCCTTGGCTTTTAACCCACTAAATAAAATGCCACTAGTTTGGTGCATGTGTATAAATTTATTTGGCAGTTCAAAAAATATTTTTTGTTCATTAAAATATCAAATTACATAGTTTGTAGAAAACCTAAAGAGAATAAAAACAGTTAGAGATTAAACAGAAATACTAAATGACTAAATCATTTAAAAATTCCCAGTAGAATTGTAATGAAAGTGAAAAACCCACTTGATTTTTAAAAGTGTCAAAAGCCATTTTTAAGGTGCAAAGCTATTACAAATAAATTAACTCGATATTTAGAATATCCAATGTGGGGAGTTATATAAGCTTTACCTCATCAATTTGTTTTGATAATTCATGGGTACCCCTAGGTTTTCACAAATCTAAAAATAAATAAAAATTCCACTTCACAAAATGTCCAAAATTTTACCCCTTGATCCCCTTTAATGCTCAGAACAAAGCAAGTACTTCGCTGAAAATTTTAATAATACACAAAAGATTCAAATTTTACCTTTCAATTCAGCGGCACAGTCGACAGTATAATACGTAAGAACCGGACGAGGTTAAAAAATCAAAGGTATCAATTAAATAAGACGTTAAAAATTTCCAAGCAATTTTTGAAGCCAAAGTTAAAATATTAACCAAGTTTTCATTTGATGATACCAATAAAATAAGTATGGTTCTTACGTATTATCCTCTGTCGACAGTGATGCTGATACTGAAAACATTCTCAAAGCTTTAGGTTTAGACCAGTCATGGGCAAAGTACGGCCCGCGGGCCAAGTGCGGCCCTTCGGACGAGTCAATCCGGCCCGCGGCATGGTTTTGATTTGAATAACCCCTACAATTACACATGGGACAAAATGTTTTTTATATGACCACCATTTAGCTACACTACTGCGAATCAGCTCATCCCAGTTTCTACCAGATTATGAAAAACTTTTAGAATCTCAGTATCGCACTTTCATCTGTCACATGCTCGCCTTCCTACTCTTCTGACTTCTACTCGTAACTTTTTTTTCCAAATTTTTTAAAATTATAGCATATAGGTATAAGTTGTGTGTGATGTAAAAATCAACTCTAAAATTATCACTCATAAAAATGTGTTTTGTTAATTTTTTTTAGTTTCCGGCCCACCTGGATAATTTTTTTATTTTATCTGGCCCTCCCCTTTAAGAGTTTGCCCATGTCTGGTTTAGACCGTTCTATAGCCGTGAGCTGAATTTGACAGTCGCTGGGATAATATGTAAGTAACCAATTTATTTTTAAACATTAGAGTCAGAATAAAAGTTTTAACCAAAACAAATTTAACAAGGTCATAAGTTTATAGTTAATATTATTTTTAACATGTTCAACTGTAAAAAACTGTGTAAAGTTTTAAATATTTTGTTGCATTTTCAGGCCAAAGTTTCCCTGAATTGCGGTAACTTTAGCACAGACCTCAAAAATAAAAAATAAGACCTTGAGTTAGCTTAAGCAAATGATATACTTTTTACACATATCTTGCTAAAT
This sequence comes from Tetragnatha montana, assembly GCA_963680715.1. Lineage (NCBI taxonomy): Eukaryota > Metazoa > Arthropoda > Arachnida > Araneae > Tetragnathidae > Tetragnatha > Tetragnatha montana. The sequence continues at coordinate 3,637,981 of OY796683.1, read as the reverse complement.
TATAATACTAATAATCTATTATAATTCACAAGTTCATTTCAAGCTTAATTTATAAGAAAATCAATCAATAAAAATGTTTTTTTTTTAATACAAAAGTGATTTCATTATCTCACAAGGTGTTAGTGTTACTCACAAGGTTTGTAGAGAGAGAACTGTTTGCGAGAGACAGAGCTGTACGAGCATTGCCATTGGTAGAGACCCCTCTTCCCATTGGGTGACGTCACGGATGAGCCAACCTTCTCTCTCTACAAACCTTGAGAGATACTAAAGAAATTCTTAAATAAAAGATGTAGATCAACAGCAAACAATATTTTTACATCCTAGGTATATATTTTGATGAATTGATTCTCTATATTGTGGAGAAAAATTCACTTTTGGAACAAAATACTAAAATTTCTAGTTGAACACCATCAATTTCCCATTAATGATACCATCCACACCATAGTTTTTTAGGTTTATTTACTTATAATTTGAATATTTTTGGTATTAAGAATTAATTTCTCAGTCATATTATTAGTCCACTTTTCCTTTAAACTCAATTAGTATCTCACAAGATACTATTGGGCAAAGTTACCCTATAACGTAATAAAAATTCATAAATAGTCGAATCACAAAGTGAAAAAAAAACCTTTCAGATTCAAAGTAAATTTCTTGTTTCACTGAAAACTTAGAAAAGTAAATTTCAAAGGTAGAATAAGAAAATGCACTTAAAAAGTGTGAAGAAATACAAGGTGTACAACACAGTGTAAACGACATATATACAAACAAAGAGAAAGAAAAAAAGGTGAATTTCAGAGAGATGGGTGTGTTTACTTCAACAGACGAAGTTGGTAGCCAATCGTTATATCCACTTCAGTGTGTAATATTGATGATCAATAAATACACGAGTAATTACGATACTACCAATTAGATATCATTGCACAAAAATATCCTCAAAAAAGTCTTGATACTCTAAAATAACGAGTATTCCACAAAAAACTCAGGTACATTTTAATTAACTCGAAATCGCGATATTAAACATAGGAATGTTGATATGAGGGTAAATAATTGCCTCATCAAACCGGTTATTAGTCATAATATTTTTTGAGTATGAGTATGGCGTTTAGTTCGGTCCGTAATAGATGTTCTGAATTAAAAAAGATAAAATCCTATACAAACCGTAGAAAACAAATTAAATATTATTGTACTTACATTTCAGAACCTATCCATAAACCGTATGCGCCTGACGAAAATATGTGGTTTTCGATCGTTGCCATCAGTATTTGTAATAAAAACAAAACAAATACTTTATAAACAAACAAACAAAAACTAAAAATGTTTAATACTTAATAAAAACCTTCTATTATGATTTATTCAAGTGTTTAGAAAAATAAATAGTGGAACACATCAATGCGATTAAATAAAAGTGTCTACTTCAAAAATAAGTCACATCACAGAAAATTAATCTCACTCCTAATAAAAAGCACTCCAAATTCCACTTTTATTTAAGTGCGAAACCAGAAATGTAAATAAAGAAAACTAATATGCATATTTTCGTCTGCAATTCAGTGTTTCTAATTTTATGGACTACGTAAGACATGTCGGGTTCATATTTTACAAGATTATTACTATACCTTTTTTTTGCCAAGTTTTCGGAGGATGTCTATTATCAAAATGACACGTCTTTGAGTAGCCACCTGGATTCAGACACATATGTTATTGGTAAATAATTTGAAATTTTTCTATTAGTTTTTATTGATATTTTTCTTAATTGCGTGTGATATTAAAAAATTGTTTCGTTGCAGCTCTATCTATAGCTCCATAAATCGGCACTATGTTCAGCAGATTTACCAATGCTCTGTATAGTGCAGTGGATGCTCTTGCTCCTCCACATCCACTGCAAGAAGATTTCGTATGGCACTGGAAAGCTGTGACCAAGTTTTACACCAGCAAAAATGCATCAAACGCCGTGCCGATCGAATCAACTTCCATTCCCGGCCACTTGTCAGAAATGCTATCCATCTTGGAGCAGGAAGAAAAGGAAATTGAAATAAGCTCTATCGGGCCATGCATGGAGTATATCATGCAGCACAAGTTGCTGGACATCATGGGCGTTTTAGCTGAATCGGATGCTCCGCCAGGTATGAAGCGGCACATGTTTTTATTTATTACCAAAATGTTAAGCGTCATGCAAGAGTCATTGATCCCACATGTAAGCGTGTGTATACCGGTGCAGAAGTTTATAAAGCTGTGTGGGGTTGTGGTTGCGGGCCCTACGGAGCAGGAAGAAATGGATTTTCTCCAGTGCATTTGCGATAAAATTCGGAAGGACCCACAAATGCTTCACAGCTTCTTTCTTGTAAATTGTGAATCAGTGTCTCGCAGGAATTCCTCTGTCTCTTCATCCAGTGCAGAAGAGGGAAGCAAAGATGAGGAATATGTCCTTGTTTCTTCTTTATTGAAGCTGTATCAAAGCCCCGATAATGATATTTCCAATCGAGCCAAGGAGTGTTTGGTTGCTCTATGTCAAAGTGCTAATGATTCTGCTGCAAAAGCCATTGTACAATCCAGTAATCTAAGTCAAATCTTGTGTACTAATATCGTAACTTTGTACAAAGCTATTCCGCACACGTTGTCAATTGATGACCTGGAAAATCCTTTTCCTGAAGGTACTTCCAATATATCACCTGAAAAAAGAAAGTACCTGTGCTATTTACAACAACTTCATTCTATGGATTCTCTCATAGAAACGGCACATTCAGTTATCAGTGATAACCTATCCCAGTGCTTTAAAACGGAATTTTTAGATGTATGTTTACTTTCCGGTTTAATCGAATGTGATAAAGAAGATGAATTGTTATTTCTTACAACATTGGTTACCAGTTCCATTCGTAATGTGAAATCTCCTAAAATGATTGATGCCTTTGCTGTATTTTTACTCGGTGAAGTTGATGTAGATTTGGCAAAAAATGCGAATCCATCATTGAAGTCTGTCTTGATTGAACGATGCAGAGACTCTGAAAAGAACTTAGCATTGTCTTTGTGTAATCTTCAACTATTTGAAGAACTTTTACTGAGACCCACCAAATTTATTTTAGATAATTTAATCCTCAAGTACATTGATAATCGGGGGTATTATGATCACACAGCTTCTGACAGCTGGTTACAGTTTTCAGATGATGATGCCTGTAGTAGGTATAGTGATGATTTATCTTCTAATTCTGGGCTTTCTGCTAAGTCAGTGGCTCCAACCTACATACATCGTGTCATAGATGCTTTTATAGCATTGTTGCCCGATGATATAAAATCTTGCGAGACTGACGAAGAGACTGGTTATGAAACCTACATCAAAGAAGCGCATGGCCGGTTTTTAAAGACCATGGTCATTTGTGAAGATTTCGACTGGTCACAGACTTTTCTTGAGAAAGAAACTCCTCTTGGTACTGAGGATGACTCAAGTTCTGAGTCTCAACCTGAGGCTGATTCAAACCAATGGAGGTTTTATGAGGGAGATTTTTTTAAAATGATTTTTGACAAGTTGGAGCAAATGCTGCATCAGCCATATGAAATAAATCTTCAGTTAACCTCCATCATATCTCGGTTGGCTCTTTTTCCAAATCCCTACATGCACGAATACTTTTTAAATCCTCTTATTCCTTATGCTTCAGGAGCTAGGGCCCTCTTCTTAGTTTTGTTTGCAGTTTCTGAAGAAATACAGCTTGCAGTGCCACATATCAAGGGGTTTGCTACAAAACTGAAACTGACCAGAAATGCTTTGCTGAGTGATGGCAATGAATATGCCACTTTCGAAGAGTCAAATGTTTTAGAAGCACTGATTGTTTTAGAGGAGTTTTGTAAAGAGTTAGCTGCAATAACATTTGTTAAATACCATGCTTTATCTTAACAGTAAAGTTCTTTAGATTAATTGTATTTAAAATATTACTAAGTTCCTTCATTTCAGATTGATAAGCTATACATGATATGTGTTTAAAAGTATAAATTCAATACCTGTGACTTGTTATCAGGTAGCATATATCTGTATTAAAATTTTATATAACTAATATCATGTAAAAATTTTGCAAATTTAAATTGTAAATTAGCCAAGTAAAAGAGGGAAATAGAATCATTTGTTTTTACGTATCATCCTGCTAGCAGCATAGCTAATGGGTTTTGGCCATGCATTTTCAAAGTACCAAATCATTTGTGTTCCCCTCCAAAAAAAAAATTGGCTTGGAGCATAAAATACAACACAATAATCAAACAGTGCTGTAGATGGAAAATAATATTTGGAGGGACTCATCGTTAGTTTTCCCTTTTTTTTATGTTTCTGATATTATTGAGTATGGCTTATCTTCCTGAAACTACAGTACACTACTTTTTAATGTTTTAATCAGTCTGAAGTTGTAGTGCATGGGAAGAATTATAGTTATTTCTTCTAAATTTTGCTTCTTTAAGAAAATATAATTTTAAGCTTTATAAAATCAATGTAATCTTAATTCCAGTTTTAATGTTTTGAATCTATGTTTTGATATGAAATGAATTATGTATACTTGTACTGTGATAAACAGTTCAAAAGACCCAGAATGTATTTATATAATAATTATACATATAGAATTGAGGTATGATTTCCAACAAATGCGTAGTTAATTTTTTTGTCAAATATTTATAATTATGTGCTTGTCTTATGTGCTTTCTGTTTTGATAAAAACCATTAAGACAGATTTCCTTATGTTGACTAAAAACTTTCATCTATGCCTTCAGAAGATTCTCTGTATCTAATGATATGCTGTACTGATTTGTAGTAATTTTTTTTTTCAACATCATCAAAATGTTTTAAAATTTATTGTGTATTTCCAAAAATGGCTAAACCTAAATTGACCAGCTTTGATACAAAAATTTCGAATCCTAAAATTGTCCTGTTAATTATAAGAAAAGTATATAAAGTTTACTATATTTTATGAATGTCTACAGACTTTTCGTTCATCCTGTACTAAGTAGTAGTTTTTTTACTGGAACAACATGCCCTAATAGGGGCCTCTTATTGTTCATTATAAAACTATTTTTGCTGATTTACTCAAAGTACGTGTTTTTTGGCTAATTGCAGATATGTGGATATCATAATCATATGGATAAAATTATGTGCATTTACCAGGTTTTGCAGCTGGGAGGATTCAAATCATTATTACATCATATTACAATTTTGAAATGTGTATCTCTTGGATTTTATGATGTTTTGCATTTTTTGTTAATTTTGAATGTTTATAGAGAATAATATATTGAGTGTCGTGATAAAAAATGTTATTTGGGATTGTTTTTAAAAATTTGTTCTTGAATGAAACCTCACATGGTAATTTTAAGAGGCTGATTCTTTCATAGGGATTTAATTCTCAAACATTTCATCATTTAAAAAATTCTTTTAAAATTGCCAGATTAAGTATTATGGATTAAAATTATTTCTTACAAAATTACTTACTGAAACTTTTAAAAACTTAATTAAAAGCAGAAATCTTTCAAACTGAGTATGTTTATCTGAATTTAGTAAATCTATAGATAATCAGCTGTAAAATTTCAACTTAACATTTTTAACATTGAATTAGGGAATGTGTTGTACAAATGTATTGTTAAATGTACATAGTGAATGGTTTGTTGATAAATGTAAGAGCTTTTAAAATATGTTAAATCTAGTCGGTGCACAAGCGTTTTGTGTTGACATCTTTTGGTGGTGGCTGTCAAAGGGCTTTATTTAAAAAGCACCTTATTGGTTTTGGGCATTAACTATTCTTGTAACAAAATGAAAAATAAACATATTTATTTATTTGAGATTTTATTTTTTAGTGAGAATCATTTACTGACGTTTATTTAAATCAGTTACCAAAATCAGTCAGAGCTTTGGAAGTGGTCCGGAAGCACACAAAAGCATTTCCAAAAGGAATTTGACTGTATCAATATAAGATTACTTTCATCTGTTTTAATTTGTGGGATTAAATTACCATTAAATTTATATCAATATTTTCTATTACTAAATGTTGCAAAGATCTATTTATATTATTAACAAAAATTACCACCATTTTGCTAGTGGTGCAATAAAATTAGGTTTTCCTTAAAATAGTAAATTTTTATAATTAATAAGGGAAAGTAAACTCTGATCTTACAATTTTGTGAAGGCAGAGAGATTCTAAGCTGATGCATTAAAAGCAGAATGAACTGCTTTATTGAATTAAGAAATAATCCACATTTAAGCCATTAGAATTTTTTTCTTAACATTTTGTGCCAATATTGTAACTTAAATATATAAGAAAATTAAAGTATTCATATTTAGAGAAAAATTAACAAGGTGCAATACATTTAGCAAGAGGACTAAAACATTTCTCTTCAAAATGAGAAAATGAAATGATTTAGTGTACAATAATCCAAAAGTAGTAATCTTGGGTGTCACTATAAAATTGTAAGACTGAACTTTGAATTAACTTCTTAATCATTTCCCCCAGTCTAGCATTTTTTAAATTGCAGAAAATCCTATAAAATATCATATAAACAATTAAATAGGTCCTTAAATTTTAAGTTAAAGCTGTATCTGATGCCAATCTGTTTTTACGTTTCATATTATACCTGGGACGGAATTCCGTTCCCAGGACTAAAGAGTGGCACCCATACTAGTAATAGATTCAATTTCTGATTTTAAAAACAGTAAGTAATTATTATTTTTTAAATGTAATGTATGGTAACACATTTAAAATTCAAGAACCTCATTCTATCATACTCTTGAATGCAATAACTTTCGGTGAGTAAAAGATTTATTAGTAATGATAAGTCATAAAGTGCAAAATGAGAACTTTAAAATTAGTTTTCAGATGAGAGTATTGAACTATGTCAAGTAAAAGAGACTTTAAATAACTAGGGTATCTCAACCTTTTAATTCCAGTTTCAATTTTATACAATAAATTCATTTTTGTGATTTGGTGTAAAAAATAACATTTTTCCACAAAAAGCAGGAAACAAAATATTAGACTAGATGTAAGATTTACTTTTTCCAACTTAACCTAGGAAGTTAACACATAAACATAAAAAGTAAACATTAGTTGAACATAATGGAAGAAAACAAATTAAATGTTAATGAAAATTGAACCGGGTTGATATAGAGAGTTATTTAGTTATGTTTCTTGATTACACAAAAGAACATTGAAGTGATCCTTGAAATGAAGGCTAATGCAAAATGTGCAAAATCAGTTACATAAAACTACTCTTTATATGCAATTTAACTTGCCTAATTAGGAAGAATTTTACAATTAAAAACCTTTATTTTAAGGATTAAATAATAGTAACTCCACATTTCAATGGTTGAGGTTTTAAGTAGCCATGCCTATGTGTTAAAACCTGCCAATAATGTCTGCCTGATTATGAGAACTAAATCATTTAGAATATAAAAGTTGATAATGTAGAAGGTATCAAATAGTTTTGAACATAATAAAATTAGATAGATTTTCTTATTTTTGTGGTCTACAAAAATTAATATCAATTCTTACTTTTCATGTATGTTATGAACAGTGATAAAATGGGCATTATTAATAATGCCCGAAGTGAGGCGGACAAAGTGATAAATTCAATGGCATTTATCACTTTGCCCGATATATGCAGTTATTACTAATAATGCCTGGATTTATAACATTGCTCGTAACATATATTAAGTTTAAAGATTTTTTTTTTAAAATAGAAGGAAGGAATACTGCAAGTGTGGATATTACTATAATCATCATTCCAGTGTTAAAAATTATATATTGATTGAAATTTATGATATCAAATTTTAGAATTCATTTCAAGATCAGATTATTACTTAATTGTAATAGATTACTTTAAATTTGAAGGTGCTCAATTTTGCTGCATTCATTCAAAAATACATTTTTACATGTATCAAAAGTGAATTACAAAACTACTTGGAGCATGGGGCTGTGTGAAAATCCATGCTTTAGTCAGAATTGTAAACCCCTCAAATGTTTTTTTCTTAAAAAAAAAAAAACATTAAACTATAACATAAAGGAAAGATAATTCATTTCAGCTGTATAAATACAAAGATAAAAGCACAAAACCATAAGTGAAAGCAATTGCATAAATATTCTCTATAAATGTTTGAATATATTCACCAGTAATATTCACATTTATATTAAGCTCAAAAGTTATAAACGCTAAAATCAATGGCAAAAAAATTAGGTTCGAGATGTGTTTGTACTGTCATATTGATTTTGTATTATGGAAGGATAAATATTTGCTTGAATCAATAAGTTTGTTAGTAAGCAAAAAATAAAAACTAATAATAAATTTCAATACCAAATTCACAATTGGGAATCAATGTAAATTCATATGCATATTTAGTTATGCACTCATATAGAACTCAACATACATGAAATGAACACAGCACAGTACTAATACAAGCATTGAACTCACACTACGAATTGCCAGTGTTAAATCTACAAATTCCAACTTAACATATCTGGTGATTGCATTTCAAAACTATTACAGATAACAAGAAATATTGTGGCTTGTAATAAGTAACAAATCAATACACAAAGTTTAAAACACTCGCATGATTGATAAATTAGACTGCCCAAGCCACATTTAAAATATTCCTTGAAATCCACAATACAAAATAAACCATATAATAAAGGTACATTAAAGCTTAAAACTAAAAATTTAGACAATTATACATCATTCCCCTTCCTACATTTAAAATTACTCAAAGAAATCTTAGTAAAATCTAAACATTGATATACCACTGATTAATCAAAAGAAATTCATTACCTTTGATAAAAACATTAAATTGACCAAGAAAAACTGTTTTCATTATAATTCATTCTTTCCACACAACAAAAAAAATTATTACCTACACAAAATCGGACTTAAAAACATATAAAACAAAATAGCTTTCAGAATAAAGCCAGATTTCTTTGTACAGTATAAACAAATAAATATTAGTTTCTATGAAGATTTTTGGCCACCTAACCTTTGTCTGCGCAATGCTTGAGCATTGTCGTTTCCTGAAGGTTGTACTTGAGGTGTTATCTTGAACAGTTGGATGTCCATATGGTTACATATTTGGTTACACACAATAGTACAATAATGTATGAGATCTGCCAATGAGTATACCTGCAAAAGTCATGTAAGCAATAAGCATGTAGGTATAGATAAAATGGGTTAAAACAATGAAGAGGTAGTGTTCAGTTACAAATAAATGAAAAAAAATTAAATTATATAATATAAATATAATATTTAAATTAAAATAGTCATTCTTTATTAATTATACTTTTTTTAAACAGTCAATATCAGAATCAATCATTATCTCACATGAATTTCACTGGAAAAATTTATATTTATTTTTTAGTAGGTACTGGAGATTTTTGTTTTTTTTAAAATAAACTTGTAGAATTTATACAAATAGTTTCAAAATTCAAAAAACATAAGAAACTGAAATTTTGAGTACATTTTAATCAAACTTTCTCCTTTTCTAAAACACTTTATTTAATAATGGGCCATTCCATGTCAAATCATAAAAAATCACACAGAAAATTGAATTTTTTTTATTTATTATATAGAAAAGAACAATTCCTATAAGTTTCATTGAAATCCGAGAGGGTCATTGAGTGCCCTGTTGATTTGACATGGAATGACCCTTATACATCTTTCAAAGTAAAGTTATGCATTTATATCTTTTTTTTTATATTCTATAATAATAGAATATTCTAAATGAAAAATTATCAGTATAAAGGATTTTATACAAAACAAATTAAACATACACTCTTTATACTTAAAATCAATCTGTAGCTGATTCTAGAATTGGTCCCCTAATTTCTTACAGTATTTTTGAAATGTTGGAATCGAACAGTCGTGCAATCAAACAATCAATTCAAACTGCTCTTCTCGCGTCTTATCTGCGGGCCAGGCATTGACGTCGGGTTGACGTCTATGCCGGTTGAGGTATATATGTGTGTCAGAGAGGCAAGTAGCCTAAGACCTGGACTCTGACTTAGAATGTTACTTTGTCTGTTTTAAGATTGGACTCAATAAACTTATATTTTATTTTAAATACGTCTGAAGTTCTTCCACCACTGCCCTCTGCTTACTTCATGGGCCAGTAAGTCCAACAATTGGTCATGGGGCCAACAAGCGGATGCTTCAGATTCCTGTACTGAGTCCTTTACGCGTGCCTAAGATGGGGGCCGCGAATGCTTTAAGTGTGCCCGTGATGGGGGCCGCCACGCCTGTTTAACTCCTGAAGCCACGCCTGACGTTCAGCTACAAAACCTCGATATGATGATGGACGGACGGTCAATTGAGCCTCTTGGAGCCCACAATTACTCCACTTGGAAAGAGGATGTCAAAGTTATCCTCATGGACAGAGGTGTCTGGACATTCATCGAGAAATCAGAACCGAAATTCGAGGACACGACTGCAAGTCGTAAAGAGGTGGTTGAGTACCAAACTCGACGTGACAGAGCTTTTTCGACGATATATCTCAGTGTAGACCCAGAATATCGCACCCTTATATCAAGTACGTCGGATGGAGCTACAGCATGGACTATCCTCAAAGAGTATTTTGAACCAACATCCAGAGCAAGAGTAGTGCAACTCCTTGATGAGTTCTTTGGACACAAGTTCAATCCTGATGACGATGTAGCCATGTTTGCCGCTCGTATAAAACAGACTGTTGTGAAATTAGAGGGTTGTGGTCACCCTGTAGATGAATTTTACAAAGCTTACCAGTTGATCAGGTATTTGCCTTCAGACTTTCAAAATCTAGTTCAAGGTATTTATCGTTGGCCAGATAACGATTTTATCTTTCAAAAAGTACTAGATGAACTTTTAAAAGAACAAAGTAGAATTAAGCAGGTTAAAACTGATTTAGAAAAAGTTGATAGCTGTGCTTATGCTATATCTAATAATGTTAGTTCTGCTAAGAATTTAAGCTTAAAAAATGTTAATTCTAGTGATAGAGTAATTGGACCTTGTTATTTGTGTAATCAGATGGGTCATATTGCTCGAAAATGTAAAACTAAGAGTGCTGGTAATAGTTCTAAGTCTAAAATTAAGAGAGGTAGTGGTTCTAAAAATGAAGGTTTGTTTACTGAAACTTGTTTGAGTGATGTTTCTTGTGCCTCTAAAAATTCTGTTTGGATATTTGATAGTGCTGCTTCAAATCATTTTTGTAATGATCTAAGTTTATTTTCGGAATATAAGCCGATAAGTAATGCTAAAATAAATTTAGCTATAGGTGGCCTACAAAGTCCAGTAGTAGGTGTGGGGAAGGTCAAATTTTTTGTGAGAAACAAAACTAAAGTTTCTGAAGTTGTATTGAGTGAGGTAATGTACTCCCCTAAGTTAAGAAGAAATCTTATTTCAGGTTCAGTAATAGAGAAAAATGGATCACGATTTGTGGGTGATAAGGGCAAAATTTGGGTTTATAATTGTGAAGGTGAAAAGGTTTTCTATGCTAAAAGAGTAAATGAATTGTATTTCTGTAAACCCTGGAAGTATGCTAATTCCCCAAATGATGATTTTTCCCCTAATAATGTATTTAATTATGTTACTGAAAAGGGTGATGACTTAGCGTTGTGGCATCTTCGCTATTGCCATATAAACACTGATTACATATTAAGTACTAGTAAAAAGTCTAGTGTTAGGGGTTTACCATCCTTTAAAAAGGAAAAAGTAGATTGTAAATCTTGCATTTTGGCAAAAAATAAAAGGAAATCCTATAAGTCTGTGGGTAAGATACGTTCCTCAAAGCCTTTAGAGTTAATCCATATGGATGTTTGTGGACCGATGCCTGTTGCATCTAAAGGGGGATCTAAGTATTTCTTGACCCTTATAGATGATTTCTCTCGTAAGGTTACTGTTTTCATAATGAAAAACAAGTCGGACGTTTTTGAGTGCTTTCAAAAATTTCAAGCTAGGGCAGAAAGACTTTTGGACAGTAAGATACTTAATGTTCGTACAGATAATGGTTGTGAATTCGTTAATAAACAATTTAGCGATTTTCTGGAGGAAAACGGGATTAAACCTGAACGAACTAATCCGTATACCCCGGAACAGAACGGGATAAGCGAGAGGTATAATTTAACTGCGTTAGACGGAGTTAGATCTATGCTAAACTCAAGTGGCCTAGATCAAAGCTTTTGGGCGGAAGCCCTAATGTGTTTTACTTATACCTGGAATCGCGTATGTCACAAAAATCGTGAAAAAACTCCCTTTGAAGTTTATACCGGTAGGAAACCATCAGTGTCACATTTAAAAGTTTTTGGTGCTACCGCGTTTGTCCATATTCCGAAAAAGCAACGGAAAAAGCTGGATCTTAGAGCCAAAGAAGGCATTATGGTAGGATATGCTTTAACAACAAAAGGTTATAGGGTATACATAAAGGAAGAAAGGAAATTTACCGAAGTGTCTAGTGTTAAATTTAATGAGGATAAATTAAGTTCTGTGGAAGCTGTCCTGGGTCCCAATCCTCGTCGTATCACTAGGTCTAGGTCTATTGTATTTAAAGACGATTCAGATCGTGAGGAGGAAACTGAAGATGATCAAATGAGTTCTACCTCTAGTGTAGAAACTGATCAGGTGTTTAAGGAAGAGAAAAAGGAAGAAGAGTCTTCTGGTGATCTGATATCTTGTGCTAGTTTGTGTTGGGTTAGAAATGCCGTACCACGTAAAACTGGTAGTAAGACAGACATTTACTACAAAATCGAAGGTACAAATATGCGTTTACGATCACATAACGATGCTCAAATGTATTGTAATGCTCATAGAATTGATTATGATCGTGATTTCTTTGACTTTGGTAGTAAAAACACGTATTCTGGTAAAGTATCAGAATCTAACGTTGAGGCAAACAATGTTGAATTAGTAATCCCTAAAAATTACCGCGAGTGCTTAAAATCTCCCCAATACGATGATTGGCACAATGCAATGAAAGATGAAATAGACACGATAAAATCGCGTCATGTTTGGAAGTTAGTACCACCTGTAAAGGATAAGAAAGTAATTGGTAATAGGTGGGTTTACACGGTGAAAAGAAATGAAAATAATGAAGTAGTTAGGTTCAAAGCAAGGTTGGTGGTTCAAGGTTGTAGCCAAAACAAAGGGGAAACTTATGACGAAGTGTTTAGCCCAGTTGTCAATTTTTCTTTAATTAGAGTGTTTTTTGCTATTTTGGTAAGTTTAAATAAATGGCAACACTGTCATATTGACATTAAAAATGCGTATTTATATGCAAAACTAAATGAAGAAGTGTATATGAGGCAACCTTGTGGTTTCAAAAATCTTGATTATTCTGACTATGTGTGTAAGCTTGAGAAAGCTTTGTACGGATTACACCAATCAGGTCGAGAATGGTTCTTTGAACTAAATTCGGTTTTAGAAAAATTGAACTTTAATCGTCTCAAATGGTGCAATTGCGTTTGTGTGTATAACAATGTTGGTATACTACTGGTTTATGTAGATGATATTGTTATATTCGGTAAGAGTAAGGATGACATTAAATTAATGTTAAATTTATTGGAAAAAGAGTTTGATGTTAAGTTTTTGGGTAAAACGAAAAAACTTTTAGGCGTAGAGTTTGTTGAAGAAAATGATAAATTGTACATTCATCAAAATTCTTACATAGAGAAAGTCTATGAAAAGTATAAAAACTTTAATGTCCCAATTTCTTCCTTGCCAATTTCTAAGGGTATCATCTTGTCAAAATTGGATTGTCCAAGTAGTAAGGAAGAAATGGACGAAATGTCAAACTTGCCTTACCGAAATATTTTGGGTTGTTTGTCATACATAGCAAATAAGACACGGCCAGATATTTGTTATGCCGTAAATATTATGTCACAATTCCAAGAAAATCCCGGAATGAGACATTGGCATGTATTATTAAAATTGCTTGGATACTTGAAATACACACAAAACTTTCAACTAGAACTGTCAAAAATTGATGATGTCATAATTAATTGTTACAGTGACTCAGACTATGCCTCAAATAGGGACGATAGGATATCAATGGGTGGTATCATTGTTTTCTTGAGTAATGTACCCGTTATTTGGAGGACATATAAACAAAAATGTGTGAGTTTGTCTTCGATGGAATCTGAGTTTATAACTGTGCAGATGCATCCAAAGAGGTTATTTGGATTAAACGAATATTAGAAGAGTGTGTAGAATTGGGTTTAAAAGAATTAATGGTTAAAGAAAGTATTATCTTTTGTGATAATCAAGCAGCCATTAGCTTTGCAAATTCTCCCATAGAAAATTGTAGAACCAAGCACATAGACGTGCGATATCATTTTGTTAGAAATTTCATATATGATTCTTATTTCAATTTAAGCTACATCAATACTAAAAATAATGTTGCTGATGTATTTACGAAAGCACCTAGTAAGGAACAACTTAAGAAATTTTGTGCAAAAGTGTTCAGAGATATTAAGGACTGTTAAATTGCCTATAAGTTGTGCTTTACTTTGCATGGATTGTATTGTTCATATTCTATGTATTGATGTTACTGTGATTTTTTCTTTCCGTCAGATAAGTTGCGAGAGGGGGCCGATTGTTGGAATCGAACAGTCGTGCAATCAAACAATCAATTCAAACTGCTCTTCTCGCGTCTTATCTGCGGGCCAGGCATTGACGTCGGGTTGACGTCTATGCCGGTTGAGGTATATATGTGTGTCAGAGAGGCAAGTAGCCTAAGACCTGGACTCTGACTTAGAATGTTACTTTGTCTGTTTTAAGATTGGACTCAATAAACTTATATTTTATTTTAAATACGTCTGAAGTTCTTCCACCACTGCCCTCTGCTTACTTCATGGGCCAGTAAGTCCAACATGAAAAGTGAAAGCTTTTTTAGTGTTGTTTTATGTTATTCAGCCAAGTAAGGTGTTTTAAAACAATTTAGTTTGCTGATAATGAGAACAGTGAGTCTGATTACTAGATTAAAAATGGTAAATTATTCTTACCAAACACAGCCATAAAACTATGTATTCATTGATGAAAGTATTAAAGTATTGGTTCAAGAACAGCATTCCAGGCCCAATCAGGATGGAATCAAAGTAATCCAATTCACTTTTTGTCATGTGGGCAATCTGAAAAAATTTAGTGGTTTCAATCAATTGAATAACAACCATTAGTTAAATATTGTATCATGAATTACACAGATTAAGAATCAATAAAAGATCTAGGCTTAATACAGGACACAAGGAATGACATGTGGCTCTACTAACTTTAATTTTGGCTAGAGAACTTGTAGGAAGGTATATTTGGCAAATGTGCTGAAATAAATTATTTACCGAGATCATAGACCAGGAGTCTCAACTTTTAGTCAAAGGGGCACATTTAGTAGTTTTAGTATAACGTCCCAGAGCCCATACTTTTAAAGCTCAAGGGCCAAGACAGCTAACTCAACAAATGAACAATGTTTAAGTAATTAAATATGAGGAAATTTAAGTTTTGAATTTGTTTTGCCTCCTGCATCTCATCTTTATAAAGTAATTTTGATACCTAAATTGAAATGTCTTTTTTGATTTGTAGAATGTAACTCCTGTTTCCCTTGGCTTTACTTATATCCCAGAATATTTATCACATAGAGAATGGCAGCTACAGTTGAAGAACAGAAGACACAAATCTTTTACTAAGCCGTAACAGTAATATTTTTAGTACAAAGTTTAAAATTTAGTACAAGGGCTACAAGAAAAAAGCTGGTACTTCAGTATTATCCTGTTGACCATGCTGCTAAAAATGAAAATGCATAGCCAAAGCCCATTCATTAACTGTGCCGTTGTAACTGACGGTTGATGGGATAATACGCAAGAACCCAAAAGTATAATATATACTCACAACTAATTTGTTAGTGACTTTAGCAGCCACAATACCAAAAGCCAGTATATATAGACAAGGGTGATTTTCATAGATATTTTCAGTAGACTTTTGAAATATAGTAATAGCAAGAATGATTACAAGGCCAACAGGAATGGATGGAGAAAGAACACTAGTTCCCTGAAAAAAAATACATAAAATAAATACCTTGCTCATAAAAAAGTCAGATTTCTAGTAAAAATGGAATAAACATTCATATGCAAAATTTTTCTTTAGAAAACAAAAGGGCTACATGAAATAATGGATAAAGTAATGATGTGTTAGTATGTGAAACTTCAAGCTGCATTTGGTTTCACAAACTAATTAAATTTTACGGTTTCTTTAATAAAACTTCTTCTGATTTTGAAACTAGTTTTGCATAATCAAGTTATTTAACTGTCAGTTTACAGGAGAAAGGCACAAAGTCAGAAATTGTTTAATTTACAATCCGAGGTTTCACCAAGTTTAATTAGTTTTGAAGTCTTTATTTAAAAACATTGGTGAAAAATTTCAAAGTGGATGTAACTTTGAATAATTTTATTTTTGAAGTTTCTGACAGTGTTTCTTCTATACACAGAGAAAATTATGAACTGTACTGAAAAAATAGCATTCAACAGAGGGAAAAAAAGAAAAAAGATGTTTCTATGCAAGTTAACTCATTTTTAAAAAAAAAACCTATTCTGCTCAGGTACTTACAGCAACAGATGATCCATTTTTTCCCACACCTCCTTTGCAAAGAGCCACTATGTGGTAGTAACTCAACACAGCAGAAACACACAGAGCTAATATTATAGGAAGAGTCCTCACTTCAAAGTTCAAAATTGGAATCTGAAATATATGTTCTCATTTAGGAACAAAGAAATTTACTAAATCAACTATTAAAAACTTCGGCCCTTAAGTATTATCCCGTTGACAGTGCTACTGAATTTGAAAATGCTATCAAAGTCCATTGACTGTTCAATAGCTGTGCCGATGAATGGTTAACAGGATAATACTAAGTACCAAAACTTTTTCACACTGGTAATTTCACATCAGACATGTTCTCAAAGTTTGCAAACTGTACCTGTATAATAATAGATGAATCTTTGTGTGGAAAATACTTAATTTACTTCTATTAAATTTTCTTATAAATGTAACTAAGTAACATAAAAGTACAGTACGTATTAAAAATTATATAATTTTGAAATTTATAAAAAAAAAATCTACCTTGGACAGCCAAATATTTGTTCCAAAGACAGCAGATATTAAATGTGCTCCGATAATAGTACATTGACATTCAGTCACATCAAATCTAAAAAAATAATAATTTATTAGATTAAGTTTATTCAAAATAAAAATTAAATGAAACTCATTACTTAGCATTAAATACCATAAGCTACATTTTTTTTTTCATTTTGCATATGATCTAATTTCCTTATTTAAATTATGTTACACACAGAATTTAGTGAAAACTTAGTAAATTCTTATGCAATTATGAAAGGGTGTGATGCACAATTTGTTAGGTATAAATAAAATAGGGTAATCCTCAAATCCCACAATAAACCACTGAAATTACTCACTTTCCAAATTTTAAGGATCCTGTAATGTATGTTTGCCAGTGAGCACAATAAAATAAAATTATGGCTATAAAGCATTGGAAGAACATCCAGTTTGGGTATGCTCCAAGTTTGACAGCTATGCAAATTCCCAATGACACGAAGACTGCAAAAACAACCATAGTTGTACAAAACATGGTAACATCAAGGAAATAGTAAAGGCATAAGTAACAGCATAAATGTCGTTAACCAAATTGTAGGAGCAGAATGCACATTCTACTCGGATTGTTTTAAAGGCTATATCGTCGGCTTACAGTCGAAAGGCACTAAGTCACTCTTTGCTCAACTACTCCGTACAAGGTTATGCCAAATTTGGCGATCATTTTACCGTTGCCATTCTAGTTATAGTGTATGAAAAAGAAAATATTATTATAAAATCTTTGAGAAATCGAATTATAAAATCTTTTAATCCCTAAAATAACTCAATTACATGATCAAATAATTTCAATTTGATAAATTATTAATCGCAAACCAACATTTAAGCTTTTTACTGTATGAATTCTTTCTGTTTTAAAACAAACCAACCATCTATGCTAGGTTACTAGCTTTTCAGTTTGACGAGATTTTAGAGATGCGCCAAGCTTCCACCGCTTTCAAGATATCTTCCAAAAGTGACTTAGTGCCTTTCGACTGTAAGCCGACGATTTCTGAGTGTTTATCATTATTTCTAGCACTGACAAAAGTGATCAAAGCATCCCTGAGGTCACTCACTGAAGTCAAGTGAAAAAATTGGTTTTAATCAAACCATTCCGATTCCCTTTCTGATTTGAATGGCCTGTGGCCACTATGTGATACTTTATTTTTTATTGTAGTATGTGTAGGTACAACAAGAAGGTTGTTTTTATCTGAGAAATATATTGTCAACTTTAACAAAACCTGGTTTATTTAAGACACATTTTCAATTTCCTGAATTACTTTTTAAATGAATTTATGCACCAAAAAGAAAATATTCATGACTTTTTTCAGTTTTGCATTATTAACCATAACTTCTAAGTTACAAATGTAAAATAGGTTTAGGAAATAATTTAAAACAGCTAGTGTCTGTATGCCATACAAATCAATCAAATTAAGAAAATATAGGTGAGCCAAAAATAATGTTTTAACATTTAATAGTACATAAAATCTACCTGTTGATATAGAATCACATCCATGATCAAAAAGCTCTCCAAGAGGAGAACTGGATCCTGTTCTTCTTGCTTGTTTACCATCACAAGCATCTAGAGATTGATACACAAACAATCCAGCAGCACAGAGAAGAAATGCCCATGCAGGTGGCTTAAAAAAATTACATCACACATTAGTTTTAAAGGTGAACATAATTCAAGTTTAAAAAATAACTAAAGTTAACTTTAAGAAAGTATCATTTCTTCTAAAGCAGAGGAATTAACAGATTTACAAGGTAATTGGAACTTTGCATAACAGAAGCAACCTTGGCAGAGATTCAAAATTTGATGAATATCAGGTATAGTGGTGTATCCAGAAAAAAAATTTGTGTGCGGGGGATGATGTTGGAATTAGGGGAAAGCGTGAAGTTTGTAATTTTCTAAGGTCAAAAAGGAAAAAAATTGAATTCCAGGGAGGATATATCCCATTACTTTTCCCCTTGGCTGCTTACATTCCTATTATCAGCTAAATATAGACTTTTATAGAATCCGAAATAAAAGCTTTAATAGTTCATGAATTTTAATAAAGAGTAGAACAAACATATTTAAATGGAATCAATAATGTTGTAAAAGGTTCCATTAAACCTAGTTTCCTCAGGCAAAGCTACTGGCATTAAACATCACACTTTATGTAAGTTGTGCAGAAAACAACAATTCCAGGAACAGCTTTAGAAAGAGTTGCCATGTTTACCCAAAGCTCAAATGATGACCACTGAGTTATATTTAATGAGCTATATGATAAAAATGATTTTCATAATGTTAAAGTATAGGAAGTTTGCACTCCAGGTTTATACGTAGACTACTAAGTGATGATGAACACTCAAGCATGTAGTTGTGGTTACATATGGCAGCAGGAGGACTCTTTCTAAAGCTATTCCCAATTCCATTTAGTCGTACAAGGTCAGATGGAATGACATTTTAGAAATGCCTTCAAAAATATTAGACATGCTTCCCTTACATACTACAGGCATATTACAACAAAGTAGTTGCCCTTAAAAGTCTTTAAGTGGTTAATTTTACAAGTTTGTAACCCAATTAAACCTTTGCCTATAAGGAAATATTTGACCTATAAAATAATAGCAGTGCAAAAAAAACATTTTATAAAAGAAATGCAGATTTCTACATTTGGTGCAGCACTTGCAGCCCTGAGTTTGGCACAAGTTAAATAATGTTTAGTACTTACCTCCTGCTGGGCATCTGGACTGTAATACACCAAAATGACAGTTGTAACTATAGTTATAATAAGGCCACATATAGTCATTAAATTAGGAGCCAACCAAAGAGGCAACTTTGTAACAAGCCAATTCCAAAAAGGTTGTAATAATGGATCTAATAATGTTGTGCCACAGCTATTATACTTGTGTTCACTGAGTTTCCTCAATTGGAGAGGAGTCATGATATCACTGCTACTGAATATCATTTTGAGTTAGTCACGAATGGAAATATACAGTTCTTGTGCAAATACTTGTAATACGATGCTTAATTATAAAATACAACACAGGACAGAGCAAGATGATGCTATTCACATGCAGAGTGATGATTCAAAACGTCCACGTATAAATAGAGTTTTGAAATAGAAAAACACAGATGAAGTCTAAAGTTCACATCAACAAAGTGGCGTGATAAACTAGGCGAACATCCAAAGACTAGAAATTACGTGGCGTTTGGAGTTTTGAATATTCCTCTATGAAGGATATAATTGTTTCTTGGAATCACACACAGGTTCACAAATGACTACCTGACAAGAAAGAGATTATAATTTGAAAAGCGTGGGGAAAGTTATC
The DNA here is from genome assembly GCA_963680715.1 of Tetragnatha montana. Taxonomy (NCBI): domain Eukaryota; kingdom Metazoa; phylum Arthropoda; class Arachnida; order Araneae; family Tetragnathidae; genus Tetragnatha; species Tetragnatha montana. Next base: position 3,617,584 of record OY796683.1, on the reverse strand, counting down.
TCTATCAAGACCAGTTTAATCTCACACATACGCAAAAGATTTCAATCTACGAGTCAACTCCAAGCTTCAGTAGACAAGTCGCTCAATGGCTATTATCAGTCGATGTTGTTAATAAAACTTGATCAGAGGTTTTGATAAGAAAAAGAGTGACATAATAAATTTCCCCGATTCATCAACTTCGCGTTTAACCTAATAATATTGTGATTTGGATTTAAAAACAGGAATAGATCTTCATTGTGATTGGCTGAAACGAGATGCTATTCTACTCTCATATGAAAACCACGCCTATTTGGCTAAACTTCAGGTTAATAAAGTTTAAACAAGATCAGTCGCGAGGGCGCAGGTGGTGCCACCTGTTCTACAATAGAAAAAGAAAAAAGTTCTCTTTTCCAGTGTTTCAGAAACTTATTTATTAATTATCAATATTTTGAACTTTTGTCTCCTTTACTTTGCTTTTTACTTTTTATTATTTAAGTTCTTCAAATGAAGTCTAATGAGAACATATCCAAAAACAATGATTTCATCCAGTTTTTTTGTTGTATTTTTTTTCTTTTATTTATAGTAGCGTTATTAGAAAAAGGACAAAGTTTGGTAAAATGAAAAATTTAAATTACTAGGGGGCCTGCCCCCTGCTCGCTATCGCTCACCAACCCCCGTAACTGCTTCGCAGTTCTTTTCAGATCGCTTCGCGATCTTAGCGAGCAGAGCTCGCTTGTTCATCTCAACAATCCAGCCTAACACTCTTCTCGACTTAATTAAGCCTCTTGTAATACCGAAAATACCTCTCTTGCTTATAAATAATTTAATTCGTATCATTCCCCTAAATTAACAACAAAAATGTTGCTGAAATACATTCCTTTTTTAGCTTATCAATAATTTAATCGAAATGTTAAGAAATATCCAGCAAGTCTACTAATAATCATCAACCATTTTGTAGAAAAAACATTGTTGAAAATAAAAGAAATTAGACTCATCATAAAACATAAAACTCGCCTGTTTCTCTAGTGAACGGCAACAGAAAGAGAAGAAAAAATTAAAACTTTGAATCTTAATAACTCTAAAACTAATTAGAATTTTTTGAAAAACAAAACGCCAATATTTTTATAAAAAATAATTGTATGTGTGTTTAAAATATCATAGTTCTACTGTGATTAGTTTTTCTTTTATAACGAAAAAACCGAAAACCCGTCAAAAATTTCGAAACTTTAAAATTAATTACTCCAAAACTAATTCGAAATTCGAAAAAAGGGCGACGAGGTGCAAAACTTCACATCTAAGAGAATGCGGCTGCAAAAAATCATATTTATGCTGCGAATAGATTTTGCTGGGGGCGAACTCGCAGCAGAAAAAAATAATTTTCGACTTTGACATTAAATAATTCCAGAACTAATTATCTCATTAATTAGCTATTGGAACGAAAAGGACCCTCATACATTTGTCTACAAATGGTCAAAATTTCAATAATTTCCGTTCCTTAGTTTTTGCATAGTGACAATTCAAAATTGTCAAAGTGAAGATTTTCTGAAACAGCGGCAGCGGCGGCGGCGGCGGCGCGGCGGCAGCGGCGACTGTTACTTTTTTTTAATATAGAGAGATTTAAGACAAAATTCTTCCAAAACTTAAAGGTAATTTAAGATAGTACATTGTTAAAATATGAGGGGGCTTAATATTTTAGGTTTGGGTAGGGGGCTATAGCCTCAAAAATTGAGGACCTATATCGTTAAAAAAAAGTGGCGCGTTATTTCAAGTTTTTGACGCCCTGTGCATATCGGTTTATTGCCCCCCCCCCATTTCATTTTCTGTTTCAAGAAATTTTATTAGCCATTTTATGCGGTGTATATTTAGTCCTCTGGGGGGACACGTGCCCCCTGGATCTGCTACTGGTTCAAGGGGTTAGCACACAAAAACACAAGGAAGAATCCTAGGTCCTATAATCCTCCCGTAGTGAAAATTGTGTGGTACATTTTTATAAAAAACTGTAAAGTAGTAGGGTGAACCGCCCAGTGAATGAACACTTAGCATTTGGGTTTGCGATTTTCCCACTTCAAAAATTTTTTTCAGGGCTTTTTCTCGGTCAATTTCTAAAAATAAGGTATGTTTCCATACTGGCTTTTTCTTGGCAATATGATCGAAGTATTTCCAGATCTCAGAAATCAATAGTTTTGAAGGAATCCTGATTTGAGTGAAAAAAGTGCGATAGACCCAGTGAATGAACAAAGTTTGCCCTAAGTATGAACAGTGTCTTCCAGTAAATGAACACTGAAAAATACCATGATTTTTTTTCAACTGATCAGCCTGCGTTACATAAAATAGAAAATGTTTTACTAAAAACTCTAAAATTTCTTCAATACACACACACACGCACGCACACACACAAAAAAGGAACTTAGGATTAGGTGGGTGCAAATCTTGCCAGACATCGATTTGGACGTTATACTAATTGCATATGCCATCTTAAAACAATTAATAATCAATACCTCCTAGCACGGACGTAGCTATAGCTTTTACAAGGTGGGGAGGTTCAAGAAACTTCTTTCAGGGGTCGCAATGGGCAATGAAAGTGTATCTAAAACAGGGTTTTCCAACTGGCGGGCCACATGCGGCCCGCGAAGCTCCCTGAAAACCCTAAAAAGTAGCTATATAGAAGACTTTTTAGCATACTAAAATTTAAAAATTTTTGGAGGAGGACCCCCGAACCCTATTTACCCACTTTTTCATTAAGGAGTAACTTTGGTTGGTCGTTTTCTATGGGGAAAAATTTAAAGTTTGAGGTTTCGAAAAAGGGGTTGTATACCTTGAAATTCCCTCTGAGCGTAGCAAGGGGTTATAAAAGCTTAGGTTAACCTTTATCACGAGGGGGGACAAAAGGGAGTATCATAGGCGTAAGTTCAACTTTTTGATTTGGGGGGGGGGCAAAACCTATAAGACCTCAGGACCAAAGGAGGCGTTACTAAACTGTTTTGAAGGGATTCTGGAACCCAAAATGTTTCTAATAGTTTTCCCTTTCCGAGTAAAATGTAGGGCAAATGTGAATTTTTTTGAACTTAATCACAAATTTTTGTGGTTAATACATGCCCTCAAGCAAAATAGGGGTGTCTGGGTCCTCTCCCAGAAAATTTGATCCAAAAAGTTGTATTTTCACTCATTTTTTGGTTATTTGGGACAGGAACCTTTTTGTTTGGCTGATATAAAGTTTAGGCTATTTGGGGGGGGGGGTCTGGACCCTCTAACCCCCCCCCCTTATATACGTCCATGCCTGTCGTTTGGGACCATGGGTTCCTATGCAATTCTGAACCCTTATGATGTCTACCTCCCCTAGAAGTTTTCCCATTCATAATGATACACCCTGTATAAACCTAGACTTTTAAATCAAAAACTTATTCCATGGAAAGACAATACTGATCTTTATTATAACCTAGTCCTAGTTTAAGCAGTCAAATAAGCCTATAGGTCTTTTGGTTCACGAGATAAGCAGTTTCCCAGAGTATGAAGGTTGTTCATTTACTGGTAAATCTTAGTTTAATTACTCTTTCCAGTATGTGAACACTTGTACTTTCTAATCAACATACCCCGTTCATTTACTGGAAGGACACAATTTTGATCATCGCGCATTTTTACATAGTTTAGCTTACATCATTATGAATCAAATAAAACTATAATCATGAGGTTTTACGAAATATGCATTTTTCCCAGTAAATGAACACCTGTTCATTCACTGGGAAATCTCAGTTTGCACTTCCAGTAAGTGAACACCCCCTTATCTATCGCAATTTCAAAAGTACAGCTTTCTGAATTATGCCATATCAAAGATTAAGTCTTTAACATTTGATAAAAAACAACAAAAATCATAATAAGCGCAATTATAAGTTAGAAAAATATGAATGAATCAAGTCAAATCTTAACTTACCGGAGACTTTTTCATGGGCCTGAAGCTCGAGTATCAGTAAAAAAATTTTCACAGACTGAAATCGGAATATACGGTTAAATAAACGATTGCCTGGCCTCTAGGAGGTCTCATTGCAACTACTGAATTTTAGTAATAGTCTTTACAGAGTTCAAATAGCTTAATAATTGAGATTATACGACCATGTGTTCATTCACTGGGAGTGTTCATTCACTGGGCAACCCACCCTACTAGTTTATTGTATTTTGAATTGTTGAAATCTGCCTCCCCTCAAAATTTTGCCGCCTTGTGCTATAGCACATGTTGCCACTGCATGTTGCACGTGCCTAAATACGGCCCTGAGTGGACCCCATAGGAGTAGCATTGGCGGCAACTATCTTTGATCCATTTTGCCACTTTTTTAACGATTGGACCTTATCTTTTGGAACTATTGCTCCTTTTGTCATCAAACATGGGGAGGGGATCCTAGGACGCAGCTTCATAAAACCACCCAAACCTAAAATATTAAGCCCCTGCCCCTCATATTTTACAGATTCCTATCCTGCCAAATGAAGTATCGGGCAAACGTACCTGTCGGCAGGGTTGCCAGATTGTTGAGAGCTAATGTTGGTACAGAGGTCTCTAAAAGTTGGTATTTTCAATCAAAAGTTGGTACTATTTTCTAAATATCGATTTATTCTAACTTTTAATCGATATTTTGGATATTTAAGACATATTAATGTATTATTATGCGATATTTTCATTGTTAATCAATCAGTGGCGTATATAGGAATTTATTTCGGGAGGGGCCCAAAATTACTCCTCAGCCCCTTCCCTACATATTTAATTGGTCCATGTAGCTTTTTAGGTGATAATTTAGGTCCTAAAAACTTAATATAAAGGAAAAGTTGTTAGTAATAAAAATACAAGTACCAGAGGGGGGTCTGGGGGTCCTCCCCCAGAAAATTTTTGGAACTTTACCCCTAAAAACAGGTTTTATCTTGGTTTTGGTACACTTAGTCCGAATTTTTGACATATATTTTTTGGTAGGATTTGGATTTTGTTGTTAATAATAAAATTCCAAGTACAAAAGGGGGGCTTGGGGGTCCTCCCCCAGGAAATTTTTTGAAATTTGACCCTAAAATACAGGGTTTTAACTTGTTTTGGTACACCTAGTCCGAATTTCGGGGGGGGGGGCAGGGCCCCCTCACCCCCCCTTATATACGCCACTGTAATCAATGAAAATTGTTGATTACGATGTTATCCCGTTGTTTCCAACGGCTAACTTGCTAAATCTTGTTTTCTTTTCTGAAAACATTTCACAAAATGGAAAACTTACTAAACTTCTCGCGAACAAATCAAAACTACTTTAATTTATAACTGAAAAAAAAATTATTTTCAACTATTTTAAATTAGTTGATGATTGTTACGAACTTAAAAAAAAAATTATTTATTTTTATGAATACATTTCATTCGGCTTGCTGGCAGAGGCTGGGGGTGTTTGCTTTTCTTTTACTTTTTTAAACTTTGTTCTTGAGTAGCTATGCGATGCGTAAAAAACAGAGCTGCCATGAAGCGATTGAAAAAGCTTGCGCCTTTTTACGTCAGCACTTAAATCTCTCCACTAAAATTTTTTCAACATTAGAAAAAAAAGTAGCCTCAAGTCCAAAAGTTGGTACTTTTGCGTACCAACTCGACATTGGGTTGGTACATGGTACGGAACCCTGAAAGTTGGAACATGTACCACAAAGTTGGTACGTCTGGCAACGCTGCCTGTCGGGAAAATGTAGTCGAGAATATGAGCTGTCGGGTGTTCCCAATTCCGATAATCAGATCCGATAAAATCAATTGCCGCAATTGATTGTCGGGATTTTGACCCAGACCCGTTTGAATATCTACTAAAACATATTTTTTTGAACTTAAAAATCTGATATTTGAGAGTTTTAAACTATAACGTATCAAAAAAGTGTAAAATTAAGCAAACCCCTCCAATGCAAATACCTAATTCAAGACTTTGACCAAAAATTTTAAAAATTAAAATACATATATATATATATATATATGTTATGGGCAAAGTTTTTAATCGGGCCTTATTAATAATGCCCGAAGTGGAGGCGGGCAAAGTGATAAATTTCATTCATAAATTCCACTGAATTTACACATTGCCCGTAACATATATATATTAAACTATAATCTACACTGAAAACGGTTTATATTACAGTTGTGAACATATTAAAAATAATATAAACCACTGACCTTGTTAAATTTATTTTGGTTAACAACTTTTATTTGCTTTTAATGTAAAAAAAACCGCTCCATTTGTGCCGAAGTTACCCCATTTTACGGAACTCTAACTGTCATCATTCTTATTTTTACAGAGTATTTCAAGGTTAGTTGGCTAGACTTATCTTGATTTTATCGGAACATTTTCTCTCTTTTGTTGGCACGGAATACGCTAGTTTAAACAGGTGAGTAGAGTAGTAGAACGTAGAAATAAGAGGAAGGTTTTGTAGGGAAGATTGTTTAACAGTTAGTTACTCATTTATGCATGTTACTACAGAACTATCAATAATAAGCATTTAAATACAGTGACTAGCAGCTAAATTAACATTCATTCAGCCATGCATGTATTGAAATTAATAATACTGTTTTTCCCATTTGTTTAGTTTAGGTTTATGTCTAATTTTGAGCCTTTTATCCCCCATTTTCGTCAATCTTCCTATTTTAGAATAATTTTTATTTTCTTTTTAATGAATTGAATAGCAGAGGTTAGTGTTTTCTCCTTATATTTAAGCCAAATATTTCTTTTCGGTACCACCATTTTCTCAAGCATCTTCATGTTAGGTCAACAGTTTTCAATATGTTGGAGATTTATGTTAAAATCTTTCCTTTTATACGTTAAACTAATTTATCTTTTTTTAAAAATTACTATATAGGAATTAAAAAAACAAAACAAAAAGAGCAAAGTAATAAAATGCTTGACGAATTTATAAGATAAATAAGTTTTTTAATATCCAATAAAAGCCTGCATTTTTTTATATTTTATGATTTTGTAATTTAAATTAGCATGAGAATATCAATCAATTCTAGAGCTGCAATCCACTGTTAAAGATTGTATTTGATATACATTCATATTGTGATGATTTCACTTGTGATGAACCACTTCCAAGACTCTCTTTGGGTTGCTCTGAAATAGTCAGAAATTTAACCAGATGTAGACTCAAAGTGCTCCTCAAAACAAGCTCATCTTTCGCATTATGAAGCATTACGACGCACTCATGTAGCATTTTAGGATTCAACCCCTCCCCCCAAAAAATGTTGACATCAATTTTTATACAGTTTTTCCTTGAAAATTCTCCAACTTACAAGGAATGCCTCTTCGAACTGCAACCCAAAGGCTGCGGTCAGCAAGAAAATCAGTATGGTATCTGTTCAAAAAATCTGCAGTATCTGGTTATCGGACAATAGGAAAACCGCAATCAACCCCTTCAATGGTCCCTCCAACAAAAGACATCCCTCGGGGGCGAGAAGTCACTATCGGGTGTCTGCTAATTGACTGGGGGAGGTGACTTCGGACTCCTTCGGGCCACCGTAAAGTTTTATTACATCCAGTGCTTGGATGTAATAAAACAATTTGCGGCCGGACCACCAGCAGTTTATCTCCCCTATCTCCCTCAATCTCTTTGTATCTCCCCTCGCACTCGCCCCTGAGAGCTGACGAAAATTCACCACATGAAGACACCGGCGCCATAAACTCAGGTTTCTTCCTGGAGATAATTGTTTTATTACATCCAAGTTTTATTACATCTAGAAAGTCTACGGCCCACCTTCGCTATTGTTGGAGGGGTCATGAATGGGGAGATAGGGCAGATTTTTTGAAGAGATACCGCAGATTTTTTAAAGAGATACCATAGGTTTTTTGGCTGACCGTGCCCAAAGGGTCTAAAAATGGATTAAAACACTACTTTTTGTAAAATTTTGAAACAATTTCTGGGGGAGGACCCCTAATACCTCCCCTCAAAATTTTTACTCCATTTAAAACTGCTTTTTTCGTTGAAAATTCTACCACTTTCAAAGCGCACTCCTCTTTGGCGGTTACACATAAGGAAAAAAACTTTGAAATTTTTAAACCTATTTATATACTATTTTTCCTTGAAAATTCACTAAATGTAAAAACCCCAAAGTGTCTCAAAATGAGCTAAAACACTACTTAATGAAGCCCAATTTTCGAAAATTTTTATGGGGGAGAACCCCCAGACATTTATAATACTTTTTTATGTCAAATTGGTTATAGTCAAATAGTGTAAAACATAATAAAGTATATATAATATATTGAGTTGCTTAAAAACATTCTATGCATGCTATTATTTCTTGTAGCAATAGGTTTTACGTAATAATTTGTTTCTTTACACCTTTGAAAATTAATTTTCGGAGAAAATGCTCCGCAACGTCTCTTGAAAAGTGCTCCGCGATCTGCGACATAAAACGTTTGGGAACCCCTGCCGTATAAAATATTATCTATTATTTACTCCGCTCGTATAAAAAAGAAGAGCTACATAAAAATATCAATTACAGTTATTTCAGTTTCATTTTTTTGTATCAAAATGAACCGAAATAGCACCCTGTTCAAGAGCGTTCTCAGTACAATAATTTTGTATTTGCGTTCTTTTTTTCAACTATAAAGAAATCCACGAAATTTTATTTCAATTTGTTTTTGTTGATTCAAAGCAATCAAAAGAAATTAATTTCCTCCATGAGTATATTGAAGCTGCATTTTAAGGGCCTCCTAACCTTTGACAAAACAGTCTTTTAAACGCAACCCGCATTCAATTTGCGGCTCCCAAAACTCGTCACCTTGGTAAGAACTTTAATTAAAAGTCTTATCATGACTAGAAATCAAATTAATTTGAACGAAAATCAATGAAGTCAGGATATTAGTCGGAGGAAGTTTGCAAGAGAAGAGTTGTACTACAAAGCTTTTGTTCTGAGGGTTCCATTGTCATATGCCAGAAACTGTCGATGAAAAAGACAGAATAGGAAGTGACTTGAGAAGTTAGTTGCCCATAAAACGAATAAAAGAGGTTAGAAAGGGTCATTTTAAGAATGGGCCAAAGGCGACCAACTAGTATTTTGATATTGTCTCTCTATATTAAAAAAAAGTAACAGTCGCCGCTGCCGCCGCCGCCGCTGTTTCAGAAAATCTTCACTTTGACAATTTTGAACTGTCACTATGCAAAAACTATGGAACGGAAATTATTGAAATTTTGACCATTTGTAGACAAATGTATGAGGGTCCTTTTCGTTCCAATAGCTAATTAATGAGGTAATTAGTTCTGGAATTATTTAATGTCAAAGTCGAAAATTATTTTTTTCTGCTGCGAGTTCGCCCCCAGCAAAATCTATTCGCAGCAGAAATATGATTTTTTGCAGCCGCATTCTCTTAGATGTGAAGTTTTGCACCTCGTCGCCCTTTTTTTGAATTTCGAATTAGTTTTGGAGTAATTAAGTTTTAAAGTTTCGAAATTTTTGACGGGTTTTCGGTTTTTTCGTTATAAAAGAAAAACTAATCACAGTAGAACTATGATATTTTAAACACGCATACAATTATTTTTTATAAAAATATTGGCGTTTTGTTTTTCAAAAAATTCTAATTAGTTTTGGAGTTATTAAGATTCAAAGTTTTAATTTTTTCTTCTCTTTCTGTGGCCGTTCACTAGAGAAACAGACGAGTTTTATGATGAGTCTGTGTTCGCGCTGATTTGCGAACCTTGTATATCTGTGTGGATCTTCTCTTGTATTCAGTATCTGAAGTAAAGTGAAATGACTGTAGTTATTTTGTATAAAAGGTGTTGGACGGATGTTAGAGATCAGTTATGCTGGGGATTGTGTTTGTTGTCAGTGTGGATGAGTGATGTGCTGTGTGTTAAATAAAGATATTAGTTTAAAAGCTAATTGGTCCGTCGATTACTGGTAGAGTCAAAAGGTAGTGTTAACCCCACTATTTTGTGGTCAAGTCGAGCGGAGCGTATCAGCGACGTTTGGAGTGAGTCTAATTGCTAGTGATCGGATTTTTGATTCCTGTCGAGATGTTCCGAAGAGCAAAGAAGCAAGACTTGATTGAAGTCGCAAGAGAACTGAGATTGCCGGTTCAGGAAAATATGCTCAAAGCTGATCTTGAGGATCTTATCTGCAAGAGTGAAGTTTACAAGAACAAGCTGGAGGATGTGCAAGATCTGGTGGAATCTGTTGTGGCTGATCGGAAAGAAGCGGAAGACAAAGAAGCCGAAAAACAAAGACTTGAAGTCGAGAAGCAAAGAATTGAACTTGAAAAGCTAAAGCTGGAGCAGATGAGGTTTCAACCTGAACAGATGAAATATCAACTGCAGCTAATAGAAGCACAGCAGAAATTGGCAGAAGCAAAGAGTGAAGTCGATTTGGATGTAAAAAGTGAGAACACTGATTCCGTGGAATATCTAGTTAAAAGTGTCAAGATCCTTGCTGGAAGAATTCCTACCAGAGCTGAAAACTGGGGTTTGTTCTTCTCATCTCTTGAAAGGGCCTTCATCATGAAGAACGTTCCAGATAAATTCAAGGCTGAAATACTGATCAATATTTTGGGTGAAAGAGCCTCCAGCGTGTTGATCTACGTTAAAGATTCGGATGTTTCCAAGTACGACAAAGTTAAGGAAGCTGTTTTGAAAGAATTCGAACCATCACCTCAGATTTGCTTGGATAACTTCCGTAAAACAAGAAAAGGGCTGACAGAAACGTATGTGCAATTCGCCTCTAGATTAGCGGTGAGTTTTGGTTATTACCTAAAACTAAGAGGCGTGGATTCATTCGAGTCATTGAGAGACTTGATGATATCTGATCGATTGATGGAGACTTTGAATGGCGACACTGCAAGTCATATTGCCCTCAAACAGGGAAACGAATGGTTTACCCCTGCACAACTTGCTGAGGAGTGTGATATCTTCACAACTTCTAGGCCACCAACTTCAACCCTTCCTCCACCCGGACGCAATTCAAGATTTTACGACAAGAGGAATGTTCCAAGAGTATTTTTCTCGGATAGTGGTAAGGAGTGTTTTGCTTGCCGAACGGGAGTTCATGCTCTGAAGAAGTGCTATTACTTCTTGAAGATGAGCCCAATGGATAGAAGTGAGCTGATCAGGAAGGCGCAGCTGTGTTTTAGATGCTTTTCGTCAGATCACAGTGTTCGAGATTGCGACTCTCGCTTGAGCTGTGAAAATTGTAAGAAGAATCACAACAGTTTGCTCTGTTTTAGGTCAGCAAAAATGCCAGATAACAGATCTCGATCGATAAGGAATGACGAGTCGTTAAAAGTGGCATCCAATGAGCAAAATAAGAGTGAAGAGAACATCAACCAGTCAAGTCAAAATTTTGTCGGAACTTCGTGCTCTCAAAACAAGGTAAGCAAGACTACTTTACTCAGTACAGTTATATGCTTGGTTAAAGATCAGAGTGACAATTATATACCTTGTAGAGCTCTGTTAGATGTAGGATCGATGTCTCATTTTATAACGAAGGATTGTGCTGACCGTCTACAGCTTAGGAAAAAGAAAATTAATTTGGCAGTTTCTTGCCTGAATGATTCTTCCATGACTGTACGATACCAAATGAATACGATCATTTCTAATAACAGTAATTCTTTCAGGAGAAACATAGAGCTCTTTATGGTAAACAAAATAACCGAGGTTTATCCTTCAGGACGTTTGAGTGTGGAAATTCAAGATAGAAATGGTCTTCCGTTGGCTGATCCTGATTTTGACAAACCAGGTGAAATTGATCTGTTGTTGGGAGCTGAGATTTTCTATGAACTTTTAAAGCCGGGTCAATTTCACCAGAGGGAAAGTAATTTGATCCTCCAGAATACAGTGTTTGGATATGTGGTCAGTGGATCAGTACCAAGGCCCAGCACTGCTCTTCACTGTGGAGTAATCCTGGATTCGGATCTGAGTGAAACAATGGAAAAGTTTTGGAAGCTTGAAAGTGTTGCTGAGGAATCCCAGAGCGAGAGCAGCGAAGAGGTTCTGTGTGAACAACATTTTATGAAAACTCATCAGAGAAAGGCAGATGGAAAATACGTCGTCAATCTTCCCTTTAAAGAAAATTGCGAGCTGGGATCGTCGACTAGAACGGCTCATCAACGATTGCTTTCGGTGTGGAGGAAATTGGAAGCAGAACCCACCATGGCGGGGTTGTACTCTGATTTCATGAGGGAATACGGGGAGCTTGAGCATATGAAGGAAGTTTCAGGTGATGCTGTTGGATATGTTATTCCCCATTTGGGAGTTTACCGTCCCGAAAGCAGTACAACGAAGCTTCGCGTTGTCTTTGATGCTTCCGCTCCTTCCTCTTCTGGACTGTCTCTTAATGATTGCCTCATGAAGGGTGGTATCGTGCAGGAGGATCTCTTCTCCATCCTCTTGAGATTTCGCAAACACAAAGTGGCCTTTGCGGCTGATGTAAAGAAAATGTATCGTCAAATATGGGTTGAACCTACCCACTGCAAACACCAGACCATCATGTGGAAGGAGAGTCCTACAGCTTCAGTAAAATTCTATGAGCTTCTTACGGTTACTTACGGTACCTCATGTGCGCCGTACTTGGCAACTCGAGTGCTGAAACAGCTGGCGATGGATGAGAAAGGCCGTTTCCCGTTGGCTTCTGCTGTTGCTCTCACGGACTTCTACGTTGATGATATCTTGACTGGTGCCAAGGATGTCCCTACTGCAGAGGAGATACAAAGACAGCTGATTGCGATGCTGAAATCAGGAGGAATGGATCTGCACAAGTGGTCATCCAATGAAAGGGAATTGATGGAAAATGTACCATTGTGTGAACAAGAATATCGCTTTGGAGAAGATCAACATGATTCTGTTAAAACCCTAGGATTGAAGTGGGACCCAGGAAAAGATGTTTTCAGTTTTGCGGTCTCAGTGGTGGAGGAAGGTAGACCTACAAAGCGGTCAATTCTTTCAGTTATTGCAAGACTCTTTGACCCGTTGGGTCTTTTGGGACCTTTTATTTCGGCTGCGAAGATTCTGCTACAAAAACTGTGGAGTCTGAAGATTGATTGGGATCAAGACGTTCCATCTGATGTTAGTCGCGAATGGAAGCGCTTTAGTGGATCTTTCCAGTACCTCCAGGACATCAGAATACAGCGGTTTATTGGCATTGAGGATCCAGGTATTCTGGAGATACATGGCTTCAGTGATGCTTCTAAGGATGCCTATGGTGCTGTGATTTATCTTAGATGTACAACCAGGGATGGAACTTGTGTGAGCCTATTGTGCAGCAAGTCAAGGGTGGCCCCACTGAAGTCTCTGACAATTCCCCGCCTGGAACTTTGTGGTGCTGAATTGCTCTCAAGACTCGTGGTGAGAGTATTGGACTCGCTTAAATTGCCTATTTCCAAGGTGTTCCTTTACTGCGATTCCACAATCGTACTATCTTGGATAGGTATGCAACCTTCAAAGTTAAAAGTATTTGTTGCTAATAGAATTTCTCGTATACAGGCTATTTCTGATGATTTCCAGTGGTGTCACGTGCCGTCAGAACTTAATCCTGCGGATCTCTTATCTAGAGGTTTACCCCCAGAGAAACTGCTGTGTGATCAGTTATGGTGGAAGGGACCCGATTTCCTTAGCCTGGGTAAGTACATTCCCGGGTTTCATTCGGATCCCCATGGTGATGAGGAGTTGGAACTGCTTGATCATGAGGTTAGATGCAACCTAGCTACCGATGTAGAGTTCCCAAGTTTCATGGGTAAATATTCCTCTTGGTCCAGGTTGGTCCGTGTTATGGCCTACTGTACAAGATTTCTGTATAACTGTGCTGGTTCTGGGAGATTAGGAGGTTTTCTAACTGCTACTGAACTTAAGGCGGCTGAAAATTGTGCTATTAAAGTTTTACAGGCAAGTGTATTTGGAGAGGAACTGGATTATCTTAAAAAAGGAAAATCTCTAAAAAGTAACTGTAAGCTTTTGTCACTCGATCCCTTTATCGACTGTAATGGGGTTCTTCGTGTGGGTGGTCGTTTAAAGAATGCCAATGTATCGGAATCTCAACGGCACCCTGTGATCCTACCCAAAAGGCATGTCATTACAGATTTAATAGTAAGGTACTTTCACGTAAAATACATGCATGCTGCCCCACAGTTGCTTCTTTGTTTGTTGCGACAGAACTTTTGGATCATTTCAGGTAGATCTGTCGTACGTAGAATCGTACACCAGTGTGTGACCTGTTGTAGGCACAGAGGGAAGCTGGCTACGCAAATGATGTCTGATTTGCCAGAGTCTCGAGTCACAATTAGTAGACCGTTCCATAACACAGGTGTGGACTTTGCTGGTCCTTTTATGATAAAGCACCGTACAGGAAGAGGTCAAAAGAAATTTAAGTGTTATGTAAGTGTTTTCGTTTGTTTCTCTACTCGTGCAGTTCATCTAGAGGTAGTGGAGACTCTATTTACTAGCGCCTTTTTAGAGGCATTCAAGAGGTTTATAGCTAGAAGGGGGAGGCCTGCCAATATGTACAGTGATTGTGGTACAAACTTTAAGGGTGCTTATAATGAAATTAATCGATGTATTTTTCAGATTCAGAAGGATTCTAGTTTTTCCTCTTACTTGGCCTCTGAAGGAATTAGGTGGAATTTCAATCCCCCATCAGCGCCTCATTTCGGTGGTCTCTGGGAGTCTTCGGTGAAGTCTATGAAAGTCCACCTGCGACGTGCCATTGGATCAGCATCTCTGACCTATCCAGAGTTTGTCACTCTTATCACCCAGGTGGAGGGCTGCATGAATTCCCGCCCCCTAAGCTCCATGTCTGATGATCCAATGGATTTGGGTGTCCTAACCCCAGGGCACTTCTTGATTGGGGAACCTCTGACTGCAATTCCTGAAGAGAACCTTTCTCAAGATCCATTGACCTACAGAGAGAGATGGAAGGTGAGGCAGTCAATGTTTCAGCATTTCTGGAAAAGGTGGAGCGTGGAGTATCTCACGCAGCTCCAGCAGCGGCCGAAGTGGAGAAGGCCTCAAAGGGATATTCGTGTAGATGACATGGTGCTGATCAAGGATGATAACGCCCCTCCACTTTTGTGGAAAATGGGGAGGGTTGTGAAAGTACATCCTGGTAGGGATTCTAGAGTGAGAGTGGTAACTGTACGAACTGCCAAGGGACTACTCCAGAGACCAATTGTGAAATTATGCTTGTTACCTGTAAATAATTAATTGTATTGTATAATATGTATATATTGGGTTTTTTAGCTTAAGTGTGTAGATTAATTTTGAATTTTGAATGTAATTCAACGGGGGGAGAATGTTCGCGCTGATTTGCGAACCTTGTATATCTGTGTGGATCTTCTCTTGTATTCAGTATCTGAAGTAAAGTGAAATGACTGTAGTTATTTTGTATAAAAGGTGTTGGACGGATGTTAGAGATCAGTTATGCTGGGGATTGTGTTTGTTGTCAGTGTGGATGAGTGATGTGCTGTGTGTTAAATAAAGATATTAGTTTAAAAGCTAATTGGTCCGTCGATTACTGGTAGAGTCAAAAGGTAGTGTTAACCCCACTAGTCTGATTTCTTTTTATTTTCAACAATTAGTCCAGTCAAATTGTGCTCAAATAAGGTCATTTTGGGAAAAACTTGGGGTAGAAGATATTTTTCGCTATCTGTATGTTTTTTGGGGTGCTGAATTCGAATCTGAGGTTTGCCAACAAAATTTCGTGACGGAACATTGTGAAAATTCGAAAAAATGGCAAAAATTCGCCCCTTTTTTTCGTTTTCTGCCCCTAGAACATTGCCTTTGCGCTTCTGAGCTAAACAGTCAATACAAAAAATAAAGAACACTAACCAAGCTACAAAAAAGTCAATTACAACTTTTCTCTCAGAAGCGCAGTTTCGCCAATAGAGCACGTTGAAAAAGGGTCTATTTTCGTTCGATTGGTAGAAAATCCAAAAAATGTCACTAGTATCGCCAAAAATCTGCATTTTTTGGAACATAATACTGTAAAAACTGCTTTAATAATATTCTTCATCAAATCAACCATCTGAAAACTCCAATGATGATTAACTAAATGCATTTTCGTTGCGAGATTTCTCTTACGAACGAAAGTTCTATAGGAGATTATAGTATTTCGATAACTACGTTGCTTCTTCGAGATTACATACAAAAGTGTTCTTTTGACTGTTTTATATGTTTTTCGGGGTGCTGAATCCGAATGTGACGTTTGCCAACAAAATTTCGTGACGGAACTTTGTGAAAATTCGAAAAAATGGCAAGAATTCGCTCTTTTTCTTCGTTTTCTGCCCCTAGAACGTAACCTTTGCACTTCTGAGAAAAACAGGCAATACAAAAATAAGGAACACAAACCAAGCAACAAAAATGGCAATTGAAACTTTTCTCTCAGATGAAGGGTTTAGACACTAGGGAACGCTTATTATTGGGAAGTTTTTGTTCGATTGGCGGGAAGATCCAAAAAATGTCACTCGTATCACCGAAAAGTGGCCTGTTTTGAAACAGGATACTATTAGAACTACTTTAATAATATCCTAAGTACATGCAATTAATCTTCTTCATACTCTAATGATAATTAATTAAATGAACGATTAATTAATGTTGATATTTTTTACACTAATTTCAATAAATCCAGAAAAAAAGTTTTATCTTATGAAACGTTTTAGAAAAACAACGGCTTAAAAGTGAAAAATTATGTCCAAGTGATTAAATTACTTATATCCATGCACCTTTCTTAACTTCCAGGGTCCTATAAACTATTTAGAATGGTTTTTTTTTACTTAAAACAACTAAAGGTACACTTTAATATGCTGTAGTAAGTAGTGTTGTGTTATAACTCAATAAGTGTTACACTAATCTATTTCTCTTAGAAATGTTGGCTTCATATAATCTGCTCTTACGTTACATAAACGTGGAGTACTAGGTACAATTAGTTATTCCAAAAGTTACATAACATTCATTTTTTTACCTATTTTCATTGTTTACATTATAGATATCATTTGGACAAAGTCCTTAACAATGAGCATATTGCAAAAATATCAACTTCTTGATATAGCTCGTTTTTTATCGTAACATTAATTAATCGTGCATTTAATTAATTATCATTAGAGTATGAAGAAGATTAATTGCATGTACTTAGGATATTATTAAAGTAGTTCTAATAGTATCCTGTTTCAAAACAGGCCACTTTTCGGTGATACGAGTGACATTTTTTGGATCTTCCCGCCAATCGAACAAAAACTTCCCAATAATAAGCGTTCCCTAGTGTCTAAACCCTTCATCTGAGAGAAAAGTTTCAATTGCCATTTTTGTTGCTTGGTTTGTGTTCCTTATTTTTGTATTGCCTGTTTTTCTCAGAAGTGCAAAGGTTACGTTCTAGGGGCAGAAAACGAAGAAAAAGAGCGAATTCTTGCCATTTTTTCGAATTTTCACAAAGTTCCGTCACGAAATTTTGTTGGCAAACGTCACATTCGGATTCAGCACCCCGAAAAACATATAAAACAGTCAAAAGAACACTTTTGTATGTAATCTCGAAGAAGCAACGTAGTTATCGAAATACTATAATCTCCTATAGAACTTTCGTTCGTAAGAGAAATCTCGCAACGAAAATGCATTTAGTTAATCATCATTGGAGTTTTCAGATGGTTGATTTGATGAAGAATATTATTAAAGCAGTTTTTACAGTATTATGTTCCAAAAAATGCAGATTTTTGGCGATACTAGTGACATTTTTTGGATTTTCTACCAATCGAACGAAAATAGCCCCTTTTTCAACGTGCTCTATTGGCGAAACTGCGCTTCTGAGAGAAAAGTTGTAATTGACTTTTTTGTAGCTTGGTTAGTGTTCTTTATTTTTTGTATTGACTGTTTAGCTCAGAAGCGCAAAGGTAATGTTCTAGGGGCAGAAAACGAAAAAAAGGGGCGAATTTTTGCCATTTTTTCGAATTTTCACAATGTTCCGTCACGAAATTTTGTTGGCAAACCTCAGATTCGAATTCAGCACCCCAAAAAACATACAGATAGCGAAAAATATCTTCTACCCCAAGTTTTTCCCAAAATAAATACTATTTGACTGGACTAAATGTTTTTTCTACAAAATGGTTGATGATTATTGGTAGACTTGCTGGATATTTTTTAACATTTCGAGGAAATTATTGATAAGCTAGAAAAGGAATATATTTCAGCAACATTTTTGTTGTTAATTTAGGGGAATGATACGAATTAAATTAATTTATAAGCAAGAGAGAGGTATTTTCGGTATTACAAGAGGCTTAATTAAGTCGAGAAGAGGGTTAGGCTGGATTGTTGAGATGAACAAGCGAGCTCTGCTCGCTAAGATCGCGAAGCGATCTGAAAAGAACTGCGAAGCAGTTACGGGGGTTGGTGAGCGATAGCGAGCAGGGGGCAGGCCCCCTAGTATTATAAAAATAGAAATTACATTTATTTCGAAAAGAAAAATACGTTGTATTTTTTTATACAAGTTTGACACTTCACCTAAAAAATCCAGTCACCTCACCAAAATAATCCTATTCCTACATGAAAAATCCTCAAAGGTTAACCACTATGATCTCCAGTGCGGAGTGTCCGTCCCCAAAAAATATTTGGACTGTTCTCCGAAGTATTCGGGTCAACCCCCGAAATATGGGTTTAGTGCCGATTCATCCGTTCTCAACTGATCCGTTAATGAAATATTCTCCCAACTCACCCGGTGAGGGTTATATGAATTCTTATCTTGTGTCAACTCATCCGGTGGGTTCCCAAGTTACCCCAATTGGCTTAAAAGCGCGTTCGACGGCGATTTAATCTCCCTTTAAGCCCCCCAAAAATGTTGATTTTTAGAAATTATAAACAAGGATCCGCACATGGACGTATATAAGGGGGGGGGGTTTAAGGGGTCCAGACCCCCCCCCCCTTAGCCCAAACCTTAACACACATTTTAAAACTAAAAACAAAAAAAATATTGTTGTTTCTATAATTGTAATACATATCAATTGTAGTAGCCAATTGTACAAATAAAAAAATATGCACATTTATCTTACAAAAAAAATCATAAATTTGTAAAGTCAGAGACAAGGATTTTATTTTTAACAGTAAAATAAGTTTATTAAACTTAAAATTAAGGAACCTAAAGGTTAAAATCTTAAAAATAAAAGTATTTGATGAACAGTTTTTTCAGCGAAATTGGGTGGTATACCCGACTAAGAGCCAACAAATTTATTTTAACGCCAAACTTAGTTTGTACCGCCAAACAATAACTCACCGGATCAGTTGGGAGTAACAAACCATCATAAATCATCACACCGGATGAGTTGGCACAATTTTTGACAACCGGATCAGTTGACACCGGACGAGTTGGCACATCACCGAAATATGCGGTTGCTGGTTAAGAAAATGAGAAAAAAAAGGTGAAATTCCCAAAATATTTTGTTTCAACAACGGCACTGATGGTCACCTTTGTTTGAGTCATAGCATGCACTGCACATGGCACATCAAAGTTAACTACTTCTTGTTGATGACATGTTTTGTATCTTTCTAATCAATTCCTAAAAAAAAAAAAGCAAAATTAAAATTGCATTTCGATTAAGAACCCAGGAAACAGAATGGATTTGTTGATTATACACCTGCGTTGTTCTAAATGAAAATTAAGCGTTGCATTAACTAAAGAATTCCAATTAATTACGTTAAGAATTCCTTATAATAAATGAAAAAGAATGACAACAAAAACTAACAAAAAAGCTTAATGCACCTTTAAAAAGCCATGTAACATTAATAAAGTATTTCTTCAAACTGGGAAAGATTTTTTTTATCCATCAGACTTACTTTATTTAGGTGGTGGTAAGTTCTAACATTCTGATTTTTGCTTATGAATAATTTATTTAGAAGTAAAATTAAAAGTATGTAGTGCCACAAAAAATACATCTTCTTCCTTCATCCTTCATTGTATCTTCCTACTTATAAAGCACGTTAATCAATTTTACATTAATTCTCTTTTTTCTATGTGATACTACTAGGATATTTGGTCGAAATCTGCCTGCTTGTTTAATGAGATTTTTTTACGATGCTTTTTTTACGATTACTTTTTTTACGATGTGATTTGAAAGAAATGAACACTCCATACACAAAAAGAATTGAAATAGAGGGATTTTTTTTGGAGAGTGGAACTTTAATTTACATATTTGTAGTTTGTATGGTCGCGTGGTAATTTATCTGCCTAGTAACTTATTACCAGAAAATATTTTCCTTAATTTCTTGGTATAGTATTCCATATTCAAAATTGAAGGAAAAGAAGAGTGGATAATTAATCTGAATTAGGATGCAAATAGCTGGCCTATAATAAATAACATTGGTATGACAAATAATGTATCTATTCTCAGAAAGAAATATGTTAATTTAGTAGGTCGAACGATTGCTTCTAGTCTCTAGTCAGGTTTTTTTTAAATATTCTTTCATGTATTTTTTGAAAATAGAAAAAAATGCATTTCCCCAGTAAAAATCCAAAAACCGGCATTAAAAGTTCCAAAAGAATTTAGTTTATTAAATATTTTAAAGTAAAAATCAACAAATTTGAAACTCATTCTAAACGCTCTGCTATTGGTTCTTGAGGAGATTTCTGACGAACCACTTGGGTTAGGAAGACAAATAAGGTGTCATTTTTCATGTCATGAAGTATTCTTTAAAGGAAAAAAAAATCGAGTCCTTAGGGGCTCGTCTTCATATTAAACGAAACACTAACTTTTTTTCCTTCTTCATGACATGAAAAATAACATCTTATTTGTCTTCATAACCCAAGTGGTTCGTCCACCAAGTCCACTGTAACTGTTTTTTGTTGCGGGAGCTGTACCATTCAGCTTCTGAGACAAGCCATCCGGGATGCTTCAATCCTTCCCATAGACGTTTTGCATGCTTGACCCCAGACGCAGCAACAGGGTCGAATGCGGTAGATAGGGGCCTATTCTCTGTTCCTGCGATCACACGTTAAAATTTCCATACGATCGTGTGATGAGATGCGATCGTATGCTGCCAAGGGGTCGGTATTTGGTTACACATATTTTCCAGTCTGTGTGCTTGATCTCAAGGATTCGCTTATGAACCTTCGTCAAGAAAGGCAGACACAACAGAATTTTTACTGACACACAAAGGGAGAAAGTACACCCAGGGCAAAGGCCGGAATCGAACCGACGGCTAATACAGTGCGCAGACTGCTAGCGTGGTCTGGTAGCGTGGTTGGCAGCACGTAAACTAACCAAGCCGCTCAGCCCCCTACCCAGGGGTCATTCTGAGATCTGATACGTGTGAGGCGTGGTTTCATAATGTTCACTTTTTGGCCAACTTCTCTTGCTCCAATCTTTTTATCCAATCAAGGTACTTCTTTTTGGGATCCGACCGTTTTTAAATAAAAAGTCACGTGCAAAACGAAACAAGCAAGCAAGTACTTCTTGTTTTGTTTATTCACACGTGTTTGTAGTTGTGTGCGACGTTGATGGATTCAATTAAAATGCTTCTACCCAAAAAATCAAAAAAAGGATCTTCCTGGGTCAAAGAGTCGGAAGCCCTGGTAGAGTTATTAGAAAACCTGTTGGGGGGGTCTCTAATGCGCAAGCGGCCGGTTGGCAGAATGTTGCAGACATGCTTAATACCTGTGGGTATTACAAACTGGCAATTAATGGAACCCAGGCAAAAAAAGCGGAATGATCTGAAATACAAGGCGAGGAAAAAAGATCAGAAATCGACAGGATCAGGCCGAAGACTGGGGAGGCGAGCCTGAAGACTGAAGAACTCAACTCTTTGGAGGAAAGAATTCTTGACCTAGTTGGGAAATCTTCATACAGAGGAGTTAGTGGGATCAATCATGGCGAGGTAAGAAAAAATGAATGCTTATTTTATACGTATTATAACCCCTTAAGCTAATTTGTCTTTAGTGGTCATCCTTAAATTATGTCATATTTATTATTCTTATTCTTATATTCCAGAAGGAAACTATTTCTCCACAACCAACCATCTCGCCTTGTCAGTGGCGAATCCAGTAGGGGGGGCTGTGGGGCTGCAGCCCCCCCCATAACCAAGACGTCCAAGTTTTGGTATAGTTAAAAATTGCAATAACGTTTTATTTTTTTTTTAAATTTTGGTAGTAGGTATTATTTTAGGGAGCCTGATTTCCTTTTCCGAGATATTTTTTAGCAGAATCATTATTGTTCAGGGTCTGTAATAGCGGCTTTACACCAGCGATTTGCGACAAATTTTGACAACCGCGATTCGAAAGAACTAATAGGAAACCACGAAAACTGTCGCTATTGCAGCAAATCGCGTGGTGTTAAACCGCCATCCCATAACCCTAGTCATTAGGTAGGTTTTTTTTCAAAACATTTATATAGTTAGAAGGTTTTTTTCGACGGTGTTATGTTTTTGAGGGCGCTGATTACGAATATGAAATTTGTCCCATTGGGAAGGTCGTCTTCATATTCAAAAATCGCAACATTTTTCGATTTCTTGCTTATATTTCAAAAACTACAAGTTTCCCGATCATAATCTCAATTACAGAGTAGAAGTAAACAAAATTTCACTGCTTAAATTTGATTTTCTGAAGAGTGGTTCTGCCGCTAGAGTGTGCTGAAAAACGGCGATTTTTTCGTCTTTATACGCAAAAAAAAAGTGAAAAACATGAGCTTCTACCGCTACACTCTACAAAATGAAGTTACCATGCCATGGGCCAGAGGCGTATATAGGGGGTTAATGGAAGGGAAGGGGCCCAGCCTCCCCTTCGAAAGTCGGACTAAGTGGATAAAAACGAGTTAATTGCTGTTTTTAAGGGTCAAATTTTCAAAAATTTTATGGGGGAGGAACCCCCAGACCCCCTTTTTACTTGGATTTCTATACTGCCCACAGATTTTTTACGTCCGAATTTTCAAACTTATTTTATATCAGTTTTAAGTCTCAAGACAGCTTAAGCTTAACAGTACTAGTTTTAAAGATATCTTATATATTAAAATAATTTGGTTTTTCTTTCGGCCGGCCGCCAGGCCGAACCCCTGAACAGATTTGGACAAACTCGGTCTTGATCGAAAGCTTTCCACCCCTAGATGAGCCAATAATATAACACGTTCCTCCAAAACCTTCCATTTTCAAATTATGAGTTCTTTTCGTTTTGCCCCTATGTTAACTCTATGGGGAGGTTCCGTTCGGTTGGCCGCCAGCCCGAATCCCTGAACCGATTTGGACAAACTTGGTCTTGATCGAAAGATTTCTAATCCTAGATAAGCCAATAATATGTCACGCTCCTTCAAAGCATTCCATTTTTAAATTAGGAATTTATTTCAATTTGCCCCATTGTTTTCAGTTAATATTTTTACCAACACAGGCAAAACGTCTTTTAAAGAGCGTGAAGAAAATCTACTTTGAAATTATCAAACTTCAATGTTTTGACGTTTTACTAGATTTATCACAACAGGATACTAGGCATATTGGATTTATAAAAAAAAAAATACTGATACAGGTTTAATTGAAGTATTACTTCTTTCTCTTCAGATGATGCATAAGAATAAATTAGTTGTGATGAAAAACCTATAATTTGATTGAAAATATTGAATAGTTTAGCGCTGACGATGCAGCTTAAAAAAAGTAATTGTAAAAAATTTAACTGCGCTGCAAGCGTGAAATAGTAACGAGCGAAGCACGCATCAGCGCCAAAGGCGCGTAATCTAGCTGGTAAGACGCGGCTTTGCCGGGTCAAACCAGCTAGTTATTTTTTAAAAATTTATATCCCAGAATTATTATATAATTATTATATATTTTCAAATTATGAGTTCTTTTCGTTTTGCCCCTATGTTAACTCTATGGGGAGGTTCCGTTCGGTCGGCCGCCAGCCCAGGGCCGGATTAACCATGTCGGGGACACTAGGCAGTGCATGTCTCGGGGCCCCTTTTCCCCCTGAAATATTTTTTCCCACCACAACGAACTTTTACTGATAATCACTACGTTGTAGATACGAAATAGAGACGTTTATTTTCATTTGTTTCAATGTTTTGCAATAAACGCTAGCAAGAAAAATTGAAACAAATGAAAATATTTTTTTTATTAAATTATTTAGTTTGAATATAACTTAAGGAAAAGTTTGTAACAAGTGCAAACGTGCAAAAAATATGCAGATATCATTATTTAAAAATAATGTACCAACCCCAGCCAGAAAAGTCTGCATAAAATCTGCAATAAAAGGCCTAAAATGAGAAAACTGCCTCAAAATACTTTAAAGTTATTCGGCACATTGTTCCGCAGTTTTTTGTGCAGAAATTTTAAAGAATTTACACCGATTCTGCAGACAGACTGTAGATTTATTCTGCAGACTAAAATTTAAGGCAAAAGGTTTCAATTCCCTTCAGTTTTTGAGGTTATTCTGTAGTTTTCCTTCATTTTTCTGTGCAGATTTCTTGCAGACTTTTTATAAACTTAAAAGAAATTATTAACTTATTACCCTTTACTCTATGAGGGGTAGTAAGAAACAAGGTATTTTGCCAAATTTAGTCATGAAAACAAATATAAATACTCAGTCAGTTAAAAGTTAAGCAAAAAAAATACAAGTTCAAACTTTCACACAACTAAATATTTTTATTTAACAATTAAAAAAATATGAGACGTTACAAATAAAATTCTTCTCTGTTTTCATTTGGTGAGATTAATTGATTTATTTTATTCACAATACTTGAAATTAAAATGAGCTATTTTGATGAATTATTTTACAAAAATGCATATTAAATTTTAAGTGAGGAGTAAATTAGCTTCTTATACCTTACAGTTGTCTGTGAAAAGGAGGAAACAAGTAATTTTAAACTTAGCTTGATAAAACAATAAAAACCAGGAAACAGAATAATATGGAAAAAATAGGAAAAGTAAACTCCTAGGGATAAAAACAAATGTAACTTTTCCCCCTATGTTTAAATTCTGTAAATTTTATTACATTTAAATGTTTACCCTTCTAGCTTTTTTGGAAGCAAAATCTTTCAAAACCTCTTCAAAACTAATACGTTCTAATACATCATATTCTATTGACATTATAGACAATGAATTTAATCTATTTTGAGCCATCGATGAACGAATACAGTTTTTGATGAGTTTTAATTTTGAAAAGTTTCTTTCACCGGAGGCGTTCGTAATCATCAGGCATCTGTAGATCTGCAAGGCAGTCATTACATTTGAGAATGTAGATTGCACCATATTATTTACAATAAGTTGGTTTAACTCTTTAGCGGTTAAAAATTTTCTATTTTCTTTGTTATCATCCTCTAATTGCTTTACGAAATATTTAAAATGTAACATTCCCTCAATGAATTCCGGCTCGATATCTTCTGAATAATGTTGCCTAAACTTTGAACAAGCCTCTTTAATTTCTTTGTTGGACATGGATGAGAAGTTAGTAAGAAACCCAAATAGAGAGTTAATTTCCCGGTAGGCTTCCAAACGTCGTGACAATTCGGTGGAAAGCAAAGCATGTCAAGAACAGGCAAATATGTTTCAATTCTTAACTTATTCTTTCCAGTGTGAAACACGTCATCGGCGGACAGGGCTTAAATTCTAACCAAAGAAGTACCGGAGCGCAACTATTTCAACATTCCGCTTAATTGGGACATCTCCGCTTAATAGAGACAGAATGGGACCGGGACATTTTGTACTACCTATTCAATTTATTTCCATATTCGCGATTGTCACGTAGGCGTGGCCTAATCTTCTGGAACCAATATGGACGACCGAAGTACACTCCGTTTTTTTTAGCCAGAAACCGGTGTCACAAAAGGGTTGTTTCAGGAAAAAAATATGAATAAATATTTTTTCTCAACGGTTTTATATGTTTTCGAGGGTGCTGAATCCGAATCTGAACTTAGCATACAAAATTTCGGATGGCATTTTGGTGAAAATTCGAAAAAAAAAAAGCTAAAACTTCACCCCATTTTTTGGTTTTTTGCTTGTAGAACGGAAAGTATGGGTTTCTCATAGATAAAAAAATAAAGTTCATACAAACAAAAACAGTGTAATCAACTTAAAGACATTCCAGAGTCACATTAGGAAATCGGGTCTGCAAGCGCTATCCTGAGACTTGAGAGCGCAGAACAGGGGCGCCGGGGGGGGGCAAGGATGTTTTTAAATGAGGATGGGGCTTTAAATTTAGCCTCTTTTTTACAACATTTAAGATACATCCAAAGAGAAGGAAGGGGGTCTGGAGGTTCTCCCTCAGAATTTTTTTTGAAATTTGCCTCTTAAAGTAGTGTTTCAGCTCATTTTGAGGCCCTTTTGGTTACATCCAAAAAGAACAGTTCCTCGTAAAGCATAGAATATTCTAGGTAAAAAAGTTATAAATAAACATCAAATTTTCAAGGGGGGTAAAGATCCTCCCCCAGTAAAATGTTTTGAAAATTCCCTTTTAAACCAGCGTTTTACCTCCTCTTCAAACTCTTTGGGGTTTCATGCTCTTTGGTTCCCGAAAGGAACCGCTTCTTGTAAGCGGCAGAATTTTCAAGGAAGAAACATTGTATCAAAGGTCAGGAAAGAGTTTGGGGGTTCTCCCCAAGAAAATTTTGAAATTTGACCCTCAAAAGTAGTGTTTTAACTCCTTTTGGGACTTTTTGAGTTAAATCCGATTGCTCCCTGTGGAAGTTACAGAATTTTCAAGGGACTTGCACACTTGCAGCAATTTTTCACTTAACAGTGGAAACCTTGGGGGGGCCTCTTGTCTCGAAATTAGTCTCCAAAGTGTATGGGTATCCTTCCCTTTGAGGGTGGGGAAAACAAGTTCGTTTGGTCGTTGTTGACCGGTAGTCGTTGGGGGTAGTGAGATGAAAGGCGCTTGTAATTTTCCTTAATCGGAAAAGAAGTAATTTTAATCTTCGAAGAGTAAATTTTGGTTTTTCCGAAAGGGTTCGGAACGCGATTTTATGCGCTCCGGTGCGTTCAGATTAAAATGTAAATATTTACAGAAAACCAAGAAGTACCGGCGCTCCGCTCCGGTGCAATTTAAGCCCTGTCGGCGGATCCCTCATCGTGTTGCCTTTTTCTTTTTCTAATACGCTGATTTTCATAACTGTAATTTGTTTTTTCTTACGCCTTTTTCTCATAATGGTCAAATAAATCTCTCTGGGATGTTATAAAATCCACCAATGATTTTAACAGATCCACTGCCGTTCCAAGTTCGATAGTATTTTTCTACGATATACACATGAAACAAATATACTTTTAATGAGTCGAATTTGTGACTTACCCTTTACTTCTCGAGTATTAGTATAAAAAAGACACGAATACGAATGTACGACCAACAGCACGTTCATACAATATATACTTCCAAAGGACACTCTTTACTTTGTGAATTCTTTTGAAGTACGCCTATTAACAAGTGTCCATTGGTCTAGACATGCAGGTCACGTGTACATTTTCAACCTCTTTCTGTCCAAGGACAGAACAGACCCCTATCTGAAACTCGACCCCTTAATTGGAAATAGTTCCCAAAATAAACAAAACATTCCCGATGAATAGGGGGCCCCCCGGTGAAAATGTCCGAACGATTTATGACCGCGGTATTTCGACCCTTTTCCTCGCTTATCTGGAAGTGTGGGTATAGTAGCGCACATACATCAACACTGACAGGTGAACCTCTTTCTAAATAGGCTCGCTTGAATGGTCCCTACTTAGAGGGGCCCGTTTCTGATTAAACCGAGGCCCACATACTGATCTTCATGTTAAATTTCCAGAAAAATTTAAAAAATCTTAGACCAGTGGGCCCCTGGCTGACGCGGGGCCCCTAGGCAGTTGCCTACTCTGCCTATTGGATAATCCGGCCCTGCGCCAGCCCGAATCCCTGAACCGATTTGGACAAACTTGGTCTTGATCATAGAGATCTAATAGTATATTAGAGTGGACGTCACGTGACCCAGTAATGCTATTGCATAGGAGACTCGGTAACCAACAAGGCGCCATGTTTCCATCGGCCAGCCGACCAGCCGTAATGTTAAGTCAATGGAAGGGGTCTCAAAAAGGCATTTAAAAAGTTTCCCAGCTGAAATATCCCTTAAAGACCGATCGAAATGCAAATAGGAACAAAAAATACATATTTTAACACCAAAATTAAATACCTTTCGTGCAGTTTTCTTGGTTTTTCATCTCGATTTTTCTACCGTAAGCCTAAAATAACTGTTTTCTCGTCAAAAACCATTGTTATGCAGATTTTGCCTCTTGTTAATTTGGAGGGCTTTGGAAATATTTTAAAACACTAGTAGAAATAAAAATATAATAATATCTTAAGAATAAGAATTTTAGAATATTATACTGGCAAACTTAACATTTAATTAAATTAAATTCCTTAGGTGTATAAAACAGAGACAAAACTTACATAAAGTGTTACTTTTATTCTTACATATTTTCGTTATACTAGTGTTTTTAAAAAACATTTTTGCAGCCCTCCAAATTAACAAGAGGCAAAATCTGCATAACAATGGTTTTTGACGAGAAAACAATTATATTAGGCTTACTGTAGAAAAATCGAGATGAAAAACCAAGAAAACTGCACGAAAGGTATTTAATTTTGGTGTTAAAAGATGTATTTGTTGGTCCTATTTGCATTTCGATCGGTCTTTAAGGGATATTTCAGCTGGAAAACTTTTTAAATGCATTTTTGAGACCCCTTCCATTGACTTAACATTACGGCTGGCCGATGGAAACATGGCGCCTTGTCAATTCAGTGAAAGTCACGTGACGTCCACTCTAATATACTATTAGATCTCTATGGTCTTGATCGAAAGATTTCTAATCCTAGATGAGCCAATAATATGTCACGCTCCTTCAAAGCATTCCATTTTTAAATTAGGAATTTATTTCAATTTGCCCCATTGTTTTCAGTTAATATTTTTACCAACACAGGCAAAACGTCTTTTAAAGAGCGTGAAGAAAATCTACTTTGAAATTATCAAACTTCAATGTTTTGACGTTTTACTAGATTTATCACAACAGGATACTAGGCATATTGGATTTATAAAAAAAAAATACTGATACAGGTTTAATTGAAGTATTACTTCTTTCTCTTCAGATGATGCATAAGAATAAATTAGTTGTGATGAAAAACCTATAATTTGATTGAAAATATTGAATAGTTTAGCGCTGACGATGCAGCTTAAAAAAAGTAATTGTAAAAAATTTAACTGCGCTGCAAGCGTGAAATAGTAACGAGCGAAGCACGCATCAGCGCCAAAGGCGCGTAATCTAGCTGGTAAGACGCGGCTTTGCCGGGTCAAACCAGCTAGTTATTTTTTAAAAATTTATATCCCAGGGAGGACCTACTTTAAATTGAATATTCCATCTAACCGCCCTCACCCACAAAATTACATTAATCCGCCACTGAACCCGAACTAAATTGGCAAAAATTTGAGGGGTTTTTTTTGCATTTTTTGATGTGAAGGTGACCTAAATAAACTTGAAATTTCCATAATTTAATTTATGAATTTAAAAATTGATTAAATTTCCGAATATTTTATTATGGTGTTGATATAAATATTAATGAAGTGCAGGACAAATTAAGCCAAAAGGAGCCGATAATTACAAATTTTGTTGTAATGATTTCAAAATTAAAATTTTAATAATGATCATGTAAGTAAAAATTAAAAACAAAATTCTGTAAAAAATGTGTACCTTATTTATTATTGATAGGTTTTTAAGGTCACAGTTTCTTTGCAGTATATTTTAGTACCATATAAAAAGTCTATATAATAGGAGTTACGACATTTGAAACTCAGCCCCCTCCCAGACAAAAATCCTGGATTCGCCCCTGCGCCTTGTACAAGAACTTCAGATCATTCATTTCAGGTAATAAATACTAGTTTTAAGTTAATTGCCTATCAAACACATATATTTGATCCTTTTTTTATATTGGTCCCTCATTGATCAATAAAAAATACTTAAAATATCAACTAATGCCTTTCTTTGATATTGGTTAATTAGAAATTATGTTACTTCCTTATTATCTCATTGAAGTTAATATCATTGTTGTAGTGTAGATTATTACATGTTTGTAGTGGATACAAAAAATAAATTTAAATCTGAAAGGTAAAACAGATTAAATGAAACAAGATCCCAATCATGGCAAGAGAACACACTCTTATCGGGGAGGGGCATGCAGCCACTATGCAGATTATATCTATATTTATACATGATTATATCTATTTATGCCTTTCATCCTATTAATTTGAAACAAAATTTAAGATTTCCCAATATCTTGCAGATTGGCGCTCCTTCTGCCTCAAACTATGGGGCTCAAATGCCTGATGAGACTAGTGCATACTTGGTAAGCCATTTCTGAAATCAGTAAAATTATATTTGTTTTTTTTTTTCTATTTTTAAACTAAAGTTTCTCTTAATTAGGGAAGATAGGTTTGAAGATTACTCTATTTCTGGAGTCCCCTTTGTGGATATAACTATGAATTTAACAATATAATAATAATATTTCTAATTGTATTCACCAGTTTGCTAATAATTTTATCTTGCAGCCAGTATGATGCAAGTCCTAGAAATACCGCCCATAGGCTCTCATATGTTTGAATTCGGAGGGGGGGGGTGCAAGAAAATTCTTTTCAAGTTAGCCATACTTGACAGCAACGTTTCTTGAACCCAGTATGTCACAAATGCGGAAGGAGAAAATGGGTAAACAGGAAGCCTGTTGGGTTGTTAGGAGGAGTTTCGGTACGCAAATCGTGATCGAAAAGCACTATAAATACATGGGTTTAACAAAATATTCATATTTTTATATTGACGTTCTTTATTTCACTCAAAATTCAGACACCGCGATGCGCGATGGGAACTACTTTGTTTGTTAGTGACGTCGTAGGGTCAACTTAAGTTGCTGTCGGTACTTACGTATTATCCCGTCGACCGTGACGCTTAATTCGAAAACTTATCAAATCCCATTGACTTTACTATTACTGTGCCGCTGAATCAGACGGCCGCTGAACGGTCGACGGGATAATACGTAAGTACCCTTTATAGATTAAGTGAGATGTTTTTAACACTTTGTACACTTTTTTAATCTTTGTACACTCTAAAAAATGAATCTTGAATCTATACTTAACACATTTAGTATACAATATTTATCGAGCCAAAAGGGGGATTTTGGAGTCCTTCCGCAGAAAACGTTTGGAAATTTTACTCTTAAAATTATTGTTAATTAATTAACTCATTTGGGACCCTTTTGGGTGACATCCGAAAAGGATGGTTTCTTCTAAGTCGCAGAATTTTCGAGATAAAACCAGAATATAGTGGTCAAATGTAAAATTCATTCATAAAATGATTTGAAATAACATAACATGTTTTTTTGGATTTGGTTATTTGGCATATGTGACCACACGTAAGTATAAAAAATGCTCTTTATTCCGGTTAACTCAATTACATGCGCTATTTACATTTTTTGGTCTCCAGCCATGTTCTTTTTAATCTTTTGTATTTCTTAATTTCCTCTCGTGCTGTTGTTTCTTTTAAACGCGTGCTTTAGTTTTTGAGTTACGAGTTACTAGTACAGTTCACTAGTATACCTTACATTAATTCCCCCCTTTGAAAAGACAGTCCATACCGATCTGGCTTTCTGGTGATGCGCCCAGATCGTCTTGGCACAAACTTGTCGTTTCCATCAGATGGCTCGTCTAGTTGTTCTCGAGTTTCTTGAGGGAATCTCTTTCTCAAGTGATCTGCATGAGCTCTAATGTTACCTTCGGTTCTGTATGATAGAGGTCCAGTTCTTTCAATAATGTATGATAGAGGTCCAGTTCTTTCAATAATTTTTGTTGGTTTCCACGATTGATCTGTTTTTCTTTTAATCCAAACTTTGTCCCCTTCGTTAAATTCTCTGGTTCGTGATGTTCTGTCGTGATACATTTTCGACTTCAAGCTTTCAGTATCGTTAATATGGTCTGGTTTTAGGCGATCAAATAGAGTACAAAGTTCTCTTTTGAGAAACAATTTTGATGGAGTGGAACCTGTTGCTCGATGTACTGTAGTGCGATAGTTGAATAGAAAAACTTGTAACTGGTGCTGTCTATCGTTGAACCGATTGTATGCTTTCTTGAAACGAGTCTTAAATGTGCGAATGACCCTTTCAGCTAAACCATTACTTCGTGAATGATATGGTGTTGTTTTAATATGCTTCACACCTTGACTTGCACAAAAGTCACGAAATTCAGATGATGTGAAGGGTGTTCCATTGTCAGATACAATGATCCTACATATCCCATAAGAGCAAAATAACTCTCTTAAGCATCTTATTACTTCATTAGATGTTGTGTTCTTTAGATTGAAAATCTCTAACCAACGGGAATGAGAGTCAATGATGAAGAGCCAATTCTCACCATGCAAATGGGCAAAATCGATGTGAATTCTGTCCCAAGGTTTTCCCGTGTTGTTCCATAAAAGCAATGGAGAGTCTGGGATATTAGGTTGATGTTCGTTACAGTCCAGGCAAGACTTGACTGTTCGTTCGATCTCTAGGTCAATCGATGGCCACCATACTGAAACTCTTGCTACAGATTTCATAGCTACTATTCCAGTATGTGATTCATGTAACTTTTCCATGACTGCCTGTTTTAGCTTTTCTGGAATGACCAGTCGATTATTCCACATTAAAATTCCTTGTTCATAAGATAGTTCTTCTCTTTTCTCAAAGTATGGAAAAAATGGTTCTTGAATATCTTTCTTCATTGGCCAACCTTTTTCTACGTATAGAATTACTTTCGACAAAATTGGGTCTTTTTCGGTGTGCCTTCTCAGAGTTTGCCTTGTTAAAATCAACTCGTTCAGAGTGTGATTTAAGATACGGTATACAAATGATGTATCTTCGAATTCGCTCACATCGTTCTGTGGTAGAGGTAAGCGAGATAGCGCGTCAGGCACAACCATTTGTTTTCCAGGTTGGTGTTCTATCTCGTAATCAAAAGCACTCAAAGTAACTGCCCATCTTGTAAGTCTTGAAGCAGCTAACTTTGGAATTTCACTGTTCTGATTTAGAATGCGTTCTAGAGGCTTGTGATCACTCTGTATCGTGAAATGTATACCTATCAAGTATTTATAAAACTTCTGCAAGCCAAACATGATTGCAAGAGCCTCTCGATCTATACTTGAGTAGTTGCGCTCAGCTTTTGTTAATGTTCTTGAAGCAGCAGCTATTAACTTCAGTTCTCCATTAATACGGTGTTGAATTACCGCACCAAGTCCTCTAATTGAAGAATCACACGCTAATACTATAGGTAACTTGGGATCGAAATGTACCAGTACAGCTGGTGATGATATGTGTTCTCGTATTTGTTCAAAAATGTTCTGATGGTGCTTAGTCCATTTCCACGGGGTGTTCTTTGTTAGGAGATCATGTAATGGTGAACATAGTGATTGCAGGTTTTTCACAAAACGACAGTAAAAATTTACTGATCCCAGAAATGATCTCAATTCGGATATGTTCGTTGGAGCAGGCTGTTCTTTTAAAGCTTTAATACGCTCATAATCGGGTTCAGTGCCTTTCTCGCTTATGATATGTCCTAAAAATTTGATTTCATTCCTAAAAAGTTGCAGCTTATTCATCTGTGTTTTCAATCCAACTTTTCTGAATATCTCGAAAACTTTTCTTAATCGTTCTGAGTGTTCCTTAAGATCTTTTCCACCAACCGCAATGTCATCCTGGAACCAGGCAACTCCTTCCACTCCAGTTAAAAACTGATCCATCAGTCTTTGGAAAATGATAGGCGCTGCAGAAATTCCAAATGGCATCCGGCAAAAGCGATAATAACCTCGGTGGGTGGCTATCACTAAAAACTTTCGAGACTGTTCACTAACTTTAACTTGCAAGAATGCATCTTTTAAGTCGATTACGCTGAAGATTTTACAGTCGTTTAACTTGGACAAAATGTCATCTAACGTTGGATAAGGATACTGATCCTTAATCATGTACTTGTTTATGGTACTTTTAAAGTCACCGCATAGCCTTATTTGCCCGTTTTTCTTTGCTGCGTACACTACAGGAGAAGCCCATTCTATAATTTGTTCGTTGACGTCAACTGGTTCTATTGTACCGTTGCTGACCATACGATCAATTTCAGCATCTGCTGCCGATTTCAATGCATAGGGTACAGGTCTTGCTTTGCAAATAACGGGTTTGGCATCCTTTGTCAGCTTGATGTTAACTTCAAAGCTTTGGACTGTTCCCAATTTAGATTGTTCGAATACATCCGGATAGTTCTTTAAGATTTCTGCCTTTAAAGATTCGTGTGTTTCATTGATGTTATTAACCGAAAATTTGGGTTCAATATTAAAAATTTTCATAAGATCTTGTCCTAATATTGGAATGCTGTCACCGGACTACGGTTAATGTGCAGGAATCCTTTGTTTGTGTCCCAATCTTTACAGATGCTTTCACCTCTCCTAAAGTCTCGATTGGCTTATCAGGATACGCAATAAGAACTTTAGATTTTGTTAAGCGAGGCTTTCCTATCTTTTTGTAAAAACTTTCAGGAATTATCGATATGCTAGATCCCGTGTCGTATTGGAAAACAATTGATTTTCCATTTATTTCAACCGTCACCTCATATCTGTTCCTGTTTTCTCTACTTTTGAAAATCTGATGAACAAACTCTGCTCTCCCAGATCTTACACACACTTTCTCGAAATGCCCTTTTGTATTGCAAGCTTTACACATAGCTGTTTCAGCTTTACAGCTCTCCCCTTTCTTATGTTTCTTGCTCCAGCATCTTATGCACATTGTTCCCTTATTTATTTGAAATTTGCTCCTCTTAGTATCCTTTGAGGTGTTCGTGTTCGGGGTGTTCTGCTTATACGGTTTCCCACTAATTTTGTTCACTCTGGAGTTAGAAGTGGGCTGTTCTGATTTAAAAACCGATTCTATCACTGCAACGTTTAATACAGCCGACTCAAAATTTAGAGCTGTTTTCTCGACATCTAGTAAAGTAGAGTTTCCGTCTGGATGCTCCCTGAATATGTGTTCCTGTATACGCGGGTCGTTAATGCCAACTATAAATTGATCTCGTAAACGTTCATCAAGTGTGTTCCCGAATTTGCAATTCACTGCTAGTGTTCTAAGTGCAGATATAAAATCTGTAATGCTTTCGTCGCTTGTTCTAAAACGTTGTGTGAATCTTGTTCTCTCAGCGTGAATGTTGAAATTCGGTCTAAAGTAATGTTCTAGAAATTCTTTTATGTCATCATACGATTTATCATCAGGAGAAATTGGATCGAAATGGTCATTTACTAGCTTAAATAAATCCTTTCCTATACTTCTCAAAAGTAGATCGCGTTTATGTTCTTGGTTTTGAATTTCAAAAACCTTAAGTTCTAGTTCCAATCTACGAAAATAGTATCTGATGTTGTCCTTCTGAGGTAAAAACTCTTCAAAATTGAACTTACTCAGATTTACTGGCTGTTGTAGAGGATAAGGATCTACCCGAGGCTGT
Organism: Tetragnatha montana; assembly: GCA_963680715.1. Taxonomy (NCBI): domain Eukaryota; kingdom Metazoa; phylum Arthropoda; class Arachnida; order Araneae; family Tetragnathidae; genus Tetragnatha; species Tetragnatha montana. The sequence continues at coordinate 3,582,194 of OY796683.1, read as the reverse complement.
TGATAAACTTCTTCCCGAGGCTGTTGATAAACTTCTTCCCGAGGCTGTTGATAAACTTCTTCCCGAGGCTGTTGATAAGCTGTAGCCATTTCTGGTGTCTTACTTTTCTTCCTCCTTCTGGCCATTTAATTCAGAATTCCAGTCTTCATCCAGTTTTCCATCGTCGCCACAATTTGGCACATGTGACCACACGTAAGTATAAAAAATGCTCTTTATTCCGGTTAACTCAATTACATGCGCTATTTACATTTTTTGGTCTCCAGCCATGTTCTTTTTAATCTTTTGTATTTCTTAATTTCCTCTCGTGCTGTTGTTTCCTTTAAACGCGTGCTTTAGTTTTTGAGTTACGAGTTACTAGTACAGTTCACTAGTATACCTTACAGGTTATTTATCCCTTCTATTGAAATTGAAAGAAAAAAAGATTTAAGAGATAACAAAAAGTTGATAATCATGTGTAATATCAACTATAAATGTGCAGAAAAAAATACAGACTTTAAAGGCGTTTAAAATTTTCTATTTGTAACTATCAAAAGAAAAAAAGCATTGAAAGACATTTTTTTTTTAAAATTGCTTGACCTATTTTGGACTCAATCTATTAGTTAATTAATATTAATCTCGGGAGAAAAAGCTCAGTTATTGGAATTTTTAAAAGTAGTAAACTTGATGTACAAATTGAAAATTTAAAAATGGTTTTTAAAATAATTTCCGGTTTTTTCTTATTTTACAAAGGTTACGGTTTCCCCACAGAGTATAGAGCTTAACAGAGGTCTCATCTCCATAGACGCTAATGGTAACTTTTAAAGCATGGTTTTTCCCATAGAAAGTGTCACCCCCTCAGCTGGCTGAATAAGCCCCGCCTCCTTAGCTCCATCGTCTCCGCCCACCCTCTCCCGCTCGCCTTTCACTCAAATCGGAAGAGGGGAAAAGGAAAAAGCTTTCTTAAATTTCCCTAAATTTAAAATAGTTTTGTCGGTCTTCTGGCCATGATTCAATCTTGGACTTTGAGTTTTTGAATTGCAGTTTTTCAAAGCACTACTACAGCTATTTCAGGGTGGCTACAGAATCTGTGGAAAAAATTTCCCTGACTTTTCCCTGATTTCCCTGACTATAATTTTAAAATTTCCCTGATATACCTACATCAAAATTTTTTTAACGATAAATATTAATAAACTGTAATTTGTAAACTAGAAGTTATATAAACTAAGAAATACTTGAACGTAATAAGCATATTAAAATATTAATTACAATAATAAAAAAAATATTTCTTATGTAGAAATAATGCATAGAATATTTTAAAATTTTAATCAAAATACATATTGATTAAATATGAATATTCTTTTTATTCAAATCTTCAGCTACATACAAGTAGGAAATATAATGTATTATTTTCAATTATTCTATGTATTTAATGCTTATAATATCAGGGTTCATACAATTTTTAAGGAAAAAAAACTCAACAAGGATTTTCAAGGACTTTTCCAGGCTACCAGATGAAAATTTCAAGGCTGACCGATATTGTTTGCAATAATTTTTTTTAAGGAACGTGTGTGTTTCATTTCGTACAACTATATCTATTAAATAGTTTAATAAAAGAAAATTTTCATATAAGTTCCTAGCTACACAAAAGGGTTTGATTAAAAATGTAATTACACTATAGTATATTAACAAAATATTTTCATGTAATTTTGAAATAAATGAACCTATTTAGACAGCAGTGGCATATACAGGAATTTATTTCGGGAGGGGCCCAAAAATACTCCTCAGCCCCTCCCAAACATACTTAATAGGTCCAATGTAGCTTTTTAATACATTTTAGGTGATTATTTAGGCTCTAAAAAACTTAATATAAGAAAAGTTGTGAGGAGCATAATTATACAAGTACCAAAGGGGGGGGTCTGGGGGTCCTCCCCCAGAAAATTTTTGTAAATTTGACTCAAAAAACAGGTTTTTAACTAGTTTTGGTACATCTCTTAGCCCAAATTTTAGATATACATTTTTATATAGGATTTGAATTTTGATGAACTTAATATTAAAAAAGTTATGAGTAACAGAGTTTCAAGTACTAAAGGAGATCTGGGGGCCCTCCCCAGAAAAATTTAGTTCGAATTTTGGACACACATTTTTAGGTAGGATTTGGATGAACTTATTATAATAAAGTCGTTAATAATACGTTCCATGTACAAAAGGGGGGGTTGGGGGTCCTCCCCCAGAAAATTTTTGTAATTTGACCCTAAAAGCAGGATTTTAACTTGTTTGGTACACCTAGTTTGAATTTCGGGGGGGGCGGCAAGGCCCCCCTTATATACGCCACTGTTAGACAGATTTAATTTCAAAAAATTAAAAACTATCTTATACTTTTAATAAAACTATAAATAATGATCAATAGTTATTCTAATGCATTGACTCAAAATGTATAAATTTGCAGAAAATGAAAAACTAAAACAATCTGAAAGGAATAAAAAAACTTAAGTCCAAAAAGTTTAATTTCAACCCCAAAAAATTACCCATATGGAAGATTTTGCAAGATTTCCTTTCTGATACTTTAAAATATTCATATATCCTATTATCAATACACCTTGTAATTCTTTGATATTAAAACTCTAAAGTTCAAACTACAAATTTCTATTTGCCTTCTTGCAAACAACAGGAAATTCCTCTAAAAAACCTCTTAATTTGCCAGCTAAATATTCATCACATTTGAACTACCAATCTCCAAAATTTCTCCAAAAACAAGCATTTAAAGCCAAGGATATTGACGCGAAGTTTGAAAAACGCGATCGCGAACCTACCGTGAAGTTGTTTTTTCCGCCCGCGTTCACGCCGTAAAAATGCCAACTTTACAGGTAAACGTCCGGAAGCCTCCGAATTTCCGGCAGAAATCCGGAATTTTTCATTGAAATTCCAGATTTTTATAGGAATTCCAGACTTTCCCAGCCACTGAAATGAGTGAAGGATGCGATCGCGGATCGCGCGTATTTGCGGCGTGAATTACTAAAATCTTCCCTGATTTTTTTACTTTTTTTCTGAATTTCCCTGACTTTTCCCTGATTTTTCCAGATGAATGAAATTCCCTGACTTTTCCCTGATCTCCCTGATTTCCCTGATCTGTCGCCACCCTGTATTTTCTAAAACATTTCCAAAGAGATTACAAGTTTCTAATGTCATTTTAGTTCACTGACTGAGATTTTTTTTATCATCCAAATGGCTAATTTATTGATGCATATATTAAAACTTAATGCCTATATTTAAAAATTGAATAGGCTTGAAAATATTAAATTTTACAAAAATACAACAAATTTAATTTAATTTAAAAAAATACAACAAAAAGTACAAAAACATTTAGAGAAAGTAATCATTTTTATTAAAGAAATTATTTTCACACATCAGTTTGAACTTTTACACATCATATATAATTTGTTTTTCTACAAAACTTACTTAAACTATGAATTTTGCATTTCACAATTTGTGTTATTTACAGTGCAACTTAAGTAACTCAAATATCTCTAATGGACTCTAACCGTCTGACGTCACACGGAACCAACACGTGACCTACTGAGCTTGCGATTGGTTACCACAGATACTACACTAGTAGATCTACTAGTGTAGTATCTGTGGTAACCAATGGACTCTAACCGTCTGACGTCACCCGGAACCAACACGTGACCTACTGAGCTTGCGATTGGTTACCACAGATACTACACTAGTAGATCTACTAGTGTAGTATCTGTGGTAACCAATCGCAAGCTCAGTTGTAGGTCACGTGTTGGTTCCGTGAAGTCTCGAACCAGATAGGCGGTTAGAGTCCATTGCAAGCTCAGTTGTAGGTCACGTGTTGGTTCCGTGAAGTCTCGAACCAGATAGGCGGTTAGAGTCCATTCATGCATTTTTATTGATCCCTTGAACTCTATTTCATATCAGTTTAGTATTTTTATTAGAGTTTTTGGATAATTATAACTTTTTGTTAGTATCTAGAATTTTGAATTATCCAAGTTACACTGTATTACAATACTTTGCACTCATATTCTCACTCTTTACATAAATTAGGATTAACTGATTGTTTACATTAGTTAATTAAAAACTTATAACATGGCACGAAATTAAATTCATGTTTAACATAAGTTCAGCAATTAAATTAATGAAGTGATGACAAATCAAGAGCTTTTAACTTCAAAAAATAACATAATTTTAGAGATTTTTAAAAATGATATACCCATAGAGATCTAATAGAGTGTTTTCAGGTGACTTCACGACCAGCTAATTTCTTTTAACTGTTAACCTTTGTAGGGCTTTTAACTGTTGCTAAGGCGGTTGCTAGGTAACGAGGTATACGTTGCTAAGGCGGTTTTTAAGTATAGGGTCACGTGATTGCAAATACTCCAATAGAAGAATTCCACGGCCAGTCATTTTCTGTAACTGTTAACCTCTGTAGGGCAAAAAACTGTAACATTTCTGTTGCTAAGGCCGTTGTTAGGTCCAAGCCATGTGATTGAAAATGCTCTATAGTATATTAGAGTGGACGTCACGTGACTTTCACTGAATTGACAAGGCGCCATGTTTCCATCGGCCAGCCGTAATGTTAAGTCAATGGAAGGGGTCTCAAAAATGCATTTAAAAAGTTTCCCAGCTGAAATATCCCTTAAAGACCGATCGAAATGCAAATAGGACAAAAAAATACATATTTTAACACCAAAATTAAATACCTTTCGTGCAGTTTTCTTGGTTTTTCATATCGATTTTTCTACAGTAAGCCTAATATAATTGTTTTCTCGTCAAAAACCATTGTTATGCAGATTTTGCCTCTTGTTAATTTGGAGGGCTGCAAAAATGTTTTTTAAAAACACTAGTATAACGAAAATATGTAAGAATAAAAGTAACACTTTATGTAAGTTTTGTCTCTGTTTTATTCACCTAAGGAATTTAATTTAATTAAATGTTAAGTTTGCCAGTATAATATTCTAAAATTCTTATTCTTAAAATATTATTATATTTTTATTTCTACTAGTGTTTTAAAATATTTCCAAAGCCCTCCAAATTAACAAGAGGCAAAATCTGCATAACAATGGTTTTTGACGAGAAAACAGTTATTTTAGGCTTACGGTAGAAAAATCGAGATGAAAAACCAAGAAAACTGCACGAAAGGTATTTAATTTTGGTGTTAAAATATGTATTTTTTGGTCCTATTTGCATTTCGATCGGTCTTTAAGGGATATTTCAGCTGGGAAACTTTTTAAATGCATTTTTGAGATCCCTTCCATAAGTTTTAAAAGAAAAACTAGATGTTTAAGTCTATTTAAAAATCATATCAATAATCTAAAAAAATAATAAATAACTACTTTAAAATATTTATTTGAGAGCTTAATTTTTAAATGAAAATATTCATGGAATAGCATTGTTGTTAAAACAGTCTCCATGGAAACGAGAATGTAAAATCCAAAGATGATCATATTATTGTAGTTTTTAAGAAAGTTCATTAAAAAGTTTGCTGAGTTCATTCATTTAAAAACTTAACATTAAGAGTTGAAAATATCCTTAAATAAACTACGAAACTTGCCGATTATTTGTATTCTTTCTTGTAGAAATTTCGCCATTTCTTCCGCTCTGATGTGAAATTATCGGCAAGATGCTAGATTAACAATTAAAACAAAAATAAAACAATCAAAGTTTAAAAAGAGAGGGATATTTGAATTCTAGCCAGGGATAATTTTACTACTTTGGGGAAAAAGTCTACAATCTGGGGAAAAGAAAGCAGCTCTGTGGTAATTAAAATGCAACGCCCTATACTATAAGTTACATATCCAATGAGGAATAAGTTTCAAGGTTTCGCCTTCTCCTGATTGGCAGAGGTGATTGGCTGGTGGAGTTTCAGCCTGAAGTGGCAACGGAACTAAAAGAGGAAAACTGCCTTTTGGACACTCTGTTAAGCTCTATACTCTGTGGGTTTCCCTTACCTTTTTGATTTTGCAATTAAAATTTATTTTCGATCCCTCCTAGAGCCTAAAGGCCCATTCACACTGCTTCATTTTGATCTTCATTTTCGAGGAATCATCGAAAGTGAAAGGTGTAAATTGTCGTTTCTTTTCGAAGTGAACATCAAAAATGAAAGATGAACCGAGGAAAAAAAACCCACAAGACTACTAGACCATTCACCGATGAACTCATATACTAGTGACGGATCCAGCCTGGACTTATGGGGGGGCAACCAGATTCTAAGAAGATTGGGGGTTCTTCCCCAGAAAAATTTTACCCTAAAAAACCATACTAGGTCGTCTACTAAACCTAAAGGGCCGTACAACCATACTTTTGTTTTTCGGGAAGGGGTTTGAATCCTAATTTCTTTTCCTCCACCCGAGTATTTTATAGATCAATGTGAACTTTGTGCAAAAATATCAATGTTTTATTGACGATGCTTAGATGACGTCCCAGGGAAGGAAGGGGGTCTGGGGGTCCTCCCCCAGAGTTTTTTTTTAAAAATAAGACCTTAAAATGTAATCTCTTGACTCTGAAAACCCGTCAAAAATTTCGAAACTTTAAAACTTAATTACTCCAAAACAAATTCGAAAAAAGGGCGACGAGGTGCAAAACTTCATATCTAAGAGTATGTATCTGCAAAAAATCATATTTCTGTTGTTAATAGATTTTGCTGGGGGCGAACTCGCAGAGAAGAAAATAATTTTCGATAATAATAATAATCACATTTGACTTAAGCTCTTAAGCAACTAGTTTTAGGTTGTTGTATTATTTTTTCAATGTAACTAATTGTATTATTTTACTAAATCTGCGCTTTAATTTCACTACGTTATAGACTTAGGATGTTCAACTTTTCTTTCAATGATATAAAAATAGAAGTAAAAGAGAACCATGCGACTTAAACATGACTCAAATAATGAAATGAATATACTTACATCCATCAGAATCACTTTTCATAGAGACCAATTAAAGCACTAAAATTCCTAAAATCAAAAATGTTATGAATTGAATAATGAAATGAATAGTATACTTACATCCATCAGAACCACTTTTCATAGAGACCAATTAAAGCACTAAAATTCCTAAAATCAAAATTGTTATGAATTGAATAATGAAATGAATATACTTACATCCCTCACTATCATTTACGTTCAGTTTCTAAAGGCCCATTGAAAACTGGAATTCCTTAAATCAAAAACATTTTTATGGCGAATTTCAAGAAGTTTTGAATTAAAAAGTATAAAAAAAGTTCTACCAAACATAACTTTTTCACAAAAGGATACATTGAAGTTTCAGCATATTCTTCAGCAATTTATGAATAAGTTATTCATAAACTCTTCTTAACACCTGAAAAACAGACACATAATAAAATCAAGATCAATGCAAAATTAAACAAAACAAATATGTGCAAATTACCGCGGCTTCCATCGAAGGAGGACCTTGTTCTGCTCTCTCCCTCCGAACCTCCGATATAGTGCGGGAGCATTGCACAAAGATTCTGCAATTCCGGCTACCAGTCTGAAATTTGGCACACTTGTTCCTTATGGTATAATGGTCAGAAAAACACCGGGACCCAAGTTGGGCAACCACCTGGGGGGAGGAATTCAAGATGGCGTCCAAGATGGCGCCGGCATCAAATTCGTCCAATTGCGCGTAATTTAAGTCAATTTTGGGGTTTCCGGCTATGCTCAACTCAAAAATATTAATATAACACAAGTTTTATGACTTCTTGGAGGGGAGGAATTCAAGATGGCGCCCAAAATGGCGCCGAAATCAAATTCGTCCATTTGCGCGTAATTTAAGTATATTTTGGGGTTTTCGGCTATGCTAAGTTCAAAAATATTAATCTGACACAAGTAATAAAACCACCTCAGGAGAGTAGGAATTCAAGATGGCGTCCAAAATGGCCCCAAAATCGAATTCTTCCATTTGCGAGTAATTAAAGTCCATTTTGGGGTTTTTGACTATGCTAAATTCAAAAATATTAATCTTAAAGCTCTAAAATCTTACCCTTTTAAAATTATTCTAAAGGAATTCAAGATGGCGTCAAAAATGGTGCCAAAATTGAATTCGTCCATTTGCGCGTAAATTAAGTCAATTTTGGGGTTTTTGACTATGCTAAATTCAAAAATATTAATCTTAAAGCTCTAATATCTTACCCTTTTAAACTTATGCACTTTTTTTTCATCATAAAAGAAATAATTCATGATGGGGGCCGAAATCGCAATTGACAATTACTCCCGCAGTTTTATTCTATTTTTATGGTTCAAAATCTAGAGAAAATGCCTAAAAATGTTACAAACTTACCTTTTTAGTGCAAAAGTCAATATGGCATGCTGATTCTAGAAAAACGTCCTCACAAAAACACTATAAGTTGAGAAAATCTATTTAATTACCTTATTTTCATTATTGTTTCAATTTAAGGGGGCGCCGATTTTTAAAAATTACAGGTGTCGCAAACTATGCCAATAAAACAATTAAAAAGAGCCTTATACTCATAAAAATTATGATGAATATGCAGATTAAGAGGTGTCAATACGGACTAGTACAATGGTTTCATGAACTGTTATTTATAAATCAATTTTATTCAATAAAAATCTTGCATTTTTGTGCAGATCTAAGAAAATAGATTGACAGAAAGAGTTGAAGAAAAATATCTGATATCGGTGCCCCTTTAATTCAGTACTTTGAGAATAACTGATTGATTGATTGAACTCAAGCTATTAGACTAAAAAAAACAAAGCTTATTAGAAAAAGCTAATTTTATTCCTTTACACTTAATGTTTTTTACACAACCGTTCATCAGCACCACAACAAAAATGCAAATGACTGACCTCTACAAATACAGTGTCCACAGCAATCGAAAGTCACGTGGGCTGGGGTGTCGAATAGGACGCCAAAAATCGAAAAAAGGAACAATTAAGGGGTCATAAAACGATTTGAGACTGAAATGTCGGATTTCCTACAATTTACGACTAGCATCAAGTACCGCTTTGACAGGGGCCGAAGTCGGATAATCGGCATCTTCGACAAGAAAACGATGGACCACCACCCAAGGAGTTGTGATAAGAAACAAAAAAGTCCACGCATAGAGAACGACTTCCAATACATTCCCTTCTTTCTTTTATGAAAAAATAATTATGTTATACATACCTAGAAAATATCCAAACGCCTTAGTAGGTTTTTCTCAATTCTTGGAAGTCATTGTGAAACTATTGGTTTTTAAATAAAAAAACATTGGGGGATTAGCCCTTCTGCCAACATTGGGGGCTCAAGCACCCTCAAACCCTAATGGAGTCGTATTAAATTAAATAATTTAATAACTGGCAGTGAAAGAAACCGGATGACAATATAATACTTACCTTCTTTCATAAGTTCTTAAAAATAGTTTTAAAAAACGCAGAAAGTTTGTGTTGGAGGCATCTGCTAGTTCTGCTAGAACAGAGCTATTGAACTAAGAATACTGATCCCACTTAAAATTTCAAGGAAGTTATCAGAACAGATATAGGTAAATAGTCGCATAACTCGGCCTCCCTCGAAAATCTCTTTTCTCGCTAGGGACCGCGGCTTATGCTAAAATATGCATATTTATAATTCATCTGAGATAAAAAAGGAAATGCAATAAATTTAATACTGCAATTTTGCAATACTATTTGAGTTTTCTATGGATAGGTTTGGTTTATAATATAGTAGAAATACTTTGAAATAGGCGTGATAAAGGACGTTTTTGATTTCGAACGCCATCTTGAGATACTTCTTTTTGAAATAAAAAAGAAATAGGGTATAACTTTAAAAGGTTAAGATTTTAGAGTTTTCAGATTAATATTTTTAGATTTAACATAGCCGAAAACCCCAAAATCGACTTAAATTACGCGCAAATGGACGAATTTGATGCCGGCGCCATCTTGAATTCCTTTAGAATAACTTTAAAAGGGTAAGATTTTAGAGCTTTCAGATTAATATTTTTGAATTTAGCATAGCCGAAAACCCCAAAATATATTTAAATTACGCGCAAATGGACGAATTTGATTTCGGCGCCATTTTGGACGTCATCTTGAATTCCTTTAGAATAACTTTAAAAAGGTAAGATTTTAGAGCTTTAAGATTAATATTTTTGAATTTAGCATAGTCAAAAACCCCAAAATGGACTTTAATTACTCGCAAATGGAATAATTCGATTTTGGTGCCATTTTAGTTGCCATCTTGAATTCCTACTCCCCTGAGGTGGTTTCATTACTTGTGTCACATTAATATTTTTGAATTTAGCATAGCCGAAAACCCCAAAATATACTTAAATTACGCGCAAATGGACGAATTTGATTTCTGCGCCATTTTGGGCGCCATCTTGAATTCCTCTTCTCCAAGAAGTCACAAAACTTGTGTTATATTAATATTTTTGAGTTTAGCATAGCCGGAAACCCCAAAATTGACTTAAATTACGCGCAATTGGACGAATTTGATGCCGGCGCCATCTTGGACGCCATCTTGAATTCCTCCCCCCCAGGTGGTTGCCCAACTTGGGTCCCGGTGATTTTCGGACCCTTATACCATAAGGAACAAGTGTGCCAAATTTCAGACTGGTAGCCGGAATTGCAGAATCTTTATAGATTCTTGTGCTATGCTCCCGCACTAATATATCTGAGAAGGGTTCTCGGAAGCGCACTTACCACCACGCTCGCTTTCGGTCTGCCTCTGCTCTGCTTCTGCTGTGGCTGGCTGTGCTGCTGCTGCAGCTGCTCTCTCTGGCCTGAAGGTCACCCCTCTCTCCAGTCTGAGTCGTGAGTGGAGGAATGCAGAATGCAGGGGTCAAGACCACGGTGGGGGGTCCCGGTGTCCTTGCCCGACATTGGAGCATAGATTGGATGGAGGTGGAGGGATGGGTACCGTACAGGTCTCCACACACGATGCGTTTATCGCGATTTTCCCCTTCTTATCGGAGTCGCGACTCCGGGGGTTGAGTAGTGAGTAAAACCGGTTATCTTTAGGGTGTAGGGTAGCTGCTTGCTTCTTGTCTCGCATGTCCAGTTGCAAGTCACCCGACAATTCTCCGATCTTTGTCTGGAAATACCGACTCGTGGGAAAACGACATGGGGAATGACCAAGCTTTTTTGGTCTTATTGCGGAACTGTAAAAAAGCGCGCCTACAAAGCTGGCGCAGAAAAAAGAATTATTATGGATTGGAATTGCCAGTTTAAATGCCTAGGCATTTAAACTGGCAATTCCGATCCATAATCAACTTTGAAAAAACCCACTGAATTTTTTTAATAAAAGATCCTAAACTTTGAAAAAACTACGGAAAAAACCCCATTCACTTATCAATTCAATTCAAATTGACAGGTGCATAAGCAGCAAAGAAAGAAAAGGTTTTCTTCTAAATAAAATGGAGGGAGATGCAAAAACTGAATTTTCCCAACAGCCTGCAAAAATAATGGAAGCTTAAAGCTTACAATAAAAAAAACATCTGCTACAAAACAGCTGCATTTTTTCATTAAAACCATGATTAAAAATTAAAACCAATTCAGCACTACAGTGTTTAAAGATCGTAAGATGAACCATCGAGCACCATTTTCACTGCTTTGGGGGTCACTGAGTTGTAACTAAAATTCTGGGTATGTTAAATTTTATAACTGATATAGTTGTGACTTTTCTTGACAAAGAATTAAAATGGGTCTAAAATACATTTTCACATGTTTTTCTAAATCCATCCATTGGGTCCAACCCGGCCAACCCTGTTTTATTCAGACCGTAGTGTTGGTTAAGTTACTCTGCAAGGTATCTAAGATCTTTTATATAAGAGTGATATTCGAATAATAAAAGTATGTTATGGACAAAGTGATAAATCTGGTATTATTAATAATAATGCCTGAGCAATATCCGAGCATTTTATTAATAAATAATAATTCCCGGCCCAAAATGCTAGAACAGTATTTATTACATTGCCCGTAACATATGTATGAATGAATATTCGAGGAGATATTAGCATGTGAAAATACCATTTTTCAGGCTTCAAAAAAGAAGTTCGCAAGTGTGCAAGTTTTTTATTTTTGATTACATTTTGTCTTCATTCAACTAAAGAACACAAAACTACATAATAACACTGAAAACTTGTAAATTTGTGAACTTTTTCTTTTTTGAAGCCTGAAAGAGAGTGCTATTTTCACATGCTAATATATCCTCGAATATTCACAATATTTTCATAAAGTTTTGCTCTATCTCCTTTAGTTTTTTAAATAATTTTTAAACTTTTTGATTTTGCCGATAGGGGCGCTGTAAGTCATCTCAATGAAATCTCCAGGGTCATTTACTTAGGGATAGACCGATAGACCTTACTTCCATGACGCAGAAGTCGTTGGTTCTAAATAAAAGTCGTGAAAGGGACTTCTCTCTCCTTCACTCTCTGAGCTCACACAAAGAACACGTTTTTGAGGTATGCGTCAGGTTTGCCCCGGCTCCTGGATTTTTCACCCCCCCCCCTCCCTCCAGTCTCCACCATGAATGAGATAGCTGATAGAAGGTTTCAAAAATGTTCTTGGGAAACGAAGGGTATAGTCTAGTAAAGCGTAAATCGTCAGGGATCGGACGTTCGAAAATCGTTGGTTCCATACGAAAGGGGAAACGAAGGGTATAGTCTAGTAGAGCGTCAGGGATCGGGCGATAGTAAAACGTTGTCTCCAAACGGAAGGGGATATTGACCTCCCAATTTATTTAAAAATACGACCGAATCGGGTTAAAGAGAGAATAGTCTAGTAAAGCGTCTGGAATCGGGGGTTAGAAAAACGTCGGCTGCGGACAAAAGGGAAACCGTTCATTATTTTTGTATAAATAAACGTTTACGTTCATTATTTTTGTATAAATAAACGTTTATTAAACGTTGCTTAGATAAGACCGAACGCTTTTCGGACTACATAACCCATTCCCCACGGTTAACGGACGCTTCTGTGCTACTTGGGATAAATAACTCTAGAACTAATAACATCATCAATTAGCTTTTGGAACGAAAAAGTACTGATACATTTTGCTACAAATATTTACAATTTCATAAATTTCCGTTTAATAGTTTTTGCGTAGTGAGAGTTCAAAGTGTTAAAAAATAAAATTTTCAAAATCGGCGGCGGCAGCGGTCACTGTAATTTGAAATTCAATTTAAAATGATCAATTTAAAATTGGCGAACGAATTATTTCGCCAAACGGGGAAAGACTCGCCACCGGTAAACCCTTTGTTAGTTGACAGTTGTGATGGATGAGAAAGGGGAAGGGTCGACGGGGTCAGTCTTGTGTACACAAAAGACGGTCGGCAAGTATTTTGTTCCTTTGTTAGCCGTGATTCACAGTTCTAGGAAAAGTCATCTTAAGTATTCGGGGTTTCTAGGTTCTCATCCGGTAATAAGATATTCTCCCAACTCACCCGGTGAGGGTTATATGAATTCTTAGATTGTGTCAACTCATCCGTTGGGTTCCCAGGTTACACCAATAGACTTAAAAGCGCACTCGACGGAGATTTAATCTCACTATAAGATCATATGTTTATTTCAAAAGTCGTAATTCATTGGGCAACTGATACTTTTCATTTTTAAGAAATTCAAACACGATTAAAAAGTTGAATTGCCCGGGAGGAGGTGCAGGAAAACAGTTTTTTTTTGTCAATTATATCTTATAATTCAAAATAAACTTGTTAGTAAATTTATGATAATATTTGACAAAAAGAGAGATATTACACTTAGAGAGATTCACAGAGGTTATTCTGATATTTTAAATTTAAAATTACGAACAATATTAGAACAATTAGTGATTAAGGCTACATAATATGAACTCACCAGGTAGCATAAGGACAGTGGACAATGATGTACCAATACTGGCCAGTATCACAAATATCGAAGAATATCGGACATCGAAATCACGATATCTGACAGTATTAATGTATAATCTGTACGTAATTTATTAAAATGGAGGGAGATAAATACATTAAAAAACATTGCTAATAACATTGTATGAAAATTAAGTGAAAATAAAACCTATTTACCCCCTTTTTTTGGTAAAATTTCTAAAAAAATATCCTAGAAATGATTTTGACTAATACTGGACAATAAATGTAACTGGACAATGCTAAATTTAATATAGCTTTCTCCATAGACCAATTAGAAAAATTAATATAGGGTACCTGACCCCTGACATTATATTTTTTTTTACATTTTAACTATTTCGTATTTCAACAGTTCTCTTGGCTACACGAGCTAACAAATTCATTTTAACGCCAAACTTAGTTTGTATTGCCAAACAATGACTCACCGCCTCAGTTGGGAGTAAAAGACCATCATAAATCATTACACCGGGTGAGTTAGCACAATTTTTGACAACCGGATCAGTTGACACCGGATGAGTTGGCACATCACCTCTGAAAGTAATCTAAAGAAAAATCTTATTCGCTGCGCGAAGCGTACATGGTTAACATGGAAACTGGTTGACACGAAAACTGAAATTTCATTCATAAATTCCATTAAATTTATCACATTTCCCGCCTCCACTTCGGGTATTATTAATAATGCCCGATTTATCACATTGCCCGTAACATATATATGTATTAAAATCAACACAATGAATGTTCAAAGTTTAGAAAAATAATTTAAATGAAATAATGAAATTACTCAAAATATTGTACTTATAGGCAAGCAACAAATGCAATTATAACTAAATCTGTCCTACATAATTTGAAACGCAATGCAGGAATTACATTTTAAAACTATTTCTATTACATTTTGACACGAATAAAATTACAAGATATTTTCATTTGCACTTACCAAAAACAAGCAAGTGTCAAAACCAAAAACTCTGTTTAAAGCGATAAGTCGCCAAACGTTGGTGTTGGCTCCCGATGAAATGGCAATACTCCATTTAACGCGCTAAACTAAACTAAACTAAAGCGCTAAACTAAGCTAAACGCGCATGCGCATTTAGCAATCCGGATACACGTGTTCAGGTCGGCCATAGGTTTTGTGCGTGCGATTTTATGATTTTGTGTTGTGAGTGTGCACTATTTAAGAGAGATTTTCACAGTCATAATAATGGACCATTTTGAAAAGTAAGTAAAAGCTACTTTGTACTTAGTAATACCTCGTGTCCGCGGTACGTAAAACTGCTATATACTATATATGTATATGCTACGGGGACAATGTGATTAATCCGGGCGTTATTAATAATGCTTGAAGTGGAGATGGGTAACGTGATAAATTCAATGGCATTTATCAATGAGTATTTATCACATTGCCCGAAATACGTGGGCATTATTAATAATGCTCGGCTTTATCCAGGGAATGCCCCGCAGCTTGCATTTCTTCGTTCTAGCTAGCCTGAAATTTTTTCCACGCTTTTTCAATATTTATGTGTATTTTTCGTAAAATCTCTTAGTTTTTTATGTTTTAAGTGGTTGTAAAAGTAAATTTTGATTACCGTTGGAAAATATACTTCAGGCCGAAATGCACTTTGAACAAACAACTAGACATATGTTCAAAAGAACGTTTGCATAAAAAATCGGCATATTTATCGTTGGATGTTAACTATTTATATAATTATAATTATGAACACCCATTTGAACTATGTGTCGCATGTTATAAATAGGGTTAGGTAAAAGAAAGCTTCGTAATAGATTGAAATATGCGAAAATTATATTTTTAAATACAGTTATTAAGTTTATTCAAGTTTAAAATCAATGATTAAACTAGTGGTTACATTTAAAATAAATTCATTCAATCAATTAGCCATCATATCATTTGAATTGAAAGAAAAGGTTTTATGAATCCATGTATTTTCCCATTTATCCTTGTGATGGGGATGAATGGGACAAGTAAAAAGTTAAGATCTGTTAGGACAAAAACCCAAAAGCTATTCCTTTCCTGCGGTCACATTTTCTCTCCATCCTGTAGGAACTTTTCTTACAAATTTGTTGAATAGGATAGGGCCAGTGGCGGATCCACGGGGGGGGTGATTGGGGTGATCACCCCCCCCAACAAAGTGACCTCGGCGAATTTCCGGCCGAAAATCACATCCCCGATAACATAGCGATAAACTTGACTTGTGAATAATCTCTACTGAGAAGCCGCTGTCACCATCTGAGCGAGTATTTCTTCCGGTTTCTCGCAGTGCCCCTTTTCGGCAATAGTAGCAACTCGTTAAATGATAACTTCAATGCATCGATCACTTTTCATAGGAGCTCCCTTCCCTAGCCCTGATAAAAGGGTTGACAGAGGGTCCGCGCTAATGACCACTTTTTCTGGCTTTTTCCTCTCGGTACTCTTTGGTCACCGGAAATTTCAGCCGGTGTTAAAGAAATCTGTATCCGGGTGAATTGGACCTCATATCGAGGCTGATTACTGGTATAATTGCACACAAAAACCAGAGCGGGCGGCTTGTTTGTATATTTTCTAATCTCACTGTTTCTCAACATCTATTTCAGGGCTAATCAAAGCTTTTTCAGAGCGATTGACAATCCCATATTGGGAGGGGATAACAGCTATTTGTTGGCAGTGGGATAGTCAAAACTTGTGGGCGGAGCATGTCGTACATATGCCAAGCTGTACTAGTAAAAAATTTAGTTGATTTTCTTTCCAACGTTTGACTTGTCTCGTTTTTTTACACTGATTTGCTGTTTTATTAAAACTTGGCGTTTTACTATCACAAAAAATGGATTCCGGAAATAGTGAACATGGTCGTGCTCAGAAACGAACAGGCTTTGGCTTTGCGGTAATTTTACTTTTAGTTTCTTTTCTGTCTCTCTAATTTTTCTTTATTTTGGTCTGTCTTGTTATATATTAGTGTATACTTTATGCATTTAAGTTGAAGTTCCATTTTAAAAAGGGAAAATGAATTAATTGCATTTAATGGTTTACAATTAAATCAGTAGAAAGTGAAACTTTCCACCAAATATATTTTATGTGTCTTCCTCTTACGAATTGAATGTAAAAGTGAAAATTGATTGTATTGTCGAATGCGCATATAGGTAAAATCACCCCCCCCAAACCAAGTCTCTGGATCCGCCACTGGGATAGGCTAGGTACTACCCTTCTTCTGGGTGAAGTATCAAACATTTAAAGTTAAGATATAACTTCAGATGTCCCATTCAACCCCCACTCTCCCCATACTTTATTTTAATTTTAGAAACAATCATAGCCAAAAAGGTTAATATTTGTAAATTTCTTTCGGCTTATTGCACATGGTGTAGGTTAGGCTTAAGAAGAGTCCTCTTCTCAGATATATGACCCTAAACTGTTCCTATGGATATTGATATTAAATCCTATACTAAATCCTTTTTTGTTGAAGTAATTTTATTAATATTTTAAAATAATTTTTTAAAGTTTCGGGAATAGCTGTAGCTGTATCACCTTTTAAAAAGGGGATACGTCGTTTTCGTCCCAGGACATTTGGTCCCCGAAGAATTCATCGATTAGTTCCTCCAGTGTTACCAGTAACATCGATATCCTATGAATATGTTTATGCGCATGCTCCGGATCTTGGCGATCTCGGACACGATTCTTAAAGCCCAGGGGCTCTACCACCAGCGTGTCGTTATCGTTAATATTGCCGAAATTATCGACAGTCACGTGATGCGCCTCAAACTTAACTACAGGTCCTACCATGAGAGGAGAAACCAAGAGGAGAAAACGACAGAGAGGCGAAAAAGCTCTACGACACCTCTTATCGAGGGCTGTAGCATTATTTTCAAATTAATAGCTATTGTACATTAAAAAGCGCTCTTAGGAATTACTTTTCAACCTATAGATGAAACAATATTTTTATTTTGCGTAGGAACTATGTTTTCTCTGCGTAGTCATCAGATCTTCCATTGCAAATAGCCCAAATCGCCGCCATTATTTGCTTTGTATGAAATAGATGAAAATTCTATTCATAAAAATACACGTCATTGGGTCATTGGGGACATTTATGATGGAATATTTTTTCTTTCATTTTTAAAATATATTTTTACAAGGTTCAAGTTTATATTAATACAGTAAAAAGAGTCTGGAGGTAGAATAACCACAGAAGTGATTTCATGTGGATTTCATCCTTCGATTTATAGATGGCAGCACGATGGTGTCGGGAATTCTGAAAAATCAAGATCAAATTCTCGATGGCCTACCGTGGCCTACCACGACGGGTCGTGGCTAGTTCACAGGGCTGGAAGTATGGTGACGTCAGAAGAGGTGTGGCCAAAAGAAAGCCACTTCGACATTCAGTCAACAGTCACTTCAGCATCAGTAGACATCTACGCGCATGCTCGCGGTCTTAAAATTAAAAAGTATTAACGCCACCGCAGCTATTTTGAAAGTGTTTTGATTTTAAATAAGGTGTTTTATTTTACAGATAAAGTGTTATTTAGATTTATTTATTTTACAGATAAAATTTTAAATAAAGTAAAATTTATTAAAAACTTACTTTTTCCTAAATTTGAATTCATTTCAAAGTTTAAAATTGCAAAACTTGTCCTATTCAATTTGCTACTTGGAAAATTTTATCTGAACATATTTGAAATGCATCAAAAGCTTTATGAGAGTGAATTTTAATGTAAAAGATTTTGAAAAGTTTAAATTTTTTCCATCTGACCAAAAAATATATTTTTATTAAGTCAAGTTATTATTTTAATACTGTAAAAAGTTTACGATAAGACCTAACCTGCTTATGATCATTCAGGTTCTCAAAAGTAGATAGCGGTACATTCATAACAGTATCTCAAATCCCAGCTTCAAGCATATTTGATTTTTGTTTCCACATACAAAGATTCCCATTGAGTTACACCTTCAGAAATAGTAGCAATAGTCTCCTCAAATATGTGAAAAATAGTCTCCACAATTATTAACACCCTAATTATAATTTGATACTGTTATAATCTCAACACTTTATGTGCTCATTACAATGAGCACATAAAGTGTTGAGATTAAAATAAGAAACATAGCTCTTTAAAAAAGGTTTTAAAATAAATAGCATCTGTTATAAATTAATGAAACATTCAATGACTATATTTTGAACTATAAATTAGTTGTAGAAATTCTAATAGCTATTTTTATTACATTGTGGTACTTTCCTAAACTAAACAAGTGGGAAAAAATGTAAGCCTTTTAATTAGCAATACCCTTTAGTAGCTGCATATTTTAGAATAGAATAATGCAAATGAAAGTTTAATTACTCTTACAGTATAAATATTTTTATTAATACTCAGACTTGCATGGTATTAAGTTTTCATTAAAAATAAAATATATTCCATACTCAACGATGAAACTATTCCACAGTTCCTCAACTTGTGTTACATTTTCTTAAAATGATATATGTTTGATGATAATATTTTGATGATTGTATAAGATACTTTTCAGTCATCATATAACCATGTAATTCACATCATAAACTTTTTAATGTTGAAAAATTAAGTCTTGAATGAAAACAAGATTATTTATTTTTCACACTTTATTTTTCTGAAATCTCAGCACTGTAAGAATATAATAGAAGTATTTAGATTGTAATAATGCTATATTTTCTGTCTAAAATTGTTCAAATGAATTTTTAGAAGATTTAAGTTTATTTATAATCTTCAGTTAACAGTAGTGCTCGTGCTGTCATCTATAAACTGAACTGTGAAATAGTACAACCCGATTCTATTTAACTTTTGAATAAACTTATTTCAATCAGAATTCCAGTTCTTTACTTTACTGCATAAACTTCTATAAGAATCTTGTAAAAATTAATTTGAACAATTTTAGACATAAAATATATCATTATTACGATCTAAATACTTGTATTCATAATTTGTTAATGAACAGTCAGATTCAAGAACTCCAAAAGGTTCAACTCCACGCGCATGCGCGTAGCGCGCTGGTGCCTTTTGCCCGGCATCGCTCGTCGTCACCCGTTCTTAGCCACACCTCTTCTGACGTCACCATACTTCCAGCCATGTGAACTAGCCACGACCACCACGACGATGTAGTTTTTGAATGTCGACAAATGCAAGCTTTTACCGATTGCAACTGAGTTCGAGAGTATAGGTGTCGAGAAGAAATAACGCTTTTGATTGGTGTAAAAAGTTTTCGTCATCTTGTACGTCAGAAATAGGCGGGGAGTTAAGTTACACTGGCGTAATTTGAAATGATCACCAACGCAAGGGAAGGAACTCGTTTTTTCATGAGCAAAATTCTCGCCACTCTAAACAAGGGATGATCGTAATAAGATTAAGACGCTTAAAACGAATACCTTTACGAACATATAACGGAGGACAAACTTAAATTCAGGAAATTTTTGTTATCAATTGATTACAATTTTTTAATCGCAAAAAAATAAGTTTTGGATAAAGAACAAAATTTTTTCCCATCACCACGGTGATTATTTCTGATTAAAATTTTTTAAATCAGATAATCATTTTAAAGCTGCTTTTTGGATGCACGATTGTTTATATATTATCTGAAAAAAAAACGTATGAGTAATCCTCAATTCTCTTAATAAATAAAACCCACAAATCGACTTTAATTTTTAGTACATAAAACCGGCCCGATTTTTAAGTCGATAATTAAAAAAAAAAAAGATGTAATGCAAGCCAATTTTACTTTAAAAATACCTTTAAGTATCTCAAAAAACGTGCAATGATAACAGGGTAAACAATTCACATAATTTATAGCGTATAAAAGAGCTTGTTCTCGTGTCGTTAACAAGATATAGACACCTCTTGAGGTGTCGTTGAGTTTTTCACTTTCTCGATACCACTTAACGACAGTTAAAAACTTCCCGACAGTCTGATGGTAGACCCTCTTGCAGGGCCGGATTAACCATGTCGGGGACACTAGGCAGTGCATGTCTCGGGGCCCCTTTTCCCCCTGAAATATTTTTTCCCACCACAACGAACTTTTACTGATAATCACTACGTTGTAGATACGAAATAGAGACGTTTATTTTCATTTGTTTCAATGTTTTTCAATAAACGCTAGTTAAACCAGATCAAGAAAAATCGAAACAAATGAAAATATTTTTTTTATTAAATTATTTAGTTTGAATATAACTTAAGGAAAAGTTTGTAACAAGTACAAACGTGCAAAAAATATGCAGATATCATTATTTAAAAATAATGCACCAACCCCAGCCAGAAAAGTCTGCATAAAATCTGCAATAAAAGGCCTTAAATGAGAAAACTGCCTCAAAATACTTTAAAGTTATTAGGCACATTGTTCCGCAGTTTTTTTGCAGAAATTTTAAAGAATTTACACCGATTCTGCAGACAGACTGTAGATTTATTCTGCAGACTAAAATTTAAGGCAAAAGGTTTCAATTCCCTTCAGTTTTTGAGGTTATTCTGTAGTTTTCCTTCATTTTTCTGTGCAGATTTCTTGCAGACTTTTTATAAACTTAAAAGAAATTATTAACTTATTACCCTTTACTCTATGAGGGGTAGTAAGAAACAAGGTATTTTGCCAAATTTAGTCATGAAAACAAATATAAATACTCAGTCAGTTAAAAGTTAAGCAAAAAAAAAGTTTCACACAACTCAATATTTTTATTTATAACAATTAAAAAAATATGAGACGTTACAAATAAAATTCTTCTCTGTTTTCATTTGGGGAGACAAATTGATTTATTTTATTCACAATACTTGAAATTAAAATGAGCTATTTTGATGAATTATTTTACAAAAATGCATTTTAAAATTTAAGTGAGGAGTAAATTAGCTTCTTATACCTTACAGTTGTCTGTGAAAAGGAGGAAACAAGTAATTTTAAACTTAGCTTGATAAAACAATAAAAACCAGGAAACAGAATAATATGGAAAAAATAGGAAAAGTAAACTCCTAGAGATAAAAACAAATGTAACTTTTCCCCCTATGTTTAAATTCTGTAAATTTTATTACATTTAAATGTTTACCCTTCTAGCTTTTTTGGAAGCAAAATCTTTCAAAACCTCTTCAAAACTAATGCGTTCTAATACATCATATTCTATTGACATTATAGACAATGAATTTAATCTATTTTGAGCCATCGATGAACGAAGACAGTTTTTGATGAGTTTTAATTTTGAAAAGTTTCTTTCACCGGAGGCGTTCGTAATCACCAGGCATCTGTAGATCTGCAAGGCAGTCATTACATTTGGGAATGTAGATTGCACCATATTATTTACAATAAGTTGGTTTAATTCTTTAGCAGGGCCGTAACCAGACTTTTGTTTCGGGGGGGGGTTGACTCAAAAAATTTCTGAGATACCTTCTTACGGGTACTTTTATATGTTAAGTTTTAGGTAACAACACTGGATTTAAATTTTGATGCACTACATTTCACAATTGTTTAAACAATATGAATTCGAAGTAAAAGGGGGGTCTGGGGGTCCTCCCCCAGAAATTTTTTGGAAATTTGCCCCTCAAAAGAGTGTTTTAGCTCATTTCTGAGACCCTTTAGAATTTAGATTACACCCATAGAGCACCACTCATTGTAAACGGCCGAATTTTCAAGGTAAAAAGAAGGTATATTGTAATAAATGGCGAAATGTTAAGGGGGTTTTTAGGTTCCTACTCCAGAAAAGTTTTTGAATTTTTCCCCTAATAGTGGCATTTTAACTCATTTTGAGATATAGGTAACATTAAAGAGGACCAATCCTTGTAAATCACACAAGTTTGAAGTGTGTTCTTTCCAGTGTGAAACACGTCATCGGCGGGCGGATCCCTCATCGTGTTGCCTTTTTCTTTTTCTAATACGCAATTTGTTTTTTCTTACGCCTTTTTCTCATAATGGTCAAATAAATCTCTCTGGGATGTTAAAAAATCCACCAATGATTTTAACAGATCCACTGCCGTTCCAAGTTCGATAGTATTTTTCTACGATATACACATGAAACAAACATACTTTTAACGAGTCGAATTTGTGACTTACCCTTTACTTCTCGAGAATTAGTATAAAAAAGACACGAATACGAATGTACGACCAACAGCACGTTCATACAATATATACTTCCAAAGGACACTCTTTACTTTGTGAATTCTTCTGAAGTACGCCTATTAACAAGTGTCCATTGGTCTAGACATGCAGGTCACGTGTACATTTTCAACCTCTTTCTGTCCAAGGACAGAACAGACCCCTATCTGAAACTCGACCCCTTAATTGGAAATAGTTCCCAAAATAAACAAAACATTCCCGATGAATAGGGGGCCCCTCGGTGAAAATGTCCGAACGATTTATGTCCGCGGTATTTCGACCCTTTTCCTCGCTTATCTGGAAGTGTGGGTATAGTAGCGCACATACATCAACACTGACAGGTGAACCCCTTTCTGATTAGGCTCGCTTGAATGGTCCCTACTTAGAGGGGCCCGTTTCTGATTAAACCGAGGCCCACATACTGATCTTCATGTTAAATTTCCACTTAAAGAAAATTTTAAAAAATCTTAGACCAGTGGGCCCCTGGCTGACGCTGGGCCCCTAGGCAGTTGCCTACTCTGCCTATTGGATAATCCGGCCCTGCCCTCTTGTTAAGGCCCGATCTCACCAACTTCTTGCTAATCTCCGCTTAGCTAACTGGTGCTTAAATATAATTAGAGCTTAAAAATCGCAGTCGTCTCACCAACGAAACATCCAGTTAACTTTTCGTCGATTAACTAAACTACCAGTTAAAAAGCTCATCCACTATTTTGATCCATTTTACTGAAATTTCTACTTTTATTTGTCAATTATAACACAAACATTCATTAGAGCACACGGGCTTTCAATTATTTGTACTCTTGAAACGATAATCTTTATTTTCTTTTAGAACTATTTCTTTCAAGGCGTACGAATACAGTGGTACGAAAAAGGTGTACTGTGTCAGCCTTTTGGAGTAGAATCGCCGCCATCTTGGATGAAATATTAACCAATTATTAATACAAGTATTTAGATCGTAATAATGATAAATTTGCAGTCTAAACTTGTTCAAATTAGTTTTTAGAAGATTCTTATAGAAGTTCATGCAGTAAAAAACTGTAATTCTGGTTAAAATAAGTTTATTCAAAACATAAACTGAATCAGGTTGTATTTCACAGACCAGCTCATAGATGGCAGCACGACTGTTTTTGCGACTAACTGGAACTTTTGGACACCTAAGCGGCAGATAAAGTACCGATTAGTTTAACGGGAACTTTAAGCGGTGCTTAAGGCTAACTGGCAATGGTGAGAAGGAAAGTTCCAGTTAAACATGACTTAACCGGCGCTTACCTCTAACTGAATGTTGGTGAGATCGGGCCGAGCCCATACTCTCGACCTCACTTGAGATCATTAATGCTATTTCCTATGGATAACCTTCCGCGACAGTGTGGTGTCGACAACTTGCTTGCTTCTTCTGCGTTCTCGACACGGAAGAAGTAAGGGTGTCGTTATTTTTGTCGAGAGGCTCGTGGTAGGCCCCCTGGATCGACGCTCTGCTTTAAGTAGCGACACGTTCAATCGTCCGCCATTTTGTGTCCTACTGCTCCGCTCTCCCGTTGACCGCTATGAGAAAACGGAGCTATGCTAGTGGAAATTTAAGGGTCAGAAATTGTTGATAAGAATAAAAAAAAATTGACGGATAGTTTTTCTAAACATATCAGCTTTGACTTTGATTTTTAAACCCAGGAAAATGCTATTTTCGAATTCTCTGCCAGAGTTAGAAATTAACGTTTTGAGCCCAGAGAAGAAGCGAAAAAAGAACTCAAAATACACTTACCTAGAATATTTTGAATAGTCAAACTTGGAAATACCAATTTTAAATAAACCTAACCCTTATATTACATAATATAAACAGTAATAAATTGATTCTTATTTGTTTGAAATATTAAAAGGAAAGTACATAGATCTTATAAAACCACTTGCTAATTTTAAATAATCAATAGTAAAAAAATATAATTTGCTCTGTTTTTACAACAATATTAATAAGTTTTTTACCCTTAAAATATTATAAATACATAATGGGAATTACTATATTTTAGTGGGAAATTTACAATGTAAAATATAAGTAAAAAAATACAAAAATCGTTAAATATATCCCAAAATAAATTGCGGTTGAGGAGGTTATGCAAGAGTTTCAGTCACATTAAAAGAACTGTTCCATGTTTGTTAAAGAAAACAGAAAAACTTTGAGTCATTTAAAAAAATTTTTAATGTTAGTGCTCTTTAGTGTATCAAGAGGGATGATATTGAAGAATTTTGTGGTCCTAGATATGAAAATGATTTAAATTTCATTGGTTCGCCTTATGCTTTTAAATAGTTTTTTTTTCTCAAAGTATGGGTTTCTAAATATAAATACATTTGACATAAATAAAAATCTTGTAGGGGCAAGATATTTATTCATTGTCTGTTTTCACACATACTAAAGTCAAGACGGTTTGAGGTGTTGGATATGATAAAATAATGGTATTTAAAAATTTATTGTTGAGAGAGTTGCTTGCATAGGCAACACTTACATAGCAGCCCACACAGTAAAACCGTAAGAAAAACAGGATAAAAATTAAATATAGTTGGCTAGTAAAATATTTATTGATTAGTTAAATATTTGTTTAACAATTGTCGTATTTTTTTAGTTTTAAAAATCTTTTAATAAAATAGTAAATAAGTCACAATGCATGCATAGAGAACTATTACTTATTCACCTTTCACTATTTTGTTTGCAAATGAGAGGTATTCAAACTTCATATACAAAATTACTAACGTGTCATACATCTTGTGAAACAAATCTAATTAGGTATTATTTTAAGAGCAATTGAAACTCTCAATAAAAATTAAATTTAATAAATTATAACCAAACAGATAGTTAGCTGTATGTTTAGGATGTATGAGGATGTCTGTTATTATAGTTGCATGTTTTTTACCAAAGATATTTATAGAAATTAAAATTCACTATAATATCTCAAAAAAGGTTAGGGGCTCGTGCAAAAATTTTGTCGAGGACCTGGGAAATTTATGGGCGGCCCTGAATTACCATTACACATATGAATTGTATATTGGTACTACATAAATATTATTGTCTCCAAGTAGAGCAAGTTCAGAAACATTTATTACTTAAAAATTTTTTTATGCCTTGAAGTACGTTTCTATAATATGATTTTTTATTTGGGAATTATTTTAACCTTAAAATGACTTTATTACAACATTAATAAAAGAATAATAATTCCCAAATAAAAAATTTTGGAGTAAAAAACTAAAGAAATTCATTTCACATGCCAGCCATCTTGGATTTCTGATGCCATATCCGCCTTGTGTGACAAAGAATGAAATTTCCATTGCTGGCATTTTAATTATGAACATATTTTCTTTACATTAACGTTGAAAATAGCATCTATTTAAGGTATTACATGACAAAATACTGTAGTTCTGTCTTTCACACCTAATATTACGATGCTTTTTTCAGGAATTTTAAAATGTTTTGTTAAATTTTTTCCTCAAAATACCTTTATTACATTCATATAAGTGTAATAATTCCCAATTAAAAAATTTTTGAATAAAAAAATAAAAAATTTTATTCTGTGTGACAGCCATTTTGGATTTCTGACGTCATATCCGCCTTTTGTGACCATCAATGAAATTTTCATTGTTGGTTTTTTTATTATGAACATATTTTCATTACATTCACGTTGAAAATAGAATCTATTAAAAGTATTACATGACAAAATACTGTATTTTTGGTGAAAATAGCCAGTTTTTGGTTATGACGTCATAAACGCAATTTTTAACCGATTTAGATGCTTATTTTTGTAGCTATTCGATAAAAATATATATTTCTGAGCTTTTTGTCAAAAAATAGTTCCGATAACATTGCTAGATCGCCATTTACAGCTTTTTTCCTGCGGCGGCCATCTTGCATTCATGACGTCATAGAAACCCCCTGCACGGAATTCGGAAAAAACACCCGGTACCACGTTAATGTAGACGTCATTACGAATCGAATGATACCACTCACTAAGCTTCTGCCAAAAGTTTTTTTTACACCATTGGTTTTTGACACAAGCGACTCCACTATATGGCGAAAAACATTAAATTTTATAAATATAAACAGTTAAAATCCCTAGACCTATTTTACCCCACTAGACCCATTTTCACCCTCTCTACCCTACCTATTTTGAAAGTGCAAATAGTTTTCTTCTTTGGAATCTACCAAATACGGTAACCCTATTTTCAAAGGTCGATGACCTCTCTTCCGTGGTGCGGACTAAAGTTTGTCTGCTCCAGCTATACTCTGTTCCACCTTAACTTGGCAGTGGAGAATAGGCTACGGTGACCGAATTACAGCCAGGAAACCGGTTTCTGGCCAATCAGCCGGAACGAGTTGCCCGTTCTATCCTACGGACTGAATTCATTCACTTGGATTTAAAGATTTTTAATGTATGATTAAATTAAGTTATAAGATAAAAATCCCAATAAACTATAATGTAATGACACATTTTTACAAATGTGGGCATATTCTATACTTTAAATTGCAATACAACCTTGTACTATTTTTTCCGGCGGATTGTTACATTCTTTGCCTTTCCCAGTGATGCCAAGTTAGGGTGGAACAGAGTATAGGCACGATGGTAAACCCAAACGAGGAAGACCCATTCTCTTCCAGGGTTGGATAGGTATAGAGAGAGCTCCAAACTGGTTTCTTCGGGCCAAGTACCCACCAGTCGCCACCTCCATTCCCTTTCCCTCTCTTTCGAAGGAGTCGGGGGCTGCTTAAGTAGCCAAGCCAGCTACCCTGATTTCCCGCACCCCTAAAAAAAAACACTTGGATTTTCCGCGTTTGGGTTAGCCACTCGTGCCTAGCCGGGTTGCGTATTCCCAAAAGTGCCCCCGAGTTAGGGCCGCTTGGCGATGTGCGGGAGGAGAGTGGTCGGAGAGTGTTTGTAAACAAAACTAGTAAGTGTGGACTCATGTGGCTCCACCTATCTATCATAATAATGGCTAATTTTTCTCATGTAGGGCTTGAATTTTGTCAAAGGAAAGGATTAATCACAAAGTTTCTATTTAAAGAGTATTAATTAATTAAAGGATGCCAATTTACTAGTTTTTCACAAATGAATAAGAGATAATATAAAATGAAAAAATAAAGATTCTTTATTGTATAAGCTTATAATACAATTTCATAGTATTTTTCAGTATAACAATGACATGACTTGTTTATAAAAATATTCTTTAAGGGTCCTCACACTCACAGTATTTAATTACAAACAACTTTCACTACATTTTTAGGGCTGTGCTTTAGAATTTAAAATAAATTTTATTGAACAAATATTTAACTTTATTATTTGGTATTTATGTACTAAGCTCATTGACCATACTGCAAATTAGTAAAATCAGACACCAAGCATTTGGGAAAAGGTATTAATGTAGTAACTACCAAATTTAAATTTATAAATAAAGCTTATGAACTTTACGCCATTCATTCATTTCTTGAACTATAAGTATGACTTAAAAATAATGAAAGGAAAGAAAACAAAAATTAACAAAACCAACTCAAAATTTAAACTATTGTTTTCTAAAATATTTAACAAGTATTAGAACTAAATAATTATATGTAATGTTTGTTTAGTAAAAAAATTATAATGATTTAGTACTTAATTAATTAAAACTAAAATTAAATTAATTGAATGATTGTTTATAAAGTTCTGCAAAGTCCATTTGAACAATTACTTGCTAAAGAGCAAAACGTAGCACTGTGTACACACAAGTCTGTTTGAACAAATTATTGACTGTATCATAAATTTCTTTTTACGCAATATGAGCAAAATTATCAGAAAATTTTTAACCGCTCTTCAACGTGGACATAATAAAAATGAATAAATTATAAAGTAATATTATGAGTATTATAACTATAATTAGAAGTTATATATCAAGAGAAACACTTTTGAACTAACTCAAACCTGCGTAATGAAAATCGGTGGACAGATTGTTTGTTTACGCTTCCCGAGCTTTACGGATTTGCGCCTAAGTTTCCCAGAATGGCGAGTTATTCCCATAGGTTATTCCCCTCTCCTCCGGTGCAGTGGCGGATCCAGAAAAATTTGACGGGGGGGGGGGGCACCTGACACATTTCTAAGGAAAAATTTGGCGCAAGCAAGAGAGGCAAATTTGCCAAAAAGTAATGTATTCGGATAAAATAGTTTTCTATTATAACTTAGATTAGAATGTTAACGTTTAACATAAATCTGCTAAAGTAACACAAAGATACATGATCCCTGTGTATTTCGGGAAAAGTGATAATTACACATAGCTAAATATATATACCATTGAATTTATCACATTGCTCGTCTCACTTTGGACATAATTATTAGCACCCGCCAGTGGCGGATCCAGGATTTGGTTTTGGGGGGGGGGCTAAGAATTTTCATAACCCAATTACATCTTCTTGATTATCTTAATATGGAAAAGGTAGTGAATTATCCTGCTCCAACCACTAGAAGGTCTGGGGGTCCTCCCCCAGAATTTTTTTGGAAATTTAAGTCAAAAAACCCCACTTTTCAACTTGTTTTGGTACGCCTCATCCGAAATTCGGACATAGATTTTGTGGTAGAATTTTTGCGTTTTGACAAACTTAATATAAATTAGAGTTGTAATAATAGTTACAAGTACCAAGGGGGTCTGGGGGTCCTCCCCCAGAAAATTTTTATAAATTTGACCTTAAAATAACAAGGTTTTAACTCATTTTGGTGCATAAAATTCCATATTATATAGTGCAGAACTTTTCATTTTGGGGGGGGCTTCAGCCCGAAAGCCCCGTAACGTAACAAATATACCCAAACAAACAAGTGCTATAATAGTTTTAGCACGAAATTTTTGAACTAATATTTTACAAAACACGGTTTTCGATAGTTACCCAGAAACTGTTTTGGCGCAATCATTGCACTCCCCCTAAATAAAATAAAATGCACTTTATAAGAGTTTTACTCACCGAAATTCCTATTAATGATTATGAAGAGTGATCTTTTACAAATTTTGCACTTTCTGCACAACGTAAGGCTACAAATAACAAAACTAGACCAAAATAGACGATGCTTGGTATACAGATCGGACGCCGGAATGACGCAGGTCGCTGTACTGTACTGGTTGGCTAGTGGCTACTGTGAGAGAAAGGTCAAACAAAATCCCGGCACCCCTCTAAAGAAGCAATTGCCCATTCCGACAACCCCCTTGTTTTTCTTGGAAAAGTTAACATGTGGTCTTGGGTCATCCGGGGAGCGGGAGCAGTATTGCAACCAGATGAATCATCGGACCGGTCCCTCATTCACAAGGGGACTTTATCAGTTGTTTCTGAATTCTGACGCCACGGACTGTATGGGGCAAAACACACCGGCCGCCACCGACGCGAAAGCAATAAAAAAGCCATAAAGATGGTTATCTAAGACAGGGTATCCAATAGAAGTGAGATAACCATCTTTATGGCATTTTTATTGCTTTCGCGTCGGTGGCGGCCGTTGTGTTTTGCCCCTATGGGCCACCGTAAACTTTTCCGCTGGATGTAATAAAACAATTTGCGGCCGGACCACCAGCAGTTTATCTCCCCTATCTCCCTCAATCTCTTTGTATCTCCCCTCGCACTCGCGCCTGAGAGCTGTCGAAAATTGACCACATGAAGACACCGGTGCCATAAACTCAGGTTTCTTCCTGGAGATAATTGTTTTATTACATCCAGTGGAAAAAGTCTACGGTGCACCTATGTCACCGAAGCCTTCTTCCTGGAAGACATTAGTCGTTTTGACTGGTGGTCTTATATGAGAGACCACTTGGAAGACAGATTTTATGCTTTTCTGAGTTGCAGTATTTTTAATTATATTATTGCGTACAGTATGAAACACAAGAAATATACACAAACATTAACTAGGAGGGGAAACCCCCAATTTCAAACGCAAAAAAATAACGTTAACAAATATTTATTTAAATTTATGTCTTGCCCTCAGGGCACCTCCTTTAGGTGATGGGCTTCACGACCCCAAGGGACCCATGTGATTCTTTTTCTCTCCTTTCCTTTTCGTCTTGAGGCCCACGACCTCAAGGTTGTCTAGTGATCTATTTTTCTCCTCTCTCTCTCTCTCTTCCCACTGTAGCTTTTTCCTGTTCTTTCCATGGTAAAACGAAACTGGTTTTTGGTTTTCATCTCACATACAACTGAGTTTTATTTTGAGACTTGATTACCACTAGTTAAGTCTTGCGTTACTTTTATGTTTATCAGTACAATTAAAATTGTTTTATCTCCCTACCTTTCAATTATTTTACTAGTGGCTGCACGTTTGCCGTGTGCAGCGGCCCGTAACTTGGTGAAGGGGGACCTGGAGTGCTGAGGGGATTTGTGCTCCGCAGGGTTTATTATTTCCTGGGGGTCCCGGTCCACTTCCCCAATACGCACTCTTTGGCCCGTAATCAAGCTAGATCGGGCGGCCGGTGTGAGCCCGCACCGGTCAAGATTCTGTGATTTTAGGGTTAGTGCTGCGGGGGTCCGTAGCATTATATCCCGGTGCCACCTCTGGAGGGGCCCGAGTTCTTTCGTCTGTCGGCCGTCAGCTACTAGTCGTTTGTCGGCTACTGGCGGTCGGCGGCGACTGCCGGTAACCCCTCCCCCCTGTTGGGCTCTTCGGTGGGTAGGGGCGCACCGGTGATGAACAATCGGCCCATACAACCATGGCTTTGCCTATTTCCATTTCTACTCCTTCAGTGGAGCAACTAATAAAAACTACAAAAACTAAAGAACCTCAACATAAATTTTTTGTAATGAAAAGATCTACAGGAGATTTAAAAAATGTGTCTGCTATTCTTATCCATAAAACAGTTATAAGTAATGTTGGTGAAGTTCAAAATATTAAAAAAACTAAAGCTGGTGATATTTTAATTGAAATAATAAACTATAAACAATCCATGAATATACAAAAAATTACAAAATTAGGACCAGATATTAATGTTTCAGTAACCCCTCACAAATTTCTAAATACAAGTAAAGGTGTTATTTCTGAAGAAGACTTGATCTTTGACAAAGAAGAAGATATAAAGGAAGCTTTAAAAAACCAACATATTAGTGAAGTATAAAGAATCATTATTACCAAGGAAGAAAATAAAATACCAACTAAGCATATCATTCTTACCTTCGATTCGCCCACACTCCCTACACATGTTAAAATTGCTTATTTAAATTGTCCAGTACGCCCATTCATCCCAAATCCTCTAAGATGCACCAAATGTCAGAAATTCGGCCATTCCAAAAACAGTTGTCGTAACAACGATACTATATGTCCAAAATGTGGAAGCACAAAACACCTTTCAGACGCCTGTGATGCGCCTAAAAAAAGCTGTCCAAACTGCAAAGGTGAACATGCAGCTTATGAACGTGTGTGCCCAAAATGGATATTAGAAAAAGAAATTCAAACTGTCAAAATTAAAAATAACATTACATTTCCAGAAGCACGGAAAATAGTAAATGACCGTACACCAACACCTGGCAAATCATATTCTTCAACCCTAAAAAAAACCTTCACTTCTTCGGGAACTCAAACTACACTAACTTCCAGAGAATTCTTAACTACACCTAATGATAAAACACCTACAACCTCATCACAAACTGGAACACCTTTTAAAAAACCTAGAATTAAACGAACCAAAACAACAGTTGATAAAGAAATGACGACTGATGACGATTTTACTGATATTGACTCCTCGATGGAAGGAATAATGGAGGAAGAAGCTCCAGAAAAGTATACAGATCGTGTTCCACCTGACAAATCGTCACGTGGAAGAGGGAGAGGATCGAAATGATTCTGTATTTTAATCTTTCTTTTTCCCCTTTTTAAATGGCCTGTATTCTTCAATGGAATATACGTGGCTACTGGGCAAACGCAAATGACCTGAAAAGTATCATCCATGTGAAATCCCCCCTTTGTATTGGACTTCAGGAAACTTTCTTAAAAGCGGATCACAAACCTAGACTAAAGGGATTCACAATATTTAGAAAAGATAATTCAGATAATTTACACGCAAGTGGTGGAGTAGCCCTCATAATAGCTAATGAAGTCCCCAAAAATGAAATAACTCTTACAACCAACTTGCAAGCAATAGCTGCAACAGTACACATAAATCAAACCATAACCATCTGTTCATTATATTTACCTCCAAACACCCTTGTCTCATCTCAAGAACTAAGTAATCTCATCCAACAACTTCCACGACCTTTCATAATACTGGGTGACTTCAATGCTCACAATTCTATGTGGGGTTCGATTCGAACGTGTTCCAGAGGACATATGTTACAGTCCCTTTTTGACGGGGAGGACGTCTGCGTCCTCAACACTGGACAACCTACCTACTTCCATGCGGCTACAGTGTCTGAGAGCTGTATAGATCTTTCTGTGTGTTCCCCTGAGGTTCTTCTGTCTTGGTCTTGGTCAGTTTCCAAAGATCCTTTTGGAAGCGATCACTACCCAATAACATTAACTTTTAACAACGCCAGATCTCCTGTTGCACCAGTTTTTCCTAGGTGGAAAACTGAAAAGGCAAACTGGGATACCTATTCGCTCCATGCATTGATTACTCTTGACATGGTCACTAATAGACCCATTGATGAATCAGTCGACCTAGTTACTAACTGCATCCAACATGCGGCAGAACTCTCTATACCAAAAACCAAAGGTAACGCTCCAAAGAACTGTAAACCTTGGTGGTCACGAGAATGCCAAATTGCAAAATGCAAGCAGAAGAAAGCATGGAATAAATTTAGAAGGAGTCCAACTACTACTAATTTAATAAACTTTAACCATGCTAGAGCCCTGGCCAGGAAAATACGCAGACAACAACAGCAACTTTTTTGGAGAAACTACTATAAATAGGTATACACCTGTAAAAGCAGTATGGGATAAAATTAAAACTTTATCAGGTCGATACACCCCCCATTCTATTTCCATTCTTGAAACAAACAATGGCATCTGTAGTACTACTAAAGACATAGCTGACACTCTTGCCTCTCATTTCTCAAAACAATCTAGTAATGAAAACTACTCCAACAGCTTTAAAATTCATAAAGCACGACTTGAGAGAAAACCTATTTCTTTTAACTCCAATTTATCCTTTGAGTACAATAGCCCCTTTACAAGTAACGAACTTCTATCAGCACTTAAAGCATCTAGTAATAGCGCTCCTGGTCCTGATCAAATTCCATACTCAATGCTACAACATCTACCCTCTAAATCACTGGATAATCTACTCCTACTATACAATAGAATATTTGAAGAAAAGATATTCCCCTCGGCTTGGTGTCAGTCTATTGTTATACCAATTCCAAAGCCTAATAAAAATACTAAAGATCCCAACAGCTACCGCCCCATAGCCCTGACATGCTGTTTATGCAAAATATTGGAACGCATGGTGAATATGAGGCTTGTATACTTTATAGAAAATAATTCATGTTTATCGTCCATTCAAAGTGGTTTTCGTCGGTATAGATCAACTGTTGATAACTTAATTTTTATTAGAAACGGCGATTCGTCAGGCTTTTGTCAGAAGAGAGCACTTGGTGACAGTCTTTTTCGACATAGAAAAAGCTTATGACAGAACATGGTGCCATGGAATTTTAATGACTTTTTTTTTTTTTTCATCATTTATTATTTATTTCAAAAAAATTACAGTCAAAACGAACAAAACAAGAAAAATATCCATATCACCTGGGATCGCAGCGATCCATGTAGGTGAACAAAACATGCATAGAATAATTACAAAAAAACTAAAACGTGAAGTTATGAACTAAAGAGAACAATACATAAAAATAATATAGGAACAGTATAAATATAAATGTATTAACAGGGGTGGCAACGGTACAGGTATTTAATTTTGGACTTCGTGGAAATTTACCACAATTTATAAAATCGTTCCTCCATAAGCGTACATTCCAAGTACGAGCTGGAAATGTCTTATCGGAGTTTTTTACTCAGGAACAGGGTGTACCTCAAGGCAGCATCCTAAGTGTGGTTCTCTTTATAGTAGCTTTAGACAATGTTATAAAAAATGTACCACCCAGTGTTCGGTGCTCTCTGTATGTTGATGACCTGGCAATTTATTGCCGATCACAGAACATGGTATTCATAGAGAGACAACTGCAAACAGCCATAAATTCTATAGAGAAATGGACCAAAAACCATGGTTTTAACATTTCTGTTCAAAAAACAAAGTGCATGCATTTCTGCAGAAGACGAGGGCTTCATTTAGAACCCGATATACTTTTAAACTCTACTCCCGTTGCAGTTGAGACAACTTTTAAATTTTTAGGAATCATTTTTGACAAATCACTTACTTTTAAACCTCATATCATTGACCTTAAAAAAAGATGTTCTACAGCTCTTAATGTAATCAGAGTGATATCCAGGAAATCATGGGGTGCTGACAGGCATACCATGTTGAAACTTTATCGAGCTATAATCCGTTCCAAAATAGATTACGGCTCTATTGTATAAGGCTCAGCCGCCCCATCTAACCTGAAATTGTTAGACCCAATTGCACACCATGGACTACGTTTATGTTTGGGAGCTTTCCGAACTTCTCCAATCCAAAGCTTATATGTAGAGTCAAATGAACCACCTCTATCCACCCGAAGAAGCATTATGTGTCTTAACTATTTTTCTAAAATAATGTCTTTACCATCTCATCCTTTATTCAAAGAGTGCTGTTCTCCCCCATACAATGAATTTTACGAAAATCGACCCTCAACAATACCATCATTTGGTCATAGAATTAAAAAGTTACAAACCAAGCTTGAAGTATCCTTAAAACATATTGCAAAATCCCCACAACATCTTCCCCCCTGGAAGATCGTTGCTCCTAACATAGACACAAATTTCACCCAATATAAGAAATCTGAAACAAGCTCAGTACTTTATAACCAACTTTTTGAAGAATACTGTGAACAATATCCAAATTTTGCCTATTTTTACACAGATGGATCAAAGACTATAGATAATGTTGGTTCGGCTTTTTATCACGACTCTTTTACTATATCTGATAGACTACCACCTATCTGCTCAATTTTTACTGCTGAGCTGCATGCAATTGCTATGAGCCTCCAATATGCTTTGAAGGAAAACTTTAATAACATTTTGATTTTTAGCGACTCTTTAAGTTCTCTTGAGGCAGTAAAAAATACAGACATACGACATCCTATTCTTTTTACCATTCAAGAGCTACTAATTTCTTTCCTTGATGAATACAAATGTGTCAAGTTTTGCTGGATCCCTAGTCATGTAAACATTAAGGGAAATGAATTGGCTGATAAAGCAGCCAAAAATTCCTGTTTTACTCTTGGCAAAAGTTTTCCAATACCCTTTACTGACACAAAATCGACTATTAAAAGAAAATGTCTATCAGCCTGGCAAAACAAATGGGATAATGAAACAAACAACAAACTTCACCACATTAAACCTATAATCTCAGACTGGCCAAGCGCATATAAGAGGAATAGGAAAGAGGAAGTGGTTCTTGCACGCCTCAGAATTGGACATTCCTATATCACTCATTTTCATCTTTTAAGTAATAGTACTCCATCTCATTGTAGTACATGTAACAGCGTTTTAACAATACTACACATTTTAATCGAGTGTCCCAATTTTAAAACACAAAGACGTGTTTATTTTGGTTCCATCAATTTTACCCTGAAACATATTTTAAGCAATAATTTTAATCATGAGAAAATTTTTAAGTTTTTGAAAAGCATTTCCTATGCACATTTAATCTAAACTTAATCATTGTAAACATAACCCTTTGTCTGTGACAAAACATTTTAATACAATTTTTAAAATTGCGTATAGACTACGCTCGACTATGGGTCTCACGCCCGCATCTTATTATTTAGATTAATTTTCACTTTGTAAGGAAAAAACATATGATACGGCGCAGTATAGCCAAAAATGGACCTTAGCGCCAGTAAAACAAAAATCCTATCCTAAATTTATGTCTTGTCAAAAAAAAGCAAACGCTCTCCCATCTCCCATAGTGTATATAGTACATCCCTAATAAAATTATAGTGATGAATAGAATAAATTTAGGCAACACCCTTACTAGTAAAAAAGTGTTGCGTTTTTGTTCAAATTTCAAAATGTTTAAAATTTCATAATAAAAATCCCAATAATTCCAACAAAAGAAATTGTGCCAGGGGGCACGATTTGGTTACCTTGATTTTATGATACAAGGATAAGGTTCATATTAGTGAAAAAAAAGTGCTGCAAAAGAGTGTTTGTTCATTTTTTATTCGAATTCGAATAAGTATATTTTGATAAGAAATATACCGTAATTTTCTCGTATGAAATTTTTTTTTGACGGGGGGGGGCACGGTTAATTAAGCGTTATGTTACAAGAATTAAAAAAGCGCTATAAAAGAAAGTTCATTTTTACGTTCGAATTCCACTAAGAGAGTATATATAATTACATAAGAAAAATCCCTACTTTCCGTATCAAAGATTTTATGACGGTGGGGGGAGCACGGTTTAGTTATCTTATGCTTAATGATACAAGGTCAAATGCGCTTTAAAAGAAAAAGTTGTTGAATTTTTTTTTTCAGAAAAATCTTTCATAAAAAAAAGTATTTTTGAAAAATTAAAAAATGACGGGGGGGCACGTGCCCCTGTGCTCCCCCCGCTGGATCCGCCACTGCTCCGGTGCATCGCCAAGCGGTCCTAACTCGGGGGCACTTTTGGGAATACACAGCCGGGTTTACCGTCTTCATAGGGGATTTTCCCCACCGCGACAAAAGAGATTGAAGCAACAATAGCGGTTGTTGTCGAGGCTTCCTATTCATTCGTTCTTTTGAAAAAAAAAAGAAGCTTTGTGGCTAATGCCACAAACCGCTTTTGTCACGCTGCTGTAAATCGCCGCCATATAGATTATAGATAGCTTTTACCTCCTATGAAGGGAATTTCTGCGCATTATGGTGGCTTTATACCACGCGGTTTGCTGCAGTTTCCGATAGGTTTGCCACAATAGGAAGCCTCGAAAACTGCCGCTTTTGCCTTTTGCCGCAAACCGCGTGGTGTAAAGCCGTGTAATAGCAGCTTTACACCATGCGGTTTGTGGGACAAATTATTTCGCCAAACGGGGAAAGACTCGCCACCCAGGCCCGTTCCTGGGTATGAAGGCGCCTCCGTGCCAATAAATTACGGCGCCCCTTACCCCTCACCCCCATTAATAGTTAATTCTAAGTTAATTAATTTTTACTTTTAATTAATTATTAATTAATTAATCACTAATTTTAACTAATTAATAATTATTTTAAACAAATTTGATATTACCTAACTTAATGATACAGTAGAACCTTTGATAAAGCGACTCCTTATAGAGCCAACAAAATGCGGACGTTTTAACGAATAAAATTAACACTATTGTAATAAAAAGGTGCTTTTATCACCGGTTGTTGTAACGCAAGGGTTGCTATAACAGGGGGTCATTGTAAAGAGTTTCTACTTATTAATAAATAAATAATATTGGCATAACTTATTTATTTAAAATTAGTTTTCAGTTAAAATTAATTAAGCTTTTTTTTCAATATACTGTGGGTATAAGTTTAAAAAGAACAAACGAAAAATATATATGCACATGAATTTATTAAAAGCCATACGGCGTTTCGGGGATTCCTTGGATCCCCTTTGTCAATGGTACATGACAACAAGCAAACACAGTTTATATAAAAAAAGCAAAAGACGAAACAAGCGATGCCACAGGGCAAAAGAGAAAAATGTACATAGAAGGCCACCGACAAATTACCAAAATATCACCAAAATGCAACATCAAAAACAAAATGAAAATTATTCACTCCAAATCGGGGAAAGAAAAGGGGTACTTGTTAAATCATTAACTAAAAGATTTGCAAATTTATTTATTAGAAAGCCCTCGAAAAAATCAAGATCAAGGGCTGAATTACAAGTTTTTATGATACCGGCAGAAGAAAAATCAAAACTATGGTCATTGTCCCAAACGTGTCTAGCTATGGAAGACTTATAAAATTCCTGTTTTTTAATATAATTAGCATGCTCTTTCAGCCTAAATTTTAGTGCACGTCTTGTCTGTCCAATATAGGATAAACCACAACTGCAAAAAATCCTGTAAATACCCCATTTGTTGCCCGAATCAATAGGGTCTTTAAGATTAGAAAAAGAAATTTTGTTGATTGGAGATAAAACTACCGAAAAGTCAAATTTTTTCAGAATATAAGAAATTTTAAAAGTAATTTTTGGAAAAAAGGGTAAAACAATTAAGTTTGTTAATTCCTGTTTAGTTTTTTCATTGTTACGTTTTTTCACAAATTTGCCAAAAATGCAATCTATCAAAGTGTGGCAGAATCCGCGATCAATGGCCACAGCCTTGATATAATTAATCTCAGTTTCCAAAAACTCACTATTGCTGCAAATACTAATGGCACGAAAAACTAAGGTATTGAAAGCAGCTAACTTTTGATTATAAGGGTGACATGATTTAAAATGAGGGGGTAAGGAAACAGCAAAAGGTTTACGGTATACAGTTGTTAGAAAATCCAAATCAGTGCGAATAACAAGAACATCCAAAAAAGGTAGTTGCTGATTAATTTCAACTTCAAAAGTAAATTGTATGCAAGGGTCAATAGAATTAATGAGGGAAAGAACAATATCGACATTCTGATCAGCACTTAAGAGAACAAAAGAATCATCAACATATCTGACATAAAAAGGAAATTGTATGAGGTTAAACAATTTTACTTCAAAATAATGCATGTATAAATCGGCTAAAATTGGACTAAGGGGGTTTCCCATGGCTAAGCCATCAGACATGTAATAATAATTATTATTGAAAACAAAAGTACTCTGTTTTAGACAGGTCTTGGTGAGACAAATTAATTCATTAATTTCAAATTGAGAAAAGTGATGTTCAAGTAATCTAGTTTCTAAACACTGCAAAGAACCCTTAATGGGAACATTAGTAAACAAGGACTTTACGTCAAAAGAAACCATGGTGTGGCTGTCAGGGGAAATACCGCGAAGTTTAGAAACAAATTCAAGAGAGTTTTTGGTTGTAAAAGAATTACTCACAGACAAAGGAGAAAATATTCCGACTAAGTATTTTGCTAATTTATAAGAAGCAGTGCCAATATTGGAAACTATCGGTCTAAATGGAATCTCAGGTTTGTGTACTTTTGGCAGAGCATATAAACGGGCACAATTTGCAATAGAAGGGATTAATGATTTCTTCAAAGAATCAGAAACAACTTTACTGGATTTTATAACGTTTTTGATATTAGTTAGTTCAGATGAAGACGGATCTTTTTTAAGGGATAGATAGATCCAAGATATAATAGATAGATAGACAAGACCAAATAGATAGATTTTAAGGGATCCAAGGAATCCCCGAAACGCCGTATGGCTTTTAATAAATTCATGTGCATATATATTTTTCGTTTGTTCTTTTTAAACTTATAAGTTTTTGCACAGACTGTGGCCCTTTCGTCATACTGTGGGTAGTTTTTACAGTTTTCAATTTAAAGAATAATGATTAGCTCATTTTTAAATTTTTTGAATGAAATTTATAAAATAATGGAAAAAACAGGCTAAATATTATTTTTAGAAATAGGTTTACTTAATTTCGAGAGACTCAATCTTGAAAACTCTTAAAATATCCATAGCATTGCACAGTTTATTAAAAATTTTAAATTTATTAGGGAAAATCTCTGATTAAAATTTACAACTTGGATATGACTTGGTTCAGTGTCGTCCAACCTTTAGTTACCCGAAGGCAAAACAATTTTAGTATGAAAAGTGTGGACATGAGTCATTATAAAAGAAAAATTACATTCAACTTACTATTTTAATACGGGCATGTCAAACCAAACTTATTTCAACAGCGAACCATTTAATTATAGCATCTATGAAAATTCAGTCAAACATGGTGTATTGACAAAATTTCTTAAAATTTTAAAACCAGCACTTGGAAATGAAGGGGATGGGATAAGTTTGTTATAGGACCAATAAAATTTTAGAATTCCCATGTAAAAGTGTTATTGCTGAATTTGTTCATATTAAAAGAGGGGGATGAGAATGGTTTCTTTTCTCAAGAATTCGTTTCAAATATCAAATTCGGTTTTAATACAGAGATAGAGAACTCTAGCTCTGGAAGAAGCCTTAAATTACCACTGGTAAAATAATTTTAATAACTCACATAATACTACTGATTAATACTTCTTTAAACAAACCACTTTTAAATCAGCACTAATCCAAAAGACATTAATGAGCACTGAGCACTATATAATTTAAAATATATAAAATACTCCCTCCAACTTGAAAAATTAAATCCTGTGCGTATTCTCACTTTCATTTTTTATAGTTTCTACCGATTCCATTTTGAGGTTTTCAATTTTAATTTTAAAAGAAAATACTGCAATACTTCAATAGGGGTTCGAGGATTCTCCCCTGGAAATGTTTGGAAAATTGGACCTGAAAACCGGTTTTTAAAACACATTTCTGAAAAAATTAAATTGAGGGTGGGATATCATTTTAATATTTTATTTGGGGACCAAAACAAATATCTTCGATGGACGCATGCGGTCGGAGGTTTGAATCACACTGACTTAGTTCATGGGGTTTTTATACTCCGTTTATTTATTAAAAAGTAACCTAATAAGGAGTAAAAAAAAGGGTTTTGTGACTTAACAAAACTAAAGTAATTTTTCCCAAAAAATTTGCGACACAGACAATAATAGTTTAATGAGATGTAATGTACTAAGTTTGAGTGGGAGGGAGAGAGAATTAAAATGGAGTGAGTCACTAGCGACAAACCGGATTCCTTTCACTTTCTGCAGACATGCCATTTTCAAACCAAAGAGCACGACACCAAAACTCAACTATGTAGTATTTCTGACCCTCCCAGTCAAATTTCTCCGGGCTCAGGCATCAGGGGCCGGGAGGTCCCCCCTGTGGGCCACCCTCACAAAAATGGCGGGAACTTTTTATGTTTTCTGCCCCCTCGTATGTTGAGTGAAATAAACAAGAACGCTTCCAAACTTGAGAGCCCCAGTATTTTTTTTTGTTTTAATGTAATGATGAGAACACCTTCTCATCATCTTCACCCGTCTCCAGAGAACCTAAGTCGCAATAGCACTTCTCTCTCTCTCCCTCACTCTCCATCTCCAAGTGTTTGCATGGAAGCAGGGGTTCCCAAACTTTTTAAGTCGCGGAGCACTTTTCAAGAGACAAATTTGTCGCGGAGTCCTTTTTCTGAAAATTAATTTTTTAAGGTGTAAAAAACTACTATTGTTTTACCTTATTCAGAGCCCTTATACCACCAATGAGGACTGCGCTTTGAAAGTGATAGAATTTATCAAGGATAAACGGTATTAAAAGACGTGAAATTTCGAAAGGGGTTTGGGAGTTTTTTTCCCAGAATTTTTTTCGAAATTTTACAAAAAGTAGTGTTTTAATCCATTTTGAGACCCTTTGGGTTACACTTCTAAGATTTCTCCTTGTAAATTGGAGAATTTTCAAGGGAAAACTGTATAAAAATTGATGTCGAAATTTCAGTGGGGGGGGGTGAACGGGTGAACCCTAAAATACTACATGAGTGTTTCCTAATGCGAAAGATGAGCTTGGTTTTTGCGGAGCACAGTTTGGGAACCACTGATCTAGAGCCTTACAATAACTACCATGACGATAAAATTACCTAAAACAAACAAAACATTGTAAAATATTTCCTCAGGTGTGTGCTTCCTACAATTTATTTGTGTGAGATATTCAAGAACAGGTGCACCTAACAAATTTACGTAAGAGATGTCCACTGGGTTTTTTACAATAGCCGTCTTCAAAACGTTTTGCACGTCAAGTCAAGGGCCTATTATAGAAATTTTTAAGGGACATCTATTAAAATGTGATTTGAGTCAAACGCTTGATATCAATTAATAACTGGTGAATCAAATCTTCATCGAAGGAGGGCGCCTATTAATAGATTCATTACAATTCGGAAGACGCCTCCTAGAGCTTTCAAGTCCGGAGTGTTTAAATTTTCGTTAAGAATGGGCGCTGGGCGCCCTGAGTAGATTCATTTGATGGGGGCGCCCATACAATAAAGTATTAGCTTTTAAAGTCGGGGATGTTAAAATTTTCACTCGCAGGTCACAGGGTTGGCGGTCTTTGATAAATCCATTTGATTAGGGCGACTCAAACAATTTGGTTTAGCTAACTAAGACGCCTTACATATTTCAAAGTCGGTGTGTTCAATTTTTCTCTCAGGGTGGGCGCTGATGGGCCCTTTGAATATATTTATTTGATCGGGGCGCCCCATACAATTTGAAAGCTATAAGGGGTCTTCCTTATAGCTTTCAAAGTCGGGCGTGTTAAAATGTTTGTTAAGAGTTGGCGCCCTTTAATAGATTCACTAGATGGGGGTGCCCCATACAAAAAGGTCAAAATGCACTTCTCTTAAGGCGCCTATTATTAGTTCTTAAGGGGACGGGTGTGTATAACCCAGTAAGGCGTTTTTACATTACCGCACGGATTGGTCGCCGCTAGGTGGCATCACCTGCGCTGGAAGGAGAGGCTAGGAATTACGTAATGGGCGGTCCAGCTTCTTGGCGACTTATCGCTTCGCCGTCGCGCTTTTGGCGAACCGTTATTTTTTTTTAATTTATCCAAACACATAAATAATAAATATTTCCGGTTGTTTTCAGTCGCCAATATATGAGATAAAGAGTGTTGTAATTAAGTTTATCGTATGATGGTTACACGTACATTTGTTAAACCAAAAAATAGTAATTTTTTAAAGCATTAGGTTTTTATGAAGAAAAAAAAAAGGTTTGGTTTCTATTAAATTAAGTAGACTTTAACTATCCAATTTTCGTTCTCTCTCTCTTTCCAAACTTTAAACTTAAAAATCTATATTGAGATAAAATAAATAATATGAACTTAAACTTATGTTAACTTTAAGAAAAATAGCTTAAAATCCAAAAAATATTCTTGCCTAAAAGAGGGCAGTGGTCCAAAGAAGTTTGAAACCTAGACATTAATTTAATTTATTAATTCTAGATCATTCTCGCCCTAGTTAATTTTACATTAGAAATGATAGAAAAATCAAATTCTCAAATTAAAATCATTTGTGGTAATTTAAAACACTATTTAATATTAACCTCTAAGAATAGCGTGATTTTCCTTTTTTGCATCTAAAACAACAGCGTAATCTCTAGAGATTTCTTTTATTATCAAATCAATATCCATTTCTGCGATCCACGTGTTTGCGAGTACCTAAACTGAACAATAACAATACACGGCGAGACGAGATATCGTTGGCGCCAAGCCAAGTCGTCCGATCTTTGCAACCCGATAACCGCGCAATTTAATTGGTTCAGCGCGAAAGCGTCATTCTGCGCGACCGTGCTGTCACCTAGCGGCGACCAATCCGTGCGGTAATGTAAAAACGCGGCCGGC
Source organism: Tetragnatha montana (assembly GCA_963680715.1). Taxonomy (NCBI): domain Eukaryota; kingdom Metazoa; phylum Arthropoda; class Arachnida; order Araneae; family Tetragnathidae; genus Tetragnatha; species Tetragnatha montana. Next base: position 3,537,847 of record OY796683.1, on the reverse strand, counting down.
GTGGCCCTGTCGCCACCGGTAAACCCTTTGTTAGTTGACAGTTGTGATGGATGAGAAAGGGGAAGGGTCGACGGTCATCTTAGGTTTTCGGGGTTTCTAGGTTTCTTCTTTAGCTCCTTTCTTGGCGAGGCTGGAAGACCTCTGAAAGAAAAATCTTATTTCTACAAATATTTTGCAGACTTAGATTTCTCTTCAAATATTCTTCGGAATTTGTCTATGTCCCTCATTTGATACAGCCCTATTGCAATCACGTGTTGGCAAAGCGCTGTGCGAAGCGTACATGGTTAACATGGAAACTGGTTGACACGAAAACTGAAATTTCATTCATAAATTTCATTAAATTTATCACATTGCCCGCCTCCACTTCGGGCATTATTAATAATGCCCGATTTATCACATTGCCCGTAACATATATATGTATTAAAATCAACACAATGAATGTTCAAAGTTTAGAAAAATAATTTAAATGAAATAATGAAATTACTCAAAATATTGTACTTATAGGCAAGCAACAAATGCAATTATAACTAAATCTGTCCTACATAATTTGAAACGCAATGCAGAAATTACATTTTAAAACTATTTCTATTACATTTTGACACGAATAAAATTACAAGATATTTTCATTTGCACTTACCAAAAACAAGCAAGTGTCAAAACCAAAAACTCTGTTTAAAGCGATAAGTCGCCAAACGTTGGTGTTGGCTCCATATGAAATGGCAATACTCCACGCGCATGCGCATTTAGCAATCCGGAGACACGTGTCGTGTCGTGTTCTATTCGGCCATAGGTTTTGTGTTAGTTCGGTAGGTTTTGTGCGATTTTAGGTAGGTATAGGTAGGTATTGTTTGTGTGCACTATTTAAGAAGAGATATTTTCAGTTATACAATGGACCATTTTGAAAAGTAAGTAAAAGCTACTTTGTACTTAGTAATACCTCGTGTCCGCGGTACTTAAAACTGTTATATACTATATATGTATATGTTAGGGGCAATGTGATTAATCCGGGCGTTATTAATAATGCTTGAAGTGGAGACGGGTAACGTGATAAATTCAATAGCATTTATCAATGAGTATTTATCACATTGCCCGAAATACGTGGGCATTATTAATAATGCTCGGCTTTATCCAGGGAATGCCCCGCAGCTTGCATTTCTTCGTTCTAGCTAGCCTGAGATTTTTTCCACGCTTTTTCAATAATTATGGTTATTTTTCGTAAAATCTCGTTTGCATAAAATATCGACATATTTATCGTTGGATGTTAACTATGTATATAATTATAATTATGAACACCCATTTGAACTATCTACGAGCCACCACTGGGTAAAGCTATGGTGTGTCGCATGTTATAAATAGGGTAAGGTAAAAGAAAGCTTCGTAATAGATTGAAATATGCGAAAATTATATTTTTAAATACAGTTATTAAGTTTATTCAAGTTTAAAATCAATGATTAAACTAGTGGTTACATTTAAAATAAATTCATTCAATCAATTAGCCATCATATCATTTGAATTGAAAGAAAAGGTTTTATGAATCCATGTATTTTCCCATTTATCCTTGTGATGGGGATGAATGGGACAAGTAAAAAGTTAAGATCTGTTAGGACAAAAACCCAAAAGCTATTCCTTTCCTGCGGTCACATTTTCTTTCCATCCTGTAGGAACTTTTCTTACAAATTTGTTGAATAGGATAGGCTAGGTACTACCCTTCTTCTGGGTGAAATATCAAACATTTAAAGTTAAGATATAACTTCAGATGTCCCATTCAACCCCCACTCTCCCCATACTTTATTTTAATTTTAGAAACAATCATAGCCAAAAAGGTTAATATTTGTAAATTTCTTTCGGCTTATTGCACATGGTGTAGGTTAGGCTTAAGAAGAGTCCTCCTCCCAGATATATGACCCTAAACTGTTCCTATGGATATTGATATTAAATCCTATACTAAATCCTTTTTTGTTGAAGTAATGTTATTAATATTTTAAAATAATTTTTTAAAGTTTCGGGAATAGCTGTAGCTGTATCACCTTTTAAAAAGGGGATACGTCGTTTTCGTCCCAGGACATTTGGTCCCCGGACATTTTGTCCCCGAAGAATTTATCGATTAGTTCCTCCAGTGTTACCAGTAACATCGATATCCTATGAATATGTTTATGCGCATGCTCCGGATCTTGGCGATCTCGGACACGATTCTAGGTATCACTACTGTCTCTAATCAGCACAAATGTTAAGAGTGACCACAATTGTAAAATCTGCGTAGTAGTGACAATGCCTCGTCAAGAGGAATCTAGAATCGTAATTTTATTTTTTTAATTGATTTAAAAAGGGTTTTATACTACACTCCTGCACGTGCAAGACTTTTTTCTGGGCTGATTTTCAGTGCTGATTACACCTATTTCATCAAAACTATGGTTTGAAAGATTTAAATTTTTTAAAATTGATTTAAAAAGGGTTTAATACTACCATCCTGCACTTGCAAGACTTTTTTTCTGGGCTCATTTTCAGTACTGATTACAGATATTTCATCAAATCTGTGGTTTGAAAGATTTTAAAATTTTAATTTTTTAAATTGATTTAAAAAGGGTTTAATACTACTCTTCTGCAATTACAAGACTTTTTTCTGGGCTGCTTTTCAGTGCTGATTACAGATATTTCATCAAATCTGTGGTTTGAAAGATTTTAAAATTTTAATTTTTTTAAAATTGATTTAAAAAGGGTATAATACTACCCTCCTGCACTTGCAAGACGTTTTCTGGGATGTTTTTTAGTGCTGATTAATGTTATTTCATCAAAAATAGGGTGGCTGTAGGAGTGTAGAACTAAACCCTTTTTAAATCAATTTTAAAAAATATTAAAATTTTAAAATCTTTAAACCACTGTTTTGATGAAATATCTGTAATCAGCACTAAAAAGCAGCCCAGAAAAAACTGTTGTAAGTGCAGGAGAGTAGTATTAAACCCTTTTTTAATCAATTTTAAAAAAATTTAAATTTTAAAATCTTTCTAACCACAGTTTTGATGAAATCACATTCTGAAAAGCAGCCAGAAATAAGTCTTGTAATTGCAGGAGAGTAGTATTAAACCCTTTTTTAATCAATTTAAAAAATTTAAAATTTTTAAATCTTTCAAACCACAGTTTTGATGAAATATCTGTAATCAGCACTGAAAAGCAGCACAGAAAAAAGTGTTGCAAGTGCAGGAGGGTAGTATTAAACCCTTTTTAAAACAATTTAAAAAAAATTAAAATTTTAAAATCTTTCAAACCTCAGTTTTCATGAAATATCTGTAATCAGCACTTAAAAGCAGCCCAGAAAAAAGTCTTGCAAGCGCAGGAGAGTAGTATTAAACCCTTTTTAAATCAATTAAAAAAAATATAAAATTTTAAAATCTTTCAAACCACAATTTTGATGAAATATCTGTAATCAGCACTGAAAATCAGTCCAGAAAAAAGTCTTGCACGTGCAGGAGGGTAGTATAAAACCCTTTTTAAATCAATTAAAAAAAATAAAATTACGATTCTAGATTCCTCTTGACGAGGCATTGTCACTACTACGCATTTTTTACAATTGCGTTCACTCTTAACATTTGAGCTGATTAGAGAGTAGTGATACCTAGAATCGTGTCCGAGATCGCTAAGATCCGGAGCATGCGCATAAACATATTCATAGGATGTCGATGTTACTGGTAACACTGGAGGAACTAATCGATAAATTCTTCGGGGACGAAAATACCCTAAACCTAAAAATCAGCATGCCGAAAAGCATTAAATTTTATAAATATAAACTGTTTAAATCCCTAGACCTATTTTACCCCACTAGACCCATTTTCACCCTCTCTACTCTACCTATTTTGAAAGTGCAAATAGTTTTCTTCTTTGGAAACTACCAAATACGGTAACCCTATTTTCAAAGGTCGATGACCTCTCTTCCTTGGTGCGGACTAAAGTTTGTCTGCTCCCGCTATAGGCACGAATGGTAAACCCAAACGAGGAAGGCCCATTCTCTTCCAGGGTTGGATAGGTAAAGTCTGTCTGCCCTAGCAAGGCACGAGTGGCAAACCTAAAATCCGTACCCACAGCAGAGAAAGCAGTGGCGAGTGCAGGGTATCGGGTATGTAATAGAAGTGAGATAACCATCTTTATGGCTTTTTCGTCACTGTTTTTTCTGCTGTGGGTACTGATTTTAGGTTTGCCACTCGTGCCTTGCTAGGACAGACAGACTTTATGGAGAGAGCTCCAAACTGGTTTCTTCGCGCCAAGTACTCCACGCGCACAAGCAATGAGCTGCGCGTGCGCAGAGCGCGTTCGCTTCGGGCGTTCGGCTCTAATTTGTGTCCACCTTTCCCTCTCCTTCGAAGGAGTCGGGGGTGCTTAAGTAGCCAAGCCAGCTACCCTGATTTCTCATTCTCGCACCCCTAAAAAAAACTTGGATTTTCCGCGTTTGCCACTCGTGCCTAGCCGGGTTTACCGTCTTCATGGGGGATTTTCACCACCGCGACAAAAGAGGTTGAAGCAACAATAGCGGTTGTTGTCGAGGCTTCCTATTCATTGGTTCTTTTGAAAAAAAAAGCTTTGTGGCTAATACCAAAAACCGCTTTTGTCACGCTGCTGTAAATCGCCGCCATATAGATAGCTTTTATCTCCTATGAAGGGAATTTCTGCGCATTATGGCGGCTTTACACCACGCGGTTGGCGGAAGTTTTCGATAGGTTTTCGACAATAGGAATCCTCGAAAACTGCCGCTTTTGCCGCAATCCACGTGGTGTAAAGCCGTGTAATGGCAGCTTTACACCATGCGGTTTGCGGGACGCGATTTGCGGTGGTACTTTTCTAGAAAAGGGGCGCAAATCTCGCCAAGCGATAAAGTTGCCAATATGATGCAAACAGCGCCAAACGGAATATCACCACTGGTTACCCTCGGAAACCCTTTGCCTCCACATTCCACAATTTCAACGGGGAAATTTCTTCATCGGTCAATCTCTCGCCAAAAAATCTGCTTGGCGAGATTTGCGCCCCTTACCTAGAAAAGTACCGGGTGGGTAAAAAAAAATGTTTTTTTTTCTGAAATCTCAAGGGGCTGCGGTGGCAAAAGTTTAGCTTCTCCTTTCGTGACATTGCTGACCCCTTCTTATCTGCATGTTTTGACAAGTGCATCCGTTCGAAATTCCACAAATTCTTTCACGCCGGGGGCGTAATTCAAATTCCCACATGGATGTGTAGCGCGAGCGGAGCAACAGGGGGGAAAAGAACCGATTGCTTATTTGATTTTCGGCAGCTCTGAGAATGATTGTTGGCCTCCAACGGATAGCGAATAATTTGATAACTGCAGATGAATTAAGTTTCTTCCAGATCGTTCGCACAGAACGAAAGGAAACATTCACACTCACTTCAATCTAATAAGGTGGTGGTAAAAAATAATTATCAAAGTAGTATGCAATCGATACAATGTTTTCATTAGATCTACTATTGGATTTATTAATAATTTATATCGTGATACAGTTTATAACATTCCACGCGATAAATTGAACAGGATAAAAAACATGAACCTCCAAATAATAATAATAGTAATTTATCAACAAAAAAAGAAAGAAATACAAAAAAACATACAAATAGAGTATTTTCAATCACATGACTCTGCCTAACAACGGCCTTAGCAACGTTGTTTTATTCCTCCAGTGACATCATGTGCGAATGCTGCTATTGGATACTTCTATGTCCCGCCCCTAACAACAGCCTTAGCAACGTTGATTTTGTCCTCCAAGTGACGTCATGTGCGAATGCTCTATTTTGGGTATTTTGATACGTTTTAAAGGTTTGATATAAGACATACAGCTCACAGAAAACGATAATCTCTCTCTATATATAATCAAGGTGTGCCTGTGTCTCTGCCTGGGTTCCTGGGTTTGTCCGGAAGAAATTTGGCTTAATTTCTCCCGAACTACCCGTCTGAATCAAACCAAACTTGGTACACAGACGTTTGGGGAAGGGGGAAAGGTAATGGCACCGGTTTCAAAGTTCTAAAACCACCCCTTCACCCCCTTTTACCCTTTTATCAAAAATCTCCTTACTTCTCCGTTAAAGAAGACCAGTTTAGCTCGCATTGTTGCAAAGAAACCAACAAAAGCAATTTTACGCATAAAACAAAGTTTTTAAAGATAAAACTGGGCAAAAATTGTTTGAAAAAGGTTATTAATAATATAAAAAATTAAAAACGGTCCTTATAAAAAACTTTATGACAGTATTTTCTTACGTAAGACTTAATTTTCCATCTTATATATTAAAATAATTTGGTTTTTCTTTCGGCCGGCCGCCAGGCCGAACCCCTGAAAAGATTTGGACAAACTCGGTCTTGATCGAAAGCTTTCCACCCCTAGATGAGCCAATAATATAACACGTTCCTCCAAAACCTTCCATTTTTAAATTATGCGTTCTTTTCGTTTTGCCCCCATGTTAACTCTATGGGGAGGTTCCGTTCGGCCGGCCGCCAGCCCGAACCCGTTTGATGCGCCCTACTGTGGACCGAAGAGCCACGGAGGTGAAGTACTGTTGCCCACGCCAAACACACATTACAGGGGGCAGAGGATTCTTCATTATAATATACAAAATTGAGCAAAAAAAAATATCAGAACAAAATTATTTAAAAAATGAAGTGATTTGAAAGCTATTGGTATTATGAACCTCAAGAAAAAAAATTTGCATGCACGTGCTTTTAAATTAGGATTAGGAACAAAATAAGCTTTTAAAAAAATGCTGTGATCCTATGTTAGATCTATGGCTGTACTAATATTTGTTTGGACATTCAAATCGCTTCATTTTTTTAAGTAATTTTTTTTCTAACTGTTCGTATATTTTTTTGCTCTTTTTTTGGTAGATTATAATGAAGAATAACATACTATGGTAGGATAATTTTGGTTTGGATTTTGCCCGTGGAATTTAGCCGTAATAGGCGGTATACTAGGGCAAATTTGTTGGGTGTACGAATACTTTCTGGGAGTGACTGTAGATTTAACTTTGTACATTTTATTAGATCATCAGTATTAATCATCAGTATCAGTAAGTCCAACTAAATTAATACATGTTTGTGCTCAAGAAATTCTGAGATGGCTAGTCAAAAGTATGTGCCTGTACAGTATAGTATGTTCCTTTTCCAGAACACGTATAACCGAAGATAAGAAGAAGGCCATGGCAGCTGAAGTTAACCCTCTCTGTCAAGATGTGGAATGTTATGTAAAGATTTTCAAGATAGGCGAAGGAACTTTTGGGTATATCCGATTCTCTTACATATTTATGAATCTTTGAGTAAAAGTAAATGTGTGTGCTTGTCTTCCATGTAAACTTATACCAAATGGACAGTTGCAGTCAATTTTTTAACAATCTTAATGTATTCAGAATGGTTTAAAACCTTCAGAAAACATTTTAATATACCTTTTCTTCAAAATTTCTAATTTTTAAGTTATTTTTAGTTTTTGAAAAGAGCTTCGTTTCGGTCTGAGCTGAAACAGGATTGTGACGTCACGCGTGCCATCTTCATTTCAATCGCGTACATTGTTCAATTATTTCGCTTTGAAAGCCATAGAGCATTTTCAATCACATGACTCGAACTTAACAACGGCCTTAGCAACGTTGTTTTTGTCCTCCAGTGACGTCATGTGCGAATGCTTCTATTGGATGCTTCTATTTCCCGTACCTATCAACAGCCTTAGCAACGTTGTTTTTGTCCTTCAAGTGACTTCATGTGCGAATGCTCTATTGAGCTCTAGTTTTTCTTGTTTTCACCGATAGTAAGTTTCCGGTTTCCATGGAAATGGTGTTTCTCGCATTTTTCCGAGAGGCACGTTGTCGTCACATTGTTTCACGTTTTTCTGTAATAAAATATCTTAAAATTAATTTGGAAAATTTTTGTAAGAAAATCGAAGCTTATTTTCGGATTCAACAGAGAATTTTCATTAATTTTAAACTGAAAACTTTGAATTTTAAGAGATGCTGCAATTCTTCATTCTCCACTAACGACCCACCGAGTATATGCGGATGCAAAGAAGGGTGGAGAAAAAAAAACGAAATTACGAACTTTAATTTTGAGTACATACCTCCAAAAAATTGCCTTGCAGTGCCAAAAATACACCTATAAAATTTTATGAATTTTGAAGAACTCCTTCCAGGGCCTTTATTTTTTCATACAATATGATTTTACTATAAATTTCACATTTACATTGTTTATCGGCAAACTTTTTTTGGGCATTTTTTGTATTTTTAATACAAAATGTAACTTCCTAGGTCCGTCAATAGATTTTTTAAGTAAAAAAGTTAATGAAAAGGAACAAATAAGTGTAAAAAATACAGATATTTTATTTTTAAATACACTACACACTTGGGTTTTAAATTAATTGTTAAATTAAACAAACTCTTGCTAATTTTTGTTAAATCCATTTCACATCACAGCAACACTACTTAGAAATCAAATTTACTTATAATATATTTTAAAAAGCATTGATAATGCTATCACTAACACGAATGAATTTCGTCAGCAAGAGAATGTTGAGGGGACGGCCCGAGAATTTAGATTCCCAAACCTTGATTTATTCACTATCTAAGAACTGTACTTTTAATCATGTGTTAAGAGACTACTATTTTTACATTTCCTACAAAATTTTAAGATTCGAAACCATTGAATTAACTTTTGTCTTAAGTGCTTGTAAATTTCTTTCTATTGAAAAGGGGGTCTGGGTTTTTCCTCCAGGAAATTTTCGGGAATTCGATTTTTTTAACGAGAAAAGAGGAGGTTCGTGAGCGGGAGGTGGATAACGGCCACCTGGCTGTTTTATTGAATCTTTTTCCTATTTTATTATAGCTAGTGTTCGGCACTAGTTAACTAGAACTAGTTGCAACTAGTAGTTAACTACTGATCAACTTGTAGTTCAACTAGTAGTTTAACTACTTTTGGTTTAAAGTAGTTCAACTAGTAGTTTAACTCAGGGGTGGAAAATCTGCTCCAACTGTGCCAAACTGCTCCAAAATGGATGCCTTGCTCCAATCTGCTCCAAAAACAGCAAAATTCACATTTTTGCGCCAAACTGCTCCAAAAACATGATTTTCCGTTCAATTTGATTCAAATTTTGAAAATCCTACCAACAGAGAAAGAGCCAATCTTCAGCCATCATGATTACCATCCGCGGAATCGCGATTTTCCGCTTTTTCTCTACAAAATATGAGCCTCCATCTAAAATAAGGATGCACATCAACCTGCGGACCGCAAACTAATTATTATTTTTCCAGATAATCCCTACTATTTTTTACTTTCCAGACTATTTCTAAGAAAAATCACGAGTTATTGTGGGAAAATCGTGACTTTCGCGAAAGTTTCGTTTTGCTCTGTGAATTAACATGAAAGTGTAATGCTACAAAAATGCTTGATACGAAATCACCAAAAGGTGCTGCAAAAATACAAATCATACCCTTATACGAAAACACTAATAGGTGCTCCAAAAATTAATTAGCCTTGCTCCAAAACGGCTCTAAAGCTGCTCCAAAAATGAATTTTTGGTTTTCCACCCCTGTTAACTACTTTTTTAATTAACTACTAGTTAAAACTACTTTCATATTTTTAACTACTTCAAAAAATGTTTTATTTAAAATTTAAAAAGATATTTAAAATTTTTATCAAAGGTAGAATACTTCAAATACCATAACTAGAAATAGAGCATTTTCAATCACATGACTCGGACCTAACAACGGCCTTAGCAACAGAAGATGTTAGTTTTTTGCCCTACAGAGGTTAACAGTTACAGAAAATGACTAGCCGTGGAATTCTTCTATTGGAGCATTTGCAATCACGTGATCCCATACCTAAAACCCGCCTTAGCAACAGATAAACAACGGCCTTAGCAATAGTTAAAAGCCCTACAGAGGGTACACATCTAAAAGAAAATAACAGGTTGTGACGTCACCTGAAAACACTCTATAAAGACTGTTTTTGCGCGAAGTATAAACGTTTTTAGTGACATAGATAAGAAAGATGTATTAGAATTTTGCCAAAAAGTAGGTTATGAAATTAAATAGACTAGTTAACCAGTAGTTAACTACTTTGGAAAATAGTTAACTACTAGTTGCAACTAGTCCCAGGAAAAAAAATAGTTAACTACTAGTTACAACTACAATTTCCCAGACTAGTTAGCAAGGTCGGTTCCAGACCAGATTTTCGGGGGGGGGCCATATCAAAGTCGGAGGGTAATACATTCGAAATTTTCAGTGCCTCAGAAAATTTTTTGAGGAGTGCTTGCTTTCAAGCAGCTTTTTAGGGGTTTATAGTAACTTAGAGGGTATCCAGGGCCCTTGCCATTGTTTTAGAAAGTGGGGGGGGTGAAACATTTTTGTAAGGCCATAATAATACTTGTGTTCGCGAGGTGGAAATTTGGCTTCAAATAGAAGTTTTTCTACTAATTTTTGTAAATTTGGTATCCATTGGATAACACCTTAAGAGGGTAACTTTCTTGTACTCCTAAAAGGAGAGGAGAGAAACAAGTTCAAGGAGAAAACAGTAAATAAGTAACCATGAGAAATTAATAGGGGGTCTGGGGGGTGCCCCCTAGAAAATTTTTGAAAATTTGCCTCTAAAAATAAAGTTTCAGCTCATTTTAAAATCATGTAAACCAGAGAATTTTCAAGGATGAAATTATAAATAGATTCCCAATTTTGAAAAGGGCCTGGGGTCTAAAATTTTTCTGGGAGAGATCGCCCAGACCCCCATCATATTTCGAGCTCGCATTATTACACAAAACTTTTACATCAAATGCACCTCAAAATATTACACCTTGGCGATATTTAAAGGGACATGTAACGAAATTTAATCTATACATCTGATACAAAATTAGGTAATTAGGCACGTAAACTTAATGGTTGTTTTTTTTAATTTTATGTTTTTTAATGTCTTGTACTGGTACTCCCCCCCAATATTTTATAAAAGTTGGCGCCTATGGATGTCAAAATATTAAAGGGGGGATTGGGGGTTCTCCCCCAGAAAATTTTTTGAATTTTAACATTAAGAAAGTGTCTTTTAAGCTATTTGTTAGGGTTTCTCGGGGGATGCCATGGCCCCCAGGGCCCCCCCCCTGGACCCGCCCCTGCTAGTTAGTAGTTGGTAGTTAGCTATTTTTTGACCACTTTGCCGAACACTAATTATAGCTGGCTTTATCTGATAACATTCGCTCCACCTTCCTCCCGCAGCGCCCGCGAGCATCCTCTTTTCTCGGTGAGGGTGCGCTTTTAACCCTCGGGGAACTTCCCCCCAGCAGATGCCATTCAATGTTTTTCCAATAGCATCTTGAGAAAATGATATCCCAAAGGTTTTAACTCAATATTGGCTTGGCTTATTATATTGAAAAATAAAAAAATTCAAGATATTTACAATATTTTCCCTATAAAAATGTGCAGGTAAATGCGTCTCAGTAATTGCGTAACAACATGAGAGGGGGCATTTAAGAAATTCCAAACAAAAATTTTCCCATAGACTTTTGCAATGGATGATGGTTTTCTTCACTTTTCTAAGCCTTTTTAGAACCAATGACTCTACAACTACATGTTACTGAGCTCTATAGCTGTTTTCATTTGTTTGTATGTTTGTTGTAGAGTTTACATCCAACAGGTACCGTTCCACCGCTGTTTGTGTTTTCTGTTTTTTACACATCAGAGATCACATTATGAGAATAAAAAGGTGGTAACATTAAGAGGTTTCAAAATGTTTCCCACTTTAACCGTAACAACAGCTCTATACCATGATATCATTCTCATCTTCATCCCTCAAATTATCTTGAACAAAAATTTCTTTCAGTTCCTTTGAATGGTATGGGAGCTAGAATATTTTGTTGAAGTGAAGTTTATCGCCCGGTTTTTTTTTTATTTTACTTTAACCCATGTTTTTGTTTCCCAACCAATGCTAGAAAATCCGCCTATCTAATCTGAAAATGAATTTACAGGGAAGTTTTTAAAGCAAGACACCGTGCTACTCAGAAAGTTGTTGCTCTCAAGAAGATTTTGGTAGCAAACGAAGCAGAAGGGGTAAAGTTCAAATTTTTTTTGCTGTTTTGTATTACCCTAAAATATTTACTGTCACATTTCATTTGCTTAAGAAATACCATATTGTTCATTTTTTGAAAAAAAAAGTAGTTTTACTCTACTCCTACATCATACTTAATTAATTTACTTTTTCCATTTTAACATTCCGTATTATATTTTTAAGACTTAAGGACTAATTGATTGTGATGTAACAAAGTTCTACAGAAAAGTATGTGTTTTACATGAACATATTTTTTTATAGTTTCCAATCACAGCTTTAAGGGAAATCAAAATTCTGAAACTTCTCGAGCATGAAAATGTGGTGAATCTAATTGAAGTCGCTAGAACAAAAGGTAAATATCTAATCAAGAAATCAACTTATAAACCTTTGAAATTTGATTGTACGAACATTGAAATACAATATTTGGGTTTGAGCAATATTTTGTTTTAAGTTTCTCTCAATATCAAATTATATACCAATAATCAACATGCCTTTCTGGGTATGTTGGGTTGTCCCAAGATAAGTGGCCACCCCTTTAACTTTTGAACCCCTAATAATATAAGTTTTAAAAGTCGTGTCTAGGTATAGAAAAGTGACCATGTCCTATTCAATACAAAAAATTTCAATGCCCCCTAGCGGCAATGTGAGGAGTTATAATTTTTATTAAAAAAATATTAGATTTGCTAAATTAGTCAGTTTCAAAGTTGTAGAGCAACGAACATCGATTTAGTACAAAAAGACGCCTTGTGCAGAGATATGACTCGAATAGAACTCCTAGAACGCCCGCTCATTAGGTAGAATTTCCCAAGTTTTTACCTCCTAAAACGGTCCTCAACGCGAAAATGAAAAACTTTCAAACCAATCAAAAAGGTTCATCAAATGCACGCCAAGTCGCCAAATGGTGCTAACTGAATGGATTCGGCAACTCATAACCCAATTTTAATATTAATTTACTCCTCTCCTAATGAAATTCCGGAGCTATTTTTTTCACAGTAAGTGTTTTAAGTCATCTACTTATGCCTGTAAAATGTTTGCGAGTTCCTTGTAAGATCATAAAAAAGGAAAATTTCTTATTTTCGCGTTTTGAGTAGCGTTTTAGTAGGTGGGACCTAATTGAGTGTGCATTTTAGGGGCTCTATTCTCTGCACAAGGTGTCTTTTCGTACTGACCCAAAGTTCCGTCAGTGTCAGGCCTGAAATGAGAGTTGGGCAATTTGTGCTATCGTCTGGCCTCATCACTTGAAGAAGAAGCTGACTACAGATGCAAATAATCTAATTTGGAAGATATAAATATTGTGCGTGTATTGACCGAGTTTTGCCATGGCCACCTAAACTAATAAGGCCGTAGAAGCTTGAAATCTGAGTGATGTCATGCCTTCTCTTCCACGTCATCGACGCGTTTAAGACAACAGCGCAACTCCAGTCTGGAATCTTGATCGCCCCACCCTTTACAGCCTGATTGGTCTCCACAACTACGGTGAAAACGTCACTTGAATTAGCCACACCGACACACGTGCCGAATATTTCAGAAGTGAGAAAGTGAATTAGAGATCGCGAACCTCAAGTTGATTCCGTGCTCTATTATAAACAATTTTATGTTGTGTAGTTTCGTTTTGCAGAACTAAAAAGAAGTTTCCCTTAAGACCTGAAAATGGTTTTATGCAGAGTTAATTTTAATGATCATATTTGATCAGTGATTACTAAAATCTGGTTTAATGATTAAATTTAAAATAAAATTGTAAAAATCGGGCCTGGTTTAAAACTCATGATCGGACATATTTTAAGCCTTCAAATTTACGATTACAATGGAGGGGGGGTTAAATATTAACTGATGTTTCCTCTTTTCGATCAGTTTTACAATGTTATCATCAACAGAAAGATTTTGCTGGTTTTAGGTCCAAACTAAAGTGTCCAATCCAAGGATTGTGTGCAAATTTCAGATCAGGATTGTTCTGCTCTTTAACCCCATCTGTCATTAGGAGAGTAATTCTTAGCAATCCTAAGTCAAATCAATCCTAATTCAGATCAAACTTTCTCCCATCTGAAATATTCGGCACGTGTGTCGGTGTGGCTAATTCAAGTGACGTTTTCACCGTAGTTGTGGAGACCAATCAGGCTGTAAAGGGTGGGGCGATCAAGATTCCAGACTGGAGTTGCGCTGTTGTCTTAAACGCGTCGATGACGTGGAAGAGAAGGCATGACATCACTCAGATTTCAAGCTTCTACGGCCTTATTAGTTTAGGTGGCCATGGTTTTGCTCGGATGCTGAGATTTTAGTGTTTATTTCATTTTAATCTTTTTAAAGTTTTAGTCAAATACATAATATTGATTTTAGAATGTCTGTGTCTTCGTATTGTGACCTAGCGAACCATCACATTCAGCTTTTGTCTTGATTCTTTATTATTGTTTTGGTTTCAGCTACCCAGGTGGACAATTATAAGTCCACATTTTATCTTGTCCTTGATTTCTGTGAGCATGATTTAGCTGGTCTTCTGAGTAATATAAATGTGAAATTTTCCCTTGGAGAAATCAAAATGGTGATGAAGCAACTTTTAAATGGCCTTTTTTACATTCACTCCAAGAAAGTTCTTCATAGGTAAGATTACTTAGCGAATATTTAATAAAAATCGTTTTTAAATGTTATCACTGTTTTTTTAAATAATTTTTTCCTTGGAATTTTTCTTAAATTTGTTTGTTTTATGTATTACTAAATCATTGTATTTAAATATTTAAGTTTTCTTGTATTACTCTGGCGATTTCTTGTTTGTTTAAATATTTGTTGTTCAAATACAGGATGTTTCAAAAGTCCTTTTCACGGCTTTTATTTTGAACCAATGTCTCCTATAGGGTCATGGAAGTAAGGTTTACCCCTACCCTGCAGAATCCATTTATACAGTGCTCCTGCGGCAAAATAAGAAAGTTGAGAAAGTTAATTTAAAAAAATGAAGATAGAGCAAAAATCTCAATGAGAGTGTTGTGGCCAATGTTATGAAAAACTAAACGTAAAAAATTCATGAAAATATCACGAATATTCTCGTAGATATTAGTATATGAAAATAGCACTATTTCAGGCCTTAAAAAAGAAAAGGTTCGCAAATGTACGTTGTTTTTTAATTTTTTTATTACATTTTCTGTTTATTTAAGTAAAAAAACCCCACAAAACTACACACCGAAAAACTTGCAAATTTGCAACCTTTTTTTTTTTTGAGGCCGTAAAAAGTGCTATTTTAACATGCTAATAGCTAATATCTCCATGAATATACTTGATATTTTCATGAAATCTTTTCAGCGAGTTTTTCATAACATAAACAATACTCTTATTGAGCTTTTTGCTCTATCTTCTTTGGTTTTTTAATTAATATCCTGAACTTCTTATTTCGCCTGTAAGTCATCTCAATGGATTCTCCATGCTCACTTACCTAGGGTTAAACCTTACTTCCATGACCCTAGGAGACGTTGGTCTCAAATAAAAGCCGTAAAAGGGACTTTGAAACAGGGTGTCCCATAAAAGACTGACACATTTTAAAAATTTTTAATTAAAAAACTAAAAAAGATAAAAGTACGCATTTTTTTGCATCCTACTCTGCAGATAAAAGAATTTTATGACACAAATTTTCGTAAATCATTGTTCCCAAATCCCCCGACAGGGTATAAAAGTATCAATCTTCCCATAGGAGATAATGTGAAATAGTGCTGCCACCTGTCGGGGGATTTTTGAACTATGATTTACAAAAACTTGTGTCATAAAATTATGCGGTCTTTAGAGTAGGATGCAAAAAACCGCGTATTTTTATCTTTTTTAGTTTTGATTTTTAAAATGTAATGTGTCAGTCTTTTTTGGGACATATGGGGGTGTTTTTTATTGGTTATAAAGCAATTAAATTCAATTATGTAGAAGTGGAAGAGAATTTGGGTTAAGTATCTTGTTCTCTTAAAGGGACATGAAGACCGCCAACATTCTTATAACGAAAGATGGGATCCTTAAGCTGGCTGATTTCGGTCTCTCTCGAGGTCTCAGTTCAAGGGATCCCCAGAAACAGTACACTAACAGAGTGGTCACTTTATGGTACCGCTCTCCAGAACTTCTTCTTGGAGATAGGAATTACGGTCCGCCTATAGACATCTGGGGAGTTGGGTGCATCATGGCCGAAATGTGGACCAGATCTCCAGTATTGAAGGTTTGTTAATTTTGAACAGACTTATCAGTTTTACCCTCTTGATTGTGTTCTGTTTTATGGTGCTATCTCTAAAATCAAACAGCATTTTTGACACCTGTTTTTTTTTCATTTCGTGTGTTGAAAATTAAATTCTTCATTTTTGAATTGAGTAATTAATTCACCATTAATTTCTTAGCTCAAAAATGTACAATGCTGCTTGGATAATTTAAAGTCGAATAGACCACTTAAAAGCTTCCGCTACAATAAAAATAGTTTCATTTTTTAACTAAAATTCCCAGTCCAGTGCATGATTTAAAGATTATACTTTCTACATCATGAAGGACTTTTTCCATTCAGCAATCATATTTTTCTTCTCGATGCTTAGTAGGGCGGTTGTTATTAAAGTTTGGGTAATTTTACGTGACACCCACAATATTTTCCATCATACAAATAATTTATTTTTGCCAAATTTTTGCTCAATCTATAAATATTAACCCGAGCCGCATGAGGGTCCAAAACCCCCGTCGCGAGGCAGACTGCGTTGTGTGCTACCGGCATAGGAAGAACGGAAGGCGTTTCATATACTACTACTACTACTACTACTACTACTAGATAGGGGACGTCCATAAATTACGTGAGGTGTTTTTTCACCCCCCTCCCCCTTGGTGAGATTTTGCTGGATCCCCACTCCCCCCACGTGAGATTTTCTCAACCACTAGTTTTGTTTTATCGGCATAAAAATTACCATCCAGATTGCAAAATTTTGATTGAAAAACACGTTGAAATCGAAAACATGGTTCTAACTTGTAATTATCACGACTGACTGGCTAATGATGATTTGCTGTTTTGACTAATCTGAGCATTTTTTCTGAACTTGTGCTAAAAAATATTAAAGAAAAATCGTATATTTTCTGAACTAAAAGTTGACGTGAGATTTTAATTGACTCCCCCCTGGTGAGATTTGGTGAAATTTTCCTGGACCCCCTCCCCCCTTTTGATCTCACGTAATTTATGGATGTCCCCATATTGCTTTTTAGAACATTTAAATGTAAATCTTGACACTTGTTAATTTTTAAATGTTAGGATGCACGAAAAGGTTTTTTGACTAACTTTAAGGGCCATGACTCCTTCTATAAATTTACAAAGTATTTTGGCACTTCAAAGTTGATCTTCGTCGGTTTATACAAAAGTAAGAGGTCTTTAAAATTTAGAGCTAAATCTTGTTCCGACAAAACAGGCAACTTCTTTTCAATAGTGATTCGCAAACCACTTTCGAAGCCCTCAATGAACGCTTTTGGTCTGAAGAATGGATAGGAACTATTGCCCAAAGGGATGAGGGTCCGGAAAGTTTTTGATAAAAGCAATTTTAAGCTACTTCTCGAGGAGACGCCATTGGCTCTGATATCAATATTGAGTCACACCAGTGAAAAGAATTTAGTGATTAAAAAAATCTCAAACATTGAAAAATGATGTTTCTAAAACTTCCTTAATTACTTCTAATAAAAACCCTTTTTTTTACTTCCCAATTTTAACTTTTTAAATAAAATAAATTTTATCTTTATAGATTTATATTGTGATAAAACTGGTTCAAATGTTTTATTTAAGACATATTTAGATGGCTTATATTTTTTATGTATGTTTTAACTACTCTATAGACCCTATAAATTATGAGTAAAAATTACTAATTGGAGACGTCCACTCACCAAAGGTTATAATGCACTACGGGTGGACGAAAGAAATTAAATTCCGAATTTCTTCAAAAAAACTCCCTCGAAAGATGCCATTTGGTGTTAAATTGATATTTCAAGTGATAAAAGCCAGTGAAATAACATTGAGGCCTTTGACTGAACTGAGTGCTTTACTACAGAAATACTCATTTCTAACTGATCAAACCCAAAATTTGTCTTAAAAAACGGAATTTTTATACTTGTTTCGATCAAAAACTTTGAAATACCTTTGAAACTTATTTAGGTTTCATTTTTTATATGCAGAACTTAATTTTAAACCGTACAGATGGGAAATTACAGGCATTATTCCTCCACCAGGAGAAAAAAATCGAATTTATTTTTTTAAAGTTATAAAAATTGTTTAATATGTGAATTTTTGTTAAAATTTTGAAGGAAGAATTTTTTAAATAAACTTTCTTTCTAGTATGTTAAAAAGAGGGAATTTTCATAAATGTAAAAAAAGGAAATCGATTTTCACTTCTGGTATAGGAATAATCCATGTCATTTCCGATCTGCACGGTTTAAAATTACGTTCTACACATAAATAAATGAAACCTATAAAAGTTTCAAAGGTATTTCAAAGTTTTTGATCTAAAAAGGTACAACAATTCCTTTTTTTAAGACAAATTTTGGGTTTGATAAGTTAGAAATGAGTATTTTTGTAGTAAATCACTTTTTACATTAAAAGTTCAGTGAAAGGCCTCATTATTGTTATTTCACCCTGGCTTTTATAATTTTAAATATCAATTTAACACCAAATGGCATTATTTGAGGGAGTTCCTTCGAAGAAATTCAGAATTTAATTCCTTTCGTCCACCCGTAGTGCATTATAAGCTTTGGTGAGTGGACGTCTCCAATTAGTAATTTTTACTCATAATTTATACGGTCTATAGAGTAGTTAATATGCATAAAAATATAAGCAATCTAAATAAGTCCTAAATAACACATTTGAACCAGCTTTTTCACAATATAAATCTTGAAATATATTTTTTAAAAATTCTGAAAATTGGTCATTTTTTCCACGTTTTTTAAACTTTAACTTCCTTGAGCTACCAGTAAATATCATTTGAAATTGATAAAATTTTACCAGAATTATTTTTAGATATAATGGAACAAATTTAGGGGGTGAGACCAATAAATTTCAAAACTTCAGAAAATAAGGGCCACCCTAATAATCATTCTATAAAAGATGCATTATAATATATTTTTAAGATAGTATAAAATATAAACTTTCTCTTAACCTATTAATGTTCCAATTCTATATAGGGACAAGGTGAGTATCAACAACTGGTACTCATAAGCAAATTGTGTGGCAGCATCAGTCCCGATACGTTTAATGGCGTAGAGGGATTGGAGCTGTACAAATCCATGGAACTCCCCAGATTCGAAAATCGAAACGTCAAACAAAGTCTAGAGGTATCTATATTTTTTCTCTATACTATGGTCTTAAATTCTTGAGTTGGTGAGATAATAATGATACATTATAAAATAGTAAAATTAGTTATTTCCTATTACTACTCTCTCGAGTGTAAAAAAGCGAGTTGTACAACATGTGAAAATGTGAGAAATAGTTCCAAAGCAAAAATGGGTTAGCAAATTGAAAACGACCAGTTTTCAAAACTTTTGCGTTGTCACAAATCCATTGATTGAAATCATTTGATTTGAAATAGTTTTACAGATTTCTTTCAGTAAAATTTGTGGGCATTATAGGTCTAGGTAAAAAATTACTATAAATTTAGCTAAATTTAAGATTCAAAACTTTAAAACAATGCCTCCTTCACAAAATGCATTCAACCATGCAATGTCTAAGTTGTTTTAATGTTTCTCCGTGAGCAACCGTTAAATTAGTGAAACAGTTGAAAACTCTCCATTTCTCTGCACATGTTTTATACTTATAATTGTCCCTAAGTTGTGCTTCATAATTACTCCCCTTTGATGTAAAGCAGGGTTGTTACGTTTAAAACACTTTGTTTAAAACACTTGCTTTAAACATGTTTAAAACAAAGCAAAAGTAGGCATTAGTACATAAAACTTAATAGGTATTTACTTCCAACTATTTTATTTGATTTTTTTCTAGAATCTTGTTTAATAAAAAATACAAATAAACTTGTTTAAAAATCATATTTTTTATGATTGACCTGTTCTTTGTTTGGTTTTAATATTTTAAACGATCAATGCTGCTAATGTCGTCAAATTACGCAATGAACTGAAAGGAATATGAATATAATAGGTAACTTTTGAATATTCAGCTCATATCTTAAACCTTTTAGCAAAATATATCAAAATTTCTAATGCTAAAGCTGAGGTTGTTGACATAGTAACATATTTCCAAAACAATCATTTTTCTTCAGCCAAGCTTCAAGAAAAAGGTGCTAAAAAGCTCAAGATGCCGTCTGATATCAGGGGGAGCTTTGTTAATCCATTTTCAATTTTAAAAACTTAATTTAATTTCTTTTTAATCATGTTTTCTTTTTAGAATTTCTGTGTCGAGGGTAAAAAAAAAAACAAATAAAACGTTTTAAACAAAAAAACACGTTTAAAACAAAAAAAAACCCATGTTTTTAGTTTTTTTTAGAAAAAAACATGCTTTTTTCCAACCCTGATGTTTAGTCGATAACCAAATATTTAGGGGGGAAACCCTCTACTTGTTAGTCCATTGTGTTTGGCATAACATGACTTGGACACCAACTAATATTACATTAATATTCTGATATAGAATTAGCCTCTTCATTGTACTCCATATACTACTTTGTTTATAAATTTCTTAGTAAGCAAATTTATTTTCTCTTTGATTTTGACTAATTACTCAATTTCTATCACTGCAGCGCTATGTGAAGGATCTACACGGCCTTGATTTACTCGATAAGCTTCTGACTATCGACCCAGCCAAACGGATACTCTGTGCAGCTGCTCTGCAACACGAATTCTTTCGTACTCACCCGTTGCCGTGTCCACTAACCAAGATGCTCTCGACCTTGAAAGAATCTATGTTTGTGGGCACGGTAAGCAGAGCTAAGAAGATGGGTCCTCCTCCCGCTGCTCCGGACGATCAATATGCCGATCGAATCTTTTAATAGTACCTATTTAAAAATCGCATGTTAAAATCGCAAAGTTACGGTATTGTCAATTGATACAGATGATTTAAAGGAGTTGTGAACATGGTACTCTTTCATGAAATGATTTTTTTCTTGTTAATAAGTTCGAATGAATAAGTGTTTGCTACATTTGAGTAAAATAAATAAGAGCATTAATTAAAGATGTTTCAATCAAACTCTGGTAAATCTGAGTTCTGTATGAACGAATTTAATAAGCAGGGTCATTCCACGTCAAATTAACATACTTCGGAATTTGGTACACACGTTCTATTGATATAGAACCAACTTTCATGTAAAAATATTAAGTGGTTCTGGAGTTATAAATGAGTGAAGTGGTCTAAAATGGAGCAAAACGAGTACTTTAAATTTTAAGAACTTATGTTAGGCCATTTTTGACCACTTCACTCATTTATAACTCTAGAACCACTTAATATTTTTACATGAAAGTTGGTAAATTTTAAAGTATATATCAATAGAACGTGTGTACCAAATTCCGAAGTATGTTAATTTGACGTGGAATGACCCTGCTTATTAAATTCCGTTCATACAGAACTCAGATTTACCAGAGTTTGATTGAAACATCTTTAATTAATGCTCTCATTTTACTCAAATGTAGCAAACACTTATTTACAAAAAAAAAAATCATTTCATGAAAGAGTACCATGTTCACAACTCCTTTAAATCATCTGTATCAATTGACAATACCGTAACTTACGCGATTTTTAAATAGGTATTAGAATATTCGATCGTGGGGCGACCGTTGTCGTGGTCGATCGTGGAGCAGGGCAGGTTTGGTTTGGGTCGATCGTGGAGCAAGGCATCCATGAAGTTTTGCAGGACCCCCCGTGTTGTTTCCCCGGACGAACGCTATTCAAAAGGTGGCTTCTTTGACCATTGCCTGAAGCCAAAGTGGATCCGGATAAACGTGCTTCCTGACAGGATGAAATAAATCCTTATTGAATTTTTTGTATTGTAGACTTCTCCTAGTTATTTATTCCATGCTATTTGTGTTTTCAATTAAAATTTTTGTTTTGATTCTCCATTCTTTCTCTCTTGACATAATTTTATATCGTAATGGCACTTGAAATAAGCATACTTTTAAATGGTATTTTGCTAACTTTTTTACGCCGAACTTAAAACTATGTATTAAGAAAGCGCAGATTAATTATAGTGCGTGTTTATTTAGTTCAAGGTTGTTATGAAACTTTATCTTTCAATTCACCCTTTCGGCATTGTAAAAATTGTTTTATTATCTTTCCAACTCTTTTGATATGATGTCATATGATATCAAATGCAAGACAATAAAATAAGTAGGTTTTTAGAGCTTTTGTAGAAACTTAATATTCTAACTTATTTAGATTTTTGATTAAATCCGAATAGAAAAATGATAATTCTTAGGAAAAAAGGAAACGTACTTTATAAGGAACTAACCTTAATGATAATCAAATTATCTTTTGAATTCTATTGTGGAAATTTTCTTAAATATTTTATAACAATTTTTGAATATTTTTCAACGAGATTTTTAACTCGTTTTTGAAACAACTAGTCCGGGTCCACGGGGGGGGGGGGGGCAATTGACCAGTTGCCCCCCCCCCCTGGATCCGCGCTTGTATACTACAATAGAAGACAATCAATAAAATATGGAAGAGTCAACTCAAGAAAGGTCTTGTAAGCTCTGAAGGGAAAGCATATACGATTTCAAAATTTAAGACTAGTCTTAAATACTTAATTTTCTTGATTAGGTATTTTAATTTAAATTTGTTCAATAAGTTGCTTTGTTAATTCAGAATAATTTGTAAGTACTTTTCAATATTAGAAAATTTTATTGAAAAGTTTGAGGTGGTTGATTTATACTTAGGGGCGTTCAAATATTACGTAAGAGCGTAAGCATGTTTTTGGTAATTTTTGACTCCCTCCCCCTTGTCAGCAAAGGTATGTAAACTGCAAAACCCCTCTCATAATTACGTAAGAAAACTACGAGGACCCCCCTTGTTTTTTTTTTGTACAAAATCCTTAGTAATGCTTCGATTTCTGAAATTCTTGTTCTCCATGAACACTTAATCTATGGTTATTCTTTTCTAGTGAAAAATGCTTGAAATTTTTTCCCCAGTTCAATTTTTTTGTAAATTTATGGTTGAATTTTGAAATTATTTATGCAAAAACGAGAGATTTTCGAAAATGCATTGCTTGTAACATCTTACGTAATCATCACTCATATATAGTGCTGTCCTTTAAAAATAACCCACTGTTTCATATTTTCTTCATTAAAAGCTTAATAAAAAGGATAATTAAATCGAACAAAAAACTGTTCTAGCGGCTCATCCTCCCTAACATTTTAGTGCTTAGCATGTTTAATTCCAATTATCCATTACAAATTGGCAGCCAATTAAGTAAGAATTTGAAAAAAAACCCACTTTTTCCTAGAAGGACTCTAATTGGCCGACTGAGCTAAAACTTTAATATTTTATTCTCATAGTAATGGGATAACATAAAAACGCGCAAAAAATTCTCTGAAGTCTTTGTAACATGCATTTTTACAAAATCTGTAATAATAATCTGTATAAATCTGAAGCACATTTTTTGCCAAAAATCTGCATTATCTCAGCTTGTTTAAAAAATAAGTAAATAAACCGTTCTTTGACCAGTTTTTACACCCCTGACACTCTAAAGGGCATAGAAGGACAGGGTATATGAGATGGTAAAATTATTTAATTAAAAAATCTCAATGGGTTGTTTTTAGGGTACAATTTGGAGTGGGTTGTTTTTAAAGGACAGCACTATACTTCCCTCCCCACTTATCAGGAAAAATAAGCAAATAGAAACCCCCCTCCCCCCCTCTTAGGTGCTTATGTAATATTTGAAAGGACCCATAGCCCTCTGTATGAGCATTTTTTGTCGGTATTTTTCAAATTTCGAATAGTTACTGTTCGTTTGATTCTGTTCGTAAGATAAAATAATGAATTTTATGACTTGAAATTAATTATTCGTATTATGTCATTTTACTGTACAGTACAGTACACGATGCTTTTCTCGTGAATGATATAAAGTGGAAGATACGAAGACTTAAGTTTATCTCTTAAACTATCTCAAGTTTCTATCGGCAAAGTTTGGTAACAGTGGAACAGTTTGTTACAGTGTAACGAGTAACAGTGTAACTAACGAAACAACAACAAAAGCATATATATACAACAAAAACAGTTACGGTTATCAGTTAAGTATGATAGGAACGCGCAAGTCCGCCACATCACTCTCCCCCCCTTTCAGACGACAACGTCGTCGATCCCACTAGTTAGCTGGAAAGCAGGTGAGCTGGCTTGAGCCTATCCATCGAAACAACCTTTTGTAGGTTGCCGATTTGAAGAAGGAAAGTTTTGGAGAACCTCTTTAACACCTTGAAAGGACCGTCATACTGGGGTTGGAGTGGCTTTCTTACGGCGTCATGCCTCAAAAATACGTGAGTGCAGGTAGAGAGTTCCTTGGGCACGAACACTGCTCTGGACGAGTGCCAGGTTGCAGGAAGAGAAACAATAAAATCAGACTGTGACACAGAACTCTTTTCAGGCACAAAAAACTGTCCTGGCAGTCTGTCCATATAGCAGCTCCGCAGAGGACAGCTTAAACTCATCCCGAAGTGCCGTCCGTAGCCCTAATAGGACTAATGGCAGTACCTCCCTTAAGTACCTCCCTTACACTTTAAAGAGGACTTGATGACCCTATGATGGGTACGCTCAACAAACCCGTTTGACTTAGGGTTATATGCAGTAGTACGAATGTTCAATGCCCCCAAAGTATGAGCCAAAGAACGGAACATTCTAGATTCAAATTGAGCACCTTGGTCATGAGCTATTTGAAGCGGGGCACCAAATCGGGAAACCCAACCCTCCAAAAATGCACGACAAACTGTTTCAGCACATATATTTTCCAATGGAATAGCCTCTACCCAACGGGTGTACCTATCAATGATAGTTAACAAATATTTAAACCCGCGACTTGCTGGGAGAGGTCCTACTAAATCCATATGGATGTGCTGAAATCGCGAAGTAGGGAGCTGGATTTGACCCAAGGGGGTTTTAGTGTGTCGGTGCACTTTGGCTCTTTGACAAGGCACACAAGACTTACACCAAGTGGCAAGATCTTTCCGTATAGAAGGCCAAACATAGCTGGATAAGATCTGCCTTAAGGTAGAACGTATACCTACGTGTGCAAGATTGTGCGCAGCCTCGAAAACTAGACGCCTCATAGCAGAAGGCACAAGGACACGTGCCTTGTTTAAAGAAACGTCACAAAAAAGTTCCACCTTTAAGTGGGGAATTTCAATTAACTTAATGACTAAGCTAGTTTTGTTAGACTTAATTATAGATTTTATTTCCTCGTCGTTACGCTGACACTCAGCCATGACTTTATAATCCAATGGATCAGGAATTAACACTTCATCTACCCGTGACAACGCATCAGCCACAAAATTCTGTTCTCCAGGAATATACCTGATATCCGTTGTAAATTGCGAAATGTATTCCAAATATCTCGTTTGACGAGGAGAACATTTGGCAGAATTGTGCTTAAATGCGTATATCATGGGTTTATGATCACACATAACATGAAACTTAATACCCTCAAGCATAAATCGAAAATGCTCAACTGACAAATATATAGCTAATAGCTCTTTGTCATAAACAGAATATTTCTGTTGAGCAGGGTTAAGTTTCTTTGAAAAAAACGCCAATGGCTGTAAACCCTTACTAGTTTCCTGGTGCAGTGCTCCAGCGATTGCTGTGTCACTGGCATCAGTAAACAAAACCAGGTTAGAATTTGGGTGAGGATGTGCCAACGTAGTAAGCCTTTTTACACTCCTGAAATGCGCCTTCCAATTCAGGTGTCCATAAAACAGGACGTTTATCGTTCTTTTTAGCTCCCCGCAATAGTGCGTTAAGAGGGCACTGAAGTTCAGCCGCGTTAGGGACGAAGCGACGATAGAAGTTCATAAGACCCAGAAATCTTCGCAGATCCTGTAAGGTCTTAGGTTTTAAAAAATTTGAGATGGCTTCGACCTTATCAGGTAATGGTCTACAACCAGAACTAGCAACAATATGGCCTAAAAACTCGACCTCTTGAACACCGAAAACGCATTTCAAGGAGTTAATAGTAACCCCAAATTCCTTGAAACGACTAAATACTTCACGCAAGTGAGCAAAATGCTCTTTTTCATTAGCACTTGCGATCAGTATGTCGTCAAGGTATGCAAAAACAAAGTCTAACCCAAAAAGCACATGATTGATGAATCTCTGAAACGTTTGAGGGGCGTTACAGAGACCAAATGGTAAGACAAGAAATTCATAAAGACCAAAAGGCGTAATAACTGCCGTTTTTTCAACGTCAGAAGGACTAACAGGAATTTGATTAAATGCACGAACCAAGTCAATTTTACTAAAAATAGATTTTCCAGACAAATTTTGAGAAAAATCCTGTAAGTTTGGGAGGGGGTATTTATCAGGGACTGTTTTAGAGTTCAAAGCTCTATAGTCACCTGTAGGCCTATAGTCACCGTTCTTTTTAGGGACCATGTGCAATGCACTGCTCCAAGAACTCTTTGAAGGCCTGCATATGCCATGTTCAACCATATAGTTAAACTCTGCCTTGGCAGTTTCAAGTTGAGCAGGATTTAATCTCCTAACTTTAGACACAACCGGTTGACCCGTGGTTTCAATATGATGCACTATGTCGTGACAAGCATCAATAGGCTTTGTTTTTACAATGGTGATCTCGGAAAATTCTTTTAACAGTTCATGATAACGAGAATCACCAACAATAGCCTTTACACTGGGTTGATCAGCACTACAGAAAATTGCTGAAATACGGTTTGAATGATTAGGGTCAATCAGTTTTGACCTTTTAATGTCTACTAGTAACCCAAACTGCTGCAGCCCCCAAAATAGGTTTTGACACATTAGCAATGGTAAAGTAAAAATCGTATTTTTTACCAAAACCTAAGTTTACAGACATAAACTTTTGACCAAAGGTTTGTATATTAGAGCCATTAGCGGCTTGCAATACATAATCAGTTGCTTTCCTGTGTCCTTTAAAAGACAACGGGAGCAAACTGATATCAGACCCGCTGTCAACTAAAAAATCTAATTTAGTTTTATGATCCCTAACAAATAATCGTTTACTCTTAAACCTTCCTGTTTGACAAAGGTCAACTTCATCAGAGTATTCACAGGGTTCGACACATTTATGGGCTTTTACCCCAAATTTTCTACGGTAAAAACATAACACTTTTTGCTTTGGGTTTTCTTTGTTTACATCCTTACTAACATTAGTAGGTTTACTACTAGAAGATCTGTTTTTAGATCCAAGTTCCCTTTTGAGATCTTGAATTTCACCAGATAAAAGCGTAACTTGCTTTGACAAATCATCGACTTGCTTTTGTAAAGAGGGATTTACAACGTTACATTCACTTGAAGCAGAATTTGTAACTTCAAAAATTTTGTCAGCCAAAGAAGCCAAATTACTTAATGGCTCAGTAGAAGCAGCCAAAATGGATTGAATGTTTAAGGGAAGTCTGGATACCCAAATAGACTTCAAGGCCTCATTAGGGAAAATATTACCCGAAAGATCTTTCATTTTGCGTAACAGCGCGGATGGTTTTAAATCATCCAATTGCAAGTCTGAGAGCAAAATTTTAATACGACTTGATTCTGAAAGTTCAAACTCACTAATCAATCTTTTCTTAACCGCTGTATACGGTTCAACTTTATCAGGATCGGTAATTAAATCAACCACAGTAAACATGATTTTTTCGTCCAAAGAAGCGATTAGATTAAAATACTTAGTCTTTTCAGTGGTGATACCAGACTTCAAAATTTGCTTCAATTTGGGCGAAAAAGAGTCTAGGGTTGTTAGGCCAAAAACTTGGGATTTTTACACCAATCTTATTCACCTCAGTCAAAGAGGGAGGGGTTGACTTAAGTTCAGAATCAAGCGCCATGGTGAAACTCAACACTCAAAATACACAAACTTATCAAAGATCAAAGAAATGGCCGAGCGTCACGTAACGAAGGGAAAGTAATTAAACAGGGTAACCGACATGGTAGCACCCGGCTTCATACTCACAATGACCAACTCAGCCTGCCGAGACATCAACATCAAGTACAACTGGAAAAATCATCCCACAATTCGGGTTGGTGGTGCCCAAAAGGTCATCTTAAATGACAACTGAATCAGCAACCGAAAAGGTGCCCAAAACAAGAACGGGTCACCAAAAATATGTGGGGCCTGATGAAATAAAACCACATATTTAAAAACAAAGTTTATTCAACATGAACAAAACGAGTAACAGTGTAACTTAACGAAACAACAACAAAAGCATATATATACAACAAAAACAGTTACGGTTAACAGTTAAGTATGATAGGAACGCGCAAGTCCGCCACAAAGGTTGCCCTCTTTCCCTGTAAACCGAGAAGTTTGAAGCGAGTCAATATGTACCATTATAAGGACAAAGCCTTGTTTTGTGTTTTCCAAATTCCTATCTAGATTCAGCGAAAAATTCTGCCCGATAACTATTTGAACAATAGACTTAAAAGGAGGGGTTCTCGGAAACTTCGGAAAGGAGTTTGACATCTTTAAATGGAAAAATACTTTTCTGAGAACTTAAGCCGAATAAAACTTGTTAAATCAATAAACCGAGTTTTGTTGATTTTGTTGATCAGGGATTCTTTTAGGTAAAGTTAAGAGTTGATAAATAATGTAGATATTTCGGTGTAATACCTTTGTTCATTATAACAAAAACCTCTATTTACATACTAGAAGCGTAATAAATTACTTTTTCACGGTAATAAAACGTTTGTAATGAATACTTAATTCGGCTTTAAAAAAAATGTTTCTTTACCATATAGAAGTAAATTACTTTTTTTTTTTGACTAAATATCATGTATTTTCGTTTTTCACCATTAATAAACTATCTAACTGATGCGTTTAAACTATGTATTTTGTATAGATCCCATATATATTTTTAAAAAAAATTCTTAAAGGAATTTATAAAAAAACTTTTAAGATTCGGATACCCTACACAGAAGAAAAAATGTTATGCAAACATCGTAGTATTTATTTTATGTTGATAATCTTCGGAATTTCATCCTAATATCCTCAAAACTAGAGAAATTAATTTTTTGCGTATCTTTTAAGAAAAAAGGGACAGTAAAAAAGTTTCATATCTTTCAAGATGTTTATCGATAAGTCTTTAAATTGCTAATTTAGGTTTTTTGTCTTTGAATGAATTAGTTTCGCTACGGATAATTTTCTCTCTTTTTTTAAATACTTTTTTCTAAATCATCATAAAAACCATTAGATGCCCTGAAACCATAAAGTTAAGTCGATACTGAGAGAAAAAGCATTGATTAATAACCAGTTTAGTTTTTAAAGGGAAAACTATTGAGGATAAATATAGTGCTTTGAATATATACCTCAGAAAAAAAGTGTTTTTGAATTTCACCATTTGGGAAGAATAAAAAACAATTTCATTGATTTTCAGCAGAACTTTTGTATTTGTTTAGTATGAAGCACCGATTATTATTTATTTAAAAAAGTGAAATTTTAAAGAGTTGTTATTGTGTTGAATTCAAGAATCGTTTTCTTTTGGGGGTGGCCTCAGTTCATTGAAAATAGAAAAATAATATGAAGAGAAGGATAATATTACTTACCTTGATATAAAGACAGGGAAATTGAAGTTGATGTGTTAAAGTTGAACGAACACACAATAATTTCTAACAATCAAGTTTCAAATCATAATTAATGTTAAAAAATTTATTTTTAATTATTAAAATTTTTATTTAATATATTAAAAGCGAGGTATTTATTATAAGGAAGATTTCTACTATTTTTTAGGACTAAATTAAAAAGACAAAAATTATTAAAGAAAATAAATAGATTGTCAATAATTTTAGAGAAGTTTGTACTTCATATTGAATTTTGAAAGTAATACTAAATCGTGATATAATAACAGACCTATATGTATCAAATATCTCACGCAATTAATAAAGTTTTTTTTTATAATATCTTTTCAACAATATTTCTTCTCTATAAGAATAATATAGTGCTATTATGAAGCGTTGGAAACTATTTTTGAACAGATGGATAATTTACACTCTTCACGATAAAAACACGTTTAGAAAATGCTACTGCTACAGATATTTTAGCAATAATAAGGCAGTGCATAGCGTTACTGGTGCGTGAAGACCACACGTTTCAGTATTAGTAGCGATCAGGTAGGTATTATGAAAAATTTTGGGATCCTACCATCGTTTATGCATGAGCAACCTATAAGGGGTAACCCCTACTCCTATCCATTGCCATTCTCTCCACTGTAATTGCACTCTTAAATATTCATGAGGTTATTTTCTCCTTCAATGGCTAGTCCGGTCGTATAAGCCTGTCGTAGAAGTTCCCTGCTATTTGACTGACTACTAATTTCTATGTGAATAGCAACATTGTAGCAAATTGAAAAGGGCTTGACACAATCAGTTCGAATAGATAGCCTAACGCTAACAATATCTAGAGCCTTGAAGTGTAGTTTCCAACCTTTTTCTCACCACAAACCCTTAATAAAATAAAAATAAAGTTGCTGAACCCCTTGTGAAAGTATTTTTTATAAAAGGCTTAACACCATTAAGGATAACAAAGAAGGTATTTTATTTTGTGAAATAGCGTTTGCTCATAAATTATTCAATTTTATGGACATACTTGAAATATTTTGTAAAATTTAAATAGATTGGTTATTAATTAGAATTTGGAAATTTTTATGTTAAATTAAAATTGATGAATGATTCGATTTGTTGTTTTAGTAGAGCAGATAGCCCATTTTGATTCTTTTATTATAGTTTTCTTATTTAAGTGGTAATTTTATTAATATTTTAAGAGAATTTTATAGCAACCAGAAAATAAAAAATTTTCTACAAAGATTTTTGTCTCCTTTCCTTACAACTACTGAAAAAATGCAGATTATAGGTAATGATAGAAAATTATTACTTTAAAGCACCAATCATAGCATATCTTTTATTTCAGAAAATTTTACATAATACTAAACGATCACACAACAGTGAAAATTATTTCGTGTGACCCCCAAACACTGCATTATACACATTCATTTATAAACAACATTTATTAAAAAATCATTCAACACCGACAAAGTATGACTAGATTATTATGAGTGAATGAATACAATTTATGAAGATTAATGTGCTTCAAAATGTAATCACAATATTCCAACCTACATTAAATGTCTTTTTTTTTTTTCAAAAATGGGCTGAGTTTAGATTTAAAAGAAACCCTCCATATTATTTTTAAGGATTTTGTGATGAAATAACAGAATTTTATTCATCATTATTTACAAATTTGAAACCAATCAGTTTCTTTGGTTTCTCATACTCTTTTGGATGTGTTGAACCGGCATGGATTTGGGAATTCCAGGCTCTCTATTTGAAGAATGATACATTTGAAGCAAGTGAAAATATATTATCGAAAATTTTATTGAAATTGAATGCAACAGAGCAAACTCGCACAACATAAAGACCAGTATTCCTCTTTTTGTAGTCCCCAATTAGTCTTGAATAATTCTAAAATTTAAACTGACATTTTAATAAAAAATATTTACAATTAGCTTTTAGTTTGTCGATAGTAAATTAACTTTGTGACACATCATCACAACTTCATTATTTTTACAATTTTTTTTTGTATTAGCCTATGTATTGGATATGAACTGTTAGTTTCAAATTATAAATGAAAATAATTGAAGAGGAATCTTACAAATGTTTTATACACTATTTTACAAAAGTCGAAAGCATAGACATTTCTGTGAAATTGTAATGCACAAACGTTCAGCAGTTTGTTTTGAACATACGTTATGTGTGATCCTATTTCCCAAAAATCTTCCTACAATTAACTGATCTTCAGGGCCGTTCCGGCCGGGCGTGCTGGCCGTGCCTGCACGGAGGCGCCGACCGATGAAGAGGCGCCTTAGAAAATTTTTTTGACCCCTAACTTTAAGGGGAAAATATTCCGTTACGTCCTGACTCAAAAGAAACAAACCTAAGTAGTAAGCTAGATCTCCTTTCCTTTACAAAAAAAGCTTCAAAAGGCGCCTACAAACGAGTAAAGAGCGCCCTTACTGGGCGCCTTAGAAAATTTTTTTGACCCCTAACTTTAAGGGAAAAATATTCCGTTAACGTCCTGACTCAAAAGAAACAAACCTAAGTAGTAAGCTAGATCTCCTTTCCTTTACAAAAAAAACTTCAAAAGGCGCCTACAAACGAGTAAAGAGCGCCCTTACTGGGTTATACACACCCGTCCCCTTAACTCCTTTTAGCTTTCAAATTGTATGGGGCGCCCCATCAAATAAATATATATTCAAAGCGCCCACCCTGAGAGAAAAATTGAACACACCGACTTTGAAATATGTAAGGCGTCTTACTTAGCTAAACCAAATTGTATGAGTTGTCTTAATTAAATGGATTTATCAAAGACCGCCAGACCTGCGAGTGAAAATTTTATCATTCCCAACTTTAAAAGCTATACCATATTGTATGGGCGCCCCCATCAAATGAATCTATCCAGGGCGCCCAGCGCGCCCATTCTGAGTGAGTGAAAATTTAAACACTCCGGACTTGAAAGCTGTAAGGCGTCTTAGAAAAACTGAATTGTATGAATCTATTAATAGGCGCCCTCCTTGGATGAAGATTTGATTCACCAGTTATTAAATAGCTATCAAGCGTTTGCCTCAAATCATATTTTAATAGATGTCCCTTAAAAATTTCTATATAATAGGCCCTTGACTTGTGAAAAATGTTTTGAAGAAGACTATTGTAAAAAACCGAATGGATATCTCTTACGTAAATTTATTAGGTGCACCTGCTCTTGAATATCTCACACAAATAAATTTGTTGGAAGCACACACCTGAGGAACTATTTTTTTTTACTTATTAATTTTGATTTAATTGTATTTATACATATGCTTTCAAAATAAAATACAGTTACACCAAAAAATAAATATAAAGGGATTTATTATGCTTTTAATTTGGAGTATAAATCTAGGAATTTAAATTCATTTTCAATGAATGGTCGGCCCGAGGCCCGGTACCATTTGATCCACGGACCGGGGAATGGGGACCACTGCTCTAGATCCATCCATACAAATATTTGGAGATGGAGAGTGAGGGAGAGAGAGAAGAGCTATTATTGCGACTTAGTTCTCTGGAGACGGGAGAAGATGATGAAAAGGTGTTCTCATCATTACATTAAAAAAAAAAAAAAAATTAGTGCTTTCAAGTTCAGAAGCGTCCTTGTTTATTTCACTCAATATACGAGGGGGCAGAAAACATAAAAAGTTCCCGCCATTTTTGTGAGGGTGGCGACTGGGGGACCTCCGGGCTTTTGCCCGAGCACGGAGAATTTTTACTGGGAGGGTGTTGTACCGCCGGGATGAAGTACATAGTTGAGTTTTTGGTGTCGTGCTCTTTGGTTTAAAAATGGCATGGCTGCAGAAAGTGAAAGGAATCAGGTTAGTCGCTAGTGACTCACTCCATTTTAATTCTCTCTCCCTCTCACTTTTTAAAAAATAAAAGTTAAACTATAAAAAAGATAATTAAATGACAGACGTGTTTAAGAAAATTATTTCTGAATCTCAAATAAAAACAAAACAAGCTAACTGGACTAGCTGGATAACATATAACATCCAGTATCATTCTGAAGGTAAATAAACAAAAACTTTTGAATAAATCTATTATTAAACTAAATTAATCAGTTTTTAGTAGATTGTTTTCCATATTTTTATGCATCATACCTGTTATGCAACTGGATCTTTTTGTCTAAATTTAATCTAAAATATTTCGATACAATGGATATAAAAGTTTCATATATAGCAGCACAGAGAAATAAATTTTGGTACTTATATACCGTCGACCGTTCAGCAGCCGTTAAATTCAGCGGTACAGCTATAGAGTAGTCAATAGGATTTGATAACGTTTTCGGATTCGGATTCAGCGGCATGGTCGACGGCATAATACGTAATACGTGAATGTTCTAAAAAGTTCTCCTTATTGGATTTTTAAGATTGATATTTTGCTTTCTTTGTATCAGCAGCTGTTTTTCATTTATACCTAATTATAAGCTTAATTTATTAAAGGTATTTCAAATTTTGAGTTATTGGTGCCAAAATTTCTCGGGGTGTCGGTTACTGGGTGCTGCTACCATGCCAACTTAAAAATATTTTAAAAATAGAAAATAATTACTTTTTCAAACAAATTGTTCTCTAGATAAATATTGAAACTTCATTTAATTTTTCAAAACAAAAAGTTTTTTCAGGATAGTTTTATTAAGTAGCAATAGCTAATTAATTTTTTATTGTTCTTAAAGTGTCAATTACTGGTAACCATCAGTTACTGGTTAGATAAATAGCCAAACCATACAGCCTCTATCGAGAACTAGGCGAAAATTGAATAATCCTAAGTGAATATTTTCCCAGGGCCGTATCCAAGGGAGGTTCAACCCCCCCCCCCCCCCCGAAATTTTGACATCAATTTTTATACTGTTTTTCATTGAAAATTCTGCAAATTTATAAGGAGCAATTCTCTTCGGTTGTTAGCTAAAGGGTCTCAAAATGAGTTAAAACACTACTTTTAGGGGTCAAATTTCAGAAATTTTTCTTGGGGGAAAACCCCCAACCCCCTCCCCCCACCACCAAAAAATGAGTTTATCATTATTCTTTAAACTGTAAAAATTCCCCACAATATATTGAAAAAAGCTTGATTTATTTTAACTGAAAACTAATTTTAATTAAATAAGTAATGCCAATATTATTTATTTATTAATAAGTAGAACCCCTTTACAACGACCCTCTGTTATAGCAACCCTTGCCTTACAACAACCGGTAATAAAAGCACCTTTTTATTACAATATTGTTAATTTTATTCGTTAAAACGTCCGCATTTTATTGGCACCATAAGGAGTCGCTTTATCAAAGTTCTACTGTATCATTAAGTTAAGTAATATCAAATTTGTTTAAAGTAATTATTAATTAGTTAAAATAACAAATAATTTAAAATAAGTGATTAATTAATTAAAAATTAATTAAAAGTAAAAATTAATTAACTTATAATTAATTATTAATGGGGGTGAGGTGTAAGGGGCGCCGTAATTTATTGGCACGGAGGCGCCTTCATACCCAGGAACGGGCCTGCTGATCTTATGGGCCTCAGGATCTGTCCTGACGGATTTATTTGGCCCTCAGGATGTTAATTTGGCATGATTTGGTTCGTATCATTGCTAAAGTTGTGCAGGTTTGCAGTACATTTTTGTGTAATTCATACACAATCTACATTCACCTTTTTTTTAAAATAAGAGTTTTGGATTAGTCATTTTGAAAATTCTATCACATTTTAAACAGCTGTTTTAATCACACACATTTTACTGATATTGTAATAGAAATACTAAGATCCTTATGGTGCTCAAGACACATAGTGATAGACACTCGGTCACTTTTGGTATCACAAGTTTACCACATCCATAGGTGAAGTAAATTGGCCAACGCCTCTCAACCTCTCCAAGAGACCGTTTCCTCGAATCCAGATGATGCTGTTCGGGAATCCGGTGCTACCAATTCGACGAATCACAGTGAGAGCTCAAAGTGACGTCATTTTAGTCTCTCGCTGTGATTCTTCCATTTGTAAGGGGATGTCCATAAATTAAGTAAGGTCAAAAAAGAGGGGGGGAGGGGTTCAGCAAAATCTCACGTCAACTTTTAGTTTAGAAAATATACTTTTTTCTTTAATATTTTTTATCACAAGTTTAGAAAAAAATGCTCAAATTAGTCAAAACAGCAAATCATTAGCCAGTCAGTCATGGTAATTACAAGTTAAAATCATGTTTTCGATTTTAACGAACGTTTATTTGTATCAAAATTTTGCAATCTGGAGGGTAATTTTAATGCAGATAAAACGAAACTAGTGATTGAGAAAATCTCACGTTAAGGGGGGAGGGGGTCCAGCAAAATCTCACCAAGGAGGAGGTAGAGGTACCCTTCAGGTAATTTATGGACGTCCCCTAATGTACCGCATTTATGATCTCAAAAGATCTGGATAACTAGAAACGGTTTCGTACTCTGTTTCAAACTCTGAGCCATTCTTAAAATATTAGTCCCTAGTAGTACCATGATCGACCAAGACCATTGTTTTCATAAAGGGCCTCGAACATTTCTGTCCTGTCAAAACCTACATTTACACATCAAAAATCTTCCCGACAGCTCTCTTTCTGTTTCAATAGCGGGTCCTTCCAAAGTTTGTATTGTGCATGAACCATTAGAGTGATATTTCTATGGATCTCCTATCTTCTCCTGGATCAGACGATGAAGAGGCTGAACTTGATGAATCCTGGGCTGTTCGTGTCGTTCTGTGGTAGGTTCTTGGCCCACAGGGTGCAGGCCACTTCGACATCTGCCATCGTCTGGGTTCCGATGAATTGAATCATCACCAATGGCGGCAGGGGAGATCCCATTCCCCTTAGGGGTAAGTATCTGAAAAGAAGAATAACTTTCAGTAGTTGCTACAGAAATTCAACATATTGAAGTAGTTTTTAATTTTTAAGAAGTTTTTTTTGAGATAGGCTATAGGATAATTCGAGATTCATGCAATTCAAAAAGAAAACACCCTAATCAGAGAGAAAAAGCCGAACAGAGGGTTGTAATCCTAAGCGAACTGCGATGAAACTTCAGCTGAAACTGTTCGCCTCTATATAAATAGTTTGCTAACTTTTAGTATGCACGCGCTTTTGACTTTTCTATTGATTGATTGATGTCGTGTCCATGAATAGAAAAATTCAAATTGAACCGAAGGTTTCTCCAACGGCTTCGGCGATCTGGAGATAGTTTGTTGTCTCCATAAAGATCTTCATCTGGGGAGTTGGAAGGGCGCCAGAGCCGAGAGAAGGGGGGTGCCAGAGCCTCAGAGAGGTTGTCTGTTGGTCCCTCCTACCACCCAAAGGATAAACTAGTGGAGGCATTCCCCGACCCGCCACCTGGGGACGCGCCCTCTAGGGGTTACAGACTCCCCCGAAGGACTTTTCTATTCTTAACCTGTTTTTAATAAATGTTATTGTTTTATAACAGTCTTTTTATTCGTGAAGATATTTCACTACCACATTAGTAATTTTTCTACAGAGTCCAACAGACAAGCTATACCGAGTAGCTAAAGATACTCGTACCGAAAGTGTCGAATCATCTAATAAGCATCAATTGGCCTTTATCTCCATATCCATTTGATGTCCATTGGATTACCTGTAGGGAAATCCAGGGAATGGCGAGTAGTGCACCCTGAACTCCTCTGACGAGCCTCCTGCCAGCAGGGCGGTGGCCGTACACGTGATGGGCAGGACGTGCTGCAGGTCGTAGCCGTGGCGCAGGACGTCCTGGGGCAGCGAGGAGGGGTCGGAGCGGTTGAAGGGCACCGGGGCCCACCCCGCGAACGCGTTGAACACCAGCGCAACGCACGGGTTGCCCGAGTCGTAGCCGAAGTTGTTCTGCGCAGTGCAGTTGTCACTGATGCGGTCCAGAGGGAAGGAGCACGACGACACGCCTGAGAATGAAACCAAGCAGCCTTTTAGTCATTGCATGTCAGCGATTAGCATTGGGTCAGTATAGGAGAAAAGCTCTCAGATACTGGAGGTTTCAGACATTTCAGAGACTGGATGACAGGACATTTCATCACTTTCCCCATTTCTGTTCATATTTAGACACCTCAAAATAGTTTCTTTATTCAAAATTTTAGCAAATCGAAGGGATTAATTTCTAAATATTTTTTCGCTTAAAGGGAAAAATTCATGTGTGTAAACCAGGAATCTTGTGACTGGTTTCCAGTCAACTCGCTACTGGCATAACTACTGGTACCGTGTAAATTGGGCATTAGTTGGCCAACTTTGGGAATGCTTTCTTATCCTGATTTAGGAAAAGCTCCGACAGTTTTTCAGAAGGATGTCATCCTTAATATTGGTTTGCCAGTCACTCTACAAAGGTTTGATTGGTCCTTAAGTGGAACAAGATTATTTTATTAAGACTATTTATTAAGAACACATGACAAGATTCTTATGTTAATCTCACTCCAGGCTTGCTATTGGTTCATCTATTCCGAAAATAGAGGCCTTGCAGCCACAACGAACTAACTCCAATGTAAAGTTACAACGAGTAACTCCCATGGAAATAACTCGTTGGTGCTTCAAGCGCCTCAATTTGGTAAAGGCGACAGTTCCCTTTGACACTAAGGGTACGGTCCAGCCACAAAATCAGCATGGTATCTCTTCAAAAAATCTGCTGCATCTGGTTATCGGACAATAGGAAAACCGCAATCAACCCCCTTCAATGGTCCCTCCAACAAAAGACAGCCCTCGGGGAGGAGCGAGAAGTCACTATCGGGTGTCTGCTAATTGACTGGGGGGGTTGACTTCGAACTCCTTCGCTATTGTTGGAGGGGTCATGAATGGGGAGATAGGGCAGATTTTTTGAAAAGATACCATAGGTTTTCTGGCTGACCGTGCCCTAAAGATCAAGTTTAATGTTGGCCTTTATACGACAAAAGAAATAGCTAACTTCTCGACAGGTGAGTATTCATTTCCCACAACCCAAACTCACCGATCTTCACTATCCTACTTATATTCTACTTACTCAGAGGAAATAGCAAGTATAATAGAAGCACACCATAAGATATGAATCAATAGAGGATACCACACCACCACAACCCATACTCACCGATGGGCGAATAGTGCAGATCGCAGTTGGACGTGGCGATGGCGCCCTGCCGCTCCCTGTATGCCCTGACCAGCGTGGCGAGGTCCTCCACGTGCTTCTGCCAGATGCGAGGGTTCTGTCGGTGCACCACCACGGTGGGGGTGCGGTTGAGGAAGCGCCTGGGCTGGGGCACCAGGTAGACGAGCTCTGCGGGGCGCAGGGGGGTCTGAGTGCGGGGGTGGGCGGTGCGGGAGAGCGCCACTGCCACCAGGATGATCACGACCACCAGGAGGGTGCAGACGAGAGACACCATGCTCATGAAGGTGATGATGCGGCGCGCCGGCTGCCACGTTGACGGGAAGTCCTGCTGGGGAGACAGAAGCTATATCATCAGCTATTGGGGATCTACCTGCACTGCTATTCAACTATCACATTCGATTGAACACGCTTGATCGTTACTGTTATTTTCCGATTCAGTTGTACTCAACAGATCCCACAGGACCATGGTATCAAGTTCCATTCAGGCGCGGATTCAAGGGGGGCACTCTGGATAGTGCCCCCTCTTTGATCCAAAATGAGTTAAAATCCTACTTTTACAGGTCCAATTTCAAAATTTTTTCAGGGGAAAGACCTTCATACCTCCCAGCGGTACCAAAAAGGGGATCTTGACTGATACTTTTTAGAAAATGCCCAACATTTTGACAATTTCCTCAAAAGTTAAAGGTGATGGTCTGGAATAGTGCCCCCCTTGGAGCCGTGCTGGATCCACGCCTGGTTCCATTGGGGCAGTACAGTTATGTCAATGCAATATGATTTTGTTCGTTCGATTGAATGGGTCTCTTATTCAGGTCGCACCAGTTACATGCTTTAAAATCCTGTGTTGATTTAATAAAGAAATCCTGTCATCTATGCAACCACAGATAACCCGTGTGCAGGGAAATCCTGCTGTATTGATACAGACCATCTCTGTATGTACTTTGTAGGAATCTTGTCAACCGATAAGAGTTGCCATTATAATCTGACTACGGAGTCTGTATTGTTTTAACAGGATTTCCCTGCATGAATTACAGGGTTTTTCTGTAAGTATAGATGACAGGATTTCTTCGTTAAATTAACTGCTTTAAAAGTGCACCGTTTTAAAAAAGTTAAGTGTTTTTTTCTTCTCTGTCGTGTAAATCGATTTTTTATCTATATCTTAGATAATAATAAATGAATTAATTTTTCTTATTATTATGAAAACGGAATTATATTGTACATTTATAGAAAATATTTTATAATATTATGTTTATATTTGCTTAAAGCAGAAAAAAATTATGTGAATTTTTTTAGTAGATACAAAATGCAGTGATGTAACATTAGCATGAGACTTCAAAGTTTATTCAAAGGTGATAACTTCAGGTTCATTTGATAGAGTTAAAGGGTTTTCAGATAAAATTTTTTTACCTTGTAACTTAATTCTGGAAATATTTAGGGCAACAATGGAGTTATCAGTACGTTTGTATTCAAATTCATTCGTTTATGCTATCAGATGGTTGTATTTATTGTAGGAGATTACGATAGAGTGAATAGAGATTGTGATAAAATACGGATCATACTAATTTATTTTAGGCATACATTTGTTAATTTCACCTTGATGAATTTTAATTGTTATGAACTGAATTTAAGACATGTTTCAAGGTGTATATTTTGTGAAACTTTTTCAATCTGAAAAATTTGCAGGCAGTATTTAATCCAATAATTTTTCTTGATTCTATTTACTAGCATTATTTTTATATCCCCTTCATTGATACACACATTTACAGCGATTGAAACTGATTTAACAAAAATAACACTCTACATTCTGGTATTTAACATCGTTCTGATGTATCTTGTTTATTTCAATACTACCTCCAATTTTTATTTAATGATGGGTTGGAAAAACCGTTTATGCAAATTAAAATAAGCTCATTATTTTTGAGCAAAAGGGTATAAAACTAAAAAAGAAAACGTTAAATTAAAATAAACTTTATATTTTTCTTGTCCTCAAATTCGCCAAGAGAAGAGCTTCTAAAAAATGATAGACTAAAAAGGGGATAATGAAAAATTCTTACACTGTGAAATATTAATATAATAAAGTGTAACATAATGAGGGGATGAAAACTTAGAAAAAAAATTAGTCGTGGTTTAGTCATTTAAGGTGTTGAGATTCATTAGATAATAAAACCATATTATGATAAATTATTTAAAATTGTCGGTTTTAAATTACTAACGAGTTATTAAGTGGCTTATAATGGTACTAGATATAATTCCCTAAGCAAACCAAATTTTGACACTTTGGCTTAGTGTTTTTTTTTCAAGCACATCACAATTCATCACATCTTTAATTTGAAATATCATTAGTTATTAAAAGAGGTTTTATGAATTCAAATAAGAGAAACTGCAATGGATTACTAAAAATATCTCCAAAAATAAATAACTTATCATTGAAAGCAAATGTATATTAAATGAGCAAAGTAAATCTACCTATAACGAGGCAGATAGGGAGATGGGAACTATCTTTTAATTAGATTTATATGTTTATTGCTCGAGAAAAGGTACGTCATACTAGATTAACCTTTTAATAATAGAATTAATGGCTTCCAAATACATAATTATGTATCGAAAAAATATTAATATAAAGCTAAAGAAATGTAATAATGATCAGAAATAAACAAAAAACAAGCACATTAGCATGTTATTTTAAAAAAGTTAATTTAAAATTTAAGGCAAAATATTTTATTGTTTTTTAAAGTTAAAAAATTTGGAGATTACAGCACATATCGAACCATTTTTAGACCCACCAGAATTTTTTTTTTTTTTAAATTTGGAATTTATTAACAACAACAAATACACAAAAGAAAATAGAGAAGAAAGAAAAAAATACATATACACATATTGTCCACTAAGGGGCCAAGGCCTTTCCAAGTGAAAGCATTAAACATATTAAATACATACACGCAAATACCAAAAATTAAAATTTAATCCTCTAAAAAGGTATATTTAGAAACCACCATATCCCAAAAAAACCTCTGTCTTCATAAAAACAATTCCCATGATATTCTTTTCATTTAACATAGTATACAACCTATTACAACGTTATTACTTGAATAATGATGAAGAGAACAATGATGTTTTACATGTACTGAATCAGCATTTCTCTATGGGTTCGATATCGATCCCCTTAGGGTCCTCGAATGGTTAAAAGGGAATGAAGCTTTAAGAATCAATTGTAGGTCAATGAATCTTTGGGTCTTAAAGCAAAGATTTAATCTTTATCTAGGAAGAAGCTTTTTCGTGCTCATAAGAACTAGGAATAACTTTTTACCTTCATTTATTAGGTCATTTTACTAACTTCACAAAGAATGCCTGAAAACTGAAAGTTTTCACAAAAGGGGATAATTTTCATTGTTTTTTTTTTGTAACCAAGCTGTGTTTTTTTTACTTTGAATTTACTTTACTTACTTTAAGATATTTCCCTTGTTTCAAAAAGAAATTTAATGAAAAGTTGGAATACTTCCTCATAATATTTCTAAACTGCTTTTTGAAAATATTAGATGATTAGGTTATGGTTAGAGTTTTTTTTTCAAGGATTAACAGGACGCAAGAACCAAGTGTTCTGATAAATCGCTAAAAATAAGCAAATATCAAGACTGCAATGTTCCTTGATCCTATGACGTCTTTACGTGGAAGGAAAAACTGAGTAGACAGAAAGCCTACTGGGTTTCTAGGAGGAGTTTCGCTCGGTGATAAAAAGACGCTATATGCATGGTTTTAATAAACTAATCATATTTCTAAATTGAAGTTCTTAATTTAACTCAAAATTCTGACACCGCGGTAGGAACTACTTTGCTCTCGGCTCTTGTTTCTCCCTGGAAGTTGCAGTATATTATAGCAATATTGATATAGTAGTGTAAAACGTAGACAATAAAGTCTGATTGGCGAAATTAGCACCCGGCTAATCTTAGAGAACCATTTTTATAAAAGAAATTTTATACTTAAAAGAAGAAAAACTAAAATATACTCAATAGTGTATAATATTATTCCTGAACTATTACAATACAATACCATTCATTAAAAAAACTACCCAAACGGTGAATAAGTTATTCTACTACTACTCCATTCACGGGGAAATTGAATCGTGAGAAACAACATCACTGTTTATTTTATAATACCGATTCGACTGCTATCTCCCGCTCAAAATTCGTAAACAAACCTATCCATTCCTTGTTACGAAACATTCGGAGATTGACAAAGGTCAACGCTTTCTTAAGATGCTGCACCACGGAGATTCTCCTTTCTAATAAGATATGAGACATTGAAACGTTCTTATCACCTTTACAAGAAGAGTTTACAGATAAAATCGTGTTTTGGAAGATTTTTTTTTTTTTCGATTAGAATGATATCCGGGATGAATATATTCTGAATAATGTGGGTTTTTTCTTGTTCCTAAATTTAGTGGATCGGATGATTTTATCCTGTTTGATATCATGATTAGCAAAACGGACCTTCTATAATAAGGATAGTTTTGTCGAAAGAAATTGAATTTAGGGAACATCTTCTCATTACGTTAGGTAAATTTTAGTATTTTGAATGCTCTTGAGATAAAGATTAGGGATTTATAAAGTAGTTAATATCGACTCCTTTGAAGTCGATATGATTGTATGACGTATCAACAATTAAGGGGTGGTCGATTTTGGATCAATATTTTGGTTCACCAGTTTAGACCAGATAGATTTTTTTGGACCATGGCATGTTGAATTGTCATAATACAATAACATAATTGGTTTAGATGGGTAAAAAATGTTTAAAATATTATTTATCCCCTTAAGTAGGTATCTCCATTGTTTTAATTTCAAAAGTTGACTTCTACATAATTCTTCCTATATCTATTCAGAACTAAAGGTTTGAGACTAAACAAGAGGAAAGAGAGCCTTTTTTTATAGTTTATCATCGTAAAACTTTCCGGTTGTGAATTAAAGAAGGGTAAAGTGTTCCAAAAGCTGCTTGTTTTATTATATAACATT
This sequence comes from Tetragnatha montana, assembly GCA_963680715.1. Classification (NCBI taxonomy): domain Eukaryota; kingdom Metazoa; phylum Arthropoda; class Arachnida; order Araneae; family Tetragnathidae; genus Tetragnatha; species Tetragnatha montana. The sequence continues at coordinate 3,494,020 of OY796683.1, read as the reverse complement.
TTCAAACGTGCTTTTTTATCCGAAGAAACATATCTCTTAGAAAAGATACAGGTTTCCTTTTTATTGAGGTTTTTGAGTATGTAGAGATAAAAGTGAGTGCTGTGTGTGACGAATGTGCCATGTGGCTTCTTTTCCCATGACGCGTTTTGAGGTCATACGAGCAGGTATTAACACCTGTTCTTTGATTGCCTATTTGTGCAGGTTTGCTCTATTTTCTACCAATTAATAATGATTCGTTTGAGTTTTTTACAAGCTTTCTGACTGATTCTTTTGATAAATGCTCGTTCGAAATGTTGGTTGAGAAATTTGTTTTTTGAAATACCTTTATATGACTGTGTGATTATTTTTAGTTAATTTTTACCTAAAAAACACTTTTATTCCCTAATTTGATGGTTTTAGATACAGGGTACATCATATTTTGTGGATATTACTCTCTATCAGGGCCGTATCCAAGGGGGGGGGTTAGGGGTTCAAGCCCCCCCCCCCGAAATTTTGACATCAATTTTTATACTGCTATTTTTCTTGAAAATTATGTCTCACAAGGAGCCATCCTCTTCGGGTATAACGCAAAGGGTCTCAAAATGAGTCAAAACCCTACTTTTAAGGGTAAAATTTCCAAAATTTTTCTGGGGGAGGACCCCTAAACCCCCTCGAAATTTTGAAATTAAGTACGGTTTTTCCTTCAAACTTGTGTGATTTACAAGGAGTGGTCCTCTTTGATGTAACCTTAAGTGTTTTAAAATGAGTTAAAATGCCATTTTAAGGGCAAAATTCAAAAAATTTTCTAGAGTAGGAACCCAAAACCCCCTTAACATTTTGCCATTTATTATAATATACCTTCTTTTTACCTTGAAAATTCGGCCGCTTACAATGAGTGCTGCTCTTTGGCCTTAATCTAAAGGGTCTCAAAATGAGCTAAAACACTCTTTTAAGGGGCAAATTTTCAAAATTTTCTGGGGGAGGACCCCCAGACCCCCCCTTTTATTTGGAATTCATATTGTTTACACAATTTTGAAATTTACTGCATCAAAATTTCAATCCAGTGTTGTCATTTAAAACATAACGTATAAAAGTACCCGTAAGGAGGTACCTCAGAAATAATTTGAGTCAAACCCCCCCCCCCGAAACAAAAGTCTGGTTACGGCCCTGCTCTCTATTCCTTTATTTAATACCTTTATTTTTTTCTCTCCCACAACAGAACATTAACTTATTAACCATTTCAGAGCTAAGAAATTTTCCCCTACTAATTTTCTATAAGATTCGGCCACAATGTCCGTTGGTTTATGATTGAAAAGATTAATGAGCGTTTCATTTTTCCGGATCAGTTGTGTTACAGTGCTGCAATCCGGCAAGATGGATGAATAAATCGTAAAGACAAAAATCACCCCATTTTGAGTTGTCTCACCGTGATTCGTTCAAATAGTCTCACCAGGATTTTCGTATCACATTCACAGATAAGATAAAGGAGAACTACTAATAATTATCCGTGTTGTGGTGCGGCCATCTAGCGAGACTAATCGGACTAATATCTCAGTGAGAAAACTTATCGATGTTGTATTCGATGATAGGTCTTGCTAGATTACCGTGCTGAAACCGATAGAATATGTGGTTGATGTTGATACTGTTATTTCAGTCTGAAATAAATTGGTTGGTTAAAAGGCAAGGAGTACAAATAACAATGTTTGGAATAACTTTAGTATATATAGAATATCAAAACTCAGAAATTTTGTTGTGCAAGGATCGTTCTCTTCGTCATTTTCCACATGGAACTTTAATTGCCAGAAAAGAATACACTATGGTATCATGGACCTTACCCTATTTTTTAGCATAGTCGTCGTAGACAGCGAGATATCTGTGATTTCGTGCCATCCAGTGCCATCACAGTTTGAAGAAACCATCTCCCTAGGTGTACCATGTGATGATAGGGTTCCTACAGCTCGCAATGGCTTTTAGTGCAGGTGAACAGGTGAAAGTAGAAGGCTCAAGCTTCATGTGGGATAGATAGGACCACCTGACCTACACCCTATCATGCCCTATTATCTTTCCCCATCGTTATTTCTACCCCATCGTTCCTTGCATTAAAAGCAGACTTGTGTGACAATTTCTGCCGTCACAGCACAAGCAGAGATACCAGGATGGTTTCTTCAAAATAATGGCATGGAACGACCAATGTCTCAATGTCGGTAACGACTAAACCAGAAAATAGCGCAAGGTGTATAGTTGATTCCGTGGTGTATTTTTTGTCTGTTAAGTTTCCCTGTTAAAAAAATGACGAAACTTACTTTCGGAACGGTCCTCGTATCTGCAATTCCTACCCCACTCCAGTGACGGATCCAAGGGAGGGCACTCTGGACAGTGCCCCCCTTGGACCATAAAAAATACTCAAATACTTAGCACAGAGGTACTGAGTTGTGTCTTACATTGCAGGTGACCCTGTGTATCTGAATGTGAGGCCCGTCATCCACGGGAAAGCCGTTATCCTCTCGGCCGTGAGGGGACCAACTGGGCGTGGAGATGCCGTCGGTGTCGAACTTGACGGGCACGCGGAGGGCGTGGAAGTTACCGGAGGAGGTGGAGCCATGTTCCTCGGGCCCGCCCTCGGTGGGAGTGGCCGCTTCCAAGGGCAGGGTAGAGGGCCGGACGGTGTAGCCCCGCCTGCAAGAGAAAGATTTTCTCAAACTGTAGTCTTTGTTTATCAAATGAATGGTTTGATATTATTTCTTTCTATGGATCGTTAAAAAATTAAATTTGCATCTGGTTAAGTTCAAAACCTTCTAACTGAAAGAAACCTCATTTACTCCGATCAAGTTAAGGAACACCGTGAGGATACGACAATCCTAAATCCATCTTGGAGCTATATTATAATTTATTACTCATAACAAAAAACAGCTTTCGCTACATTTTTAATTTTTAAGAAATATTATTCACTAAGTAAGATAAATTGTTGTTATGGAAAACTGCTGACTATATTATAAGGCGAGATTTGGGTTTAAATTGTAATGGTAGGATTCTAGAGGAAAATCCTTGGGGCAAGCTAAAGACTTTGGGGGCCTTGCTGTTCCTAATTTCTGTTGACATCATTTAAGAGTAAAATTATGGAATGTCCTGAAAAAGGTGAAGGAGGCACTGCCCCCTGCCCCTCCTAAATGATCTTCCCAGGAGCAGTGGCATTGAGTTGGAGGGATTGGGAGATATATCCTCCCGAAACTCACGAATTTTCTTTTTATGACCATAGAAAACGACAAAAATACCCCTAAGTACCAATATCCCGCTCCAAATTTCTTCTGAGCATTAATATCCAATACTACAATTATTTTTCTAATTCAAAGAACAATATCAGTATTATAATTAACTGTAGAACAAATAAAAAGATAAGACATTAACTTCTAATGTATTCCAAATCCAAAATGAAATCTTTACTAAAAAAAAAAAATCACAGCTTTTTCTTACGGACGAGAATAAACAACAGAATCAGAGTTCAATAGAACTTTTTAGATAAAATGCATTTAAACGAAAATTTAATATTACCCCAATATTTCAAAACCGTCATTTCTCTTTTTCTTCTACCCACTTAAACTCAAAATTTACTTCTCCCCAACTTATTTTTAAGACTTGAGATATGTTCAATTTGCGAAAACCTCAGACCGAATTCTCTCTTGAACAACACAAAAGCGGATAACGCAATTACTTATTCCATTTTCCGGAGAGAATTTTTAAGGGACGTAAATTATAGGTTAATGGACCGAGAGCAAAGGCCTCGAATGCTTTCTCTCTAGAGAATAATTTTGAGTTTGCTCAATGTGAAATTATTTTCAACCAGCAGAAGAGTAAAATATGCGGGATACCGTGCATCTTGAATGAATGCTAATAATGTGGGAAAATAAATGAGGACTGAGAAAGTTAGACCAGTATGTACTTTCAAGCAAGAGTAGATAGGGGGGTCATTCACATATTGTGTTTCATTCCGTTTTGAAGCTTAAAGGATACTTAGGGGCCGTTCAAATATTACGTTAGCATGTTTTTGGTCATTTTTGACCCCCCTCCCCCTTGTCAGCAAAGATAAGCAAACCGCAAACCCCCTTCATAATTACGTAAGAAAACTGCCCGACCCCCCGTTTGTTTTTTTTTATACAAAATGTTTAGCAGTATCTAGATTCCAGAAATTCATTGTGCTCTGAACACTTACTTAACCTATCGTTAAAATTTTCTTTGTGAAGTCAAAATGCTTGAATTTTTTCCCAGTTCGATTTTTTTTGTGTAAAATTTATTTTGGTTGAATTTTGAAATTATTTAAAAAAAAAACCAAGATATTCTCAAAAATGCAGTGTTTGTAGCATCTTACGTAAGCATCACCCCTCCCCCCCTCAGGAAAGATAAGAAAAGAGCAAAAACCCTCCCCTCACTTAGGTGCTTACGTAATATTTGAACGGCCCGTATGTTGTGCCGCTATTAAACACGAGGCATATTGTACTACACTAGATTTATACATGGTTCCCTACCCTCATCTTGGAAAATATTCATTTAAGGGATTATTAGTCAACACTCTAGTTCCCAACCAATGGGATAACATCACTTGGCAAAAAGAAGAAACTAAAGACGGGATTTTAAGACGGAGCTGTGAAATACTAGTGATTATCTCTTGGAAAATTGGCCTAGGAAAATTCATATCACCGTGACATCCTGCAGCCTCATTTTCTAGTTTTTTTTAATTATGGTTTTAACGTGTTATGAGAGTAAATTTTATGTTCAGTTTTCTCGTCAAGTACCTACAGATTTTTTCCCCATATCAGTTATCCCGTGTCAGGGTTTTCTCTATGATAGGCTTTTTTTTTCGCAAAATATGAAGGATAACCTCAAAAATAAAAAAAATATTTAAGACCGTTTTAGTAAAAGTGCGTATAAAAAATCTGAAAGTTGTAAAAATTTGAAGTTGTTTGAATATAATATAACAATTTCAAAAATATATTTGGCTTTAAGCTTGTTTTTTTGTGTAGTTTTTATTAACTAAAGTTTTCCAGGTTAAAAAACCTGCTTTATCTCACTTACTTATCATATTAGCATTTTGCTAAAGCTGTTTTTCCCTAGCTTCAACCCTGCACCGTTTATATTTTTGCTGATTTTCGTATCCTTGGAAGCCTTTATAATGTCTAGTAAACTGTCAGCTATACTACAAGCTTTTGCTACATAAGCTTTTCTTAAAAATTGAGTTTTCTCAAGATATAAAGTTAGTTCATGTTAGATGCGTGTTTGGGGATATTCTTCATTTTACCCCATTTGATATTAAATATGTAAAACAAAATGTTTGATATAACAAAAGGAGACTTGCATTGTTTTTTATTTTGCAGATTTGAAGTTTACGCCTAAACATTGGTTAATCTATCATGGTTGGCTGTCCCAAAGTTTTGATTGATGTTGAAGTTGGGTTAAAAGTCAAACATCGCATCGTTGTTTATTAGCACTACTCCTATGATGACGCTGGTAAATTAATGGGAATTCTTGGTAATTTGACTAACTATATTCACTAGTCGAAGCCTGTTAGTGAACTAATTTATAATAGTCACAAACTGTAAAGGCATCACACGCGTCTTTTTTATTACCTACATGTTTTTATAACTGTTTATTTTTTACAATGATGTACTTTTGTGAAAATTTATTCAACAGATAAGAAATTAGTATTTTAGGTTTCACGAATTAATTTTTTTAACTTATTGTTTCATTCTATAAAACAATATTTCAAGAAAAAAGTTCAGATACTTTTCTAATTTTACTCAATACCCTGATAAAAAAAATAAGTAAGGTATTAAAAGATATTCAAACGAATAAGCAGTAAATGTGTATTTTATACAAAACAAATTAAGAATATTTCACATGGAGTGTAGATGTTTTGTAAAATATGAAAATGAGTCTATTGCTCTTATATAGTGCTGTCCTTTGAAAACAACCCACTCCAAATTGTACCCTAAAATCAACCCATTGAGATTTTTTAATTAAATAATTAAAATAATTTTACCATCTCATATACCCTGTCTTTCTATGCCCTTTAGAGTGTCAGGGGTGTAAAAACTGGTCAAAGAACGGTTTATTTACTTATTTTTTTAAACAAGCTGAGATAATGTAGATTTTTGGCAAAAAATGCGCTTCAGATTTACAGATTTTGTAAAAATGCATGTTACAAAGACTTTAGAGCATTTTTCGCGCGTTTTTATGTTATCCCATTACTATGAGAATAAAATATTAAAGTTTTAGCTCAGTCGGCCAATTAGAGTCCTTCTAGGAAAAAGTGTTTTTTTTTTCAAATTCTTACTTAATAATTGGCTGCCAATTTGTAATGGATAGTTGGAATTAAAAATGCTTAGCACTAAAATGTTAGGGAGGATGAGCCGCTAGTACAGTTTTTTGTTCGATTTAATTATCCTTTTTATTAAGCTTTTAATGAAGAAAATATGAAACAGTGGGTTGTTTTTAAAGGACAGCACTATACAACTTTAGAATTACATTTCAAATATTAATAGAATGTGTAACAAAGACTGGTATTCGATATCAGAGAATTTGCTCGAATTTCGCCGTGTGTAAATGGTTAATCTCCAGGTGCGGTTCTTCCTTCGTCAAATGCAAATATGCATAGCATATGCAACATACATAGTGTTATAGGATTGTGTTAGGATAAGTATAATACATTCATAGCTGATAAAGTAAGATGTTAAAGCGCCATATTATTAATTTACATAAAGAAGTGTGTTATGATACTCAGGAGTGATATCTCCAAATTCTATACATTTGAATTTCCAAATAAAATTCAGTTTTATTTCTGAAAGATAAACAAACATGAAAAATTAGTTTTTAAATCATAACTATTGTAAATGTCCAATAAAAGGATAAAAGTTTTTAAAAAATCCTGAAGGTTAAGGTTTTAAAACTTTTTTGAGTATTAATTTCTAAAAACTGAATTTCAAACTTCCGTTTGTAAAAAAATATGACCTTATGAAGATAGCACTCAAAAATATAGTGGCATTAGTTTAATGTTTTTAATTGTTTTTAGATTCACCCCAACATAATAATAGTATTAAGTGTTTTTTGTAGGTTTATAATTTAAAGAGGATGCTTATTAAATTTTACTATGAGTAAATTACTATAAAAATGGTTAATCTAATTGCTTTTCTAGAGCAATTAACTTTGAGGTGGATAAAAACGTTTTTTGAGTCATAAAAGATTGAAAAAAACCCTCATAAGTTCTCGTTAAATTCATTAAGAATTTTATTCACGCGAAACAATAATTGGGATGCCTTTAATTTATTAAAAAACTTTTTCACTTTAGATTAAAAATATAAGTCTCTATTTAAAATGGCAGTTTTTGTATTGTCAAAGCATACCTGGAAGGCATAAATGGTACTTAAAAAGGAAATTCATTGCTATTTTCCATAATATTCAGTAGAAACATTGAACAAGAAGGCTTGTAGACCTACAGGATAATTCAAAATTTACGCATTTCTTTCATAATCTTTAAGCAGGGTATTATGCAACAAACTTTGAGGGGATAGAACTCATCAAGACGAATAAGAATTGGTATACAACAGGGAGTCGCAAATGAGGTTTAAGCATTGAATGAATGGGGTTCATTCTTCATTTCATGTAGTTATCCAACTAAACTTAGTTATGAGGATATATCTCCCAGAAACAACAAAGCTTAGTTGAAAATTTAAATTTCCAATCTTCAAATTAACTCATTTCCATCAAAGGGATCCAATACTTTCTCCTTTTTATTTACCTCCAACGTTTTCTTCAGTCATCCCAATTACTTCATTGCCTTTCCTTACGCACAGTCACCGGCCTTCCATTGTTTGTTGTTGTAATTACTCCAAACCAACGCGAGTAATCGAATTACCTATGTGCGGATTACTCCCCACACGCGCTTGGAAAAACGCCACGCGAGTCCAATTTGGACGTGACAAATAAGGAGTGGAATTCCGGAATCAAATTCTTCCTTTATGAAGTATATACCGAAGAAGGAGATTATGAAATACAAGAGGATGCCATTCGAGCGTTGTCCTGGCAACCCATTGTAGCGAAATCACGTTAGATATCAGATTTTCAGAATGTCAGTGGACTAAGTCCTAATATAACAAAATTTGAGGTAAGCATGGATTTGGGATCTTTTTAGATTTTTTATGTTGTATGGTAGTTGTCAAGTTCAATAATTGGCCTGTAAGTGAAGCTTCTAAAATGTCTTCTCCATAGGAAAAATTTTGGAAAAATATCATCACACAGTGGACATTGTGTCCACTGGTTTAGTTGGTTATTGTTTCATGGCGAAAGAAAGCATTGTTGTTGAATGTCTGGAGTTAGACGGATACTTTAAACTCCAATTCACACATGATTTTACTCTTTCTGGACATCGCATAAAAAAGTTAAGAGCCGTATAGAAATTCCAAAATTTTACATAAAAGCATTTTGAAAAAAAAAAAAAACACTTTTTTTCTGAGGAACTAGAATTCAGACAGAACGCTTGCTTTTTCCACTTACTACGTCACATTTTTGAATTTCTACGGCTCATAAATTTTTATATGATGTCTTAAAAATGTCACTCTCTTTGTGTCATGCTCTTTTGGACTATGGAATAAAATTTTGGGGCCACCATTGAAAGAGGAACCTGTTACGTTTCACTACAAATGTGTGAAACTTATTTCAACGCTAATTAAACACATTAATGAACACTTCTAAAAATCAAAAGCGTGTTGATTGTATTGACAATGTATCGTGTGAGAAAAAAAAAGATAGCTCTGTATAAGTGTTGCTAAATATAACAGGGACAGAAAATGTGTTCTCATAGTATTTAGATCCAAATTTAGGGATATTTTCAGATTCTTAACACATTTTACAACACTATTTTTAGCTAGTTAGAACCCATTCCTAACACTTTCAAACATATTCAAAACATTATCACAACACATTAGGTTGTTAAAATGTTCTTCCTAACAACACAACTATAAAGTGTTGTTAATCTCAGGACAAAAAAAAAAGTGTTATTAAATGTGTTTAATGTTTTCTATTGAACGTTTGCCGTGTATACGATGGAGATGGCCTCTTAAAGAAAAATGGTCAACAATAGTTTTCAATAATACGTTTTAAACCATGAAAAGGGGGGGGGGGTTAAAGTATCCTTCAAACCCAAGCCGTTCGCCCACGATATCATTTTCCGTTACAGAAAACCCTTCAGTTACTCACTCAAAACTAAGTTTGGTTGACTTGCGTCCCTTTCGTTCTTAGCAAGCCCATATACGTTTGCGGCTTCGTGAGATGTAAGACGAGAAAAAGAAGAGGAAATCCTTCAGCTTACATCCAAGGAGGAGGAGGTCTCCCAGGTGATGTACTACTGCGGCAGAGGGTATTTAGGGGGTAATAAAATAAGGGGTTGATGGGGAAACGGGGATGATATAAGAACAGGTGGGTGTCGGGATTCGATTGTTCTGGGGAAAGTTGCTGAGGAATCTGTTGGGTTGAGGTGTTGAGGAACTGGTTTATTCGGTGTCTACAAATGTTGTTGTAAATTATCTTTTTTTTAATGTTTAAAACTCAGGAATCTGAATTTTTAGACGGTTCTGTTTAGGTGAGTTTTGATCCCTTCGGAGTCTAGAGAAAATTAAAAAAAAAACTAGAGAAAAAATTCAATTAAATCTCTAACACTGGCAATAATAATAAAATAACTTTTTATCATTAGATCTGGCAACATAATTTCATTTAGCCATATTTATTTTTGTTCTAAAAAGAACACTAAGCTATATATAAATCTGGAGTGCAAACTTCCTACACTTTATTTAACTCTGTTGTTTTTTCATCGTTTTTCAAAAGAAATTTTTAAAATACGAGTATATTGTTCCATAGATTTTGCACTCCATTTAATCAAATAAGTAAGCGTGTTAAGTTGGATTCTGTTATCATCCTGGCAATAGGGGAACTTGACCTTCAAATACATTTTCACTCCATGCACTCCATGTTATTATATAGCTGAGTGAAAAAGAATCATTATAATTTCTTATCAACAAAGTTTTGGCAGTACTACTACAGCATTGCTAGGCTGAGTTGAACCCAATGCTTTTTTACCACAGAAACCCCATTTAAAAAACACTTCACCATTTGGAGCCATTAAAAATAATCCCAATTTTGCCTCCATTTTCAAATTATGGAAAAAAGTTTAATGGAAGGAATGCATATTAAATAAATAAATTGTAATTTATTGAGAATCGTAATTATACCAAATACTATAGATGTTTATATTAGAAGGTAGGGATGATAAATTGATTCAGATAAAAAAGCAAGTAGTCTTCAATGCTCTTATGAAAACTTGATTTGTGAGTAAAAAATCTTATGATCTCAAGCTCTAAAGAATATTCGGTTCAATTTCTTTGTTTGTCCCTTTAAATATGGCCAAGCTGTTTTAAACACTAAAAATTAAGAATGTGAAACTGAGAATGTGATAAGAAAAATCGCCAAACTTGCAAACCAACCGATTAAGTAATACAGTTACAGTAACAAAAATTTGGCGTTGTTTGAATATTTGACATCTAAATAATATAGCGTTTTTTAACGGGGCTGTAAACGAAATTCAACCAAATTTTTTCTAAGAATGTAACACTAAAATTTAATTATAAGATTTAATACAACACATTTAAATCTGAATTCATTCCAAAATAATCTAAACGTGACACATTACAAAGCCCCTTTGAAATCTCTGCATTGATTAAAGCAGAATTGACACCCCATAAATCATTTTATACGACCAAAAAAATAGCGGCAGAAGCTGACGTGAAAGGAGGAGCTCCATCACTCAAAAACCCGAAGCCCGAAATTTGAAACAGGGGATGATTTGTGGTATCTTTTTTCAGCTTCACTGGAAAAATTTTCCTGGCGAAATTCATTCTTAATATTTACTCATACCCTATTACTTTTTGTCAAAGTAATGAAACATAAGAATGTGATGTATGTGTTTCATTCTGATCTTGGGGATATGGAATGTTTTATGGAGCTATTAGAAAAAAGATCTAATGTAAAAGTTACGTTCAGTCAAACAGCTTGACCTATAACGGTAACGGTTCGCCAGGGCCCGATTAAGGCAAGTCCGGGCTCAAGGCCCAGGTGCTTTTAGGGGCCCCCTTCACGACAACAATGTATAAGAAACTGCGTCATTGGGTTACTATTGCTACATATACAAATAATACAATGCTAACCTAGAACAAAATTATACACCACCCCTTTTTTATTTTAGTTTTAATACATTTCTAGAAAAATAACTTTCTAATAATTTTAAGTATAAAATTTTATCACATGAAATTTAATATTTTGTGAAAAAAAGGTTATTTTCAGACCATTTGGGGGCCCCCAAAATTCATGGGCCCAAGGCCCGGGCCTAGGCAATAATCAGGGCCTGCGGTTCGCCTAAATCTGAAGGATGCATTAAAAAAAATATTGAACGATGAAATATGGATGCATTTGTAACAGTTTGATTATTTGTAATATTTATCGTAATGTAGAATTTTTGATTAATTTTTAGATTGTTAACATGCAATTATGCATTCGCCTTAGTTACTTTCAATTAAATTTCTCTAAAAGTGATATCAACAAATGTAAAAATCTTCTTGACTACTCCCTACATTCTTTACTATAACCAATCTATTGCATATGCCTCAATTTTTCTTTATTAATATTATACTAGTTTTTCCATAGCTATTAATTAAAATTTCACTACAATAAATTTTCAGAGCACAACCTGTATTAAGTTATTTCACAATTTTATGAAGTATGTTTTAAAAGCGTGGTACTTTTCAGTCTTTCTCATGTACTCTTGTAGAAAGGAACATAACTTTTTTATGCACATAAAAAAATTAAAAACAGACAGTTGTTTCGGGGAAACATTAATCATATAATTGATTAATATTATAATAATTTCATGTTTCTAATTATCATATCTTAGTTAGTTATGATAATTAGAAACATGAAATTATTATGAAGAATAAAAGCAGACTTTCTTTGTAAGCAATATCATCTTTTCACTGACGAAGAGGATCCAGGCATCCTCGAAACAAGTTTGTAAATTTATTTTAACTTCGTGCAAAAACAAAACACGGGTTTTTACTTACTTATGAAATTATTAGTTAATTCTTCTTTTTCTGCTTTCTCATTTAGTTATTTTAACATCATGAATAAACTTATTATGCAACCAACTATACAGTTTTACCGTGTTTAACTACTCACAATACATTTCGATTTGGTGCTCAATTCACTGTCTCTTTGATTAAATATGATTCTTTCTTTACAGCCTGTTTCACTTGAAATAATTTCAACTACTTTTTACCATTAACCTTTTCTAATATCACTCATACAAGACATATAAGATACTCAAACACACAGTCGTGTATATTAATTTTTTGTCTTTACGATTTTTCGCAGGTTTAAAAAATATATTGGGCGAAAATGGTTAAATATTGTTAACAGCCCACCCTAGTGCCGATAGAAATAATTATGCTAAGAAAGAAATTTGGTCCTTAATATTGCTCAACAAGTTTCTTCAAGAAAGTCTAACGTCGGTTCAAGAAAACTAGTTCTTCTATATAATTAATCACTAACCTTTAGAAAGAAAAAAACCAAATTAATTTAAGCTTTAGGAAAAAAAAACATTCTGTCTCCAGAATTCCTTTTATCTAGCAACTGAAGAAATCTGTCTCATTTTTTGAAAAATAAAGGTCTTGATGATAAGGAAAAAGCTGCTAAAGCTCTAATTCCGCAGAATCGAGATTGCCCAGCTTCGAATTTTCCATTAGAACCTTTACTGAACGCTATTAGGCTTAAGCTCTTTGACAGACGATTTCTGTAATTGGAAACTTCCAGGTCACAGAATTATTTGTTAACGCCCTCACCTTAGTGTTTGTTCTGCTGGAATTCGTTTGTCTTCGTAGTCTTGAAAAAAAAAGCTGTTTTCTCTTCATCAAACTATTTCGAACGTCTCTTTGTTTTGTTGTCTTTCGGGTAAAAGAAAGTTGTTCCCGTTGTTGTTTTTCCAAAAGACTTCAAAGCCATTAACAGACATGGCGGACAATTGCAGAGAAAGAGTGTAAACGTTCTTGACATCGATTATTTAAATTTTTGTCTGCTTAAAGGACCTCATGTACAAAAAGCGCATCTGTCCCTATAGTTTGGTTATAATAATATAGTAAATGGGATCGAACTTTTTAGTTCTTTTTCAAATTGCTAACTAAACTCTATATTTTTTAATATTTTAGAATATGAATTGATTCTTAAAGAATGCTGTTTAGTTTAGCTCAATTTTCGTATACAACATTAAATTTTTGTTGAAATTCTATTACACAGATATCATTTGACTTTCCAGATTGTTTAAATTCAAAATCTATAAATACCAAAAGTAGAGACTTGATAATTTGACAAAAAAAAAAAAAAAAAAAAAAAAAAGACACCAAGTTTTACCACGGATATAAGAACTAGGGGAGAGTCACCCAAAATGGTTAGGGGCTCGTATATTGCCTGATCGAACCCGAATGTCAAAGTATGTGCATACCGTAGTTAAACGAACACCCCCTAGTTTCGATCAAGGTTAATAGAATAAGATAAGGTTGGCTCTTCACATAGGAACGAAAATTCGTGTGACGTACTGCTCTCCAGCCGATTACGTAATTCGCGTGATACCCCAGCTTCTCCTTCGATTGGGTCAGATAGAATAGGGATTTTTTTTGACAGGAGAGAGGGAAATTTAAACTTTGATCCAACAATTCAGTTTTGAAGCATTTAAGATATGAATCTAAAAGGGTTTTCGTGAATGTTTGAAAGGGTTTTTTGAATGAATATCTATTGTTAATTTGAAGTAAGAAACCGAAGTAGATCGTCCCAAAGGCAAGAGGAATCCATAGATTGGTTTTAGGAACATATTAACTTCTTTTAGATTGAAAGCAATTTTGATTTGGGAGGGACAATATATTTCTAGCTCCCTTCATGGAAACTGAAAAGAGTTTAAATAAAATACTAAAAGCAATTTATAGACTTAATTATTATGTTATTAAAGCTTGGCAATATTTTTATAATTATTATTATGTATCATTTTTTAATTTGAAGACTATTCAAATTTTACACTAAAACAGGATCAATGTGACCTCACCTTGGAGATCTTATAAAATGATCATATCGTAACTTTGGAACACTGATCCAACTTCAAAACTAACTGCTTCAGTTCGAGTTTCTTTCGGCGATCGTATGTGGGAGTCGGCAAGTTGGTGAAGGTTTATACCCAATAAATTATCTCCTTCATGTTTGTCATGTTTAATCAAAATTGAATTCGAAATCAACAGATTATTTGATTTTTTCTTCATGTAATTATCACTTAGAATCTAAGTGATCATTTATTATCATCTGATTATGTGATTGTTTTAACACTGATCAATATGTCTTAGATACGATAGATCAGTGTTACTACAATCAGAATATAAGATACATTAGAATAATAAATTCAGTGAGATCAGGTTAATTAGTACCTAATAAACTAACTTTGAATTTTAATAAATTAGTAATAAAAGCGATTAGTAGCGTAATCAATTTTATACAAAACATACAAAAGAAGAACAACCCAAAAATAGCTCACAATTTGAGGATTTTTTAGTGATCTAAAAGTATCGGATTGTAACTAAATACTGCTTTAAAAAACGGTATTTTCTTTGTATTTAGAATTTTCTAAAATACAGATAGTGGGAATTTGTTTAACTTTTAAAATATTGTTACAAATCGATCACTATTGATTTAAGTAATGAACCTCCGATGCATAGGAATCAGTTTTAAATTTCATAGTTTGTATTTAATCCACTATTTGGTAAGCTATAAACTTGTTCTTCAAGTTGCTTTTGAGATGGAAAACAAGATACTCATAATTTAATTCAATGAAAAATTTTAATCAGTTTTAACCCATCAGAAGTTAAAAAATTGAATGCAACCATATAGATCACAAGTATTGATATTTAAATATTATGATTTGTTGCTTAGGCAAGTTCACAGGTCTATATTTTCCCTTCCGCGTCTTATATTACTCCCTTCTACGTAAGAAAATCCCTATAAGAAGCTCCGCGATTTCCCTACGTAACCCTGATTGGTCACTCCTGTCAAAACTTCAACGCCTTCCAGCCGATTACGTCATCCTGGCTGAAAGTAATCGGAGAGCCAGATGAGCCCCCCCTGAGTTTCGATCAACTCCGATAGAACATCAGATTTGTAATATTGGGTGACTGTGTGCAGAAAAAGGGTAGTTTGTCAAAAAAAAATTAAGCTATGTTCCTTCTGAACAGTTGAAAATTAGTACTATAGTAATATATGTACTTCGTATAGAAAATAGTAAAAACAAGGTCGAACTTTTTATAACCTTTAAAATGAAAAATAAAGATTCAGCAAAACATAAGAGATAAACACATAACGTAAAAAGAAAAAAATCTATCAGTATTTCTCTAAATGTATATATATATATATTATAGAAATCAATCATCATTAGAAGGGGAAACACATTAAAAATATTTTTTACTGACCTTTTATCCAGCAACTGAATAAATGGAATTAAAGTAAACGCCTAAAATGGGTCTATATTATTTTCACACAAAATTTCTAAACATACGCTGAAGTAACAAATAAAATAATTTTATATCAAATCAAGTCCTAATAATGATGCTTTTAACTCTATTAATGTCTCCTATTTTACTATTGAATTGTTTCTAATAATGATTTAAAACATGATTATTTCAGAAAAAAAAATAACCTTTTTAATTGAATTGAAATACAGTTACACAAGAGGAGAGACTTCAGCAACTGTTAGAAGTCATTTGTAGAATTCCTTCCTTTTTTTTTCTCATCCATTGTAAATATTTTATTTTAGTAAAGTTTTTTTTTTGTATTTATCAGCAATCATTTTAAGTATTTTCTTCAGTCTGGGTATGCAGATTTTGTAATACTATGTAT
The DNA here is from genome assembly GCA_963680715.1 of Tetragnatha montana. Lineage (NCBI taxonomy): Eukaryota > Metazoa > Arthropoda > Arachnida > Araneae > Tetragnathidae > Tetragnatha > Tetragnatha montana. The sequence goes on along the minus strand of OY796683.1, from coordinate 3,478,027 downwards.
GTGAAATATTTTCAAACAGTTAAAAAAACAGAGAAATGGGTGGCAATGGGTGGCTCAAAAACTCTCATTGCAAAATTGGGGGGAAAAACCTCGACGCTTTAATAATTAGGTAATTAATAAAAATTCTGATTAACTTTAATCTTCTGATTAAAGTTAATTGCACCTTTTTACTTTCCAATTAAAAGAATATCACGAAAAACTTCTTCCACGGGAATAAAATTTTAGTTTTGAAAGCATAAACTTTTTTGTCTAAAGCATAAACTTATATTTTCTCAAGACCATTTTTCCAACATTTTAAACAAAAAAAAACCCCCTAAGCAAATATCCTAACCTATTTTTACTCGACAAATACCTATACAGAGCAATAATCAAATATTTATCCCAAGCTAATAATAACCCAAAACCTTTTGCTTCCATAACAAAAGCAGTCTTAAATAGCCCCAGTCCCTTCCATCTGTGCCGTTGATCTATGACAAACGAAAGAAAAATGACCCCGACCGACTGTTGATGTTTTGGGACAGACGGTGAGATTTGATCAAACAGTATCAGTTTACGTTCCCTGTTTGCCCAGTTGGCTCCAGTACCCCTTTTGCTCAATATTCTACTGTATGAGTATTTCAACAGCCGGAAGGCATTGCGTAAGGCTGTCATGTGTGAAAAACGTGTTGGTATAGGTTGTGTGCAGTATAGATATTATTAGTTAACGTTATATGGTTAAATATATGGTAAAGATATTTTTAACTTTAACTATAGTTAAAATATAGCTTAATAGTTAACTTTTCTACTATTTGTACTCTTATTAATAATATTTTTTTTATATAAGGTACATACTTTCAAAGAATCACGTCAAATATTTAGTATGATGTTTTATTTATTTTTTTTAACACACAGCAAAAAATTCTAAGTACAGTAGAGCCCCGATTACCCGCGGAATTGGGTGGCAAGGGTACCGCGGATAGCGAAAATCGCGGATAACCCGAAAAAAGACTAAAATTGAGGTGAAAACACGAAAAAAAAATACTTCAGCATAAAAATTATGTTTTATTGTACAAAAAACATGATATGTATGATATTAAAATATGTACAGTACAGCAGAAACCTTTGCTCTACAACTAAATCACTAAAATAAAGAACAGTAAACAAAAAACAATATAATGTACTGTTAACATAAAGTGTTTAATTACGCCTTTTAAAAAAAATCAGTCACTCGCTTTTGCGTCTTGCTTTGGAAAAACTCTTTTTTTTTTCGATTGGAAACACAATTTTTTTTCGTGGCACTCGCGGATCATCCGCTCGCAGATAATCGGGGCTCTACTGTACTTATATATTTTATTAAATTATACATATTTTTAAATACACAATAATAATTTTGTTCAGGGTTTGTATACGAATACAAACTATAATACTAAGAATACGAACCAAGCCACACAACACCGAGGTGAAGAAAATATTCACATTTGTGTGTTCGAATGGGGTGCATGTTTTTTCTTCTCTGAAAATATTCACATTTTTCAGATCGTGCAGAAGCTAGTGTTAATACTCAAGGGGATGCTTGCTGTTTCTCCGAAGATGGAAAATGCTGTCTTGTTCAAAAATCGGAAAGGGGGAAAAACGCGTTAAAATTGACGTTTCTGAATGTTTCGAAATGGGATTTCCATTTCCCTCAATATCAGCGCGTTTTTCATACGGTCAGATTTTGTATAGGAAAAATATAGGAAATGTTTTTGGAACAGACTAACTCCAGTTACTTGTAATAGAAACGAGATTACAGCGATGTTTTTCACCTCAGACGTCGGTGTTTAGTTTTTGAGCTTAAAGATGTTTATCATGTAGTAGATACAACGTAAAAATTTAAATTACGTTACTTTTTACTATAATGGATGTTTGGGAGGAATTGATTACTTATAACATTGCGTACAGAAAGTAAGAAAAACAAAAATAGGCTCACAGAGTAAAACGAAACGCTACAGAAGCGATTGTAAGAGAAGATGATACTTGGAAGATGGTTTAGATGTTAGTTGTTTTTATCAATCGATAACCTTAGGTATTGGGGTTGTTAGAAAACCATAGAAAAGGTACTAATATAATTTAAAATATTCGTCTTATTAAATTAATTATTTTCAAAAATTCATCTTACTCATTTGGGAATTAAAAAATTAACTCAAATAAACTTTTTTCCTTCAAAAAACCTACCTAACTAATCCTATTTATATTTGAATAAAAATCTAGCATTTAAAAGTTTATTAAAATGTAAAATTCACAAAGGCTAATAAAAACTATCACTTTATCTATGCATCAAATTTTTAATAAAAATTTAAAAGAAAAGCAATGTATACTACCTTATGTGTACTTTACCATACATATAATATGGTAGGAAGTATACTACATAATCTTATACTATATCAAAACTACTGAATAGAAATATCTAAAAAATATTTTTTTCCAATATTAACTATTACTGATAAGATACTGATAAGATCATTTTATTTAAAAATATAAACTAATATAAAATGTAACTAAAAAAACCCACTAAGGTTTATTTTTAGTTTTCAAAATTTTTAAAAATTTTATATTTTAGTTTATTAAGTGAGTTTTAAAGTTTTATATCTTTTCTAGGAATACATTTAGCAATATTAGAGAAAAGCAAAGTAAAGTAGTACTTTGCTTTCAGTTTCTACCACGCCCACTATAAACATTCTTAGCAAATAAACTCTATTGTTAACTTCCACAACATTTCTATAAAATAAAAACTTTTATTTAAGTTCTTACATGAACAATAGAGGCTTCCAAGAAAATAAATATCTCAACAAAAGAAATTCCTTGTTTCGAATCTATTTTCTTTGAGAACTTAAAACAGCAGTAAAAATTTTGAGCAAGGGTATTGGACTCTGTAAACTTTTCCGAATTTTATTCATCATGCGTTTTCAGCCCTTGTTGCTCATGTACTGAATAATTTATACGTACTGAAATGTTTATTTTTGTGAAAGAAAAATATTTACTGATTTATTTTCTTTCTGCACATTTATTTCTTCGTATGTAAAAGACTATTCGTTTGAATCAACGCGTAAAGTGTTATACACTCTGATAAAGTAAAATTTTAATAAAATCTATAGGTTAAAAGTATATTATTCATAAATTGTTTTTAAATTCTTTTGAAATTAAGGTACTACCTTGGAAAGTTGAACAACCTTAATAAAATCACATTTAAAACTGTTCTATGTTGAATTTGATAACTTCAATGAAATTTATAAAGAGGATTACCTATACCTATCTAAAAATTGAGCTTCCGACTTTTGTCTTGTTTACCCTTTTCTATTTGAAATAGAATAAAACTTGTACTGAGATAATAGGGAGTGTTTAAAGCTTTATGGTAAATATACTCTCATTAACTGCCATGCTGAGGAAATCTTGCACTATAAGTATTTTAAAGTTGAAGTTTAAAATCGTGTGGGCGCGTTTCAATACATTTTTAAGAGTAAGACTTTTTGGAGACATTATTGGAGACTTTTTTTATTATAACTGTCCTTAAAAACTTTTCTTACAAAATTGTTTATCCTCCCCATCACCGTTTGAGATAATAATGATGTTTCGAAATTGGATATCTCCGAGAGTTGAAGTTTAAATATGACCGATCCCAAAAAACAATTCAATCCTTTTACAACATGCAAAGTTTTTTTTTAAAGTTGTTGTTGTTCATGACAAAATTTAGAGTTGTTATACGTCGTAACAAGGTTTATTTTCTCCCATTAAATTTTACTGATAGAACCGTGGAATCTCATAAAATGTTTTTTTATACAAAAAAAACGTCCAAAGTTTTTCAACTTAGCTACCGCTAAGGACTTTCTCCGAAGTTAACTTTTTCAAAAGGTGAGACAGCTGGTTTTATAAGAGCTTCTACGGTACACATCTATGACGAACAGTTTAAAAAATGGTCATGGAGAAGACACTTTATTTACACTACATCCAATGGTGTTTAAGAATTCTCTCACGTTTCAAAGTAGTACACATAATTACCTTATTAAAATCAAAGTTCTTTTCTCACTAATAAAGTAATACAGGTAGAGCATCAGGAAATACCATTTCAACGATTACAAAATGCAACTACTGACCAAGCAACGAATTTCCTTTCAGATAAATAAACACAGAACATCGTAAAACTTCACAGAAACGCTCAACCTAACACTTACAACCTCGACTTCTCAGGAATTCTTTTCCTCATAGGATATAAGCCTTTAATCTAATGCACGCAGCCACCATTACGGAACAGTACTTCCTTAGCGGTTTTTCTCCAGAGAATTATGCCGGCTATGCTGTCAATTGGCCCGGTGTCTCGTAATTTTTTTTTCTAGGTTATCGATTTGCCAAAGAGACTCCGAAAGAAGTACGGAGAGTAGCGGGGATTTTTTTTCCCTTCTTTTGGCTAATCTCAAAAGAGCGGGAAAAGATGGGGGTAATCTTGGTGTGTAGGCAGAGTATTTCGTACAAATCGGGGAAAGTATGTGAGAATCTTTTGGGGAGGGAAAGTTTTAGGAGGTTGCTAAGATACTAAAGGAAGAGATGGTTATGGGTGGGTTTTATTGTATGTTTTCCATCTTCATTTTCATTGATTAATTTCATTCATTTATTTATATTTTCAGTGCAACTTTAAATGAATGAAATTTAATTACCTAAATAATCTTTTTGAATTAAAAAAAAGAATATAAAAAGCCCTTAATTGACCCATATCGGTTTATATTCATTATAAATTTCTATAACTAAACGAAAAATTTTGACTCCTTTAAAATAAAGATTTAATTTTAATAATATTGTAAATATTTTGTATCCCTTTTCTCATTTTTAAGCCTTACTATACCGTGTTTGTCAATAGCACGTACTTAAATGGAGTTACTCGTTTTAAAAAAGGAGGCAGTAAGATTCTATTTTAATAGAGTGACATGGTTTAATAGAAGTAAAAATATGTTTTGTTACCTATTTAACACACAAAAGAATATCGCAAGTGTATAACAGAAAATAATGTAACGTAAAGAAACATTTACCAATCATAAGGTGTAAAAATAAGCTTTAGGGTCACCGTAAAGTTTTATTACATCCAGTGCCTGGATGTAATAAAACAATTTGCGGCCGGACCACCAGCAGTTTATCTCCCCTATCTCCCTCAATCTCTTTGTATCTCCCCTCGCACTCTCGCCTGAGAGCTGTCGAAAATTGACCACATGAAGACACCGGCGCCATAAACTCAGGTTTCTTCCTGGAGATAATTGTTTTATTACATCCAGAAAGTCTACGGTGGCCCATACGTGTCCTCTTGTCTCAAATGATATGATGGTTCTCAATATTTGCTGATAAAATAACCACAAAGTAATAAATAAAATAAATTTCAAACTGGTGGATGATTTCTCGAGTATGTTGGTTGTAGATTTATTTCTTACGCATTAAAAAGGTTTCGAAAGCGAATTTTAAGTAGTAATTATGAGTTTTTTACCTAAAATTATTCTAATTATATTCAGTTTGAAAAATTAAACTATAAATATCACTCTCAAGTTAAGGTTGGAAGCATATACTTTGTAATAAACAACGCAAAAGTTAGACAATGTAAGAAAGGATGGGTTTATAAATCCGAAATCCCACCTACCAAGAAATTACTACCCACTTCCGTAACCCTAGCTAAATGACACCCCCTCTGAATTATCCGCATAACCGACGAAACCAGAGAGCTCAGCAGTGGTAATAACTCGCCTAACTTCATTCATCCAACCAGCGAAAGAACCGCCCCGTATATAGTGAAGCATCAGCCTTCTCAGAAGCACTACGTGTGAAAAGAAGGATATATTCAATTCACTCTTTCATTCCCACAGTACAGTGAAGAAAGCGACGCGAGGTAGATGCTGCAAGTTTTCCCGCTGACACATCTGCAGTGGGCACGGACACTAAAGAATGTGCGGAGTGACAAATGACTGCGATGACTTTCCATAATTGAGTTAGGGAGTGTGCTGTGGGGTTTAGTTTTGATTTAATGTTTTAGTTTCTTGGGTAGAGGTTGTTCCTTATATGTGTTTTCGATGGATTTCAATGTACAGTACATTGTAAAAAAAATTTTCTTCAAAAAACGGAAATTGTAGCGTTGTTTTTGGTTTATTTCCGTCATTTGAGAATGTTTTTTTTTTCGTCATTTGAGTGAAATTTTCCGTCATTTGAGGGATCTTTCGTTTTATCTTTGTAGGAATATTAGTGTATTTATGTAAGTACAATACGAAACTTAGTGATTTCATTTCAAAAATGTACAATTTATACTGTCTTATTTTCATTGTTACTCAATACTCTCGATCATGATTTTGAAGAAAAACTACGAAACAATAAATTTTTGCTAGTTGGCTAGTTATGGTGCAATATTGTAAAACTGAAGCTACGCTGGCAAGGAAAGGCGATTGTGCAATGTAAAAAAAATCTATTTTAAAGTCGTGGGACAGAGAATACGCATACGTGAAGAAAGGAAAAGTTGAAAATCTAATATTTCCCTCTAACGTGAAAAATTTCGTGGTAAACCCCCGTTTTGTAGCTTAAGGAATTAATCCGTAGAAACGACAGGACGATTTTTTATAGAGTAGCTTTTATAGTTACATTTTCTAACGAGACTTGAAAGATTCTCTGAAAATTTCTGCGCAAGATTTGCATACATTAGATCATCTGGCGCATTGATTAATCGATAAGGTGACATATATTCGATTATATGGAACTTCATGACCAATAGTTTTAAAACTTTCACATTGAACTTCAGCACCTCGCTTTAGATTTAATCCAATAATTTTAAAATGCAAGGATTAAAACTTTTATGGGATTTATAAATTTAAAAGGAAACCCTAAATTAAGACACACAAAAGGATTAGTAGTACTTTAAAACAGTGATTCAAACTTTATTAAAAGTATTTTCCAAAATATAATATTTTTGAAATTCGTTTTATTAAATCCGTATTAAATTAAATGTGATATTATTCAAATAATTATGCGATTCATTAATAGTACGGTGTCTCTCTTGTTCACTGTTCTTTATGAAATATGAAGATATTTATTTTATTTCCAAAATGATTTCTTATTGTTTTTCCATTATTTTTTTATTCAAATAATTTACTAGTTTATGTGCAGTAAATCTGTGGGATTTATTGTTTAAATATTATGTGCTTACAGTCATAAACTTTATTTGACAATTATAAATTTGGAGTTAGCAAAAATTCCCAACTGAACACTAGATCTCTGTATAAGATGCGCACAAAGAAACACAATATAGTTTTTACGAATTATTTTTCGGTTATGTCTTTCATGTAACATGCAAAATGGTAATGTAACTGCAAAAAGAACAAAAGTTTTATGGTAATTCGCAAAGCTCGCGCATTTACTTAAAATCTGTTCCACAAGTCTGTTTAAATAAAAGAACTTAGCTGAAAGATAAATATGTATATTTTAATTTTAAACTAAATCCAACAGAGCCGACTGAATAGAAGTACTAGATCTTATTCCTAGAAGATTTCGAATTCAAGGAATAATTCCAGAAAGGATCATTCATAATCTAAGTTCCGAATAAACCTGAACCACAGTTCTACTATTCTTATCATATACAACTACTATAATGTTAATGTTCTAGCATGTCTTTGTATAACATTTGTTGTGGTTTCAAATATTTTATTCCGAATAGTTTGAATTAGTCTTTTCAAAATATTCATGGTTTTATCCATTAATCTTGTGTTTGATCTAGCTTAACAATTCCTTCTTAGTCTATTGATATACGTGCCTGGCTATATTTGTTTAATGGACACATGAAGATGTTATAATTTATCAGATATCTTATTCTGATAACTTATGGTCAAAACTAATTTTGAGTTATGAAGTTAATTCAGACCTTATATGTTTGAAACTTACATATTTATAAGAGCAAAATATTTAATGAATATTTAAAAAAAATATGCTTGATAAATGTAAGTTCAGCATTTGATAGATTGGTTGGTTGGATAATTTAAGGTTTTATGGAACCTGACCCACAAAATGGCATGTAATACAAAATAATGTGATGGGGAATAAATATGAAACGAAATAATTTCATATTAAGTTGCTTTGAATGTGATATAAATCCCCTTTAGAACATTAATTTCAATTAAAATAGTTTAGGACCAATTTTAAGATTAATTAATTCTATTACTAAGTAACTGATGACAATAGATTTGGAACTACAGTTCATGTATAATATGTTGATAAATTGTTTTTACGTATTTGCACCTGTATAATTTGAAATTTTTTTTTTTACATTTAAACGTATTTCCCCCTTTACATTAAAGCTTTCGATTACATTATACAAAAGGTGTTTAATTATTATTCATAATAAAGGTGTAAGATAAAGTAATTGGTATTTGCTTTAGCTACGAGTTAGAACATTGCTGGACTCTTTAGTAGCGTTTATCACTTAAAATAAAAAGAAAACTGACAAAAAGTTCATATACTCTGGAATTCATTTCAGTTGAGATTGAGGTAGTAGAGAAGAGGTATACTTTGTACACATTATGTGTATGAAAATAAGTGTATTTCCGTACCAAATATGCTTATGATATTCCGTCATATTTTAACCCAGCTTTATACAGAATCACTAGACTATAAAAAACACTCAAACTTATTTTTAAAAAAACTGATTTTTAACAAGCTTTTAGATTCAAATGTATGTTTTAAAAACCCAAAAGTATGCCCTTTCATGCATTTAAAAAATAAAAAACAAACTCAAAGAAGACTTTAAAGTTTTTTAACATTATTATCCTAACTCTATTTGTTTACGAATGAATGAATAGATTTGCGCTTTTCAAAAAAGCCTTACATGTTTTCCCCGTAAAATTTAAAAAGATCCGTTACCAAAAATACCTGCTCCCTTTGCATAAAACTGCAATTTAAGAAATATCCTCACAACACATTCAAAGAATATCGAATCATCTAAAGTTTCTAATATTATAACTGGGAATGGGCGATCGATTTTAACTTTACCGCTAACAAATCAGAAAAATGTTAAAATGAGTCTTTTTTTCCCCAATGTTTCTTTTGCATCGAAAAGGGGATATTTTTTTTTCTTCTAAAGTAAGAAAGAACGGCGAGTATAAAAGATGAATGCAAGTAACAAGGAATTTGTCAACATCTTTTCCTTTGAAAAAAGATACGCCTTGCATTCAGGAAATACTTTAATGTCACTTGATTCTTTTTAATCAGGATCCAGAGCGAGCTTTTCTTGCATTCCGAAGCATTTTTTTCTCTGAATCTAAGCAAGGTAGTGTTTGTGGAAGGGGATCCTTTGGAGTTTTTTCTTATATCAAAAAACATTTCCGTTTTTTTTTTTAGATATTGTGACTAACTAAATGCATTTATGCTACAAAAAAACCCCAATAGCAATAAGTTTGTTTTTCATGATCTCATAAGTTGACAACATTTATTCCTTACTAGCATCAATTAATATTGGACTCATTTTTTGCTTGAATTTATGTTGTTTTTTACCGATAAAAACATTTTAAAATCGTTTAGGACTCTTTCGCATTCAATTTATTCAGATCAATTTCGGTTTATTTCAACTGTAGGTGAAGGTTGTTTACATGAAGTGAAAGTTATAAATTCATTAAAAAATAGTGCATTTTTTTTTAATTTCTGGGAAAAACAAATTAATTTCTTTAATTAAGTCCTCAAAACATCAATATGGCTGAAGTAATACAATTTTAAGAGTAAGAAGTGGAAATAAAAAACAACATATACAAATAGAAATACACTCGTGTGTTTTAATTGCATTCTTAATTATACTTCTCTACTTTATTAATTAAAAATGTTACAAAATAAATACAATCAATAGTAATTTATCTCTAGCGTAATCATCATTTGAAAAACGTTATTATAATTGTTAAAAACTATTTTTTCAGCAAATTAAACTTAAGAATTAATTCATATATTAATAATTATTTATTTTTTTACCAATTTAGTTAATTTATTTTAGAAAATGTAATAAAAAGTTAACTCTTAAGTCTCAAACTTCAGGATAGAAACCACATATTGTAATGAATCATTAATAGAATTGAGAGTATAAAAACATTAATACACATTCGTCTCTTTGAGATAAATATGTCCTTTAGAAAATATGTTTTATACTATATTATGTTTGAGAAACCTTTGTCATTTAGAGAGAAATATTAATGCACTTTTACTAAGTAGTGAAATAAGAAAAATTCGTACACATTTTTTACAGAAGGATGCAATTATTTCAAATTATTTGATACTATAAATCGTGCTTTAGGCACATTAAATTAATTTTTTTAACCATCGTTTTTAATAAAACCGTGAATTATTTTGTTATTTTTTCTAAAACTTGACAAATAAACATCTTATTTTTAATACAGGCTTCTTTTCCTAATGAACTTGTCATGAATGTCTTGTCTGTCTTGAATGTCAAAAGAAAAACAGAATTCAAGCTGTTGTAAACATGCACATTTGAAAAAAGATAAACACTATTTTAAGACACTGATCTTACTTTCGCTGATCTTAGAAGCAAGAAACTATATCCAGTAAATAATCTATTTAGCACTTAAATACATCTGGTTTTGACAAAGTGTATAAAATATGAATTTTTTACGTTAAATGTTGAATTTTTTCCAAGAATATTTATGCAAATTTAATTTCCATACCTATCGATTTAGAATGCAATGCTAATCTTTTTCTTCATTAATAAGAAGCACATTTTCGCTTTACATAAAAAGCTAAGTTAATACTCAGCACCTGTGCATAATTTTCCTCAGTTGGAGGAGTAGCTCTTTAAAGTTTAGCTAAAAACATTAAGTCTACATAGTGAAAAATCATGACCACAAAATGATACGTCACAAGTGTTTAAAATTAGCTGAAACATTGCAAAATAAGAGCGTATTGTTTTTTAAATACATATATATATGTCTAAGATTACGATAAATTGTGGATAGTTAAATTTACTATCTTATAGATATAGAGGATAAAATTTATGTTCGTATTATAAAGTCGATACATAAATTTATAATAGAAAAAAATCCTTCTAAACCTTTTATAATGACTGCGAGAGGTTTTTTTTTCTCTTTAAGTATATAGATTACTATTCAGAAAGTTAGAAAACATTGTCTCAAAGTGTATTTAAATTTTTTGAAGAAAGATTTTCAAAGCCTCTAATATACTATTATCACAGCCTTTTTATTTTAAATCCTGTGTACTTATTTGCCTTTGAAATTCTTATCAATTCTATTTATTCACTTAAATGCTATCAATGCAACTTTGAAGATTTATGATTGAACGATCTCAGTAATTTGTTCATCTCGTGAATGAAATTCAAATAGAAACCAATTCCAAAACTAAAACAAAAGAGAGGGAAAATATACTAGTAAGACATCTTTTTATTTCTTCACCTTCGTTTATCTATACGTTCATCCATGAAATAGATTATTTAGGCATTTATATATAATTAGACAACTCCGAAATATAACTTTGTTTCGTCATTTTATAACACCATGGCCAGCCTAAAGATCGATTATAATTACCCCATCAAAGTGCCTTCATTTCGCTTATAGAAAGTCGTTACTTACATGACATGAAGGCGCATTGGATATTTGGTTTCATTCTGGGCATTGGAAATCGTTTAAAACTGGTCATTATCTCGTAAACCAAGGGCAATTTGCGGTGGAGTTTTTTGTGATAGCGATAATGGTTGTCAAAAAGTGTTTTTAAGTAGTTTTAGTCCAGCGTGTTTTAAATGGGAGTTGTGGTACTACTTTAATGACGGGTTTTTAAGTGCTCTTTTGATTAGTTCCTTCCATTAAAACGTAACGTAAAAAGTACGATTTAGTTTGTTATACTGGTGAATTTTTAAAGCTTTGGTTGAAATTTGGTTAAATTAGAAACAAAATAAAATAGTATAATCAAATAATTTATGAGTGAAAATCTAGTTTAACGCTTAATGAGTATGCTACAAACGTTCTAACATAATCATTCTAACATGCTGTAATATGCATAAACATAAAAAATTTACAATGTTTTTAAAATCATTAGGGAATAAAAAGGAAAGAAAACTGTAAAATAAAATTTTATACAGCAAACCAAGTGCTTTTAAGAAATAAACATTAAAAGTATTGATTTGGTCAGCATTTCAAAGAGAATCAGTTTAAAATCTAAATCACTTCACTAAAATAGTAATACTTCAATAGCAGTATATTATCGTATATTTAGCTTCCCTGATGCCGGCTGAATTGATAATACCTCTCCATAGAAGCTCTTCTGCCTGTATTGATGAAAATATTCACATAAAATAACCCCTTCCATATCGCTGAACGCTGAACGCACAGAGATATAGAGCATTCGCACATGACGTCACTTGGAGGACAAAAACAACGTTGCTAAGGCTGTTGTTAGGGGTGGGAACTAGAAGCATCCAATAGAAGCATTCGCACATGATGTCACTGGCGGGCAAAAACAACGTTGCTAAGGCCGTTGTTAGGCCGAGTCATGTGATTGAAAATGCTCTATAGTACCTCTATATAGTACCAATAAAATATGGGGAATTGTCTAAAGATATTAAACCGTTAACTTTTTTTTAATAAAAGCTGCGTTATCAAAATATCCAAGTTGCAAAAATTCCAATACAAGTCATCCTCTTAACCCCAATTGTTAATTATAAATATTATTTCTGTATCCAACGAAAACATGTTAATACAAAATCCTTTCCGGTTCCTAAGAGTGGGCTATTGCTCCACACAAACCAAACTTACAATAGTTCCTTTCTTTTCCCAAAAACAAGTTCAGAGAGCATTTACTGATTTCCCAGACAATGACCAGTTCCCCCGACATGTTTAAGTGTCTGTCTGGAATCCGAATGTCTCTAGAATAGTCTTTCAGTAGCTAAGCATTTGGTCTCTCAAATAATGAATTCCCTAAAGGGAGTTTCCCATTATCAGAATACTGTAACCGATTCTCCACTTTTTGGAAGCATCTTAGCTTCCATTTACTGATTTTACTCTGAATTCTCATTGTTTTCATAATATTGACTTCCTTGAGGCAATTAATTTTCTTCATTATATTATAGCATGGAAATCGTATTGAAAATTGGTTGCAGATTATAATCTCTATGTGGTATGGAAAACATGTGAAATCCTGTTTGGGATCAACTGAAATTATAGATCAATATTTGTTTTTACTCTGGAGGTTTCTGATTTGGTTTGATAACTTTACTATTTGTTTTTTTAAATACATTTAATCAGAAGAATATTTTTTATGTTTCATTTAAAACACACAGATTTTACTCATTTCTTTGAAATATTTCTTTCTCAAAAGAATTAATTACGTAACTTTTATGAAAAATTTGAAAAAATAACCAAAATTTAAAAACAAATACAGAAAAATAAAAACCATGGATTTTGTCATCTGAACACAAATGTTATGAATCTTTTCATATAAAGATGAATTTTAAAGGCAATTTTTTATAAAATTAAATGTACCTAATTCCTCTAAATTAAATAAATAATAATAATAATAATAATAATAATAATAATAATAATAATAATAATAATAATAATAATAATAATTTATTTCAATTTGGACAGTACATATGGGGAAAATTTAATTCTTCTAAATAAATAAAGTTCTTCATTTGGTAAAAGATAGCTAAGTGTATTATTAAGTGCCTAGTCAATTAATTATAATTTTTATAAAAATTGTTATAACTGTAAAAATAAAATTTGAATTTAATTCAGCACAAGTGCATTGGTTATTTTCTTTTACGAATATTATACTTATCATATCACCATATAGTAGAATAAAATAAAATGGATAACTTCTGCATTTCTTACATTTCAAGTTAAACATTAAAGGTAAGAGAGAAAAATCAATACAGCATCAGGTGGTCTTAAGTTTATCGAATAACAATATTTTTAAGAGCTACTTGTGATTCCAAAATGCTTCCAAAACTATTTCTACATTTCTTAAAACAAATATTTTTAACACATTTCCAAATTACTATGGATGTTTTTGTAGGAATTGTAGTTTTTACATGAATATCTCTCTGCCATAAATTTAATGAAAGATTATTCCATTTATGTGAAACATTATAATGAAACTAAAAAGCAATTAGTCGTAAGTTAACTAAAAGAAATACAAAGTATTTATGTTTGAATACAAATATTTCAAATCCTTCCTTTTTTTATAAAAACAAGTTTGGAGAAAACCTATCTATATACACGAAATTTGAACTAATGTACAAAAAAAAATTATTTCATGCTATGATAGTGCTCTTAACAAATAACCTTTTTAAATTATAAATATTTAAAAAAGTAAAATTTGTAAATGAAAAATAATAAAGTTGGCAGGAAAGAGAAGTAGTAAAGGTGGTATTTATGAGTACGAAGTGACACTATTTCATTTCAGTTTAGGATCATTTGCAGTGCCTTTTATACATTTTAGGGAAAAGTTCTTAATAAATTTCTTACAAAGATTAGTGAAGGATAGTAGTAAATGGTAGTTAAATAAAAAAGGAAATAATCCTTTTTTATATCTAAAGCGAATAGAAACTGTAAAAAACATGAAGATAAATGAGCATGAGTAAAGCTCTATGCAAAAAGCTATATATAATACTATGTACTTTTATTCGAAAATTTGAAAATAATTAAAGCTTATCCTAATAACGTCATGAAACAAGAGCTCCCACTTAAAGAAAGACATTAATATCGATTGAGTAACAATAACAAATAATTATGTTGACAATTGGCTTATATGGGACCATTTGATGAAATATCCAACCATTTGCTGACAATGTAAACGAATAAATCTTCTTCTAAGTAACAAAATGATACATTTTATTTTCTTATTTTCTTTGAAGCCTAAGGATAAATTTACCAAACGTCTATCAAGTAATTTCCTCTTATAAAGATGAGTGATTATCCTTTAAAGCAGTTGATTGTATCTAAATAAATATACTATACTTAAGTTATTGATACAAATAATTTTCTCCTATAATTTAATTTAATGAATATTATGATGCTTGGAAATTTGTCATTTAATTTCTTTTATAAACTTTAAATATATTCAACGATTCTGTGTTAATAGGATCATTTAAAATTACAAATGGTATATAAACTGTTTCTTCAACCACCCATTGCTTTCAGTCGAAAAATGAGTTAAATGTCTCAAAATAACCATTATAGTTTATAACTAGTAAGGAGGAAAAAATTTAATAATCTAATTTTCCTTAGAAATATTATAATTGAGACCAATAATTTAAGTGAATTAAATTTTGAAAATTTGTTGGTATATCAGTCGAATAAGTATTTAGAGTTATAAGTATAAGCGGTTTTTCAATTAGGGCAAGTTATATTTAAATTAAAGCACTAATTAACCATGAGTAATTTATAATCTATAAAACTTTTATCTCATATAATGCTGTTTATTTTATAATATTTAAATGGTTTATACTTAAAATTACCCAAAGACATACCCAGACCACTTAATAAAAGATCGAAACTGCTTTATTTTCCCAAACTTTTCACTTTTCATTTCAATATAGTACTTTCAGATTTACTTTCAAAAGTAGGAGGCTAAATTAATATTAATATCTCAATCCTAACATTTATATTAAAATTTTATTTTCCTTTCAACTGATAACCTGTGTTCGGAGCTACATAAAACGTTTAAGATAAAATGAAGTTTATCACTAAACTATCTTATTTTATAAAACAAAAAGGAAATTGAAATTGAAAAACATTAAACACTACTAGCTTTTTAAGTATAAAATATTACAATAATATTAAATATTAAATATTTTAAATCAACATTATTATTTGATGTAGTTATGGAACCCAATTACGTAGTTCACATGCTTGCCTCTAAAAAATTCGTTTTTTTTTTATGCAAAAATAAGTTTACTAATTGGTACTTAATGAAATAATCCTCTTTAAGCATCTTAGATGCTACTTTTTGTCCAAAGTAATTATCCTTTTAAAGCTATTGTTAATCATTCAAGTCCAAGGCATGAGCTTAAATTCTACTAAAAACTATTTAAGCTTAAAATTTTTCTTAAAATTCTATTTTGAGTGAACAAAAACCTTCACTAAACCTTTACACACTTTATACCCAATTTATACTTTTATACTTTTTTTTACCCAAACATTGAGATAACAATGTCTTTTTAACACTAAAAAGGAATATTCTCACATAGGTAAACTTCGAAGATGCATCTTTGTTACATAAAAGACTTAGCTCTTCAGAAGTAATCGCATCAGAAAAGCTGAAATACCTTTTAAAAACGTGATATTTACCTTAATTAATTCAGAAGAACAATTAAATCAGGTGATTTGAATAGCAAAGTCCGAATAAAAAGTGAAATATACTTACGTCAAAGAATCTAGAAAATTACAATCTTTTAAGCACTTCTATTCCACTTGAGCTCATTAATTTTCGGAATTGTGTAATTAAACGTTCACGATCTTCTTAAGTAGATCTATCTGTGACGTTTTTTTAATGAAAATGATTGCAAATCTCATTAAAAACTTTCTTTCATGAGTTTTTGATGATTAAGATTAAGATTCGGTTTGTACAAAAGAAGGAAAATTAAAGTTATTCCGTTGTTATTTGCTTCAATTAAATCATTCGAGCAGGTTTGATTTAGAAAGTATTTTTTTACTATAATCTTTCTTTCAGTATAACTGAGTGAGTAAAATCGTCTTGAATTTTTCAGAACATATTTATTTTTTTATAGCAAGTATTTGGGCATTTAAAAGAATGAAAGATAGCTTTAACAATAAATACTATACGTATAATCTTGCACAGTATATGTAAATTACATGTACAGTGTATTATGTAAATTCCATGTTATCTCTTACTATAAAATAATGATAAAAATTAGGTATTAAAACAAATAGAGTTTAATATTAGCTGTACAAAAGTTTTTCTCGTGAATGTATTTGAATTCTTTTTTTACGCTGATTAGAGGTTTTCATGGTTATATGTAGTTTCAAAAGGAGGATTTAAGTATCTTGCAAAAAAGTCATTACGCTTATAAAACCTAAAATAGAAGAGAAACTATGTAAAATGGTGTTCAAAGTCGTTGGTGTTTTCTCCCAATTAGAGTGAATAACTGCACACTTCTTAAATTATGTGTTGTCAAGTAATACTTTTTCAGAGTTTTGTTAACGAGATGAGAATAACTAGAAGGGCGTTTCTCTGTAGAAGTATTTTTAGTCGTACAACCCCAACACAAATTATTCGCTTTAAAAAACATGTATACCCTCTTTACAGTAAACTACACGGTTTACTGTATGTTTCATCGAAAAATAAATTCTTTGAAATACATTATTCTTAATGGAAACTTTAATGATGTAAAATATATTATTTTGTAAAAGGCCGATATACTTGGATAATTGAGGAATTTAAAAAAATATTTTCATGCATCAACAAAGTCCAATGTTAATACAATAATCTAGTTCTTCGGTGCTCAAGCTTTCTTATAAAATGTAGTGATTAAAAAATACCGCAAAATACAAAAAAATTCGTTTAGGAGTTAACCATGCCAAGATATATTTGAGAACTGTCAGTAAGAGATTTTCAAAGCTTTTAAAGCAAAACTGAAAAATTTTATCGATAGCGAATATATAGTTTTACGAATCTAAACCTTAAACTATCATGAAACTATAACATTCAGTGGGTTGGCAGGATACCATATTACTGAGTCCTGAAAATGGGAGTAGGAAATAAATATTTTATCACTAGAATTCGTGCAGTTTTCTTCAGACCAATATCTTTTCCAAACCTTAAAGAAAGGCTTGGAGTTTTCAAATAAACACTACTTTGCGTCGAATAAATAAGTTTATGGCCATCTAAAGATTCAGTAAGTGAAGGAAAGCTTTCATAAGTGCGCAGTAGCTTTAAATGCAAATTTTTGTCCTCAAGAGGTGTGAAAGGGAGAAAATAAACTGCAGCTAACTTTCTGTAGGCTCTAAATCTAACGTTTAGGTATTAAAACATCCGAAAGTGTTGTGTTTATTTGTGGTTACGCAGTGGCGGATCCAGGATTTGGTTTTGGGGGGGGGCTAAGAATTTTCATAATCCAATTAATTCTTATTATTAATTCTTTATTATCTTAATATGGAAAAGGTAGTGAATTATCCTGCTCCAACCACTAAAAGGGGGGTCTGGGGGTTCTCCCCCAGAAATTTTTTGGAAATTTAAGTCAAAAATACCCACTTTTCGTTTTGTTTTAGTACGCCTCATCCGATTTCGGATATAGATTTCATGGTAGAATTTTTGTGTTTTTACAAACTTAATATAAAACAAATGAGTAATAATGGAGTTACTAGTACTAAGGAGCTCTAGGGGTCCTCCCCTAGAAGAGTTTGAAAATTTAAGTAAAAAAAACAACTTTTCAACTTGTTTTGGTATGCCTCATCCGAATTTCGGACATAGATTTTATGGTAGAATTTTTGCTTTTTGACAAGCTTTATATAAAATTGAGTTTCAATAATAGAGTTACTACAAGTACTAAGGGGGTTTGGGGGTTCTCCCCTAGAAAATTTGAAAATTTAAATAAAAAAAAACACTTTTCAACTCGTTTTGGTACGCCTCGTCCGAATTTCGGATATAGATGTTATGGAAGAATTTTTGAGTTTTGACAAACTTAATATAAAGTAGATTTGTAATAATAGAGTTACAAGTACCATGGGGGTCTGGGGGTCCTCCCCCAGAAAATTTTTGAAAATTTGACCTTAAAATAACATGGTTTTAACTCATTTTGGTGCATAAAATTCCATATTATATAGTGTAAAATTTTTCATTTTGGGGGGGGGGGGCTCAAGCCCCCTAGCCCCCCCCCCCCCCCGTGGATCCGCCAGTGTGGTTACCGGATGTTAGGTTTTCCCTATTGCGTGAACACTGAAAACAGTGCCACTCTGTATTAAAAATGTCTACAATATTAAAAATTAATTAAAAAGCTCATTGGTTCCACATAATGTATTCCCTAATATTGTAATAGCTTGTTGATACTTTTACTTTAAAATTAATGAAAGAAAAGGTAATGAAAAGCTTATGTACAGTAATATTATCAAGAAGCTTATTGATACTATATGCTGTTTTAAATATGAAACAAAAAATAAATAAAGATCTTAGTGACAGATACACCCAGTAGCAGAATATTCTGCACCAATATGCAGCAAAAACCAAAATGTATCTGATCTTCAAACTATGTGGAGCCAAAATTTTTATAAAAATAAATTACTGTCATTTTAAAGTCAAATTTTAATTTTAACATTTGTGATGAATACCAATAATACATGATGCAGATAATATATAAATATTTATACAATTTAAACATGGAATTGCAGTTAAGGCAAACTAAAAGAAAAATAATAGGTATCTAAAACTAAAGAAAAGCAAATTAGACCAAGTTTAATCTTTAAAAATGAAAGATCAAATGTAACAAAAAAAAAACCACAGTAGTTTGAAAATCAAATGTATTCAATTATTTTTTCCATTTTTTTCCTTTTTGTGTATGACTTTTTATTTAGTCTTTGTAGGTTGGCAAATTAAACTACAAGTTTTAAGATAAAGCTAACGCATTTGCTACCGTACTGCTCAATTACTGATACCGGAGATGCATTCATTAAATTTTTACAAGAAATTTTGCATTAAAAATTACTTTTTTCCTTGATTTTCTAAACGTCTGGTCCCATCAGGTAAGCTGAGAGTGAACTAGTCAAATATGAAGAAGAAATCCAGCAACACAACTGTTATCGCAGAGTTTGATTATTTATTTTAAATTATTATAAGTCATCAGTAAATAAACAGTTATTTAATGTGGTAAACATTAGGATATATTTTCTAAAGCAGAATTAATTTAAAGCTAAGAAGTAGAATTAATTAGAGAAATAATTTATTTTTTTATAGCACATATTCATAAATTTCTAGGAAATATGACCCAACTTGGGTAAACACGTTCCCTGAATTTCCCATTTCAATGTTAAATGAGCAAATACAAATACAAATCGAGAAACATCAGTAAGTACTAGACAAATAAATTGAAACCCTCATTCCTGGTGATGATTGAGTTATTCCATAATAAGGCATACTTTAATTTTTGAAATCTAATTTTTTAATTAAACTTCTTGAGGTGCATATTCAGTATTGTTTCAGATTTTTGTATACTTTTCCGGCTATTATAATCCGGTGACTTGGAAAATTAACGTACATAGAAATTGAATTATATTAATTTATTTACTTTTCTCTTAATAATGAACGTAAGAATATTTCAAAGGTCGAAATGGTTATAAAGTAATACATCAACAGCAGTTAATTATTTTCCCATCTGATTATTATAAAGTTAAAAGGAAAGCTAATTCCTAATTTAAGAGAATATTTTTAGAATCATGATTCGGCACATTTGCACCGAATTCTATGTTGTTCATTGATTTTTTTACTGTTACAAATGTCTTTTAATGAATGCCCAAGTTCTTTAATTTAAAGAATATTTTTGAGTAAAAATACATTAGGGAATAGACTATTTGTTAATTTATTTATGACTAATTAGATTCGGTCTTTATATGATAGTATTTTTTGTTTCAAAAGCGAGTATTCTGGATTGAATATCAAGAAACTAACTATGAACTGTTTGACTTTTCTATGTAAATAAGAAATTTAATTGAAATTTTTAAACATTTTTTGGTTTTGATAAATTATTATATTATACTTTAAAAAGTTATTACATTGAATATAGACTCTAGTGAATCAATTTATATTCAATGTTAAAGTGGTAGGTATAAGTGGTTACATTATACATTATATTGAATTAGGTATAAGTGGTAGGCATGTTAAAAAACAAGCAAAATTTATAGAGCATTTTCAATCACATGACTTGGACCTAACAATGGCCTTAGCAACAGAAGGTTACAGTTTTTTGCCCTACAGAAGGTTAACAG
Organism: Tetragnatha montana; assembly: GCA_963680715.1. Lineage (NCBI taxonomy): Eukaryota > Metazoa > Arthropoda > Arachnida > Araneae > Tetragnathidae > Tetragnatha > Tetragnatha montana. Next base: position 3,457,058 of record OY796683.1, on the reverse strand, counting down.
TTATAAAAAATGACTAGCCATGGAATTCTTCTATTGGAGCATTTGCAATCATGTTATCCCATACTTAAAAACCGCCTTAGAAACAGATAAACAACGGCCTTAGCAACAGTTAAAAGCCCTACAGAAGGTACACAGTTAAAAGAAAATAACCGGTTGTGACGTCACCTGAAAACACTCTATGGTAAGTATGATAACAATTGTATGAATTTTAAATCCTTCACACGTGTATCTAATCAATGACCTAGAAAGAGAGTGAGACAGGTCACAGAAATGGTACGGTCTACTACTTTTTAGTATGTTGGTTTTGGTTGGATGTTGACACTGAAATCGACCAATGATATTTCACTATATCAACCAATAAAACTTCATAGACCGATTTCAGTGTATCTATGTATAATAGTATTATTAAAACTCAATTTTGAAGATTGAAACTTCCTAACATCTATTGATTAAAGAATCCTCAACCTCGTATTTGGATTTAAACTAAATTGGCAAAAGCACTTTTATACCTGTAAATCACGAAAAGTATCACTAATCACTAAATCTTTCATTTCCTAAAGGCTCTGAATTGCTTAATATCTAAGAAAGTTTTTCTCTTTATTATGGTCTAATTTCCTTTTAATAACAAATCTTCAATGTGGTAAAGCAAGAAATAATTTGTTTTACATATCACCTTGAAAAATATGTGTTTTTTTAATGACTGAGCCAAAATATTTCTACATTACATCTTTAATATGTAAGAAATTTCATAAGTTAAATGAGTCATCACAGTCGAAACAAATGTTCCACTATTAAAATATGCTTGGCATTTAAAACAGTAAAATATATTTTTTTTCTTTTTACTGTATTGGCCCTTACCTCTTTATAATAAAGTTTGATTGGCACTCGGGTAGCAAATGGTTGATACAAACTGATTATATTATATACTATGAGACAATTATAGCCATATTCATAGCCATCAGCGTCGGTGTTAACTAGCAGCTAAAGAAAGAAAAATTAGCTTTTCGCTTACTCTGATTGGTGGAATCCTTCTTTGACCAAGGATTTAACACCGACGCTGATGGCTGTGAATATGGCTGTTAAACTTTTATTGGTGTTGATTTACTAATAAATGCATAGAACACAGACCGGAAAATATATGTACCAAAAACCAAACCAAACCAATGCATAGATAAAAAGAAAATGTTTTTAAAAATCAGAAAATTCGTTTGCCAATACGAGAAAACGTTCTATCCAGAAAATATCTCACCAAATCAAGTGGAAAAACATCAGAAAAAAAACTTCATCTATAACAAACGATTCAGCTTATTTCTAATAATAAAAAAGAAGCAAACGATAAATGAAAAAAGAACCCAACCAGCTCAGAAGTGAGAGAGTTAAACCTTTCGCCTAGCCATGAATGGGGATAAACGTAAACGAAAAAATTACCGAGATTCTGTTGAATTGCCAAAGAACTTTTCAATTCTGGAACGTTTTCTGTGGTTGTTGCGGAAGAATCCAATATTCCAGTCACATGCAAGCAAACTGCTTTGGGAGCACAAAAGCTATCCTCTTCTTCTCGCACCCTAATGATGTTTTTATGGGTAACGATTTCACGAGAGGGGAAGATTGGTTTTGGAAGTAGATATTTGCCAGGAAGATTTGTTCGATCCGGCGGGTTCGGGGTGACGGATTCTAGAGTTCCTGATGTCGTGAAAATAGAGAAGGTGAAAAACGATCTGTTTATTTCTGTTTGAACTCGACAATGGTTTTCCATTTATGTGCCAGATATTACTTTAGGTTAGGTAAGATTGGTTGTTTTGAAATTAAACCATTTTGAATTTCAAGTTTACAAGGCTCTTGACGTGAAACTTGGAATTTTTCTAGAACAAAATTATGCTAGGGGGGAAATATTTTTTAATTGTTGTGAAGTCATTAACATTTTATTACAATTAGGAACTATACAAGTCATAATTTCATTATATTTAATAACCTATTTTGTATTGTCACCATTTGAATTTTAAACTACGAAAAAATAATTAAATTTTAAATTATTTAAAACTGTTTTACTACTTTACTAAGGAAAATAATGAGGAAGACTTTGTACCTACAGACGAAATTCGCGTTTAAATTTTTCTAAGTAGATCAAAACTAAATTGGTCAAATTCTCGATAATTAACCACGTTAATGACCTTTATGAGAAGCAAAACCATTAATGAAGTGATGCACCAATGATTATTCAAAAAACAGTAAATTTCTGATAGTATTTACTTAACTTTTGTATTTAAAGATCTAGTTAGTTACAACCTATTTACATACGGTAGAAATCATCACTCTGTGATTTCGAATTTAAAATTGAAATGTCCGTAGGGTACAATGGTACAGTCTGCCCTATACCAAAGACAATTTCAAAACGATTCTATGAAACAGGACACAAAAATAATAAACATGGCTATTTATTTCAAATATCGCAACATCAAATTTGTGTTATCTTGTAACTTGAATTCTTTTAAGCTTTTCCAGGTGCTCCGGCGTAGAATACATGTCCGTGAGGTTCCTTGTCTCCTCGCTCGTCAACGTCACGCCCTCCTTCTTCAATTCCTCGATCATGACTCTCAGATCATCGAAGGGACTTTCGACGCATTTCACAGGGCTAACTGGCTTTGGACTCTCTTGGACGCACTGACCAGGTGCATATTGGTGCACTGGTGACGTAGGTCTCTCATGAACGCGTAGACCATTAGGTCTCTCTTGGACGCGTTGACCATTAGGTCTCTCTTGGACACACTGGCCACTCACTGGTGACCTAGGTCTCTCTTGAACGCGTTGACCGTTAGGTCTCTCTTGGGCGCACTGTCCATCGCCCAGAGCAATGCATTGTTGAACATTGAGCTGGTTTATTGTGGACTTCTCGCGATCGTGGACGCATTTGCAAACCACGAAGTACATTTGGCAGCTCAGGCATATGAGGGCTAAGACCACTATGACCAGCACTACCCATGTGAGAATGGTCAGTACCCTCTGTCTTTTTTCTTTCTCGGATATCGGAAATGCGTTGTCTCGTTCGCTGATTGTTTGATTGTCTTCCTGAGGAGCCTCACCGACTGATTTCATGTCTCTTTCGAGCCCGTCTTCAATTAGTAGGAATTCCTTACTCTTATTGATGTTTCGAAATCGGTTTTCATGTGTGACGTCATCATCATAACTATCTGTTTGAGTTTCGAAGGGCCGAGTTGGGGTATTCCAATTATCTGCGGGTTCGTTCCACATTGTGTTTTCATGGGTAGGTCGGACACCTCCTGTACTTAACATTGTTTCAGACCTGTTGAGTGAGCTGTCAGAATGAGATGTCATTGGATAACCATCCGTTTGGTTTTCTAAAGGCTGATTTGTGTACAGTGATGGTGCATTTGTTGTCAAATTCTCTGCGGGTTTGTTCCACTTTGGGCTTTGATAAGTAGATTGGTTAACTCCTATATTCAACATTGTTCTAGAACTGTTGGGTGAGCTGTCAGAATGAGAGGTCTTTGGATATTCATCTGTGGGTGTTTCAAAGGGCCGTTTTGATTTCATTAATAGGATATTTCTAGTCAAACTAATTGTGTCTCTGCCCCACTCTCTTTTGCTATTGTTAGATTGAATATCCCCTATATTCAATAGTGTTGTAAAATCGTTAGGTGTGCTGTCAGAAGGAGAGGTCTCTGGATATTCACCTGTACTGCTGGGCTGATCTACATATTTTTGTGGAAATCTGTTCTCTGTGTCATTTCTCGACTCTATGTTTTTATTGGACTCGTCTTCAAATTCATCCGGGGAATATTCTAAGTAATCGTCGTAAAATCCGGTTGTATCAAGATAATAATCTGAATTTCTCTCGGTTTGGAAGTCATTATCGGAACTGGAATAATCATTGTCTAAAGAACCGTTGAACCTTTTGGAAACTTCAGTCCCTGTGACACTTCGGTTGTCAAAGCTACTTTTAACAGTCGTGGAGGAGTTGGTGTTTTTATTAGATGAGGACTCAAAAGAAGTTCTTTTTTCAATTTTGTAAGGAGATGGTTGTGTAGGGAGATGGTTGTTTGTTAAGGTGTCCAATGATTCTTCTAAGGGGAAAAGAGTAGCCCTGGGCTTCTTTTCAGCTAACTCTTCCCTTGTTTTAAGTTCATTTGAACTTCTTTGAGTGTATCCATTGGAGTCGCTTCCAATTTTGCCATGATTTGAAAAGGGGCCTGAATCTAAGCTTAAATTTGACTGCATATTGTCTTTTGTAAAAACGGTTCCCGGATTTGTTGATAGGTTAAGTGAATGGGGTGTATTCTTTCCATTTTCATTGCTCTCTCCCTGATATCGGTACTTACCATTAAGAAGGGGTTTGTCTTCGTTTCCTCCTTGCTTTTCTATTTGTACACTAGACCATGAATTGCTTGTTTTTATGAGAGGACCAGAAGATTTCTTCTCAGTGTTAAATACCTTTGAATCAGTCAACGGGTTCGCAAGCTGTCTGGCTTTATGATGGTTCTTTTTCGCAGAATTCAAATGATTCGGTTTGGAATGTCCTAAGCCTCTCACGCCCCTTCTTTTTAAGGCCGGTGTCACTGATTCGTCGCCCCTATTGATTCTTTTTAACATGTTTGAAAATTCCAAATAGTGAAGAAGGGGTTGTTTCGGGACGTTGAGCATCATATTGAAGAAGGGAAACGATTTGAACTCTTGATGTTTGTTTTTGACTATGGAGCCTGTGTCGGGAGTGGATGTTGACGGTTTGTAGAGCGGAACGCCATTTTCATCTTTGACGAGAGCGAACTCGGGAATCAATATGGGAAAAACCTGAATCATTTTTTCAACGTTCGGTCGTTTGGTTTTCGGCGCAGCGATGGCACTTTCCGTCTCATTGAAATCTTCGAGAGATTGAAGATCGGTTTCAGTTTCGTGGACGCTTAATCTGTTTTTATTTCCCCCGCTATTGAAAGAAGTTGAAGCCATTTGAAACAATATCGCAAGAATTATGGTTATACTGCTTACTTGAGTGTAAGAGGTATGGATTTTGGGCATATCAGTAAAAGTGGTGATATACCTGAGTTAAACATGCTTAGAAAACTAAATTTAAAAATATTGTAAATAACATTTTTCATTGTTTACTGACAGTTCTCTGTTATAAAAGTTTTTATTTTTCAAAGTAGCCCAACAATGAAAAGTATATTTTATTATTGAAATGAATTGCAAAAGAAAATATTTACTCTCATATTCCTGGAAGGAGTTATGATTTAAAGTTTCGATAAACTATGAAAATGGATCAAAATTATCTCTCTTTTTCTCTTGGTTTCATACTATTACCGATTTGTTTTTTTGGCTCTGCCAACTAGGGCGATAATTCATTTTCTAGCAACCGGGTGGATATACTGTGTAGTGGATTATAATGCCAAGAGTAGTGCCAAGTAAGTGGCACTCGGTTGTAATATAGCACCCATTATTTTGTCATTAGCAAGATAAGTTTTAGGATTATATAATATTTACTGCATTTAGAATTAATAATTGGATACGTATTTCTTCACACGAAAGAACCTCATCAAGTAAGATTTTTTTTTTGTTTCACAACTGCCTGTATTGCTTTATATTGTACATCTAATACAGACTTTTATGGAGAATAAGCACAGCAAATGCTTTACACACACTTCTTTACAAATAAAATGTATGTAAATAAAATAAATTGTATAACATGAAACAACGTAAGAAATCAATGGTTCATAAGTAATGTATGCCCTGGTCCAATGCATTTCTGGCCGCAAGGATAAGATCCTTTATTAAATTATCTCTAATATAAAGCACGGAAATATTTTTATTCATATGCAATTTAAAATGTATTAAAAATACTCCTTGAATATTATATTTAATAAGTATAGGCTGGGATTCAAAGTAAAAAAAAGTAATGGATGTTATTTCTTTTGAATATTTGTACAAATAATTTTAATTGGAAACATTAACCGTTCAGATAAAATAAATTCAAATCTGAAATACTTAAAAGTAATGTAATTCTGAATGTCTTGTGTATTTACTTTTGGTTATTTTTTTTTCAGAATTTAAATAAAGGCTATAATTTTTAGATTCTAAAATAAAATGAAGATATTGAAATTTTATAACTTTATGTAATACATTTTATTAAAGAAAAAAAAAAGGATTTTTCTAAAAGTGTCCAAATTTAAAAAATTTTAACTTCACATGAAAATAAATATACTTCGATTCTTTTTTTCTTTAATAGCAATATATTTTTACCAGAAATAAGCATAAACCAAATAGTTTTAAACATATCTATACATATAAATGCTCATCCTCTTTGAACATTACAATTCATTCTTAAGACCAATAAGGAACTTTTATTTCAAAAGCTCAAACAGTTGTAAACCCACTGGGGCTTAAAGGAAAAAACATTCCATCGCCTCCCATTTTTATTTATTCCGAAATTATGCGTTAGGCGACACGTGAGTCAAATGTTTAGTTCATTTCTGCGCTGTAATAAGCTGTAGATTTTTAAACGCAAGCCCTAGTCTGCTTCAGCCCCAGGAGAAATTTCAGAACAATACGAAAATTGCCTTTGAAATTTCATCCTTGCCTGTTGGAGTAGTGTTCCTTTTTTTTTTACGAATGGGAGTGTTCGGTGCAGTCCTATTCCCAAAAGTCATTAATGTTTTCCGGGAACCACTCTTTCAGTCGGTTTGAAACGAAAATGCTGTTTCAGGTTGTGATGGTGGAAAATGGTGTATGTAGTATATGCTTACTTATAATACATATTCATGCATTTTATTTGATACCATAAAAGCAAATTTGTCTTTGTATGAGTAATTTATGAACAAGGATGTCATAGTTATTTATCCCTAAGGAGTTTTTTGGTCATAAATAATTTATTTAGTAATAATCTTTGTTTTACATTGGTGAATAACAATAAATAATTTGAGGTTAGAATTTCTTCTAAGTAAGTTCAATTAGTGAATAATTTACTCGTCAGTTTGGATACCAAAAACCAAGAAAAGTAATGGAATTTTTATTGTATAACCACGGCTTACTATAGATACTTATACAGGCTAGCCGAGTACGGAAATCATTGCAAATCCAGATGGCAATACTGGACCAACTGGCAAAGCATATTCACAGTGTTGAAGGCGGTGGGTGATATAGGTAGGTCTTGTAGCGCTCCAAGCGGGAAAAGTTGTCAAATGGTTTTCATTGTTTAAAACTCGGCTAGCCTGTATAAGTATCTAGTAAGCCGTGGTATAACCACCAAATTTACTGAAAATTAAGCACCTCATGTAATACAGACTATCATCGAAAAAAAATATAAGTTTAAAAATGCTGTTCAGTTGAAAAAAGTTGATGGGGGACCTCCATTTACACACTCAAAGTCCATCTACTGATGAAATATCAAACTAATTTTTATTGGAGATTTCGATTTCCTGTAGCCTATATTACATAAATATCAAATTTCATGTATATCTGTCCCCTTTAACCAGTGCTACGAGGGTTCAAACAGGGTAACTTATTTTATAACCACCCTGTATTTATGGCAAACAAGACTTTATCATCAAAAAACAAAATAAGACTTGAAACACAAAGAAGTGTTTTTTTTTTTCTAATCCAATGTATAACAAACAATACATAACATTAAAAAAAGGGTAAACAACTAAGAATATTAACGTTAAAAGGCCTCTTGTTTGGGTGGGGTTTTTTTCCAAAAAAGTACTTTATCTCTTTAGAGGGACTATAAATATTGATTATGGGAGTGAAACTTTTTCCTAAACTAGTTTATTTTGTCTCGGTTATTGGAAATAATGATTTTAATAAAGGATTATTGGAAAAAAGAATTTCTGTGGTCAATATGTTCTTAATGGTTTCTAAACTCTCCCCATTATGTAAAAGAAAAGTATAGTATGAACAATATCAAAGAACTGTGTATATCTATTAAATTCACACAGTGGCCTTTAAAATATTTTAAGATGGTTCTTTCATTATAATTATTTATTTTATTTTTTCTCTTATCCCCACATAGATTACATTTAACATTTATTCAATGTTATTACATAATTAAAATTAAATTACTGCATTGAAAAAACATTCCCGGGGTTAAAAGTATTATCTCTTTTTTTAAGATTATTTAATAACTAATATAAAAATTTAAAACGTGATTATGTATTCCTTATTAGTAAAAACCATGAGCTCAATGAAACAGATTTCTAATTCCTAATTACATTACCAAAATTCTGCGCTGAAGATATTTTTAAAACTTAATTTAGTGTTGCAAGAAAAATGTACTTAAGCGCAAGAACTATTTTTTAGCTTTTATTTTAAAATACCTACCTCTAAATGCGTAAATTATTTCCTTCAGTTATGAAACCGAAATATTTCTTTCTGACGAGATTGGAAGTTTTTAAATAATAATCCCTCTTTTTGATTAACTGCATTCAAGTTCAAAAGGAAAAAGACGCAAGGTTTTTAACGCACATTTATGTATCAAAATAAAATAATATTTGTTGCATTATTACAAGAATTGTAGCTTTATATAAATTCAAATCTTTATGTCATTAATAAAATATCAAATCATATATTTCCCAGTTAATGAGTGATAAATAATCAGTATCTTTTTAAAACTATACCTATTCATACTTCAAATTCAAGAAAAATAAATAAAGTGAAATTATTTTTAAAAATGTAGATGGATATTGCTAAAGTAAGAAAAAGTGTCTGGCAGAATAACAAACCAAATATACTCGACAACTTATTGGATTGAATTTTCTCTTTTCTAAGCAGGTTTTTTCATGTTCCCTTTATGAGTTTTATTTGCATATAGAAAGTACAATTATCAATTCAACCTTTTCATAATCAGCTGTGAGATAATCTCTTAAATCTTCAAGAATTTCTTTTCATAAAACAGAGTGTTGCCATTTTTACGTCAAAAGTTGGAGAAATATTCTTTTTAATAACATTTTCCACCAGAATTTTCTCGTTTGCGGTCATAAATATTCCAAGAAAATCTTATTCGCATGGAAATACCGCACTTGAATATAAATCGGTACGGTTATTCCATTCTCGGTGTTCTTTTTTCAAAATAATAAGCAGTGCCCGCCATCATTTTCTGACGTCACCACTTTCTGTTAACGAGAATCTGTGAAGTTCCGACAGTTTAACGACAACTGACAACAAAGGCCGCTGTGTCGCAAGGAATAGGATAATCTCCCATTTCCCCCTTTTCTCTGGTGACAAGTAAGAAGATTCTTTTTATAGGCGTACACATCGTTTGCAGAAAACGAAGAGGGGGAAAAAACTGGTCTCGTAAAGCCAGGCCCTAAGTAATTTGTAACTTTAGGAGGCATAAAGTGGCAACATAAAGCTCGGGCGGTGATTCGCTGAGGAATCTTCTTCCCTAAGGTTCGGTTAACTTAGTGAGATTAGATGGTTTCAATTATGAAAATGAAAATATTTGAGGTTGATAACTATATTTAAGAGGAGTAATAAAATGATAAAGAATATCACAATAAATTTTAATTTTAAAGGTAAACGATGTCCCAAATTTTAATCAAAAAATACAAATCCCTTAAATTTAGGTATGATTTATTTGGGTGTTAGAAAGGGAAAAAAACCCTCCTAAAGTCAGGATATTAAACTTTTAAAATGTAGTTAATAATTTGTGTGGCTGAATATGCAGTACCTACATATTTCAACATCAACAAAACTTTCATTAAAAAAAATTTTAACTCAAACCTAAAAGCACACAAAATATTATTACGTTAGATTTTTCTTTCATTTATCCTTCCCTTTTTTTCTTTTTTCAGGAAAGTATTTCCAAATTTCTCTGTAAAATATTTTGTATAAGTATTGATTATGAACTCCGAATTTCAAATGCAAATATTTGCTAAAAAGGAGTAATCCCTTCGATTTTATGTTTTATTATCGGATCTAAATTCAGCAAAGAGTATTCACGAATGCATAATACATTCATTCAGTTCGTTTCGTATACGTATGTAGAACACTTGAGCCTGGACCTAAAAATAAACTCAGAGCAAAATATTCTTTAAAAAAATATTTTCTTTTTGACTCACTAGATAGTAGGGCACCCAAAAATTTTAAATTCCTGAGCCTTTCGGAATCACTATTGTATTTTAAACACGAGTTGAATTGCAAAAAAAGAATTAGGTACGTAACTCGTATTTTAGTAAGATTCTTTTCCAATTCTTTTTCTGTTCGCCTTTATTTTATTAGCTTTATTTTTTCGGTATGTATTGTATGTATTTATTTTATGTTCCTTATTCTTTTCTCTCTAATGTATGGCCTGTGTTTAGTAATTCCAGGTTAATGCAGCATGCGATTAACTACTAATCACTAAGATTAACTACTAATGCTTTTAATTAGAAAATTTGAGTAGTTTTTGAAATTTTGTACTTCTTTGAAAAAACAAGACTGTATTAAAAATAAGCAACTTGTGAATAGGAAAGCGTAGGATGCTAAACATGGTGTATTACTAATATGTACTGACACATACATATTGCTTCACGTGTAAAATATCATATTGAATAGGATTTTTTGTCTTACTTAAAGCTTATTTTAAAACTTTAATATAGCTTCCTTTGAATGAATGAAATCACTCAAGTTCCTTTCTGCTCTATGTTTGATAAAAGATAGACTAAATCTATCTCTTTAATTAGCTCATGAAATTGCGAAAATTCACCCACGAGCGATGAAAGATGCATTCAAAAAGAAACCCACCGTGTTCTAAAATATTCCAAGAATAACGTTTCCATAATGAGCTTCAAAAGACTTAAGATTCAGGATTTAATGGTGTGGCTTCCATGCTGTGACCCTTCTTATGTTGCTGTTTTCGGCTTTGAAAGTTGATTAATTATACAGTGTTATAAACCCGTGTCTTTTATTACGTATCTTGGAAAAATTGGTACATGGAAAAATTCTCGGTTAATTTTAGTTTCGAATAATGAAACTAAAATGATGGATCGAAAGAGACAGCAGGTGCTTTTTACTCACTAATGTTAAAATAGGTTTTGCAACTTAATCATCTCATTAAAGCGAGAATTTCTTTAGATCTTTCTTCCACCGTTTGGATTATACTTTTATCAACTTTTTAAATTACACGAAATATGATTCAACTATCTCAAAACTACTACTGTCCACCCCTCCAAATCTCGAAATACTTTGATTCGGCCGGAAGAATTCTGCTTTATATAATTTTTGAGAAGATGTTCTGGCTTAGTGGTTAAAGTAACTGATTTCGAAGATGGGAATACGGGATTCGACTCCCCTTTAGAGTATTAATATCTGTTTCTTTCCCTGTGAAAGTGACGAAAATATTTACCTAGAAAATATGCTTTTTTCTTGAATTCTTCCATAAAAAGAATTTAGATTTAGTAAAATCAACACTAAATTAAAAAACAAGTATGTAGAAGTCAAAATAGCGCTTGATCGTTTACTTTAAAAAACGACGTCAAATCACTTTATTCACAAATTCACAAAGCGTTTCTAACATTTGTACAGATGAGGAAAAAAAAAACCAAGCAAAATACAACAAATGAAAAAAAAACAATTTGACATAGTAGTCTCCAAGGGGTCAATTACCCATTCAGGTGACCAGTTGAAAGGGATAAAAAATGTACATTAAAAAAAGAAAAATAAGAAAAAAAAATACAAAATAAGAAAAGAAAAACATACACAGATGATTTGTAAATATTAAAAGAATAAACATAATATTATTTTCAGATATTGAAGGTGGGACTCCGTAGGGTGAGCTTCAAAAAATTACATATGAGCATATGAATTATTGTAAATATTGTTCTATGCTAATTATTGTCAATCTTTTTTTTTTAGCTAGGTGTGTAATATATTCTCCGGTGACGTCACGAATGTCTATGAAACGTATTTGAAATATAAAACGTATTAAAATATAAAAAAACACTGAAGTTCTCTCAAATAACGGAAAGTTTCTAACAATTGACAGAAACAGAAAAAACGGATATTTCCTAAAAACTATGGAATTAACCGACAACAGTTAACCAGTTAATTTCCGTTACTTCAAGAAATTAATTTTTTCCAGTGTGTGTAGTGATATCGGCCTAACATGATACAAGGATAATATCAACCACCATTATCAAAAAAATACAGAAAATTATTAAATATTTTCCAGGAGTATTAACAGTATAAGAAATTTCATGAAAACATGTATTGTATAGTAGTATATGTTAGGGAATGGTGGCATATGGAATGTTCCAATTACGAAGGCAGGGAAGCATTTGTTTTCGACTTCTGCTAAGTTTTCGGAGCACGTACCGCACGTACTTCACGTTCCATTGGCTTCACGTTCCTTGTATGTGTATTCTACCCGTCACGTATATTGTAATATGTTTCACTCAATTTTCCATTTTCTTTGTGATTTTTAAGATATTTTTGTTAAAGTTAAAACTTTTCCTTTTTTTTGTATCTTCATTTGTAAGTCAATAAACTTAAGCTCTATAAATTTTTTAAGATTCAGGCTTTTTAACCCTCAGTTTTACGACCCAAAATTATTTGAGTGTGTACTCTTACTCTCTTTTCCCCTACATTTAACTTATATTTGATCATCTAAAAAATTTTCATACAAGAAAGTTTGTTTTCAGACCAAAACTGAGGTCCAGGTTAGTTCCAGAGATAGTTCTAGCTCTAAAAACTGATCAATAAAGCGAAATTATTTCATGTTTCCAAATTTACGAAATTCACAACTTTTCAAGAAAAAAATCTCCTTTAGAAACAAACTTCGCTGTCAAAAATGATTAATTAATTAGTAATAAATTAAGAAATATCAAGCTTGCGGAAAACGCTCTCTTTTTAGCATGCAACAAACAACTCAATTTTGCATTAAATTGCTTAAATACGTGACGAAATTCCATTCTGCAACATGAATGACTCTTTATTTTCAACGGTAATAACGAAACGTTTCGATAATGACATCCGCCCAACTCAGTACACCTCACAAGAGTCTAGACAGTTTTAGTTCTTTTTACAGTCGATTCTTGATATTCGCGCATATTTGATGAAATCCAGCAAACATTGGGCTCAATCACAGCATATTGCTCTCTGCGTTCATATTTGAGATTTTTGTGTCTTTTATCAAACGCTAAATTGTACTTACTCTCTGTCTCTATTGATTGAGCAGTTGGGAAACCGGGAACGTTTCTGAACAAGGAAAGGATTGTAAACCTTACAGTCAAATTTCAAAACGTTTATTAGGAGCACCAACACTCGTTTTGAAGAGATAACTCATATTCAAGTGATTCGAGATATTTTTGACTGTGAGGTAAACTAACAGATAGTACCCCTATTTTATGAGAAATCTATATTTTTATATGCAAATTCAGTGGTGTAAGTTTGGAGTTATTAGGAAACGTGAACAGTTTGACTTTGACACATTTGTTTTCCTGCATAACACTCTCACAGTTTCGAAGCTCACTTTCTAATGGATAAACACTTTATTTTTTTTAAATAATATTCATTCCTGATCAATACTTTTATGCTAGAGATTCAATAAATAATATTTTTTAGCATGTTAGAAGACGCCATTAGCTGTTAGAAAATGTTATTTAAAATGGAGCACAACCAAAATAATTCTGATTACGCTATCTGTATCTAAAAATGCAAAACATATTTACAATTCAGTGTATTTGTAGAGTACAAAAATTATTTTGGGGTTACTGACTTAAAACTGTGCTACTAAAAAGCATAAATTGCTTTCGGTCTTTATCAATGTAATAAAGATTAACACTAAATACTACTTAGCAGAACACCATGCTTGTTTCTGGATGTTCTAGTATGAATTTAAGCCTGTATTCACCTTCTAACTTGACCTATGGTTAACCTGGAATCAAAACTTCTAATTGGTATTTGAAAAAGGGAAGTTAGTTTTAAGCCAATCAGAGTTGTAGAAAAAGCTTGATTCCAGGTTAACCTTAGGTTAAGTTAGTGGTGAATACAGCCGTTAGACTTTAATGAAAATAAAATACTTCATCACACTTATAAAAGTGTATTGATTCGTTCGTATCTTAGAATCTTTAGAGAATAAAGTCTAAGTAACAAATCATGTCCGGGTGACAGTTTGAAATATGGCCTTTTTGGCCAAACTGTCAGGCGAGGAATTAATCGGTAAATGGGCTTGCTGGAACACTTTTGGTGAAGACATAATACATGATCATGAAATACATGTTTCATCCATCATTTATCTTGTGGGGAAAGATCGCTGTTGTGTTGTCTTCTTTCGGTAAAAGAGCAGAATGTTACATTTATACATTGTGGGTTTTGAAACTTGAAAAACATTACTTGTTTATAATCTGGTGTCAGTTTAACAAAAAATGCGTGTAACTAGAAAAAGCGTATAGAAGATTAGCTCATGTTAGAAGATTTATCAGGATTTGAAAATTTTCCTCTAGAAGTGTTATATATCAGTCAAAACTAGTGAATAAAACAACAAATCTTAATGCTTAGAACATGAGCTAGGGGAGAGTGGGGTAATAAAATACAAATAGGGTAATAAGATACGAATTTATGTTACGTGTCCAAGCGACTGTGTCTTGTTACCCCACGAGGGGTAATAAGAAACAAGCCAATTATTTTACTAATTAAAACAATTAAAAATCAAATGGAAGTACTAATATAATATCTAAAGTGTCTTTCATAACCATAGCAATTTTCAAAACTTTTCATTGAAAATCTTTATAGATATGCTCAGTTAAAAATTAGGCTAAAAAAAGTTACAAGCTGAAAGATTTTAAAAACGCTACATTTTTAAATATGTAACACTTAAATATCATGACAAAAGAAATAAAATGGTGTTTCCCTTATTTCATTTTGCGAGACTAAAAAGTTATCCCCCCCCCTCCATTTTTTTTCTACAAAATCAATTTTTTAAAGGTCGGTTCCTCTTCCTTTTCATAAACTCAGAGCTACCATTTTCCTTAAGGTTCGAATGGTTCAGGAGGATTATGAAGAAACCCTAGAAACTATTTCCCCCGCCCCACTGTGTTTTAGTAGTATTTTTAATTAATTTCTCTGCAACGTGAATGTAAAAAACCAACTTAATATTTTACTTTACTCATCATAACTTAATCTAAAACGCAAATTTGATATTGAATTACAATAAATTACTTATAAATTTTTCAGTAAACATTAAAGTGGTGAGTAAAAGTGTCATACTACCCCCACTGCTTTCAGAAAAATGAAGTAATTATAAACTTGATTGAATTTAACTTTTTAGATTGATAAATAAAATAAAAACAATAAAATATTTCAATAATAATGAGAAAATGCAATTAATAAATTTTCAGGGATAAAATGCTAGTGTTTCTTATCACCCTTAATTTTCTTTAACTGGGGCAATAAGAAACGGGGCATTTTAAGAATGATCTTCAACCCTAAATTGAAGAACAAGAATTGAATTATACAGCCCTTTTAACAACTAAAAAAGTTCACTAAATAATTCCAAGTTAATTTAATTGCAAAAACAATATAAAATGGAATAGTTGAAAAAGCGTGGCTTTACGTTTTTTATTTTGCTGGTTGCATCAACTTCAAACGGGAATTTTTCACTGAAATAATTATTCTGAAACGCTAAAATTTTTATGGGATATAAAATATGTCTTAAAGATTTTTTGTGGATTTTGTGAATCATATTTTTAGGCCCACAAACAAAGCAGCATTTAAAAGAGTTTCTTACTACCCCATTCTCCCCTATTTTAGGATGAACGAGGTTTAATAAATTTTGAATGTGTCTTTGAACGCTATCTTAATTTCTTGTGTGCTACTTTAAGTTGTATGAATTTATAATATTTTAAAACTGGTGACTAAAAATATTTTTCATACTAATGCTATTAAATATAAGAAGCCACTAAAGCCATTTAAAATAATGAAACTTTCGAAACCTTCAAATAATTATTCTGTGCTACCTATTTTAGTTTGTAATTTAATACTGTATCATAGTTAAATGCAATAATTTTTTTAATCATTTTTTGAAAAAGATGCAATGGAACTGGACCAAAGACCTTTTCACGAATATAGTTTGTTCAAATATTTTAACTAAAGAAGTAATCATTAACCTTCATTAAAAGTGAAGCTAGTAACTATGTTTCGAACTATAATTTACACTAAATACGATGTGTCAAAAGTAAAAATATACCTTAAACGTAATTTTCGTGGTAAAAAAAGTTTGAAACTCTGATTTACAAAGAAGTGCGAACTCTTTTCTTTACCAGAAGAACATTTTTGAAGCAGCCTCCCTCATAACAAAGGGATATTTTTAAAAACATAAACATTTCTTTCTCAAGTGAATAAATTTTTAAAGTGTTCTATCATGTTTATGGAAAAGAATAGCACCAGAAGTTTATTGGATCTTAAACTGGCAAAATATAGCCAATAAATTCCAAGGACTAAAGATAACTTTTTCCCCGAATGGGGTTCAAGATTTATTGATATTTCAGAACTTTAGGAAACCTTAAAACACAAGATAATACTTAAAATTCCTTTACAATCAGGTAATAAAATGTTTTAGTCTCAAACATAAGTTAAATGGTTTGATTTATCCATAATAGTTTGAAACTATCAAATAATTTTACTAATATATTTATATTTAAATATGAAAATGGGACAGCTCGATATTCAACTAAACAAGGCTCTTATATTCAATCGAATATTAATTATGTAAATCATTAAATAAAGAACTGAAATATATCCACACTGAATTGTACTATACAGTCAGTTTCTAAGCATAAATATTATAACAGAAGTATAAACCACATATTATGATTTATGGAACTAAATATTTGGTTTCACAATCCAAGCGTCCTATTTGTGTTTGAATAGCTAATGGTTTATTTGAGCTCTTAACCATTGGGTATTAATCAAATCATAACTTAATTTAGAGCTAAAAAGACCAATGAGGCTTTCTCTGGCAAAAAATAGCTTAATAACCCGTAAAACTTGGAAAAAGTGTTGAATTACATTCGGGAAACAAAAACAAGTGGTTGCTAATTACCTTATTCATATGGTAATTTTTTCTGATTCATTGGAAATTAATTAATTTATAGTGGTTTTATTTTCTGTGTATACTTTATTTCCCAGGGTTAAATTCGTTTTACATTTTAAGTAGAAACACAATATACTTTTATCATTATACGTCATTATTTTTCGAATAAATTTAATCATCCTTTCAGCCATAAAGGATTTCATTCATCAGTTATTCAAAATAGACCCTTAACTATAAAAGAAAATTTCCCGTTTTATGAATAAATAAAAGTACATTCTTGCTTTACATGGAAAGTGAAATAAAAGTTCTGAACTAAAAATTCAGTATTTCATGGCAATGTTTGAGACTCACAAATTAATTTTGAATAATTTATCATATCAAAAGCCCGTATCAATTTATAGTAACGAACATTTTTTTTAACTTCTCCATTTTATGAATAGGATTTATTAATTTCTTGAGCATTAATTTATACTTACATTTCAGAGATTAATGAATCTGAAAATTTCCTTCGTTTGTTTACCAAATAAATTTTTGAATTTTTTATTATTTTCCCAGCCGAAGTTCATGTTTGAAATCATTATATTTTTGCCATATGTTCAAATGTAGAGTTTTGAATAAATTTACATAACATTAGGTCTTTTGAACTTAAATATGTATATTGAATATAAAAATAATAAATAATACAGAGGAGAAAAAGATGAATTCCGTATAAAATATATGATTTAAACAGGATATCATACATCATAGGCAAGCACCATAGACACTTATGATGTTCCCAACAGGGAAAAAAACCGCTGCGCCCAGGCATATGGTTTTATAAATTTAAATTTGAATTTCATTTCATTTCATTTTTTTTTAATGATGGAAGTTGTATTTTAGTATATTATTAGCATATATTGAAGAACCATGAACTATTAAGTCAAAACTAATAGATCAGACAATTCTAATAATGACATATTCACAAGTTTTGATGTTGAATGAATGTTTGATGATAATGACTTTTGAATGTTTAGATATTATTTTTTATTATCGATCAGCATGACTAAAATTGTATAATTTATCCTGTTGGCCGGAAAAAAAATTGAATGGAACAATCTTTTAGAACCAAGTTTTAAGTAGGTATTTGGTGGTAGAAGCTAAGAGATTCTGAAGAGTAGTAAGAACAAAACGAATAAAACTCGAATTGGTCTAGAATTTATCTATTACTCAAAAATTTCAGAGACAGCCGAAAGGGAAAAAGGAATCTTTGAAACCATCTTATGGAGACCGACCTCCTATTCGTAGGAAGTTCAAAAGTTCGAGATGCAAAACCCAACCATCCCAATTTTTCAATTCTAAAAGAGAATTTCATACCACACATCCTTCTCAGGAATTTTTCAATCGAGTATTTCTCCGTTTTCCTCCCACATACAGCTGTGAAAGCTTGCTGCGAGCTGTGTATATACGAGGGATAAAAGGCGCCATATTGGATTGAGGAAACCATTCAGTGAAAAAAAGTTGAAGAAAATAAAACGCGGCATTCCTGCATACTGAATTATTTAAGTGAACCAGAAATATTCTTGACCGAACAAGATCTGGAAATTCGAATCAATAAGGAAGGAATAAGGCTGAAGAAGTTTTGAAGGAGGAATATTCAAGATTTTACTTTTCTGAAGACATCGTTATCTGCTCAACTCAAACCCTTAAGTGAAACCAGGAGACCTTTTATTAACCACTTACTTTCATTTTTTAAAGTTTTTATTAGTTTGGCATTAGTTTGCTTTTGCGATTCTGTGTGTTCTAAAATTTTATTCGTAATGATAAAATGTAAAACATGATCTACTTACATTTAAATGCCATCTAAAGAAAAATCCAGTGCTGTAGAGTTTATAAGAAAATGGCATGATGTACACCATTGACAGAACATTCGAAGCTGCTTGAATGTTTATAGTAAATGTATAAAATAACTTATTTCAAAATGTATAAGATTTTTTTTTTTTTTTGCTTTAGTGGTGAATTTTATGTACAGAATGTTTGTTAAGTCCGTTTCTCATGACCTTTGTGTAACCATGATGAACCCATTGGGACGCTTCTAAGAGTATGAAAGTTTAAATATTAATTAAAAAAGTAAAGGAGATATACATAGAGAACAAAAACATCGAATGGGAAATAGTGTAGAGTGCAAAAAGGTACTGGCCCCACATTTAGAAACATATTGAATATTATTAAGCAATTTCTTTGATGTTTAAATTTGAATTCATCGTCACTAAATCAGTGAAATTTAATTATTTTTTAAACTTTCTTATTTCGCCACTAAGAGCAATATAACCCGTCTCAATGGATTCATCCTCATAGTCATTTCTCTAGGGACAATATTTATAGAACATTACTTCTATCACCCTAAGAGACGTTGTTTCAAAATCTTAAACTTTGAAACGGACTTTCAAAACAACCAGTACTTAGGAATCCATTTTTTTACAAATTAAAAAAAGTTTCTTTCCACAGTTTAAAAAAGAGAAAATATAAGTTCAACTCCTACATTCGTGGTTAAATATCACATATATTACATTTAAGTTCTAAGTGAAGGAAAACATTTTTTTGCAACGTGAAACCTTTCAATGAAATCTTAAACTCGCAGCAGCAAATTTGCTCTGTCATCTTAAAGCCATTAGCGAAAATTAAAAACGAGGGTCTTAAATGATTACGCGTGCCATCTTTGTAACTCTGTATAAAGCATGCTTCATTATAAGTAAGTGCTCTTTGATGGTTTTCCTTTATTTCCGCTCACATCTTGAAGCATTATCTTGATAAATTAATTGACATTTTAGTGATAGAAAGGCTTAAGAAAGTAGCCGGTATTTTTCTTAAGTTGAGTGGGTGTTCGTTAAGTGGTATTAGCGTCTAGTTAAAAGAATAGATTCTTTGTAGAAAGTGAAAAATGCACTTTGGTTGAATTTTCCATTTAAAGACTTTTTTTTTTAAATCTAAATGCAGTTTACAAACGGTAATATGTGTTACAACTTAAAATTAAATGTTTAAAATTGACAAATTGACTACAACACTTATTTTTATGAATATATTATACAACTTTGAATATTTTGTACATTTTCTCTCTTGTTTTATGAGACATATTTGGATTATTAACTTATTAAGTCATATACTTAGTGTTTATTGAAGTATTATAAAAGTAAAACGTGTCATTCCATAGGAAGAAATGTAGACTATACGTTTCAGTTGGTTACTTGAATTTCATGTGCTATAGTTTCAATGTTAGGGATTATATCGCAGGTAAGTAGTATTACTATTTTGTCACCGTTATTTTTCTTAGATATTAATTAGTGATGCGTGGGGATCGATGGCAAATACTTCAGTAATCGATACCCAAAAGTATCATGTACTATTTTGATACCTAAATACAGGTATCGGAAGATTATTGAAATAAATTCGTTTTAAAATTTTCTCTGAGGTAATATTAAATATAATTCCTGATTGTTTATCTCAACCTTCTTTTATATTGCAACGGCAAACCCCCAGTAGAGTCGTAAATTTTCCGGGAGCACGGCTTTCCGTATCCTTGAACCTCCATGATCCGGACTCCGCATGATTCTATCATAGTCTATTTCCACTCACTTTGACCCTTGTCCCACTTCATCGAATCATTACTTTTTGAGGTGGTACTCAACTCAGCAAAAGTAACCGAATACATAAGAAACCGGTAGAAATACTGATTACATTTTCTAATAGAATCTTTATTATCGGATTTACTACCGGATACTTCAAACGATTACTTAGGAATTCGATTACTTTTAATGGGTAATTTTTAATCGGTATTTTTCACACCGGATACTTTTACTGCTTACTTGGGTAATCGAATCCTGGTAACTGCATACTTCTACAGATTACTTTTAAATGTACACTATTTATAATCAAATTAAATTGAGTAAATTTAAAGACGTGTGAAACAATCCCCCAATTATTCTACCAACTCTCTCGTGAAATTTAAAGCCCTGACAATCCAATTAACTATCAAAAAGTATTCTCGTACACAACCCTACAAAGAGAGAAAGATTGACATTTCCGATGAAACCTTCCATTTCCTTCACTTTCATCTCCTCTCCTGGAGCCATCTTTCCAGCATTGTGACTGTCTGATAGTTCTCTAATGATCTCGCGAGAATAAATTATTCATAGGACGACAATCTGGTGCCTTTTCGAAATGACTTCTCGTTTGCGAGATGGAGGGATCAATCGCAGAACGGTCAGGGCTTGAAAGTTCTTGGCGATTTTTCTCAGTTTATTAGGGACCTGTCTCAAAATCCTGATTGGGTTTGAAGAGGTAGTCTTTAAAATATAATAACAATGATATTTTGAGGAAAATGGGTTCTGAATCACGCTTTTCAAATTAGAGGCTCAGAGCAAGGACTTTAACCACTGAAGCGACAAATCACCATTTTATTTACTATTTTTAAAGTACAACAACTAATAGTTGATTTTTACCTATCTTAAGTAAATATTTAGAAATAAATTTTTAAATTTAAATTTTTTATGAAATCAAATATTTGTTTTAAGCTGCAACAACATAGATGGAATTAATTGTTATGATATCAGGTTTATTTTTAATCTAAGTTCATTAAAAAATATGCATGCATTAAATAGAAAGTTTGCTTTTCAAAGTTTAAATATTATCATACACATTTGACAACTAATAACAATATTTTTAATTTAATATGGTGTTAAATTATCAATTTATTCTTCTTCTAATGCTATTTTTAAAATCGTTTTAGAAATTTTGCTTTAGTATCTGTATTTAGAGTTGAATCATGCATTTCTCCATCATGGCTCTTGTATCCTCCTCATGAGGATACTTGAGCCACCAGTGTAAAGGAAAATGTAAATAGTTTTTAGACATAGAAAAATGGCCCAAGTAAAAATAATTACCAGTTAATCTTAGAGATAAAATATCAAAAACAATTTTTCTTTTTGCTATGAATTTGATAAAAGAATTATGAAAAATCAATCTGTAAAAAGTGGTTCAGGTATCCCCACTCTCCCCTACTTTGATTTATAAACAACCTTTGCTTTGCGAAGGAAAAAGCAACTTCTTATCAATAACACACTTTGTTAAATAAAAAAACAATAAGTGTGTCTGTCAACCTACCTCATGCAGAAGTTATTTCGTGATGTCCCTTTATCAAATAAAAGTCACATCGCAATACTCGTTAACTTCATTATGAATACAATTATCTGTAAAATTGGTAAATTAAACTGACATCTTTTATTAAATGAATCAACTTAAACTAAATAATTAATTATTGAGACATAAATTAAATTGTGTCTTACCCCAAAATAATGCTTAAAATTTCTACATAATCTTCATCTTCACATAATTTTAGTACATCAATTACCCCATAACCCACCACCTCTAACTCTTTCCTCATGTTAGTACTTATTAAAATTCCCTTCTTCAACTACAATTCAAAGTTTTCCATAACAACGCAATGACAACTGTCTAAGGATTCAAATATCTTACAAAATAATTCATCCTGGCAATAATTTACCTGAAAATCTCAAAAACAGCTCAATTTAATACGAGGTACTTCCGAAGAAAATAATGCGTACAGAAACCAGGGTGGCTCTCGAGACCTTTTATTAAGGAGACAATTCCGGTGAAAACCTTTCCCAAAAGAGGCATCAAAGGATTATAATTTGCATACGCTATGCATGCTTAAGTGGTCTTGCTGCTGATGAAATTCCGACCATTAAAAGGCGGCTGATTCAATGGTTTTATAATCCCATTATTCGCCAAACTCTTGACACAGGAATATGAATTTGTTTCAAAAATGAAAAGCGTCCGTGTGTTCCGGATACAAGAGGGTTCTGCCTAAGAAAGTAGCGTGGGGAAATGGCGGAGGGAGGTTTAAATGAGGGTTATTCATTTATTCCTTTTAGGATGGTATAGAAGTTTTGATAGAGTACAAATAAAGTGGATTCATAATTATATGTAGATTTCAACTGAATATTTCATCATACTTTTTTTGTGGACAATTCGCTATCCCATCAAGCACAAGACGTATTTAGAAAATTTAGATTTTGAAAAGGATAACTACTTGGTAATAATTTATCTCATCTCCTTAAAACTTTCCATGTATTTACTCATTATTTTCCAACTCTGTTAAGTCTGCGAACCACTTACAGACTAGTATTCAATCATGTAAGACCAGCCCTACCTCTTTTCAATCCCAATATTTTTAGAAACCAACGTTAAGTTAGGCAATTAGGGAGATCTTTGTCCATTTTAAGTACAAGTTGTGGAATTCATTTAAAAAAAAAAACAGTTTATTTGGTGTTGTTCATTCACCGATAATAACGTCTGCTATTATGACAAGTGGGGTCGGTCATTTTGGAAAAGGGTGCCTAAAATACCCGGCCCAGAATATGATGGTCTATCCAATTTAACTTTTTTTACTTCGTAGTTCAGTAGAATTTTTGAATCGACAAATCAGTATTAAGATTTTTTGGGGCTTAATTACAGGGACTGGATTATAAGTTGTTTTATACGACCAGAGCAATTCTACACAGATAACAACTCAAGACTATTTTTTTTTTTGACTGTTGATACTAATAAAAGTTACTTAATTACTGTCAAAAATTCAGTACTTTTCGCAAATTCGATAGGCGACTTCTTTTTATTGGTTCTGGTGGAGGGCTTTGGGTTACCTTTTCTGATTCTCTCAACCGAATAATTTTTTTAACTACTGTACTTATAATTTAATAGGTATCAATACAATTCTTTATCCATTAAAATTTATTGTTAACAAAACTATGCTTCTTTAATGAACGAGTAACTCACTTCAATATTTGAAGTTTACATTTGAAAATAACCGTCTGCGCCTACCTCGACTTCTACAACGAATATTTATTAGATTGAAATAAATTCGAGACATGATAGGTATTGAATTTGTTATATCGTTTCTTGTTTTTGTGATAAAATTCTCGTATTCGTGAATTCAGTTTCGATGTCAGATTGTCAGAGGTGGGACGACGTTATAAAGCATAAATCAAAAATGCGAAAAATTAGCATACAGTAGTCTAAAAGAGATCTTTTGATCCTCTTCCTCAGTGTAGGAAATTTCGAAGAAAACAACACTCGCCCCGAGGACTGGATGAATGCGCCCAAACGTTTATTTCGCCGTTTCCTGCTCAAACGAATGGGATTGAAACTTCTCCGAAACAGCTATATATGCTAACTTATCAGAAATTTATCCCATGTATGCGTTATAAATTTACCCCTTCTGAAAATTTGTCCATCGTACATAGACCTTTAGCAAAATATATCATTTTCTAGTTCAACATACCACTCAGCGTCGTTTCCAATAAAGGAATCACTTCAAGCGCCGACTCTAAACTCCCCAAAGCCTTCTAATTAATCTTGTTTGAATACTTACTTAATCCGCCTCGATCCATCCCCATCGGACGTCCTATTTGATGAAGTTGGAATAAGAGATCCGCCCATAGAGCTATTAGAATATATAGAGTGAGGTTTGGTAGGGAAACCTAGCGTTCAAGCATGGTAAGTAGTGGCATAAAGGAAATATCGCAGGGGGAGGTTCAAAAGGTCATCACCAGAGATTCCATGACCATAGGTGATAATGGAAATCGAAAAAACATGGGGTATGCCTTGTGATAGGGGCCTTGTTGGCACTGGGATCACATTAAACTCACGCCTCTCTTGTCACGTCACTAGAGGCGGAGAAATAGAATCCCAATAGTCGAATCCTCTAATACCCCTTTGAGGGTGACAAATTGAATGAACACGTCACATCCAATCACAGTTGTAATCTCCAAATTGTACTGTCAACCCTTCTGTCAATCATATACATTTGTAGTGCTGCCCTCTATCATAAGCTGAGATTTGAAAATAGCGTTCTGGACTCCCTGTTAGGCTTTTTCTCTGTGGACATACCCAAAGACTATTCAAAAGCGCCAGTGTTTTTACGTTGATTTTGGGCATTTCCTACTTACTTCTTCTCACAAATAAAAAAGCTTTGCAGAGTTCAAAAGATATTGATGAAACTTTAAAACACCCGCTGTAGAAAATGTAGTCATTGTGCTTGGCGGTTAAATCTTGGTGCTATTTGGGATTTCTGAATGACACATCTCCATCACTAACGGAGCAGTTTCGTCATAGGGCACTTGAACCCCAGCCCAGCCCGCCGTCTGAGTGGTATATGAGACGATAGGACACTATCACTACAACAAGGAAAGAGATTCAAAGCACCGTCTATCTAAATAACGACTCTATAAAAGATCCACCGGAGGTTACCGCGTCATCTTTCGTATTTCAGAAAGCGAAATCATTTCTCTACCTTCGCTTTTGATTCGAACAGACAGAAATGTATAATCTCGTTTTCCTGTTATTGATTCCGTCGTTTCTGTCCGTGATGATTGTGACAATCCTTGTTACGAGCAAAAGGGATATGAAACATTCTTTGAATGTGTTCCTTAAGTATGTTCGTCTTTATACGGCGTGTTTTGAATTTAATCAGGTACGAAAAGAACGGAAATTAAGATGATGAAATATCGTACCTTTATTAGAATACATTTTCGGATTCTACATCTTGAACAAGGAATGTTTCATGTTTGTAAATTGAAAGGAATTTGTTTGTATAGTAATAATTAGTTACTTCGTTTCGAATATGTTTATTCCTTAGTCTTATCTTGGATCAGGCTGTTGCATTTTATGCAAAATACCTGTTTTCACAGATTCATTCAGAAAATTCTATGTTCCTTATCTAATTCATAAGAATTTAATAGAACTGATTGAATGATTTTCTTGTAAAAAACAGTTTAAACATATTAAAAGTTTTAGGAGTTCTTAAATCCCCCCGAATATTTATCTATTAATTATTAGTGTTTATTTTACTCTCAGAGGGTACTTATAATATAAAAGCACCTTTTGAAATGCAAATCTAAATTAAATCTCATACGGGATACTCAAAATTCCTAAAAATAGAAAAATCCACAATTTATAAGAATCTAAATTAAAATATTTTGGGAAATTTTCAACATAGCATTTGATTCAGAAAAAATAAGATATAAAAACTAAGAAGGAAGCAAAATCAACAATTTTGTAAAAGTTTTAAAATAATTTTTAACTGCTTACATTTAACAATTCAAAAGTTTTAACAACTTTCCAAAATTAACTAATTATTATTCCTTAAAAATGCGTTAACAAGCTGTATACTGCTTAACATATTAACATAACAGAGGTTTCCATGCATTACTGAACTTAATAAACAATCATCTTTTTGAAAAATCAAGTTTTCAAAACAATAGTCCCAGTTAAAAACTTTTCACTTAACAGTAAAGGTAAAACTTTTCTTCTCTACATTCATAACGATGCAAATTCAAATACTATCTGGAACAGGAATGCCATTTAACAAAGGAGAAAAACTTTCAAACAAGTTGGAACGAAGCAACAATGCAGAAGAGAACTCAAATAGGATAATACTGAAAAGTGCTTGAGAAGCCACAACTTCTATTTACCTTCTTCTCAAATGCAATTATAAGTTACCATTACTAATTCAAAAATTGTTTCCAAGAAAGAAAATTGATTTTTAACAACGAATCTAAGTGGTTTCATTCAATTACACATTCTAGCCCATTTAAAATCCCTACTTAAGGATTTTTAATTATTTACCCTGATGTGAATGAACCTTAAACTTTTAAACTCTTAAAGTTTGCTTCTAAACTACGGCCTCAAGTTTAAAGTGTTTGACAAAAGAAAAAGCTGCCAGCACCAAACTTATTTGAACAATTTAGTCGGATATTTTTTTAAATAGTTAAGTCGAAGTCTCCATAGCAACGTGTACCTAAGACCGAAGAAAACTTCATTCAAGCCGACACTACGGCGGCACTTACAACTTTCTTGTAATTATCCACGTTCATATACGGTTTTAATTACTGGGCGGAAAGTGAGAAGAATTAGGGACGACAAGATCTTAATTCCCCCTTAAACGCGAATTAAAAATTCAGCGTTTAAGACTCGAGACAGGAGTGGAAGTTTTATTTTATAAAAGTAAAATGATTTAATAAGAATAAGCTGTGTGTCAGCTGCAACTGTTTGTTTACGTTCCCTTGTTTATCATCAAAAATATATATAATATTTTAAATATTTCTTAAATTATTTATTATAAATTAAATAAGCAATAACAGTTTGGTGTCATTTCAACTTTTATAAGTCTGTCTGAAGTTATCATGAAGTGCTGTGCGTGCCAAGAGGAGATCCAAATACCCGACGACGCTCTTAAGTGCTCTGGAGATTGTGAAGGTCATTACCACTTTTATTGTGGCGGTCTTACTGAAAATGCTTTCAGAAAGTGTCAAGACAAAAAAGTCTGGAAATGCTTGGGATGCAAAACCCGACGGGGCACGAACCAACCTATCGTTCTAGAATCTGAAACCTTCCCTAGCATTCCAAACCCAGACGTGAACAGTCATCCAATTTTGAACGAGATCAAGGATCTTAAATCTTTTATTGAAACGCAGTTTGGGGAATACTCTAAGAGCTTAAACCATCAAGAAGATATAGTCAGAGATCTTACAACAGCCATAAATAACTTAAAAAACGAAGTCAAGATTGTAAAGGAAGAAAATGCCACCCTGAAATCGGAATTATCTCGCAACAAAGCAGAAATCGAGCTACTAAAATCAGAAACCCTAGAGTTACAACAGTATTCAAGAAGAACTAATCTCGAAATTTCCGATTTCCCCGAGGTGCCGAACGAAGACACAAAGCAGGTAGTAACATCTATATTAAAAGCCTTAAATTTAAACAATCAAGATAGTGTTCTCGTTGCCCATCGAGTCCCATCTTCTCGAAAGGACAGGCATAAAGCAATAATCGTGCAGTTTACTACCAAAAACGAAAGAGACAGATGTTTGAGGGCATCAAAAGAAAAGCACTTCCTGGCATCGGATATAAATCAACGTCTAGATTCTACTCCAGTTTATTTAAATGAACATTTGGCACCAGGAATGAAAAGACTTTTATTTTTGAGCAAACAGTTTAAACGCGAGAAAAACTTTAAGTTTTGTTGGGTTAGAGATGGAAAGATTTTCCTACGTCAGAATGAAAATTCAAGAGTTTTCAAAGTACGTAAAGAATCGGATTTAAGTGATATACCCATCCTACAACTATAATTTCTGCTTTTATGTCCAATTATTCTACATTAGACTCTCTTGAAAATCTAAATAAGTTCCTTCTTTACCCTGTACCCAATGTATCATTCAACATTATGCATTTTAACATTCAGAGTGTTCGCTCAAAATTTGACGAATTAATTAGCCTATTATCTGATCATTTGAATCTTATTGATGTTCTGGTTTTATCGGAAACTTGGCTTTCCGATGATGAAATTAAATTTTACGGTATTGATCAATTTAAAACCTTTTACTGTAATAGATACTACAACAGATCAGGAGGAGTTTTAGTATATTATAAAAGTAAATATGATTTTGAAAATATTAGCCTTGTTATGTCTTCTGCTGAAATAGTTGTAATTATAAGTAAATCTCTTAATTTATGCATAATCTCAATATATCGTTCACATTCTTTTACTATCAATACATTTGTGTCTGAACTTGAATCTGTTTTATCTAAGCTTAATTGTAAAAATATTATAATTGTGGGAGATATAAATATTGATATAATTAATTTAAATAATCATAGTAACTACTACATGGATCTTATCAGTGCTCATGGATTTTCTTCTCTTATAAATGATATTACTCGTATCTCTTCAGGTACCTGTGTCGACCACCTTCTAGTACGATATAGCTTGTCAAATGTAAACGAAATATACTGTGCAAAACTAATCAATAGCCTATCTGATCATTTCCCAATTCTCTGTAAATTAGTTTTGAGCTCCCCACGAAATACTACAAATCATGAGTTCAATGATGAAATAAAATCTAAACTTGTAAACTATAGTAAGATGGAAGACTTTTTAAAAACTTATGTATTTAGAGTTTCTGAATCTGATGCTGCATCATCTTTCTCAGACTTTCATAGTAAATTGAGCGCAATTAAACATAACTTTAGCTTTGTACCTAAAAACAATTCCAGATTTGACAAAAACAAATGGTTTAACTTAGAAATACATAATATAATCAAATCCAAGCAAGCATTATACAAAAAAACCTTGCGTTACCCTGGTGATAATTTTTTCAAAACAGCCTATAAAACTACAGTTAAAGTATTAAAACAAAAAATCAAATGTGCAAAAAAATTATACTATGAAACCAAATTTAATGAATGTGACTCATCACGTAAACAGTGGAAATTAATAAATAACATCCTAGGAAAAAGTACTAAGAATCCAACCCTGCCTGATCATTCGGATGAATTTTATTTAGCAAACGACTTAAACCTATACTTTTCCTCTATAAACAA
This sequence comes from Tetragnatha montana, assembly GCA_963680715.1. Lineage (NCBI taxonomy): Eukaryota > Metazoa > Arthropoda > Arachnida > Araneae > Tetragnathidae > Tetragnatha > Tetragnatha montana. The sequence goes on along the minus strand of OY796683.1, from coordinate 3,427,612 downwards.
CAGTATCTCAAATCCAAACGAAAATTTTAAAAAGTACTTAGTGACAAATTTAAATTCCTTTGTCTGGTTTGAAATAGATGATGCAGAAATCTTATGTTGTATTCGTAATCTAAACCTCAGAAAATGCCCAGGCTCTGATGGTATAGATGCGAAAATTCTTAAAATTTTATCCTATTATCATTTAAATATACTCACAAGGTTATTTAATAGTTTAGTAAATGAAAGTGCTTTCCCTAAGTCATTGAAGACTTCCATAATTACACCTATTTTTAAAAAGGGAAACAGAAAGGATTTTTCTAACTATAGACCTATCTCTGTCCTGCCTTTGCTTTCGAAAATATTCGAACAAATAATTAAAGATAGATTAGTCTCGTTTTTGAAAAATGTAAGCTTTTTCTCTGAAAACCAGTATGGCTTCTTACCCAAATCAAACACTGAGAAAGCATTGCTGGAGTTTACAAACTTTATATATAATAGTGTAAATATAAACAAAAAAACTGCTGCTCTTTATTTGGATATATCGAAAGCGTTTGACTCGGTGAATCACGGTATTTTGTTACATAAATTGACTTCAGCGGGAATCAGAGGGCACTTCTATAACTTTTTAAAGTCCTATTTATCAAATCGTATACAAATTGTCAAGATCAACAACACCTTAAGCAAATGCCTTCCAATAAATTATGGAGTTTTCCAAGGCTCAACTTTAGGTCCCCTGCTGTTTTTAATATTTATAAATGATTTATGTAGCCTCAGTTTACACGGTAAAATAATAAGTTTTGCCGATGATACAGTTCTTTTATATTCCGTGGACTCTTATGAAGATTTGATCCAAAAGATGAATTTAGATCTCGTTAAGATAAGTAACTGGTTTTTTGATAATTGTCTAAGATTAAACGTCGAAAAAACAAAATATATGATTTTTAATTTAAAACAAAATTCTCCAGTTCAGCTGTCAGTAAAGTACCATGTTTATCAGTGTAATAACTACAATGATTGTAATTGTAAATCAATAGATAAAGTGTCTACTATAAAATATCTTGGACTTCATATTGACTGCAACTTAAAGTGGAAATCACATACTAAGTATATTGCAGACAAATTAAGACTAATTATGCTAAATTTTTACCATTTAAAGCCGAAAGTAAACAACCAATTTCTAATAAAACTCTACCATTCTTGGGTTCAATCGAGAATTAATTACGGCCTAACGATATGGGGTGGAGACTATCAGATAAATTTAAAAAGAATTTGTAGGCTCCAAGAAAGATTTTTAAAATTGATATCACCACAAGCACCTTCCGTCAACAGCTTCAAACTTTTGAATATCTTACCCATTCGCTACCTCTTTTTCTTTAAAACAAGTCTCTATCTTTACTTAAACTCAGAAATATGCAAAAGGCGATACGTAATTAACCCTCGAAGACCCAATATAGTATATGATATACCTAAACCTGAAAAAACTATTTTTTGTAAACATTTCTTTTATTTAGCTCCTAAGTTCTTTAATTTACTACCTTTAGAAATACAAAATAGTTCATCCAAACATGTATTTAAAAAGAAATTAAGAGAGTTTTTGTTTTCTATAGAAAATATTGAAATTTTTCTTGCTTAAATTTTATATTATTGTATAATATCAACTATCCTCATTTTTTTATGCACCCCCCCCTTATGACAGATATTAAACCCGTAAATTAAGACACCCTGTTTGCCACCCCTGTTTATACATTTATATTTATACTGTTCCTATATTATTTTTATGTATTGTTCTCTTTAGTTCATAACTTCACGTTTTAGTTTTTTGTAATTATTCTATGCATGTTTTGTTCACCTACATGGATCGCTGCGATCCCAGGTGATATGGATATTTTTCTTGTTTTGTTCGTTTTGACTGTAATTTTTTGAAATAAATAATAAATGATGTAAAAAAAAAAAAAAAAAAAAAAAAGCTAGCTTGGTTAGTGACATCAAAGTTACTTAGGTTGAGGACTTTTTTTTAGTTACACTTCAAAGCTTTTGAAAAACGTAATTCCCCGTTTTTGTTCTGTCAGTTTCAATTTCCCTCCATATAAGAAGACAGTGATTTTTCTTCATAAAATTCAAAACTTCATTCAAAAAAGTAAACTAATTACGTGGTGTAATCCCTTTTTTAAAGTCTTCCATTTTTGTGGATAAATGAATAAATTAATGAATATTTTATCATCAGCATACAAAGTGCTTTTTATCATGTACTACGGTTTTAAGTAAAGAAAATGTTTAGAAAAAGAACTGTGAAATCATTTAAGTAAATGAATAGGTTTCTTAAAAATTAGTGTTTTTCGCAAACAAAGTTTATTAAGAATCAATCCGTCATTAATATACTAAAATAGCTCATCTATAGTATTCTATTCGAATATCTTAATAATAATAATGTCCTATTATTATTACTTACATAACAATTAAAAATTTTATTAAATTCTAAATTAAAATACCCTCTTATTTGAAAGGTAAATATAAAATTAAAGAACTTTAAAATAATTATGTACGACGTATTTATGAAAAATCTATAAGGCAGGGAAAATAAAGTCTACATTTATTTAAAAGCTTCCTAAGTTTGTTTTGAATTCAAAACAAACTTAGATTATTAAGATTTCTTATGCCCATAGAATAAAAGGACGCCTTGAATGGTAGAAAGACATCAGACTATTTAGATTTTTTAAAAAAATCAGAAAATTGTACTTTTTATCCATAAAGCATAATATTATTATAGGACAATCGAAATTTATTTTAATCTTTAAAATTATCTGCAAATTTTCACTAGAAGTATAGGCGGGTACACTATAGAATCTGATGTAACAAATTATTAAATCTAATCCACTTAAATAAATATCCTTCTACTAGTATTTAGTGAAATTAATTCTTTTTTTACCAATTTAAAACTTAATCATACAGATCAGGATCAAAAATATTTCGCTCTCACGTATGTTATACTATTTTATCCAAAACTAAACTGAATAACCTATTTCCAAATATTTTGATAGATAATTGAAAAAATGAATACTGCATTTAAATGGATCCTATTTTCATTACTAATCGCCTTATAAAAACACTCTCTTACATATTACTCCTCTAAAAAAAGTCAAAACTAAATTAAAAGGAGACGTCCCCAATACGTAGAATGTTGTTATAGTGGAATATAATACCTTAATCTACTGTTCAGTCGGGTAAACATGTCCAAACTTGATGGGTAAAGAGAGGAGTACGATTTAACAGGCTTACCTGGACGACAGATGCCATGCATTGGCTTATAAATGCCGTCCACGATGCATTAACGCAACTTAACATCATTCGGTGGCTTTAAAGCTCAAAGGTAATTCTCATAGTCAGCTATGAAATAGACTTGTTAAAAGGAAAATTGGCTCAAATATGGAAAAAAAAATTATGTACTTAAAATATTAGAACTAAAATATAATTCAAGAGTTAAAGAATTACAACAATGCGTATATATTTGATTAGGGTCATTCCACGTCAAATCAACACACTTTTTGGCATGACCATCTCGGATTTTCTTGAAATTCGGTACAGATGTTCTACTTCTAGAAACTTTGAAAAGTACCAACTTTCATCAAAAAATTTTAATTGGTTCTGGAATTACAGGTGCGCAAAGTGGTCAAAAATGGGCCAAAAATGAACCAACATAAGTTCTTTAAATTGCTCTAGAGGATCTTCTAGTTAGGTTAGACAGATGAGGGTGGTGTCATTTTAAAGTATTTTAAATGTTCTCTTTAATGGTGTAAAGTGTTCTGCGAAATTTTTAAAAACAATATATTTTACAAAACAAAATAGAATTAAAAGTTCGATTTCTATCAAATGTACCACTTTTAAAATTTTGAAAAAAAATTCCAGGAATAGGTAATATTATTCTAAATAATCTGGTAAAATTATAGGATGGGACAAGAATGGGATCAGTGTCAAAACCTATTTAAACCAAAGTTCCATTTTTCTTATATGCCCTTAAAAATTTTTAAAGCTAATTTTTTTTCATGAATTGGATGCGAATTGAGTTGTATTTAATTGCTGTTGGCAATTAGGGCCCCTGCACAAACTTGGTGTAGCCCGGGCTTCATATTTACTTTATGTGCATTGTTACAATACAATGGACTGAATTACCATACAGGTTGTAAAAATGAAGCCCAGGCTACACCAAGTTTGTGCAGGGGCCCTAATTGCCAACAGCAATTAAATACAACTCAAATCGCATCCAATTCATGAAAAAAAATTAGCTTTAAAAATTTTTAAGGGCATATAAGAAAAATCGAACTTTGGTTTAAATAGGTTTTGACACTGATCCCATTCTTGTCCCATCCTATAATTTTACCAGATTATTTAGAATAATATTACCTATTCCTGGAATTTTTTTCAAAATTTTAAAAGTGGTACATTTGATAGAAATCGAACTTTTAATTCTATTTTGTTTTGTAAAATATATTGTTTTTAAAAATTTCGCAGAACATTTTACACCATTAAAGAGAACATTTAAAATACTTTAAAATGACACAACCTTCATCTGTCTAACCTAATTAGAAGATCCTCTAGAGCAATTTAAAGAACTTATGTTGGTTCATTTTTGGCCCATTTTTGACCACTTTGCGCACCTGTAATTCCAGAACCAATTAATATTTTTTGATGAAAGTTGGTACTTTTCAGAGTTTCTATACGTAGAACATATGTACCAAATTTCAAGAAAATCCGAGATGGTCATGCCAAAAAGTGTGTTGATTTGACGTGGAATGACTCTAGTGTTTCAATTACTGATTCTCAAATCTGTAATCCGTACACACTGCTAGGTAATTAGTAATTCAAATTAATAGTTAATGAATACATGAGAATACATAAAACAGTAATAGTTACAGTAATTATTAGCTAGGTGATTCAAAAGTATAGATTTAAATGTGTTTTTATTATTAGTAAGAATAAAAAAACATAATTTGGGCATGAGTTAAAGAACCTTAGGTACAGCAATCAAAATTTCCCACACAAGTAAATTTATAACATTGACAAATTACGTTTCACAATTCCCAGTAATTTTACCCCTCTTCCCTTATGTCTCACGTTGTCTCATTTCAGTACCTACTTCAGCTTTTGAAACTTTTAAGATGTAATCAAATTTATGTAAATTTTGTTTATCGTTAACTAACTCCTTGGCATTACAGCCCATGCTGGACTATGGCCTCTCTAACAATTTTCCCCCAAAGTTCTCTGTCTTTTGCATTTTGTTTCAATTACGGACTTTTAGAGTTTTAAGGTCTTTTTCAACCTCATCCAACCATCTTTTAACTGGCCTTCCTCTTTTCCTTTGTCCCTGGAACTGGCCCTTGAAAATCTTTCAAGTGTCCTTATCTTCTTTCATTCTCTCGAGGTGTCCCAGCCATTGTATTATTTTTGTCTGTTGTTGTTGTTTCTAATTTCCAGTTGGTCTAATGGAAACTAGACCAACACCATGAGTACAAAGATATCCTTTATCTTTTTGTCTTCAGATAATTAATGATATCTTTTTCTTTAAATAGTCTTTCAATTTCACAATTAAATCATTTCCTCCCTAGGTCCAAAAATAGTTCTTAGCAAAGGAAACCATACCTATAAATTACCTATAAGGTACCCCCTATACTGAAGATATAAGACCTTAGAATTCTAAAGTAATTGCACGAAACCAGAGATATATTCACAGCTTCGAAAAGCAACTGAAAGTTTTTAAACCGAAAAAGTTATGAATCAATAAAAATAACAGGCTATTACGAGTGTTTTCACCCGAGACTTATAAAAATCTTTCCGTCTCTGTGTCAGTACCAATCAATTCTTCAGGACTCGATTCGAGCGTTTGAACCTTTACCAGATTTATATCTAAGACCCTTTTCCTTTTGAGAAAATATGAGCACTTGTACCCCCTAAAAGCCCACGCATGCAATCTAATAGGAGAAATGGAAACCCTCAGGGACTCTTTTTAGTTTCAGTCGGAGTTTTGAGCTCTTAAGGATTGGAGACTCTTTGTGAGACGGCTCTGGTCATTTTATCCTTAGGAATTATTGGAGCTCTCGGCTGGGATTTAAATTTTCTACTTATTCAAATATAAGGGGATGAATCCCTCTAGCGTTATGTTAGCTTTGAAAAAAGATTCTACGAATAATGATAAAAGGTTAGATTTATATAAATTCAAATATTGCTTGGTATACTCTTTCATAGGTATATTTAAGGACCTGTGATTGTATTTTAATTTTTTGCTTACATTTTACATGTTTTTCAATTATCAAACAAAAAAATTATTTTAGGTTATGCAATCAAATATAACCAAAAAAAGGAAAGAAAAAATAAGTTACAAAATGTTACATCATAACCGATAAACTTAAATAACTAAATCTTTAAGTTGAAACATGAATTACTAGAGTTATATATGAAGGCAGATGGACTGTAGATGGTAAATTGAATTTGTTTAATAAACTATCTACCAATAACTATTCTAGATTAGTTGCATGAAAAATCTTCCTCTAGTATATTACGTCATTAACTAAAATGAAATATCAAGAGGAATCAAGAAATAAAGAAGAAATATTTTGAAGGAAAAATAATACTTGAAAAACTTGGCATTTTTATTTTACCCTTAAATTACTACTCTTTAAAATAAAAAAAATAATTTTAAATAATAAGAAAATATATTCGAATTTAATCCCCAGGATTTAACATGTAACACTTTTGAAAATGCAAACTGAAATTCTTATGCAAACCTGTATTGAATAAATGAATCAACATATTACACACCTTTCAAAATAAATACTAAACAGACATTTCTGTGACTTTCTATTTCAAATAAGCTCAACATCAGCGTTTTTCAATGCCTACTAATAAACTAAAACAGAAGAGACTCCCTTCATATTACTCGCATTAATGAGCTACTTAACTTGCTACTCGACAAATTTACACTGAGGAAATGAGATGCCTCGAATTTGTCTCGAAGCGAACCTAATTAATTTAGAGCAATTTCGTTAAAAGATGGAAAGATGAAATTAGAAGCATGATTATTTGGAAGAACGCATATTCATTCCCTTGGTGTATTGGATAAAAAAAAGAATTGGCTTCGTGAGAAGTGTGCAAAGATGATATCTGAAATATTTTATCTGAGTAAGTTTGTGCTTATTTGTTTTAATCATTACTTCTCATCTCATCTGGTAAAATAAATTGAAAATGGAACTAAGCTTGAATGCCAATTTTCCGTTAGTAATAAATGAAGACGTTCGGTTAAGGTAGGTGCCATCTATGGTAGGTGCAATGTTAAAAGACCTTCAAAATAATTTCTGATTAGTATTATTCCTATTAAGTATGGAGATTAAGAAAAAACATCAAAGGTCTTGATAAATATCTGAGTTATCATTTCTAAACGCTAGGACAGCTGTTTTCATACACTTTTGTTTCATGAAACATTCACTTAAAAAATTAATCAAAGAGCACTTTTCAGAAGAAAAATTACCTACGAACTTTTCAATAGAGAAGTATAGAAAAACAATTCGGTCTTCTCGAAGCCTTTATATAGCTGTTATAAAACATTTAGAGAACCACTTTGGGATATTTTAATACCCCTAATCCTTGAAATAGGGATATAGAGTAATATAGAATAACGTCTTGTCTGTGTTTCTATTTCTATAATAAATAAAACCTTACTAATCCACTAAAGTTAGATTTAGTACTTTAGTCACTATTTTCAGCATCACACTAAGCCCATCAAGAGCCTTTATAACCTTTCTACTCCCCAGTGTGTCATAACATTTTTTTTTAAAAAACTAGAACGTACGCCCAGCTGGTGTAAAAGAGATCCTTACGTTTTCTTTAGTGGAAATTATGAAGTAAAAGCTCACAAATATAATAAACAATCGGAAGTACTACCTACACCATCTGGCGTTATTATCACCAACAGATGTGATGTGATGTCTAGTAACTCAACCTTTTATATCTAGAAGATCTTCAAATTATGTTCCTTTATTGGCTGGTTCACGGCTTTAGACGTGCTCCTCTTTCCAATTGATTTCCTGTTGATAGCCTTTGTTATTCAAGTATAACTTTTGATACTTTTCTGTAGCATATAAGAAGATTAACTTTGCTTTAATTAATTTTAATAGAAAACACTGGATTGCACACCAATAAGGGGGTTCCTCTCCCATTTTTTTTTTAAAAAATGAGATTATTAAAAACAGGAATTTAACTTATTTTAAACATGTGCGACACATAGTTTTTTCCATTACCTCATATGCTCAGAATTTTCAGGGATAAAGATAATATTTGCAAAAATAATTCCTCCCTCCTCAATCATGTCTTTTGTTATTCCCTATTCCACGAAAAAGGCTAAAAATTCAGTTTTATAAACTTCATTTTCTATAATAAGGGGTTCAGGTTTTGACGTAAATTTTTTGGAAGGGAATAAATTATTTCATCCCTTTGAATATGGTTACTTCTTATTATCGTAAACCAAGACAACTGTATAAATCTAACGAGATATTTCACACTCAAAAAAGACTTTTTTTAATAATAAATAAATTTTATAATCAAATACTATATTTAAGAAAACTAAATTAAGATAAATGAAACAAAATAAAATATCAGATTTTATAAAATTTCAGATTCTATCCATGTTTTACAACACTATTGTTCGAACACATTTCCAACACTTTTCAAGCATATTCAGCACACTATCACAACACAATAAGGTGATGAAGTGTTCTGCCTAGCAACACAACCAAAGTGTTGTTAATTTGGGCACAAAAATTTTTTTTCTCAAATGTGTTTAAAATGTGTTTGTGTAGCCTAAAAAAACCAACCCCTCTTTGTTATCAAACAATGACTCCTGAATATAAAACCTGCCAACAACAATCATTATTCCAAATACCATACCCGAATCCATACACCAAATAGAACTTTCGAATAGAACAAACACACACACACTTATCACAAAACCTCGATAACACAAATAAATAAATAAATCCCCGCACTGACCATAAGGCCCAAGAGAGAAAAAAAAACCACCCAGTTAATGGAAAAACCTCCATAACAAACGGTACCTGCCCGGCATCGGCAACAATGAAAATGAATTTTCCGCGGGTGTATTTTCCCGGATGATTGCTTCCGGGACCACCGCAAACCCTTTGAATAATGCCGAAGATAAGAATGGCGGGAAATTGATCTGCGGGAAATCAGGGAAGTGGGATCGTGTGATAAGTTGTCCGGCTGGAGGGTAATTTATGGGGGAGATGTCCGGGAGATCTGCCGGATAAACACTCTCCATTGATAGATAATGCATGGAGATTGGAGATGTAGGGATCCGCCTGCGAAAATAGGGTACTGGGGTTGTTCTTGTCAGGAGGATATAGGATATATACAAGTAAAGGGTAAATGAATCGTCAGTTTGAAAAAGAAAATAGGTCCAAAAACCAAGTTTTGAGAAAATTGTAAAAAAATAAACTGGTATAAGTAATGGAATATTCATTGTAAAACCACAGATTTTTTACTGGAAATTCATGACAATGTTAAGAATACATAATAATCATAGAAAAAATATAAGTATATTCAAAAATATTTTACAGTTGAAAAAATATTTATGGACTTATTCCCTATTTCAACCATATTATGAAATTTCAGATGGAAAAAAAACTTAAAAACTGAACTAAATTATATTTATGCTTAGTTCACGGCACAAAAGGGAAAAATAGAAAGACTAAGATGAATAGAATTAAAAAATATTATGAAACTGAGTCATTAAGGCACTATCAAGGGAGTAGTTTATGTAGTAGTTATGTTTTTATATTTTGTCAACGTTCGAGTAGAAGCTAGTAGAAATTTCTAGAACATTTTTACAATTTATTGTAAATGTGTGTTGTTCACGTTTTTTGGATATTTTTGCTATAATGATCTCTAATAGTGCTAATTAAATTCTATTAGTTTCTACGATCATGGTTCTTCATTTTATTAGCACTTTGCTACAGAATATCAATGAAGTCAAACTTTTATTGGATAAAAAAAAGGTAAAAACACTTTTAAATTAAAATCCAATTTTATTTTTACTAAGTTTACAGTACAAAGAATAATAATTTAATAACAAAGAATAATAATTTAATAACAAAGAATAATAATAATTTAATTTCAAATTTAATAAAAAAAATACAATGAATGACATTGATTTCGCCAAATATTTTTTATATATTTTGCTTATAGGGGGTAGTTGTTTTTTTTCCTCTTTACACTCACGTGTACAGGGAATCTTGGAGGGGGGGGGGGTTTCAGACAAAAATTGAATTTAACATTTTTTGGACTGTGAAGACCCGTTTCGATTGCTCATGAAGAACACACTACTTTATTTTATATTTCAATGAATTCTGTGCTTTGTGTGGTATCATTTACTGAAATCATAAAAAATAAAGATTATAACCTTCTACCTATTGGAGTTCTTAAGCATAATCCCTAAGTAGATTTTGATTTGAAACTTATCGTATGAATCCTTTAAAATAAATAATATGGTTCCTTAAATATACAATCTGAAAATTTATAATCATACATTCATATTAAGACATTTTAAATTAAAGAACTATTATCATGCAAGAGAAATGCTTAATATAAATTCAAAAACATCATTTTTCAATAAGCTTTCATTCTCTTCATTCAACAAAGAAACCTCACCATTCACTTCATAATAAAAAAAAAATCCCAACCAAAACCAATGCTCCTTTTTCAGATTATTTTTATTCATCATCGCACAAACTCATTTCCCACTGTCCTCCATCACATCAGAGCAATTTTAACGATTTTCCACAGCGCCATTTTCATGATCCAGAGAAATTGTATTCCGAGTTCTTTTATGCTTCAGCGAACCACAGAACTTAATTGCTCGAAATAAGCGTTTGTGCGAGTCAATATAGGACATTTATTTATTTTTCGAATGTGTTCCTCTTTTTCATTACATGATGAAAGCAGTAGAAAGAGGGTTTATTCAAACAGATAATAATTGGATAGCGTTCCTCAGAGATATAACTGGATATCTCATACCTATATCCCCTGAGCTGAAGACACGACGATTAAATCGAAGAAAGAATCGCTTGATAACGTTTTTAGTATTAAATTAGGCGTAAAAGTATCGGTTAAATGCCGTTTATTGAGTAGCAATGATTTCAATTTGTATCTCGTCTCATAATATGAATAAGTTTCGTAAAGGTATTTTTAGAAGCTGCTTCTTGAATATGAAAGACTAATTTACTTTCAATTAAATAGGCTAGTCTAGTAAAATTTAATGGAAACTTAATTAAATTTCCATAAAATTTCTCGTTAATTCTAAGTAACGCATTCTTCTGTTGAGAACGCCACCTGGACTTTGATACTTATTATAACTGAATGTTGCCAATAAAACCCCGCAAAAGTTTAAAGTTTTAGACAATATTTAAAATCCTAAAGTTTGATTCACCCAACGATAAAAATTATTCTTTTCTAAAATCAATTTTTGCATTTTATCAACGAGAAAATTAAGTTATTTTTTAATCTTTAATCTGGTTGTTTCCAAAATTTGCGTTTTTTAAAGAGCAAGAATAAAAATTTAAAAATTGTATCCTAATGAAAGAATTGGTATCAAAGCTTTTTTCAGTTAAAAAATGATTAATTAATGTTTAATTTGATTAGTTTAAACTCGAACCTAATATGTTAGAAAAAATTGTGTTACTATTTAACTATTTAGAAGAGAAACTAACGTATCCAAATTTTAAGAATTAATCTATAGTTGCTCTATGAATCTTCAATGTTTATCTATAGTTGCCAGGGGAAAACATAGTAGTTGTGAGTTATGAATTCCATATACCTTTATCTACACAAATATTTTTCAATAATGCCTTCTCTCAAGTATCTCTAAACCTATCTAATGTATTTCAACAAATTTTTCCTTTTTTATTCCTGAACGCAAAAGAACAATAACAAAAAACGTAAAATTTATCGTGTCCGTTCAAATCAGATCCAAATTCTACCCAAACGTGCCACCATCAGTAAAAACGTATGCAATGCAATTTCCCATACGCACAATTCCAAAGGAGTTTATTTCCCCCCTGAGATGGCAAAATAAGATTTGCTGAATGAGCAATAGAGTTGTTGCGTAATTGGTTCCACATCCGTACGAAATGGTTTCTATTTTTATGGTTTGACGTTTTTCAAATCAACCTTCTATTTCCTGATATCCTCCAAGACTAAAAATACGAAACGTTGAAGTTATTTTATTGTAAGCTGTTTTCGTAATCCTGTTAGCTGGTATATAAAGCTTCCGTTTTTCTAGAAATAGGCTAAACATAAACCTGTCCGCGGGGAATCTATGTTCTACATTATTACAGAAGAGGAGAGGGGGGCACATTTGAACTCGAGACACATTAGAACAAAACCACATTTTTTTTTGTTTCCCAATTTTAATTATAAATATCTATTTTTACTCTAAAAGTTTGAGACGGTTAGATAGGGCACATTTGAACCGTTAAAAAATTACTTCTAGTTCCTTTTCTTGATTTTGAACGCAATTTTAGACTTCAAATATAGTATTTTAAGTTGTTTTAAAATTAATTGGTTTAATTATTTCTTGTATTAAACTTAAAATTCAAATCTTTTTGGATTTTCCCAGTGTTAACTTTTATGGTAGAAGTTGTAGAAGTTTTAAGATAGGGTTTTTTTTTTGTATAAAAATATGTTTTTATTTAATATTCTTTAATATTAGTCAGGTTTTTATGCATTTATTTTTCTACATGCGCTTTTAAAACGAGTTGAAGATATTTTGTTTAATAGTAGGGGAAAGTTAGGCACCTTGGGACACTCCACTTTTCAGACGCAATTATACAGTTATGAACTCATGCTTATAGGTACTAATAAATGACTCTAAAATCTTCTAAATCTAAAATTGAAGAACAAAAAACGATAAAAGGGCCAAATATCCAGCTTAATTGATTGCTGTAAATGTAAACTTTAATCTACAATGAATTTAGTAGCTTCAAAAAATGTGTTTTGTATTATTTATGCAAGCGTTCATATGTGCCCCAAGCGGTGTTCAAATGTGCCTCAGTGGAGGGGTACATTTGAAAACGTAAACAACAATAATTTCATTAAAAATTTGGTTCGTAGTAGATCATAGTTTAAATAGATGGTACAGTTGATGTTGAAGGGTAGTTTTAAAATAGGTTTTTCGTAGTTTTATATCTATTTTTATATTTTAAACCAACTGTCAGTGTTTTAATAGGCAAAAATTTAATAGGTATCAAAAAGTTATGTAAAAAAGATATGATAATACCACATCTGTTAGCTTATTATTGTTCACTTTAGCTTAATTGAAAGTTTATAAAAATACAATCTACTCAATGTAGACTTCATTAAGAAACCTATGAACTGAAAAGCTATGATGTAGTACACCATATTTTTGTATCAACCACTGAATTCAATGATATTAATTTCTACTTAATTTATAGAGCCACAAACTTTTTTTTTCAATTTCAATAGGTTTTTAGTATTTTTAAAGAATCTTTCAACATTCATCTTGGATTGAAGTGAGATAAAAGCCCTACAAATGATAATGGATCTTACAAGAAGTTTTCCTAATAACTTAGAAATAAAGTAACAACAATAGACATTTTCCTCATCATCATCTAAAAGAGAATAGAATTTCTTTCCTGAAAAAATAGTTAGAGGATACAGTTATAATAAGACTTAACCCTTATAAACCTAATACTATAAGCTTTATATTGGGTTTTAAACCAGATTGAGTATGTCCTATAAATCGTATGTCCTATATATCGTCCTAAATATGTCCTAAATATGTCCTATATATCGATTTTCTTGTTTCTATTGATCTAATTCCTACGTTTTTATTTTCCAAATCCTTATACTAAAGCAAGAAAAATATTGATCGATACTGGTTCATTGTTTTCAACCCAGACTAAATCCCGTTGCCCTAATTAATTGTTCCCCAGGGGGCGTAAAGTATTATAGCCATAAACAAATCACTTTGAAGGGAATAAAGAAAAACTAGTATACTAGCCCAGTAATTTTAGGCGAAAAAAGGGGTCGATAGCTAAATAATTTATAATTAGCTGAAAATTTCAGGATAAGCTCTCTATGATGTGTGCAATCCACCCTGAAAAGTCCCCAAAGATCCCCCGTCGGCGTCATTCCAAAATGGCGGATCAAAGATGGCTGCCTAGCATTTTTGCCGATATTTTCGCTCATATCTAAGTCAAAAATTAATATTTTTTAGTTCTGTAAAAGGATTTATACTTAGGATAGATGCCGTTTTCGAATAAAATTTACAGTTTTGCGATAAAAATATAATAAATGGAGTGTAAAGGGATTTTATTCATGAGAAACTGCAAAATTTTCATTGTTGTTTGTTTGCATGCTTTGCCATATAACTGTACTAATAGAAAAATCGATCGGAAAAATAGGATTGTTTTTAGTAGTCCCATTATTCAGGATTATTCATTCTTAAAACATACTATCAACTTGTCAAGTTACACATTGTGAAAACCATGTGTTATGTTATTTGGAGGACAACGATGAAGACTAACATAGAGCATTCGCACTTGACGTCACACATGACGACGTGGCAAACATGACAAAAACAACGTTGCTAAGGCTGTTGTTAGGTGCGGGAAATAGAAGCATCCAATAGAAGCATTCGCACATGACGTCACTGGAGGACAAAAACAACGTTGCTAAGGCCGTTGTTAAGTCCGAGTCATATGATTGAAAATGCTCTATTGTAATTTATGGTTAATTCATTAATTTTTTTTAGAATATCTATGCTTTATTTATCTTATATTTGAAAATATAGGAATATATGGCTCATATTAAATTTATTTCTTTGTGGTAAAATGTAAACAGAATGAAATATTTATTCATAGTTTTTGGTGTAGTTAGACAATTATTTCATTTAAAAGTTCCTTATACACCTAATTGCCAATATTCAGTTTTTGATTTCCAGTTAAAAGCTGACCAAGCTGTAAACTTCTGTGGGGCTGATAAATAAGAAGTATGTAACTAAGAACATATATTTAACCATCGCACATTTAATCAGTGGTTATCCAGACAACTTGTAACTTTCGGTCATTCAATTGTGAATTGTTTCCAGAGCATTATTACATTAATTAGAATTAAAAATTATTCAAATAAGAATAAATTTAATAATATATTTCATAAAAATCTGCAAAAATATATTTCATAAATATTTAGAATAATTACATCTTTTTTTTTTTTTTCTGAAAGTTCTGTCCACCATCTTGATAAAAAACATTTCCGGTTGCCAGATTTCACGAACTATTTTTATATCATTCAGTTTACCTAGTACTATACTTATTCTACTCAAATAAGACATTGAAGAACTTTTATTTACGTTTTAAACACAAAATTCATAGGATTTCTTGATTTTCTATGGTTTTGGCGGCCATCTTTAAAAATACCCACTTCCCACGATCCGATTTTGGTAAACTTTCGTTTTCCCATTAAGTACATCTAGTAGAGCCGAAAACCGTTGAGAAACCTTTTGTTCAAATTTGTTCCCCAAAAAACCTAATATTCCCCTTACTATATGGCAAAGCATGCAAACAACAATGAAAATTTTGCAGTTTGACATGAATAAAATCCCTTTACACCCCATTTATTATATTTTTATCGCAAAACTGTAAATTTTATTCGAAAACGGCATCTATCTTTTGTATAAATCCTTTTACAGAACTAAAAAATATTAATTTTTGACTTAGATATGAGCGAAAATATCGACAAAAATGCTAGGCGGCCATCTTTGATCCGCCATTTTGGAATGACGCCGACGGGGGATCTTTGGGGACTTTTCAGGGTGGGTTGTACACATCATAGAGAGCTTATCCTGAAATTTTCAGCTAATTATAAATTATTTAGCTTCCAAACCCTAAAATTACTGGGCTATACCTATCTACGGAAATATTATTATTGGGAAAAGTTTTAGGCTTCAGCTATCAATGAGGGATGAAGAATTTAATTAACCTCAAAATGGAAGCAATTAATTTTATTTTTCTAAAGTGTTTTCGTGTTCGTCACCTATTAATCTTCAAGGGGCCATGTATCTTGAGTTTTATATTGATGACTTAATAGATAAAGTGTG
The DNA here is from genome assembly GCA_963680715.1 of Tetragnatha montana. Classification (NCBI taxonomy): domain Eukaryota; kingdom Metazoa; phylum Arthropoda; class Arachnida; order Araneae; family Tetragnathidae; genus Tetragnatha; species Tetragnatha montana. The sequence continues at coordinate 3,411,456 of OY796683.1, read as the reverse complement.
TTTCATACTTTATGTAATAGTAGTTTTCCAGAATTTATCAAATTTAATGGACCTTCAAGTGGTTTGAACAAGGTAAAATTTATGTATCTCGTTGTAGTTGTGTAAGTTATTGTTAATGTTTCTGACAGAACGGGAAGTATATTCGATAAGTAACATTTAAAAATGCAGATATTGATCCAGTTAACTTTTTAGATTTGCACTATTCTTTTCATTAATGTGTTCTTTATATTTCCTAAAAAGTCCTTAGAAGCTTAAAATAAAAGCTTAGTATTACCGATTTTAATATAGCTTATTTATCTAGCAAATAGTTTGAAATTAGTTTTCTAAATATAGTAGACAGTTCTGTTTGGGAGAACAAATTTAAAATACTTGTTGAAGTATTAGAAAAAGTGGAGTCCAAAGCTGTGAAGTCAGAAAATTTAATCCCCTTGAACGATGAAATTTTCAGTCATGAAAAAGTTTGCAATAGCACTACTTTCAATATTTGGGTCCTCGTATGCTTATTTCAGGTAAATAAAATACCCCACAACAAATTAATCATGTTTTATACATACTTTAACATCTTTTTTATAAGGATGTATCAACAACTTTTATAAATTAAAAAAAAGATCTTCATAACTTTCTTTTAAGTTTCAAATTATGAGGGCAACTTGTTGGGAGAAATCAGTGACTTTCAAAAATAGAATATCACAGAAATATTAATACAACCAAAAGTATCCTTTTAAAAAGTAATTGCTTCTCAAATTTAAGACTATAAGGCAACTAAGGTAGTCTGCCCGTTCTTGAATAATTTATTGCTTTGAACAAGGACTTCTTCTTACCATGTCTTCTTGTTCGACTATTCCTTCTATATGTAAACAATCTTGAACACAGACTTGAAATAGAGAGGAGTGGTTTCAAGATGCGTCTCAATTGCTCCCTATTTGCTTTTTTCAAGATCCGAGATTGAGAGTTAAGAGTTCGGAGTGGGAAGTTACTTAACTCACAGCAAAAAGAACGGAAACTAGTAAAATTTTGTTCACTTTCTTTTAGAGTCAGTTTCTTAGAAAGTGCTGAAAAATAGGAATGCTTAATTCTTCTCTCTGAAGTCGTATGTTGAAATTTAGTTCAGTTTTTATCATTGCTCTAAGTTGTATAATGCAATATGCCTAAACACCAATAGTGTTTTTGATCAAAGTGATTTTTTTAAAGAAATAACCACTCATAGTTAGCAATTTAAAATTTTTTGACGTAAGTGCTTTTTAACAAAAATAAAGTATTCGGTAAATCTTTAGCGATTTTGAAGTGATAAAATACACTGATCGCAACAACGAAGACGGGTAAGGTCCTTTTCGAAGTTATGAAAACTCTTACTTCAAAACTGGGATGTAAAAGGTAAACTTTGGAAAAACTATCCTAAAAATGCTTTTTCACTATACTAGCTTTCAAAAACTTCTCGTACGCCTACACAGCGGGCTCTATTTATGTACTAAAATACAGCAGATACAAAAACATGTCTTTGACTTCTTGTTAGGTTTGGTGACATGGCGAAAGAATATCATCTAAGAATAAAGTTTAGTAGTCTGGAAACTTCGCATAATGTGTTGGTAGATTTTTGAAATTTTTGTTGTTACTTATCAGCGAATAAATTTCACGAAGTTATTTTTCAAATATCTCAGTCCCATTAAAAATCCTGTTGGTCTGTTGTAAGGTTTGAAGCGTTGAGTTGAATTATTACGGAATAAATCGAAATAACTCAATTAACTCAAACATTTAGACACGTGAATGAATTTCTATTAGGGAATTGTAATTTCCTTAGGATTTCATTTCATTTTTCTTCTTTGAAATAATCTAACCAGTTTACTTCTCGATTGAAAGTTCCTTCTTTAGTGGAGATAGTTTAAAGGAGGGGGTTTATAAGCAATCCAAATAATGTCCTTTTGAAAAGTTTAATTTTACTTTAAAGAATTTCAGAACATAAGAGATTGAAAAAGATTCAATAAGAAGGATGTAAAGATTCAGTAATGAAACCCCACTTTCAAATAATTTTATGGCTCTTCAAATGGTAAATTTTGAACCCATATTGAAATAAGTTTTGAAATTTATTGAATTAAGGAAACATATTTCAAATTAATTTTGGTATCTTTCATCAAATAATTCAATAAGAGTTAAAAAAAAATAAGTGTATTTATCAGAGATAAATATTTTTTCATTCTCTTCTATTAGCTATCCAATACTAGTCGTTTGTATACAGCGAATTTCTTTTTGCCAAGGGAAATTAATTTGGTTAGAGACAAAATGAGAAAGAGGAAATGACTTGTTCGTATGATTATGTACTTTGAGAATATAAGAAATAAATTAAAATGTAAATACTATATAAAAAAGAGAAAGATAGAGAAAAGGAATTTCTATTGGCATTGGGTTTCATGGAATGCCATTGATTTTTATTCGGGCATAATATTTGTGCAAAACTTTCAGAAAGATAAAAGTAGCCCCTAAAGAGCTATTCCAAGATATTTTTACACTGTAAGTTTTCATAGAAAAATTTTACTCAACCAAGCCATATAAAAGTACCACTCTAAATCCAACTAGAGCAGATTTTATGTAAATAACTGTGAGGATAGGAATATTCTACAGGCAGATAATTTTAAAAAGGTGGAAGTTTTCAGAATGAATTTTATTTTTAAACATTTTCTCCTATACGATTTATCTATTAAAATGGATACAATTAGTTTTTATAGTAATATCTTTTAATGACATTAGAAAGTGTTCGTCACAAATATAAACAAAAGAAATATTTTTAGTGATTTTTTTTTATCTTTTTAAAATCCCATGATCTCAAGACTTTTTTTTCACCCCAATGCTGTTTAATTTTTTAATTTTCCCTCAAAAAGTTAATTCTATTGTTATCGTGGCAATGCTGACTTATTTTAAATACCTATATTTCCCTGACACCTTTGTAAAACATGGTGCATGTCAGTTATTTGTAAATAAACTCTTCACATTTTTTACTGTTACTTAACTCGAGTAACATATCAATTTACAATTTATCTGAACAGAAACATATTTTAAATAAAACCTAAACTCAACCTTTCAAAACACCATACTCAATAAAATTTATCCAAATCAACCTATTCATTATGTCAATTTTAATCAGAATTATTTTGTGCATTATCCAAATATAGTAAACTCAAACTCAATATAATTTTAATTAGTTAGTCTCTAAGATACGAAAGAGCAATCGTATAATTTGATTTATACCTTGTTAAGATACCAGATAAACACTAGTAATAGCAGAATCCGAAACAAGAATACTCGGTTGGAATAGTAACATTTATAGTAAGCTTTATCCGAACTCACCAGATTCCCATTCCTTGTTTCAACATTAAGCCTCTCTTAATTAAGTTTTGTGTGTACATTAAGAGTATCTCAACCGGTAAATATTTCCTTTTGGTTTAGTACGGTAGTTTATGTCATCGTCAACCTACTGAGGAAGATTAAATTACCGGTTTATGCTGTATGATAGAGGGGTTTAAGTACCAGATGAATTCACGGATGGTTTGCCTCGTCAGTTTAGAGTCATGGTTAAACAGGAGAATATTATTAAAGGTATGTTAATACAAACTCATAAAAAAGAGGATATTTTGATAGAGTCAAAATAGCATAGTTACATACTCGACAGCAACGTTTCCTGACCCTATGACGCAGTGGCGGATCTAGAACATGAGTAAGGGGGGGGCTAACTTAATCTGATTGAGGATGATAATGAAGTTACAAGCCGTGCTTTTTACAATATTCATTAATGTCTTAAATATTGAGGGCAATGTTGATTGTAAATTACTAGTATTGTTAAATATAACTAATTAATTAGTAATTAAATTAGTTAATCATTAAATATATCAAAATAATAAGGCAATAAGGGTGTGTCAACCGGGAGGGGTTTTTTACGATGATTTGAGTCAAATATTTTTTTCCAAGAATATAGATCAAATGTGAATTTTCTTGCACTATAGTGAATAATACATCCATCCCGAGGTATAAGGGGGGTTTGGGGGAACCTCCCCCAAGAAAATTTTTGAAAATTTGACCCTAAAAAGTTGTGTTTTGACTCATTTTTGGTCATTTGGGACTCTTTGAGTGTCACAAGAAAAAGATGATTTCTTGTACTCGTTTTCAAAGGAAAAATCTGTAAGATTATAAGTAACTAACCCCGTCTCTATTTTAACAGAGTAAATGTTTTGTAAGAGACTTAGCGCATTAGACCCTTTTAAAAAGTGAATCTTATTAAAACCAGGGAGTTAAAGATCTTGCAGAGGGGCTAAAGCTCATAACCTTTAAGATGTGAAACAAATCTATAAAAATGTAAGGGGCTAAGTATTTTGGAGGTTATGCTTTGTAAGGCTTAGAAACCTCATTGGAATCTACAAGTTCTGAATCGCATTTATATTAAAATGCTGAAAGCTAAAGATCTTGGAGGGGGCTAACGCTTTTAGGCTAAAGCTCATTAAATTGCGAACTAAATACTAACATCGCAAGGAGGCTAATTCTTTATGGGGGCTAAAACTCATTGGCCCCTTTAAATTGTGAATTGAATCTACAAAAACTCAGGGCTAAAAGCCTTGTAGGAGCTAAAGATCATGGAAGGATTCATAAGGGTTAAAGCTCATTAAATAGTGAACCAAATATATTTAAAAACGCAAGAGGGCTAAAAGCTTTGTAAAGGCTATTAAAGACCATGGAGGGGGCTAATGTTTCACAGGGTTAAAGCTCATTAATTTGTGTAACAAACATAAAAACGCAAGGAGGCTAATGCTTTTAGGGGCTAAGCTCATTGGATAGACCCTTTAAATTACGAATCAAACCTTCAAACATGCAGGGGGCTAACAATTTGTAAAGGCTAAAACTTCTAGAAATCCTTAAATAGGGAATGGAGTTTATAAAAATGCAGGGGGCTAAAGATCTTGGAAGGGGCTTAATGCTTTGTAGACCCTTTGAATTGTGAAAAAGGCTACAAAAAACTGAAAAAAAGTTTAAAATTTTGAAAATTTAAACAAAATTTTTTAAAAACTTAATTTTTTTTCGAAAAAGTTCAATTTTATGTAGTGTAAACTTAAGTCCCAAGGGGGGGGCTATAGCCCCTATAGCCCCCCCCCCATAGATCCGCCACTGCTATGACGTCACTAACAAAGTACTACTTCCCAGCGCGGTGTCTGAATTTTGAGTGAAATGAAGAAGGTCGATTTAAAAATATGATTAGTTTGTTAATCCCATGTATATATATATATAGCGTCTTTTTATCACTATTTGCTTACCTAAACTCCTCCTAGCAACCCAACAGGCTTTCTGTTTACGCAGTTTCTGCTTCCGCGTACTGACGTCATAGGGTCAGGAAACGTTGCTGTCGAGTCAGGGGGGGCCCATCTGACTCTCATTTTGATTTCATCCAGTGACGTCACTGGATGAAAAAGGCGTGAAAGTTATGACGTAGAGTAGCCAATCAGGATTCATAAGGAAAATCGCGGAGATTTTGCTTACGTGGAAAGGGAGAAAAATAAGATACAGGGAAAATATAAACCAGTAGTTTTCTTCTTCTTTTTATGAAAATAAATCCTGAAATTAAATACTAGTAAAATTATTATCTGTCAAATGATGATTATTTAGTTTTCTAGATAGTAAAAAGAATAAACGATTAAGGCAAGTTTCCCAACAAAGTAATTTCTTTCTAAAATTAAATACTGAGTTGTCTCGTTGAAGGAGCTCAAAAATTGAAAAACTAAATATAATAGTCATTCTGGAAACAGGACTAGTGAACGGAACTTGTACAATTTTATTTTCACTAGTAAATTTATTTTATTTTATATTCTTGTAAGCGTATTGTTACTGAGTTATTGGCAACAGTGTTTTTTGTAAATAGAAATTGATTTTCAAAATAAAGAGATAGTTAGTTTGAATTTATTTGCAAGAAACAACGCCGGATACATCTTGTTTTTAAGTTTTTCGAGTCTATACCCGATATCTACAACGTAATAGATAGCGCATCATTAAGGGGAAAGATTCCTAACATTGAAAAGTCGTACAGCTGAACCTGTTGGACCAAAGATCAAATATCCCTCTCTCAAAGAAAAAGTCCCTTATCCATAGTGCCCCTCCCTAAGTCCCACCCGAGTGAAAGGGATTGGCTAATATGACGGCAAAGGAGGAGCTACAATTGACGTCACTGGATGAAATCTGACGCCCCTTTTGAATTTTTCATCTCTATGTGAAGAGCCAACTAGAGAGTTATTCTACTAACCTTGCTGTCGAGTATAATGATTGGCATGCAATATCATTGAAATTTCACCAATAGATTTATTGATGGGGGAAATGAAATGTTTGAAAACTTAAGTCTGAGGTTCTAATCAAAATATACCAGTAGTGCACATTTTAATAATTTTAACAGAATGGGGTACAAAATCTTTGATCCTGATAATTCCTTTTAGACATATTGAACCTTTTTAGATGATTTAATCATATTTTTGATGTTTAGTCTTTAAAAATTTGAGTTTTAGTTTTATTCCAACAAAATTTAGTTACTATTTAATTTGAAGCTATTTTAGTTAATATACTTTAAAACTATATTTTCTGAAATTTTTCATACTGAATTTGAAGGAAAGAAGAATAAATTCCGAATCCAATACTACAAGAAAATATTGAAAAATCAACCTAATTAAGCTGAACTTCTACATAAAGTATAAAATGTTCTATACAATATTTCAATCCTTTAACTATTTCCAATACTAAACTCTTCCATTTTCAACTACACAAGGACACTTCTAAAAATACATCTTAATTCTCCTCAGGAATCAGAACAAACGTTAGCATAGCGATGTGCAAATGGAATCAGCGGTAGCCAACGTTGCGTACCACCCTTTAATCCTTTTAACTCAGATATTCACACATTCCAGCTAATTCCTTCGTTTGCTAAGTGCTGGGCTGGATACCATAAGCAGATTTGTGATAAACTTTTAACATTTTTTTTGCTTCGGTAGGTTCTTTTGGGGCTAATTGAAAACTCGTCCGTACTTGAGCACGTCTAACCACTGTTAAGCTCGTTTGGGAGCTTTTAGCTTTATCGCGTAACGCGTTACTCTAATGTGCTGTACAGGGGAACGTGTTTTTTCGTCCTTTCCATTGTAACGCATTTGTTAATCGAGGTTATTTAAAGGATTAAAAGCTGTTTCGCCCAAAGTGTTCTCCTTAGGCTTAGTTTCAAAAGGAGAGTTGAGTTTTATAATGTTTTAATTAGGCGAAAATGGAAAATAATTGCTTGTTTTTGAAGTGGAAGAGTGGTTTGAAGATGTTTTTTTGGGGTATTTTAAAATTCTATCTTGTTTTCTGAGAAGTTATTGATATTTTCAAAGTTACTGTGTGTAATTACTTGGGTGTTGTTTTTCATAGTTTTTTTGTTTTATTGCATTAAATTATTTGAAAATAACTTAGTCAGAAACTATTTTGAAATTTTAAAGCTGATAAGCAGTTGACTTATGGTGCAAAAATTTATTAAATCAGGTATGGAATGGAATTTATAGTATTTTTTAAAAATAATATTAATACTAACTGAATAAATTGATGTTGTATAAAAACTTCTAGAAAGAGTGTTTTTGTTAAAACCTTTGAAGATACACAACATGAATAAAATGAAGGGACAGACATTAGGATATCGGGGACCACGGAATAGGATTGGAATTTAAATATTAAAAAAAGGGGGGTTTAAAAATACCAAAGGTTTTATTAAGAAATCTGCAAAAACAAACGCATAAGAACATATACAATGATAAAGAATGTAATGCTATATGGAGAACAATTTTTAAAAAAAACAGAAATAATTGTCATTGTCCTGTTTTTCTCGATGTATGGAGAAGAAAAGAAAAGTAAGGAAAAGATACCTAAAGATACTTCAAATTCGATTAGAGAATTAGATTAGAGAATTTCTTTAGTTCTATATTCAGAGGAATAAAGTAATTTGTCATAATTGGTTGTATGTTTTTTTGCTAGACCAAGCAAAACCCTTATTCCAACTCCTACAAATTAGAAAATAGTAATTCAGAACTTAAAAAGAGAAAATTAGATTAGAATGGAACAATAAGCTCATTTTACAGATCCCTCCGTTAAGTCGTAAATTGTTCCGATTTCATGAAACCAAAACCTTAATCCCTCTTCTTAGAACCAAATGGGAATTTCGGCTATCGGCAGTAGTTTCCTTTTAAAATTCTCGCACTCCTCCTCAAAGCCTCCTCAATGAATTGATTGAGGAATCATTGAGGAAGAGCGAGGTTGACCTCGTAAGCGAGCGTCTGAAATTATAATTTCAATCAATTCTTCCCTTTGATGTAGGCGGTGGCTTCCTTTGATTGCAACCTCACGTGATCACCAGGGTCTTGGGGAAGATTTCATTAATGTGGAACACGTATTTACCAGTACAAGTATGGGGTAGAGCTATTTTTGAAATATTAATGAAATTAGCTGGTACTGTCGATCTGTTGGATCGTTTTACACTCTTCGCTTAATAATGAATTATTTATAAAGATTGTAAGAAGGTTTTCGGAAGGGTTCACTTGAGATAATTTTATTTTTTACCTCATTATCCTGCATTTCTTCTTTCGTTTTGATATGCTCACAAATACAATGGTAATCAATGATACAACTCCTATTCTCTCTACTCTTATTTTACATTACAGTATACGTTCGATAAGACGAACTTCGTTATTTCAAAAACCTCTATTTTTAGAAAAATATAATTTTCTCACCTTCCTCTTATTTAACTTATTATGCCAAAAATTGTTTACCTCTAAAATTTTTACCTACAAATCTGATGTTCTCTCGGAGTACAAATACGAGAAAATACGAGCGCCTACCCACTTTGGGAGACTCTCCTACACACATCTTTCTGTGGTAGAGAAATATATTTTCAATCGTATCTGTTTAGCACGATTCCAATAATTCATAATTACATTTAAAATAATAATTACTTTACAGGTATGAGGATTCATTGTAAATAGGTACCATGAAAACTTAATTTAAAACCATTTTCTCCTACTTTAATTTAAAGCCAATATACAGTGTCTCAACCACTGTTTTGTCAAGCCACGTTTACTTATTCGCACAAAAATGCAAAAAAAAAAAAAAAAAAAACCCACAAAATTTATTTGTTTTATCGATTCCAACCTCCGGTAACACAAGGATTACTTTCCAAATGAAACAAAGTTGTACCCACATCAATAAAAAGAGAAATTCAATACTACCCTCCTCCCCGAGTCCCTCACAATGAAAACACCAACATAACCAATAAAATGGCGGAGTACAAGCTTAAAATTACTACTCGCCCTCCATCGGAAGGTATCTTGACACATATTGCTTGCGGATATTAGAGTTTTTGTTTGTACGCGTTCACCTTTTTCTGTTTTAGAGTTTACTTGAATACAAGGGTGGAAAAAGCAAATTGTGTTATATTGGGAATTTGCTTTAAAAATAGCCGGAAGGTGAAGAGAAAAGTTTGATTGTTTGTTTCCATTTTCAGAGTTAATGAGAAATTGCTCTATTTTTGGATATTTTGCTTTTGATTTTTCTAGAAATTCAAGAAGGCACATGAGTTAAATAAAAAAAACTATTGTCATATTATCACATTGCCCGTAACATTTATATCATGTCGCGAACACATGTTTTTATACATCTTTATCATTCAAACACTTTAAGGGCATCCATAAATTACTTATAGAGTTTCCATGAAAGTGTTACTTGCCCTTTAAAGGGGTTTTACAAAAGGATATTTAAATAAATTTTCTAAATCAAAAACAACTCGATTTGGGTTATTCCTTCACCAACAGATCCCTGAAGCACATTTACATAACTTCACTATCAAATTACCATATTTATGAGCATGAGCATCCTACTAGCACCCCAAGTTTTCGATTTTTTTTTCTTCAATGTTCAAAAAAACTATTTTTAAAACTCGAAAAATCAATATACATCTCTCTTAAATCACAACTGTTTATCATGAACACAAATTTTGAACCGAAGTTTTAAACGATTCATTTACGTTTCAACTTTATGCAATCCTATTCCCAGAAAAAAACACGCTAAGACTCTCAAAACTTGCGTTTATTTCTTAAACAAAGAAGGAAAGAAAAAAATGATCGCAAACGTTTAAACTCCGTGAGAAACAAGAGAGAACATCCCAAAAGAAATATACACAGTAACGCTTTTTTCCTTTCAGCTTCTATGGGACCTCGCTCAACGATTGTGTCTGACGTTTTGAAGAAACATGTTCTTGTTTGGGTCTTCCATTTTATTTCTTAGGGAAATAACGAACCTCAAACTACTGCTCTTTTCTGGGACGGCTTAACATTGTTTTATTTCCTCGGAAGAAATATGAACCTTCTACTTTTCGTTACTTCCACTGGAATGGGAATACTAAGTTGTTCCGAAAACTAACAAATAAGAATTACAGTATTACAGTTACAAATGCAGTGGTAACTAGACAGTATTTTCTTTTTGAAAAATATGCATTTTTATAGGTTAGAAAGTAAATGGGAGTTGCAAAATAAGCTCAAAAATTTTTAAAGTAAGAAATATTGCTCCTGGTTTAAGTAAAATATTTTTCAGGCTTGTGAATAAGTTCTGGAGATTATTTTTTTGTGGTATGTTAGGGAAAGTTTTAGGAAAACTTTGAGTTCCTTAAAATGAAAACTGTTTTCGTATAAAGTTTATGTAAAAGTAGAAGTGATTTTTTTTTTAGATAAGAGAAGGTTTCTCTCCTTGTTAAAACAAAAATAAAGAGTAGATTATAATCATGCTAAGCTATAGGTATTAGTATTAGTATCTATAATAATAAAAGAGCTTTACCACTCACTCACTCACACACTCACTCACTCACACACTCACTCACTCACTTACCAACGCACAGCAAAATCTACCGGGGCTAAAGACTCGAAACTTGGTAGGGTCGAAGACCTTACGGCGTATACGCGCACTAAGAAGGGATTATTCGATATATCTTTTTTCTGACCCACAGGGGGGTTCGGAGCGTTTTCGACGTTTTTGAGCCCAGCAGCGTCCCAAATGACCCCAGATCTTTGTTATTTCGCAGGAAGGTACCTAGCAACAATATCTAGAAAGGCATTTTTCAGATTTTGGATATTCGAATTTTAAGAGGTCTGAATATTCCAAAAACCCGTTTTTGCTGAGCATAAGCAAAGTTTTATATTTTCGAAGAAAACAATATCGAGAAATCGATATTACGAATTGAACTGTTGGTAATATCTTCTTGAGAGAATTTCAAAGAAAGTAATTTCTGGATTTTTTGATATTCCATTCTGGAGGGGGTGCACGGGGGTTTGAATATTCACTCCCGTTTTTAGTTTTTGGATCCTAGCACCCACATTATTAATGTGATTGTTATGAAATTTTAGCATGTTGTTCCTCACACAACCAGGAAGGTTTGCGAAAAAGAATTTTCTGAATCAAAGCATTCTAAGTAGCCTTTTTTGTCCCTTTTCTAAATTCTTATGCTTAGCCTTCAATGTTAAATTTATTGCGGTTATTGCTCTTTCCATGACACGCAAAACCTCTATTGTTGGAAATATTTATTTTAAAATGTTTTATAACAGGTGAATTTTTAAAAAATATGATAAGGAAATAATTTTTAATGATTAAATACTTTTTTTACGATAACCAAAAACCGTTCCACTGAAAAATTTTATTCTTTTTTCTATTTAATCAAATTTAAGTATTTCCAGCAAAGTTCAAATTAAACAATATTTTATCACAGGCATTTTCAGTGTCGATTCAAATGATGTTTACTTTTATATCAGGTTTGAAATTTCTTTCAATGAATGAGTTGGTAATAAATCAGCAAAGGGGGGTTCAGGGGGTCTCCCCCTGATTTTAAAAAAATTATCATTATTAAAAAATAGTTAAAAAAAACTAATTCTAAACCGGTTTTTTAAGATTTTGTTTAACATCTTATAAAAGTATGTAGTATATTTAATTGTTTTGTATTTTATAAAAATTTAGCGGGATGAGGGGGAAATAAGTTTTATCTATAGACATTGCTGTTCAATAATATATCTTTATTGTGAAGCGAAGGCGGAGAAATTTGCCTCAAATATACATTTATACCAATTGCAGAAATGGATGGAGGGAGAAAAGGACAAAAGAGAAAAAAATAATGGGGTTCAGAAGGTCCCCTGACTTTTTTTTTCTATTTTGAAAAATTACTCTTTAAAAAAGGGGATGGGGATTTCACACATTAAATCTAAACAGGTGGTATTTTTAAAGGTTTTTTTTTACATCTTAACGAAGTGGTATGGCATCAAAAAAGAATCCTAGCGGGAAGACTGCTGACTCTATTGCATCTAAACGATAATTCTTATTTATTTTAACACACAGTTTGATAAGCCTTTTGTCCCCCGAGCAACGGCGGGCATATCAGCTAGTCAATAATAATAAAAGAGCTTTACCACTCACTCACTCACTTACCAACGCACAGCAAAATCTACCGGGGCTAAAGACTCGAAACTTGGTAGGGTCGAAGACCTTACGGTGTATACGCGCACTAAGAAGGGATTTTTCGAAATATCTTTTTTCTGACCCACAGGGGGGTTTGGAGCGTTTTCTACGTTTTTGAGCCCAGCGGCGTCCCAAATGACCCCAGATCTTTGTTATTTCGCAGGAAGGTACCTAGCAACAATTTCTAGAAAGGCATTTTTCAGATTTTGGATATTCGAATTTTAAGAGGTCTGAATATTCCAAAAACCCGTTTTTGCTGAGCATAACACAAGTTTCATATTTTCGAAGAAAACAATACCGAGAAATTGATATTACGAATTGAATTGTTGGTAATACCTTCTTGAGAGAATTTCAAAGAAAGTAATTTCTGGATTTTTCGATATTCCATTCTGGAGGGGGTGCACGGGTGTTTGAATATTCACTTCCGTTTTTAGTTTTTGGATCCTAGCACCCACATTATTAATTTGATTGTTGTAAAATTTTAGCATGTTGTTCCTCACACAACCAGGAAGGTTTGCGAAAAAGAATTTTCTGAATCAAAGCATTCCAATGAGCATTTTTTGTCCCTTTTCTAAATTCTTATGCTTAGCCTTCAATGTTAAATTTATTGCGGTTATTGCTCTTTCCATGACACGCAAAACCTCTATTGTTGGAAATATTTATTTTGAAATGTTTTATAACAGGTGAATTTTTAAAAAATATTATAAAGAAACAATTTTTAATTATTAAATAATATTTTTTATGATAACCAAAAACCGTTCCACTGAAAAATTTTATTCTTTTTTCTATTTAATCAAATTTAAGTATTTCCAGCAAAGTTCAAATTAAAGAATATTTTATCACAGGCATTTTCAGTGTCGATTCAAATGATGTTTACTTTTATTTCATGTTTGAAATTTCTTTCAATGAATGAGTTGGTAATAAATCAGCAAACGGGGGTTCAGGGGGTCTCCCCCTGATTTTTTAAAAAAAATATCATTATTAAAAAATGGTTATAAACACTAATTCTAAACCGGTTTTTTAAGATTTTGTTTAACATCTTAAAAAAGTATAAAAGTATGTAGTATATTAATTTGTTTTGTATTATATAAAAATTTAGCGTGATGAGGGGGAAATAAGTTTTATCTATAGACATTGCTGTTCAATAATATATCTTTATTGTGAAGCGAAGGCGGAGAAATTTGTCTCAAATATACATTTATACCAATTGCAGAAATGGATGGAGGAAGAAAAGGACAAAAGAGAAAAAAGTAATGGGGTTCAGAAGGTCCCCTGACTTTTTTCCTATTTTGAAAAATACTCTTTAAAACCGGGGATGGGGATTTCACACATTAAATCTAAACAGGTGGCATTTTTAAAGGTTTTTTTTACATCTTAACGAAGTGGTATGGCATTAAAAAAGAATCCTAGCGGGAAGACTGTTGACTCTATTGCATGTAAACGATAATGCTTATTTATTTTAACACACAGTTTGATAAGCCTTTTATCCCCCGAGCAACGGAGGGCATATCAGCTAGTTATTTATAAAATCTTGAAGAAAAAAAATTCATACTTAAGATATCTCCTTTGTAAGTGATATCCATTTTTGTGTCGATGATTATTAACTACATCAAGATATTCATACTAAACTTTTTCAGAATATAAAAGGAAAGTGATGCATGTTTTGAATGTCTAGCAGCAAACGCTTTGTTAAGAGATTCTTTTCAATTTTCTGCCATGAATCCATAAATAATACAATGGAAGTGCAAAAAAGGTAATCCTTGTTTCACGTTACACTAACAACTGTTAGAAATGAAATATTGGAAATTCTGCGTTCAGTCTAGAATTAGATATAAATTTATACCTTCAAACTCTAAGAAAGAAAAAGGTATTAATATTAGAAAAAGGATCTGTCTAGAAATAGAGAAGACGTATGAGACTTTCTCTGCTTTCTCCCCGAACCCATCTAAAAATTTCTCTTTGGCGTCTTTTGTATTGCTTTTGATATAATTTATCTCTAAGTTTACTACAGTTTCAATTTAAAACCTATGAAAGTCACTCTTTCACTTTTAAAGTGAAAGAGTGATTAGGATAGGTTAATATATTTATGTTTCTCTTATCCGCCAATCAAATTTTGGAGTACTGAAGTACAAGAGCACCTCTTCTTGGCAAAAGACAAAATATAAGAAACTCATATTTTCCAGAACTTTAAAAGTTGTTTTGCTGAACCAATTTTTTTCAACCTTAATTGAAAAAGAGAGTATATTCAATATTTCTTATAATAGGTCATCTCAATATTATTGCAGAAAAATTGAAAGTTAAAAATATCAACAAATTTTATTAAAATCTTGGAAAGAGAAAGTTCTTTAAAACTTCCTCAGGAAAAATATTTATTTTCTATGTAAACCTAAATTTTAAAATCTTTATAGAGCATTTTCAATCACATGACTCGGACCTTAGCAACAGAAGATGTTAAAGTTTTTTGCCCTACAGAGGTTAACAGTTACAGAAAATGACTAGCCGTGGAATTCTTCTATTGGAGCATTTGCAATCACGTGATCCCATACTTAAAAACCGCCTTAGCAATAGGGTTGTTCTGTATTAAAAAATGAAATTATGTTAAACATTTTTATGCTAGTTTTATTTAGATGGGGGGGGTATTTAAGTTATTAATGTAAGGCAATATAAGATTGGTTGCCCCCCTAATGGCAAAATAATTAAAAAGGACCCACTATATTGATTACTTTACACTAGTAAACAATAATTTTTCAAAAAAAAATTAAATATTTTTGTTGGCAATACAGTTAAAACCTGAGAATAAAGAAAAGGTCCTAAAGATTAAAAACTTAAAAACAAAAAGAAATTTTGAAGGTTTTTAGGCAACGACTTAATGGTTTGAGCATTACGTGAATTTTCGAAATTTCATCAGTCATCGTGGGAAGTTAGAACACGAGAACACGATCAATGACATGTTTTCACGATCCGGAATATTTACGTTTTAGCTAACAAACAACGTGGTTTTAAAATTGGGTGTTTTTATATGTTTTAGTGAGGAAATTTCAAAGCAAAATTCTCGTTAGGGAAGTTCTTTAGGAACAAACCAATATTTTTAAACATGGCTCAACATTATGAACCAGCCCGAATTTTAACAAGGTAAGTGAATAATTAAACTTTCTCTTTTATAAAGCTTTGAATTATGGATTTTATATTGTTTAATTTTAAAATTCTATATTTAGCCTAAACATTGGAATAGAATCTGAAAATATGCAGCAGTATGTTGAAATTGGAAATAATACTTTTCTTGGAACAAAAGATGGTATAAAATACGCTCTAATTGAGAGTTCTGATAAGAAGTTTAAACTTTGTGAAATTCCAAGTGATTCTAGTTCGAGTTCAAGTAACAGTTTAAAAAGGTAATAGAAAGTGTGTTCTTTTATAATAAAAAAGACTATGATCCAAATTTTAAATAACTTATTGATTTTTTATTTTTTCCTATGACATAAAATAAATGCATTTAGTTGCATTGCATTCTTGTTTAATTTTATTCTATGCATTTTTCTTTTGAGATTATTTTCTTCTGTTTGAAAGTAGTAGTACTATTCAATTTAAAATATGCAAGATTTTTTAATGATTTTCACTTGCATTTAAATTACGAAACATGTGTATTCCTATTTTAAAAAATAACATGAAATTATATAGTAATGAGACTTTCATTTAACTAATCATGAAACTGAAAATAATTTTTAAAATTGATCTTTGATTAATGTGTTTTGCAAAAAATTAAATCCTAATAAATATTTCTGTGGACATAAACTATTAATTTTTAAAATTGTAGCTCTTGGTATTCATCTTTCGATGATGAATGTAGAAATGATTTGAGTACCGCAGATGTTGTAAATGGATATAAATCTCTAAAGGTATAATAGTTTTTTTGGTATTTTTTGTGTTTATCTGATCTTTTACACAAATCTTTCAAAAAGGAATTTTCGGCAATGCCTTTCGAATTTAAGAAAAAATAACTGCTAGATAAAATTAAAATTATTGCTAATGCAGACATTTTAATATGGAGGTGTAGATAAACAATTTGATGAAATTTTTTTGTTGAAAATTCCTTTCATATCTGTGATGGTGGTTCGGTTTTCAGACGAGAAATTTCCAGCCAAGTTTAAATATAACAAAGATTTTATTGACGAGAATAGCGGGAGCGACCGAACAACCGTCCTCACTCGACGGCGGTCTATCTCAGAATGAATCATACACAAACAACACAGATCAAACTCGTACTCTCGCGCGCAGATTTCGGTTGCTAATATGACACCTTCCCCGTAAGATATGTGTTTGGGGTGAAATCAAAAACACAGATATGAATTAAAGAAATTAGTAACCGAACACTAATAGTAACACCTTTGCATAATACTCAAAATAATATTCCATACTTAAGTACACTACTAAAATAAGATTATCATTATTGCTGCTCTAAAATATCATGTAAATACTTATAAATGCACAATTCAGAAATATAGATAAAGGATAGATAACTCAAAATATATGCTAAATACTAATAAAAATCACGATATCAAATTATTTACCCACACACAAATAACCAAGAACACTAAAATATACCATTCTGAAATTCTAAATAAAGCAAAATATGAAACTAGACTGAATAAAATATCTAAACTAATTACACCATTAACGCATTATTATCAAAATAAAATCACTGGTAAACAAGAAAATTACAGCAAGTCACTTATCAGAAAATAGTCTGGATAAGGCGTCGGCATGAGGCATTTTAGCACCTGGGCAATGTTTAATATTAATATTGTACCTTTGAATTGCAAATGCCCATCGCTGCAATCTAGCTGATTGTGGTGCACATCTAGTTAAAAATGACAATGGATTATGATCAGTATAAAATTCAATTTCTGAACCAAAAATATAAACCTCAAATCTTTTTAATGACCACACAATGGCGAAAGCCTCCCTCTCTTTAGTTGACCATGACTGCTGGCTTTTAGACAACTTTTGACTGATATAAGAAATGGGATGGATTTTATCTCCAACCCGTTGAGAAAGACATGCACCTACAGCATGTTGAGAAGCATCTGAATGAATGATAAACGGTTTACCAGGCATGGGGGTATAGAGAGAAGGAGCTTCAACCAGAGCACATTTTAATTTATTGAAAGAAGCTTCATGTGCTAATGTCCAGGGAATGTTGTCAGGAACTTTTTTTCTAGTGAGTTCGGTCAAAGGATACACTAACTCTGAATATTTAGGGATGTAGTCCCTATAATAATTACACAAACCAAGAACGCTCCGAAGGTCCTTTTTGGTCTTAGGTCGTGCCAAGTTCTTAATGGTATCGGTTTTCTCAGGGTCTGGCTGATGCCTTCCTGAACCAATTATGTGACCTAGATATTTGATCTCTGAATTAGCAAAAGAACACTTTTTGATATTAACAGTAAAATTAAGTCCACGCAATTTAGACAAAATACTTTCAAGATGACGCATGTGCTCCTCCCAGTTCTGTGAAAATATGGCAATGTCATCAATATATGCTCTAGCAAAATCTCTATACTGAGATAATGCTTTATTGATCACCCTTTGAAAGGTTGCCGAAGCGTTTTTAAGGCCAAAGCTCATTACTTTGAACTGATACTGTTGCCGGTGAGTCTTGAAAGCGGTTAGTTCTTTACTTCCAGGGTCCATGGGTATCGCCCAATACCCTTTAAGTAGATCTAATGTTGTTATTATATTGGCCCTGCCAATGGAATGGATTAGGTCCATGGCCTCTTCCATAGGAAAGTCATCAGATACTGTCACCGTGTTCAAAGCTCTATAGTCCACACAGAGTCGCATGCTGCCGTCCTTTTTACTGACGCACACAATTGGATGGGCGATTTCGGCATCGCTCTCCTCTATCAGTCCAAGAGCCAACAGGTCGGTTATCTGCGCATCTACTTGAGGCTTCAGAGCAGCCGGGATA
Source organism: Tetragnatha montana (assembly GCA_963680715.1). NCBI lineage: Eukaryota > Metazoa > Arthropoda > Arachnida > Araneae > Tetragnathidae > Tetragnatha > Tetragnatha montana. The sequence goes on along the minus strand of OY796683.1, from coordinate 3,392,963 downwards.
CGATAGCAGAAAGGTTTCTTCCTCTCAGCACCGGGCTTCAGTCTGATACGATGAGCATCCACTTTGGCAACTCCAACCTTTCCAGTGAAAAGTCCGCTGTACGTATGAAGTAGAGACTTCAGTTCTTTAACCTTTTCATCATCTAAGTGGGATAAGTCCAAGAGATCCAAATTTCCTTCAGGTCCATCATGGTCCACAGGCGGAGTAGGATAGATCTCTCCAAACTCAGTGTCTTCCTCAAAGACAACTCCAACTGCGAGTGAGCGTGCATGATACTTCCGGATCTTGTTGGCATGGCAATGACTGACCCTTCCGTCTGGTAATCTTATCTTGTATGAGTTTGTGTTGCAGCGCTTGATGATCTCTCCTGGACCAGTCCATCTTGCATACAACTTGTTTGACGAGTCGGGGATAAGTAGATATACCTGCTCACCGATTTGGAATTCTTTAGATGCTGTTCTGCGGTTAAAGTACTCCGCGTAAGCCTTTTGTTTGTCAGACGCAATCAGGTGTGCCTGCTCGGCGGCCTTTTCAAAATTGATCTTCTGCTCTTGTAAGTAGTCAACAGCCGTCTTCTCCATGTTAAGGGGTATAGCGATTTCGCCACTCCAACTAGACTTCAGTACACTCAATGGACCTCTGGCTTCTCTCCCGTACATGAGTTTAAATGGAGCAACTCCGGTTGTGCAGTTAGGTACTTCTCGGTACGCAAAAAGGAGATAGGGAATATATTTGTCCCAATTTCTTGGATCCATTCTTATGATGTGATGAAGAGCATTTTTCAAAACTCGGTTGTATCTTTCTACTAATCCGTTGCTGGCCGGATATCCAGGAGTCGAGAATCTTGGAGAGCACCCCAATCTGGTCACGAATTCTTGCGTCAACTTGGAGACAAAGTTCGTGCCGTTGTCACTAGCAATCACATTGGGAATACCAGTTCGCCTAAAAATCTCTAGGAGTGCTTCGCAAGTGGCTTTAGCCGTCAAAGAACGAATCGGGATCGCCTCTGGCCATCTTGAGTGTTGGTCCACTAAACATAACACGTATTTATGTCTTCTTGCTGACGGTGGATCGATGGGTCCAATTATGTCGATATTTACAACTTCAAATGGTAATTCTGGACGAAGAACTGGGGTGATGGGTACCTTGTCGATTGCCTTCTCTGGGGTTCTCAATTGGCATTCATTGCACGTCCGACAGTAGTTTTTAATGTCCTCAGTCATATTTGGCCAATAAAAACTGTACTTAATTCTTTCCTTCGTTTTCTTCACTCCCATATGAGATGCAAACACCGATTCGTGGGCTAACTGCAAAACTTGAGTTCTTTTACATTCCGGTAACACCAGTTGGTTGACTGTTTCGCCCATAATTTTGTCTTTGTGAAATAGCAATCCATCCATCAAATACAAATTACTTTTTCCTTGCTTCAAATCCTTCCTCACGGTTTCCAGGGTCGGACACTTCATCTGCTCTTCCTTCAAAGCAGCGCTTTTACTTTTTTCTATGAGAACATTTTCTTTCGTCTGTATCACTTCAGCACAAAACAATGAGTCATCGAACGCCGCGAACTCTTCATGCACGTGCATCGGCTCCTCGAATTCTATCGGCGCCACACCGGGCTGGGTAGTTTCGGTTTCGAATTCGTTCGAATGATCTTTTTCCTCTTCGAAGTTTTCTCTCAACAGCTCCAACACGTCTGGGGGAATGATGCACTGTCCTTGAATTCTGTCAGTTATTGCAGCTACTACTTGAATAGGCTTGGAAAAGGTTTCGTTTCCCAGGGACATCTGGAAAGTTGCAACGGCTGCTTCGATCTTTTCTCCGAATGCGCTTTGGAGGATAATTCTTCCTTTTTCCCTTTTTGTTGTGTCAACGAAGTTGGAATTAACGATTGGAATTTGAGTACCGGAATCAATTAAGGCTTGTATTTTCATATTGTCCACTAATACGTCCGTAAATTCCAGGGTTGATATATTAAGCTTGGGTTCTCTGTTTCTCAAAAATCCGGATCGTATTTCAGCCGTCAATACTTCTTCTCTTTTAACTTTTTCGGTTCGAGGTTTTCCTCTGTCAGGACAGTCTCTGGCAAAATGTGTTGAGAATCCGCAAATGTAGCATTCTCTGGTCATTTTCCTAGTAATGTTTTCGTCACGATAATCCCTTGTGTTACGAATTTCTTGACGTCGTTGTGGTGGCAGGTATTTTCTCGCCTCTCTTTCTTCATTCTGGCGTCCGGGATTGTAGTAGTCTCTTTCTGGTCTATCGAACTTTCTAGGAAAATCCTTTTTCCGAAAACTTTCCTTAATAACTTCATATTCTTCTATCTTCTCGGCCAATTCGGTAGGGGACTTCATTTCCATCCACTTTTCTAGAAAATGCTCCTTGATGTGGTCTGGTGTTCGTCTTTTTAATTGTTCGGCAACAATTAAATCTTTGAGTTCTTCGAAAGTCTTTACTTCCATCGCTTTAATCCATTCATCGAAATATGTGCTCAGTTCATGAGTAAAAGTTCTCCATGTTTTATCTTGAGTCTTTTGATGTCTGTAAAAGTTCTGCTTCAGTTTTTCAGCATTCATCTTGTATCTATTCAATATAAGCTTCTTCACGAAATCGTAGCTGTTGGCTTCCTTGGGATCTTCTCTGGCGATCATGTTGCAAATGTCGGTTGGTAAGACAGCCAGCAAATAAGCTACGTACTCTTCTTTGGGAACTTGTGCCATCTCTGCTTTCCGCTCAAAATTGATGAGGTATAGTCCCATGTCGTCTCTTCTCTCGTCGAACTTATTGAGTATACTGGACAGTTGAATTCTTCTACTTCTTTCTACTTCGCTTTCATCAGATTCCCTCGATGAAACAGAGTTGTTCCCAGTTGCTTCAATTCTTCTAAGTTCTAGTTCATGTTGTCTTAATCTTTCTTGTTCTTCTCGTTCTGTCCTTATCTTTCTTTCTTCCACAATAGCATTTAGTGAATTTTTCGCGAATCCCTCGTCATAGTCTGGACTGCTGGTAATTAATTTTCTCAAGTCTAATTTCGTCATTTCCAAAGATACGGTGAGAGACAGTTCCTTCGCTAGCAATATAACGTCCTCTTTTAATGCGCTTCCCAGGTACGCCATAGTTCCGATGATTCAAATAGTCGAAACCAAAACTTACTTCAAATCAAATGATTCCGATTCAAAACTTCTTAAAATCCTGTCGCACTGAGCCAGTGTGATGGTGGTTCGGTTTTCAGACGAGAAATTTCCAGCCAAGTTTAAATATAACAAAGATTTTATTGACGAGAATAGCGGGAGCGACCGAACAACCGTCCTCACTCGACGGCGGTCTATCTCAGAATGAATCATACACAAACAACACAGATCAAACTCGTACTCTCGCGCGCAGATTTCGGTTGCTAATATGACAATATCACTTTTATTTCAACTAGTTGTTCATTGGCTATATAATTTAATTTAGTCACCAAAATACAATTTTGATCGGAAATTTAGGATTAGCCGGATGCAAGCGTCGAGGTTTATTCTAAATCTTCAAAAATAATCAAATATCAAAATAAAACACCATTAAAATACCTAACTAGCACTGTTTCTTTTCATTTTTATGTGTAAATGATAAAATATTGGCAACATAGCCCGATTGGAGACATTTGCTCCCGGCTAATTCTAAGGTGCATTTTGATCTAATGATTTTAGTCACTAATTGTAGGAAGAATGGTTATTTTTGTCGTTTTAAATTCTAAAACAATGTAAATTACGAATTTATCTGCATGAAAAGAAGAATATGTGTGAACCCCAAAGCTCTTTGTGGTTCTTCAGAACGGAAAAGTACCGAAATGTTGAATTAAATTTTAGCTTAAATTTGGTAAATAATTTGGTTTTAATTTTGGTTTGTTTTAATGGTTTTAATTTGGTTTGGTAAATTGATCTTTAAAAGCTGTGTTTTATTTTGTAAGCAAAATTTCTAATTTCATATTATAAAGCTTGATTTTAATGAAAAATAAATGCTAAGGGCTATTTGAAGAAATCAATATTAAGGGGTTTATATTGTGAAATTATTATACGAAGAAAAATTTTAGGGTTTATTTGGTTGTGACTATTTTTAACAAATCGTACCCAATACTTTTTTTTATTTTTCTGTCAAAGGACCTACACAATATATTTTCGTAAGCCTTAGCATTTTCTTAAGATTGAAGACTCCATTTGTTTATAATATGTAAATCCATTAAGTTTTACCCTACGCACACCAGTGAACAAAGTCGTAAAGTGTGAATTCCAATTAACTGATAAAGTTACCTTCACTTTTATCACTCTTTTAGTGAAGTGATAACAAAAATATGGATCCACCTATGTTTGCTTCATACTTTCTATTAATAGCATAGAACGGCCATCATAAAATGAAAATATTTACTTCACGGGCCGTAACTCGAGAGAACTTTTTTCAATGAATCAATATTGATTCACAGTCTGTATGGTATTCAGTATATGCGTACTTAAAACTGTATGCAAAGATTTTTATCTCCTTAATACATTATCTTTGCTAAAATAATAAAATCAATCAGCCTATTTGAAATATGCTTTTGGGATTTAAAAATCGTGCATTTTTTGTTATAGCGTTTTATAGAAATTTTTATATTGTTTTCCCTGATAATTTAAAACTAGATAAAAATGAATGGGTCTTACTTATACCTTTTATGGTTCATGAAATGTAAATAATTTGAATTCTTTATTTTTAATAAGTACCTTTTGATGCTTCATAATATGTTAAATTTTTAAAGTCCATTTTCCTTCTAGTTTCGAACTATCAAACCATCCTTTGTAGATACACAGTCTAAACAAGATTTATAACGTAAAAGTTGCAAGTGCAAAAGTTATTTTGACGTAAATCTGAAATAAATAAAGAATGAATAAAAGCGTTTTAAAGACTTAAATACTTTAACTACATCATTCAAATCTCAAAATATTTAAACTGGGATCTTCATTCTAAGTCCACAGCGCTTCCCTCAACTTAATGACCCAAGACGACATCCCTAACCAACTCAAACTCAATTTTCCTTTGGCAGTGGCTACCCCCCCCCCTTATTTGTAGCTCCCATTGTCAGGCAAGGGCGGAATATGTAAACACCGGTGATGTTTTATTCACAATAGCTCTCTCATATGGTTCCACCAACGACACATCATAACACAATCCAATTAAGATAACTCAGATAACGACTTGCTGGCATCAAACCGGTGATGTCACCGTTGTTTGAGGAAGGAAGGGACGTGCTTTGTTTTCGTGAGGACCGTCTGTTTGAGGGAGAATTGTGTTAGGTAAAGAGAGTTCTTTGTTTTACTAAGATGGAAATCTTTGTTTGAATTAGTATTGGCTTGATGGTACTTTACATATTTTGTCGTGTACGTGAAAATATAAGTTGGGAATAATTTGTCTAGATGTAGTTAAAACAAGATAAATATAATGTTCTCTTGAAATATTGTTATCTAGGGAAATATCTTTCAAAAAGGACAGGATTGTATTGTTGAATAACTCTAGTAACATTCAACGGTCAATTATTAATTTCATCAAAGTTTTAAACGTTTGGAAAAAGTACCCTTAACAAGTTTCTTATAGGAATACAGGATTTTGCAATCCTTTACATACATTTAGGTATATTTATTGATACTTCCTACCCATTTTTATCACGAAATAAGTAAAATATCTATAGGTTCTGGGAAATTTATGACATTTTTTTTCTTAACAAATGATTTAAATTGAATGAGTATAATATGAAAGTGCTTAGTGTTCAAACTGAAAAATTATTTTCGCTTCTAGAAATATCCTTTTTTTTTAGTTACGAACTAAGGTTTATTCCGTATCTCTGTCTTTTTTTTTCAGTACAAACTATTTTTAAATACAAAGATAATGGGGGATAGGATATTTGTGCAGTGAACAAAATAACAGAAGAAAACAAAGTTATGTAACGCACAATACAAATGCGAAAAGTAGGTCTACAGCTACAAAAAAGCAAATATTATTTTAATTTTTGCATTTGAAATTTGTGTGTTATAACATTGTCTCTTCTGTTTATTCGATATAAGGAGACCTCAAACACCAAAAAATGGGCTGTTATAAAAAAGAGACAGCTAAAATAACTTTTAAAAAATTTATGTTCTACAAAAACATTTTTTATCGAAGATAAATTTCAAACCAATCCCTAATCATATGTCAACATATCCCAAAACGGTTTCGTTTAATGATTAAATAACTTCTTTTTCGTAAATATAATATACTAAAATTAATACAAGATCACATTCTTTTCAGCTTATGACGTCGCTAACAAAAGAATCTCCTTGCAAAGGTCAAGGAGACGAATCAGGGAATTCCATAATATCCACTCCAGATTCATCATCGGCATATAGGAATATGAATGTCGGAATTCCTGAGCATATTTCCAACGCTATGGAGAAGAGTCATTTCGACGAGAATCAACACATGACATACACCACATTGGTTCCGAAACAGGAGAGAATTCAAAATGAGGTAATGTTGTTTGTCACGCAACTAAAAAGCTTTCCTCATAAAACATTTTATTGCCAGGCTTCGTTTTTAGGTTATAAATAAAGTCTCCCCCTCCCTTAGATTTATCAAATGGCTTGTGTCTTTAAATGGGGAAATGTACGATTACATTATGTTTTATTGTTTTACAAAAAAATATTTATGTCGGGGACGCAATGGAAGGGGACATTTGGAACTTGTTTTTCCAATTTGTATCAAAGATTACTTGGTCCAAAAGTTTGGACCATAAGTTAAGATTCCGTCACTCTCTCTTTTAAGAAAGTTAAGCTATAAATAAGAACGACATTTTGACTTTTAATCCTTTTGTTTCTTTAGCTATCAAAAACAGAGAACGCAACTTATGGTAATGAAGATAATAAAATAAAAAATATTCATGGTTATGAAGAAAACTATTACAGCCATATTGTTTTCATCACGTTAAATCATATTTTATGGGGACGCAACTGTTTACTTCTTTTGCATTTGTTTGATTCAATTAAAATATAGTATGCATTACATTATAGGTTAATCATTACAAATGTCCCCAGTATAACATAATATAAACCGATAGTTTTCAGTCGTTTTGATATAGTCTTACGGCCGTATTCTCCACTAACTTAATTTAAGTATAACCTGGAATCAAAATTTGTAATTGGTAGTTGAAGAAGGAAAACAAATAGTAAGCCAATCAGAGTTGTTGAAACTGCTTGATTTCAGGTTAACCTTAGATCAGGTAAGAGATGAATACAGCTGTTAATATCTGGCACAATAAGATGTAATTCTTTGAATAAGCGTGTCAGTCACTAAATTTCCCCACTCTGCATACTTGGCCTTCTTCTTTGTTGCCATGGCTAGGGCAAATCGTAATTCCTTTCAACATCACACGACAAGCCGACAATGAGAAACACAACATTTTAAAAGACAAAATTCACTCACCAATATCGATTCAGCGAGAGGAAATTTCGCGCCCTGCATTAACTTTTATGTGTAAAAAAAAGAGTGAGTATTTTTGCTACATCGTTACCAATGTGATGAAAGTTGAGACGAGACCTTTACCCGCCTATTGTACAATGGGTGTGATATTGTAGGTGAGATTTTTAAATGAGTTTTACTACCTAAACAGGATAATAATCTCAAGATTTTTTTTCCGAAGAATCTCCTGACGTATTCCATTCCTCAAGAAAACCATTTCTTTGCTGCACCTCACTCCCAGATTACCCCTCTAACCTCGAAACCAGGGAGGTTCCTGCGAAATCGGCAACGAACTCAGCTGATGCCCCATTCTAGCACCCCTTACCCGACCGCTCCTCAACTGCTGTCCACAAGTAACAGAGGTAGGCAGCGGAGGACACGGCCAATGTTTTACGAATACAGGGTAAGAAGGATTTATGTAATCTTTAGTTATAGTAGATTACATAATTAGTAATTATACTATAGTAGATTACTTATAGTAGTAATTAATATAGTAGATTACAATTGATAAATGGGAGGCTATTTACTGTGTCATTAGATAGTGAAAAATACATCTGTGATCATTATTGCAGCGACGAGAGCTAATTTTCTTTGAGGAAGTTTTATGAGATAAAAGTTTAAATATCTCTTTTATACATACTATGTTAAATATGAAAATCAGGTTTGTTGGTGCTATATAGATCAAACGATGCTTGTGTTATTTTTAGGTCATACTTTAGGACTTTAAAAATAGTGAATTTTGTCACTTAGCCAAACATTTATCAAACAACATTTTGTCGAACATTTCTATGTCATATTCGCATGCTTTATCGTCAAATACTTAGTGCCTAGCATAATTTTTTAAAAAAAACTTTAAAGATTGGTTTTAAAAAAGTTGGGCTGATATTATTTGTAACGAGATTCAATTTTCATTTTGATTTCATTTCAAATTCATTAAAATATTTACAAATAGTTTTAACATACTTTTTAGTTTGCATTTTTGACTCCGACATTTTTATTTAAATCTACGTTTCCAGTTCATCGTAAATATTATATTTAATTTCCAGGATCTTCATTCCACACCTAATTCTAATTCAGGAATTCAAATTCCCGACGTTTCTTCGATACTGTCAAGTTCTCCAAAGGACTCGCCCGGAAGCAGCTGCAATGAGTCACTGGAATACCCACGGTAGGATTTGATCCAAACTTTAAATTGAAAACTTTTACCAAAGACGAAATTTTCCTATTTTTTGAATGACTCGAGATAAGTTTTTTCTTCTTTAACTTTCTGAAAGCCCAATCAAAATATTGCCTAACTTTTAACGAATACATAAATTAATTTTAAACCATCTTTAAACCTAATTTATTTCAATATTATGGTATTATAAAGAATCCTTAATTTGTAATACTAATGACCCTTTTCTTTTCAACTAATGCAAATATATTTCTGATATGCCTATAAAACTGTGTATATTAAGTGATTATTTGAATCAAAACTATATATAATTGCCCATTATTTATTTCATTATGAATTAATATCATTAAACATCGACAATGGAACAGAAAAAACACAAACAAAATCTAATATAAGAAATTCATTCTTTCAAACGAGTAAAAAAAGCTATTTAATGTACTTAAAAATCTTTACATTCTGGATGCACCAAGTCCCAGGGAAATCATTAGCCAAAGTCTTTTCTATGCCTCGAACTCATTTCCCCTCAACAAAAGGAAGCTAATTGTGTCCATGCAATTGCGTTTCGTAGCAACAGGGCTCGAATTAGCAGCATAGCCTAAAACTTTCAATGAATGAAACTCGGAATGTTATGGGTAGACAAAAAGATAAATGCTCACATTTAGATTATTCATACGGTTTTTAAAATCCTTCAATTCGATAAAATATTCTTATTTACAATGAATAACCTATTTGAATAGTAGATTATAAAAGAACTACGTATTTACGAAATAGATAATCCCTTAACCAAGAACGTTTTATACGAATTGTTTAATGTAAAATTAATAATATCTAGAGTTTTGTTGATACCTTTAAACATAAAAAATAGTTTTTGCTTTTGACAAAGTCAACTTTTTGAACGAAATACAGGTTTATTTTATAGGTTTGAAAATTTTATTTGAAAGAAAATAGGGGACGTTTTTATGGAGAGTAATTATTCCTTCCAGAGTTTCAGGAATAAATTTTTTTTTTTTGTCTTTTCCAGTTGTTTTTTCCAAAAACAACTATTTTAGTGTCCCTGAATCCATCTATCTGAATATTATTTCCACCTTTTTTTATAATCTAATTTTAATGAAAAATTATCTATTTTTCCTTCGAACTAAAAACACAGACGTAAGTCAAAACCTATTACAAATGTTCAGAAAGGGAAACTGATACCACTATCAACAAGGAAACAAAAGCATTCATTCGATTTCTTCATAAGGATGGAAATTCGAGATCCTTGAAGAAGAAAGATACTTTGTCAGTGCTTATTGCACTTGGAAGGAATCTCCAAAGAAAACCCGATATATGTAAGGAGATGAGAACTAAAAGCTAACATAAATATTTGCTTCCCCATACCAAAAGTAGGGTAGAAAATAAGTAAAACAATATGTCCATAGAGAGAAAACTAATAGAGGTGAAATACGTTAAAAGCTTATGTTAGGGATCGATAAATATAAAAGACAAATACTGTCAAATATTTGAGTGTAAGAAATAAATTTTGTCAACATACTTTTAACAAGTTAGATATTTGCTTATTTAGTTACATAATTTTAGTGAACTTACGCATTTGTATATTTGTATAACTTAGATTTTTATCTCAAGTACAAGAATTTTAAATTATTAAGAATAATTTATGGCCTCGATTATTATTTCCTTGAGTAACAGGTTGAAGTAATTTTGTATCCGTTGTTTTTTTAAACAAAACTATTAAAAATGTAGTTTACTTCTCGTTGTCTATGAATTTTAAACTTTATTACTTTTTCCTTTCAAAGAAAGTTGAAACTTACGAATTCTAAGGATTTCATTTTTTAAAAATAGAAAGTAACGCCTAATTCAGATGCACTATTAATACCACATGTATTCCATATGTTACTGTCTGAAAATCTAAAACTCCACTAAAATAAACATTGCTGCATTCGTAAAAGGGAAAAAAGACTGAAATTCCTCATTCCAGGGTCCCAAACAACACTCCAAGCTCTGCAAGCGAAATGGTGGGAAAGCAAAAAATTCTCGACTTGCAACAATGGATTCCTCAGCTCCAGTCTCGAATGGAAGGTTTTTCTCCGATCGACCCACGTGAGAGCCATAATGAAAAGGAACGGAAAAGGAGGTCAGTAAACAAAGCATTCTTCCCTGGAGTAACTTTTCCCTTGAAATTTAAAGTTCCATTCGCAAAACCTAATCGGTGAGTATAAAAAGAGTGTAAACATTCCCGGGAGATAGAATCTCTTTTTGTTCGGTCATCATTGAAATTTGTAGGGAGCATTCAAAGTCCGATTACATGTTCCTATTCCATTCTACTTCCAATAAAAGCCTTGGTGTGGATTTTTTTTTCAACTTAGAAAACTCTTTCCTTCATTGCTAAATAAATTTGTTTTTCCCTCAAGAAAGGAAAAGTTCCAACCTTAGAACTGTTTCTTTTCTATGCTTTACCAGTTGCCAGAAAATAACCATGTATTATTTAACTAAAAATATCCCACACTTATATGAGAAATTAAATACCAACTTAAAACTTTATTTCTTTAATTTATTCTTCCAATTCGGTACCTAAATTTTTATAATTATTATAATACAATAAATAACTTATTGCGGATTTTTTTTTTATCTAAGTATCTAGCGTTATGCATCTTTGTAAATATATCTACTTCTAATATTTTTATGTAATCTTATTATAATTTGATATTGTTTAAGTTTATAGAACTTTTAGAGACATTTTCTGACAAAATATTGTTTAAGTATTGTTAGTCATACCACATTGTAAACAATCAATGAACTTTTAAATGTTTTTAAACCACTTTCTAATACTACTTTTATATACCATTCAACTACCTACTACCATTCAACAAATTCTCAAAACTAAATTTTGAATCATTAACCTTATTAATTGTTAGTCTTAAGCTTTATTTGTCTAATAATGTGAGATTGTAGTTTAGTTATCAAAGCATATGCTTTATGCATACTGTGCAATATTATGCTTTTAATGCTTACCGCCTGCGAAAACCCTATCTGAATGTTTTAAATCTTCCCTGATTTGAGAACCTGTAGAGAATCCTACTGACTAATTGAAAAAAAAATTTATTGTAACATTTTCAATTAAAAAGAAGGAAATTGGTGACAAAATATAACACTACTGTAATAAAATTTCAAGGATTTTTTAAAATAACTTTTGAAATTTAACGATTGAAGCTCTTTATCATCCACAGAAATATATTCTAATTATATTATAACCAACCATGCGTAAGTTGTTATAAAAGGTATTTTATTAAATTTTGGAAGGTTATAAACAACTCACACTTAAAACATAATCAAAAATCCTGAAATCCACTTTAAGTTTCTAAATTCTTTCCTCGTTTGAGAAAATTCCTTAGGAATTTTGAATTTCCCTTAATGAGAAAAGAGAGTAGAATAGTCTTGTTGCAGAATTTCAGTAATACATTTAAGAGATAAAGTTGCTTTATTTATTTTAAAATGACTTTTTCAATAAATTCTCTTAGGGATTTCGTAGTTTTTAAATATATAGTTACATTAGTTACGAAAAGAAGTTGCGTAATAATAATGAAAAGGTAATTTAGGCTAATTGATTTTTTCTCACTAAAAAATATGAGTTTAATAAAAATAAATATTGTTATTATTCCTCACTGAATAGAATGAGTTTCCACTTCTCATATGAATATAATAAAAATATAAAAAAAAAGAATCAATTTTTATGAAAACCATAAAATGTTACGTCAAGAAAGAAATATATAATTAAATTTTATTAAAATGAAGCATTAAAGCACATTTTAATAATTTCACTCTTGAAGATTTTTCTAAATTTTACCTCTAATTAGTTACTACCAGAATCTCAATGTCTTAACCTTGATTACTTTAAAGAATAAAAAATAAAAATTTAACACCATAAGAAGAACAAAGTACCTTTCAGTTTTCAACAACTGAAATATGATGAAATAAAGTTTAAGGCTATAAAATTCAGTTAAATTAAAATGAAGTGCTGTATATTTTAATCTAGTCGTTTTGTCATCGGTATAGAAGCGTCTTGTTATTCAGTCAGGATTTACGAAAGCATTAAAATTGATATCCCCCAATGACTGCGGTCATCTTAACTGCCATATCTCCTCCACTCAGGGATTGCCTGTTTCCCTCATTTGAGACGTTAGTAATTTCAGATAGTAACTTGAATAATGTTCTAAACCGAAGTTTCTCGAAATCTCTCGCAATTTAAAGAGGGAGATTTGAGACCGAGTGCTTAATCCAATTCCCTCAGAGAATAGAGAATATTTATTAGGATTTTAGAGTGAAATATTTAATACGACTGAGAGATCTTAACTGACAAAATATTGCTATACCATTAAGTGGATTCATAATTAATTAGGATTTAAAAATTGGAGAAAAACTCAATTTTTTTTGGTATATTTAGAAATTTCTATGGAATTTCACTTTTATTTATTCTAATTTCATAAATATTATTAACAAAAATATTGGAGTATATTCATTTTAAAGGGTAGATACTCTGAATATTTTTAGGGTTTTGAATCATTATGCAAATAAAAACGTTCGAAGGGGTGTCATTTTTTTAGTCCAAGTAGGGCTTAGTACCTGTAAAACGATGTTTAGTTAAGGCTTGTTTCAACCATTTAGCTATAAGTTTTATATTTATACATAATTGATCTTATACTTATACTTATTATTAATATACTTATGATCTTATATAATTGATTTATAACTTGAACGAGTGTTTGAAACATCGGCTATAGTTCCTTCTTTCCAAGTTTTAGAAAAAAAAACGAACAACATTGAAGTAAAGAAATAAAAGAAATATAGTATATCTTGTTTTTCTTGTAGGCTCAGAATTAAAAACGCTTGTCAGAGTATGAAAAACCTGTTACCATGTATCTGCGACAAAACTGATAACGCAACCGTGTTTGAAAACGCAGTTCACTTTATAGCGTTTATGAGGGAAACTGTTGGAGCTCAATATGATATGGTAAGTAAAACCTCATTTTAAGATATTTATCATCCAAATGTAAAAAAAAAACTTTCACAAAGTTGAAGCGATCAATATTTTTCACAGTTAGTTGTTCTGTACTAAATGAATTACAAGATACGAGCATATGCACAAAAATGTTAGTATTGGAGAATAATACTTTAACGTTAACGCGAGCAACGTTAAAAAGGTTTAATCAAATTATGTAATTTTGAAATAACTTAACCTATTATAAGTACTTAACAAAGACATTTTAATGGTTGGTGGTTTGGAAATATTTTTAGTTGAAAATTTAAAACTACAAATTAATATCAACAAAAACTGCAGTATAAAACGAATTTCATTAACAATACCATGGACTTTATCTTTTGCTTTTATTCACTGAACTTTAAAACTCAACTTTTGATTTGTTTTAAAAATTTAGCTTCACTGATAAAAATTTCCTTCTTCGATGATTGGTTGAATCTTCCCAACAAGAAAACATCAGGAAATCATTAAAGGGTTCTCTTTTTTCATTGCCTTCCTTGTTTGAGTTTAGTTCAATACTAATCGATAAAAACCAGTATTTGTGGATGGATTTTGTTTATCTTTTAAGAAATCTATGGAAAATTTTCGTGGGAAGTTTTGCTTCTATTTCCTCAATTTTGCGGTAGTTATAAAAGGATTGAGGGTATAAAAACTCACCCCGATTGATAATATTTAATGTTTTTAACTCAATTCATTTTTTTAGTGACAATTTTTCTCGTAAGCTTTAATTGAAGCACTCAATAATAAATATCTTAGTTTGATACCAACCTCGTGTATCAAAAGCAAATAAACTATTCAGAGATTTATTTCAAAAGAAATCAAATGTCAGGGTTTTATACTTTCAAACATAAATGGTTTTTATGTAACACAAATGAAAGGGCATGCATTTTTTAATTGTTAAGTTAAACTTGTATGATCTAATAGTTTCATTTCACTATTTTATAATGCGAGAATAAAAGTCCCTAAGCAGGATCTTTAAGGCTGGTTATTGATTTTTTAAACTTCTTTACAAAAACTAGCAGTTATAAAAAAAACTATATTTTCACTCCCCAAGTAAAAATATTTCTTGGAAAAGGTGTAGGTGTTTATTGATGCTTGTCTTTGACAGAAATATTTCCGAACTTTAAAAAGTTTATGTATAACACTCCATTCTTATTCATCCCATAATAGTCTTTCTATTATGGAAAGAACTTTTTCTTCAATTCTTTAAAATATAAACGTAAACGTTTCTAAAATGTTTATGTAGTGCTAACTAGAAAAGATTTTTAGCTTAGACAGTTTCCCTGAATTGAAAAAGTTAAATGAATAAAAAGAAATTTATTAATTCTCTCGATGTCAGAGATATGATTTACACAGCACGTAAAATTTCTTCCAAAAGTTATTTCTGCCATAAAAAGGGAGCTAAAAATCTTTAAAAAATTCCAACCACGTACTCAGGTAATTTTTTCCTTTGATGTTACAGGAGTTCCTGGAGCAAACTTGTGTATATTAAATCAGTTTAAAGAAAGCCAAAAAGTAAATAAGCTTTAAGGGAGGCCTTTTCTGTGTCGAGAACGGCTTTTGAAGAAAGATTTTGGAAATAATTGAATTACTTCCCAGGCAGGAAGAGCAGCGTTGGGGAAATTGGTTCTCTCAGTGCAGACTGTATTTGAAGAAACAGTTATTTGATTATAGATTTGCCAACTCAACCAAGTGATTAAGAATAGGTGTGTTTTTATTTAAAACTGCATGATTTTATGAAATTAGGGACGCTAAATATGTTTTTATTAGAACTCATTTTGTACATAAATCTTTAAGAATTAGTGGGTAATAAATGTTTGAAATAAAACACTAAAGCAATCCTTATTTCACATAATTAAAGCATATGTAATTTTTCTTGTTTCTTTCAAAAGTATTGAATTAAAATTTTTCTCTCGAACATTTCTTTAAGGTTATATAATTTAAAATAGAATGTTCAGAAGTTTTCAGCTTTTGTAATTGCTCTATGTCGATAGTTTTATCTAATATATAATGATTATAAACATCAATATACTTCAGATAAAATTATTAATTTTCTTCCATTTTTAATAATAATATCACGCTTGAGTTCATTCATTTTTTTAAAATGTCAAAAAACCAATAAACTCGTTATGCTATTTTTTATAGTAAATTAAAAACAACCAAATATCTCACACCGATAACAAAACAAATACACATAACCAGAAAAATCAAAAGCAGCTATGGAAAAAATGTCCAAGGATAATTTCAAAAGTTTTGTTTTCGCCTAAGAGAGTTATGAGTCCCTATCAGAAAATGGAATTTTAATTAGAGAATAATAGGTGAACAAGTAAGGAGGTGATAACTTTTTTTCCTGTTCTTCTTTTAACTCATAATTTAGAATAGTTAAGAAAAAGATAAGTAGGACGGTATCTCATTAATCAGCGTGTTTTTGTTGGTTTTACTTTCATTAATAAATAATTTGCTTCTATACGAGAATTTTCTTATTTTTCGTCGCAATGTTTCAAGCTTTTAAAAAAAAAACCCACATACAAGTAGAAAGAAAGTTCAGTAATGGAAGTTTAGGCAAAAACAGCTTGTCAGCACTTTTAAGTTTGTATAATTTGATAAAGGTCAGGGAATTATGAATTTGGCCATTATGCTTGTATTTCAACTAAATTATACGAATCCTGAGATCATCCTCTTTATCCACATAATTTCAAAGGAAAATAAATGTTTCACTTATTAAGGAATATTACCCCAAAAATTCTATCCTTGAAATAGTCTGAGCTTTTAATTAGGATATTATCCAAGATGAACTCACTAAAAGCACACTCAAATGATAAAATCCCCATTAGGAAGCAGCGAGGCTTATTTTAGAAGTATCTTGCGAAAGAAAGTAGGGGTTCTTTCTACAGAAACTTTTGCAGAACATATTTCAAAATTGAGTTTGTCATTCGTTAAGTGAGGAGGAGTATGCATATTTTTAGCTACTAATAATAAATGAGGGTAGAACCTAATATACTGAATCTTTCATAAGAAATAGTTCGTCATTAGATAATTACTGTATACTTATGATGGTGTATGAACGATTGAATTTGTTGAGTTAGTGAGATTAGTTAGTGGATGTTTAAATTCAAAATGGTAGATCAAACGTTTTATAAGCATTAAAATATTAGAGAACATGAAATGATGAATATATTAGGATGTAAAGTAAATATTATACAAAATACTGAAAATGTTATACGATAGGTGGGATAGGCTGTACACTTGTGGAACTGTTGGCAATGTACTCACACGAATTAGCTTATTAATGTAAACTATTGTGTGCGCATAGAATAAATTTATTTATAAAAGTATGAAACAAAGACAATTGTAAATTCAAAATTCTCATTTTAGTTTTAAATACGCCCTTACCACGTTTACAAATTAATTTACGCAACTAATAATTTCTATGCATCTCTTAAATACAATTACACAACTTTACTGTACACAACATTTTAGAATGCGAACAAATAATAAAGATGTTTTAATCATACAATTTCAATGAAATGCTAACTAATTATTTACTCAAAATACACACTTTTAGATATATTGTAAATAAGTTTTGAATGCTCAATCCTCACAAACAATTAAACTGATTTTTAAAACATCATTAACTACATTCTGTGCAGAATGTTTTGAAATATCGCATTAATTTTAATTTACTTGTAATAGGTTTCCTAATATGTTTCTTCATGTATCGTTAATGTGTCTATGTTCAATCTACTTCTAACATAGATTCCAGTCAAACCAAAGATGAGATTTGTCACCAACCCTTAAAACATCTTATGGAACCTTCTTACACAACATATTCTCTTCCAACCGGATCAACACATAAAAGAGAGTTCTTATACAAATAGCTCTCAGTTCCAACTCCATCGGAGCAAATTCTAACAAAAAAATACACATCGTGCCGAACTTCCACATCTGTCTGCTCCCATACCATAAGATCCGTTCCTTCTTTTCGGACTATCTTAATCCCGTATAGTCTAAAAATAAGTATATTCCGTTTCCGATGGGCATCTCTTCGGGCTGTATATCTCACTTCGAAAGGAATCCGTAATAACTCACGGATTGTACGCGAAATTCTCCATACACAACTATACATTGGGAATCAATGGCGGAGAAATGGTATAAAAGGAGAGGACATAAAAAGGCGTAGGTGGTAATGTTGTTTTCAGGAGAGATTTCGGAATATATATTGGTGATGATTGTGTTATCGTAATGCCAACTACTGGTTCCATTTCAATCATATAATAGAATCATAATAATTCAATTCAAAAATAACAGGATCTAAACTTTTTTCATCTAAAAACCATGGGTGCGTTTATTAGCTAAGTTTTTAGAAGTTGCTGTATTGTGTTGAAAGTAAATTGCTGTCAAAATTTTATGTATAGAAAATAATTAGAGATAAATAGAAATAATTATTAATAGATAATAGAAAATAATTAGAAAATAATAATTTGAGAGAGAGTGGAAGCCTCAAATATGTGCAACTAAACAGGGGGACAAATTTTTAAAGTTTCAAGCAAAGTATAGGAAATATAACTATTCATAAATGTTCATCTTCAATCTATTTTTAGAAAATTGAAAATGGTGAATCCGTAAGGTCGTGTGAAAAGGATTTTTGAGGAGTTACTGACTTTATAAACTGATTTTCACTGAAGAAACCGCTAATCTTTCTTAAGTACTAACTTGATGGGATTCGTATTAAAAATATTCGAAAAAAGAAAAAAAAAAGGTTTACACCATCTTTGAAGTTGGGAATTCTCTTTAAAGGTTATTATGCAGAAAGAGCAGTTTAAAATGGTTTGTAGCATACGGTTTCAAATTTCTTCAATACGACCATTTATATTCTGTTGTGACACGCTAGAAAATTATTTTACTTTTAAGGGGGACACAAATTGGATAGGTTTGGGAGCCCCCATCCTATAACATTCCTTCTCCTCATTTAAAATTAATCTCTAAGTTGAAATAACAATAAGGAATCCTCAGTTTAAATGATGAATTAATCAAACGCGTTGAATACAGTTAAAAAATAAAACAAATTAAAATGATAGCAAGAAATAATGCAAATGTTGCAAAGAAGAAATAATTTTAAATGGAAACTGAAACATCTGGTTTTGATATCAAAACAATTTTTTCAAATCTTATCATTAAATGAAGTGACTAAATTTTATTAAGCAGCTTTAGTGTTTTGAAACTTCATCTGACAATGACAACCAAATTAATTGATTTTCAGAAGGCACTTATATGTGCCTATTTACATGAATTATAAACCCTGAAAAGCTTTGAATGAATATTAATTTCTGAAGGAACATTTTTCTCTCTGAGTATAGGTAGTGCATAGGTCCAAAACTTTTTTTAAATAAAATTTCACTGCTGAATAGAAGAAAATCGGCATTCTCTTAAATAAATTAGAAAGCTCTCGATAATATTACGAAAGTAACTATAGTTACAATTGAGGCTCTTATAAGAAAATAATCTTTGCTCTAATATCCAAACAAACTCGAAATGCAAAAAAAGCTGCACTCGCAGTGAATCAAGAACTGGAACGAATGCTTTGGTTCAAGATACCAATGTATTTATTTTTTCATTGATTTTTTTTCTATTTTAAAAGACAATCTGGCTTATGGTAGTAACGAATATCTGATTCACAAATGAAGAAATGGCATGGTGCCATGCGGAAAATCCTTTACTTCATATATCATGAGTATTAAAGAAATCATTTTTTAAAGTTAATAAATCCTCAGATAGTCAACTGACATTTACAATCAAAAGTTTTCATCGTTTGCCTTTTGATAGCTATAATAGTATAGATGAGTGGATATACTGTCATAGTTTCAAGGTAGAAATTACAAAAAGTCACTTTTTTTTTGCTTTCACTGCTTTTTTAGAATGTTTACAAAGGCATTTCTTCCATTGCTTGTTCGGATATAGCAGAAATCAAGCGAAAATTATAAGGCAACGTTTGAAATGTTAAAATTTAGTTTTATAAGATAGTTTCAAAAATGGACACAATCTAACACTCAATGGGCACGGTGCGAAATCATGGTGCAAAAGAAGAGGTCATTCTATTGCGAATTATGAGAGCTTATGACATGGAAAATAGTGGTAGGTATATTATAAAATTCCTTGAAACTTAATGAATTCGTGAGCATATGTGGATTTAAGGGAGGGTCAGAGGACAATGAGCACCCTTTTCCAACTTTTTCAGGATAATTTACTTTTTAATGGTAAAGTTTATTTTCCCATGCAATCAGGGGTATTACCTAGATTTGTCTCCAAATATTACATAACGCCATGGTGATAAATTATTAAATGTGATGGTGCTTAACGTCATCTAGTAGTTTCGGGATTTGTATTTTTTTGGTAACCCTGCTTGTTCTTTGGAGAAACCCCTCTTATTATTAGGAATTCTCCCAATCAGGAACTGCATGACCCCCCAAAGTATCTAGCTCGTTTCTTCCGATACCACTTTTTGAATACGTCCATGTTTGTGAATTTAAATGCTCTGAAACAAGCCTAGTTTATCGTTATTATTCTCTTGTTAAGATAACTTAAATATGACAACTTTTGACATGTGAGAAAGTGATGTAAAATCACTTGAAACTTCGCGAACGTAAATGCCAGCGTAATAAAACGGAATCAAATCAAACATAGTCTTTCCACAGGCCAATTTCCTTAAACATCGATCATCAAACGACCCAAACCTTTTACCGTCCCTTCCACACGCGTTCTATTCTCAAGGTCCCCCCCCCCTCCGCATCCAATAAGAGGAGGTCGAACAGGCGGTTATAGTGGCGTCACGAGAGGGCTTAATCGACTTGGACAGCCCGCTTGTCAACGTATTGTCACGAAGGGAGAAGTCGTTCTCCGGTTTTAAGCCGTCTGGTCAACATAGGCTCGGAGATTAAGTGGTGGGCGGAGAATGTATGTGTGACGAGCTCTAGACTTTTTTTTTGTGGGATGTTAGAATTTTGCACTGGGTTCGAGTTTCTTGACCTTTTGAGGATGATTTTGGTAGTGGCTGACAGTGACGGGGATCAAGTTATGGCAACTAAACTTGTGGGTAGCATAAAATCCTCTTTGATTTTAAAAAATTTTTAAACTGTGACGGATTACAGCGTTAAGTTATTGAATAACGACAGGGAATATGTATGTTCAAAATGTATATCGACAAATATTTTATATGAGTGGAATAGAAGGCGAGGGGTGAAAGCAACAATGAGTGAAAGGTTCTAGTTCTAGTGGATAAAATTGAAAAAATACTGAAAGTTTAGTTGAAAAAACTTGTGGAAGTTTTTATATTTATTACTTTTATTTATATATCTCTTTTACTAAACTTCATTTCCAATTGGAAATTAAGCTTATTTTCTTATCTAGAGAACACGCTTGGTTTAAATAAAGAAAACTTATTAAGTCTGCCCATCTACCTCCGGGTACTGAAGCTTAGCACGCAAGAACCATGGTCATATTCCTATGTGATGGTATTTGAAAATAGCGTTTTGGACCCTCTGTTAGGATTTTTTTCTGTGCTCATTATCATGAATTTCAACCCTTTTCAGAGTTTTACTTTAACCAGGCAGCAGCAGGAAAACAATGGTCGTTATACAAACGAACAATTTGATGCATAAAAATTATTTACTTTTTGACTGGTGCGCTATCTCTAGGCTTTAAAACTCCAACTGTTATAAGCAGTACGGCTTACTATTCAAAAAATCTTACCTATAATAAAACTATAACTTTATTAATAAAATAATACCTCCTATTCACCTAGTACCTCCCTATTCAACCTATTAGAATAACGGGCTATTTTGTTTATGTGACCTTATGCGAAAATAACGAAGTTTAATTAAACTTTGAAGATGGTTACTTTCAAAGAGAAGATTATAAAACTTTGTTCCTTTGAAATTCTTATAATGAAAATTAAAAGCTACTTTTATGGAGATGAAGCAATGTAATAAAATAAAATCTAATATAACTCCAAACAGAGAATGAAGCCATATTTATATGGTGTAATTCATTAGGCTAAAGAAAGTAATTAAGTTTTTTTGATAAAAAAAACGTTAATAGGGTTTCAGTAGGAATTTTCACCACGAATGTTTTTACAAACCTTGACGTTTTGTTTTCATAGATTTAATTGACAATTTTGAGTCTTTTTGATTAGTTTATTTCGTATTTCAGTTATATTTTATAATTAAAACAACAAGAACAAAATGCTGCTGGATAACATATATGTAACTACATATTGTGCATATCGAGTCAAAGGAGAAATAACTCCTAAATCGCTTTAAAAATAACGGTATACTAACTGCCATGGATTTTGTTTCAAAACGTTACAAATTACTTATCTAAAGTTAAAAGTAAATAATATCATAGCAGTTAAACTAACGGAGTGATTTAATAACATTGTTTGCAATTATTGAAAACTTAAAATAATTTCATCCGAACAAAAGCAGTTATATATTGACCAATTTGAAAATTTGTTTTCCTGAAAATACTAACTTTCTATTTAGTAGAAAGTATCAGAAAACAATGTTCCGTAGTTTAAAAAAAGGGCTCGCTTTGTAATGCTCTCTATGTATGATGTATTTTAGATATCAATTCGTCTCACTTAACTATCGTTCGTTTATACCGGAACATGCAGTTTCCGCAAATGGACTTCCATTACCTGAATCCCCTTAATGTTAAATGGATAATTCAATAAGTGATGTGTTAAGAAGCTGTCTACGTATCACGTTTATAAAGGTAGAGAGAGAACTAGACACATGAAGATGACGACGAAGTCCACACAAGCAGATTATTGATTTATAGAAATGAAAACTAGGTAAAATCTTTAAAGTTTAGTAAAGAACCTTAAAATACGATGTTCGTAAAAAAATTCTTGGCAACGAATACCATCTAAATTATTTGTTTATTTTCAGCCTTTATTTTTCAGATAAGTATATCAGAAGTATGAAGGGTACAGTTGGGGAAAAAAAACGACTCAGTTGAGATTTCTGACGAACCACTTGGGTTAGGAAGACAAACAAGGTGTCATTTTTCATGTCATGAAGTATTCTTTAAATGAGAAAAATTTCGAGTCCTTAGGGGGTCGTCTTCATATTAAACGAAACACTAACTTTTTTTTCCTACGGGGACCCCAATTATTATGTGATTTTCTGAAAGAACATCCTCATAAACCCCCAAATACCAAGTTTCATTCAAATCGTGCGGTAAATAAAGCTTTTGCGTTTTGGGGGTCGTCTCCAGAGTGCGAAGGGTTAATTTTCTGTAAACACTATTTCTTAAAAACGGTGGGATAGTAAGACTTTTACTCACCACTTTAATATTTATTGAAAAGTTTATAAGTAATTTATTGAAATTTTATATAAAATTTAAGTTTTAATTTAAGTTATGGTGATTAAAATAAGGCGACTGTTTCCAGAAAAAGCATTCGCCGGTATACATTTGGCAGCGGTATATGGTCCCTTAAAGAGTGGGAATTTAGTTTAATTCTGTTTTTTCCAAAACTATTGAATGAAATCGACAGAAATTTTGGTTTTCCACATAAAATTACTACCAAAATCGATTACCATAAAAATATTAAAAGATTTTAAAATTTAATTTTTGGGTCAAAATTAGATGTTAATTATCTATCTATTAACCATTAAATATCGCTATTAAAGCATAATTATTTTGTTTGGGGACACAAATTTGATCTAAATTCAAAGTTTCATGTCAAAGACGACCCCCTAAGGACTCGAAATTTTTTTCATTTAAAGAATACTTCATGACATGAGAAATGACACCTTGTTTGTCTTCCTAACCCAAGTGGTTCGTCAGAAATCTCAACTGAGTCGTTTTTTATTTCCCCAACTGTACCTCCGATTAGATACATGATTACCAAGCTTTTTGGAAACAAAATTAAATAGTGGTAGTTAAAAGTTAAGTAATTAAAATTAAACTTCAGAAAATAAGTAATTTTATTCAATCAGAAATAATTTTTTACAGACAACCCCAGCAGACAAAAGAGTGCAATTGATTATAATGTAAAGATCTAAACTTTTTAAATGATTTATTCAACTTGATAACACATAATAGTCTTCCAATTTATTTAAAACCTAAAAAAAAGTTATATTGACGTCGATTTAAACCCTTAATTATATATTATTTGAACTATAATATAGAAGCTGATCTCATATAGGATATACGGTTTACTAAATACTCGTATCTGCTTTAACAGTTTTTACTCATCAAGTTTTTAAAATTCAAAGAGGAAATTCTTTCTCTTTCGATTTTATCCAAAATGAACGGCGGCGAGACTAACATTAGGTGTAAAGACGGTGATAGCATTACTCTTTAATCTAGAAACACCAACATAAAGGATTGCGCAACATAATGCACTCAGTGAACCTGTTGATACTTCTCATTCTTTTGAGAAAACACCTAGATTTCATCACCCAACAAGTTCCTCCCACAAACAATCTATTTTTGTCAATCGAGAAATTGCGAGCACTTTCATTTCCTAGAATCCACTTCTAGAATGTCTTCAAAAAAAATATACATGAAACCAGCATATTTCATGTCAAACACCTGACTACTTCAACAATGTTTTTGCCTGAATAATCTGGTTTGAAATATTTTGCTCCCAACAACTTCAGTCGACGGTATTTCAGGAAGCAATCAACCATTTCATCAGAGAGGGTGAAATTGAAAGTCTAGAATAATCTTTCGTGGTTCTATGACAAGAAAGTACTATAGCCTTCACGATGAAAAATTTAATCAGGTTAAATAATTTCTTTTAGTAAGGAAACAGAGGGGTTTGGTTTGTAAGATAATATTATAGCAACGATTTATTAATTGTTTTTTATGTTCGGGTTTCAGTTTAAGACAATGCCTCAGTTCAGAGAAAGTTTTTTCTTTGGGAATGATACCTGTATTATATAGAATATGTTGTCACTAGATAGTGTTATGAAGCTTAAGTTGCTAATTGCTACCCAGTACAACCCTGATGAATACCACCCTTTAGTTTTATCATATGCATTACAGACCTTCTTGTATAGTTTTGCGATAAGCCGGATGTCTGAGTAAGTATTGATCTGATTATTGCTTTACATAGAAAAAATTTTTAATTTCTTGGCAGTAGAGGATATTTAATAAATCGTTTTAATCCAAGTATATTTCTTACCAATAATACTAAATTAATACCGAATACATACTAATTATTATTACCGTATCATACCTGCCAACTTTTACGGATTGTCCGTAAAATTTACGGATTTCTGTCTAGTTTTACGGTTGTACGGATGGATCAGAAAATTTTCCGGATTTTGCACTTTCCACTTAACTATCCATGAAAATGCAAAACATTCGCAACCTAAACGATTTTCTCTAATTAATATCTTTTTACTTCAAAACCATCTCCTAATCCTTGCTCTTACGATTTTATCAATTTTGATTCTTTTATTAAGTGAAATTTAATTTTTTTTTTTTTTTTCAAATCTTTTTCGGATTCTTCCGCGAGTCTTGGCGCGCGCTCACCCGGTAAGTTTGCTTCCCCCGTGTTCCGATCGTAATGCGGGAAAAACAACTTTACCAAGATCGGACCTGTGGTTCATCATCGCGTCTCCCTCATTAGCATTGAGGCTTGTTTTCTCGGAAAAGTTTCTCCTCGCTTTCTAATCGTAGCAACTCAAGCTTATTTAAATTCATCTTTATCACATGCTGCTTGCTGAAAATGTTGATGGAAATTTAGAAAAAATTTTATAAAAGCTATAATCATAACATTTGATCTGAAATTGATTCCAAACAGAAATTTAAATCAAATGGTTTGGGAAAAAGGGTACAAGATATTCATGAAACCAAATTGGTTTGTAATATGAATTTTGTGAAGGAGGATAAGTCAGTTTGTTATCAGATTAGTACTTTG
Source organism: Tetragnatha montana (assembly GCA_963680715.1). Taxonomy (NCBI): domain Eukaryota; kingdom Metazoa; phylum Arthropoda; class Arachnida; order Araneae; family Tetragnathidae; genus Tetragnatha; species Tetragnatha montana. The sequence goes on along the minus strand of OY796683.1, from coordinate 3,367,325 downwards.
CAATTGAAGTAAGCTGATTATAAGCTTGTAAAAATTTAACTTAACATACTTATAAATTTAAGCAAAGAAATTTCACAGTTTTTTTCAATTATGTGAAAATTTTAAATACTTAATAAAAATAATTTAGGTAATAAACTAATAATGCATCAATCTGTTATCTGTACCTTTTTTTGTTTGAAGCAATTCATATTGTAGTTTTGTAACGTTATGCAAAAAGTTTTACTGATGCAAGTTTTCAAAAGTTGGCAGGTATGGACTTTTACTAAGCAAACTCCTTAGGCAGCCAAGTCCCCCTTTTCTTTTTTTTTTCTTTTTTAACAACTCACAAATATTGGAAATCTGTGAACTCATGGACGAGCTGTGGCTCCTATGGAATGTATTTGCAATTGTCTCTTTTCTTTTAATTCTGTGTAAACTATTATTATTAGAATACAGTAAATCATTTAATTATTTTCATGCATTAAATATTGGGGTATTCTATATCTAATGGTACTAGAAACTAAAGAAGATAACACTAATATAGTCTTCAAAATCAAGTTCTTGAAAAAAATCTGCTCAGAGTCAAAGCATTCTGGATACTAAATTTAACTATCAATTACTTTAAAGTGCAAAGGACATCACAAACATTTCGATATATCGAGTTTTCAAGATAGAAAATACCAAAACTACATTTCTTAAATTAGAAAAGTTTTTGACACATAAAATATTCCATTGTAACTGTACTTCTATTATTTCAATAGAATCGCTACTTTCCCTAAAATCAAGCCCAAATCCAATAATCCCCACAGCAACACCCGCTTTCCCCACACATCCCCGGAAACAAAACCCAGGTACAACAAAACTCTCCCTTTTCTCAAGAACAACAACAACACACACGAAACAAAAAAACCTCCCTAATAAGACAGAGCAGCATCTCTCGCAGCGCGGGACGTTACTAATTTAAGGTCGTCTTTCCCCAGAGGGGAGGTGCGCGAAATAATGACATGGAAACGGGGATCAGCGACGGAGCGAAAGACGACGAGGGAAGAAATCCTCCTGGAAAGCCCCCGCTAATTTGTCAGAGAAGACAGAAGAAACCGTGCTCTCGCTCCTTCTAATACGTCTTCATTTGGTGGGAGATGCGGGGATCCGCCTTATTAAAAATGGGCGGGGTGATTGAGAGTGATGGGCTTTTGGGGTATTGGGGGTTTTTGGTTTGTTGTTTGGCTTGTTTTTTACCCGTATTGTCGTCGTTGTTTTTGGGACTGGATCATTAGTTCGTTCACAAAATTTGTTCTCATATTTTTTTATAATCATACTAGCCTGCTATACCCGTAATATCCGGCTTTCCTCAGAGGGAAAAGGTTTTCATTTTTAAAAATATAGATATTATCTTTCCTTGTTTTACTCCCTCAGTATTAGATTTTCTTTTTCTCAGTTTTCTTTACACCCATAGTTCTCTTCTTTTATACCCATAATAATTTTCTTTTTATCTTCTTTCCTACAATTACCCACCCATTTTGCACCCCCTTTCACCTTATTCTTTATTCTGCACTTCAGTCTTCCTTCACTTCTTTTTAAAAATTTATCAGCACATTTCGTCGTTAAAAATAATAATTTGGTTGTTTTCAAAAATAATGATTCACTAAAAATTGCTCACGTTTAATCAAACCCTCAAAACACATTTTCTCTTTTCTAACGATTGCAGCTAAATGATAGTATTTAGAATAAATTTTAGTAAAAGTACCTATATAAATAAGGAATTTTTTTTTAGATTGTTAGATTGAGACTGGAACCTACTTTTTTAAAGTCTTCTTTTAAGTTTTTATGAATTTTTATAATCATTTCACTTTGTTAATACATAGCTTAAATTTAATTAGCATAAAATAACATTCATTAATTTTTAAATATATGATGAAAGGAGTTGTTTGAATTACAACAAAATAGAAAATTGCAAATTACAATTTTTATCATTTAGCAGAACAGAAATTTTACTTTCCAAACTCAACGCGTTTATCTTTAAAACTGAATACGACATATAAAATGAGTAAAACTGTTTTCTACGCATAAAGTGCTATTTCCTATAGAAAACAACATTCTTTAGTGATTAATAAGACGGAGAATATTTCCTTATCATTCTCCAAGAAAAAGATATTCCTTTTACCACCGACGGCTTTGAAAAGAATATCATATCCGTCTGTGTTTGCCTCCTGTCTGTATCTCCTTTATGCATAGACTCATTCCATTAAAAAAAAGTTTTCTGCTTAACTTTGTCTGATGAAGGATTACTTGTTAGAGAAACTTCCGTATAATGTTTTCGAATTATACTGAGAAGTGCAGTATATAATCAACTTGCAATCGTCAATTTTAGAAAAAGGGTTGTAAGACCTTTTTCTTTGAGACCGATAGCAAAGTGATGAATATTTGGAATGCCTGAACAAGGCTAAACTGGATCTGTTAAGTTAACAGATCCAGTTTAGCCTTGGCCTGAACAAATTGATATAACACTATCTAGAAATTCAGTTGAGGAGCGCTAGTGTTATAAATATTTTTTACATTTTTAGCAAAAAAGAATTTAAATGCATCTGGCTTTTTTTATAATTTTGACACATTTTTTATCACATTTATTTTTAAAACACTTGGAAATACATTTCTATTAATTGTTAAAAAGTAAAGTTTGTGTTTGCAATTCTGGCCCGATATTTAGGGATAGTGTCCTTATCATAATCTAAAATTCTGATTACGCAAATGTAACTTGCCAAAATTGGAGCGTAAACATAAAGAAATCCGTTTTAACCTAAGCAGGAAACTTCTTATTATATCCCTTATAAGGGATATTGGAACAAACTGGATATATTAAATTTTAAGAGAACCTTATTCAAAAAATCAACTTGTTTGACTTCAACTTGTCAACATGTTCAACTTTGATAAACTTGTTGTGAACATGAAATTATAACTGAAAAGCAGTGAAAAGTGTTCTATAAGCAATATATGGTCTATAGTTACTTCGTTTCAATCGTATTTGTCGTGTACATTAGAAAAAAAAATTCACGGTGCTTAATTTTAATAAGAAGTAATTTCTTTATCAAAATAGTATATTGATTTGAACACCAAGTCTGTATCGGTAATACGATTTTATTTGAAATTTTATTATTTTATTTTATTGCATGAAAACAAAAGAATTTCATTTTAAATAAACCTACTACTTTGCAATAAATGAGTTTATTTATAGACTTATTTAAATACCTAAAATGTTATACATTTTAAATTAATTCAATTAAAAAAATCAATTGTATCAAATAGTTAAGAACCAAAAATTATATTAATAAATTTACATTTAAACTGTAATGAACTTTTTAAAACTTCTATAATTGATTGAATACTTAAATACTGATGGGCAGAAAATGCATCAAAATAGTTTAATTTAAAATTAAATCCAGTATTGACTCAATTGAATGTTAGGAATCTTTCGATAAGAACATTCTATAAGTAAAAATCTTATAAAATTATCAATATCTCATACTTTCCCTTAATCTTCCTTTCAAAGTAATCGACTTTCGATAAAAAAAAAGGAATCTTGCTTGAAGATATTAATTATGATGTGATATTAATAGCTGTGTTTTTCTTCTGGCAGATTTCGATGCTTAGTATTATTTTCTGTTCTTGTAGTTACTCGATAACCAATTTTATGACGGGGAAAGAATTTCCTAACGCATTTAAGGAATATAGAATAGTATTTTCCTAAAAAAAAATTATTACGAGAAAGCAAAATAAAGTATACTTAATAATAACCACGTTTAAGAATAGAAATTTTCGAATGGTGTCAGTACTACAGTTTTTTTTTTAACTTTCTCAGCATTCAATTAATCATTGTTTTTTCTGCACTCTTAAATTGATTGCATAATTTGTAATGAGACATAAAAGCTTCTTTTTTCTGTTTTATTACAAATTATGAAATCAATTTAATCTTTTACACTAAGACCATCTTCTATCAGTCAAACAGCCTTAAGTTTTGCACCTCTTCTAATAAAAAGCTTTTAATCATTAAATTTGTTAAAAACTGAGATAAACAGACTTTTATTGAACCAACATCTACGATGTTTTATTGATATTCTTTGAAACAAATTACACTTACACCAAAAAGAAGAAAACCTTTATTAGGGTACGCGCATAGTGCGGCAGATTTTCAGATTCCGAAATCAGATTCCCGATTTCAGATTTTCGGAAATCTGCTCTCAGAATTTGTCAGCTCCGGTGAGTGCGCATAGTGCATCAGATTTTGCCTGCTTCTTCGGAAAGCGTTTTGTTTACATTTTGCTGAAATAGCTTTATTTCTGCTCAAAAAGAGATCTGCTTATCCCAATGTTACGAAAAAAAACATAATGCAAATAAAAAATTATTAAAAGAAAAACTATATATGTCTATTTAAAAATCATATTTAATTATCTAAAAATATATTTCAACGAAATTTAAATTTTAAAACTGGTAAACATAGTTTAAAATAATTTTATTTGAGTGTTTAATTTTTAAATAAAAAGTTTCATGGAATGGCATTGTTGTTAAAATAATCTCCATGGAAATACGATAAACAATGACCGCGTTATCTGAGAATTCTGCAGAATCTGAAAAACCGGGATTAAAATTTAATTCCGGCAAAAATCTGATTCTTACGATCGGAAAGTCGGAATTATGAAAGTCGGCCACTATGAGCACTCTCCACTAAATACGCTAGGTAATTCTGGTTTCCGATTTTCGCTGGTTTTCAGAATCTGAAAATCGGCGGCACTATGCGCGTACCCTTAGACACGAACACAGCATCGAAATTAACCGTGAGCTGCTAAAAAACAGGTTTCCTCTCGAATAAACTTTCATGCCCCCAATCTGAAGCAAAATTACCTCTAGTTCTGCTCTGTCAACTCCAAAAATCACCACTTCTGAAGCGCGTCTCTTGCTCGTTTTTCTAACTCAAAAGTCCCGTTTAATCAACAAAGAGATCCAAATCCCGCTTTATATCGCCGTTGAGGTTGGAACAGCCATAGAGTCGGAATGCGAATAGAGACCACATCGCATTCGAAGTCAGAGAAAGAAGCAAAAATCGACAACGATTCCAATTGTATCCTCATTGTATACCTAAATTGACCGAGAAATCTTGCTGAATAGCTTTTCAGAAAGAGAAAAGTGAGAAAATTATAGAGTGGTTACATACACAATTAAATAAAAATTACTGAATATTACAAAGTACAGCCTTACGTCACGAGCCAGACGCATGGTGTCAACAAACCCCGTTTGGAATGTAATTTCTTAGTACTACTGACTATTTTTGGCCACAAATGTCTTTAATTTTTAGCAGTGGCACTTAAATACAAATTCACTGACCACTGTGAAGGGAACACACACAGAAGAAAAGGTATAAACATAAAAAGGATCGGAAGGTAGTATAACATAAAATAAAAACACTAAACGGTATCAAAAATTGGAGTTTCTCTCTGTCTTGCCAATATCTTACATAATGTCCCATATTCTAAATCTATATTTGAGAAAACATTGATTCACAGAACTCCAAAACACATCCAATCGAATCCCATTTAGAATTAATTCACATGAAATTATGCCAAATTTATTTGAATAATACTTAATGAAGGTTTTACTTGAAGGTTTTTTTTATATCGCCGTTTTCATGATTTTACAATGAATAAAAATAGTTTCCTTATTTACTTTTTAAAAATACGTTTTAATCCGTTTATTTTTTAATATACAACGATTTTCCGCTTACCCGTCTATGGTATCTCCGATGTTAAGGAATTATTTTCACCATTGATGTTTGTTTCACAGGGTCTCGACTCACGCCGTCTCTATTTTACTTCCATCTCTACCCAGCACCAGCTCCCTTCTCATATTAACAACCCAATTTACATTGTGTCAGAGCCCGCCTGCTTTGCCTAATTAACCGATAACAGCAGTTAAAAGACCTGTCCGTTTCGTTCGCATTTCGCTCTGTGTGAGCTTTAATTATTCAGTAGAGAAAGGGAATAGATCTCGCTCTCGGAATCTTTTTAAAACAGGCATCTCATTGTAAAATGCGCTTTAGTTTTCATCGGTCGTTTATTAGTCGATTCTTGTTCAAGGAGTAATGTTTGCCCTTTTTGTGAGATGGAGCTTAATAAGAAATCGTCTGCAAGAGGGGAAATAGATGGGGTAATGAACCTTCCTTCCAATTAGGGATTTGTTAGTTATTCTAATATCTTCTAATTTTTATTTAGCTGTACTTTGGAGTGAAGGAAAATGTTTATCAAAGGCATTATAAAATGTTACAATAAAATTCTTCTGTGTGAGCCAGTTAAGTGAAAATCCAATTAAGCTGGAGAATGAGAAGAAAAAACTATTTAATTGAAGAAAATTTATTTCTTTCATAGTTATAAGAAGCACTTTAAACTATACGTTTAATTTATTTATTTTTTTACATTTAAAGAACTCGAATAATTTTTCTGCAAAAGGTTTGACTAAAAATTAATAATAAACGTCATTTTGAAGCATTGTTTAGTATCAGTCATAAGAAAAAATTCAAGGGGGCAGTATTTTAAGACTTGTCTACGAGCTTCCAGGGGATTTAAGCTATCAGTAGTTTTATTTAAGCAAGCAAATATAAGTCAATTTTTGCGCATGTATGTTTATTACCCTTTCCAAAAACAGTGCATTCTATGTTCTTTTATAAACTCTTATGAAGTGTAAATTCAAGTTGAAGAAATTACAAGAAACGAAAACACGAAACCAAATTGCTATGTACTATTTTTGTGAGTATTAAATTACAGCTATGTGAAGACGAGTTCAACCAGAACATCATTTTACTTTGACTGGAAGCTCTGGCATACTTCCGGTGTATTCCATAACAATACACTCAAATCAATCGGGAGTGTTCGGAGAATCCGTGATGTCACTCAGTTGAACTCGTCTATACAATTTTACTAGCAAACCGGAAATATTTCTTCAGACACTTGTGGATGATATATTATATGTTACGCGGGCAATGTGATAAATCGGGCATTATATGCCTAAAAGGGAGGCGGGCAAAGTGATAAATTTCATTGAATTTATCACATTGCCCGGGCATTATTAATAATGCCCAATTTATCACATTGCCCGTAACATATATCCATTAGTCATTTCATTTAGAGTTTATAGAACTGGTCTCAGATGTGTGTGTGTATAGATTGAAACCTCGACTATCTAAAAGAGTGTAAAAACACCCTTGGTCATTTCTCTCGTTTCACAACACTAGAAAAAGATCGAATACTTCACCATAAGACATAACTGGAGAAACAATGTCACAACCTCAAATCCCCCCAATCCCAAAAGCAAGCCATAAACTACCAAAATTTATGGTCACAACCCCACAGTGGTGGCAAGGGGCCCATGTGCAACCTCGCGTCGAATTCCAAACCATACATAAATAATGGAACATATAAATACCAGATATATAAACCATGGAGTTCATATGACAAGACTTCGAAGACCGTATTGCATCATCAAATATTTAGAAACGCAAGGCATCCTTGTCATAGATATAAATTGAAATACGTGTTCTAAAAAACACCTACCCTATACGTCCGAGTTGCTTTCCTTCAAAAATGATTTGATTAAGCTGCATTGTCTTCAAATACAGGCAGTTCGCCTTTGATTGTATTGTTTTCCAGGAGATGTATCTTTGTTGTTGTAAAGAAAAACCCCCGCGAGCGGAATTTGTGACTGAACAATTTTTGTTTCGGGAAACAAGTGTAAATGCAACTTTGGGGATATATTTGAATGAGATATCTTTTGCTTGGCTGAGCGTTTCTTCGAATTTTTTTTCCAAGTTAATATCATTCTGTTTTTTGATATGATGAGATTTGTCTGATTCTCATTTCCATGTGCCGAACGTATTTTGTTATTTTAACCGAAATTTATTTTTGATTAAAATATATTTGTTCAGAAAAAAAGCCTAGAGCGGATCCCAGCTTTTGAAATTAGTTTTCTCAGAACTGATCTTTTCAGAGGGAAAAGGATTTTATTTTTGAAAATAAATACACTGAGAAAGCAGCATCAAACCTAATATATGAATCTTAATTATCATTTCTTGTCGATGTTTTTCTCTTGTATTGATTCGGAAATACAGTTTAATTAGCCATATGTTTACATAAGCTTTTAAGTATTATTCAGAGTAAGAATCAAATCTTTGGATAAATCTCAAAACTGTTTTTATTAATCATTTGGGTTTCATTTTAAAATATCTTTTATTTTACTAAGGTCTGAAAGATACTTTTAATTTGTCTGTGGTTTAAATAGTATTACATTTAATCTTCTTGTTCTCTGGTTTTCTACTTCAAAGACTGCACATACTGCATGTTTGCTTTTGTTTCTCAACAGTTTTAATAGTTGGCAGAGATCTTTTAATGAAAAAGGATAAGCGACATTTTTTTTAATTTAAAGAGGATTCCGTACCTCAAAATAACACAGAATATTCAATTAAGTAAAAACTACACTACTAAACCTTATCGGAAAAAGTAAATTTTAATATATTTTAGGTAATCTTTTTCAGCTAAAATCAATTTATTATTCTTTAAAATTAAATGTATTCTCTGGTTTAGTATGTTATAAAATTCAATCAGTTCAAGACTTTATTTTTCAGTTATACAAGTTCCAAGTAAGGATGTACTAGAATATTACCGTTTTTTACAACTAATCTAAACTAAACTACACACTTTTTGGTATAAAAATAAATAATTTAAAGAATATTGTGTACTAATTAATACATGTTTAAACCCATGACTTTTATTAATTTTAATATTAATTTCATTGAACATTGAACCATAAGATAACTTCAGTTAAAATTCACTTTAATTTATCTTAACTAATTAGGGAATAACTTTCTCTAAATATTTTATTGTTAAAAAGTTGGTTACTCTTAACTTAAAAATAGAAATAAATTTTCGCTTTCAATAAGCTTCGGTTAGGTCAAAACATGAAAACAGGGGTTTATTTTACCGCTAAAATTGAGCGTAAAAATTAATAACCACCAAACTTTGGTGTAGGTTTTCTCGAGCGTAAAATTTAATAACCTCGAAACGGTGAAGAAAACATTCTTTGAAAATTTTAATGAATATTCGATAGCTGAAGCTTCAAAAGACTAAAATAGTTTTACATGATTGAAAACTGAGTGGGAGGATTAATTTTGATGGATTTTAATTTGTTAATGAGAAGACTTGCTTTAATTTCCCTTTATTCGTGTCTTTACTAATTATTAACTCTATTTTCAAGCGCGATGTAGAAAATAAAAAATTCAGATGAAGCCGAAACTCTCTTTACGGGCAACGATACGAGTATGCAATATAGTTTTAACATCTTCCTTTTTCAATGAATTTTATGCATTTTCGTACGATAAAATGGTTTTCTATAATTAGGTACTACTACTATGTAAAATGGTCAAAATGTCACAGAAACAATTCCGGTTGTCTATTTCTATAATTTGATTTAGAGCGTTAAAAAAAAGTAGTATTTCAGCCTCTAAATATATCAGAAGGTTATTTCTTCCCTGAAATTGCAAAAAAAGGAATCATTGAAAAAGATCAAGGGTTTTTACATAATAATCATGATGAATAGAATAATTACATAATAATGATCATGTTTAAATTCTAAGGATCACTTTTCGTAAAAATCAGCCGGAACTGTTTTCGTGGAATTTTGGTCTATTTTTTGTAGAACAGTGTTATTTTTTTATTTTGAAAAATTGGAATTTTTACAAAGATGATTTAAGTTTATTTAAATATTCACTAATTACATCAAACTGAAGTTGGTCCCTTCAATTATATCTACTCTAAGTATAGTTATAATAGTTTTCGTGGAATTTTGGTCTTTTTTTTGTAGACCAGTGTTATTTTTTTATTTTGAAAAACTGAAATTTTTACAAAGATGACTTAAGTTTATTTAAATATTCACTAATGACATCAAACTGAAGTTAGTCCCTTCAATTATCTACCCTAAGTATAGTTAAAATAGTTGATTTACACCGACAGAATAAAATAAAACATTGGTTATTATTGAAAGAAAAATCCTATCTATTGCATTTATCGCATCATCAGGCACGTACAGAGTCGGAAAAAGCATTAAATTCAGCTCGACAACGAATTTTTGGGCCTCTTCATTCTCCTACCCTTAACGTGCACAAAACTTTCCAAAACTTAACCATAGCTCAATTTTTTCCTGACGTAACAAAAAGCATTTCTATACCTGCTGTTTCTTTTTGCATTTTCCCCGTTTTATTATTCGATATTTATTACTTTCAATTTCAAAGAGATAAAATCATCCCACTTTTTTAATGGCTTGCGTATTAAAATAGTTTTCCCAAAGTAAAAAATAGTAATACTTGTAAAGCGGAATAGGTTTTTTATTTAAATTCCCTAAAATAAAATAAAACGCAGAAGCTCCCTAAACATCTTTCGTTTTATTCATTTCTATACTCATATAGATTTGAATAAAAATAAATATGTTTTGAAGGAATCTATGTTAGAAATGAATCTATGGTAGTCATGAAGTCGTGTTCGAAATCATGTGGAGCATTAGCAGAAATGTATTTGACTAAAAGCGATGTCATGGGAGCGATGGAGATACGTCAAAACTTTCCAAAATAGTTAATGGAACCAAATAATAAAAGGTTATTGTAAGCACTATGATTTTAAACTTCTGAAAAGTTTCGATTTAAAAGCTTCACATAAAAATATTTATTTCTAAACTTCTATTCTTTATAAGGAGTTTTGTGTCATAAATCATTTTTCATACCTAAAAAAGATTGGTCAATGGTCAAACATATTTCTGTAAATGGTGCTTCCCTGCAGTAACGGTTTCAGAGAAGCCAGAAGCCCTACTATGCTATTAAGCGTCAAGACTCAAGAGAGGAGAAATTCACAATACTCGAATTCCACTCTAGAAACTCGAGTGAAAAACTTATTAAGGGCATTATTTTGAAATAATTGACTGGAAAAGTTATCACTTTTTAGAGCGAAACAATAAAAGTGTCAGTTCGATAGACATTCAGAATGCATCATGTCACAGCGAATCTTTTACGTAGTTTTCTTATTCGTGTTTTTATTTTACACAGGATATAGATACCATAAATAATAATTACTTGACTGGCCAGCAAAAAATGTTGAGTGTAAAAGATAGAAATAAAAGTTGATGGATATTTTACATTAATAAAATTTTTAATAAGGGATCATTGCTTTATATCAACATTCAGTTAAATGATTTAAGTACAATCCCATGCAAACTTTTATTATTTTGATATTTACAGAAAACCTGTAATCAAGGAACGTTTTTATAAGTTAAAAATAATAGACATTATTTAATCCTTTAATTAAATCTTTATTTAAAATCCTTTTTTTTACTTTTTACATGTTATTTTATACCTTTTTTTCAAAATTGTAATTATATTTAAGAACTTACATCGTTAAAAAATAAACACAGATCATATTTTAAAGTGCCACATAATTGCAATCAAATTCCTTCGGTTTTGTTCTCTATCATATATAACATAATGTAGCAGTAGCACACAACTACCAAAAAATCTCCTTTGAACAAACCTTACAAAATTTTTAAAACAATGCGAGTAACTTTCGAATCAAACCTAATTTATTTGTTTAAAAAACACCCATAAGTGAAAGCGTAGATAAATTTAAAAAAAAGCAGAATTAATAGAACACACTAGTAACATTCATTTAATAGAATTGCAGGACTGAAATACTACATTGAACAAATTCCATCACGGTCATACCAAACAAGGGTCTCTCTTTTAATTAAAAAAAATAATAATAAACTTACCTCCCGAATGCACAACGATTGACAACACTGTGCTCAGGCGTTCCGTGTGCAGACGATGGTCCAGTGGGTGTCGCTATCCGCTCTGGATCTAAACCCTTCTTCGTCTGCTCACCTGTTGGAGCAGTTCTTTCAATCAAAACTGTTGTGCTAGCCACGGTTAATGGTATGGTATCCGTTTCGGAAGGATTTCTTCTGGCAAAACTCACTGTAATCCACAGAGAATGGAGTCGTTTGAACTCATAGCGATGCTTTCAAGCATGATAATGTTTTTATTCCCTAGATATTAATTTTTTTTTGTTAGAGTAAAACTTTCTGTGTTTTTACTTGTTGAATTGGTTTTACTCTCAGTACTTGGTTTACTTTTGAGCTCAAGATAATTTTCTAAGCAGAACTAGTTATGTTACTTTCTTCAAAGTTTTCGTCTGTGTTTCTTCTAAAAGTAGTAGTGAAATCTCCTGTTGGAGAATCAGTTTTATCCTACAAAACTACGTTTCATTAATATTTCAAATGTACCAAAAAAGAATATTCCACTAAAACACAAAATAATAGCCAGCACTGAACTGAGATTTCCACCAATCAAATTAATCCAAAATATGGGGGGGGGTTTCAATTTAAAATGTTTTTGTCTGTATTTTTGATACAAATAAAGGTTTATAAAAAGCCTTTCTGCAATTTAATTTTATCGGGAGGGGGGAATCTAAATTTCAATATACTCCAATTTTTACCAAAGATAATATTTCAATATTGCAAAAAAAGAACGTTGGAATAGCTCGCACCAATCAGAGAATGGAATTTCCGCCAATCCAATCCAATTATCCCAAAAATCGTCTGAATCCAGCCATTCGCCTCGAAACGAGAACCACGAGTTGAGGGGATCTTTTTGGCGCCAGATAAATTGAATGATTTCGCCTCTGCGGCCTCTGACGATAGTGTGCTCCCTTTCCCGATTCCCGATTTCGTTTGCCCCGGGACTAGCGACAGCGCCCCACGTGGTCAAAACGCGTGCTTCTCTCGTTTGGGAAAACATTTTATTGCTTTTCTGAGAACATGATTCTGACAAAAGGATTCTGTATTCGCTCTCAATGGAGAAAGCCCGGAAGCTGTAGTTTTAAGCATATATTGATTTTCGAAAGAAGAGACGAAACAAAGACGATAGGAAATATTTAATTCGAGATATTATTTGAATTTGTTTTTAAAAAGAAATACCGGGAAGAGTAGAATGATAGTTTGTACTAAAAAAGTCTGGAACGACTAAAACTTTTTGTTCTATTGACCATAAGTTTTAAAAGATTACAACAGAAAGAAAAGTATTCCCTACATGAGTTTTCTCAAAAAATTTATTTGATATTCAGAAATTCTGAGAATTCTCCTCAGGGAATTCTTAGTTTCTTAAAAGAAGGCTTATATTCATTAAATAAGAAATAAATTAAGATTTTAGACATAGGTCCAAAGTTCACTACCCTTGAATCCATGGTACAATACCGGTGTTGTACCTTGGACCTATTTTTAGTGTTTCTTTCACTAATTACGTACTGAAATACTTCAATTAAAATTTAAGAAATATATATATTCATGTGCATTTTAGTTATAAAGGGTTTCTTCTGTTCTAATAAATGTACAAAGGTAAATAGTAATTAAACTACTTTGTATCATAATTTTTTAATTAATATTTTAGAAAGCAGTAAATATTAAAGGTCTTTGTCTATCCACGTAAAATATATGCCCGTATTCCGTTTATCCATACCATAAAATGAAATACCTCTACATGTATAAAAATATTCCTATTCTTAAGATAAAGTAAGATGCAGGGCTCTATATTTCATTTCGAAAGAAATTCCATAAATCTTTCTAATAAATAAATGCATGCATAAAATATTTCCAAGTGCATGTGATACGTTCAATTTTTAAAAGAACCAAGCACACAAAAAAAGGAGAAGCTGTATTTTTTTGAACATGATTTCTTTCCAAAACAACTCCCCTATCCTTTAGCATTCACACCATGGAGTGCAAGAGTAATTCCCCTCTCCGTAGATGGAATTCTGAGCATGAAAAACCTAAATCGTTTGTCCGCGCTTTGGCATTCCTCTCCAGATCTTCATGACTCCCAGCTCGAGAATATTTCACGTACATTCTATGTTTGTTTACAAAGAGGTAAACCACTTTTTAGTTTTTCTGTCTTTCTTCACCCTGTTCAAAATTGGGGCTTAAATGTAACCGGTAGGGTATAGATATCTGCTTGTGACAGCGAAGAATAAAGAAACACTGTTTATGTTTCAATTGGCTTGTTGATAATTCCTAGTTGCTCCTTCACGAATAAACTGTTTGAACAGCATGGAATTGAACTTAAAATATTGTTTCTACCACAGATATAAATAAGTAGCATGCCTTCTAAAGGCAGAAATGTCTTTTTTGTTGTTATGTAGACTCTTTTCAAAAGAGGAACTAGCATTTGAAATTGTTCCAAAAATAGTTTCTGTTCATCTGTAAATGTTTTGAGGAGACTTTTAACGCGTTAAACGCGCGTTTGTGTGCGTGTTTTTTAAGGTTTTAACTCTAAACTTTATAACTTTAAATGAAACATAAAAAGAAAGTAATGAATAAAATTGTTTTTACCTAACTGAAAAAAGTTAAATTTGAAAAAAAAGTTATTCATTTACCTCTTTTAGGCAATTTAATACTTTTAAATGAGGTTGAACTAAAACCTAACCGACAAACCTTAAGAGAAAAACAAGCAAATGCTATAAAAGAAATATTTGTTTATTTGTAAAAAAAAAAAATACGAATTTAAACCCATTAAGAATCTAATGAAACTTCCCTAACTGAATTGTAGGGAAAAAAAACTTTACTTTTTTGTGCCTGTAAAACTCCTTTTTCCTTGATAATAGATTTCATGCAAGAAAACACACATCACAGGGAAAGTTTAAAGTGATTGGGAACGCTATCGCCAGTGTGAACCAGGATAAAAAAAATTTAGAATCTAAATACAAAGTTTTGCCACAATATTGGATATAATTTTAAAAACTATGAAAAATTTATTATTACTATTATTATTTTTTTACAAAAGTTTATTTAACATGAGTTAACATGTAATTTTCACAAAAATAAAACCTACAGAACATTCATAGTCAAGTTATTAAACTATACAAATTTAAAAAAAAAACAACGTGGTTTATTTGCACAAAAGAATAAATAAATTTAAAAATATACAAATATGTTTCCAAGATACTTGGATCCCTTTCGTCAGTGTAAAGATGGAAAATATGCACGACAATCGGTAAATAAATTCTCTTACGGGGTATATAATACAGATTGAATCTAAGAACTGAATGAATTTAAACAAAGGAATCGAATGCGAAATTCAATTCAAATAAAAGTATAGTGGGAAAGAAAACTTAAGTTTTTGTGCCTGTAAAACCCATTTTTCCTTTATATGAGACAGTATGCACAAAAACCAACCACCAGGAAGAAAATTCCGGCGAGCAATGTAGTGCAACCGCCAGTGAACCAAATACAGTTGTCGAAAGCTCTTGGGACCAAACAAAAATTGGGTATAATTTCGGAGACGAACAAAAATTTATTTAGAATTGAATCTAAAAATATGAGATGTCAAATGAAATACTTCCGTAATATTTGAATGCTAAATTTTTACCATGTTTTAAAGTAACAGAACTGCAAATATAAAACGTTTTGATGCTAAGAAATTAAGAGTTATCAAGTAATGAAAATTTTAATTAATTATTCAAAAACGCTCAAAATAAACTGAGTAAAGTATAGAAAGCAAAAAAATTTATAAACGTCTCAATACAACTTTGCTTATTTAACACAAAGTAACTTTTTGTTACAGGTTACCAAATTTAACACCAATGCTAATTTCAACTTCGAGGATATAAATTTCCCCGAATACCTATCAAACAAATCTATATACAAATCTATGAATAATACAAAACTGTCTAAGGATATAAAATGCAGTTCCCCATAAGTCAACTCAGGTAAACTTCTGATACTTGTAACACTTAACGTCCATCATCTAAATTCTATTATAACTGAAATGTATGAACCATTACTAACAATATCGTCTTTCTAAAACCCCATCATTCCGTTTAAGGGCCACATGCAAATTATAATGTCAACTTAGGAGAAAGAAGAGATCCTGTATGTGAGTAGAGGAAGGGAGATTTCAAATATTTCTAAATAAAACTGTTTTAATTGTTAAGGGAGGATTTTTTAAAAACTGTAATGAAAAATTTACTAATTTTCACATAATAAATATAAAGTAATGTTTAGAATGTTAAACTTAAGTTTCACAACTGTGTTATATCAAAAAAGAGGAGGGAAGGTAACTGTGGTAAACTGTAATAAAAAAAACTCTGAAATAACAAAAATAAGTTTAATAAAAGTTATTTAATTTAGTTATACAACAATACAGTTTTAGTTTCACGACTGTTATATCACCTAAGGGGAGGAGGTAACTGTGGTAAACTGTAATAAAACATTTCTCCCAAATAACAAAAAAAAAGGTAAGATTTTGAATGAATAAGTTGAATTTAAGTTTAATTTTAGTTTCTTAACGGACATCAAAATAGGAGGGGGAACTTTCAAGTAACGAAAATAAGGTTAGATTTATAATGATGAAAGTTCAATTTGTTTCAAAACTGTGAGATCGCAGTATGAGAGGGGGTAACTAAAATATGACAACTCGTGGCATAGAGGAGACCCCCTGAAAATTGCGTGGCGTAATTTATGAAAGTCCCCTTAGTTACAAACCACGACCCCCGAAAAGTCCCGCACCTCTCCAGAGAATACCCTCCATCCATAGGACATAAATACAGACGTACAATTTCCATCGGCTGACAGCTGAGTGACGGGCCGACGCCTTTAGCGCATCATCGGGGATTGGCCGAGACAGGAGATTGCCTGCCAGCCCAAAAGAACGATATTAGGAGGAAAAGCGGGTGACGAGGATGTTTTAAAAGCAAACGATGTCCATCGATGAGGCATGAAAACCTTTCAGGGCAGTCGTCTGGGAAGATAAATTTTGACTCGTGAAGAATTTGAGATTGAGTTGATGGGGCCGAATAACTTATTGAATGGATTACTTTGAGGAAAATGCTTCGGTTAGTTTTGATATTGTAGATGTGTAAAAAGAAGAAAATGCTTGGTGTATTTCAATTTATTTATTTGCTGTACACATAACATGTAAAGAGAAGAGTTGAGCGAGTGGCTCCTGGCACTCTTCTAAGTTAATAAAGTCATTTATGGTTAGGTAAAGAAGAAGTTTAAGTGAGGATTTAAGTTACGAATAGGTTAAATGGCCGGCGAACTTGCCTAGGGGGTATTTGATAACGGGGGGTTCGAATCCCCGCTCGGGTAGGAATTTTGGCGTGCATGAAGATGGATAAATGTGGGGGACGGATGGCCTGTTTGGTTTGTTCTCTGCCTTTCACGCCAGTAGTCTGCGCACTGTTCCATCGTGAGTTCGATTCTTACCTCGCCGCTGGGTGTATTTTCCTTCTTTGTGTCAGTAAAAATTCTGTTGTGTCTGTCTTACTTAACGAAGGTGTATAAGCGGATCCTTGAGATAAAGCACACATACCGGAAAATCGGAAAATATATGTAACCCAAAACCCAACCCAACGGATAAATGTGTCTCTGTAAAAAAAAAAAGAGGTTGTGCGTGCGATTGCGTGAGTGGGGTGGCAACTTCACATCCGTGGCTTAACTCCGAACAGACTCCAGCTATTCTACCTCATGATACAGTGGGGTTAATGCAATGGAATATTCCAAGTATATCAAGTATTTTTTCAATAGCAAAAACAAGGGGGAAATAATTCTGGTCTATTAAAAAAAGAATTAGTTTATTGAAATTAAAATGTCAAAGGTATTTACTATTGCGTTAAAAAAAATTATTAAATGGTAATATTATGTCAAACCAGATGATCTGAAGTTTTAAAATATTGTAAAAAACAACCGGAAAGAGTAATCTTCAAAGGTATTATAAAAAGAAAATTATCTTGTTTTTGGTAAGGCTCTTACTTTATTTTGAGGACTTTAGGAAATAACCTGAAGTCTTAACTTGAGAATGTAAGTTTCTCAAAATGTTGAGCGTACCCAAGACAAAATTCTACAAAAGACACCGTAAAGAATAGTAATAAGGAGTAGATCTATTTTAATAATTTCTTAATAGCTTTACAAAAATATTGATGCTATTGATTTGAATTCTAAAGAATTTTTCATTTGGTAATTGATGCATTTGGCTGAAAGAGTCCCAACATTTTCAAGAATCCTGAAATAAGAAAATTTATCCTAATAATTGTAAAACACAAATCTTCAGATTTCACATTTGTGTTTTTTATGAATCTAAAAACATTTCAGGAAATGAATTTCCAGTCGACGAACTAAGTAAGGAGGTTTTATTCACAACTAGCTGACTTACCCGGCCTTGCACGGGTTGAGTTAATTCATAAATATTTTAAAAAGTTTTTCAAGTTATATGTCTTTTCTTTTTCTGGAACTTATCATCCCGTCGTCCCCGTCGTCTTTTTCATCCCAGTTCTTAACTGTAAAAATATACCCTAACTCATCCCGTTCCGCATTTAAATTTGGCTGTTACCTTCGCTGTAAAGAACAATCAAATTGAAATCATCAGGTTAATCAAGTTATATGTATTTTCTTTTTCTGGATTAGCAGTCACTTATCATCCCGTCACCCCCGTCGTGTTTTTCTTCCCGGTTCCTTACTTTGAAAATATACCCTAACTCATCCCGCCCCGCTTTTAACTTTGGCTGTTAAAGAACAATCCAATTTAAATCATCAGGTTTATTGAGTTATATGGTTTTTCTTTTCCTGGTTAGCAATCACTTATCATCCCGTCGTCCCCGTCGTCTTTTTCATCCCGGTTTCTTACTGTGAAAATATACCCTAACGTATCCCGTCCCGCATTTTACTGTGGCTGTAAAAGAACAATCCAATTCAAATCATCAGTCTTTTGAAATTTATAGTTTAAAATCTTAAACAAAATTTCTATGAAGTATTTCCGATGTCCTTTTCAAAAATTACGCTTCGGTTTTTATAAATCACTTGATAATAACTTAGGAAGTAAAAATCGCAACCCTCTTTGAACCCCTTGGGAATAATTTCCTACAGGATGTTACAAACCGTAAACCGTATATGAAGTTTCTATCTTTTTCCAAAAATGATATTAATTTAATCAAAAAATAATTCCTATGTGTAATTCAGTCAACAACTCCCGCCACCAAAGCAAAATATTTAACTATACCTAATTTAATTTATATTCAAAAATGATAGAGAATCCATTTTTATTTGCATGATCCTACATCTCCAAAAATAAAAACATTTTTATCAAAATAAAAAAATGCTTGATAAATCTCATTTTCCTTTTATCATGATAGCCAACTTCTTAGTAAAAACGGTTTTCTAGTACTTAACAATAAAAATTTAGCAAATTTAGTGAATGTATAAGTCTAGTAAACCATGCCCCATGAAACAATTTCAGCTCTGTTTCCATGGAAACCATTTATTTTAGCCTTTCCATAAATATATTTATTTTAGAAAAAAATTATAAAATTACAAATAAAGGAAAATGTTGTTTCAAAATTAATTATTTGAATTTATATGTTTCCTGAAAATTGTTATAATTTTGAAATAGAAATTTACACTGTGTTTTTCGTCTTAATTTGTTGTAAATTATGAAATTTTTGAAATTATATTTGATTAAATGAGGCCAGACGAAACCTCAAGAGAGAAATAAACCTACTGCAATTTACGCATTTCAACAGGTCGTGGCTAGTTCACAGGGCTGGAAGTATGGTGACGTCAGAAGAGGTGTGGCCAAAAGAAAGCCACTTCGACATTCAGTCAACAGTCACTTCAGCATCAGTAGACATCTACGCGCATGCTCGCGGTCTTAAAATTAAAAAGTATTAACGCCACCGCAGCTATTTTGAAAGTGTTTTGATTTTAAATAAGGTGTTTTATTTTACAGATAAAGTGTTATTTAGATTTATTTATTTTACAGATAAAATTTTAAATAAAGTAAAATTTATTAAAAACTTACTTTTTCCTAAATTTGAATTCATTTCAAAGTTTAAAATTGCAAAACTTGTCCTATTCAATTTGCTACTTGGAAAATATTATCTGAACATATTTGAAATGCATCAAAAGCTTTATGAGAGTGAATTTTAATGTAAAAGATTTTGAAAAGTTTAAATTTTTTCCATCTGACCAAAAAGTTTACGATAAGACCTAACCTGCTTATGATCATTCAGGTTCTCAAAAGTAGATAGCGGTACATTCATAACAGTATCTCAAATCCCAGCTTCAAGCATATTTGATTTTTGTTTCCACATACAAAAATTCCCATTGAGTTACACCTTCAGAAATAGTAGCAATAGTCTCCTCAAATATGTGAAAAATAGTCTCCACAATTATTAACACCCTAATTATAATTTGATACTGTTATAATCTCAACACTTTATGTGCTCATTACAATGAGCACATAAAGTGTTGAGATTAAAATAAGAAACATAGCTCTTTAAAAAAGGTTTTAAAATAAATAGCATCTGTTATAAATTAATGAAACATTCAATGATTATATTTTGAACATGGAACTAGTACAATAAGGAAGTGCCATAACTGCTCCGCGCTACCGGTTTAACTGAAGCCGATGAAGAGACTAGAAATTAATGCAGTAACATGGCGGCCGCACAGATTCACGATGTTTGCCGTCTAACGCGCTTTTCGTTTTGAGCGATGAAAGTGAAGAACGCGATCTTTCTGCTTTACAAATTTAGGCAGTTCCCACTTAAAAAAAATAAATAAAATAAAGGCATATTATTGCCCTATTATTTCCCATAAAATAGTTACCATTTTTTACTTACCTTTGAAAATTTAACTTCTTGACACAATTAAAACTTTTAAACGCTAAACATATTTCAATGAACTTAGAAATAAAACAAGATAAAAATACTTTTTAGAAATTTTTATTGAAAATATAAGAATAATAAACAAACAAGTAAATGATTTTAAAAAATTTTATCAAAAGAAAGTTTAAAACAGTAAAGTTTGATATTTTTTTAAAGCAAAAAACATGCTACTTACTTGGTAAAAGCAGTAAAAAAAGGATTTTGTATAATTTTTTCTTTTTTAAATAGGTATCAAAACCCAGGATAATTTGAGGCAAAATAAGTTATTCAAAAAATTAATAATATTTATAACAAAATATTTTTTGTAACTTGTAAAAATTCTTGGAGATATTTTTCTTACTGTTTTTATTTTTAAGAACTTTGTCAGAAGTAAATTTTAATGCAAAGATTTTGATTGAGCTCCAATTTTGCAAATATATCTTTTATTAAAAGATTTTCATAGTAAAAATATTTCATCATATCTTCCAGGGGTCCAAGCAAAAAGAAAATACAAATTTTCCATGGGCTATATCATAGTTAGAAAATTAAGCAGTCGAGATAATTACAATTTTAAAAATACAGTCTAGTTCTTATTCTCGAAATTCATATTCTATATGCATAATTCATATTCTGATTCACTGTTGATCTGAAATTTTAAAAATGCCATTAACATTTTATAGACAATTTTATAATATTAAATAAACTTTGTTTTTAAGTATGTAATAAGAAACTTCCACAGTGGTTAAAATGTAACCCGTAGATTTTCTGCTAGAAATTTACAATCAGCCTTCACATATAAATATAAGACTGAAGAAAAAGAATATTAGTATTATTAATAATAATATTTTAAAATAAGAATGTTTACATGTCGTCGTAACATCCAAGAACATATAAATTAAACAGATCCAAGCAACACAACTTAAACATATTATTTCATCAATTATTTAACATTTCAAACAGTATTACATAAATCTTTAATTCAATTATTTCATTATTTACATAAAATAAAGAAATATTATTGCATAAACACATTTGAACAGAATGAGACAAGTAACTAGAACATGAATAGTTTAACTTACCTAAAAACGTTTTCTAAGAATCGTCTTCACTATTTATTCCACTGAACATGAGGCAGAACACTGTTCTTTGACTGAATGCAATCATTTAACAAACATATCCACGAATATTACTATAAAATACAACGATAAAATACGGAATCACCCATTGCTTTACATGGGAAAACGCAATGTTTTTATGGGACTAAGATGGACCAAGATGGCGGCGCGGTTACAGGGAATGCTTCACTCGTTTCCCGATACGGCTCTTCCTCAGTCTTCTAGTTCCATGATTTTGAACTATAAATTAGTTGTAGAAATTCTAATAGCTATTTTTATTACATTGTGGTACTTTCCTAAACTAAACAAGTGGGAAAAAATGTAAGCCTTTTAATTAGCAATACCCTTTAGTAGCTGCATATTTTAGAATAGAATAATGCAAATGAAAGTTTAATTACTCTTACAGTATAAATATTTTTATTAATACTCAGACTTGCATGGTATTAAGTTTTCATTAAAAATAAAATATATTCCATACTCAACGATGAAACTATTCCACAGTTCCTCAACTTGTGTTACATTTTCTTAAAATGATATATGTTTGATGATAATATTTTGATGATTGTATAAGATACTTTTCAGTCATCATATAACCATGTAATTCACATCATAAACTTTTTAATGTTGAAAAATTAAGTCTTGAATGAAAACAAGATTATTTATTTTTCACACTTTATTTTTCTGAAATCTCAGCACTGTAAGAATATAATAGAAGTATTTAGATTGTAATAATGCTATATTTTCTGTCTAAAATTGTTCAAATGAATTTTTAGAAGATTTAAGTTTATTTATAATCTTCAGTTAACAGTAGTGCTCGTGCTGTCATCTATAAACTGAACTGTGAAATAGTACAACCCGATTCTATTTAACTTTTGAATAAACTTATTTCAATCAGAATTCCAATTCTTTACTTTACTGCATAAACTTCTATAAGAATCTTGTAAAAATTAATTTGAACAATTTTAGACATAAAATATATCATTATTACGATCTAAATACTTGTATTCATAATTTGTTAATGAACAGTCAGATTCAAGAACTCCAAAAGGTTCAACTCCACGCGCATGCGCGTAGCGCGCTGGTGCCTTTTGCCCGGCATCGCTCGTCGTCACCCGTTCTTAGCCACACCTCTTCTGACGTCACCATACTTCCAGCCATGTGAACTAGCCACGACCATTTCAACAATGCATAATGCTATTTCAATGGGAAAAACGGAGTAGAAAAAGCGCCGAAAAACAGGGAAGGAGTCGTTGGATTTTAAAATCGGTTCTTAGTGCGCGTCGCATAGCTGAGAGGAACGTCTCTGTCAAATTTCAAGCCTCTGGGTCCAGTAGTTTCGGAGATTCCGTGTTGAGTGTTTGTCACTTACCAGTCAGTCAGTGGTATTTCGCTTTTATAGATATAGATAAATGAAATGCCCTTACATAACAGACTGACCATGGTAGAAGTGGTAGTACTTTTAATATTTGTTAAGTTTTTTATAGCCTTAATTTCAATGATAGTTACTTTGCTAAACTTTGTTAGATTTTGTAGCAGTGTCAAAGAAACCAGTAAAAGTAAAATTGGTCAGTAAAAACTGGTAAAAAAATTTACAGCTTTACACATGTACAGGCCCGTTCCTGGGTATGAAGGCGCCTCCGTGCCAAAAAATTACGGCGCCCCTTACACCTCACCCCCATTAATAGTTAATTCTAAATTAATTAATTTTTACTTTTAATTAATCACTAATTTTAAATTAGTTGTTAATTTTAACTAATTTTTATTACTTAAAACATACTTGATATTACTTAACTTAATGATACAGTAGAACCTTGATAAAGCGACTCCTTATGGAGCCAACAAAATGCGGACGTTTTAACGAATAAAATTAACAATATTGTAATAAAAAGGTGCTTTTATTACCGGTTGTTGTAACGCAAGGGTTGCTATAACAGGGGGTCGTTGTAAAGGGGTTCTACTTATTAATAAATAAATAATATTGGCATTACTTATTTAATTAAAATTAGTTTTCAGTTAAAATAAATGAAGCTTTTTTTCAATATATTGTTGGTAATTTTTACAGTTTTCAATTTAAAGAATAATGATAAACTCATTTTTTTTGGAGAGGGGGTTTGGGGTTTTTCCCCAAGAAGAATTTCTGAAATTTGACCCCTAAAAGTAGTGTTTTAACTCATTTTGAGAACCTTTAGCTAACAACCGAAGAGAATTGCTCCTTATAAATTTGCAGAATTTTCAATGAAAAACACGGTATAAAAATTGATGTCAAAATTTCGGGAGGGGTTCCAATAAGGAGAACTTTTTAGAATATATGGAATATATAAATGTAATTTACTACCACTAATTTTGATCCAGAACAAGTGCTTCAAAATTTTAAAACCCTATCATTCAAATGCTTGTATTTTTAGAAATTTGAACTTACTACCTCTAAAATATGACTTGTTATTCCGTGTAGCCCTTTTTTGTATAGAAACAAATCAATATGTGACTTAAAAACGGTATAATACGTAAGTACCAAAATTTACTTCGCTATGCTGCTTTATGAAACTTTAATATCCATTGTATCGAAATATTTTAAATTAAATTTAGACAATAAGATCCAGTTGCAAAACATGTATAATACATAAAAATATGGAAAACAATCTACTAAAAACTGATTAATTTAGTTTAATAATAGATTTATTTAAAAGTTTTTGTTTATTTCCCTTCAGAACAGAATGATACTGGATGTTATATGTTATCCAGCTAGTCCAGTTAGCTTGTTTTGTTTTTATTTGAGATTCAGAAATATTTTTCTTAAACACGTCTGTCATTTAATTATCTTTTTTTTATAGTTAAACTTTTATTTTTTTAAAAAGTGAGAGGGAGAGAGAATTTAAATGGAGTGAGTCACTAGCGACTAACCTGATTCCTTTCACTTTCTGCAGCCATGCCATTTTTAAACCAAAGAGCACGACACCAAAAACTCAACTATGTACTTCTGTCCCCCCTCGTATATTGAGTGAAATAAACAAGGGTGCTTCCAAACTTGAGAGCGCTAGTATTGTTTTCGTGTTTATGTAATGATGAGAACACCTTTTCATCATATTCGCCCGTCTCCAGAGAACTAAGTCGCAATAGCTCTCCTCTCTCTCTCCCTCACTCTCCATCTCCAAGTGTTTGTATGGATGAATTTATCTAGAGCAGTGGTTCCCAAACTATATTGCTCGTGGACCTCCCCAATTTGTTGCCAATGATCACGGACCCCTGAATATTTTTTAATCAACGACTATTTCAAACTTAATATCTGATGTTAACTGAAACAAGCCAATTAATGTTTAACAAAATGTGATTAACCGAGTTCCCAGAACCATCAGGGGGGTCTGGGGGTCCTCCCCCATAAAATTTTTAGAAATTTGACTATAAAAAGAGGGTTTTTAAATTGTTTTGGTACACCTAATCCGAATTTCGGACATACAATATAAGAATTTAATACATATTTTTGATAGGATTTGCATTTTGATGAGCTTAATATAAAAATTAAAAAAAACACCATTCTTATTTTCTTTAAGGAAATAAAATTTGTCACGCGGAACCCCTAAATTTTTTCGTGGAACCCACTTTGGGAACCACTGATCTAGAGCCTTACAATAACTACCATGACGATAAAATTACCTAAAACAAACAAAACATTGTAAAATATTTCCTCAGGTGTGGTGTGATGTGCTTCCTACAAATTTATTTGTGTGAGATATTCAAGAGCACCTAATAAATTTACGTAAGAGATGTCCACTCGGTTTTTTACAATAGTCTTCTTCAAAACGTTTTGTACTAGTCTATTAAAGAAATTTTTAAGAGATCTATTAAAATATGATTTGAGGCAAACGTTTGATAGCTATATTAATAACTGGTGAATCAAATCTTCATCCAAGGAGGGCGCCTATTAATAGATTCATACAATTCGGTTTTTCTAAGACGCCTTACAGCTTTCAAGTCCGGAGTGTTTAAATTTTCACTCAGAATGGGCGCTGGTCGCCCTGAATAGATTCATTTGATGGGGGCGCCCATACAATTAGTATAGCTTTTAAAGTTGGGAATGTTAAAATTTTCACTCGCAGGTCGCAAGATTGGCGGTCTTTGATAAATCCATTTGATTAAGGGATTAAGGCAACTCATACCATTTGGTTTAGCTAAGACGCCTTACATATTTCAAAGTCGGTGTGTTCAATTTTTCTCTCAGGGTGGGCGCTGATGGGCGCTTTGAATACATTATATTTATTTGATGGGGCGCCCCATACAATTTGAAAGCTAAAAGGAGTCTTCCTTATAGCTTTCAAAGTCGGGCATGTTAAAATTTGTGTTAAGAGTTGGCGCCTTTTAATAAATTCACTAGATGAGGGCGCCCCATACAAAAAGGTCAAAATGCACTTCTCTTAAAAGGCGTCTATATTATTCTTAAGGGGACGGGTGTGCAGTAAGGGCGCTCTTTACTCGTTTGTAGGCGCCTTTTGAAGCTTTTTTTTGTAAAGGAGATCTAGCTTACTGCTTAGGTTTGTTTCTTTTTGAGTCGACGTAACGGAATATTTTTCCCTTAAAGTTAGGGGTCAAAAAATTTTTCTAAGGCACCCCTTCATCGGTCGGCGCCTCCGTGCAGGCACGGCCAGCACGCCCGGCCGGAACGGCCCTGCACATGTAATATTTTTTTTTTCACTGA
This sequence comes from Tetragnatha montana, assembly GCA_963680715.1. Taxonomy (NCBI): domain Eukaryota; kingdom Metazoa; phylum Arthropoda; class Arachnida; order Araneae; family Tetragnathidae; genus Tetragnatha; species Tetragnatha montana. The sequence continues at coordinate 3,340,773 of OY796683.1, read as the reverse complement.
CCAGTTTTTACATTGACTGATTATTTCATATAACCTTTGTGGCAATCGTTTTTAAAGATTTTTAATTTTAGTAAACATTTTAGACTGAAATAAAGAGGCTGTTTTACCTATGTTTTTTCATTGGCTAGGGCTAGAATAAAAGAAAATTGAGATTTTGAGAAGATTAGATTGAATAAATTTACTTCCACATGTTTTACATTAATTTATTGAGCTTTATGCATACAATAAGATATATCACAGACAAAATAGCATTTTAATAAATAAAATTTAATCAAAATAGACTTTAAAATAGCTGAAACAAAACATTCACAGCGTAAATAAATATTAAAATATCAGTAGCAACGCTCATAAGTAAAGTGGAATGTACGCAATATCACCATTTCAATTCTTTGGGCTCATCACACCACTTTTTTTTTTGTACACTTGAAACTTTTAATATGTACACTCAGGGCACAAAAGGAAATTACAAAATCTTGTAAGTTGCAATCCAACAACATTATAGAGTTCAGTCATTTTGACTAGATTTAGTATGTACTATTCTCTCCAATTATGAATAAATTTCTAGATTTCATAAAAAAATTAAGTATTGTTTCGTTTTTATGTTTGAAATGCACAATACCTAAGAATTTCAATAAAATATTTACCATGTGATAACTATTAAATTTCTTTAAAAAAATGTTAATAAAACAATCATAAAGAATAGGTAAAATGTTTTACCAACACTAAAACAATTTATATTTTAGGGTTATTCACCATTCTATAATCTAAGGCATTAATAGCAACAACAAGCTAACTCCAACATCTTTACATTTGACTCAGCTCATTGTTGCAGCAAGTGCCTCATTTGTAAAAAAAATTTTGCAGCACAAAAAGAAAAACAAATAAATAGTAAAAAAAGTAATATTAGTTTCTAATGAAATTCATGCGAGTTAAAGATATAAATTCCAGTTCCTTATTAATTTCATGCAAGAAATATTGTGAATTTTATAACTTTTCTTTGGGTTTCTAGGTAAATTATTACGTTTAAGGGAGAAATACAATTTTATAAATTATAGGATTATTTAAATACTTTACAAAAAAAGTACAGAATTTTTTTTTTTAGTTTCATAGAACTTTACAGATTTTAATATAATGTGTTAAACAAATGTAATTGAAGAAAAAAACACTGATTTTTAAAATCACTACATTAGTGTATTGTATTAATGCTAATGGGGTAACAAATAAAACTTTTTATACAAATAGAAACTTCTTTTGATATTGTTTCCAGATATCCTTATACCATCACAAGATTCACATTCCCTCCCAATTTAAAAATTAGCTTTCATTTAACAGAAAATCACTTCATAATGTCAGCAATAAGGTGACAACATATTCTCATTTTTGTTGTGATGAAAAAATTGAAAAATCTTCACAAAATCAAAATTTTCAATATTAAAAAAGTAACAATGCAGGCTCCTTTTCACAAAAAGATTTTACTTGATTTTTTTTTAAGTTCATATTGAGGGATTTTATCCAAAATTACATAATGAAAAAATCCCTTTACTGAACTTTTAAACCATTGATAAAATCAGGAATATTATTATTCAATTAGAAAGTTTGGGGAAAAGTATAAAAATTTGGGTATCTCCCAAATGAATTGGAAGGTTTGCTTCCATTCACAAGGGAAACCATAATATTTTTACTTTGTAATCCTACTATTTCTAACAAAGCCAAATGTTTTCCATTCATAAATAAATAAAATAATTTTTAAATTATTTAATTTAATAAAATTAAAAAATTGAGTGGCACTTCATACTATTCTTTATAGAAATTTAATTGACAGCTGATTGTTTATTGCAATAAGATAACACTAAAATAAACAGATCCAGGTATCTCAACTTTGGTATAACTAAACTATGTGAACACAAAAGAACATAATGTATAAAATATATAACTAATCCAAAACATAAATGGCAGTGACTATGCTATTCACAAACTACTAGTAAAATAATATAAATGTAATGAACTTGTAAATGATAATTCATCTCCATCGAGGAGTTTGTCTATCTTTTGCTCTAGCTCCAACTTTCATGTAGTCACCCTTAGCTTTTGCACTTTCTTTCTCAGTTACAGTTTCAGGGACAGCGGCTTCTTCATCAATTCTATAGTTTAAGGAAAAATCCATAAACAAATCCAAGGAACATTACATCATTTAGTTTAAAAAATTACAATTGAAAATTAAAAGGAACTCCAGATTTAAAAACCCAATTTTAGCCATTTTACAAAATGCAATACCTTACTTACTTTTCAGAATAGAGTAATTTTAAACATATTCCCTCTTAATTATTCAGTACTACATACCAAATATCTAATTAACATAATAATAAAACTTTCTTACAATTAATTATCTGATTTCAACTTATAATAATATATAAATGTTATTTAAAAAAGACAAGACAACTTATTTCAATAAAATATTGACTTACAAAACATTAAAATTTCCTAAAGCTGATGAAGCAGGATTTTTATTCCACTTTGCACTGAAAGAAAAACAATATTTTTAAAGAAGGTTTATTTTTTTAAATTTTTTAGGGTAATAAATTAAAAAGTTTCGAAGTTGCTATTAATTTAAGACTACAGAAAAAATTGGTAACACATTAAAAATGAATGTGCTTAAATGCCTTTTATTTAAGTATAAATTGCATACATTTTAGGATTCCAATCTTTATAATTTGTTTTTAATGAGAACGTAATAAAATTTACAAGTTTTACAACAATGGTGCAGCAAAATGTTTAAAGGTAAAAATTTTGAAGGTTAACAGTATTTAAGAAGTAGGATAAAAATAAATTTCTACTTTTAAAACTAAAGACCTTTTTAATGAATGCTTCAACCTTGACCTACCTAGGGTAATTACCGTTCTCTAGACAAATGTTGAAGATGTCATCAATCAGCTTCTGTTTGGTGACTCTGTCATTCGCAGTAGTAGCGGTAAGGGAAGGGGATGCATTAACTTCTATTAGCCAAGGCTTTAAGTCATCACTTATGATAATGTCATACCTAAAATAAAGGGACTGTTTACCATCTATCCTTCATTGGTACAACAGATGTTTCCCTAATGGTATAAAATGTACTTACCCATAGCATTCAAAACAATGACGGTCACTGACCATCACACTCTAAATAACAAAAAAAGGCAATTAACAAGACACAATACTAGTTTTAAGTTAAAAGTTCTGTTTCAATTAAAACTAATGCATTTAGTAAGGTAATAAATTTATATAAATCAGAGGTTCTTTACTATACAATAGCCTATATAATTTTATTTCTTAAAATTTACACATTAATAATGTTATTAAGTCACAAACCCCATTATAGTGAACCCTAATAAAACTAAATAAAGAGTTCATAACAAATAATATAATAATGTAGGTAATAATTTTAGAATTGAAAACATCCATTATAACCGAGATTTCGTTAAACCCCATTATAATAAATTTGGGGGTGATTATCCATTTTAGTGATTCAAATGGAATCAAGAAATATTTTCTTATACCTCACAAAGAACCATTAGTCCTAAAATTAAGGATGGGATATTTTAAAGACTATTAACTATTGAAAAAGTATGAAGGACTTAGAGTTTGGTGGCTGTGGTTAAAATGGTATTTTAGTACACAAATGAAATGTTACATGGGTTAAAGTAAATATTCTACAACAGTTATACTTACAGCAACAGACTTCAAAGAATGTATAATCAAGCACCTCATGTTTTCAAACAACTTATCAGTAACCTACCCAAAAGAAAATCAAATAAAACTTCAAAAGCAATGGAAAGATATTACTATTATATCTTCATAAAATACAGAAAATGCAGAGACTTGTAGTTAGCTTAAGAACAAAAAAGTCTGATATGGAGAAGATAAGACATTTTATATTGAAAAAAGTTAAAATTACTAAAAAAAAATATTAAATGATTTATTTTTGTATAATGTGCAAGGTTGTTAAGTATTTAAATACTTAGTAACGGAAATACTTTTTAAATACTTTAAAAGTATTTAGTTACATTAGTTACTTTTTCAGTATCGAACTGGTATTTAACTACAAAAATTTTAAAGTAACTAACTCTTTGTTACTTAAATACCTATGCTGTACTTCAGTTACTTTCTAAACCCAGAATTTAAAAAACGGAATCCAACATTGGAGAGGGGAACAAAACACTTCTTCCTGCTTCCGCATAGCCTGAGGGGAAAAAGCGTTCTCGGCGTCGGCGGTGCCCGACTGCCCGACCGGACACGGCGACAGCGCTGACAATCCTCCCTCGACAATTTATAGCCCCCCTGTGTTGACTTGACAAGGAGCGGGCGCTTGTGTGTTCTCTGGGTAGCCGGCCGCCTTGCAGGTCGAATTGCAGTGCAGGAGATGGAATAGCCGATATGGCACCGTTTTATACTTTTATGGCCACTAATTGTTCGTAGTTTCTTGTTTTCCCACCCCACCTTCCACGAACCAAAGGGAGGGAGGGCACATTTTCAAGGGCATAGGCAATCAAATTTTACCAGAGCCTCCTTCAGTCCCTTGTTTGTGCTCTCGAAAAGCTGCAAGTTTCCTGCCTCCTGGATAGAAGAAGTATATTTATTTAAGAAGATCAACTGCTTAGAAGTATAATGTCCCAAAAAGAGCTAGGTTGTGTTTATATTTTTTTTTAAGTAGAGTGAAGGGATTAAGGATTTATGTTTTCTTTATATTTTTATCTAGATAATTACAATTGATTTTTATTTTTTTGATATTTGTATATGACATGGGACTTGAAAATTCTCCAGTTTTTTCTCAAAAGGCCTTTTATAAAACGTCCTACTCTCAAACTAATGTTAATGTAGTATACCTAAGATTCTTATGAAAATATTATTTTGAAAGTTTACAACTTTCTTTCTCCCCTTACTTTTATAAATTCATTTGTAATTGTTCTAATAGAATATGTTCCATTTTTGAACTTTTTTTAGTGGACGTTTCATAAGTGCGAAAATTCCGGTCATTGTAAAATAAAAACTGTTCGCTTAATTCCAGTGAAGAATCAAAAAAATTATATAGCTTTACCCATGTAATAATTTTGTTTTTACTAACCGGAATTTTCGTATAACCATTTGTATCGAGTTTTTTAACAAGATACTCTGATTAAAAAAAATTAACTAAATAAAAAAAAATTCCGAATTACACTATATACAAATCTAAGGGTATTTTATTTTTTCATTCCATAAGTTTAATTTCATGAAAGCAAACAGTTTTAAGGAACCTCCAAAACTGTATTTATGAAGAAAAACTAAGCCCCCCCCCCCGAAAATAATATTACCATCCTTTAACTTTTTTCATATTGAATGTATTTTGGTAAAAATAAAATCCTTCCATAATAATAAAAAAACCAGTTAAAACTTAAATATTTATAGTAGTAAATAAATTGTGTTGTAATTTATATATTTAAACTCCTGGACTTATTTTGAAGTTTAAATATAATTTCTATGAAGTAGTTTCAAAAATTAATCCATTCCCGGGAATGACTGAAATTCCGGGGATTTCCCGGGAAGATTATACTATGACTAAATATACTAATGACCTGAAAAAATACTATATTATTTATTTATTCATTTTTGGGATTGTTGGTCGTGTCTTTAGGAATTTAAATCCATAGGGGAGAGTACCCCAAAGCGGGTATGCTAATTTTGAAAGCTCAAAAACCTTAATTATTGTTTGATTGTAATTACATATTTGATTTTATATAATACTTTTGTGCTTCTGGGGAGAGGCTTTTCAGCTCTTTTAAACTAATGGTGCCCCCCATGGGGCAAGGCATCATAATTTTAATTCAAATTTTATTTTCTTATTAAAATTAGAAATTGATTTAAAAATAAATTTTATTAATTAAAATAATTTTTTAATTTAAATTTTAAAAATTAATTTTATTAATTTAAATTTTAAAAATTAATTTTATTAATTTAAATTTTATAAATTAAAATTTTACTGGTAAAGTAACTGAAGGTCGTCTTAAATACTTTTCATATACTCTATTTGTACTCTATTTAGTTACTTTTTTGGGGTATTTGTATTTAATATTTAGTTACTTTTTCTGAAATACTTGTATTTGTACTCAAATACTTTTTAAAAGTAACTTTAACAACCTTGATAATGTGAAATAATAATAATTAAATACCTTTATAATAATTTAATCACTTAAATTTTTCATATTATTTCCATATTTTAATTAAATACTAATTAACAATGAGAATTCAAATTTTATCATAATAATATATAAAATAATATCTTAATATAAACTAAAAATTCTGTAATGAACATTCTATAAGAAAGAATATCCAGCAAATGATAATAGCCAAAAATTTATACTTTTCAAATTTTATAACATTTGACAACATATCAATCAACTTAAAAGACCACTAAAATATTTTTTAATTTATCGATTTTGTTAATATTAATACAAAACTTTTACAGTTATTCTGAATAAATTCCTTAGATTCTACACATATTTCCAAACATAAGGGAATACATACTATTTTCTAAACTAATACTATTTTTAAAATGGGATTTGCATAAAATTTGGTGATTATGGTAAAAAAAAGTTTTTGTAAAACACAATTTTTTGGTATGCTGAAGTGTTTGGAAATTAAAACTTCAGTTTCATATAAAAACACAAAATAGTACTTATTTATTGACTAATAAATTACTTACATCTTTTCCTCTAGTTCCTTCAAGATACAACTGCAAATTATGTATAGCCCATTTTCCACCATGTACACTATTATATTCATCCTAAAGAAAACATTTTATACTTACATTTTGATTTTTAAATTTTTTAATTATGACATAAAAAATTATATGCATCATAAAAACTTACAGCTTGTTTTTGGATGGAGACATTTGTCAGATGAACAAACATGTTATCCAACTCCTTGATATTACCAGAGTATTTTACATGACAGAAACGGCAAAATCCTAAACGGTGCCTTTAGAACAAATAATAAAACCATTTAAATGAAGTTATAAATTTGAAATACCTTAAATACCAAATAACTAAAGAAAAACATGCATTACATATAATTTTAAGTACTGTAAATAATCTTTACTTACATATAAGCTTTTAAAGGTCGAAAGGAAGTAACCAAAACATAAATACGCAAATCAAATTTTCTTCCCCCTATTAAAAGAGGCTTGTCAATATACCTTGAAATTACATAATATTCTTTTACTACAGCAGGGTTGAAACTAAAAAGAAAAATGTTAAATTCAGTCCAACAAGCATGTAAACCTTTTTCAAATAATGACTAAAATCACACCATTAATATTAGGTAGCTATAGACAACCAGTCTAAATGCAAGTTTACCTAGTACTATCTCTGGACCATCGCTTCAACTGAGACAATTTATTTATCAAAAATATCCCAACTCCTTGGGCTGCAAAACAAAAACCATTTTCATTCACTTTCACCTACTATTTAAAGTAATATCAAGTAAGCAAATATTTAGAAATGACTGAATGTTCAATTCTTTATGCATCATAATACCAAATTGGATGGAGAAATATAAGCATATATTATCAAGCTTAACACCTTTTCACCCAAAGATTTCAAGTTAAACATTTATTTATTCCTCTTAAAATTTGAAAAATTTAAAAATGAATTGTTGTGCAAATATTTTTTAGATCTATTTTATCACTGTTTATACAAACATTTTCTGCCATGAAACTAAGTATAGTAGTAGGAAGCTTTTAATCATCTAGTATTAGTACCAGAAGTTTTTATTCAAACCGAAATAACATATTAATTTGGATGTAAAATAGAAACATACATTTGCCACATGGTTTCATGATCCACGTACTGGAAGGGTTTTTACGAAATTCTTCAACAAACATATTATAATCTGCAGGTAAAATAAAGGTGACAGGGATGAAATCTGGAAAAGACAAAAGTTTATTACTATCACAATAAAACAACACATTTCTTAAAATGCAATATGTGATTTTGATAAGTCAGCAAAATAGAATCTTTTATACAGAGTAAATTCCTTATAGAGTCTATTACAAAAGGAATGATGCATTTCTTAATTTTGTTTTCAGGTTTCGTAGTATAGCAGATTATTAGTTAATTTTCTCTTCTCTCCCTGGAGAGCACTGTGTGCCTCTGTGGTTTTGATTTACGAGTAATGTACATGAACTGCAATATCATTCTTCCTCCCTCTACCGACCTTGGTGGTTGTGTGTGCGGGGCCCATCCGTTAGTTTTTGTTTAATTGTAAATAGTGTGCATAGTCCTGAATAAATGTCTGTCTATGCTTTGAAGCATTACAACAAATCAATTTCTAATTTTGGATTATATAATCTCCCACCCCCACTTATAAACACACCTAAGTCATTAGGGTGCATTTTCGAGCCTCCATTCTAATGTGATTCTGAGTCGTTTAGGTGAACCCTACCCATCCTAGAAGTTTTGTCCCTTTATTACTGATACACCCTGCATATGAATTATAACCAAAAGCAAAACCTATTGGTAAAAATGCTACCTCAATCGATGGTAAAACATAGAAATTATTTTGGCTTGCATATTAAAGCAAATTTCAGAGTACAAGCAATCATTTAAAAATTTCTTACCTAAATGAACATATTTTCCATTTTCATCCTTTTCGGATAAAGGGCTATTTTCTCGCTCCATTTCACGGCGATAACGCTTGATGTTTCGAACCATTAAGTCCTTGCGAGTCAACTCATAGTGATTGGGAAAATGATTAATTATCCTGAAAAAGATTTTAGAATCAGTAAACACATTACTATAAAACAGGGGGTTCCAACTTACAAGTACTCGAGGGCTGCAGTCAAAAGCACTAATTTAGTGGCTGGCCACAAAGTAATCAAGCTCCCTTTTCATCCATGATATAAGGGGGGAAGACTTTAATATGGAATGGAGAGAAGGACATCTTGTGCGTTATGGTATAAAGTAGGGTTTGAATTTAATGATCACGCTTTGACTGCCAATACCAGGTTTAATTATTAAATTTTGCGTAAAATTTTAAAAATTAGGCCTGGTTTAAGGTGTAAAAACTCATGAAAGGATTTTGATCAGAATTGCTTTCAATTAAAATACATGATTACTTTTGAGAAATATGCTAATGATTAATTTATGATTTATGACTCAGTAGTAATGATTAATTTATGATGAAAAATATTTTGATCAAAAAAAAGAACTGAAACAGCACCGAAACAAATCTTACAAAACACCTTACTAAAACCAACAATCTAATTTTTCAAACAGGCGTTCTCTTTCTTCTTCTTCAACAGCACTACAGCCTGGTAGAGGCCAAGGCTTTCTCTGTCTGCCTCCTCCAGACGGCACGACTTTTTGCTAGGTTTCTCCATCTATTAATTCCCAAGATCTCCAAATCTCTCTCCACACAATCCAACCACCTTGTCGCTGGTCTACCTCTCCTCCTTGTACCCTCAATTTTCGAAAAAGTTAGTTTTTTTACAGGGTCCAAGTCCGCACGTCGGAAAACGTGCCTCAGCCATCTAATTCTGTTGGATTTAATAACTCTCAAGATGTTAGGTTGTCTGTATTTAGTGTATATTTCATGGTTATATAAAGTTCTCCATGTATTACTTTCTCTCACTGCTCCAAAAATCGACCGAAGGATCTTTCTTTCAAAAATGAGTAGCCTGTTTTCCTCTGTTTTGTTAATTGCCCATGTCTCACTACCATATAAAATGATCGGCCTTATAAGGGTGTTGTATAGATTTATCTTTGTATTTATGGAGAGGAGTTTAGATTTTAATTGACTCTTTAAACCAAAATAGCATCTATTTGCTGCCAAAATTCGGTAGGCGTTCTCTTTAGTATTATTTTATCTACCAGTTTAGTTACCTCATTAGGATTCAAAAAATATCAGTTGCAGTATCACCATCTACCCTAAATCCAGCTAAATAAATTGATCATAAAATACAGAACAGATTACGGAAAAGTACCAAATTTACTAATAGAAAAGTATAATTTATAATACTTACTGATTGTCTGCTAGTCTGTAGCCATTTTCAACACTAAATATATTTCTTACAGTCAAAACTGAAGACCTAGAATATTACAAGAATATAATAAGTATGTTAAACATAATTATAATGTGTTCATTGAATCATCTATTAATTACAAAAATTATAGAAAAATGATATTAAACACCTCTTAATGGTTAGAGTGCCACCCTTGATGAGACAGTTAGAGATGCTACCCTACTCTTAGTTAAAAAAAATAAGTGTATCGCTTTAAGTTTAATTAATACTTAAGTTTAGTCAATGCCAATTTACTAAGTGTGTGAGTCCCTTGAAACTAAAATATAATTAAGACAGAAATTTAGGGCAGCTATTTTTTTTAATTTCATGGCTAGATTTATCATTTGGTTTCAGTCAATATATAGGTCAGACATGGGCAAACTTTTTAAGGGGAGGGCCAGATAAAAAAAAATTATTTAGGTGGGCCGGAAACAAAAAATTTAACAAAACAAATTTTTATGAGTGATAATTTTTAAAGTTGATTTTTACATCACACACAACTTATATTATATGCTACAATGGTAAAAAAAGTTACAAAATTGATGGTTCTTTAAAAGAGTAAGAAGGCTCATGTGACAAATGGAACTGTGATACTGAGGTTCTAAAAGACTTTCATAATCTGGTAAAAACTGAGATGAGCTGATTCGCAGTAGTGTAGCTGAATGGTGGTCATATAAAAACATTTTGCCCTATGTGTAATTGTAGGCATTATTCAGAACCATGCCGCGGGCCGGATTGACTCGTCCGAATGGCCGCACTTGGCCCGCGGGCCGTACTTTGCCCATGACTGATATAGGTGATGACTGTTTATTTGGTGCCACGTTAAAAAGAAAAGACAAGCAGCCTTACATAATAATACTAAATTACTTCAATTTTTTTGTATAACTTTTGGTTCAATTCCGTTAGAGTCCCCGCTAAATATCGCCAATATTCAAATCGCTAAATATATCCAAACATCAACAAATTTTTCTCACTTTTATTAATAAACTGAATAGTTATTGATCTAATTAAACATTTTAATTCAGGAGTTTTGAAATTATTTATGATTTCTACTTTTTGTAGTCTAAAAGAACCGGGCGATATTTAGCGGGGACTCTAACGGAATTGATACTAACTTTTATAATAAGCATATTATGGCTTAAGTATCCCCACTCTTCCCTACATTTAACTGTTTGTTTCTTAAGTTTAAATAAAACTAAATTAGTTATAAATTATAAAAATAATTTAGGGTAATATTCCGTAATCGAGGTTTTCGCCAAATTCGGGCGATAACCAGGGATTTAGATGTAGTGTTAGTAATAGATCTCTTAGTTAGTTAGATCTCGCCAAATTTGGCGAAAACCTCGATTATGGAATCTGTCCTTTAATTTAGTTTTAAGCTCAACTTTTAGAACCAGTAGACAATCAAGGAAATAGGGCTGAAATCACAAACAAAATTGGGATTCTTGTCACAGATGATCAGCAACCATAGAGAATTTAAAAAGCTAAATTTTTAAGAAGAAAAAAAATTACTCACCAATATACATTCCAATCATCATCTGGACCAACTGGTATCCACCCACGTTTCTCGAAATTAGAAATAAGAACAGACTTATCCATGTCACAACAGTATGTTACCTGCTTGTCACTCATGTTTCTTCAATTTGCTATTATTTATACTTGAATGACCTAAAACTACGTTGACCTGCTATTAAATATAAGAAAAAAGTTTAATCTTTGCACCCAGAATTACAGATACTAGCAATTAATCGGTGTTCAACTACATTAAAACAGAAATGCGGAAAAATTGACAATTTTAAATAATTTTACTTACTTTTTAATCAATAAGAAATCTTTATTTAAAGATATTGCATTAAACTTTAGACAATGAAAATCTGAAAGCAGCATCTAGAACAATTATTTATCTAAATATAATAGAATGTAGTTTAATGTACATGAAGATAAATAAAGTTGGCGCATAACGGAAAGCATTCAAAAAGGAATTGTAGAAGCATGAAATACTGAATTCGACAGTATTATATCTTCTATGAAAATTCTTTATTCAGATATTTTAATCTTATTTTTCTGGAGAAAAAGGACTATTTCTAATTGTGGATATTATGATCTGTTATGTTATGATTGTGAGTTGGAAATCGAAAACTTTACTTTCATTTTCAACTGCTTTGCAGGTTGCAGTTAAACGTAAGTAAACAGAGCTTTTTAAAATTAATTATCCTGCTGATTCTTTTCAACTAAATTTATTATTGCATAACTTAAATTTCAAGAAAAACGTAAAATAAACGCTTAAAAATATCTTTTATTTTCATTTTTTGTTGCCTTGAAGTACAAAATTCAATAATTCAAATTCAATGACGTGTTTCTATGATGCTGGCAACATAGAAAAAAATCTAGAATTATTATTTGTAAACACAACCTAATCCAATTTGGGGTGAATTTTGGGAACATTTTTGTTTTTGTCAATAAATTAAGTAAAAATTTTGTTTCTTTCACCGTGACATTATTATAACTTTTACAAAGATGTTTGAACGCAAGAAATTAATTTGTTCTGGAATACTTTTGTGTAGGTGGTTTATAGTTTACCCGTCTAGTTTTAAGTGTCAAAAAATTTATACATTTTCTTTAATAAAGAAATAATTTATTATACTATAATATTTCTAATCTGTTTAAAATGCATACTAAGTGATTACTGCGCTCTGACTTTTTATTATTACAAATTTTGTTGTGCATAAATTCATTTATAAAAATGTGACCCAAATTTTGATCCTGTGGTGAATCCCCAAAAGGGAGATAAAATCCTCACCACCACAGCCAAAGGTCTTCACACCCTGGGGAAATGTAGCAACCCCCAGTCGGGAGCCAAATCTCAAGGATGCTTGACGTATATTTCTTAGTCTATAATAAATAATATTGGAGTCCTCTAAATGTGGTGTTATTACTTGCAACGAGTATACTTCGAAACCCCACAATCCCAATCTGCACAGTAGCATCCTTTTAAAGTTAAGAAAAGGTTTCATTGCTTAAAATGCATAGTGTCTTTTCCCAGTTCACATTTAATGCTTGTTTGTTTTAAGAACTTATACAGTACAGTTAACCCTGTGGTCCAGGTATTTCATTTTTTTTTTTATCCTTTTTTTCAGAGATCGGTACAATTTCTTACTATTCAGTGCAGTTGCAGTTCAAAGCAAAAATTACAAGAGTTACTGATGTAAAAAAAATAAAATAGAAGACAGGGTTCAAATGATCCTTAAAAACAATTTTCATTTTCAAGTAGTACTATGGAACCTCCTTGAATTTGAGTCTTACTCCTTAAAAACTCCATGAATTTTTTAAAACAATTTCTGAAGTTACAAGATAAAATAAGATTAGCCTCTAAATGCCCTGATCCAAAACATTGTACTATCAGCTAAATTGTAATGAATTTGAAATATATATTGGACTTTAGAAATTCAGCGTCACAGGTATAGAACAGTCTTAGATAACTTTTTTGGATTCAGCGGCATGGTTGACAGGATGGGATAATACGTAAGAACCTTTTTTTCTTTATGACAGTAGAAAATTACTTAAACTACCCCTTATCCTCCCAAGTACTCTTTATGCCACTGGAGTGCATCACTAATTGGTTCCCCAAAACATCCAATTTCACTTCAATGGAAAGGGTAATTGGTAACTTGTAATTTTAAACAGCACTTTCGATGTTCAGAGTACAATCATTCTGTTGATTTGAACTAGGGGTATTTCTGGTTCCCCAAGAAATGTAGTTAAATTTCCTCTTTCCTACATGTGTATGAAAAAGGGCTTGCTTCAATGGTTCTATAAACTGAGAACCTAGCATGCTTTCAGGCATTGCTTGAATTTAATTACTGGAGTTTTATGTTAAGCTGACCAACTAACCAGTACATAAATATTGCATTTCAGGTACCACTGTCAGAAAAACAAATAATTATATAGCCCATGATCCCATGGGCTGTTATGTCAATGAGTTTAAGAAGTAGAAAAAAAAGATGAGATCATATTTAAATGTATGACTGTTAATTCCTTGTTCTGATATTTAGGTATATTCTTGAGTGGCATGTTTGAAATTGTAGAAGCTGGCAAGACAGAAAAAGTTGCCAAAAAAGTGGCAAAGTAAGAGTTAAAATTTTTACTTATAAATAAAAATTGCTGCTGTACTAGATCTGTTACTTTATAATGCATTTAATGCTTATTTCCCCTGATGATTCATTTTTTATTGTATTTTTATCTTATAGTATTTTTTTATGGTTAAAGTTTCTCCTTTGTGTTTATTTCTATTGGATATTTTCTTTTCTTTATTTAGCTTTTAACAAACCTTATGCAATTAATCATTAATTTTATAATTTTAGGCCTTGATCTTTAGTTTGTTTGCATGGCTGCATTTTATTGAGAAATAATGCTTTAGGCATTTTATTCTGGAAGGATGATATAGGAAAAGGTAAACTATCTAATACAATTGAAAACCCAGTAAAATTCTGTAATCTGTTCTTTTGCAAATCACTTAGCTAGTTTAGGCAACAAGTAACAGAAATATCATCAAAAATTATAAACCAAACTTATTAAAATTAACATACAATTATACTGATGAAAACAATAAAATTTTTCGGCAATTTTTAAAATATTCGCCTTCGAAATATTTTGGAGACTTTTAATGGGACAGTATTATCTATACAGTACACCATTTTGATAGTAGATAGTAGTTCCACTTTTAGCAAAAAATTTCAAAGGAAATTATATAATCTAAGACCATGAAAATATGACCTAAAATAGTAAGACTACGGACCTGGAAAAAGTTGTAACCTTCCCCCGAACCTAATAAAATTTACCCTAACCTAATGTATTGCTCCTATGGAGCAGGCAGGGGCTTCCCCCAAACCAGGTTCGTAGGTTCGGGCACTTTTTCCAGGTCCGTAAGACTATGTTTAAAACCAAATGTCAATGGTAATGTAGCATTATATCCTGCCATTATTTTATTTTTGGACAGTTGAAACTGCAGGGAAATTCGACCCCAAGGATACTTTTTCCCACCAAAGTCGTTTTACTGGTTTTAAAGTAGAGGATATAGCTTTTATAAATTTGCATACAATGTTTTTCAATAACAGAGGGGTTGAAAGTACTGTTTCGTATTGCAATACAGTGATCACTCTATTAGGGGGGGATCTTGTAAAGTGGTTCTACTGTATTAATTTAGTTGTGATAAATTCTTAATTTAATAAGTTTTTAATAACAATTTATATTGAAGTTGAGTTAAATTATTTAAAACAGTTTTGGTAAAACCAACATGCTTTCCTAAAGACAATGGCAGGATGTGCGTTAAAATCCATTTAAGTTTAGGTCATCTAGAAGAAATTTTTGCTACTAGACTTAAGGATAAGGTTTAATCAGGAATCTGTTCTTTTGTTTACTGTTATTCGCTATAAATGTATAGAGAAAACTAATCTAATTACTTACTTTCTAGAAAAGTGATAGAAAGAAAACTGCACAAGTCACACTCAAGTAAGTTTCTGTCAGATTTCTAAAATTGTTCATTGATACTTTCTTTTTTAATCCAGTATATTCTGGGGCCTTTGCAAACTACTTACAACCATTATTTAGTGTGGTAGAAAACAAAGGAGGAAGTTTACAGTCTCATACTTCAAAAAAAAATCTGCAGTTAAAAAGCTAAAAGAGGCATTGCTTTCACACCTAGTAGATTTAATAAATAATACATTTGGTACCGGGCACAAATCTCTCCAACCTGATTAGAGAACGCACCCATACTACGTGACCTAGCTGTTTTTGACCCCCCTCCCCCCTTGGTGACCACCTGTAGTATATGCCGAGACCCCCCCTCCCCCTCTAGTTTTCACGCAGTAGTTCATAAATACAGTTTTCAATCACTTTTAGCAAACAGAAAGTTAAAAAAAAGTTAATTTGGCTTAATTTGTCTTTATTAATACAGCGCTTGCCTCGTGACGCCAAGAGTGTGTGCATACAAGAGGAAAATATATTATCAAGAAGAAAAAACTTATGTAAAAGTTATTGTAACTGTAACTTAATTTACAAAAACAAGTATTTTTTTTTCTCTATTTTTTGACTACGTGACGAAACCCTAAGCCCCCCTCCCCCCTGTGACCAAGCGTGGTATTTTGAAGACCCCCCTAAACAGGTCATGTAGTATGGGTATTAGGGTGGCCCTTATTATAATGGAGAAAAAAAAATTTCAATATTTTTTTGGGCACCCCCCTCAATTTTTTTCCTTTTACCATGAAATGAAAGTGTGCAAAAGGATTTTCCGATATTTTAATATTAACCCGTGCCGCACGGCGGTTGAAGTTTGAATCCCATAGCGCGCCATAGTAACTATGGCTTAATGTGGGAATAGCTTCTCCGCTCGTTTTCTGAACTTCAGAATGACAATTGATTTTAATAATCTCAGCATTATTAAGGGTAGGGAAGATGAAAATGCTACCTAAAAATATTATTAGTAGATAAAAGCAGTAAATTTAATAAAAAGGTAATTCTTGAAAATAAATTGTAAAAATATCCAATAAAATTAATTCACATAGCATAACACAAAACAATAACTACACTTTTAGATACAATAATTTTAAAAAAATCTGTTTAATGTTTTGTACACATTTTCAATGTAACAAATTCTATATATCTATAACATTTATTAAATTCTATGTAATATCTTAAAAAAGAAATAGTTTATTCACTTTTAGGACCAATTATTCAAATTTACGCTTAAAAGTATAATTTTTGCAATCGGGGTATTGTTTTCCCTTCAACACATTGCAAAAGGTACTGTTTCTGCTTCTCATCTATTGTGAAAAGTCCATTTAAATTTCGAATTAGTTTTACACCCCTTTCAACTGTGTCATTGACAGTAGTCAAATTTTGAAATTTCTCTGGTATTTAGGCATATAAAAAGTCATCATTCCAAAGTTCTGGATTGATGTTAAAGAAACTAATATCAACGTTCAATCTCTTAATAAAATTAAAGTTTTTTTGGGAAATAAAGTCCTCAATTTTTCCCTGAAAAATAAGGAATCAATCCGTAATTAATTAGGTATAGTAAAATTTATTATAGTAAAATAGTAAATAGTAAAATAATATTTATGGCTAAGTTAAAAAATCCCAATAAGATAATATAAGTAAACTGAAGCGGGCAACTGCATTAGGATAGAATAAAAGATGCATTTTCTTGCTGTATTAAGAGTATCACGTTTGAAATTCTTGATTATGCGCTTTTTTGATTCCACATCAACGTTTTCATTAAAAATGGATAGAATGCATATTCTTCATTAAGGTACAACAAATGTTTGAAGCCTGTAAGAAATTTAAATCATTTAACACTGAAGGCCGATGGGTACTTTCTATCCATGCTATCACATAGATCTTCACAAGAAATAAACGATTGTCTTTTTTTAAACCTTTCAATTTCTGTTCTTTTAAAGCCAAATGGTTTTTAAACATGAATGACAAAGGATTTTTCCCACTTAAAATGATTTTTTAGTCTTGTGTCTGGCGCAATATGTCCTGCTATGGACCTTTCACAACAAAAAAGTGAACCAACCAATCTAAACTTGAATATTTTCATGGAATAAGTGGCTTTAGTCATCTATCTGGCATGATGTAGAGCTAGTGGCCTAATTTTAAATAATGTTTCTGAATTTCCCCATACACACAATTCAATTACCTCCTTATAATCATGTTTCCGTTCTTTTAGGGTATTAACAATATAATAAGTAGTGCTCAAAATTTATTTTTGATTGATATTTTCATCAAATATTTTTCACCGTCTTCCTTATTGATACCATTCCATCTTTCAATTATATTTTTCAACTAAGATCACATCTGGACTTATTTTAATTTGGGCAGTTCTTGCTCAAACACACTTCTTAATATCAATTAGTATATGTGATGGTGACATGTGAAATGCGTAAGCTCTCGCTCCGCATAGTGTTCCAAAATATTGACAGTACCATTAATTCATGCAGTGTGGGAACTGGTGGTGTCTGAAGAGCGAATTTTCCTAATTATAAATTATCAAATTTTACCAAGTTTTCATGGATTTTAACAAACATCTTCATTACACATGGTCATTTTGTGACTCTTATTTCATCTTTTCTTCATTCTGATTTAGAGGAAGCGAGCGGACAAGCTATTCCCCTACTATAAGCCATAGTTACTATGGCGCGCTATGGGATTCAAACTTCAACCGCCGTGCGGCACGGGTTAATATTAAAATATCGGAAAATCCTTTTGCACACTTTCATTTCATGGCAAAAGGAAAAAAATTAGGGGGGGGTGCCCAAAAAAATTCCGACTTTGAAAAATAAGGGCCACCCTAATGGGTATGTTCCCTTATATTAGCAATGTTTTGTTATTTAACACATAAAAATGTAACAAAAAGAAACTGCTAGTTAAGATATTTTAATGGTGTTATGTTTTGATACTTGATTATTTTTGGCAATTTACCATAAAACTATATGCTTGTGCCCAGCTAATTCTTAAGAACCTAAAATTTTAAGCACTTAACCCATGAAAATTGTGGGATGTAATTCGCTGAATTTATTACTTTGTCTGATACAATCCAGAATTCATTGATGTCTACTAATTATTAATTATACATTAATAGTAAAAAGATCTATTTTTGCATTAATTTACAGCTTAACTTTAATGATTTCAGAACGTTGGTTCCCAACTTGGTTAATAGTACTTCTGGTACTGGGTTCCACTTCTCTCATTGGCGTAGGCATCTTCTTGTGGTGTTTTTTCAAGAGGAGTACCCAAAGCCAGAGATGTTTTGTGTAACAAAAAAAACTTGTTACTTTAACTCGATCAGTACATAACAATCATAAAAAAACAAATCCATTTGTTGCAATTACTAAAACATATTTGAAATGTGTGAGAAATTCAATACTGCATAAACTTCAGTGTCCAACACAACATTTAATCAGTTATGGAGATAATTTTAACTGAAATTTAATTATAAATATAAAAATTGCTAATTACTTTTTGTTAAAATGTTTATACACACATTGTAAACTTTTTTATTTTACTTTTATTATTAGTGGAGCTTACTTTTTCAGTCCATAATTTTGTATTTATGTGGATAATATCTTTGGGTTTGTAAAGGATTATCAGCCTTTTTTGTTCTAACATTATGACTATATACCTAGTTTAAAATCTTTCTTAATGAAAAAGTTTTCCAAAATATAGTAGTGCAAATTGCACCAAAAAGTATCTTTATGTATTGCAAACTGCACTATATTTATCAAATTTCCATTTTTTAAAAATGTTCTATAAAATTGTAATGTTTTAGGAAATTTTATCTTTTAAACATTTGGCTCTTTGATAAATTTTTTATAAAAGTTTTATAAATTCAAAAGTACAAATATTTTATAAAAAAAATCCTATTTCTGATAAAGCATCCGAGAATTTTAATATATGATATCAAATTTTTAATTAGCAATACCCGTGAAGATATCTAATTGCTTTTTACGTCTTAAATAACCCACCGAATTTAACGTGTTTGAATATTTTCAAGAATGAGATTGAGCTTTATTTATTTTCTGTCTTTTTAATTTGCTACTAGTCATGTTTCATATGAGCTTTTTATTTTATTTTTTTTTTTTATTATATTTTTTAAGTTGACATTATTTTAACATTTTTATTAACCCCATGCAATCATTTCTTCATCATTGTGCCATTTTCTGAAATATCAATCCATTGCATGTTAGTGTTTTAATACAGTATGTAGGTAGTCACTTTAGCACATAGTGACTTTTAAGTTTTTTAAATCTATATCAAAGTATGTGTCAATTATGATACTTGGTAGATTATTTTTATGGTGTTAAACTATGATATTTTTTTTATACTGTTAACATTTTAATTAGTGCACATGTGTGCATTAGTGTCTATGATAAAAATAAGTTATGTCATTTTATTTGAATTTGAATTTTTTTTTTAAGTATTTATCTGTACTTAAGAATCTGGACAACCAAACTATAGGGAAAAGGGCAAATTAAAATAATAATAATAAATTATAGTGTATTAGAATACAATAAAGATGAACTGATTTACACAGAATAACATTGTTTGCATTTTGTAAAATGTATACAACATGGAGTTTTGTACCACATACTGTACTTACTCATTAATTATTTCAAAGCCACTTTTTGCAATTTAGAAAAAATTGTATTACTGGTGGAAAAGATTCTTGAATATTTGTTTTATCTTTATTTTAAAAAAGTTTGATGGGTATTTATATCTAAAGGGGCCCACAGACGAGCAACTTGGTCGTCAACCCGGTTGTCAACCAGGTTGATGCTTTTCCCACAGACGGCCAACCTGGTCGTCAACCAGAATGTAACAATGAAGAAAAAATTAATCAGATTGTAACAAATTAATATATTTTGATACTTTAAAGACAAAATTATATTTTATTTAATTATTATCTCGTGCTAGAATTATATTATTTTAATTTTTAATGCTCAGTTTTTTTTATTTTCCTAATAACATGTTCCGATTAAGCTCCGCCCACCAAGTTGACGATCAGATCATCAACCTGAAATTCGATCATCAACTTCCCCACAGACGGCCAACTTGGTTGCAAACTTCGCAAATTGACAACCCGGTTGATGACCAAGTTGCTCGTCTGTGGGCCCCTTAAGACTCTTTTTGCCAAATTTTAATCTTTGATAAGTAAATATTCCTCTCAAGATTTTCCGATGAAATATTTACTTAACTTACTACTTTTTCTAAGATTTTTTAATTTAAAAGAAATTGTAGGAAAATTATATCTTGTGGTTTTTGAATTATAATATTTTGTTAACCTAAGAAAGAATGTGCCATATTGATGTTAAATATTAACAGAATTTATTATTAATGTAGGTTTTGTTATAGATTTTTATGGAGGACGAGTATCTATTATGAAATGATTTGATATATATGTAAAGTTTAGAGAAAATAAATGTAGTTTCTTTCAAAGTTAAGTGTTTTTGTATACTTATTATGAACTGGATACAAAGCCACTGCGAACATTATCAACTTCTCCTTTAACTATTTTAGAAAAGTTCAACTCTTTCAGTCCTTGCCACCCCAAATTTTCTATAAGATTCAATAACAATCTCAGACAGTCCAGGATTGAAAGGGTCAAAGCTTATAGAACAGTAAAAAGGTTTTTCAGAAATTTTACATATACATAGCTGCCAACTCTTCCGTTTTAGCTGGAAGATTCTTCCGTCATCCATTTTTTGCTCAGTTAAAAGATTTTTTTCTTTTCAGTTATTAATCCGACTTGATTAAAGATTAAAAGCAGATGTTGCTGGAATTAATGAATAGCTAGATCTCTTTGTAAAAAATAATGAATTGCATGAGAAAGCGGTTACCAATGCAGAATGTTTTTTTGACAGCTTTCATAATTGATCATTATTTGCCACTCAACTGTGCTAATCATGCTGGACAATTATTTCAAAAAATGTTTTCCAAATTTACTAAGAGTTAGGGATGTGGAAGGACTAAAAAATACATATTTTGTTAAAACTGTATGTTTTTCTTAGATTTATGCTACCTATTGAGTTAGGTAGAGCATGGTAGGCACCCTTGTTGACTTATTAGTGTAAAAAATGCTGTGGGCTGTGGGTATTGTGAGTTTTAAAATCTTCCTTTTTTATAATCTCAATGTTGGCAGGTATGCATATATGTGATGGTTTCTAGTTTTTAACTTGGACCAAGTTCATTAATTCATGTAATTTTTTTTTTGTTTTAATGTGAATTTCAAACTACATCATAAAAATTACTACTGAAAAAGATTTAAGTTACAGATTATTTAACTGTTGATTAGGGTGTTTCACGGACCTGGAAAAAGTGCCCGAACCTACGAACCTGGTTCGGAGGAAGCCCCTGCCACCTCCATAGGAGCAATACATTAGGTTCGGGGGAAGGTTACAACTTTTTCCAGGTCCGGTGTTTCAAAAAAAAAAAAATTTTCAATTTCCCAGATGCCCTCCCCCTCAGGTTGTTACAAATACTAAAACATTATTACCTGCAAATTTTCAGGTCTCTAGGACAATTTTTGACCCCTGCGCCCTTTAAAAGTAGGTTTCCCATGTTTAAAGTATAGGGAAAATATCGTCATTTTTGGTTCTTTTCAATTTTACGAGACTGAACGCAGTCAATATCGAATTAAAAACCTATACATCATCTTTGGGACATCATTGCCTCAAGCTCCTATCGGAAAAATATTCCATGGCACCTACTGGGGGGTAGTTACACGGGGGTGAAAAGCGAGCTTTCACCTAAAAACGAGGATGCTTGCGGCAGGAGCTGGATCAAGGCCTCTCATGGGGGGTCCAGACACAACTCCCACCAGATGGGTTCCAAATGACCAGGTACCTTAGGAAAAAGGTTCAATAAGCACTTAAATAGGCTTTATCCAGGTCCCTCTGCAAGCGCCGGCGAGCATAACCAGCACCCGCGGCAAGCATCCTCTTTTTTCGGTGAAAGCTCGCTTTTCACCCCCGTGTATCTACCCCCAGTAGGTGCCATGGAATGTTTTTCCGATAGGATCTTGAGGCAATGATGTCCCAAAGATGATGTATAGGTTTTAATTCGATATTGACTGCGTTCAGGCTCGTAAAATTGAAAAGAACCAAAAATGACGATATTTTCAATATTTTCCCTATACTTAAACATGGGAAACCTACTTTTGAAGGGCGCGGGGGTCAAAAATCGTTCTGGAGACCTGAAAATTTGCAGGTAATAATGTTTTAGTATTTGTAACAACTTGAGGGGGGGGGGGCATCTGGGAAATTCGAAAAAAAAAATTACCATAGACTTTTGAAACACCCTACTATTGATGAATGAATAAAATTATCAACAGACAAAGGAGTGACAGATTAAAAGTTAACCTTATAAAGAAAATGTATAAATAAATTTAAAAATCAGATTTTATTACAAAAGTATTTGAAGTCTTTTTACATGATGAATGATAGGTATAATCTGAATGAGACTCACACCAGTAATGCTTCCTATTGACAATGCAATACTTATCTAAGGGTCCTTTAAATTTTGTTTAAACAGTCTAAAATTAAATCGTGTAACTTGGAGCGCAGAGGAGAATCCCCATCACAAATAACATGGGTAGAATGGTCTTCTACCTGAATCAGAATATCATGACTTTGCTGAAATACAAAAACAAAAATCAAGCCACTAATTTTTCTACTTACACAAAAAATAAAATTCATAATTGAATTTTAAAAGTAAAAATTGAAAAAATATCTTTTAAGAGGCCATATGAGTACTAGTTTAAACTTATTCTGCATAATGTAACTTAAATTTTATTGAAGTAAATTTTTAAGAGGTGAGTTTAGTAATATTTTAACACAAATATATATTGTTAAATAATTTAACATAATGATTCACTAAAAATTAAGCTTGATTGGATAAAAATAAATTACTTAAAAAGTGCAACTTGGAAGTTATACTTTTAAAACTTTTCAATATATTTAGCATTTAAACTGATCTTAATACATTTGAACCTTAATCTTGAACTGGAGAGTTTTAAATAACTTTTAAGGTAGTTCTAGTGAAATAATACATTCTTCTGATTAATAATTCAGCCTTGTTTTAAACTTTTTCACATAATTAAAATTATTCCCAAACTTTAAGTTGTTCTATTTTATTAGTTTTGTGTTTAGAACCTGAAAATATATAAACATAATTATATATTTGACTCATTAGTATTTTTCATCATGTAAAGGGCTCATAAGTGTGTGCATTCACAAGGTTATTGTAGTTGAAATCTGTCATGAGTTGAGTTAAAATGTATTATAAAATAATAACTGAACACTCACTAGATCAATAATGAATCCTGATGATCTTTCTTCAACTTTAGCATCATTGATGCCTTCCTGCAAGGAAGAATAAATAAAAGAATATAAAATTTCCATTAATTTATTGAACTAATTGTTCACACTAATGGTATTACTTGAACAAGTAACTTAACTTGTCAGCAAACTAATACTGATTTTTAACATACATGTCGTGGCAGGGAAGAAGAACCAAGGTTGTGGAGTGAAAACCTCTTTATTACAGATTAAACCATGGTGATAGTTCGGTCAGAACTAATCTCTGTCTACAAAATTAACAGGAGGGCGAATCCAACAGGCAGCGCTGTGGAAAATGGGTTTTTCAAAGGAGTTCAGACCAATCAGGGGCCTAGAAGGCTCCCACCCCCAAGTTAATCCCTAAAAATGTGCGGGTAAAAACAATTCTCAGAAATCCGTCTAAGGAGGGGAATGACCTGAAATGGAGTGTTGAACCCAAATGGTCTTGCTGGATAGTTGTTTAGTGAAATATTTTAAATGGAGGATTTTATATCCTAACATACATATATTATTCCAATTTCTTTTTCAAATTGTCTAAATCAGAGGTTCCCAAACTGTGGGTTGAGAAAACATTTTGAATTTATGTCTATATATTTTTCATAATGTCTATGAATGTGATGTTGGCATTAAAATTTTATCAGCAAAATATTAGTAAAAACAACCTACTCAGTGTGAAAAGCAGAGAAAAGTAAAAAACAGCATGTGTCATTTTAATATATGCTGAATTTAAGATTTAAAAATAATTCAAATCAGAGTTTCTAAGCGTGAGGCACATGCAAACTGGGAAACAATTATGAATTTTTACCTAAGATTATTTAAAAAATGAATTGAAACCCACTTTTAGAAAATCAAATATTCAAAATTTTTATGGGGGAGGACCCCCAAGCTCCCCACCTTTTACAATGTGTGAGTCATTGTTACTGCCAAAATCTAAGAATTTGGTACACTAAGACTCAAATCCTACCATTCAGTTTTCTGAAAAGCTTTATTTGACCTCCAATGTGTGTATGCGATTAAGAAAATGGGCTAGACTAATGGTGTGAAAAAGTTTGAGAAGCACTGATTTAAATGTTCTTCTCTAGTCAAGCTAATGTCTGAAAAGATGAAGATGAGGTGGGTCGCAATGTTCAAAAGTTTAAAAACCCCTGGTTATATCTGGACTGGAATTAACCAGAATAGAACCTAAGGAAATTATGTTTGCATGTTTCTTAAAAGGAACATTTGTAAATAAAGTAAAATAAAAATTAGTTAAAAAAATATTTTTAAATAAAAATTATAAAGCATAGTAAAAAGAAACTATTTTTATTTAATAGTTTTCAGGATATATACGAGTTATCATTATTCACCAATGTTGAAAATTATTGCCCCATGGAGTTTTTTTTTTTTTTTTTTTTTTTATAAAGTGCTGCGCAACCTTATATGGAATACCTCCAAAAGGGTTTGAGTTAATCAATTTTTATAAGAAATAAATGGCTGTATTTTTTCTTTATATCCAAAAAAGTAGGCTAACTAAAGAAAAAAATTAGCTCTTTGTATAAGTAATTTTGTAATAACTTTGTATAAGTAATCACAGAAAATACAAAAGTATTCATTTAACCGTTATTTCTGAAAAAAAATTATTGCATTGTATTTTGTAAAATTATTCTAGTTCTTAAACCATTTAAATATGAAATATATCTTACTTTGGTTAATTTTGAAATTAACATAGAAATGTCCAGAGAATCACAAGCATAAGATTTCGGATAACAGTGCTCTGCAATAACCTTTTCATTTGAAACATCTTCAGATTCTTCAGTTAGGTTCTATAATAATTAATAGAGTAATAGAATTCACAACATATTTTTGTTACATTTGTAAGTAAAAAAGGTATCAACTTTTATTTTTAAACAAAAATTTTAACAAAATATAACTGAAAAAATTTACCTTCA
Source organism: Tetragnatha montana (assembly GCA_963680715.1). NCBI lineage: Eukaryota > Metazoa > Arthropoda > Arachnida > Araneae > Tetragnathidae > Tetragnatha > Tetragnatha montana. Next base: position 3,314,884 of record OY796683.1, on the reverse strand, counting down.
GATCAAACTTATTATCTTTGATTAGCACTTGACCAGTAAAAGTAGATATGAAAGTTCCTGGTTTGCACTCAATGGGCATGAGATTCACAGCTAGCTAAATATGTATATTTCATTAAAATAGGAAATATATTGATAAACAAGTTTCATTTTAATGTAATTCATTAAAAAAAATTTCAAAGAACATCAGAAATGTTGTTTACAAAATGTTTTGTAAAAAAAAATTTGTGTAGTAAATGAAGATATTATTATTATTATTGAAAGGAATTCCATCTTATAACTGAACATAAACGACCAATAAAATATATTGTTAGTTTTATTGAAATTTAAGAATAGCTGAAGGACTAAGGCACATTTATTTCAGTGAGAACAGCTGCCATACAAAATATTGAACAGACCACACTGCAGCTGAAGACTATTAACAGCCAGTATTTTTTTCAGTTATTAGCCAACTTTCTTTAAATACACTCCAATTATTACAATTAACCAGACATTTTAAATTTCTTACCTCAGACTCCATATTCATTTGCTCCCATCTCCTTTTCACAGGAACTTTCACAATGTCTCCCCTTTTGAAAGGTATTAAGTTGCATTCCTGTTTTTAAAAAGAAAAGACTTCAATATCTCATTGTTTTTAAAATGCAATATCAAAATAAAAGCTTCAAATAGGGTCTGTTGGGATAATATAGGTTGAGAATCACTGTTTTTGTATTTAAGACGTATTTTTACTAAAAGGAATTTTTAAATTTGAATTTTTTTTCATATATGCATGGAATTATAAACATAAATTACTCTCTTAATTTTGTTCCAAATTGTTGTTCAAAACTCAAATATTTATACAAAATAGAAACAAATAATTTCATTAATGAAAAGATGCACCTTTTATTTATCATTCAAACTACAAAATAATGATGTATGTTTTTAGGGTGAATATTGATTTTTCCTAAAAGTTTATCAAAAACACTTACAGCTTCTACATTGAGAGTTTGGTCTGGCCTATGCCTGTAAGCTGGGGATGGTACAGTATATTGTTCAGGAAGCAGAAGATGACTTGGTTTCAGCTCTCGAATCAGTTTGTTGGCTTGATTGAAACTGAGACTTGTATCAATAGGATAACATACAGACTGCAGAAAAGTTATTGAGATTTTAAATAAGCAATGAAATATTAATTCACATTCAGAAACTTATGCAATTAAAAAGTGACTTACTTTCATAGCAAGGGGCTGATACGGTGCCAAAGCTTCAGTGTGAGGGAAATCTGGTTCTAATAAATAACATAAGAATTATTCCATAAAAATATCACCTTGAAATAATTTAGTTAGTTAAGCTATATTTCAAGATAAATTTTTAATTATGCATCTCAAAAATAATCAAACAATTATAAATAAAAACTATTTGTTAAAAAATGTTTTTTCTTTCAATGTCTCACAGTATGAATTCAATATTAAACCTATCATACAATTTTTTAATTATCATGAATCCTATGCACGATGTTGTCTCACCAATGAATTTGGAAGTTTACAATATTAACTACAGAAAAAACTGAAGCCTACGATTTAAGTTCCATTATTTTAAAATTGAAAATATTAATTTTAACTATTGCTATAGTATATTACATACCAGTAAAAATAATCACATTGTTCGCATTATTCCCCCATAGTTCCATAAAATGAACACAATCTCCAAATCGCAGAGAAGGATGTCCAGCAAACACAACACATGGAGTACGAAACTCTTGACTAAATGCCTCATCTGGAAATACAAATGATAATAAAGATTCTCAGACCAAACTAAAGCAATAGGTACAAAATATCAAAGAAATAATAATAAAAGCAACTACTGAAAGGGTGGTACTTTTTGATAACCATTACTTGATATTTGATAATCATTGGTAATCATTACTCAAATAAATGTAACAACTTACCTTTCAAGCTAGAAAATGCTTTCAATCTTCCTCCTTTAACTAGATGAGCATGTGGAAATGGTTCTTCAGGAGTGTAAACTTTACACTGTTTACTTTGAGTCAGCCTAGAAAAATTTAGATACTTTTCTTTTATAATTGTGTTAAAAAATAAATTGTTAAATGTTATAATTGTGTGCTATAAATTGAGTTAAAATGTTCTGTAGGTTTGCATCAAACAAATACAATTTTCAAACAGAAATTAGTTCATTTATTTATTAATAGTCAGTCAATAAAAAATTACTAAATCACCTACTTGAAGATGATCTTGACTAATTAACTATTAGGTATTCAAGAATTAAAAATTCAAATTAATTTAAACTTTAAGAAAAAAGGCATCTATTTGAAACATTTTGCTTAATAACTCTTGCAACTTTACAACACATACACATAGTACAATTACAGACATTAAAAATATTTCTCACCAGTCGGCCAAAATATTAGAGTATGCTAAAGAGTTCTCAGCAACTGGTGATAGGAAAAACATAGGCACAGTTAGATTTCCAGTAGATTCCAAATGAAGGGATAAACACTCAAATAAATCAAATGTAACTCCAGAAGGATAACACGGGATCAAGACATTTCCTCCATTTCTTACAGTGACAGCTGAAAAGAAAAACATTTTATCAAGAAACGTTTGTGCATTTAGTCTGTCTTTGAGTGATGAATTTTAAATTAAAGTATTCATGATTTATTTACATGCTTTGAATAGCAAAAATGTAAGTACTCAAAACATTTTGAAAAAAAATCATAGTGCTCTTAAAAAATAGAAATACAGTTTACAATAAAAATTAAGAAGGATTATTAGAAATTGAGGGTTCAATTCCCTCATAGTTTTCTAATATTTTTTAATGATTTATATGAATTGCTACAAATTTGTTAAAAATATTATTCTTTTTAAGTGGCAATAGTGTTTATTTGTTATTATATAGTGATATTTTATTGTTTGTTGAGGAATTTTCAATGTTGAGAATCAAAGAGTCTGTTTTTTCTTTGCTTCCCCATGTTATTTAGGAAAGGATGTACTACATATATAAAGTGTTTTAGAAGAACCATTTTCTTTCAAGGATAGCAATAGTAAAAGTTTATATACTTTCTAATCATCAATCATTACTTGATAAACACGAAGTTAACATTAAAACTGCTCCCAAACTTAAAATCTAATTCATTAATTAAAATACATCTGATACCTAAAATTGTTCATTAGAAACTGGTTTAAAGTTAAGAAAGTATGAAAAGTCTTACCAACTGTGACACATAATTCTCCCAACATGGAATCGGGATTAGCTAAAGGAGTTTGTGTTAGGCTTGTGAGAATTAAGGCATTAAAATTTTTCAGTGGGGAATGTTCCATGGGTTTGGGATGTGTGGTTAACGTTGAGGAAGATGAAATGTAACCAATCTAAAAAGAGAAGATATACAATGGAATGTTAAATAACAACTCTTCAGTTTGAAAATTATTCAAAAAGGTTTGCTTGTTATAATTCTTATTCAAGAGAAGACAAAGTTAAAATATTAGCTATTTAAAAATAAATATAAAATATTACTGAATACTTTTTCATGGGCCGTCCATAAAATCCAGTTACAGCTCCCTAAGCAATAACCAGAGCTAACTGCAGATATTTTCAATGCTCCAAAAACATCCTAAAAAATAAACAGTACACTTTCATTACCTCATGTTTACCATATACAATAAAATATATCACAATGATTGTAGAGTTTTACACCTTACAGAAATAATTATAAAGCATTTAATTACAATGACTTTGGAAAATGTTTAAATAAACTTTAATATAATGCAGCTATGTTGAATTTAGATTCATTACATTTTTTATCATTTAGTCCTTCCTTTGCATATTATTGTAGGTACTATATAAGAAAACATAATTTTCTTTCCATTACCAATTTCTGGGCAAAACCAACTACTTGAACTTTAGATATGCAGCTGTTTACTTCTTTCATAGAATAAACTTGTTTCCATGACTTGGGCTTTAAAGATTCATTCAACGGATGAGGTAAGTTTCTGAGAAAAATATTGAAAGGCAAAAATATTAATTTTGATCTGATAATTTAAAAATAGGTATCTTGATAACATGTACTACAAATTTTACTTAACTCTTGGAGTAATATTTATCATTTAATTAAAGAGTTTCAAGCACTGTAAGGATAAGGTTCCATAATGTTTGAATGAAGCTAAACATACTTTAAAACATGGGGCTGCTTCCATCTGGAGGCTGATCGGATTTTTGGAGTCCTTTCAATCAAAGTGACCAGTTCTTCCATGAACTGCCTAAAATATTTGCAACAAAAATTGGTTTACAGGGGTAGCAGTGATATTTTAAAAAAATATAGGATTTTTAAAAAAAATATATAGGAGTCTTAAAAAAACACGAAAAGCCATATTTAGGGTTCATTTCATACACTTCTTGAGGAAAAAAAATTCCAAGGAATTTCAAGGACTTTTCCATTCTACCAGATTAAAAATTCAAGACTGGCCGATGTTGTTTACCACCATTTTTTTTATACTAGTGTTTCATTTCGTTCAACTTTATCTATTAAACAGATATAATAACAGCAAATTTTCGTATAAGTTCCTAGCTACAAAAAAGGTTTTGAATAAAAATTTAATTAAGCTATATTATATCAACAAAATATTTTCTGTAATTTTTAAATAAATGAACCCAACAGATTTAAATTAAAAAAAAACTACCTTATAATATATTTTCAATAAAACTGTAAGTTATCATCAATAGTTAGTCTGACTCAAAATGAGTAAATTGGGCAGAAAATGAAAAACTAAAACATTGACAGGAGTAAAAAACTTTAGCCCAAGAAGTTCAATTTCAAACCCAAAAAATTACTCATATGGAAGATTTTGTAAGACTTTCTTTCTGATAAATTTAAATAATGCTTAAATAATATTATTTACCTTAAAATTTTCATATACCCTATTATCCTCATACCTTGTAATTCTTTATTTGATATTAAAACTATCAAGTTCCAACTATAAATTTCTATTTGCATTCTTGCAAATTCCTCTAATAATTTTTTCAATTTGCCAGCTAATTATTGGACACATTTGAACTGCAATAAGTGAACACTTTCCCCCAAAACAAGCATTTAAAGCCAAGGTTACTGACGCAAAGTAAGAAAAACGCGATCGCGAACCGTCCGTCAAGTTGTTTTTTCTGCCCGTGTCCACGCCGTCAAAAAGCCAACTTTACAGGCAAACGTCCGGAAGCATGTATAAAAATTCCGGATTTTTCATTTAAATTACGTACCGTTATAGGATTTCCGGATTTTAGGGAGAAACTTCCCTGTTCTTTAAGGAATGGAACGTTTTCAGCGCGAATTTGAGCGCGCCGAGCAAAATTATAGGAAATATAGGAGGCTTTTCAAAATATAGGAGAATATAGGAGGTTTTTTACTAATTTTTCAAAAGTATAGGATTTATAGGAAAAATAGGAGGTCTGCGACCCCTGAATGCTGCTTAATTGCAGTTGAAAACAGATAAATATATATTACTATACCTTCCAATATGTAGAGTGGGTTCAGTAGCATAAACAACACCTTTGAATCCAGTGCCTTCGGTTATGTAAGGTAATGCCATCATACTCTGATAATTTGATATCAAAATGACATCAACTTGAGAATAATCCACAATTTTATCCTGTAAAGACAAAAATTATTAATAGCAGATTACTTTTTAGGTCAAATTTAATACCAATTAGAGAAGTAAATTTAAACAAAGAAAAAGCACCTCAGGTGGACAAAATTCAGGGCAGCTGTCTACAAAAACTCTTCCACTACATTCTCGCAGTTCCTAAAATTAATATATATCATGTATTTTCTAGGGAAACTATTTCATTATAAGAACTAATCAGGAATGGAAAGTTCTGTATGCTATATTATTACTTAATATCATGTGAAAAACTTTAAAATTTTATAAATTTAGGTAAATATGCCAACAAACCCCTTCTAACTGTGGATCACTTGTATTACGAGGTGTCCATGATGGAAGATTAGACAATCTGGAGCTAAAATAACAAAAAAATTACTTATTACTTCAGAGAACAGTGTAATTATATGCTTTTAATAACTAGATTACACTAACCTACCTATAAACCAATGGCATAGGTAAAAATAGCAAAGAAGATGTCATATCCAAACCACAATCCAACATAACTGTAGTTCCCTTGAATGTGAGAATGTTGCATGGTTTATTTGGATGAGCACTCAAACAGTACTGTAAAATAGAATTTCATTACATGAATTTGACTTGATACAAACTTAACAGGTATTTTAAAATATTAATCTTACACTAACAGAGAGTAGTTTATTTTTAATTCACATATCATTTAACAGGACAATTCTCTTTCTGATATTTTAACAGAGTTTTTCTCAGTAAACAGAAGAAAATTTTGATTTGAAGAAAAGTAAAAACTTTAAAAGAAATCACAAAGTCTTTACCAGTTTCATTTTTTTTTTCCTTTGAACGATCAAAATTAAGAAATAAAATGGGTAAAATCAAGTGTCATGCTAAAAGAAGGTCAATAATTATTTTGTATTTATATAGTAACCTTTCCGAAAAAATATAAATATTAACCTAAACAAAACAAATAACCCGGTATTTAACTACAACCGCATTTTACTCGACGGATGCAGTTACTTTTCATATTAAAAAAATAATAAGAAATTATTTTCTTGATGTAATTTTTCTGTGGTTTTAATTGTTTTGATTTGTGGAATGGGTGGAATGTTTCGGTGCATCTGTAAACTCCTTTTTAGTGAAAGCACGATTTAATTTTTGCCTGAAATTTCAAGAAACCCTCTTAAATTATATTTAATAAATAGTTAATATTTCCTCAACATCCGGTCCACAGAGCTCCTCCCACGTTTACTTCCTGTCAATTGTTCTCCATCGCTGATTATGTACACTTGGACCAATCATCCTTGGCCACGCTCCTTTGATACATTTTAAACAGCTGTCTTATGAAAAAGATTTCAAATTTGTGTTATTAATGCCGGCTTAAGTTGTTCATATTTTACAACATAATTGTCCAGCAATTAAAGATGTATATTGCCGGTAAGTGATTTTATGTCCCAAGTTTTAAACCGGTTGATTCTTGATTTCAATTTAGGGGTTTGGTTCTACTTTCAGTTTCCCCTTAACAATCAAATAATGATAGTAGTTTGTGTTAATTATTTGTATTCATTAAATATCTCGATCTGATCTCACTTTTTCTCTTTGTAGTGCTTGTGTTGCTGTGTGCATCCACAGCATTTGCATTTTATGAAAACAATGACGATGTTGTCGAACTGACGCCGGCTACTTTTCAAACCAAAGTACTTAACAGCGATGATGTCTGGATTGTTGAGTTTTATGCCCCTTGGTAAGACTTTTCTTTAAAGATCAAAGTAATAAGATCTAACATTGTGCTATAATTTCATCAGAAAGCATTTTTGTAGTGATCTTGGAGAATCCATCTCAAAGATTAGGGTTGAAACATTTTTATGGTTGATTCATCAACATGTATGTGATGCATTTCATTTTGCTCCATATGTGCAGGAATCTGATTGAATCAATCGAAAGTGTATATCCTAATTACTAGAGCATGATTATTTTCTTTCTTGCACTCGGACCTGGAAAAAGTGCCCGAACCTACACCCCTGGTTCGGGGGAAGCCCCTGCCAGCTCCATAGGAGCAATACATTAGGTTTGGGTAAATTTTATTAGGTTCGGGGGAAGGTTACAGCTTTTTCCAGGTCCGCTTGCACTGCACTCAGTGGTATTTATATAATGATATTATCATTCGATTTGTCTACCAACCATGGCAATTAGAATTCTGTGAAATTTGCCTCGTGAAAACTTGGTGCAATTTAAAAGTTATACAAGTGAAAATATGGGAGTGGTTGCTGAATGTGACGTGAAAGACTAAACAATTGCAGGACTATAATTTGTTAAGTGATATATGATCATTGTTACACTATTTAGCTGCAAGAAAGACTACTGTTATAAAACTATAGCTGAGTACAGTTGTATTTAAATGTTGTCATTCAGTAAAAAAAATTTGATTTTTCAGGTGTGGCCATTGCCAAGCACTGGTTGCCGAGTATTCCAAAATGGCATCTGCTGTAAAGGTATTGTATATATATAATATATACATGTAATGTTTTATTTGTTTTTGTTTTAAACAAATTATTAATATTTAACAATTATTTCCTGTTATATTTTACCACATAATAATTGCTTACAAAATTTTGTTGGTAGAACAATAATGTCTATTTCAAAATTGATGCTATGAATATTAAATCTGAATTAAAGTTAAAACTGAGATGCTATCATTTTTTAACATAGAGGCATTGCCTATAAATGCAAAGTTATATATTTAGTTTTAATTTCTATTTTTTTCAAGCATTAATACGTTCAAAGAAGTAATCTACTGGGCAGTATCCCCCCCCACTCACACCTTAAGAATCTTGCAAAAAAATGGGTCGTAAAAGAACATCAAAACTAACAGAAGGACAGAATTCCATCAAATTTTTACCCAGTCTATGAAAAAAGCAGGGGAAATTACTATAATGAAGCACTTAAATTATAAATATAAACATATTTAATCATTCAATAGTAGTGAATCCTACCCTGTAAACATGGTAAACTCATTATATTCACAATTTTTTTTTCCTCATAATCAAAGCAAATGTTTTGCTCTAAGGAGAAAATGAACTATTTAAAACAAAACTTCTACAATATGCTACAAAAATGCTCTGAATTTGTTGAAGACTTTCTTTTTCTAAAGAGATTAACTTCTTTTGAAGTGAAAGTATAGGGTCACTTGGGGTAAGTGGGACCCCTTTTTGGAACAGTACATTTTTGAAGGTTCATAAAAATTTTTTGAAGAGGTTCAATTTGAACTTGATGACATATTCTATTTAAGACACTATTAATAAACAAAAATTTATAATTAGGTTCTAAAATAATGTTCTACATTTTTCTTAACTGATCTTTTTGTAAAAAATGAGACGGGGGTCCCACTTACCCCATAGGAAGGGGTAAGTGGGTCACCCTCTTTTTATTTTGATTGAAAGCAAGCAAAACTTAAGAGGGAGTAAGTGGGTCTTACTTGATAAAGTATAGAAGTTTTAGGTACAAAATATTTTATTCTAACTTAATCCATGTACGAGATATCTACTCACATTTAAATTAATAGGGTTGGTTGGGGTAAGTGGGACCCCTTTTTGGAACACTACAATTACAGAATGTTTTCTTCAGGTTCGAATGGTTCGGGAGACTTATAAAGAAACCCTCGAAACTATTCCCCCACCCCACTGTGTGTTTTAATTAATTTCTCGGCAACGTGAATAAAAAAAAAACCAACTTAATAGTTTTTTTTACTTACCACAGCTTATATTAAAACGCAAAATTAATATAAAATTTCAATAAATTACTTATAAATGTTTCAATAAACATTAAAATGGTGAGTCTAGGGTGTCCCACTTACCCCATAATGAGGGGACCCACTTACCCCTACTTTGCTTAAATTACGGGGTAAGTGGGACCCCCCTCTTAAAAATTTTTAAGTAAGAGATTTTGTGAAAATTCAAATTGCAGTATGTATTTTAAGTCAAACCTGGCACAACAGTTGAAAAAAAATTAAAATATAGTGAAAACTTTCCTGGAAACACTTCTTGGAAAAATGCATCTTGAACTCTCCAAAAAAAAAATTATGGAAATTTTTTTACAATAGTTCTATAATCTTAAAAAGAAATGACACAAAACTCTAATATATGCAAAACCCATCAGTGTGACAAAATGTAACATGATCAATGTGAATAAGTGTGAAATGTCCTTTACATAGTTTAGTTTGAGGGGGGTGACCCACTTACCCCAAGTGACCCTAATTCAAAAGAAAAAAAATATGCAGGAAATATGTATTGAGTGTTGAACAAAATTTTCGTAAAAATCCATTATATATGGTTATGGTAGTATTTTTTTACTGAAGTCCCAGCAAAAATTCTTAAAATAAATTGTCCTAAGTATCCCACAATTGTCCAAAAATATATCCCAACTAAGTAATGAAAAATTTATTTTGTTGCAGGGCATTGTCAAAGTAGGAGCTGTAAATTCAGATGTCCATCAATCTGTTGGTCAAAAATATGATGTCAGAGGCTTCCCCACGATTAAAATCTTTGGAGCAAATAAGAACAAGCCCAGAGAGTTTGCCGGACCTCGAACTGCTCAAGGCATGGTGGATGAAGTTTTTAAAGAACTGAAGAATGTCGTGGAGAAGAAATTGAGTGGAGGAAAGTCTGGAGGAGGAGGTGGAAAGAGCAGTGGCGGCAAAACGGTAACCAATCAGCTTTGTAAATCTGATTCGTCTTGTGTTTTATGATGATTGAAATATCGGGTACTTGTGTATTATCTGCATGCTATTGGCACACTTTTAATTTTTTCAAAGATTCAAAACAAAAACGAGAAATTACTAATAATCTAATTTGTATTAGCGAAATAAACTTGATAAACACTATAATTTTGGTTGATTGGATATGAAATTAGAATCGCTGGCATGCAGATAATAGGCAAGTACCAATGGTCTTTACTTACTGGTTTTATTCTTTTAATTGGTTTGTTCTGTAAATAAATGTGATGGTAATTAATTTGACTTGGATAATGAGGTGGCTGAATCAATGATCATATCCAAATAAAAACTTTTTCATCTGCCCTGTTCAAACATGTTGGCATTTTTTTTATCTAGAACCTATTTAAGTTGCATTTTTATGAGTATCTCAAGATTAATTAAGTTTTAGAAAAAAATAACATTTTATATGATTGAAATATATTGTAATTTTCTTTAAGATTATTTCTTATCAATTTAATTTGTAATAAAACTTTATGTTTAGTTTCATAGATTTTGATATCTGTGGTGAACACAGTTGCCACTTAAGCTTGGTATATTCATCTACTGTTTAAATACAGGCTTAAACAAATATGATTGCAAAGTTATCCTTTAATATTGTGACTTTTGGTCTGGTCCCTATTAATTAAGCCTGTGTAGTTACTACACTTTTGGAATGAAGAAATTTAAGTGATACAAAATGTCGTCTTTTAATTCTACCAAATATTTTTAGGTGGCTTTATTTTGAGATAAAGGAGTTAATCTACATTTTATATTTTTTAGGGGGGTGATGCCAAAGATGTTGTGGAGCTCACGGATTCCAACTTCCAAGACACTGTTATCAACAGCGACGACATGTGGCTTGTCGAGTTCTATGCCCCTTGGTGTGGGCATTGCCAGAGGTTAGCACCTCACTGGCAAGAAGCGGCCACTGAACTCAAAGGAAAAGTGAAATTGGGTGCTTTAGATGCTACAGTCCACACAATAATGTCAAGAAAGTACGGTGTAAGTAAAGTTTGTAGCTAGTTACAATAATTACGACTTGTTGAATAATGTGCATTAAATCTGATCATTGGTTAGGTCAGTTCTGGGAGCACATTTATTAAGAGTTCTTATTCTGTTTGTAACTATTTACTAATTTGTGATTCCTTTATGCCTTCATGACTTGCCTGGTCAAAAGTACGTTATATGAATTAGTAGCTCAATATGTGTTCGTTCATTGTAAGTCGCAAAATTCCAAAAGAGGTTAATAATTTTTGGAGATTACTAGTTTTCAAGATTAATTTATACATTTACTGTCATTCATTATTTTAGATTGATTGATTCAAAGTCTTTTGTGAGAGTGGATAACATTTTTTTTTTATCAAGCTTCAGAAGAATCTTATTCCTATTCTTCATAAAATACCCTAATAATAAATTTTTAAAAACTTTAAATATTCTAAATTTTAAAACATCAATTATTTAAATGAATCATTAATTCATCTTAAGGCTGTAAAATGTTGTAAAGATTTTTATAGAGATTTTATTTTGACAGATTCAAGGTTTCCCAACCATCAAGTTCTTCCCTAAAGGACAGAAAGACGGTTCAGCTGAGGAATATGATGGTGGAAGAACAGCATCAGATATTGTCTCATGGGCATTGGAAAAGCATGCTGAATTCACCCCTGCCCCTGATGTTGCGCAGGTAAACAGTTAACTGGAAGCTCTTGTGGTCATAACATATATTAATATTCTACAAATGAATTGCAAAAAAAGAACTGGGAAGTAAAAGATAGTATCATTTTTAAATAATCTGTGGACTTAAATATGATAATTTTCACCTTTGAATGCTGGTTGAAGGTGCTCCTTATCTAATACTCTTTTAAATTGTGCAAGCCTGCAGGAAAAAATTGAAATGCCCAACACTTGAGTTAACTACAAAAGTGATTAAAATTAAATCCACATTTAGAGAGAATAAGAAAGCGAAATATTCAGTCAAAAATATAAATATTCTTTTCTTTGTATTCTTTTTAATTGTTGCATATACTGAACAGAATTTTAATGCCTTGTAAGTTACTAATAGAATAAGCTATTGGTAGTAATAGTATAAGCTAGAGTGTCTTGGTCAAGTAACATTTATCTCATAAAAAATGTAGAATTCTGAAACATATTTTTGAAAAGTTTACAATAAGGCAAAAATAGGTAAATGTAATGAGTTGAAAATTTGGGATTTTATGATAAATTTATGAAAAACTTTTGTTTTCCATTTGAATTGGTGAAAATCAGTTTCTATCAAAAAAAAAGTATCTGATTCATCCTTCCCTTATTTCTTTTCAATAAGCTTTACAACAAAAAAGTTTTGGGTTTTGTTTGTTTTTCAATTAAGGCATATTGGTTCTCGTTTACATGTTAGGGTTCTCTTTATGAAATGAAAGTAGTTAAGTGTTACACTAATTAGCTATGTTGAAGAAGATAATTGAAAAGTAATAAACAAATGTTTGGCTTCACCCTCTGCTCTTTATTTTTCAGGTCACCAATGCTGCCATTCTGAAAGAAGCCTGTGAAGATTCCCCTCTCTGTGTGATCAGTGTTTTGCCTCACATCTTGGATTGCCAATCTGCTTGCAGGAACGAGTACATTGAAATCTTGAAGAAAGTAGGCAACCGCTTCAAGAAAAACGGTTGGGGATGGATCTGGGCTGAAGCCATGGCTCAACCTCAGTTGGAAGATTCTTTGGGAATAGGAGGCTTTGGTTACCCGGTAAATCTTAAATTTTATAATTATAAGTTGTTTTAGCCAAGCAAGATTTTGAATATAATTCTAATATGTGAATTAAATATGCTACTATGTGAAATGCAAAAATAAATTTATTTACCTATTCTTTACAAATGGGTGCAAAAATTACTCCACAAAGCTAATTAATTTCCCTCTCTTTCAAATAACAAATTTGAACAAATCTGATACATTATTTGTTAAGTAATCTGTAGAATACGGGTTAAATGTGTAACGGAAGTCTTACCATATTCTTTTTTACATTTTATACTTTTTAAATGGAATAATTGTTTTGCAAGTTATTAATGTGTTAAACTATAATGATAGTTTTTGTATTCCCATATAGCAAAAAAGATAAATTTTGTTATGTTCTTTCTTAGGCAATGGCAGTTGTCAATGCCAGAAAAATGAAGTTTTCCATTCTTAAAGGACCATTCAGTTATGATGGAATTTCTGAATTCATCAGGTAATGAGTTTTTGGCATTATTTTCATTAAAAAAATTCAGTCAAACCTTAATTACAGACTGTAAAGTTACTGGGGGTGAGATTATAATGTTGACTGTCTTAGGTTGTATTTTATTATCCTTATATTTACTGCTAAAAAGAAATAAAAATGAAGTTAAATACTGTATACTTATTTAGTAATTAACAAATAAGGTTTAAACCAAGAATCATTATTTCAATAGGTAATATCTTAAATTTAATGTTATGTAAGGGGAGGTTGATACTTGTCAAGAAAAATTGGTAATTCAATAGAAATACGGTTCAATAGAATTTTTGGGTTCTAATTACTCACCCACCTTTTGGAAAACTAACAATAAGTTTTATAAATTTAGGTGTTCATTTAACTTCATAGCAAAATATATCTGAGTAAATTTGTTGTTTTCATGGGCTAATTGAATGTAGTTTCCCCATAATATTTATTTGTGTTGAAATTGGTGCTGTATTAAATTAAAGAGTAGGTCTTGATTTTTTCTGTTAAATTTCTAGGGCTGTGTCTGTGGGTCGTGGCAGCAGCTCTCCAATCAAAGGTGCTAAACTTCCTGACATAAATGATGGAGAGCAATGGGATGGCAAAGATGGCCAGGTATGAAAAAAATGATAGCCTTTGAATTCCTTCTAAGTTTAAGAGTAAAAGCTTCTTGCAACTTAAATACTTATTTTTTCTATCAAATGTTTTAATATAATTTATCTAACTTAAGTTTAAAAACCCACTAAAGGCCTCTGAAAAAAATATGTAGGTTTTACAGTCTTCAACCAACGTATTGTATTAATAGTTACTTATGTTCAGGTGAATTCTAGTGTATGGGCTGTTAAAAGTATGACTGTTTTGTTTAAAAAAAAAATTGAAAATTTTTCTATCTTCCCAATTTTAGTTGCCTGTTGAAGAAGATATCGATCTCAGTGATGTTGAACTCGATGATACAGATGCATCCAAGAAGACAGAGCTATGAGATTTAGGCGTGTTATAGGAATATAATATAATGCACTTTGTAAAAATATTCATCTACTTTTCAGTTTTCATCACTTCAAACGAATGCATTTTTTTCCCTCATTTTGAAATCATTGCATCAGTTCTGTTCCGAAACATTAGGCAGCTTGGCTGTCAAATGTGAAAATACTGCAATAATATAACAAAAGGGCATTTTAACGGTCAAAAAGAAACTATGGGTTACTTTTATAGAAATTAATACTTAGCCATTTACCTAGAAAGAGGGTGTTACATCAACAAAAATATTTATTGTACAGGACTTCCATCTTTGCTACTTCCTGTTGTTGGTTTCTGTATTGTTCCATATTTGGAGTCAGTTTTGTGTACTTAAGCTGAGCAAATCTGGCTATTCATGCTGGTATTATATTGAGTCTTTTACAAATGTTATTTATAAGTTTGAATTTGTGTATTGCTATTGTGGTCATCCTTCCTGAATTTGTAATAAAATTTTGTTTTAACAAATTGGTTCTTCATTTGAAAGTTGTGTGAAAAACCTAAATTTTATTTTACTTCTATTTAAACTGTCCAATCAACTATATAAATGTTGAGCAAATTTTTCTAAATGACTACTTGGACCATTCTAGTCGGTTTTTGCCATTTACTCTCCTTTTGTCTTAATCATATTTTTAAGTAATTGTTTATAATTTTTGTAAACACTTTAAAGAACTTCATATGGCATTTATCAAAGTAAAGCAAAATAATGACATAGAAATTAAACAAAGGTAAGAGGTTCCTCTTCAGGATAGTGTTTTCAAATCCATTGGAGACAACACGCTTATGGAATGGGAGCAACTGGAAAATATTAAGTGTAAAAACTTAATGGTCAATTAAGTAATCCTGAATTCATGGGTACCTCTTAAACACATTAACCCATGAAGAAAACTTTTTAAAAAGTCCAAAAATGGGATGTTTTTTATGGGAACAAAATAAATGAATTAATAGAAGTGAGGGGAGAAAAATGTTTCAATATTTATTTAAATAGGACCCTAAAAGAGCATATAACAAAATGTTAGATTTAAGGTATATTTCAAACAAAAAGTGTTTAAGCCTTTTGACTGAATTGGTAAACACAGTATTGACATATTCTAATTGAGAATCCTGAATGTGCAAATTTTGATAGCTAAATTTAGCATTTTGGGTTTACTAAATTTAAACTTAAATTGTTTTTAGTAGTGTTACTTCCTACTAGTGACTATTCCAGAATTCTTTGAAATATGTAGTATTTGAGAGAACTCTGCAATATCAGATTTCTGAAAAGGCATGAAAATCCCAGCCCTACTAATTACCTATTGTTATATTGATTGATCCAAGATCCTTATTGATATCTATAGGCTCCGAGGAAGAAATGCAAACTTTCTTTTTTAAATAGAGGAGACAAAAAATGACAAGTGCTGATGAGAGATTCCTATCGAAAATGTGTGGGGTACTTATGGGAGGAGTCTCCCTTAATTTTTAATTAGGAAGTATTATCACTGTAGCTTTAAAGGTTATTTGTTTGAAATTTTCAGGGTTATGTTTAAAACAGCCGTTTTTGGCAAGCTCACTTGTTTTCAGTTGGTAAATTTAGTTACCTATCCCACTAAAATCATCAAAGTATTTTAAACACTAAAAATTCAAATATTTTCAAATTTTTATCATCATTAATACCGAAACTTAATTGGTTAATTTTCTTACATAGTTCTTATCCTTGGCGTTTGAAACAGTGGTTGATTTTAAGCAGGACGGAGGATAGCGAAAAAACAGTTTAGAAAATATATTTCTCTTTTTAAAACGCAAAATAATTTACTTAATTTTAAATATTTATATTTTCAAATTGAATAAGGAACAACAAAAATTAAATTAACAAGGATATGTGGATAGATGGAATGGGTTTGCTAGAAATGATAGTTCCATTGGAATACAGAATTTAAAAATTTAGGGATTTTTTTTGTTTCTTATCTTATTAAGAAATACTTTAAATATAATAGTCATCAGATTATTTCACTTTTTATCTTTAATGCTTTTTTTTAAATTTGCCCGCTAAAGTTTATACTTAGCTTCACGGCACGGCAATGCATTTCTGTAAATGTTGTTTTTCCGCAAGGGTACATTAGCAGCAGGAAAGCAATGTAAACCATTACTGTAGCTAAAATAATTGTCTTTATTCAGTGAAACTGGGTAGTTTTCTAGAATTGAATTTTATACACAGGGGAATTGGAGCCGAGCCATGTGAGGTTATTCCTTTCTCATAATCCACACTAAACTAAATTTGAAAAAATATTAATACTATTACTAATAGTTTAATAAGAAGGTTAGACACAGAAACGAGCAATGTTTTTTTCGTAATTGGGGGAAAACTTATAAATTATTTCAAATATGTATATTATTTTACCTTGACTTCTCCATCTACATTGTAGATGCAGTAGAATTTAGATTCTACAGCAGCGGTTCTCAAACTGTGGTCCGCGGACCCCCGGGGGGGGGCGGGCGCCTTCTCGTCCGCGATAGTCACCTTGTGGAACACTTCTACCACTCCTACGGTGGGGAACTACCTTTGAGTGTTCTCCAAAATGATATAAAACAGTAGTTTAAAGGGGTAAATTTTTAAAAAAAATTTCTGGGGGAAATGACCCCCAGCCCCCTCGAAATTTTGACGTCTAATTATAATTTTTTCCTTAAAAATTCTGTGGTTTATAAGGAACTGTTATCTTCGGGTCAAACCAAAAATGTCTCAAAATGATCAAAAACACTACTTTAAGAAGAAATTTTCAAAATTTTTTTTGGGGGGACTCCCCTAGACACCTTCCATTAGTACTAGGAGTACTTGTAAATATGTCATATAATGTGGGATATAATTTTAATGCTACTTATAAGTAATGTAAAACTCAACGTATAAATATATCCGTGTTCGTGTTCTCTTTAGTGTTCGAAAACGGAAATTTAGTTTTGTAAACTCCAAAAACAAATTAAAATTAAACTTTTAATAATTTTAAGACTAAGATTAAACTATTCCTTTTAATTCAAAATGGCGACTTTTTTTTAAGGTCGCCTCCATTCTATAAAAAAAAACTTTCAAATGGCACAATAAAAATATTGTGAGATTTCGATCCGCTGGTTAAACGAGGCAAATATTTTCAAGCTAAACGGCCTTACAAAAAAAAATTAAGAATATCGATAGGTTCTACTAAAATGTCAATTATTCTTGAATGTTTAATGAATTAATCACTGCTCAACATCTTTGAAATATTATCCTACCCAATTTAATACCTCTTCGTCGATGCCATTTTTATTAATTAATCCCCAGAACTTTCTTCACCGCATTATGTGTTTATTCCTTATCTGATCTTTAGATAACTTTTATTTTCTGTTGAATCAGCAAAGATTTCATTGAATGGAATTGTGAAGTGGTGCTTAAGAGCCTGTTAATGATAAAAGTAAGGTTCTCAAATGTTGGCTTTTGATTAAAAAAAAAAAAGGTTTTAAGATGGAAAGAGAAAATGCCGCAAAAGGAATCGGATGAAGAAACCTGACTGAATATCAATCAGAAAACGTAAAAAGTGATATTGCAATTTTATTCAGGAACTATAGAGAAGAGTTTATCAAACTTATTACACAAATTATAAAACCCGTTTTTTTAAAGCAATCGTTTTAATCTCAAAATAAAAATTCGGGGTAGTTTTTGAGGCATAGAAAATTAATAAAAATATATTTGTTAACTAAAATGTTTTTTTTTAATTAAAGCATCAATGCGTTCAAGTGTCAAAAAGTTCCGTAACAAATGTTTCGGATTTGCAAGTTAAAAAATTGGCAGTGATGTGTGTTTTTTTTTTTAAATAATTTTTGTTTAAAAAAAATTCGGAGCATCATGGTGGCTCTATTACAACCAGTGGGATGATATAAGGTCTACATTTAAAAATTTGAAGTACTTACTATTCTCGAAAAGAACATTAGCTTAAGCATAATGATACTGTCAAGAACCCATGTCTAAATTACTTAAATGAGGAATTAATATTTTATTCATCCTGACGTTTTTTTTTGTTTTAAAAATCGTACTACATTAAAAGAGAAGAAATTAGAAGGTACAAAAGAATTTGTGAATAGGGAAAGCTAATAAGGTTCCTCGAAACTTTCAAGGTACCTAGTTACGGAGTGAAATTTTTCTTCGAAATAATAAGAATGGAACAATAGCAAATTAGTCAAAGACCAGGGTAAGAGATTTCTTTAGGCCAAAAATACAGTAGTATTGATACGAATAAATTTTAAAATTTAAATTTTATTTAACTGATATATTTTCTTTTCTTTTTCCTTCAATGAGTTTTAAAGATTCCTTAAGAGAAAGAGATTTATAATTTTAAAATATCACTTTTTAGAAACTTTTAAAATTCTCGATGCTAATTGAAACTTACGTATAAGATGTTTAAGGACCAATATATTTTTATGCATACATATATTATATTATTATTGAATTAATAATAATTTGATTAATACTTTATTTGTAAAATTATCAAAAATGAGTTCATCATCTAAATCCTAAATAATCATTAATCGACCGCAATCCCAAAATACTGATTATCTGCTTATCAGCGTTTTCAATAATATGAGGGGGGGTAGGAATGTGGTGTTTACCACATTAAGGAATCGAGAGACAGCAAAGTTGAACTTGTGACGTAAAACGACTAATGACGTCAATAATCTCTATAAAAGAAGCATTCAACTCAGAGGCCATGTTTGACCAGTGCACAATCTTAAGAGTTTTCTGCTGGGGAAGAAAAACTTGTGTGCATTAATTTAGAAATAAAGCATAGAATTTTAAAAAAAAATAGGTACGTGGATTAATTTGTTTCATCCCTTATTATTTTTATAGGTATTAGTTAAATAATATAATGAGAAAAGTTTGCGCTTTAAATTAATAAGATTCTTTCCAGTTTACATTTGCTTTACGTATCAAATGTGAACATGATTATACGAAAATTACATAAGTTTAAAAACTCAATCATGTATGTTTAAATACTTTCTTGAGTTCTGAATCCAATCAAGAGAAAAATGCTCTTAGAAATTTCAAAATTGTTTTAAAAATTTTGGATTATTCACTTGAGATTTTTAGGTGATACTTAAAGTATAAATAATGACCATAGTAAAAAAAAGTTTTTAATTACTTTTTTGGTACCACAATTTTCTATATCATTTATTCATTTCTAAAGCATTGATTCTTTGGTAAATGTTAATACGAACTGGTTTGGAAAGAATTTACAAACAAAAATAACATTGTAATCGTCTCTAGATAAAAATGATTTTAATAAATTTTTAGCCTAGAAAATGAAGAAAATGGTAAAAAATCGAGACATTTTGTAAAACTAAAGGGATGGGACTATCTTTTAGAAAATATAAAGTAATTACTAATTTGGCTTAATCGTAGATGGATTTATGAGGATCATGGGGGAAAGCTCACCAACTGTTTCAAAATATTCAATTTTTCCTACATTAAAGGAAATTTCTATATCCTTTAAGGTGCAATATAATTCTTTAAAGCCTTAAGTTTGCTCCAGTATTCTCCTAAATATGCTTATGGAAATAATTATTTAAAATCAACTTTAAGTTACAGGGTTTTTTTTCCAATTTTCTTAAATCTATTGTAAAATGGAACATGTTTAGATTTCGATAAACCAAGCCTGGGATTAATAAAGGAGTAAGAATTAGGATGAACATCGGGGGAGCACAGGTAATTGGCTGACCAAAGATGGTGCCTCCCCGACCAGACCTCCCCTCCAGGGGTCCTCAGGTGGTCGTCTGGCTTCTGACGTCACCCGCAGTTACGTCACGATCCTCCGGAGGATGAGGAGGAGAAGAGAGCATCATGAGGGATAAACTCTCCAAATCGGACGTTTTTATGTTCGCAGGTGAGTGGAACGTCGCAAACACTGCATTGCATTCCGACTCTTCACGGCAGGTGGACTTTGCACCCAGGGGGGTCGAAAGGCCACCCTCTCCCTCCCGGTTTAGAAATGGACTCGGCCGCCGCCAGATGATGGTGACCGTGGCGGGATATACGTGGGATTCTCTCGCTCTGTTTTCATAAGATCGGAAATTGTGTTTGTTTATTGATAGTTTTTTTGATTTGTTGGAAGTTTTCCAGTTCAGCAGACAGTTCAGTTTATTTGATAGTTCTGTTAGAGATGGACGGGTCCGGTTTTTGTTGTTTGTCTGTTCCGGCTATCCCTCTATTTACTTTTAAATGTCCGGATTAAAAAGGCTTGTTCTGTCTAAAATCAACTTTTTTACATGAAGGAGTATAAGTAATAAACTTTTTTTAATATAGTTAATTAATTTTGATACTTAGGATCAATATTTTTTGTATGCTCTATACATTTAGGATGTTAGAAACAAAAAACCGAATATATAATTAAAAAACAGTAGAGTTTTCTTTTATTTCCCTATTAATTGACATGTGGAATGAGAGGAACAGAACCTTTCTAAACTTGGTGAAACGTTCAAAGCAAAATGATCGTGAACCGGATTTTTTCTCACCTGTCTTACGTTTATGTTTATTAAAGCAAATGTGAAAGTAACAAAATTATTAGTTTAATCCGGCTTTGTTCTGTTTAAACTTTTTCCTTTTTATCCATTAGAGAATGCTTAGTTATCGAAATGAATCCATGGTAAGCTAGTAGTAACCTAATTTTAAAGTTACCTTAAAAACATTTCATGATAGTGGTGTATTTAAATTAAAGAAACATTTCGGCGACGGTTCAATTTTTAATGCTCGTTTTGATGATAGCAAGTATACTAAGGTGTGCTGTAAGTTTTGAACATGGAATAAGATGTAAAATTATAATTTTTGGTAAGAAAATAACACATTGCGTAAAAAATGCTCGTGAAACAGCCCTGAAGATCTAAAAATGTAATGTATAAAAGTTGAAACTTCAGCAGAACCTTATATGCTTACGTATAAGTTTAATTAATAATAATTGACTCAATAATCCTTCACTGATAAAACTTTGTAGTACTAATAATTCAATTTTAAAAATTATATTATTATTATTTTAAATATACTTATTACCTTTTTAGGTTTTAAAATGACGCTTTAAGTAAGCAATTATTAAGTAAAGTATCGCAAAAGTTTTTGAAATACGAGTGTAAAGATGATTTGTTGTAGCATCCATTATTTGCTTAGAAATGTGCATCAAAATTTTTGAATAATTTTTAAACATAACCCAAATGGCCTTACAAAAAAAAAGAAAAAGAAGTATTAATTACATTTTGAAGCGTATTTTTTTCCACGCAGAAACAATAATAAATGCGTACTATAAAAACATTGCTAAAATAAAAAATATATCTAAATAGGATCTATTTATCACAGATTTTATCGCCGCCAATTACGTTCATCCCCACGATTTGATGCTTTTATCTGTGGTGGTGGTAGAGGTAGAGCAATGTTGGTGACAAAGGAAATGTTCATTTTCAGAAGTGGATCTAATCATTTCGCCCTTTTGAAATTGACTACCATTCAAATCATTCGAAAAGTGTCACACAAGAAACGTGCATCAGTCTACATTAGAATGATCCGATAAACAAAGGACTTATTCAGACCCGGGTGACAAGACGATTCCTCTTCGAATATTTAATATATTATTTTCATGAAACTTTTATCTTTGCATTTTTCATGATATTGCAAACAATATTCTTATTGAAGTTTTCGTTCTATCTCCTTTAGTGTTTTAATTATTTTTTTTAAATTTCGCCACTAGGGGCGTTCACCGTACTTCATGACCCTAAGAGACGTTGGTTCCAAATTTGTAACCCTGTATAAATAATCGTGAAAATTTGGGGGAAGGAGGTTCTCCCTCCATAAAGTGATGAAAATTTATCAAAAAGATACAACGATCTCTTTCTAATGGTCAGCATAAATTATGTAAATGATTTTTAAATAAATTTTACACCAAAAAAAATACTAACTAATTATAATTGTCGGCAGTAAATCGAAACAAATATCTGAATATGCAGGGACTGCCAATAACAGGCAAACTTTGCATTCCAATGCCCGTTTATATGATGATAGACGCTAACATTCCGTGACTAAGAAATCTCAACTGGCGGCCTATTGGTGTAACCCCGGCCTTAAAACTCGTAAATACACTAAAAGAAAAATTTTATAGATTCTTTTCTTTAGTTCTAATGGCATAGCACAACACACACCATGACCTAAGCCTAAGTCATTACTCCAGACTCCAGGAAAAGTGATGTAGCAGTTTCCTAAACATGCCAATTTTCAAGGGTTACGTTACTCAATAATTTATTTTTTAACACGTATTATGCTTTTCCTGAAAATGTACAGAGTTGTGAGCGTGTGAGCTAGCACAAAGAGCAATTAAAATTTTATTCATCTAAAGGCAGTACCTAAAGAAATGTTTATTTTATGAGGTTTAAATTTTTGCTTCGCGTTACTAATTTACGTGACTCTTCCAGGTGTCCTGATAGCTGTGATCACAAATGTATGTTGCCGTCCAAAAGGAGGCCGGGGAGGCAGAGGCAGCTCCGTCGCTCTGTGAGTATGCAACTAGTATAGTGTATAGTGTAGATCCCATTGAAGTAGATCCAGAAAATCCACGCATGATAGTACCTACTGTCTCTACAGTGGCGTATATAAGGGGTGGGCCGAGGGGGCCCTGGCCCCCCCCCCCGAAATTCAGACTAGGTGTACCAAAACAAGTTAAAACACTGTATTTTAGGGGCAAATTTCAAAAAATTTTCTGGGGGAGGACCCCCAAACCCCCCTTTTGTACTTGGAATTTTATTATTATCTTTATTATAATAAGTTCATCAAAATCAAAATCATACCAAAAAATATATGTCCAAAATTCGGACTAAGTGTTCCAAAAACAAGATAAAACCCTGTTTTTAGGGGTAAAGTTTCAAAAATTTTCTGGGGAAGGACCCCAGATCCCCTTTTGTACTTGGAACTCTATTTTAATAACTTTTTTAATATTAAGTTCATAAAAATGTACATCCAAAATTCGGACTTAATGTACCAAAACTAGTTAAAAGCCTGTTTTTTTAGTCAAACTTCCAAACATTTTCTGGGGGAGGACCCCTAGACCCCCCTTTCGTACTTGTATTTTTATTACTAACAACGTTTCCTATATTAAGTTTTTAGAACCTAAGTTGTCACCTAAAAAGTTACATTGGACCTATTAAATATGTGGGGGAGGGGCTGGGGAGTAATTTTGGGCCCCTCCCGAAATAAATTCCTATATACACCACTGTGTCTCTATATCGATATATTTCCTTTGGTTCCGGCAGATTTTCTTATGTTTATTAGTCTTAGTTATACTATGTGTAAAATTTGATCAGATATAATGTGGTACATTAAAATTCAATTAAAAAGTATGAAAATACTTAATAGTTTCTCTTAATTTTATAAAAACTAATAGACTTACAGTGAAAGAATTGAATGGATGAAAGAATAATTGAAATTAAAGGTATTGTGTGTCAGGATTCCTTAGAAACGATAAGCAATATCTTGGTTACCATGGTTTTAGTATGTTTATATAAGAAACACATCAAATTTTAGTTGGGTTGGAAAATGTCTTTCTTTCAAATCTTTCTTTTTCCATTTTCTCTCCCCCTCCCCCTTCTTTTTTCTCTTCTCTCTAACTATCTCCTTCTTTTTTATCTTTTCACTTAACTCTATTCTTTTCCTTCTCTCTCTTTATTATCTCTTTTCTTCCTCTCCTTGTCTCTCTACCCTTTTTCTTCTCTCTTTTTTCCTTCTTGTCTTCTCCATTTTCCTTTTTCAGGCCGCTTCCTTGCTTTCCTTTTTCTGGCTTTTTCATAGTTTTCGTAAAAAACTACTAATTCTTCTGAAAGTTTGATCATTGGTTTTACACTTAAAAAGGCGGCTTAAAACGATAGTCTCTTAAAAATGGCTCCAA
Organism: Tetragnatha montana; assembly: GCA_963680715.1. Taxonomy (NCBI): domain Eukaryota; kingdom Metazoa; phylum Arthropoda; class Arachnida; order Araneae; family Tetragnathidae; genus Tetragnatha; species Tetragnatha montana. The sequence continues at coordinate 3,290,380 of OY796683.1, read as the reverse complement.
TAAATAAATTTTCTATCAGTGCGTCCCTGGGGATGGGGAGGTTAAAGGAACACTCCTGTCTCAGAAGGTTATTATAACAAAAGGAATTTTCTTTGTTCGAATACTTATTTGCCTTCTCTTCCTATTCACCCTTCATTATTCAACCACCTGTCGACGCTTTCAATTGCGCTCTCTCATGTCACGTTCTTTGGCACGCGACAACTCGTGCCTTGGCATGCGAACTATACTAAGTCACGGGACTATTTCATCCTTGTTTGTTTCTCACTGTTTACACAGCGAAAGCTGGGGAATGATTCAAATCCTACGCAACATTCGAAGAGAAATGAAAGCGATCACCTGCTTCACATCCAAAGCGAACAACCTCTTTTATCCGAACGAATTGTGTCTCTTCTTTTTAGCATTTTTATTGAGGCATTCGATAAGGTTCGTCGTATACTTTATCAATCGTCGTACTTCGCGGACGACCACCGCTGTAAATACACATCGAAATGACACCGTTTCACGGTGTCCTTGTTGCGTTTTGTAATCAAAAACATTCGATAAGCCGTTGTGAAACTCGGTTTTCATCTTTTCCTGGCGTCTTTTGTTGGGAAACATCGTATATGGAAATTTCGAATCTTTTTTCTGTTTCTATACCTCAGTGATGAAAAACCAGCTATAGTATTTTGCCTAGATGTTTTATTAATAAATTTCCGACTTTTATTTTTGGTTTAGTTGGCGTATGGGTATTGTAATAGTAGAAAAACGTAAGCTAGCTCACGTTGTTTAAATATGACTTGCCTCGTGACTGAATAGACACTGATGAATAGTTCTCAGAACTTATAATGCTGTTTGAATAATTGAGGTTCTGCAGAAAGAAATAATCTAAAATGTATGGAGGAGTTCCATTTTTAATAGCAACAGGAAGGGAAAGAAGAAGGTGATGTGGCATTTTCAAGAAAAATGAAAGTGCTTAAATAGGAGATGAATAGGGTACGTTTGACCTAGGGCCGTAACCAGACTTTTGTTTCTGGTAGGTTTTGACTCAACATTTTTTAGTATTGTAGTGCACTAAATTTCAAAACTGTGTAAACAATGTGAATCCCAAGTAAAATGGGGGGTTCTGAGAGGTCCTCCTCAGAAAATTTTTGGAATTGTGACCCTTAAAAGAAGAGTTAACTCATTTTGAGACCTTTTGGGTTACACCCGAAGAGGACTGCTCCTTTAAGTCACATAAATTTCAAAGAAAAAAAACAATATAAAAATTGATGTCAAAATTTCGGGGGGAGGGGGTTGAACCCCTAAACTCCCTCCTTGGATACGGTCCCGTTTCGACCGTACATTTTAGTACAGACACCATCTCTCTAAGACCATTATTAACAAAGATACTGGTGTCATAAAGGAAGTATGTAACCATAAAAAATACGAACAAAAAAACTTTGAGGCCAATACCTCAAAACAATTTTTTTGTTAATACCTTCATCTTCCTCCTCCTTCTTCAGTTCATAGGTTACGAAAGTAAAACATATTATCCAACTGGACCAATGTTCATTTATTTATAATAACAGAATGCTGTAAAATTATATATAAGCCGTTGCAGCAAGTCGTATTTGTTTCCAAATCCTATTCACGCAGTATTAAGAATGAGGTTCCATTCGGGAGATGTCAGTCCCCTTATCTGAGGCCACTTAGTGATCGAGGAGGACCAAGAAAAAAACTGGTTGAGAGACATTTTTTTAGAAGCATACTTATTTCATTTCGAGAACATTTTCTTTTTGGATGTGTAATTTTAAAACCTAATAATCCCTTAAACTGAATACCTTTTAGTACACTGAGAAATTGGCTCTTAAAACTAGGGAGTCCGATAAAGGTAATTTCATCAAAAAATATTTCCTTAAAACTCGAATTATCACTACTGACAGATCTTCTTATGAAATTACTAAAAAGTTATCTCAGATATTATTTTTTAGAAAAGGAAATGGGAAAACGCAAAGGGAAGGGTGGATAGAACAAAAAAAAATTCTGAAATATAGAACTTACTCAGTATGTATTGTCTACTGAAACTATTGGGGTTAAGTGTACAAAATTATCTTTTTATTGTCTCAGTATTAATCCAAGTCACAGGTGGCTGAGGAATATTGATCAGTTTTGTAACAATATTGGCTACTATCGTGAATAACGATAAATGTTGGACATTTTGTGGGATTTTTAATTATTGAAAAATAAACCGGTTAATATGAAATGGGATTTCCCCCCTTTTTTAATATTGATCAATGCCATAGAAACTATATTGACCACCAAAAATCAATACTACTTAGGGAAAAAAAAGGCGTCGATATTATAGATATTTTAGAAGAGGTTGTTTTGACAAAGGCCAAGCGATATTTCCTAGAGTTTTTGTGCCACCTGGGGTACTTGTACAAAGGAAAACCCTTCATGATTTTGATATGACAGCTACAACTGCAAAATTGAGCTTAGGAATTTATTTTTATTCAATGATAACCGCATTATAGCTGAATGAACAAGCGGAAAAAGCTATGACTCGACGTTAAAAAGAGTCTAATGGCATCCATTCATTAAGTTTCCAGTACCCGTGTCAATTAATAGTGCTGCCAAGATATCTGCTTGCATGAATACACTCATTCGAGAACGGAAACCCTGACTCAGAGCTCGCAGTATGAGGCCAATTACTCGCGACCTCTTTACCATCCGTTCTTGTGAAAGTTCATGTTTGCTCACGAGATTGGTTTTCGGTATGGATGTATTCAAAGGCAAAACAGTGGTTTTCCCAGGAAGAATTTTTATTATTATTCTTTTCTTGAGGATTTAGGATTGTTTGGATAAGATTCTCTTACTTTCGGGGTCTAATTATTTTTGAACTCAAGAGTACACACACTATTCTTTATTTTTTAAAGCATAATAAATTTCTGATTTTTATGTTATAAAGGAATATTATTATGGGGCAGGTTTCATTTAAACTTAAATTTGTTTCAATTTTTTAAAATGGGTCCAAGAATCATGGGGAAGTTTTATACATTGGATTAACCGTTTACTGTTATGAAAATACAATTCCTATCCTATAACGATAACCTAATAAAAAAATTAAAAGTTTAATATGCCCATAAAAAATTACAAAAAATTGAAAAAAGGAACATGGGCGTAGGTTTCAGGAACCAGGTTTCATGTTAGGTGGGGCAAGGATATTTACCTTTGCTCTATGTTGCGAATACTAGTGATTAGGGGTTGACTCAACATTATTTCCCAGGTCCCCCATGGCGAGTACTTTTACACGCTAAATTTTAGGGTAACATACAAAGGATTTGAACTTTTGCACACCTTACGTAAAAATATGGGTAATGAATGTGAGCTTAAAATGGAGGGTCTAGGGGTCCTCCCCCCGAAAAATTTTTAAAATTCGCCCCTCAAAGTAGTGTTTAAGCTCATTTTGAGACTCTTTGGGCCAAACAGAACCGCTTCTTGTAAGCCACACAATTTTCTAGGAAAATTATGTACTATTGCTTTAATAAAGTTTTTCAAAAAATTTTAACAAACTGAGAATTTAGAGGGGGGCAGCTGCCCCTCCCTGCACCCCCCTGGCTACGCCCATGGAAAGGAATAAATGTTTAAGAAATAAAAAATAAATAAATTTTATGGCACACAAACCCTTACCATTTCCTTAATAGTGTGCATTACTTACCTTCTGAATTTGATAGCAAAAATTTTTACCAATTGATTTAAAAATAGTAATTTGAAATGAAGTAAAATTTTCAGATACTTTATGTGAAATTTGTCTTTAAATAAATAACCAATTAACCATTATAGGCCTGAAACTATATTTCTGAGGAATTTGTTGAAGAAGAAATTTTTGATCATTATGTGTTTGGTATAACGTTTTTGAAAACTCTTTTGAAATTGTAATGTTTAAATGTTCAATTTGATAGGTATGGAGGAAGAGGAATGGGAGGAATTTACTTCACATCTGCTAGATGGGCAGGTAAGACAAAATCAGTCGAGTTTCTAGGATCGGTGAAACGATTTTTTTCCCTTTGTAAGAGTTGGTATGCAAAAAAAATACCAAGGTTATGTCTTATGCTTTACAATAATAATAGTAAGGCAGTTTTATATTTATTTAAAATCAAAATGTGTGGAAAGTATTTAGATCAATTTTGTATCCTTATCCTTTTTGAAGTTGATGCGAAGAAAAGAGTTCGGGAACTCCCTATATTTTCTACTTGTATCTAGTATAACGTCTTTCAGTTTTAAAATCAACTGCACTATTGTTATTGTGAAACGTGGCAACAGCGGTGTTTTTTATAACGCAATATTTTATTTATGATGATACTTGTTGGTTGACATTCAACACATACAACGAAACTATTTTGCTTATAAACCATTTAATACTTTCTGAAATATTAGAAAATCTTAATGATAGGTTTTTATCGTAAGTAAGAAAATAACGCTTTTCTTTTATTTAAAAGTTTTGCATACACTTAAACGTAATTATCGCTTTGTTACTTTAAGATGATGGGTTAAGAAAGCTTTTCCCCATGAAGTAAATAATGTTTTAATATTCAATGGTCCCATTTTCCTTCGATATCTGTTCTCCAGGTTCTTTATTAAACTGATCCATACACACTCCTCAAAAAGGGTTAGTAAGAGAAGGAATTATAGTTATACAACCATATCTTTACTGTGAATTTTTTTCCAAATGGTCAATTCCAAAACATAAGATTAGACTCAAATAATAACATGCTATATTAACATATAAAATGGTAATGTAGTGTAACACGGTATGTAACAATGGTATACATGTTGGCTTACACTTTTCGGGGAAGATATCTAATTCCCTGATTATATATACAATGTCATATGGATTGGATATATTTATCTATAAGATACCACTTAAGTTGTGTTATAAAATCAATTCATAAAACTGTAAATTGTGTTAAACTGTTTGCAGTAAATTTATCCCTTAATCTTATTTGTCAGAATCAAATTAGGAAATTTTTTGGCACTTTTAAACAGTCAAACCATTAAAAAATTATCACCCAAGTTGGCAACACCAAAAAAAAATATGCAGGTACCCGATTTTAAACTGAAACCGCGGAAAATGTAATTCGTATTACCACTATAGTATTACTCTAATCCAAAGATCTATTTAAAAAAAAGCCTCAAAATTTTTATCAAATTTAAATCGTTTTAACTTTTTGGTTTTCAGTCTTGTCTCCTGCGACCAAAGTTCTGATATTCATCTTCTGCGTCATCCTGATTTTCTTCCTACTCGTCAGTATGTACAGGGCGTACGTGTGGTGCATGAAGGAACCAATCCGACGCTGAGGCACCTTCTACAAGTTCCAGCTAATGTACAAAAGAGTCAGATGGAAAAACGCGCGAATTTCGTAGATTCCAGAACTGCGAAACCTATCTCTGCTTTGCAAGAAACAGCTTGCTGTCACACAGCATTTTTTAAAGTTGGTTTGGAACTTTGTCCAGGACTTGTTTGATACTTCTATTTTTGTTCGTTTTACGAAATGGAACAGATGTAGTATAATCCTTTTTGGTGATTGTTTTTAGTTGGCGTCAAAATAAAACGCCAAAAATTGCTTTCTTATATGAATTTCAAATGCTAGTTTTAGACCGCCAAAAAATGTCACCAAAATGGGTAGATGAGAAAAGATATTATATACTCTATACCTGTATCTCGGAAACTTATTGAGTCACGTCTTAAGTAAGTAAGTCACGACGTAAGTAAGTATTGAGTCTTGTTAAGACTCTTGAGTGGTAAATTTATATTGCTGTATAAAATAATTTGATTTGAGATTTTTCAAAATTTTTAAACAGTAGTTTGACTTGCATCAGAAAGTGTCAGTTATTTAGATGAAAAAACATTTCCCCTTTCTCAAGGTTTAAGAAAATAAAGATCGCTTAGCTATAGAATAAAGATAATTAAGAATTTTTATACAATAATAATAAAAGAAAAAATGGGAGGATCTAAAGAAGATTTTCTGCCCTTAGTTTCATTGTAAAGCCATAATTGATATTTTTATACCTTAGGACTATTAGCTCAAAAAAATTAATTCCATGATATCAAACTTTACAGGCGTCTAATGAGAAAGCATATGCAGTGGGCGTTTTTGCATCAAAATAAAGTATTCCATTTATATGTTTAAAAATAGAAAAATGACTGTTATAAAAAGGGTTGAATCAAAGTAAACATTCCTTTTACTTAATTAGAAATAGGGAAAAAAGATGTGCATCGTTTATTTTATATTCTTGGAGATCAACTAATATCTAGATTCATCAGAATACATTTTTCTCAATGAAAGGAGCTATTCATTTTAAAGCATATGAATGTTTAATTAGTTGCTACTGTGATTAGTAACTTAATTAAGTAAATATCAATTGCATTTAATTAAATAATGAGTTTAAATATCTAAAACTAGTTTCCTTTTTCTAAAGACTTTTCTCAAATTTTATAACATTCTATATCGCAGATCATTCACTAAATAAAGCATCTTTACATTAATAGTTTTATAAATTTTCAAGTAGTATTTCTAAATCCAAGAATTTCAATTTTTTTAGAAAATCTTTAACGAAGTTATTTTCCTATGGATGGATTGCATTACTTTTGGCAAAGAAATAAAATGAGAATATTTTGTATGTTTATCATAAAATCTACTAATTAGATACGAATCACGGCTTAGCATTTAAATGAAACAAAAACTTTTGAAAAAAATATTTAGGCAAATCTATAAGAATTTTAACCTTTTGAAATTTAATAAAAAGTTATATTTTTATGAAATTTACCTTTTACATAAACGAGGTTTATAGTAAAACGTAATGCGTTACATAAAATAATCTATGAAGAATTTTAAGTAAATTATTCTTATTGAAAGAATTCATACTAAATGTAAAGTTTCTATTTGTGTTTTTATAATACTGTTTGTGAATAAAATATGTAGCTCCTAAATACTACTCAACAACAAAGTATATTTCCTTTTACATAAAAAAGAATAAATAATCATCAACAAGCAATTTTATATTCCATATACACATTACAAAATTTAATAAAAAGCATATAAAACTTTTAGTGTATGATGTACAATTTTCATAGGGTATTTGATGTTACTAAATTTTAAATGAATACAAAATAATGATTTATAAAATATTTTACCCAAGGCATAAGATGTCGCATGAAACATATCAAACAATTTGTACGAAGTATCCACGTGCGACAGACACAGCGCTTCCTGTTTGTATGCTATAAGCTGTATGTATTTTATAGTAGAATTTATACATGTTACATAGAAACATCAAAGCAAGAAACTGAAGTTAAGAGCGTAAATTATCTGTATCAAAGTTAACTAACCCCTAAATTCCTCTGTTAGTTTAGTCCAAGTAAAATAAGCGCCAATCTTGTATATGGTACAGTCTTGGAAAAAAAAAAACGTTGCAGTGGACATTGTGGATGAACGACTCAGAAAAATATTTGAAAAGCCAATTTTCATTAATACTGTCTTCTAGAAAGCTATATTATTTACCATTTTTCTCCATAATTTTTTATACGATGTCCTCGAAAACGTCACTAGGTGTCTTGATGTGCTCTTTAGAAATTAGAGAAAAATGATCAATTATAGTTTTCGAGATGTATGATAAAAATCGACGTTTAAAGTAAGTATTCTTCCGACAATGTCCACTAGTTTTTTTTCCAAGACTGTACAAGATAATGTGTTGCATAGATTTTAACAGCTATTTTCATATTCTTCGGCGTCAGTGTTAACCAGTAGGCCAGTAGCTAAAGAAAGAAAAATTATCTTTACGCTGACTCTGGTGGAATCCTTCTTTGACCTAGGATTTAACACCGACGCTGATGGCTGTGAATATGGCTGTAAGTCTGATTTATGACTGTTAGAGTGTAATAATTATATCTATCTCAAGTAAGAAAATGGCAGTGATGTCATTTCATTTCATTTTCTTTGACGTATAAAAATTAAATAGATCCCGGCTGTATTTTATGAACGTTGATTACCATGAGTTTAAACTGAGTAATCATCACGTAATTGATTGTTCATTTTAAAAACCGATATTGTAGGTATTTTGTATTAGAATAACTAATAAATGATCTTAGAGCCACTATTTTGTTTAAGGGGATGACTTGGCATTTCCTTTAATCTTACCTGAATTTCAACTTGTGGGTAAAAAGAAAAATGTATTTTGTATTTAATGTGTTGTAACAATATTTGGAAATAAAGCCTTTGCAAATACCACCTACATTAACATTTTTGTGTATTCAATAATTTGTTTATAGTGACAATAAGCAACTTATTTTGATGATTTTCATTAAGAAAACAACTCTTCAAATCTTAAACTTTTTTGTTCCCAATAAAAGAAATAGTAGATGAAACTATTGTTACATTATTTTTATTTCATATCATTTCACTATGAATTCATTTGTGTAGTAAATCTTCTTCTAAGTGCAAAACATTTCCATAATTTAATTCCTGAGTGTAACATAGTCTAGCAAATAAAAACTAATGGAGGAGACCTAAATGGCTATTTCCTTCTTAATTCAAAGTTTTCTCTTTTAACAGCTTCTTAAAAGCAAATATCTTTTTAAAATATCCTTACATAAGATTTTACAGAAGTTTCGTGATCAGTTTCTCAGTGCATCCTGACAGTTAAATCAAATTTTAAAGAATATTTATTTACACTTTAATTGAACTTTTTATTAAAATGTTTAAATAAGATTCAAAATTTACATTTTTGAGTATATTCAAGTTGTTATTTCTCTCAATTTTTGGCATTCTTTCTCCTTGCATTGGAAAATTGCAAACGGTTATAATTAAACTGAAAAGAATGAAAAAAGGGAGAAAACCTTTCCTGAAATTCTTTCCTTTTTTACCAGATAACGACTAAACATACCTTTTTTTTTTTAACCATGCCTTTACTTGCCATATTTCTTGTGGATTTTTAATTTCTTGAAGTAAAAAACTTAATAAACTTTGAAAGAATTCTTTAATTTTCTTTCTAATGGAATAGTAATAGTATTTGTTCTATCTTTTTGTCGTCATCTTTTCATAGAACCCCATCTTAATACGAAGTGAAATTCTTGAAATTAAAATTGAGCATTCAAATATTTATTTAAAAAATAAAATTCAGGAAGTTAACTCCTCTAAAAATGGTGAAACTATAAATAATTTCGCACCTTAAAATATATCCAATCCATAAAGCAATTGACTCTTGAAAACAATTTTCCATAATGAAGTTTCTTTTATTTTAAACCTTTGGTTGATTTTAAAATATAAATTCTAAGTTAATAAACTTGGTTAATAAACTATAATAACTCCACCTTATCGAGTGTGCATTTAGGGGTTCTACTCAATGCATTTCTCTAGGAGTCTTTTCGTACTAAATCGATGCTGCTCTACAACTTTGTATTGGTTAATTTAGCAAACCTCTAAAAGTTTTTTAAGTAAAAATTATAACTCCTAAAATTGCCGCTAGGGGGCGTTGAAAGTTATCGCATCGGATAGCGCATGGGCATTTTACTATACTTAGACACCACTTTTATGACTAAGTATATCTGTAGGGGTTCAAAAACTAAGGGTGTGACCACTTATCTTGGGACACCCTTTATATATTAAATTAATATAGATTACCGTTGGAAACCTTAATTGTAGCTTTTAAAGAAAAAAAACGCATGTGTAAACAAACAATTTATTTTGTAAATAAGCTGAATGCATGCAACTTACAACATTCATAATTTAAAAACATTTATCACAATTGTAGAACCCATAGAACAATAAATATATATTCAACAAGAGTCCCCAACATGTTAGTGCATCTAATGCCAAAACTGTGACATAATGCTGGTTTAACTTTAAAAATCATAAGTGAGTAGCACATCAGCACAAGTTCAACTATCCTTAAAAACTTGTCAATTTTTTTTGTTGTCTTTTTTGTTGTCTATACTCTTACATTTATTTGAACTTAACAATATTAAATAAAGCTATACATGAATATTATTTATTAAAATCACTCTGTTATTTTTACTCAGAAAAGTATTCTGCAATGCCAAGTAAAGAAACAAAAATGAGTTATAATAATAAATCATTTTGATGTTGTTTTAAATTTCTCAGGTAAGTATTTTGGCCCTTAAAATGTGTTTTTGTAACACAACGTAAAATATAATTACGCAGGCAGGATATTAATAGCATTAGTAATATAAATTCTTGTTGCAATTTGCTGTGAGACAATCACTAAACTAAACACATATTTATTATCAAATTTTAGAACTGTTATGAATATTTCTAATGGATATCTATCAACATTCAAAATAAAATTTTCTTTGAACAAACAGTAGCGATATAACAGAACGGGAAATCTATAACTGATTGAAAATAAGGAAATCAAGAAACATTCTTCCCCTTGTTAGCTAAGAATTTTAAATACAGAAAGATCAGGAAAAATCTTAAACGGGGCCATAATATTGACTTGAAATATTTTTTTTTCTTGTGCTGATGTGCTATCCACCATAGCAAACACCAAGTGCTCAAATAGTAAATATATTAAAAATACTTTAATATCAGAGAAAAATGGAAGAACAAGATTTTTAAGTGCATCGCATATAAATCACAACCAGTGTAGCTTTTTGTGGGAAAGTGGAAGATACAAATTCCTTCAACATACAAGAAGTCCAGAGAGCAGAGTGAAATACTCTGGAGTAGATTTCAAAATTTTCTCTTCTTATTTACAATTCACTACTGTAATATTAAAAGACATTTCATAAACTCAAATTTCGCGGTTTTCAGTTAAATATTATTAAATTGAAATTCCAGAAAAATTGGTGAATTTATTAAAACTTAATACCTAAATTAACTCGTTCGTTTTTTACGAACAGTAAGCTGATCCCAAACTTAGCCCTATAGGCATAGTAACAGCTATTCTCCCATATACGACCTTTTACAAAAACTTTTTACGAACTCATTTTTACTCTTAAATATGCTTAATTAACGTCAAGAAACTTACAATTTTTTTCATTTCGAAAATATTGTAAGATATAAGGATTATCGCAAGTATTGATTAATTTTTAGTATTAAAAGTATGATTTGTGTAGATTTTTATAAAAGTACAATAAAATCTTTCGTATTTATGCCACTTTAATTGCGTTTTTTATTTTATGAACTAATTATTTATACCCGCCAAGTTCATAAAAACAAGCGTCGTTTTTTTTTTATTTGATTCAAATAACAAAGATAATTTTAGTTATCACCCCAAAAATTGTACCGATAGCGTATCTTTTTAAGATATTTTTTTATTATCACAGAGTTTTTTACGATCATTTAATCGAATTAGCATCAAGCATTATATAAGGTTGTATCAGATTTTACAAATAAATCACTTCACTCTGCTTTTCCATAAGCTAGATCAAGTTCAATCCCAATAAGATCTTAAGCTCTCAAAAGAAATACTAAGTTCGATGTTGGATACGTATTTTCCATGCAGAAAAAACATTAAGTAGAACATCTATGTTTCTCTGTTGCGAAGTTCATTGAAAATCGCATAAACATATAGAAATGCATTGACTGGAAAAATTTCGCATTGCTTTGACAATACTGATGAAAAGAATTATATTGAAAAATGGTAAAAGCTTAAAATCAATTACTTAAATAGATTAAAATTAACAATGTAAAATTATAACTGAATGGGTTTAAAGTTGTAACCAACGCTTTGGAGGGTAATCTAGTTAAGTAGATATTAAGTAATAGTTCATAGCAAAATGGAGAAGTACAAAAAATATTTAAGTTATATAACATTAAGTAGTAAAATAATTAAGTTAAACACAAAAAAAATATGAAACCCTGTGTTAAATTACAACCAAAATTCATGATACCTGCAGGAAAGGTCATAAATCTTAATGTTGAGAAATTACAAAAATAAAAGATTTAGACTCAAGAAATACTCTTAAGTATTCAGGTGATTTTTATAACCATAAACGTGATAAATAGATGGTATGAGATGAACTGATATTCAAAGAGTGTTAAGACATTACAGTGAGGAGAAAAGGGTGCTATACAGAACAGTGTTAGTATATATGTTTCATGATTACAAACTATCAACAGTTATCACATAAGACTAAATTATTTTAAATATATGGCAGAATGTCTTTTGACACATTTTTACAGTGATGAAAAAAACTACTTGAATGGTCTTAAAATTAAATAATAAATTGTCTATCAGGTACACAATATATGTTTCATCCAATTCTTTAGAAGTAATATAAATTAAGGCTGTTTATAGTCCAATTTTATTCTTTCTAAATAAAGTTTCCAACCGATGTAGGAAATTGTAAAGAAAACATTATAAAAAGTAAAAATATTTAAACACTACTTTTAAGCCTTTAAATCACATGCTAAGAATATAATGCTTAGAGTTTGTCATACAATTTTCCATTATGAATTAAAAGATAAAAATAGGACCTCATTTTTTAAAAATCTGGATTGATTTAAATTCACCTGGTCAGCTGGATTGAAGTAAAAATTCTCGATCCTATTTTCTAATATAAATATGGTCCTTAAACTAAAAAGTCATCAAAAGTGAAACTTTTTTAATCCAATTTATTTTAGTAAAAGCTATTTGAAATAAAACGATGCTTTTCTATTTATGGAAGTGTTGGCAATAAAATTAGAAATTCTTTTTATACATATGCCTTCAACTATTAAGAGTTTGGAGACTTCAGAGTGGTCTAAATTTAAAACGAAAATTTTGGCAATAATCTTATGGGAAAACGTTTTAAATCCTCAAAAACTACAAATCTTTTTTGTATTCCAAGCAATCGTCAGCATGCACCAAAAAGAACTGCCTCAAACGGCGAACGTACGGAAATCTCAATATGAGTAACATGATGAAAACAATCCAAACGGAATTACGCTGAAAGAGAAAGGCAAAGATTGTCGAAATCAGAATAAAAAAAAGTTCTTCGTTGAATCAGTAAATAGTGCCTTTGACGGAGTCATATTGCTCCTTTTTCGTAATTTTCGAACACAGAATTACGAACAGAGCTGTAGCGAAGACTCCAAACACAGTAACGAACAAAATGGCAGCCAAAGTCTTGTTTGATGCATTTCCACCTGTAAAAATGCGAAAATTAATTTAAGATTAAATCTTAATAATCTAATTAAGTCTTAACTTTTTCCCTTCAGTGGTCTGAAAATTTATAGCTAATATTTATCAGTACTTTATCATGGTGCTAGAAAGATAATCTATTAAAATTACATTCCGAAACTTAAGAATTTCATTAAACTTAAATTCTTTTTAGTTCCTGAGGAATTGTTTTTAATAAAGGGGAGGAATTGGTTTTGATAACCTTGCTTTTTGTTATTGATATCGTCTTTTGTCTAGAATTTAAAAACTTATAAACTCTAATATGAATTTTGTAAATTTTAAAATTTGAATGGGTATTTAAGTTTCATTTCAAAAATGAAATCACGGATATTAAGAAAGTTTATAAAACAAAAATTTGAATTAATAAAACATTTTAATAAACACTTTTATTTCATGCTGATATAAATTCTAAATTTATATTGCTGTATTTCATTTAAAATTCTATAGAAACGTATAAAATAACCTGATAAATTGCTAATAAAAAATAGTTACTTGTCGTTTGATACGTGCTTCTAGCTGGTGGATTTACGTACGGCGCCTTTGAAAATCTGAAAAAAAAACGTCATTTATAGGTATGGGAATAATAATGTGATAGATTAAATTAGTAATGTTACAAATTTATTCTCATTATAACCCCACACGTTTAACATAATAACAAAACGTTCAAAAATATCTAGTTTTTTAATACCCTTTATTTATAATAAAATTGTTTTTACTGGTCAACGAATTTATAAATAATATCTACAGAATTCCTTATCATTACATTTCCCCACATTGAATCTATATGTAAGTTGAGTGGGTTAGAAAAGAAGCCATGAACAAGTGACAAAGTAAGAAAACTTCTGTATATTAGTGGATTGACAAACAAACTTCCTGTTTTTCTTTTTTTTTATCCTCGCTTTCAAAAGTGGTAACAGAGTGCAGAATATCAAAACCCATACATTTGTTACAATAATAATTATTACTATTATTATATTTACATAACATAATTAAGAACAAAAAATATGAAAACGACGTATGCATCACCAAGGGGAGTGTGTCCCGTTCAAGTGACAGATAAATTTCAATTTATTTTACAATAAATAAGGTTTAACTTAACAAAAGAATTAAAAGAGTAGGTACATGAAAAAATAAATTGGAGCAGACACTAAAAAAAGTATTTTTAAGTATTTACAACTTTATCCACCTCGTATAATAAACTTATCACTCATCGTGACTTGTACCCTTTGACTTCTCCTCACCAACTCGTATTATTTTTCCATTTAGTAATAGTTTTTACGCCAGAGGTCAACATACTTGCTTCCCCCACCCAAATGACTGTAACTCCTGGAATCTTCGCCAGACGAACTCATCCACCCTGCTGCTTTATTATTGAAAGGGGATCCTACAGCAGCCACAGCCAACAGACCTAGAAAAAAAATCAAAAATAAGAACTCTTCATCGAGAGAGAGAAAAAAAAGCAGCATAGAAAACTTCGAACGTGATTGCAGCCATAATTGGGGCCCAGCGGAACTCGTTTTCAATTACGATAAAAATTCGCCGAGTTATCATGCATGGAATGGCAACGCTTTTACGCGTAATTGCAGCCATTAAAGTTTAGCGTTGATCCGTGTAGGTTCATGCAGTTCGGTGATCTTCCACTTGCTTCCGGGAGAGTGTTTAATTACTAAATTGTCGGGATTGACAGCTTTGCTTTTGTCAAATTAAAGGGAGAAATTTAATTTCTTTAATCCTTCTTAAATAGGGAAATAAATAGGAATTTCAGATACATGTAAAATGTCTCCTCCTTATACAGGGTGTCCCATAAATGTTGGGTCACACTTCTAGGGGGGATAGTAGACACCTAGACGAGTCACATAGGATTTGGGTGTCCCAGACCAAATCCAGGGAGTTAAAAATGGAGTGACACCCCAAACAAATTATTGAAAAATTCAATTCGTATAGAAGAACTACTATAGTTAAAAATTTAATATGAGAGTTCATAAAATGACAGTTTTATAAAATGAGAGTTCAGAAGTATGTGAAGCTTTATTTCTCTTTTAACAATTTAAATTACATAATTTTGAAAGGATGGGTTCTCAAGAAAGAAATTATCAAAATTTTTATAGATTGGTTTCAGAATATAAAATTAAAATTTAATTCATTTAGTTATATCAAGGAAAATCCTGAATTTCTGAACAAAAGTGGCATTGAGTATTTTATTTTTTCAAAATTACTTCATCATTGATTACTTGAGCCAAAAAGCAAAGAAAAGTCGGGTTATAATATTTCTCCCATTAACACACAGGTCAAGTTTTGCAGCTGCTTAAGCTTTTTATAAACAATTTTGAATGAATTATTAAAATTTACTATCAAGAAAAAATTTCTTTTCTATAGGGTTTTATCCAGGTTTTTATGAATACACTCATTCACATTTTAAAATATTCTTTTGTACCGAACTAGTATTAACTTAATACAATTGCACTAGAACTTTAATTTGATAATATACGAATTTTTTTAGATTAGGGTGATCGAATGTTTCATAATATAAGTTTATAAGTTTCATTCAAGGTAAGTACGTATCTTTTTTTTTCATTAATTTACTAATTTGTTCTGTCTGTGTCTTTCATTTTAATTTTGATGAATATTTTCCCATAAAAAGTAAGGATGAAATTTATGAAAAAAAAATATTTGAAATAATAGTACATAAATGTACATACATAGTACAAAATTCTACAATAGTAAGTGAGTTTAAAAAAAGTATTGACATTTACTGGGAATTGGGGAGTTCAGGATAAATGGACCAACTATGTTGAACTCCAAACCTTGGTTGTCACTATTTGTATTTAAACCAAAAGAAGGCTGGATTGTAATATGAGTATTACTGTATCTAGTACATAGATTACTCAATACTCCTATACAAGAAATAAATGATTAATCACTCAAAATATCTTGCTCAAGATACTAAAAACCATTAATAAAAGTGTAAACAAGTGTTTAAGTGGGTTGAGTACATCCAATCAGACTGATTCAAATCAAATCAAATTCTGCCCAGGCCTAGTGGCCTATCCGGCGGTGCCCATCTCCGTTAAACAGGCTGATTATGATGGTAAATTTCTCTTCTTGTTGTTCTTCGCTTTGCCATTTTGAGAAGGACTAATTATTATTAATTCTTTAGTATGCATAATAACATTAAAGACGTATCCACTATCCAACCATCTTTGGAAAATTATGCAATAGTAAGTTATAAGGGGATGAGTAAAAGCGTCTAAATATAGGCATACCTTAATAAAAGGGACAGCATTTAACGGTGATAGTCTTAAATCAGTATTTTAAAAGGAAATTTTTTTGGCTGCAAAACTAAAGATGCAAACATTTGTCCAAAAACATTTCAGAAAAACTATTTTTACCTTACACCATAAAAAAGCTATTGAGTGTAACAAATACCATACTATTTATCATCATTTACAAATTTAAATCAGTATTCAATGAATGAGATTCTTTTTAAATTGAGCAAATAGGTATAAGAGCTGATCAGATTGACAGTGGACTAAGTTCAAAATTTAAAAACTTGAGATAAGCATGGATTTGGGGTCTTTTTTGTATCCTTTATTTTGCGTGGTTGAAGTTTTAAGTACAGAAATTAACTTGTAAGAGCAGCAGCACCGAAATGCCTTCTCTTTATAGGAAGATGCCCTGACAGTAAAACTTCAGTTACTCAAAAATAAGTTCAGTAGACTTAGCCCGCTTTCATTCAAAGCAGCTCATATCCATGACAGGTTTATTGCAGCGATGAAAATTATATCGCTTATGAAACCACTTGCCGCTCAAACGGAACGTTTCTGGCCCCTCGCCAAAAAATACCTGTAGAATGCATGCTACTTTGCTGCAACCACCTCAAATCCCTTACCTGCGGCGATTATCAGCCAATTCCAAGAAACACACAGCAGTCCCATGTCTTTCAAATGCAAAATAAAACGCAGACTTTTTTAGTGGGGAATCTCTGTACAGAACGAAGAAATCCGGCGGCGGACGATCCCTCAGAGTTCCATGGTCCGGCACATTCCTCTGCGCAGAGAGCTCAGCGACGAATTTATTGACCGGTTATTCCACAGGCTGTTATGGCAACGCGAAAAGCAGATTTCTGAACTGAACTTTTTGCATACGCCGCGTATCGCAGACGATTTTAGAGGTGGAAGTCGTACAGAGCCCCTTATAACAGTACCCGGATCAATGGAGTGAAGAGGCGGCCGAGGTGGGCGGTTGGTTCCCCGCGCATGGAAAATCGTTTGCGAACGCACGACTTTCAAACAGTCAGATATTGAGTTCCGTGTGGGAAGAAAATACAGAAAACTAGGGCTAAAAATGTCGTCAAGGATATTTTTGTTCCGTTAATTAAATCTTATCTAGTGTTCATTATTAAATTCTTCGTCAGTCAAAAAATTTTTGTTAGGAAAAAGAATAAATATCGAGTTCTTTTAATTGGGTTACGCGAAAGCATTGTTTTTCAGTTTGTTTTAAATATTTTAAATATTTACAATACTGACTGAACAAGCCTAGCGCTTCAATTTGTCTCGTGTTTTTGTTTTAAGGGGGTAGGTGCACGAAACAAAATCCCTATCGCCATAATGTTAAAAATAAGCATTTTTAAGGAACATTTTTTAAAAATCTACTGAGTCAAAGTTCCCAAATTTTTTTCTGAGTATTCCCTGAACTATATTTTACATGCTTAAATGAGAGCTTTTAATTCATGATGCTTGGTTATGTTTTTAAAAATTACTATCTGGATGTACTTAGGATTTTTTTCAAAAAGACTGAAATTTCATGATGTTTCATGCTATAACTTCAATTTGAATGAATTTTTTGAGAACCCCCCCATTATAATATGTAACATAGTGTCATTAATTATAATACCAAGTTATAAGTAATTTGCACAAATAGATTTTGAGAAAATGGTCCTTACTATGTGGTAAAAAATACAGTTTTGAGAAAAATGAAATTTGGTAAAAAACTAACTTATTACTAAAGTGCATATCAGCACCATAGCTATAATATTTAAACCACAATTTTTTTTAAAAAGCTAAATTTCAAGGCTAAACATATAACAAAACGTTTATTTTGGTTTGAGGGGGCGTGGTACCACAATCACAGCTAATTATCCATTTTTAATTATTTTTTTTTAAATTATTAAAAATACTTCTAATCCGCGTAGAATAATTATTTTGGTATCGTTCGAAGCGTAAAATGTAATGCTTGTTGAAAATGCAAAAATTGAAAACCTTTTTGGGAAAAAGGGAGAGAGGGGTGAACTTCCCAACCAGCCCAGCATGTTTTGTTTTAGTTTTGTTTATAATAACATGAATTAACGTAAATTAGTAGTGAAATTATTAAATTTTTCTTAAAGCTTTTACTTAATTATTACTATTATGTTATTAATATTTCCTCTTCTTATTTGTAAGTTTTATAGATTGTTGTTATAAATTAAATTCGTTGTCAATCGGACAAAAGCGGATTACTATCGAAGTAAAAAAACCTTACAAGTAATTTAAAACTATATTTTCGACTTTTGTTATTTTCTTAAGTCTGCTGGTAGTTCTTTCAAACTATCGTTTTAAATTTGACAATACGTTTGTGAATTTTGAGGCTTTACGTTCATGGAGTCAAAGTCTACTATGACGGCAAGGAAAGAATCAAAAGAGTCTCAGACTTCAGGCTCAGCCGAAAAGTATGTCTCAGAGTAATTTTAAAATATACCATACACTTCGTTAAGCATTATAAATGTTAAATAACAATTGGTTACACATTCGATATAAATATAACACGATTTACACATAAAACTTAATCGCAGGGGAGATCGAGATACCTTGGGACAGGGTCCATCTTGGGACAGCTAACTTTTCAGATGCAATTTTACAGTTATGATTTCGTGCTTATAGGCATATGAAATGAAACTAAAATCGGTAAAAATTTAGAGACCGGTGCCACTCTCGCCAAGGCGAAATTTTTTCGCCAAACTGCGCCAAACCACAGTTTCAAGAAATCGCCAAGAAAAAATGGCCGCGCTTTCGGGTATTTCTCCACCGCTAACAAGAAAGAGATGAAAACAATCACTTAAAAAGACAACACTAATGACATATTATATAGTAACAAACTTGCCAACATTTACGGATTTTTTTTTTAATATTTACGGATTTCCTTTAGTTTTATGGTTTAACGGATTGATTGAAAAATATTACGAATTTTGCTGTTTAGTCCACTTAATAACTATCCGTGAAAACGCAAACCACTCGCAATGTAAAGATTTTCTCTAATCTCATCTTTTTACTTCAAATCTAGATTCCTCTGCTAATCCCTGTCCTTACGATTTCTCAATTTTGTCCCTCGTATAGAGGTGGCTTTTTTTGAGTTTTTTTCGGATTCGCCGGCGAATAAGCTGGACGGGCGCTCATCTTTGGTTAAACTGCGCCAAACCGCAGTTTCCAGAAATCGCCAAGAAAAAAATGGCCGCGCTTTCGAGTATAGTTTTCCACCGCTAACAAGAAAGAGATGAAAACAAGCACTTAAAAAAACAACCCTAATGACATTTTAACACATAAATTATAGTAACAAACTTGAGAAAATTTACGGATTTTTTGTAATATTTACGGATTTTCTTTAGTTTTATGGTTTAACGGATTGATTGAAAAATATTACGAAGCCTTGCTTTTTTGTCCACTTAATAACTATCTATCCGTGAAAACGCAAACCACTCGCAACGTTAACGATTTTATCTAATTCCATCTTTTTACTTCGAAACCAGATTCCTTTACTAATCACTATCCTAACGATTTCTCAATTTCGTCCCTCGTATTGAGTTGGCGTTTTTGAGTTTCCGTGCTCCGTTCGCAATACGAAAACAACAACGTAATTCGTGTTGATGTTTTCAGGCTTGTTAACGTGAAAAGCTTAAAGTTGTAGGTTTTTAATGTTAAGCAAAAAAAATTTACAGATGCAAGTTTTTACAAGTTAGCTTGTATGCAGTAATTTAGTGAAAATTATTTTGAAAAAAAAACTGGGTAAAATTAAACTAACCCAAGATACAATACCCAAGATTAAACACGACATACAATAATTTTTAAATAAAAGCACTCAAGAACACTCAGTCGAAATGAAAAAAATCGAAATGAAATGATAAAATAATAATATAATAGGAACTTACCCCTTACTTGAGTACAGCCTGTTACTTCTTATAAAACTTAAAAACTATTCAAAATTGCACGATACGAAATTAATGCGTGATGTGTGACTGAAACATGATATAAACACTTAAAAAACAATGTATGTAAAATACTAGTTATCCCATATGAGTCGTAAAAATAAAGAATAATATCGAACGACTCGGCAAAGAGGAAAAACATAATTCATAAAATTTTTTAAATTTCATTTATTTTTTAATAAGCCCTCCCCTCATAAACTAATAACTAATCACCTGCTTTGATAAGTGTAGTACCTTATTTTCAAAACTGAAACTAGATCCTTTAGGGTTGCATTGGGAAAGAGCGATCCTCCTGCCACTTTGGCGGGTTCGCCGCATTTATGGCATTATCGCCCTTAATGTTGCCTTGGCGAGAGTGGCACCGGTCTCTAAATATCAGCCCTAAAATCGGTTCAATTTCGTTAGAGTTCCCGATAAATATCTCCCGGTTCTTTTGGTTCTATATCCAAGTATCAACAAATTTTTCTGACTTTTAATAAACTGAATAGTTATTCATCTAGTTAAACATTTTAATTCAGGAGTTTGAAATTATTTATGAATATTTCTACTTTTTTTTACTACTATAGAACCGGGCGATATTTAGCAGGAACTCTAACGGAGTTGTACCATAAAATCTACTCTTCGACGTGTTTTGGAACCTTTGTTGCGTCTGGATAATTATTTATATCAGTTTTCTTGTTATGCGTGGTGCAAAGTTACAATCACTTGTAGTTTGAAAAGCATTGGGACAGATTCCATAATCGAGGTTTTCGCCAAATTTGGCGAGATCGGATCTCGCCAAGCTATAACTAACACTACATCTAAATCCCTGATTATCGCCCAAATTTGGCGACATTTGGCGAAAACCTCGATTACGGAATATTACCCAAAGCATTTTTTAAATAAATGAAGTGTATTTAATATTTATGTTATAATATTTTTTTGCTAAACCTAAAAGAGTAATTAAGTTTAATATCCAAAGCGTCAAGTGGGGCACCTTTGGACATGTTCAAAGATACACCAAACTTCTTAAAAGTAAAAAAAAATGTTTTTTGCAGCTCCACTGCTTTTTTCATACAGTATTTCAAATGACAACTGCTTGTGAGCCAAACTAAGACTATACCTACAACTGAATAAGCAGCACTCCTTAAAAAAACTAATCAAAACATATTCAATTCTGTAACCCGTCCCTTCAAAAACTTCCTTTTTCCAGAGAAGAGATCGCCGCGATCCTGGGCGCTCAGGGCAAAGTGCGGCGTCGCTCCGTCGCCTGCGAGCCCTATGATCCTGAGGCGGACGGCGGGACTCAGGAGTTCGAGTCCTTCCCCAAGACAGACGACGAAAGGAAGCGAATCCGGGAGCACTTGACCGGCATCTTCTTCTTCCAAGTGCTCGACCAGCATGACTTGGGCCTCGTCATAGAGGCCATGGAGCCGAGGAAGGTCAAGGCCGGAGACGTGAGTGAGATTCTCACTCAAATAATATAGATCAAGGGAGGTGCTCGGGTCCAGCCAGACCTCCCATGGGCGAGACCCTATTTTAGGTGTTAGAATTACCAGTGGCTACTCAGGAGAGTGCGCCTATGCCCCTTAAAAGTACCTGAAAAACAATTTGTTGCATTTTAAAAGTCTAAAATTTTCAAGGGGGTAAGGGTAATCCCCCCTCCTCATTAGAACGTCCTAATTGAAGAGTTTGCATTGCAAAACTGTGTTACAAATGCAGGCTCAAAAG
Source organism: Tetragnatha montana (assembly GCA_963680715.1). Taxonomy (NCBI): domain Eukaryota; kingdom Metazoa; phylum Arthropoda; class Arachnida; order Araneae; family Tetragnathidae; genus Tetragnatha; species Tetragnatha montana. Next base: position 3,268,293 of record OY796683.1, on the reverse strand, counting down.
TTGAATACGTGTGTCTTTAGATATATATAGTAAACACAGATGTCCATCAAAATAAAAAACTTATTGAAGAATTTACAGGTTTGGGGGAAAAACGCCATCGTTTTATTATAGGGGAACAGGATTTCAGTCATCTTAAATACGAGTAACTATGCATTTCTTCTATTAAAAAAAGTGACACTTAAAAATATTTTATGAAATAGAAAAACTAGAAATTTACGATTTATTAACTTGGATAACGGTGATATAAAGGTTTTTAACATTAGGGGGGACAGCTTTTAACCTATTGCACCAAATCAGATTCAGCGGGGGAATTTCAAGGAAAAGAAGGGGTGAAGTTCCACCAGAATGCCCCATAGTCATCTCTATAGGCCCCTGATAATTCATTATGGCGTCAAGAATTGTAAAATAATTTCAAAACAATCATCAAACTGCTTCCAGGTAATCATCAAAGAGGGGGACGACGGTGACTACTTCTACGTCATAGACTCTGGTCACTTCGAGGCGTACGTCGCAGCCGTTCCTGATCGCCCGGTCACTGAATACAAGGGCGAAGGATACTTCGGTGAACTGGCCTTGCTTCACAACCAGCCCCGCTCAGCCACGGTCAAGGCACTGGAGGACGGGGCTGTATGGGCGGTATCCAGGGAAACCTTCAGGTAGGATGCTGCGGATTTGCAAAATCGAAGCATTGCTAAATTTTAAAGCAGTTGTGCCTTCGCCATTGGAAATATGAATTAGAATTTCTCTATTCTAAAAAAAAATATTTTGGTGAACGGTTTCCAGAGAAAAACATTTTAAGGATTTTTTTTCAAGGAAACAGAATTTTGTCAAGAAATACATAACCTTGGTAGCCAAAATCTTCAGGTGAAAAATTGATGGCATAGCAACACTCACATTTTTAAAATCTTAAATGAATATTTTTGTTAACTTAAATTTCATCAATTGCTATGCTGACGAGATTTAAGTCCAAGTAATCAGAAAGTACCAGGAAAATCTTTAAAATAATTAGTGTTGGTTTATAATAAGCAAAGATCCCCAAAGTATGACCCAAAGGTCAATATTTAGAACCCACCACCACCAAAAAAACAGTTCTGAGTGAGAGCGTGTGTGTTTTTATTTTCCCTGCATTGCATTCATGTGGAGGGAATACCTGTAGAACGGGTTTTTCCTTCATAAGACTAAATATGCAGCAAAGCCAACTTCAAGAAGAGGAGTAGCGGTCTTTAGTGGAACTTGAGCTCTTATCAATGGATCTATGCTTATGAATAATTGGAAAATCTGAAGATTGTTTTTAAAGTTTAAAAGAAGGTCTTAAATCTTAATTTTAAGTTTGAATGGTTGGTTATATTGATATGCAGGGTGATTCAAAACTCGTAGGCAAAAATGATAGAATGAGTTGATATATGATATGATACCCAAGGGCAATTCAGAATGTCACCCAAAAGGGTTGATTGGTGTTTTATGGTGCATGGTTCATATCAGGAGATTATGCGCCAGACAAGACAAATTACAACAATATTAGTCACCCAAATGAGTTAAAATACTACTTTTAAGAGAAAAATTTCAAATCTTTTTTGGGGGAGGACCCTTAGACACCCACTTTTTGCTTGAAACTCCAGTATTTTATGCAAAACGTTTGCATTAAGTAGCGCATGAGGGCCCCCTTAGAAATAATTATGAGCCAACCCCCTGGAAAAAAAAGAAACTTAAGCGGCCTTGACTAGCGAACTTTCAAAAAAAAATTTGACCCCCCCCCTCCTGAATTCAAACACATGGGCGCCAATGGTTTGGACTGAGGACCAAAGTTTGGCAGAAGAGATTGCGGTTGGGAATAAAAATAAATAACTTATTTAACAATATACTAAGTACTTATTGTCTGGAGAAATGGTCCCACCAGTTCTAATTAATTCTAAATTAATTGCTGCAGCAAATTGGTGATCCAGCGTGCGTTCGAGAAGCGTCGTCGCTACCTGGCCCTTCTGTCGGGGGTGCCCGAGATCCAGCCGCTGAACGAGTACGAGCGCATGCAGGTGGCGGACGCGCTCTCTCCCATCTCCCTCGCAGCGGGGGAGGTGCTCTTCAACGAAGGGGACGAGGGCGACGGCATGTACTTTGTGGAGGAAGAGCTGCTCAAAGTCACCAAGCTCAACCCCACCGCCAAGAGACAGGAGGAGGTCAGCAGGGTCGGACCCGAGGGATACGTCGGAGGTGAGCATTTTTTTAAGAGTATTTAAGTACAGTCACTCCAGGAAGTATTCGTATACCCAACAAATTGGCACTAGTATATCTCCTATTACGGCTAAATTGCAATCCAAACAAAAATTATCCTAACAGAGTATGTTATTTTTCATTATAACTGACCAAAAAAGAGCAAAAAAATATCAGAACAGTTAGAAAAAATTATTTAAAAAAATGAAGCGATTTGAAAGCTATTGGTATTATGAACCTCAAGGGGGGAAGTTGCATGAACGTGCTTTTAAATTAGGATTAGGAACGAAATATGCTTATCAGAAATGCAATGATCGCATGTATGGCTGTACGAATATTTGTTTGGGCTTTCAAATCGCTAATTTTTTAAATAATGTTTTTCCAACTCTTCTGATATTTTTTTGCTCTTTTTTGGTAGATTATAATGAAGAACAACATACAATGTTAGGATAATTTTTGTTTGGATTTTGCACTTGGAATTTAGCCGTAATAGGTATACTAGTGCAAATTTGTTGGGTGTAAGAATATTTTCAGGAGTGACTGTAGGTGTAGGTATATTAATAAACTAGAAACAAACTGTTTTAATATTGGCATTGAAGTTTCTTTCCCCGGCCGTATCCAAGGTATCCAGAAAATCAGGAAAGATCGTATCAAATTTCAAAGGAGGGTTGGGGTTCAACCAAATTAAGTTTATGAAAAAAAAATTGATATCAATTTTTATGTTTTTTACACAAAACACAAAAAAAAACCATCTAAACTAAACTATAAAAAAATACAGAAATATCCCAAAGGAGCCACAGCTCTTCGATTGGTTAACGTATTTCAATTCAGATTTTTTCGTTAAAAAATCTGCGTCGTACAGGAAGGGGTCCTCTTTGGATGGAAACCCTAAGGCTGTGCGAGCACTAGCGACTTTTGTCACGGTGACAAAGACAAAATTGTTGCCTTGGCTATTAAAAGAAGTTAAGAGTGCGCGCACTAGGCGACGTGACACTTGGCCGATTGCCAAGAATTTCTTCATAGATCCATTGTTTTCTAGTGATATTTTTGATACTGGTCACCGTGACAAAAGTCGCTAGTGCGCGCTGAGCCTAAGGCTAAGCGCGCACTAGGGACTTTAGTCACGGTGACTGTGACAAAATTGTCACCCAGGCTAAAAATTTCCCTCAACTCCCCGAACGAAATTTTGATGTCTATTTATAAGAATTGAACAAAGACAGAGTTCATTGTGATATTAAATTTTAGAAACCCGAACAAAGGGGGGTCAGGGGATCTTCTCCTGAAAATCTTACCCTTAGAATTGAGGCTTTAACACATTTTGGATAAATTAAAAACAATATTTTTACATCCTTAAGAAAAAAGTAATTAAGATAGAACCCCCTCACTCTAAATGACGCCCCTGATTCGAAGGGTGATATTGAAATTTCGGGGGGGGGGTATGGGTAAATTTAGCCTTTTTATAGGGTCAAAAAAAGAAATTTTCTGACTTTCGGGAGAGGCAATATTTTCCAATCCTCCCTTGTCTACGCCCCTGCATTGTTGGCAGAAACAAAAATTTTGCGATGGTTAAATATTTGGCATTCTAAATGTTAAGTTGATTTTTAAAGAATAATCTTCAATATCGCTTTTGTGTCCTTCCAGAGTTAGCTCTTTTGAATAACGAGGAGCGCAGTGCAACTGTGACTGCAGTGGAGGACACGAAGCTGGCCTTCCTGGATCGAAGGGCCTTCGAGAGGCTTCTAGGTCCGTGCTTGGATATCCTGAGACAAAGAACGCATACTTACCGAAGATTATCCATTTAGGCTCACTTGTAGCTTTTATCCTTTGTTTGATCATCCTAAAAAGCAAATTCATGACTTCCAGAAATCCTCGTATTTTGCTTGTATGTTCAAAGTATTAGTTTCAATTTGTAGTTAGCTCACTTTTTTGAAACAGAATAAAATTTAATTAAAGCGTGTTCATCAGTTCTTTTCTGTCAGCGATGATGGTTTTGCCCTCAGAATATATAGCTTTACAAAAAGCCGTCTTTTTAAGACTGATCTATTAATTTAAATTCTGATCGCGAGTTAAGGAAGAACTGATAAATATCTGGTTTATATAGTAGGGGATCCAGTTTGTGGGTTAGAGTTGGTAAAAATCAATGAGGGTTTTTTTTTTCTAAAATTGATGTGTTTTGGGTTTTATTGGGTGCTTTTTTAAATACTAAAAAATACATAGAAAATGGATAATTTTAGAAAAAGTATTAAAATATCAGTATTTCTAGGAACCCTGAATTTCCCCCTAACCAAAAGACAAAAAATATACTAAGTAGGGTAGGGAGGTAAGAGATGGAATACTTTCAATTCCAAAGAAGTACTTTGAATATTGTATATTCTAGTAAGATAATTTTTTTGCAGTTTGGTGCGGCCAATTTGTTGAGTTAGCGCAAAATGCAAAAATCTGCATAAAAAAGTAAGTTTTCTCTAGAAGAACTAAAATTAGAATACTAATAGCCATCCTTAGTTATTCTAATTTGTAAATTATAGTCTGTATTTTTTAAGAAGTACAGAAAAAATGTGTATTTATACCATCGAAATCCAAAATAAAAGTATTTTTCAAAATTTTAAATCGTGCTACACTATTTAAAATACATAACAAGAATCAACCTTCTTGATCAAAGTAAGGAGTAAAGTTAACATCAAGCAGTTATTTTTCAAAATTCGAAATATATTACTTATATTTTTTTTTAATGGCAGGTATTTGAACCGTTACAGCTATAACTAAGTCCATTAACCCAGCATGTCATGCCGAAGCAGAACTTTATATAGGAGGACCTAATTAATTGAGTTCGCTGGGAGTGTTTAAAATTGGGTGGTTGGTTTGGCTTTAGTTTTATGGCACAAAAATGTTTAGATCGTGTGGTATCCAAACTGTGAGCTGCGGCGTCGTGGTCGTGACCACACTGAATTATAAAAACCTTTTAATTATTTAATTTGCCGGAGAAAAACCATTTAACTACATTCCTCGTTTTTATTGAAAATGTCACATACCTCCGTCTTCTACTCACCCCTTCAATTTTCAATGAATTTGCCGGTAAAGTGTTTATTTACTTCCTTTTCTCTCTCCACATTCAGTAAGGTAGTGGCATTTTTTGCATTAAAAAATCGTATTTTTCATTAAATTTATTTTTCTTAGATATTACTTTTAAAATTTCGAATAAAAAATTTAAATAGTTTGGAATCGATAGAATTCGGTTCTGAGGTAGAGGTAAGCTACCATATTTTTTTTGGTCCACCCAAGGACATTTTCTTGAAATTACTTGACTAGTACCATATCAATTCATAAAAGATTAAAAACATTCAAACAAAATGACGGTTTATTAAAAAGAAATACCTTAAGTTATAATTTTCATTTGAGATACTTTTTTTTAACTGTTCGTTTAACTTAATTTTATCATAAAATTCACAGCAAGTAAGTTCTAATCTAAATTAATACGGACATAAGAAAAAGTAAAACAATCCAATTTCAAACATCTGGGTACGAATTCTTTTTTTTTTTTTTATAAAAATGTTTTGCAAATTTTATGAAACCCCGGGCGTATGGTAAGCCTAGGTAAGAGGTGATTGGACCATTTTGGATGTTCACACTCCTGGTTTGGTTTAGTTGGCGCAAAAATTAAGTTTGATCATTTTCACCAGCGTTAGAAATGGGGAAAAAACCCACTAACAGGTTTGGTGCAAGACTGACAATAGCCCGAGTTTGCATTGATTCTGTTGTTGTGTTACTTTAAGGATAAAAAATATTTTCTGGTGTGGTATGGGAACATAGATACCAAGAAGGAACTCGTTGGAGTTAAAGCTTTCAGATTTGCGTAAATAACACTGATGGGCAGTGAAGTTTCCACCATTGAATCTTACTGGTCCGCAACAAAAATCACTGGTCCGACATATTAAAAAGGACCGGTTTAAAAATATTATAATATAGTAACTATTGGACTGAATGTGAGTATACCAAACAGTAATGTTAAAAACTAATACATATTCAATAATATTTTTCTTTTTCGCCGGGGACATCCCTATCCCATATCGTCACATTTCGGGTTCTGTCTAATATATGTACTAGCTTCACCAAATGCAATCCTCCAACTCTTAGCGAAAAAAAAACGCTGCTAGAACTGGAGGGTCGGATATTTTTTCACCACACACACTGGTCCAGTGATTTTCTGATTCCACTGGTCCGAGCCGTTTTTTAGTTGTCCCGGACCAGCAAACTGCCCCGATTTCGAACGCTGATTTTCACGCACTCCTAGTATTCCCTTTTTTTTAATTTACTGATTAATTAAAAGGAACAAATATTGCTCAAGGTTTTAAAAAATGATAAATTATTCTTAAAATCAGTTGTTGATTTCATATTGAAGTTAAAAATTTTATAACTTCTTTATCTGGACTGGAGCACCATTGGAAAAAATGACACCCCTAAAAGTGCACCACTTACAAAAATTGTTTTGGAACCACTACAATGAGTAAAAATTATGCTAAATATCACCTGAATAAAATCAGGGGCATTTTTACAGGTTAAGCCTCACTAATGTATCCTGTGAAAATTTCATCCACAAGGAGAAAACATTTAACTACATTCCTCGTTTTTATTGAAAATGTCACATACCTCCATCTCATACTCACCCCCTCAATTTTCAATGAATTTGCCTCTGTAAGGTGTTTATTTATTATTCCCTTTTCTCTCTCCACACTCAGTAAAGTACTGGCATTTTCTTGCATTAAAAAATCGTATTTCTCATTAGAATTTAATTTTCTTGAGATTATTTAAAAATTTCGAAGAAAAAATTAAACAGCTTGGAATCAATAGAATTCGGAACTGAGGTAGAGGTAGGCTACCATCTTTTTTTTTTTTTGGTCCACCCCAGGACATATTTTTGAAAATTACTGGACAAGTACCATATCAATTCATCAAATATTAAAAAAACCTGTAAAAATTCAGATTTTTAAACTTAGTTCCAATAGAGATATAGAGGGTCAAAGTTTAGATTTTTTTTGAAATTATCAGATTTTGAAGGTTCACAACACGACCCAATAACTTATAGGAAATGGTTGAGATGACAAAACCAGTTCAGTTGTAGAAACAAATAATGAAACATAACAAACACTGCTAATCAAATTTTATTTCCATAATACCATCATTCTTTTTTACCCATAGATAATATGCTAGGCGCCACTTGTTGAATTCGTAAAAGAAAGGAAAATTAAAAGGCAAGGAACCTTCCTCATGAACTTACTGGCATGGCATAGGCACAAAATATTACAACTATGGAAAATTGATTCATATATGCATATAAAATATATCAGAACTGGGTTTCTAAGATTAAGATTATCGTTAAAAATGTTACGCGCCTACATGCCATACAAAAACAATTTACTCTTCAACAGTGACTTTAAAACAATATAAAGCACATAACTAGTTTGCAGAATGAAAGCACTAGAAAACCAATTACCTTTAGAAGAAAATATTTATGCTATATAGATTTAACCTAATTCAATTTAAGTCTTTCTAAACTCATGTACTTAGGGGGATAATAGGACTTAATTTGTTAAAATTAAGAAGCAGATAAGTATCGCATAAAAATACATCTATTAGACAGAGGAACTCAAGTTACGCATTGAGAAACTATTTCTGACATATTAGCACTATAAAAAATTTATAAAGGATAATTTTATTAGTTTTATAGCATTATTATTAGATTGATAAATTTAGAATGTAAATTTAGACATATATTACGCATTTGAAATGTTAAATTCTGAACAAAATATAAAGCATTTTCAAACAACTAAAAAGAATCAATAGGTTGAATTTTAGAAATGTGAGGAACTGAGGAAGAATCTGTGGCAAGCCTACATTACACTTAAAAAGGATTCACTGAATATTATACCTCTTATCACACATTTAATTGACTGCAAGAAAAAAACAATCTAATTAATTCATAGACTTCAATATCATAAAAAAAGTCAAGTATATTTCTTTTCTTGTAACTGTACAATTCTTTTCATTTTAATTTAATAACTCTTTCAATTAGATATATGCTATACATGTAATATACATTAATGTAAAACAAGACCATCAGCAAGGAATAAATTATTTTAGAGGTATCAGATGATGATACATGGCATAAGACAGACTTGTAAGAACTACAAGAAGATATTGAACATGCTTTTGTTGTATAATTTGCCATAACACAATTTCTCACACAGCAAGGAAGCAGATTTTGCTATTTTTATAATCTAAAAAGATCTATGATTTTTTAAAACTTTAATTCAATGTACATAAAATAGTCACTAGGAGGCTGCTCATAAATAAAAATAGGCACTTGCCTAGCAATCGGTGCTTTGCCATGCCCCACACAAAAATTGATCTTTGATTGCACTTAACATTTCATCACTTTCCCCAGTGGAACAGTATCCTTTTCGTTCAGATGATTTGGTGTAGGTAGGAGAGGTCAACAGCTATTTTTAATGCCTATAGGGAGGCAGATAATTATTGCAGAGGAGGTCCACACTGGTTTGGGGATTTTTCCACTGTTATGACAAACGTTTACAAATTCCAGCGATTTGGTCTGAGTTCATTCAAGCAGCTAAATTGTAATAAAAAGTCCAATCTCTTGGACGGTCAATTTCCCAAGTCAATTGGACCGCCACACATTTGATTTCAGTTTTGTATATATAAATTTTTTAAAGTTTTCATTAAATAGTTTGGGAGATTTACTAGGTCCACACTGAAGTCCGCTCACTGATTCTAATTGGAATCTTTTTTGGTGGTGTAAACAAATAATGCCAAGTTTTTTGTAATTGTTTTTTACGTGCAAAGAGCTGTTCCAATGTCTTCAAGAGCCTACAGAGCAAGTTTAGGCCTGTTCACACATGTAGACTGCCATTCCATTCAATTTTGGATTTCCACAATGGGGAGTGCAGAAAAATCGTAATTTTCTAAAAAGGGCAGGCGAATTAGGTTATCTGAAGGTGATATACAGACAAGCAAGGAGCTACTGAAGTTTCCGAGGAACTAGAATGAATAAGTCACAGCAAATGACAATTAACTATGTGTCTTGATAAGAGGCTTGATTTTTAGTCACAAGAAAAGTTTTTAGCAGAGGAACATTGGACGCAGGCCACAGACACTAGAGTGCTGAATACTAAATTTCTTCCCCTGAGGGTCTTGACTGAAAGAGAGAAAAACAAGACTTAAATAGATGAAGCTATAACAATAGAATCTTTTTGAAAAATAGCTTTCTATTCATATGGATCATATGATAATTATACCAATGTTATAAAATAACCTAAATACAATTTAAATTTAGCACTGGTATGAGCTGCAATTCAAGCATGATTGTTAAGTTTAAAACTTAAAGGAAGGAAAAATGTTTTACCGTTACCACATGCATAATGCTTAATTTAAAATTGGGACTTATAAAAACAATAAATATACAATGTTCAGTTCTAAATATAATCAAGATTTGTCAATTTTATGTTTTTATACATCCATGATAAAGGATTAAAAGATTGATCAATAAATCTTAGTCACATACACAATTAAATCTTGTATCTCACACAAAGATAAGGGGCAGCCCCAAACAATCGTTACTAGACTTTCGTTAGACTTTCTACCTGCTGTCCATAAATGAACTCACACTTGGAGGGTGTTAATTAATTTGTGAAAAGAGGGATTGTGGCGTCACACATTGCAAATGAACAAAATCCCAACATTATTTTTTAAAATGTAGATTTAGAGGTATTAATGACATTATTATAAAACTTTAAAAGGCTAATTCCATGCATGACTCATACTACAAATGAAATAAATTTGAATCTGAAAATTCAACAAAGAATTATTATTTGATTAAATTAGATCTACCTTTGGTTTTCTTTTTGCTTATGGTTGTTGTTTTTTTACAAGCTACTAAATTTAATTTATTTTATGATAGATTTACTGTTTTTGGCAAAATCTCAGCTGACTCACACTATAGGGAAGGGTAGTGTGAGGGAGGCAAACACAAATTTTGCCAATAACAGAAAATTTATCATGAAATAAATGAAATTTAGAAGCTTGCATATACAAAATAATAATCTTAATGGGTCATTCCACAGTATTCATGTGTTACGTACGGGACAATTCACAGCAAAATTTTAAGACATTTGCAGTGTTTTCAATATCCAAACATAAATGAGGAAGTTTGCAATTATTTTTTATTTAATATGTACCACTTCAGCTTAATTCCTGCAAAATTTCCTTTTGTTTGGGACAATAGTTTTTTTTCTAAAAATCAATTAATTTGCGTTACGTACGGGACATCACAAAAACCTTTTTTAAAAGTACCTTCAGAAATTCCCATTTTGCTCTGAAGTTATTATATATTTTCACAATTTTTTTTTTTTGAGTAGAAGCAGAAATATACATTTTATTAATTACCTTTTAAATCATATTTTTAAATTGTGTCATTAATTGATGAGGGCTAATTATCTCCGTTACGTACGGGACAAGGCTGTTTGTTACGTACGGGACATGTGAATTAAAGTAACAGTAACCAGGAATTGTGAACTTAAATGTAATACAAATGTTTATTTTATGAATTTAATAGCCCTATTAACATTCAAACTTATTTTTAATTATAGAAATTATAACAATTAATGATTTTTTAGGTATTTTAATTGGTATTATGTTAATTAGGATTTTTCTTACTATAGCTCCATTTAAAAAAAAGTATAAACATTCAAAAATGAAATGCATGTTTTATTCAAGTCCCAGAACATAAATTATATCTTCTATTTCATCTAATTGGTAAAAAAAAAATTCCCGGCTTTTAACCCATTAAGGACGGTTGGTAAGAAAAGCTGCCACGGGACATATCATTTATAACTGACCCTAATAGAGGCATTAAAAGTTTAAATGATGAATGATAACTGTTTCTAAAGAATGTATTTGTTCAGATAAAAATAGAAATTTATACATTCCATGGTGTTTTAGCGGTGGAATCGCTGTTCTAATCAGAACGTTTTACCACGTTTTGGAGATTGCAGGTAGATCATTCAGAAATTAGAAAACGCTAAAATAATCCTTTCTATAGTTTTTGTTATTTTTTATTGTGACATTATTATTACAAGATTCCTTTCTAAATATTGTTACCAATTATTGTGTTAAAATGATAGTAGTATTTAAATTGTCAATAATAAGACTTTTTATCTACTGGCAGCTTTTCCTGCCAACCATCCAATATCTAGTTTTTAACGAGGAGATGGGTAATCTTCAAAATTTTCTGTGGGGAATATGATATCTGGATATGGGGATGATAATATATAGTATTCTGATTACTTAAATACATAATTAATAGCAAGGAACAATAAGAGAAATTAGCTTCTTTTCAGTTTATGAAATAAGCTTCTGAGGTCAAAAAATCTACCCAAAGGTATCCAAAAAAGTGAAAGTTGAGAACAGATGACTCCTGAGGCTAAAAAAATATTAACATGGTTGTAAAATTAAATTTTTTCCTAGTTTTAATTGAAACTTCTGCAATTTTGTCCCGTACGTAACAGATTTGTCCCGTACGTAACACTTTTTATTTATCATGCCCAGCATCTAAATTAAAAGATAAAATATGTTAATTGAATTATTTAAGAAGCTAGTAACCCAGTTGAAGAGAAAACAAAAAATTATTCAGTTGTCATCAGTTTTACTGGTTAAAAAATTAAAAATAAACTTAAAATTGTTACGTACGGGACAAGATGAAATTAATGATTGAAAATTTGTAATTAAATATTTTTAAAACTTGTTTCTTAATATTTCATTTAATGCAACTATCAAAAAGGTTAAATAAAACATAAAAATTTTGAATCAAAATAAAATATTTTTTCATTTAAAAATTAAAATGTAATGTCCCGTACGTAACGCATTTTCCCCACTTTGTTTCAAACAAAATGTTTTATTTTTTGTTAGGTTAAAAATGAAGATTTTCTGTTGATAAACTTAAATAGAAGAGATTTCAGGCTTTAATTTGATGTATAACACTAAATTGTTTTCTTAAATTTTTTTTACAAGCTTGTGAATCCAAATACTGTGGAATAACCCTAATCAAATAATAATACTTCAGTTGTGTTCAAATTTAGCTCATTAGTAGTCTAACAAAGAATTAGCCAAAATTCAAATACTAAATAAAAATTTAATTGAATAATAATCTTTCAGTTGTGTTTGAATTTAGCTCATTCGTAGAGTGAGCCACACATATTAGCCAAAATTAAGTTAACTCAGGTTTTTAGGTGCTCTATTTTAACTAACCAAAAATCCCTAACTTAATCCATAAAACTCCTAAAAGATAGTTGCAGTTATTTTCCTTTCATTTAGTCAAAGATAGAATATTTTTGTTCTCCAAAAACAGGTATCAAATTCCACATTAAAATAAAAGCAGAATTCATCGAATAAGAAGTGCTTATGAACAGATATTCATTGACAAAATATTTCACTTCTGTTCTAAGACAGTAAACTTAGAGAATATGATCTGAAATCATTTTGAGTTTGTTTATTCAAATTTAAAACTTGGCTTTGAAATGAAACTTAAGTGCAAGTTTAAGGACGACCACTCACATTTTAATATAACTCTAATTATAATATGCTTATCATTATGATACAAAATTATATAAATAACTTTTAACAGGTTTAAAAAGCATCATTAATTACCTTGATAAAAAGTTCCTCGCATCCAAAAAATGCATCACTTATTTACTGAAACAAAGAATACATGACATTAATAAATCACATTTGCATTCAACATGCCAATTTAAATAGACAAATTAGATATTAATAAAAATATTGCACAAAAGAAATAATTCTAAAAGTAACTACTATATGAATACTATGGTTTTTCAGTACAAATAAAACTAATACTAAATTGTAATAAGATAAAATACTGTAATTAATTGAATAAGTATTCTACAATGTTGCACTCCATTAGAACCAACTTAACAATACAATCTCATATTTAAAGTTGCAAATGGTCAAATAATTTTTACATGATCATTTCACAAGAATCATTAACTTTTCAAGAAAAAATGCACAACTGATGAAACAATTTAAAATTTTTTTACAAAACTTATATCAACCAAAAAATTTAAATAAATCTCAATTGTTTTGCAGGTAATTCCTGGGTTTATATTTGCAAAAACATAGAAAAAATGAATTTTTAAATTTAAATCAACATTTTTGAATGGAAACACTTTTTTTTTGCAACAAAACTAAATTAACACAACATTATGAGTCCTTTTTGATTGGCTCTCTGACAAGAAGTTGTTAAAAAAAAAAAAAAAGAAATTACGAGGGTTGTTTTTTTTTTTTCGACTTCAGTTTTGCTCCTGAAAAAAAATAGTTAGAATTTCTTAATAATTTTGCTACTGGTGGAACATCAAACTTTTCATGAAAAGATCAGGAAAACTAGTGAAAAGGTACAATAAATGGCTAAATTTTTAAGGTGATTACGTGGAAAAGTAACTAAAAGTGTTTGAAACCTTCAATAACAAAGATAAATTCTCCATGGGCCAGCAGGAAAAATTTCGAGGAGGGCACATGTAAACTAGATTTAACTATTCGAAAAAAAAATTCCAATTTTTTTCCAGTAAAAATGCAATAGATCTTCAAGGATGTACCTATCTACCCAGTACCAAAATTATTTTGCAATTCCTACTAGTACTTTTTTTTCAGGAGCAAAAAGGAAGTTGAAAAAATGACAACCCTTGTACAAAGGAAAACATACATTCATTTACATATATATAGCAAATATGATGGTTATGTTACAAAACAATTTACTGCATATTGTATTATATACACAAAAATGTATACGGAAGAATCACTAAGTAGCACTTCTATAAAGTAATGTCTGGTCTGTTCCTGGATGACAAAGCAGTAGTAAAATAATTTCCTTAGGTATATCAAATGGATAAGGGAACGCACCCATACTACGTGACCCCTTTATTTACTATTTTTGACCCCTCTCCCCCCCTTAGTGACCACCCATAGTACGAGGGTAGTTTGAAAAGTTCTCGGCCTGACTATGAAAATAACAACTTATGGTTTCAAAAATGGTTTATTTTTCAACATTGCCTCCTTATAAGCTGCCTCACTTCTTAGAACAACAGCCCTGTCTTAATTTTCGTTCTTTTGGGGGTTGTTCTAGATTTTCGTGAAAAAACCTATTCATCTCACAGTTACTTCTTAATTCGAAGAAAAACGGTGACCAGAGAGAAAATTTTTCACTTTGGAGGAGAGATGGAAGTTTGAAGATACCAAATCTGGGTAATAGGATAGGTGCTTTAAAATTTTTAAGCCAAATTCCTCAGTTTTCCCACCGCAAAAACACGTTTGCTAACAGAAGCACTGTTCCAATGAAAAATGGCATTTTAATCTGCTAAATGGGTCTTTTTTCTCGGGTATTCTCATCAACAGTTTAGATAAATATTCTGCTGTTATATTCATACCCTTCTCATTGAAATCCATTGACAAAATTTCCCTGAAATCCCAGAATTCTTACGTCATGAATTTTCCAGCCGATAGCACGTTTTGGTGCTAAAAAACTGACTTATCCATTGCATTGATTATTATTTTACTTAAAAGTTCTAAGTTATGTCTATTTCTGCATATGGACGTAAAAAAACGCTTTTATTTTGTGTAAATCGCGTCAAAAATCGCAATGAAGTCGTCATTTCAATGCATTTTTGAGCCACAATTTGGATTCGCGGCACCCATCTTGTCCAGCTTGGTTTCACGCGCAATTCCTCGTGCAAAAAATTACTTTTGCGCTCCTTTGAAATCCCTAGACTATTAGAAAGGTCCCCACCTTCTTTCATCATTATTCTAAAATCATAGAGGGCACTTTTCGACGATTTTCGGTATGGCGGCTCTTTTTGAACGTTTTTCACATGGTTCTTTAAGAACACTCTTGCAACCATGTTAAAGCTTCAACTCTAATTCTTTCAAGGGGAAAACAAAGGTAAAGAGTCTCCTTACACATTTACGATCGTAGAATTAATTTCATTTGGTGATATCCCTTCTTTTAAAAAGAATTTTATAACAGCTCGATACTCTCTTTTCTCCATTATTGAAAATAAGCTCACCTTAACTCATTCGAAAAATTACCGACAGCAGAATTCTGATCAGAACAACCCAAAAATTTAATTAGGCTCATTTGAAGAGTTGTTCTAACAGGAGAAAAAAATTCGCGCGAATTAGAGCGCGTGTTCTGGGTGAGGCCGAGAACTTTTCAAACTACCCTCGTATATGCCTAAGTTAAGAAAAGTTTTCAAGTTAAGAAAATTTTAACCATATATGATTACAAATTTATACCTACAAAACTGTCAAATCTAGTAAGAAAATCATATTTTACCAATTAATACAATTATTTTTGAAATTAAAAGATAACATGGGTGCCACTCTTCAAAAATCGCAAGACTGAACTTGGAACTATCTTTTTAATCTTTTCCTGCCAGTCTAGCAATTTTTTAAATTGCAGAAAAACATCCCCAGGACGGAGGAACGGCACCGATGAAGATAATTTAAATAAACTGTTAATGTTGATATTTCTCAAATTATGAATGAATATATTGCTGATTAAATTAATATATTGGCAGAGCTGTCGAGGTTGCTGGGGTTGCATTTTCTGCACCCCTGTATACTAATAAGTATCGTCAACCAATTAAGAGGAAAAGAATGCACTTCAAGCAACTTTACATTTTTGAAGTATCAAGGGTCTGTTTAGAAGAAATTTGGGTCCGTTTTAGGACCCTTCACAAAACATTTTACCTTAAAAAAGGACCCTTCACAAAGTATTTTTGCCTTTAAACAGACCCTTTTTTCATAATACTTCAAATATTTTCACAAAAACAGGCTCCTTGCTGAAAAAACTAATTTAACGCTAACTTCAAATTCACAAAATTATGAGTAGATTTTCACAATTTTTAAGAAAAACGGACCCTTCACAAAAAGTCTGGAATGACCCCTGAGTATGCATGTATTTAGTGAATCGTCGAAAATAAAATAAAAAAGATCGCTACGACACATTAAGATTATAAAAAGTCAAATATGTAGCTCACGAGATGAGTCTACGCTACGGTAATTCTATTCAATGCATTTATGATTTGTTTTAATAATTTTTTCAGGACTAGGGGACCTGCCCCCTGCTCGCTCCCCAACCCCCGTAACTGCTTCGTAGTTCTTTTCAGTTAGCTTTGCGAGCCTTGTTCATCTCAACAATTCACAACCCTTTTCTCGTCTTAATTAAGCCTCTTGTAATACTGAAAATACCTCTCTTAAAATAACTTAATTGAAATGTTAAAAAATATAAAAGTTTGTTAAAAAAAACATAAATTTCCAGGTTTTTCAGGTATTCCCTCACCCGTGGGAACCCAACCCTGTAAACATAGTCTTTAGTTGCTTTAAAAATTTCCATCCATGCTGTTATTTCTTGTAGCAATCGGTTTAGCATAATCTGTTGTTTTACACCTTGAAAAATTAACCGTCAGGAAAAGTGCTCTGCAGAGAATTTGTCTTTTCAAGTGTTCTGCGGCTTTAAAAGTTTGGGAGCCCCTGTTCCAAACCATTTTTGCTGATAATTATGAGAAAAAATCAATGAATCAAGAATTTATGCATATGAATATGCATAAAAATTACAATTTCATTTCTGCTTTAAAAAATATTTTGTCGCCTATAAAAATTTAGGTTGTCTGAAAAAATATTAATTTGATCAGCAACCTATTACTCAAACATAATTTGAGAAATATCAACAGTTTATTTAAAATATCTTTTACAAAAGTAATTGATCAATTGATAAAATATTATTTTCTAACTAGATTTGACAATAGAGTATAAATTTGTAATTACATATGGTTAAAAAATAAAATTTTTCATAACTTAATTAACATGTCGACAAAATACTCTTATAATTAAATTAATTTTGGGAGGTTTTAGCTTGAAAATGTTGATTTTGTTATAGGCTGATATGTATATTATACTTGTTAAAAATAATTTGAACCACTAAATGGCGTTGTAACCAGAAATGTTATTATTGAAGTATGTAAGAGAAAAACGTGCTCGACTTCTGAACGTAAAATAAAAGCGAAGGATTTGAAACTTGAAGCTGAGTTGGTTAATTGTTCTCTTGGACTACTAATTAGTGATAAAAGACTGGACTTATGATTTTCATCAATACTTATTTATAAAATAAATAAAATATCATGATATACGTGGCAACACAGCCATTTAGATGCAGCGTGACGCACTTATAGAGCTGTTTTTACATGTCAGAGGAGACTTCACTTTGATCCTGCCCTTTGAGCTAGTCTCGGCTAGTGTGTACATTTCTATATTTACGATGAGTTTATTGAATGTGTATATAAAGGTTAGCTTTTCAATAGTGAGTTGTTGTGTGTTAGTTGGTTGTCTTGGACAGCCACACTGGTGACCCGTTCAAACAGTGCATATTTTCTCTATTAGTGAAGAATATATACGTTTGATCGTTTCTTGGTGGTGTGTCCAGTGAGTGTGGGTGAGTGGTAAATACCAAGGTTAACTTTTGGATTTTTTTGAGGAAATTCGTTCTCCTGATCCTGTGCATTTGTTGGCAGTCTGGTCCTCAGAATGTCTGATGAGGAATAGAACAGAAACTCCGCTTTCAGATAAAGCGGAAATCTCACTGCCAGTTAAATCAGAAACTGTGCGGGATGAGCTCTCATGTCGTGTTCAGGCCACCACCCTTTTGCCAAAATCGCCCAGAACTATTGAATGCAAACACACTTGCTGGCAATATTACTAATTTTAAACATTTTAAAATATCACTGAACTTCCTTCCTTGTGTGTGTAAAAGTGAGAAATTCCTTGTGATTAAAATTGGCCTGTACTTAGATCTGAAAAAATTCTATGAACTTGTAAATTAATCAGGTTTACATCAATCTTCAACATAAATTGTATATTTTTGAGTGGGAGGAAAAGCAAATTAAAATTAGGTTTTGGGGGTACTTACAACATTTCCCAGTCTAGCCTAGGTTAAATTCTGTTAACTACTATCTTGTTAAATGACAAAGCTAAAGCTGTTTTGTTTGCAAAATATTTAAATATTGTCAATACCTAATGGCTCTCATTGATCAGAAGAAATCAAATCTCAAGAAAGTCTCAAGGAAGAAATCAAGCATTTTTCATAAAAAACAAAAAGCATGTTTTTTTTTAATTAATTGTTTTCTACCCCTGGACACAGAAATGCTAAAAACAACATGATTTAAAAAAAGCTAAATTAGGTTTTTAAATTGAAATTGGATTAACAAAGCTTCCCCTGATATCAAAGGCATCTCGATCTTTTTAGAACGTTTCACGAAGCTTGGGTGAAGCCAAAATGATTGTTTCAGAAATGTCACTATGGTAACAACTTCAGATTTAACAATAGATTTTGATACCTTTTGCTAAAAGAATTAAGATATGAGCTGAGCATCCCCCATAAGTTATTATACTCATATTCCTTCCAGCCCTTTTCAGCTAGCTCACTGTGAATCTTGACGACATTAGCAGTACTGTCCGTTTAAAATATTAAAATCAAATAATATAAAGGAACAGGTCAGAGTTCAATAATTATAAAAAAAAATTATTTTAAAACAAGTTTATTGGTATTTTTATATTAAATATCTTTCTAGAAAAAATTGAATAAAACAGTTGGAAGTAAATACTAAATTTGAATTTTGTTCGGAGAAGCAATTGCTAAAAAAATACATTTGTTTTAAACAATGTTTTTCTTTGTTTTAAATGTAACTTATGACTTATTTAGGGGGGTCCGTGGAGGACCAAGCACTGCGACCTGAGGTCTATTGAGGTTTATAACAACCCTGATATTAACCATAGTGTTTTCAGGTGACGTCACAACCGGTTATTTTCTTTTAACTGTGTACCTTCTGTAGGGCTTTTAACTGTTGCTAAGGCGGTTTTTAAGTATGGGGTCACGTGATTGCAAATTCTCCAATAGAAGAATTCCACGGCCAGTCATTTTCTGTAACTGTTAACCTCTGTAGGGCAAAAAACTGTAACATTTCTGTTCAGTGGCGTAAATAAGGGGGGGCAAGGGGGGGGCAGTTGCCCCCCCAGAATTTTTCCATATTGTGTTTTGCCCCCCCAGAATTTGGAAGTAAAAATCTCATAGTAATTTTTTAAAAATGGAAAAATATAACTGACACTTTCTCTTCAATAGAAATCATCAATGCTAATTAAAATTAGTGCTGTCAGTTTACTATCTTCTGATACTGAGCACTTTTTTCATTCCCTTTCGCGAGCCCATGCAGGAAGACGACCTCCAAAAACTTTGCCCCTCCAGAGGAATTGATATGTCTTTTGCAAATGCAATTTGCTATTTTTTATGGCAAAATTCAATCATTCAATTTTTAATTAAGAAATTAGAAAGTGCAAGCTTTAGAGGTCCAAATTTAGTTGGTTTTTATCACATCTCTCTAACAGGAAACACTGAGTAAAAATACGTAATACTTTTAGTGATTATCTAATCGTGGTGTTCCCCAGGATTCTATATTGGGTCCTTTACTGTTTATAATTTTCATAAATAACTTATGTAAATTGAATTTAAATGGTAAATGTATAACTTATGCTGATGATTCTGTATTATTGTATTCATGCTCAGACTTAAATGACTTAAAATTGAAAATTGAATCTGATATGATTGCGATTGGTAAATGGTTCTCTTTAAATGATTTATCACTGAACTTGAATAAAACTAAATTCTAAATAATAATAATAAACTCTAAATTTTAATTTAAAAGGTTTTTAGCATTTTACCCAGTTAAAACTTCATTAGGAAATAAATCCATAAACTTTCTTCAACTACTACAAAATTTTAATAGTTAAAATAACCTTCAAGGGGAGCTTAGTTATAATAATTTCTTTTTCAATAGGTGTTCTGCATTCTGAGGAGAATTCTATGTAGTATTTAGTAAAATTAAATGGAACAGAACAAAAATTATAATTTTTACTTTTTTTTTCATTTCCTTAAAGCATGATTATTGAACTAATTTGCTAATTATTGCTAACAATATGGCACCACAGCTAATCTGAATTCTCGCAAAGAATATTCCGAAGAAAGGACGTTATTTTGACGCCAATTTTTATACTGTTTTCCCCATTGAATATTCTGCGACTTGGCAAGGAGTAGACCTCTTCAGTTGTAGCCCAAAAGGGGTCTGGTTCGAAATCCCGACAATCAGTTGCCCGACATCATCATCATCAATGCGATCAAGGAGAATTGTTGGGCAAATGTACGAAAAGGTCTAAAAATGAGTAAAAACACTATTTTTGAGGGTAAAATTTCAATAATTATCTGGTGGAGGAACATCTCAAAATTTTGATATAGTACTATATTTCTTAGGAAATTCTTCGGCTTACACAAGGAGCTGTTCTCTTCGAGTGTAACCCAAAGGGTCTCATAATGGACTAAAACACTACTTTGAGTGTCAAATTTCTACAAATTTTCTGGGGAAGGACCCCCAGACCCCCCCCCCTGTTTAATTGGGGTTCACTTTGAATCCGAACTTTGCACATCAAGTGCAACAAGAATCAATTTCTACCTGCAAGTTATCTAAAACTCAAAGGATACCTCCGAGAAAAAAAAATTCTGGTCGCAGTACAGATTCTGCAGTAATACAAGTGGATATCCACATATTAACCAAACAGGAAGGTTCCTGTCCCAAATATCAAAAAAATGAATCAAAATACAACTTTTGGGGGCAAATTTCACAAGCCCCAGAGCCCCCCTATTTACTTGAGGACAAGTATTGTCAACACAAATTTAAGATTTTAATAATAATAAGCAAAAATTCACATTTGTGCCTTCCGATATACTCAGAAAAATAGAAACTAGAAACATTTTGGCAGCCAGACCCCCTCGAAAAATGAGTCTGGTAAAAGCTATCTTGTGGTCCTATATGTTTTGCCCCCCCAGTCATACAGTTGAACCTACGCCCCTGTTTCTGTTGCTAAGGCCGTTGTTAGGTCCGAGTCATGTGATTGAAAATGCTCTATATGTTAGATTTGTTTTATTCCCAATTTTGGGCAATATTTCTCATATATTGGAATTGGAATCAAAACAGCTTGCTGATATTTAAAGGGACTTAAATTGGAAATGATCCTCAGCTTAAGGTTTATATAATTGATAAAATATTGCTCTCTCTGGAGCAGATCAATTGGGTTTTTCCTGCTTAATTTAGCTCACTCATCTCAAGCTGCAGGAGAAAATGAGATAACAGGATCTGACTAACAGATAACATTGGAAGATAATAAAATTTTAAAATCATACATCTTTTTAACACAATAATTGAACTACAATTTTAAAGACTAGATAATATTAAGACTAACTAGAACCATAGCATTACAATTTAACTAAAAACTAACTCATGAAGTGCACTGGAAATTATAAATGTAGTCTAAGAAAATCAATTGTATCACAAAAAAATTAACCAAAAATTATATATTTTAAACTTGTGTGATACAATTGACTTTATCTCAAAATACATTCATTCTTAGACACCAATATCAAAAGCAACTTCTCAAATAGGTGCTTTACAAACTAAATTTTCCTAACAACTTTTTGATAAGCCCCAATCCACATTCTTGACTGTAGCAAATGGATTACACTTAGACAATGCAGAGTTAGATTAGATTGTTAACGAAAAATCCAACAGAAGAAAACAGGTAGATAAGATAGTGAAGGAATATTTGTATTTGTGTGATTTGAAGTGAAAAGATCAGAACTAACAGAATTAAAAGGATGTTTTAATGATTTCACAAAATCCCAAGAGCTAATAAATTTAAATATTAAACCATCTTACAACTCAATTTTTCTAGTTTTGCATAAAATTGCTAAGCCAGCTAATTCTGAGACATCCCCTCTTCCTGAATCTATAATTAAAAAAAAGACAAATTTATAGGTTTATGGGAGAGAGAATTTCTTGCACCAAAAATTGTGCTTTAATTTTATGTTTGAGTTTGAGATACTTTATTTTTGAAATTTATGAAGAAAAATTCAAACCACTGTTAAGTTAAACATTAACAATCAATACTTTTTTCGAGGGTTAATAGACGACATTAGTGTGACGTCACTTGCTTGTTTGGAAACGTTGATTCTATCCGTGATTGGTTCCGTGATTGGAAGTAAATCCGTACGGATCCGTAAGGAACCAATCACGGATGGAATCAACGTTTCCAAACAAGCGACGTAATCACTAATGTCGTCTATTTAAGAATACTCTGCTTTTGCATTTATTCCCCTGTTCATTTGATTTTGAATTTCTTCTGCGGAAAAAGTATAAAGTAAGAGAAGTGGGGAAAAGAAGAAGAAGGTCGTCAAGTTGTGGATGATGGCATACTATTCCTAATAGCTCAGTGCACTTCATTCCAAATATATAAACTATACCTGTGTCTTACGTTGTTCGTCTTCCTCCTGCCGCTTTTCGTAGTGCAGAAAATCATCGAATATAGAAGTGGTATGACGAAACGTGTGCATTATTTTCAACACCTGCTTGCCCTTCTCAGGAGGCACCTCTTGAGTGTCTCTCGAGTTGGTAACTGGCTTGTTTTCATTGTTTTCCAGACGAATGTGGCGCAACTGAGAGTTCGGGACATCCTTTACGTAAATCCATTTCACCTTAAACTGTCCCTTCCACTTGTCCTGAGCCCAGACATTGGCAGTACTACCGTAGTCCACAGGAGACACCATCTGCGCCATCCCACAGAAGTGACCGGATCCGTTCACACTATAAAACAGATACACCAGTCCCTTGGCATCTCGGAAAGCTTGGTCCAGCCGCTTGTTTCCGTGCTCAGTGGAGCACCAGATCGAGTACTTGATCGAACGGTGAATGTCGTCCTCCGAGTAAGACTTAATAATAAAAAAACGAACGTTCTTAGGATTCAAATCGAACTCTTTAGGGTTGTAATTGTTCTCCATCCTCAGCTTGTCTAACACGGGGTGCTGGGGATAGTTGTCTCCGCCAGCGTTCGTGTTCTGGGCCACTGTGATTTGCTGCTGTTGCTGTTGAGGTGGTGAGTTGTATCCAGGTCCAGAGGGGCCATTGCTACGGTTGCCACGGGGGGCATTCCAGTTCGGGGCAGAGCGAGATTGCAGCGCCGGGGGAGGGCCCATTTTCCCGCCCCCGCCGTTGTTTGCCCCGCTGCCATTTTTGCTTTCCCAGGTCCCAATATCCATGCTCGAGGTGTTGTGTTTGGAGCCCCCAGCCAGGATGGCCGTGGGGTTGACGGGCTTTGGCTTCACCTTCGCTTGTGGTTTGGCGGGCTGGCTGGCAACTGTCGCCCACGACATTTTCTTAGAGCCCACAGGCTGTCCAGACACACCAGGAGCACCAGCCATCACCATGTTCTCGTTCGCCCCAGAGCCAAACTTTTTCCCCAGCTGATGCTCGGCCATGATGCTTCCATGAAGCATTCCAGGTTTACCATAAGAATCCTTAACGAACTGTGTATCATTTTTGTGGTCTGCAATGGACAGTCCACCCATGCCTTGTTCCATATGTTTAAGAGCGTTTCTATCGATGGTTTGATCATAGGTATCGCGGTAGTATTCCTCTGGATATGCTCCATGTCCAGTTTTGCGAGTGCCCATAGCAGAGTTCCCCCATGTTGAGTAGTCGCCGCCACTGCCACTAGGAGGAAAATAGTTGAAGCTCTGGTTATAGCCACTAAAGCTGTTTTGTCCAAACATGCCATCCATGTAATGGGACTGGTCGCTGGTTCCCATCTGGCCGCCATAACCACCAAGAAATGTCATCGGATCTCCGCCATTGCTCCAAGCTCCTTCTCCCAGTCCTTGGTTCACAAAAGAATAAGACATAGAGGCATAGTAGCTGGGCATGTAAGGATCTGGCAAACTAGAGGATGACATAGGTGGATTGTATGTCTGGAACAAAACACAGCATTAATCACTCTGAGCCAAATGACTTCATGTATACTCTAGGTAGACTATTTAAGGTAATATCTACATTACTAAAAGCAGATGAGTTAAAAAATAATAAATAACATCCCATTGTATACTCAATGAATAAAAGGGCAATGCCCCCGACTTATCAAATAGTTTATTTTAGGGAACTATACTAGCCCAGGGATTCTTAAACTTTTTTTTTTGCGGCACCCTTGACAAGATAAAAAATTTTGGAGCACCCCCTAAAAAAACTTTTTGCAGTTCAGCTACCCACAAAGTAGTTAGATTTACGGATGGGAGGAATCTATACTAGATTTTTAAGTCAAGGGTCATTTTACACATCTAATCTTAATTTCTTGTGTTTCTTAAATATGGAATGAGTCACTTTTTATTCTCCTTATTTGCCCCTTTCAAGAAAAAGGTTAATATTTTAGTTCTCAAAAAGATGCCCATACACTTTTCCCACCAATTTTTTTGTTATTTCTCTGCAACTGAAGTTTCACCAAATAGGAAAGAAAATAAGCCATATTTTTGTCTAGGGGCCATTCATTAATTACGTAAGGGTGCCGAGGGGGAGGGGGGGGTTGGAAAAATCTCTTCATACCCTTACTTAAACCAATTTCAATTATTCTAACCAAATTACTATTGAATAACCCCAGAAAAACTTAAAAATATGTAGTTGACAGCAAGAATATTACTTATCTATTGAAAAATAAAATAGTTGATTTACATCAAACTGAGAGTTTTAGTGTAACTGTTCCTATTCTAACATTTTATTATTTTGAAAACGAAAGGAAATCTTACGTAAGAATAGGGGGGGAGAATTGGTGTTCCTAACCCTAATTATGAATAGAAGGAAAAATGGAAGAACATTAAAAAAAGTTAAAAAAGTAAAGTTATTCAATATTTTCAACCCCATAAACAGCTAAGCATATTCATTCAATACTTAAAAATTTTGCAATTTTTGACAGCTTTTCTTGATTGGGGTAGCACACAGTTTTAGAATCTTTACACTAGTCTGTCAGCCGCTGCCATAAAGTAATCACCAGATTGGCAGTCGGTATTAAGGACCTAGTTCAAATTTGTTAAACATATTTATACAATAATACAGGGATGAATCTAGGAGGAGGGTCTATTAGACAGCAACCATGGGTGAAAGTTAGAAAATTTGCCAGGACAGAATTGTATAACCCCTACATCACATTGAAAATAAGTTTATTTTCAAGTTCATTATTTCAAGTATAAGTTTTTATTTCTGTCCCCAAGAAAATCACTTTGGACAGATTGTCTCTAAATAGGAAACTTTCACCCATGTCTGTAACCTCCTCAAGGGTGTCAAACCATTTCCCAGAATTTCAATAAAATTCACTATCTCTCATATAAAAGCCCACGTCACTCACTGACTCACTGACTCACTGATTCTGGAACGGAACGCTCGCACACTATGATGCCATCTCGCAATAATAATCATAATCATCAGAAAAATATAAAAGCCCACGTCACTCACTGACTCGATGCCATCTCGCAATAATCAGAAAAATAAATAAATAAAAGTAATTAAAATTTTAAAATAATATAATAGCTTTTAAATAAATATCTTTCAAGAAAGTTGGTTTACTTAATAAAGGTTAAAAAGTTACTTTTAGGGAAGTTGGTTTCTAATTCAACAATAATAAATTATTAAAGTTAAACTTCTTATTTAATGTATAATTAATAGGAACTTGAAGTAGTAACGAGCGAAGCTCGCATAAAAGGCTAGCCTAGCTGTAAGACCCGGCTTTGCCGGGTCGTAACAGCTAGTTTCAAAAATAAGTAAAGATATCAACTCGGAAAGCAATGGGGGCAAACAAAGCAGCAATTGAAGTGCTTGCTGCAATAACGAGCTAACTCAAATGCAAAGATGTTGCAGTTGGCTTATTGTTGCTGCAAACGTCTCAATCGCAAAGGGAAGAAATACGTGTGTGGAGTAGAACGAGGAGACAGGCCAAAGTGGCCAATCACCCAGAGAACCCCACCTAACCTTAATGTAGGAAAATTGACATATGTCAAAGTGGCAACCTATTAGACTACCAAAAGAAGCCACTTTTATTTTCCAAAACTTATAAAATTATGTGAAAACAATAGAAATTGCTAAAAATGAAAGGAAACACTATTTTTTGGAGTCAAATTTACTAAATTTTCAGGTAAAGAGCTTTACTTTTTTTTTTTAGGAAATAACAGTAAATTTTAAAACTAAATAAAAGGTCATTCCATTCCATGTCAAATCATCATTTTAGCAGAAAGCAATGAGGCAAACAAAGCAGCAATTGAAGTGCTTGCTGCAATAACAAGCTAACTCAAATGCAAAGATGTTACAGTTAGCTTATTGTTACTGCAAACGTCTCAATCGCAAAGAGAAGAAATACGTGTGTGGAGTAGAACGAGGAGACAGGCCATAGTGGTCTATCACCCAGAGAACCCCACCTAACCTTAATGTAGGAAAATTGACATATATGTCAAAGCGGCAAACTATAAGACTACCAAAAGAAGCCACTTTTACTTTCCAAGTTATAAAATTATGCAAAAACAATAATTATTAAGGAACTAACAACTTTTAAAATATACACTAATCCAAACAGTGTAACTGAAATAATTATTAGAAGTAAAAGACATGGAGAAGCAAGGAAATATTAGTCCTTTTAATATCATGGTAATTTTATATCATCCAAGTGCAAAAAAAATATGAAGAAAAAAATCTTTAGTAGGATTGAAATAGTAAACGGTACTTCTCTGTTATTCAAACTGTTAAAAAATATCTAGCTAGCTATAACTAAAACTGTCTAGCGGACCTGGAAAAAGTTGTAACCTTCCCCCGAACCTAATAAAATTTACCCGAACCTTATGTATTGCTCCTATGGAGCTGGCAGGGGCTTCCCCCGAACCAGGTTCGTAGGTTCGGGTACTTTTTCCAGGTCTGCTGTCTAGTCAAAAATAGAAACACCCAACTAGTAGAATACAATGGTAAATGAAGCAAATCCGGGCTGCAGCTGAATTTTTTGTCGCCAAGTATGATGCCAAACAACAAAAACAAGCATGATAATCGGTCGCCAAATTTGGCGATTAAAATCTGCAGCCCAGATTCGCTTCATTAACCGAACTTAAAATATAAGCATCCAAAATTATTTGCCAATATAGGAATCTAAAGACTTTTAACAGTACAAATAACAGAAATTCTGCTCTATGTTTGTATGCTTTTAAAAAATCATGAAATAAATTTACCTGATGAGGCTGGTTTCTCCAAGACTCGAACTCTTCATCCTTCACCATATCTTTAGGTCCATTTGCAACTAAATTTCAAAAACATAATTAAATTAACACTTCAATTAACTCGAAATAAGCTAAACACAAATATTGATAATCTTAGGTAATTGGTACTCCAAAGTAAAAAACAAAATTATGCATTTAATTATAATGAGCATTGTGGACCACCAAGATATCAATGGGCAAAGTACTAGTAAGGTATAACACTTAAAAGATCAATTCATTAAAGGGGTTATCTACTTAATATTTAAGCCACTATCTAACAGAAACAAAAACTTCTTATGTAACTTAAAACCAACAAACTAAGTCAGATCATTTCCAGGGATATTTAGACTGAGATCCCAATAACAAAACATTGCATTTATGATCAATACTCAATTTTTTTTACTAACATTAACAGACAAAGGCCGTTTTGAAAAGAGTAGCATAGCTCAGGAAGGTTATCAGAAGTTGCATTAAATGATAAAAGACATATAGTTCTTAACACTAGTTACGCATATTGGCATCAAATCAAACTTAGCAGTATCAATGTTTACTCTGCAGTCATCTGTTCATCAGATCACGGTGCAAGAAGCGATCCAGTTGTCAATAAGAGTTTTTCAAAACGCAAATAAGGCATATAAAATTCTCACGATCTTCTAAATTACTTATCGTTATTAGACGAGCATGCTGCAGATAAAACTTTAGATCGGGGCAAAAATTTAACGATCTCTTCAGCAGTTATGTAAGCATACAATTCTATTTAAAATATGGCAAAAGTCATTTAAATTGTGAGCCGCTTTCCCCAATAAACGTATGGATTCATTTCACGTCACTCAGCTGTAAACGGCACCAGCTTTTTCAGACATATGTCCGATTCATCTAAGAATCGCGAGTATAGTGATAAATCGGGTAGGAAAGGGAATAGCAGTGATCGAGTCTCAGTTGTTTATTGTTTTATACATAGCAACTCAACTAAAAATACAACAATAATTATAAGTAATGAGTACATACCCGAGCTGCCTTGTCCTTTCATGCGCTGCATGTCGTTGATGGAAGCAATAAACGAAAATTAGAAACTTTTAGGACCAAAATAGAATATTAAATCAAAATATTAACACCAAAGAATAAATCTACAACTCTAACTTTTTACAAGAATATTAAACAAAACGATAGCTATGAAAATCACAAGTAAAATGTAGTGAGTGAAGCCATCTTGAAATTCCGGACATTTAGTACCTGATCAACGCTAGCAGACATTCCCCAAAGGAACAGAAGATTTATCCAATCGGTGAAGCTACACACAAAAAAATTCACTATCACTGCAGTAGATAGTTATTAGCAGTCAGTACCACCACTTGTAATTAATAAACACTAAAACTGAGTCTATAAAATAAATGTCCACGCACCACAAAAATTGTAACAATGGCGGCTTCTCATGTGCCCGACTCCCGTAATACGTCACTAATCACGTGATTTTCAAAGGAAAGAATTTTATTTCGAAGTTGAAGTTGAGCTTACTATTTACGATTTCTAAATTAATTAATTTCTGATGTTCTCTAAAGTATGATGACGTGTGATTCATTTCAGAATGGAATTATATTTATTTGGAGACAGGGTGGCTTAGTTAGATTACGTGCTGTCAACTATGCTAGCAGTCGGATCACTGTATACTCTGTAACTGTCGTCGTCGTCGATTCGATTATAACAGGGTGGCTACAGAATCTGTGGAAAAAATTTCCCTGACTTTTCCCTGATTTCCCTGACTATAATTTTAAAATTTCCCTGATATACCTACATGAAAATTTTTTTAACGATAAATATTAATAAACTGTAATTTGTAAACTAGAAGTTATATAAACTAAGAAATACTTGAACGTAATAAGCATATTAAAATATTAATTACAATGATATAATATAATATTTCTTATGTAGAAATAATACATAGAATATTTTAAAATTTTAATCAAAAGACATATTGATTAAATATGAATATTCTTTTTATTCAAATCTTCAGCTACATACAAGTAGGAAATATAATGTATTATTTTCAATTATTCTATGTATTTAATGCTTATAATATCAGGGTTCATACAATTTTTAAGGGAAAAAAACTCAACAAGGATTTTCAAGGACTTTTCCAGGCTACCAGATGAAAATTTCAAGGCTGACCGATATTGTTTGCAATAATTTTTTTTAAGGAACATGTGTGTTTCATTTCGTACAACTATATCTATTAAATAGTTTAATAAAATAAAATTTTCATATAAGTTCCTAGCTACACAAAAGGGTTTGATTAAAAATGTAATTACGCTATAGTATATTAACAAAATATTTTCATGTAATTTTGAAATAAATGAACCTATTTAGACAGCAGTGGCATATACAGGAATTTATTTTGGGAGGGGCCCAAAAATACTCCTCAGCCCCTCCCAAACATACTTAATAGGTCCAATGTAGCTTTTTAATACATTTTAGGTGATTATTTAGGCCCTAAAAAACTTAATCTAAGAAAAGTTGTGAGGAGCATAACTACAAGGGGGTGTCTGGGGGACAAAGGGGGGGTCTGGGGGTCCTCCCCCAGAAAATTTTTGGAAATTTGACTCAAAAAACAGGTTTTTAACTAGTTTTGGTACATCTCTTAGCCCAAATTTTAGATATACATTTTTATATAGGATTTGAATTTTGATGAACTTAATATTAAAAAAGTTATGAGTAACAGTTTCAAGTACTAAAGGAGATCTGGGGGCCCTCCCCAGAAAAATTTAGTTCGAATTTTGGACACACATTTTTAGGTAGGATTTGGATGAACTTATAATAAAGTCGTTAATAATACATTCCAAGTACAAAAGGGGGGTTGGGGGTCCTCCCCCAGAAAATTTTTGTAATTTGACCCTAAAAGCAGGATTTTAACTTGTTTGGTACACCGAGTTTGAATTTCGGGAAGGGGGAGGCAAGGCCGAAGGTCCCCTTTATATACGCCACTGTTAGACAGATTTAATTTCAAAAAATTAAAAACTATCTTATACTTTTAATAAAACTATAAATAATTATCAATAGTTATTCTAATGCATTGACTCAAAATGTATAAATTTGCAGAAAATGAAAAACTGAAACAATCTGAAAGGAATAAAAAAAACTTAAGTCCAAAAAGTTTAATTTCAACCCAAAAAAATTACCCATATGGAAGATTTTGTAAGATTTCCTTTCTGATAATTTAAAATATTCATATATCCTATTATCAATACACCTTGTAATTCTTTGATATTAAAACTCTAAAGTTCAAACTACAAATTTCTATTTGCCTTCTTGCAAACAACAGGAAATTCCTCTAAAAAACCTCTTAATTTGCCAGCTAAATATTCATCACATTTGAACTACCGATCTCCAAAATTTCTCCAAAAACAAGCATTTAAAGCCAAGGATATTGACGCGAAGTTTGAAAAACGCGATCGCGAACCTACCGTGAAGTTGTTTTTTCCGCCCGCGTTCACGGCGTAAAAATGCCAACTTTACAGGCAAACGTCCGGAAGCATCCGAATTTCCGGCAGAAATCCGGAATTTTTCATTGAAATTCCAGATTTTTATAGGAATTCCAGACTTTCCCAGCCACTGAAATGAGTGAAGGATGTGATCGCAGATCGCGCGTATTTGCGGCGTGAATTACTAAAATCTTCCCTGATTTTTTAACTTTTTTCTGAATTTCCCTGACTTTTCCCTGATTTTTCCAGATGAATGAAATTCCCTGACTTTTCCCTGATCTTCCTGATTTCCCTGATCTGTCGCCACCCTGTATAATTCGATTCGAGCCTTGCTCTGGCTTGGGCAAGCTCCTCGAACTTTTTACTTTTTCCAATCAACAATCGCACTGCTCCACAACCAATCATCGGAAAAGTGAAAAGGGACATTGGGACTGTCTTTCAAAGAACTGATTGACAGCGGTCTCTTCCTCGGTGGAGCCGTCTGCTCGGTCTCTTCCTCGGCGGAACCGTCTGCTCGCTCCTCCGCATTCCAGCCTTATCTGTTCATCGTGCTCCTCTCCTGTCAAGCCTTCTGCCTTCCGAGACCGAGCAGACGGCTCCACCGAGGGAGATGATCGTGGCATGATCGTTCCCTTTTGATTTTAGACTCAGACCCAGGATTTTTTTTAACCACGTGTTATGTTTTAACATAGTTCAATGTCAAAGTCTACAATAAAGTGTTGTTGTTTTAGCCATGAGAGTTTTATCGCCTCCCCCTCCTCTACAAATCGCTCTACTGATGTGATTTGCCGGAAAAGTAATTAGAAGCGTCGCTGGCGCAAGTGGGTGTGCGCCCAAAGGGTCCGGACCCCCCTAGAGGCTGAACCAGCTTTTTTAGATCATGTATGTATTCTTTTGTAAGAAAATTATGAAAACTTATAAGTTCATCTTAGAATGTTAATATATTTTTCAGCGTCCCAACCTGGGGGAGGGTCCGAGTTCAGGCCAAAAATAGTACCTCCTTTCCACACAAAAAGAGAACACGCGTGCAAATAAACGTTATTGTTGTTTTACTGCTAACGGTTGTGGCGGCAGTAGCGGATTTCTAAATAGGCTAGCTAGGCTGAAGCCTACGGCGGCAAATTTTCGTAGGAGGAAAATTTTTGACGGTGGAATTTTTTTTTCCGCAAAAGAAAGAAGAGAAAGGAAAAACAAGCCTTGGATTGACGGAGAAAGTTCCTTTCAGATAACAACAATCCCATCCCCCACCCCAAGTTTTGTGTAGTTTGATTCAGTAAAGTAACAAATCTATTATTCAATGTTTTAAACCACATATGGGCAACAGCCCGCCTCTCCATTTGTTTCGGCGCGCGGAACACTTAAAAAATTGTCATGGAGAAAAGTCAAAAGAAAGACTTCAAAAAGTTTCAAAAGGACTAAAACACTATTTTGAGGATCAAACTTCAAAATTTTTCTGAGGGAGAACCCCAAAACCCCCTCCACAATTTGGAAGTCTGTTATATAGTGTTTTTCCTTTGAAAATTCTGCCGCTTACAAGAAACGGTTCCCTTATTGCGTGTTCCCCAAAGTGGTTTCAAATGAGATAAAAACACTAGTTTAAAGGGGAGAATTTAAAAAATTTCCTGGGGGAGGACCCCCAGCCCCCTATAAATTTTGACGTTTAATTATAATTTTTTCCCCCTTGAAAATTGTGCGGTTTACAAGGAATCGTTCTCTTCAAATATTACCCAAAGGGTCTCAAAATGAACTAAATCACTACTTTTATTGGCCAATTTAAAAGAAAAATTCTGGAGCTGACCCACAAACCCCCATTTTTAATTGCAGCTAATATTGCAAAATTTTGACATTATGTGCACATTGTAAAAAAATCTCAGAAAATTTAAGGTTTTAAACTGGCAGCTGGGTTGGTTGTGGAAAACTGTAAAAATTACGAAGTAAAATCCGTACAAACAACGGTGTTTTACCTTGTAAATCAAAAACATGGATTAAAATGGTAAAACGCCGTTGTTTTTACGGATTAATTTCGTAATTTTTATGGTTTTCCACAACCAACCCAGCTGCCAGTTTAAAACCGTAAATTAAAAGGGAACTTTTTACATTGTATAGGCGGCAATTTTTGGTTCAGCCTATAGGCGGCACATTTGGAAATCCGCCACTGTGTGGCGGGGAGCATACAGGCATGGCAAGTGGTTGTTGAACGGGCGGGAACACGGGTTGATTGAAAATTTTTCCCTGAATACCTTGGCATTTTAATAAATAGTTAGTCCATAATAAAGAGCAGAGGCGGATGGGGGGCTATAGCCCCCCCCATGGAACTTAAGTTTACACTATATAAAATTGAAGTTTTTAGAAAATTTTGTTGAAATTTTAAAAATTTTAACTTTTTTCAGCTTCAAAAAGCATTAAGCCCA
This sequence comes from Tetragnatha montana, assembly GCA_963680715.1. Lineage (NCBI taxonomy): Eukaryota > Metazoa > Arthropoda > Arachnida > Araneae > Tetragnathidae > Tetragnatha > Tetragnatha montana. The sequence goes on along the minus strand of OY796683.1, from coordinate 3,234,919 downwards.
GTCCAAGATCTTTAGCCCCCTAGCATTTTTATAAACTCGATTCACTATTTAAGAATTTTTAGAGGGTTTAGCCCATAAAAAGTATTAGCCCCTGCGTGTTTGAATATTTAATTCGTAATTTAAAGGACGATGTAATGAGCTTTGCCCGTAAAAGCATTAGCCTCCTTGCGTTTTTATGTTGGGTACACAAATTAATGAACTTTAGCCCTGTCCATGATCTTTAATAGCCTTTACAAAGCTTTTAGCCCTCTTGCGTTTTTAAATGTATTTGGTTCACTATTTAATGATCTTTAACCCTTATGAAACATTAGCCCCTTCCATGATCTTTAGCTCCTACAAGGCTTTTAGCCCCTAAGTTTTTGCAGATTTAATTCACAATTTAAAGGGGACAATGAGTTTTAGCCCCCATAAAGCATTAGCCTCCTTGCGATGTTTCATAGTATTTGGTTAGAAATTTAATGAGCTTTAGCCTTACAAGCATTAGCTTAGCCCCCTCCAGGATCTTTAGCTTTCTGCGCTTTTATATGAATTCAAATCAGAACTTAAGGGCCGTATTCAGCAACTTTTAACACGAGGTTTGCAAACCTCCCAGCGATGACGCGAATTTCTTTTCAACCAATCAGAGTCCGCTATATTACTCGTTTTTGAGGAAACGAGAGAGCTGAAGTACTCGTTTGAAAATGATCGTTTCGATATCATTTCGATGTCGTTCTCGGTCTCGAATCGTTATCGACTCGTTTCATAATCGTGTTAAAAGTTTCTGAATACGGCCCTATATTATAGGATCCAATGAGCTTTATAAACCTTGTTTATAACCCTTACAAAGCATAAACCCCTCCAAAATATTTAGCCCCTTACATTTTTATAGATTTGTTTCGCAATTTAAAAATTACAATGATATTTAGCCCCTCTGCAAGATCTTTTAACTCCCTGGTTTTTATAAGATTCACTTTTTAAAAATGTCTAATGCGCTTTAGTCTCTACTTACAAAACATTTACTCTGTGAAAATAGAGAAGTGGTTAGGGGGTTCAAACCGCCCCCATGAAATTCTTATATCCTACAGTTTTTTCCTTTGAAAAGAGTGCAAGAAATCTTTTTCGTGTGTCATTCAAAGGGTCCCAAATGACCAAAAATGAGTCAAAACACAACTTTTTAAGTCAAAATTTCAAAAATTTTCTTGGGGGAGGTTCCCCCAAACCCCCCTTATGCTTCGGGATGGATATTATTCACTAAACATTGAAATTAAGTGCACGAAAATTAACATTTGATCTATATTCTTGGTAAAAAGTATTTTACTCAAATCATCGTAAAAAAACTCCCGGTTGACACACCCTTATTAATATTAATTTTGATATTTTAATTATTAACTAATTTAATTACTAATTAATTAGTTATATTAAACAATACTAGTAACTTACAATTCGACATTACCCTCAACATTTAAGATATTAATGAATATTGTAAAAAGCACGCCTTGTACTTCATTATCAACCTCAATCAGGTTAAGTTAGCCCCCCCCCCCTTGCTAAGTTCTAGATCCGCCACTGATAAAGAGAAAACAGTTCCATTTGGACAATGACCAAGGGGTAGACCGAATAAGAGATGTGTTGCAAAATGCATTAAAATTTTGTTTTTGGGGACATCCATAAATTACGTGAGGTGTTTTTCAATCTGAACCCCCCTCCTCCCCCCTTGGTGAGATTTTGCTGGACCCCCCTCCCCCCCACGTAAGATTTACCAACAACTTTTTAAAAATGATTTTCTATCCTATTCATTTGCATTAGTGCTTCATAGCACCTAAAACCTTTACATTATTAATAATGTGGGGGGGGAAAGGACATCATGTTATCATCCGGTCGAAATTTGTAAAATGACTGCAATAAATAGAAGTTAACTCTCTAATAATTTCTAACTTAAAAAGTTGAAGTTATATTTTAATCGACCCCCCTTGGTGAGATTTTTCCAAACCCCTCCCCCCCCTTTTTGACCTCACGTAATTTATGGATGTCCGCTTATGGAACCATTCCAAAAATTTTCCGGGGGAGTACCCCCTATATTACTGTAAAATCTCTTATCTAATACATGAAAACTGTTTTATTTGCTTAAATTGATTACAATCAGTCTAATGGCGGCTTTACACCACGCGATTTGCGACAAAAATGAGAGCGCGACAGAAAAGAACCAATAGGAAGCCGAAGCCTCGAAAACTGTCGCGGAGTTTCTGCGGCAGTCGCAATTGCAGCAAATCGCGTGGTGTAAAGCCGCCATAAGAATAAAATTTTACTTTTTTTTTGGTATATTGGAAAAAAGTGGCACGCATAATTTTTGTTTCCAAAATATAGTGGCACGCTTCCGAAAAAGGTTGGCCATCCATGATCTCTACAGTGGCTTATATGGAAATTTATATCGGGAGTGGCTCAAATTTATTCCTCACCTTCATTATTACCCCATCCCCATGCATATTTACTAGGCCCGATGTAGAACTTGCATTTTAAAGAACGTAATATGAAAAGTTGCGAGTGATTAAGTTCCTAGTACCAAAGGGGGATCTGGAGGTCATCCCCCAGAAAATTTTGGAAATTGGATACTAATAACAGGTTCCAACTCGGTTTTGGTACACCTAGTCTGAATTTTGGACATACATTTTTAGATAGGATTATGGACTTATTTTAAAAAATATTTGAACAATAAATTTCTAAGTACAAAAGGGGGATTTGGGGGTCCTCCCCCGAAATTGTTTTGGAAATTTGACCCTAAAAATAGGGATTTAACTTGTTTTGGTACACAAATTTCGTGGAGGGAGGTCCAGGCCCCCTTATATACACCCCCTGTATCTAGATATTTTTGTGTAGGGGTCCAAATATTCTTTAAAATAAAATAGTCCATATTTAGAGTTTCACCCCAGGGGTTTCCAACTTCCAAGTACTCGAGGGCCGCAAAGTAATCTGGCTCCTTTTTAGCCATGATATATTTTTCGGGAGTGTTTAATATAGAACTTTGCAGGCGAGAGAGGGACGAAGGTTATTAAACTTATTGTGAAGGTACTACTGTAATTTCAAAAATTTCAGAGGATATATAAGTTTTTGAATTGAATCTTTTAATAATACTGAATACTAATTAAGGGGTCATCCTCCCGAAAATGTTTGTAAATTTCCCTAAAAATAGTGTTTCACCTAATTTTTGAATACTCCATTTAGCCCCTCCTCCTGCTAAAGGTTGACTTTAGTCTTATAACCCCTTTCTACGCTCAGGGGAAATGGTATAACACCCCCTCTCGAAACCTGAAACTTTTATTTGTTCACCGAAAAATTTTTGAATTTTAGTACGCTTTAAGTGTTCTGAAGCTACATTTTAGGGGTTTTCAAGGAGCTTCGCGGGCCGCCAGTTGGAAACCCCTGGGATAACCTAACGAGCCAAAATGATTTCTTCTCCCTTCCTTCCATGCCGTAAGCCACAGAGGAATATCCTTTATAACCAGCGTTCGAAATTGGGGCGGTTTGCTGGTCCGGGACAACTGAAAAACGGTTCGGACCAGTGGAATCAGAAAATCACTGGTCCACCGGACCAGTGTGTGTGGTGAAAAAATATCCCACCCTCCAGTTCTAGCAGCTTTTTTTTTCGCTAAGAGTTGGAAAATTGCATTTGGTGTTGAAGCAAGTGCATATTTTTGACAGAATCCGAAATGTGGCTATATGGGATAGGGGTGTCCCTGGCGAAAAAGAAAAATATTATTGAATATGTATTAATTTTTAACACTACTATTTGGTACTCACATTCAGTCCAATAGTTACTTTATAATAATATTTAAACCGGTCCTTTTTAATTTGTCGGACAAGTGATTTTTGTTGCGGACCAGTAAGATTGGGAAAGCACTGGTCCGCAGGACTAGTGGGGCTTTTATCCAATTTCTAACGCTGTTTATAACAGAGGGTCCACAAGGCTATTTTCAAATTCTGTACAGGTGTGAGGGCAGCGCGAGAAACTCAATGATTGACAGATAGGCCTCTCGTGACGTGACGCGATCCTAGCGCCTAAATTCCCCCAACCAGTACAATATTTCATGCTTTTTCGATTTCCATTACGGCCTATGGTCTCTCTGTTCTAGTACTCTGTGCTGTAAACCTTTATTTTTTCCAGCCAAACTTTGAAAAGGGGTCGTCCATAAATTACGTGAGGTCAAAAAAGGGGGAGGAGGTCTAACAATATCTCATCAGGGGGGAGAAGGGAGTCAATTAAAATCTCACGTCAACTTTAAGTTTAGATAGTCCTAATTGCCTACTCTGCAAAAAGGATGAAATTATGGACAGGTCCCATATCCAAAGATGTTCAGCTCTGCGTGGGGACTCCTAGGTGAGACGCTATTGGAGTGCTAGAGCCTTGCTGATGAGATATTGACTATTGTTATCTTACTGTTTTGTATTATGTGATCTTTCTGTAAGATTTTGTCATTTTCTCTGCCATTAGAAATAAAAAAAAAATTTAAGTTTAGAAAATATACGTTTTTTCTTATCTTTTTAGCACAAGTTTAGGAAAAATGAGCAAAACAGCAAATCATTAGCCACTTAAGTCATGATAATTTCAAGTTAAGACCAAATTTTGATTTCAACATTAGTTATTTGCATAAAAATAAGACTAAACAAACATGGCTAGAACATACCAACGAAATTAATTTCTTTAAAGTTATGGAGAAAATATCACGTGAGAATTAGCGAAATCTCCCATGGGGGAGGGAGGGATCCAAAATTTGGAAAAAACGCCTCGCGTAATTTATGGACATCTTCAAATGTTCTTATCACCGTTCTAAAAAGGGGGGGTCCTGAATGCTTCCCAGAAGAATTTTGAGAATTCGACCTTTAAAAATAAAGTTTTAACATTTTTGTCCATCTTGCGCGAATTTCGGGGAAGGGGGCCGAAACCTTAGATCCCCCAGGGCTCCTTATCGCTGACCAGAGATGAAACTACTGAAAAAGAGACCACTTGTGACGGGCCTGGCCGTTACGGGAAATGAAAATGCCGAATAAAATCAATTCAACGTGTTCAATTTTATTTGTGTAATAAAAATACATCTAGTACAGAATTTGTCTAAAAAAAGGTGGAACTTGTGGGCCCGGGCCCTTGTCGGGTTTGTCCCCCCCCCCTATGGGCAGTAGGGTGGAGCGAAAAAAAACTTTTTTTCGAAATTCAAAAAGATACCTATGGCAAAAGTGGTCTTATGTAATAAGATGAAAAACCGCTCAAAAATTTTTGATATCGGTTAATATCTCATATCGCGCATCGAGCTCAAAGTTTATAAAAATGCTTAAAAATGAACATTTTCCGAAAGATAACATTTAAATAAAATTTATACAAACATTCTCGCTTGTAACCTCTTTATAAAAGCTCAAAAAAATAAAAAAAGAAAATTTAATGTTTATTTTTAAAATATTTGGGTGCGCAATTTTGCTTGAAAAATGCGAAATTTTCGAATAACACTATGCGACAAAAAAAATGGGTAAAAATGCCACAGAAACTTTGAAAGCAGATTCTGATGTAAAATGACCCCCTGAATCCGAATCCGACTCCCGTTTTTCTCCATCAGCCTCAGATTTTCGGGGAACAGCCCCTCCCACTTTTTACGTTTTTCGACGACTTTATAATTTTGAACTCGATTTTCAGGGTCAAAAAGAATTGCTTTAGGCTGGGCGCGCACTAGCGACTAGTCACGGCGAAGGATTACTAGTATCAAAAATATCATTAGAAAACAATAGAGCATTTTCAATCACATGACTTTACCTAACAACGGCCTTAGCAACGTTGTTTTTATCCTCCAGTGATGTCATGTGCGAATGCTGCTATTGGATACTTCTATGTCCCGCCCCTAACAACAGCCTTAGCAACGTTGTTTTTGTCTTTGGCCCCGTTTACATGGACCATATACCCGGGTATAAGTGGCCGATATACCCAGCAATAGGGAAAAATGCAGGGTATAAATAAATCCACCTATTTACTCTACTCGGGAATTTGAATACCCGGCTTTCCCATGATGCATTTCGGTCTCACTCAAAGCAAAAAGTCATCCATGTTAGGCTTAAGTGAGTACTTGTTGGAAAGTAAGTTGTTCTTTGTTATTTCCATTGGATATTTAAGATTGATTACTATCTTAAATGTCGAAATAACTTGAAAATAATCCATTATGAACGCAAATTCCAAGACGAAAACAGATAACAGAATGTAAACAAACTCAAATCGCAATGAATGATGGGACCAGTGACGTCTATACCCGGGATTTGAGGACTGGTCATGTAAACGGGTTTTTAGCACGGTTTTCAATATCCCTTTCTCCTGCATTATACCCGGGTATAAGAGTGGCACATGTAAACGGGGCCTTTGTCACCGTGACAAAAGTCGCCCGTGCGCGCTCGCCCTTAGTCTTCAAATTGTCCCCCAGGAGACAAGAAAGGTTCAAATTAATAAAATATGAAAATTTGCAACAAATGGATAGGTTTAAAGGGTAATAAACCCCCTAAAAACGTAAAAAATTCCCTAAAAATAGTAGGATTTGTTATAGCCCATTTATTTCACTTACTTTTGAAGCAATTCATTTTTAAAAAGTCCTAACCATTCCCCAAGGACCCAAATTTTATAATTATATGCAGCAATGATTTTTAGGAAAAGCGGTTGAGGAGTTATCGCCCCCGAAGCACCCGCGGAAGGGTTCGGAAGACTCTCTGAATCGCGCTGGTGCAGGCGTGCTCAAGAAATTATATTCATGCTTTGAAAATTTTAAAAATGACATTTTTCGTATATTATAAGTTTTTCCTTAGTAAAACATCTTTGGTTCGATAGTAACTGGTCGCAAGGCCGTAACCAGACTTTTGTTTCGGGGGGGGGGTTGACTCAAATATTTTCTGAGATACCTCCTGACGGGTACTTTTATATGTTAAGTTTTAGATGACAACACTGGATAGAAATTTTGATGCAATAAATTTAACCCCCAAATTTAATAATAAACCCCCAAACCCCCCTTTAATATTTTGACATCCATAGGCACCAACTTTTATAAAATATTGGGGGGGAGGGCCAGTACAAGACATTAAAAAACATAAAATTAAAAGAAACAACCATTAAGTTTACGTGCCTACTTACCTAATTTTGTATCAAATGTATAGATTAAATTTCGTTACATGTCCCTTTAAATATCGCCAAGGTGTAATATTTTGAGGTGCATTTAATGTAAAAGTTTTGTGTAATAATGCGAGCTCGAAATAAGATGGGGGTCTGGGCGATCTCTCCCAGAAAAATTTTAGAAATTTCTCTGTTAAAAGTAGCATTTCAGCTTAATTCCAAAGTTTGGGGGGCTCTCCCCAAGAAAATTTTTAAAATTTGACCCTTAAAAGAAATTTTTAACACATTCTGAGACCTTTTGTGGGTTACCCTCTCCCCAAATAACCGCTCTTGAAGGGGATTCCAAACCAGAAAATATCCAAACATCACAAAATATTGGGGGGGGGGCTTAGCCCCCCTTCAGCTAACATTGGATGGGGCTCAAGCCCTCTCAAACCGGTAATACTATAGTTTAAATGCGCGTATTTGCAAAAATTTTCAGAAGAGGACCCCCGGCCCTTTTCAAAATTGGGCATCTATTTATAATTTCATCCTTGAAAATTCCGTGGTTTACATGCTTTTAAAATGAGCTGAAACTTTATTTTTAGAGGCAAATTTTCAAAAAATTTCTAGGGGGCACCCCCTAGATCCCCTATTAATTTCTCATGGTTACTTATTTACTGTTTTCTCCTTGAACTTGTTTCTCTCCTCTCCTTTTAGGAGTACAAGAAGTTACCCTCTTTAGGTGTTATCCAATGGATACCAAATGTACAAAAATGAGTAGAAAAACTTCTATTTGAAGCCAAATTTCACAAAATTTTCTGGGGGAGGACCCCCAGACCCCCTCACATTTGCTTTCGAGCTAGCATTATCTGAAGAAACCTTTATAACTTTAACAAAGTTTCGCATTTTATTTATGTTATACTTGAACACCTCGCGAACACAAGTATTATTATGGCCTTACAAAAATGTTTCACCCCCCCACTTTCTAAAACAATGGCACGGGCCCTGGATATCCTCTAAGTTACTATAAACCCCTAAAAAGCTGCTTGAAAGCAAGCACTCTTCAAAAAATTTTCTGAGGCACTGAAAATTTCAAATGTAATACCCTCCGACTTTGACATGGCCCTCCCCCCCGAAAATCTGGTCTGGAACCGCCCTTGAGAGGATATCGCTCCTTGTGAGACATAATTTTCAAGAAAAATAGCAGTATAAAAATTGATGTCAAAATTTCGGGGGGGGGGGGGTTTGAACCCCTAACCCCCCCCTTGGATACGGCCATGGCCATGACTCATGGTCGGTTTTATGGAGGTGTTCCATGTTTCTTGAGCGCGCGTGCGCCAGCGCGATTCAGAGTCTTTCGAACCCTTCCGCGGGTGCTTCGGGAGTGATAACTCCTCAACCGCTTTTCCTAAAAATCATTGCTGCGTATCATTATTAAATTTGGGTCCTTGGGGAACGGTTAGGACCCTTTAAAAATGAATTGCTTCAAAAATATGTGAAATATAAATGGGGTATAAAAAATCCTACTATTTTTAGCTATTTTTTTTACGTTTTTAGGGGGTTAATTACCCCTTAAACCTATCCATTTGTTACAAATTTTCATATTTTATTAATTTGAACCTTTCTTGTCTCCTGGGGTGCAATTTGAAGACTAAAGCAATGCTTTTTGACCCTGAAAATTGAAAGTTATAAAGTCGTCGAAAAACGTGAAAAGTGGGAGGGGCTGTTCCCCGAAAATTTGAGGCTGATGGAGAAAAACGGGGGTCGGATTCGGATTCAGGGGGTCATTTTACATCAGAATCTGTTTTCAAAGTTTCTGTGACATTTTTACCCATTTTTTTTGTCGCAGTGTTATTCGAAAATTTCGCATTTTCAAGCAAAATTGCGCACCCAAATATTTAAAAAATAAACATTAAATTTTCTTTTTTTACTTTTTTGAGCTTTTATAAAGAGGTTACAAGCGAGAATATTTACTAACTACTAGAATACTACTAACTAGTCTGGGAAAATCAAGTTGCAACTAGTAGTTAACTATTTTCTCCTGGGACTAGTTGCAACTAGTAGTTAACTATTTCCCAAAGTTCATAACCTACTTTTTGGCAAAATTCTAATACATCTTTCTTATCTATGTCACAAAGTTTATATTTCGTGCAAAAATTTTCTTTATTTCTGGTTATGGTATTTGAGTGCTCTAACTACCTTTGATAAAAATTTTAAATATCATTTTAAATAATTTTTTTTTTGATTTAGGTGAAAATTTGAAAGTAGTTTTAACTAGTAGTTAATCAAAAAAGTAGTTAAACTACTTTAAACTAAAAGTAGTTAAACTACTAGTTGCAACTAGTTCTAGTTAACTAGTGCCGAACACTAGTTACTACACTGTGAAGACATACCATGCTGGGGATACAAGAGCTCTTAAACATTTTATTTTGTTTTTATCAGAATCAGCAGATAGACATGTTCTGTTCTTCCCTCGTGGTCTTCATTTTTTAAATAACTTGTTAATAATATCGAAAATATTTTATTTTAATTTTTACTCAAATGTTAAACTAATTTTAAAGAAAAAATTAAGATAAACTATTAATTGGACTGAAATTCGGTGGAAAATAAAATAAAATTTTTCTTAGTATGTCTCCGAGTATTTTAAGGAAATGTTTTCAGATAATATAAATATTATTAATTGTTTGAAGTTAACCAACTAGTTATCAACTGCATCAATCAGTGGAAGCTGAGCTTCCCACTCAATTTATATATGGTAGTATATATGTTACGGGCAATGTGATAAATCTGGGCATTATTAATAATGCCCGGGCAATGTGATAAATTCAGTGGAATTTATGAATGAAATTTATCACTTTGCCCGCCTCCACTTCGATTAATCACTTTGCCCATAACATATATATGAAAATATTTTAAAGTTACATTTACACAAAAAAATTACTGATAAATTAATTAGCTTAAACACATCTTCATTCCACTTTCAGAAACAATATTAATTTCCTTTATAATGAGTTTTAACACCTATAATAAAGCTGAAAATAAAACAAATGTATTGAAAAAAACCTACAACTTTAATGCAATCAACAATCTCTACAATCAAATGTTTAATATCAGAAAACTTTTTACATTGTTATAATGTTTTAGATACAAGGAGTAAAAATTTTTAGTATATGAACTCAAAATTTGAAAAATAGACATTTTCCAATCACCCCCTAGTAATTTAAGTACATTTCCATAAAATACTAAAGGTTTTCTATCGAAACAATTATAAAAGTGCTTGACATTGTTTCATTTACGTATACAGTTGGCACCCTACATTCATAGAGTTAAAAGAAGCATTTCCTTTACTTTTAGGAACATATATAAGGAATTTTTCTGGAGTAAGATGTTCTTTTTATTTGATAAGTTCCTGATCACAAATGAACATATGATACAATTTTAAAGAGGACCAAATCCAGATAACAAACCATGGTTTATAAAACATACTTTTATTTGATAAAAGCGTCTTTCTAAATGAAAAAAGAAATTCCTAACAAATTTTTTATTTTATTTAAAACATTTTTCAGAATATTGTTACAGAATATTTTAAGTAAGATAAAAAATAATAAAACTCAAAACTTCAAAATAAGCTCCAACTTGACCATGTAAACATCTTCAGAAGTATTTGAGGATGTTCTAATGATGTAATGGTTTTTAAGTTGGTTGGTCAATTGAACAAAAAACAAAACTAACCAACTCAAACATTTTATAATCTGAATTTAGTCAACTTCAAAAGTTAACAAAAGTGCTCTTACAGTATCAGCTTTCAGGGGAAGGTTATCATATCACTTAAATTAGTTTGGTCCACATAAAAGTACATAGGAAAGACTACATAGTTACTTTCATCTTTCCTTGTGAAAATATCTCACACGTAAGTACAGCTTTCACCATTTAGACCCCATCTCCTAGCATGGGGAAGGAAGTTAAAATGCTTCAACTTGGTAGTGGTTGACTCGAAAACAATCACCAACAGGGAGGTCAAGTAGAAAATGAAACAAATGGAAGTTTTTCACCTGAATTTCTCAACCAAGTTGGGGGCTAAAACTTGCACGCCATTCAGTTCTTTACAGGCACTTATGGTTTGGAAAACATGGATCCTTCAAGATGAACAAACTTAGGATGAAATGAAATGGAGGATTAGCTACTCTTCCCTTCTTCATTGTCTGATTTATCAGAACCAGAGTCACTACTGTCATCACTTCCACTACCACTGTCAGAGCCACTTCCGCTGTCACTGTCACTATCACTAGAACTTGAATCGTTGTCTTCTCCATCCTACACAGCAATGTAAAAAACATTAATACAAATGCCCAAACTTTACTAATTAAAAGCACAGCTAAAAGTATCATCTTTTAGAGAATAAGATAAAGTTTTATATTAGTGTAAGTTGAAGAATGATCAGGGGTCGATCCAGCCGAAAATTGGGGCCCTTTTGCTGCCTCTTCACAAAATTACTCCACCTAAAAACGGCCCCTTCACAAAATTCAAGTTCATAAAAACGACCCTTTCACAAAATTCAAATTAGCTTTAATGATTATTTGCAAGAAAACATTCACAAATCTTGTTTGCTTCAAATCTAAAATATGTTTTTACGATAATTTGAAAAATTAAAATGTAATTTGACTAAGTTTTTTTTACAAAAATGGTCCCCAAAAATTAAAACCTGGATCAACCCCTGATGATACAAATTGATAATTGAGTTTATATGATATAAAATTTAGAAACAATCAATGATGGAAGTTATCATTATCAATCAGTAGGAAACAATCAATACTCAGTTTAACAATTTACCAATGTACTTTTTTCTTAGAGCCAATACGAAAATCAAAGAGAATTACCTTCTTTTCATCATCTTCGTCGTCGTCATCATCCTCTTCATCGTCGTCGTCATCATCATCATCGTCGTCGTCATCTTCATCATCGTCGTCATCACTTCCAGAATCGCTGCCCGAGTCATCCGACCCTGAACTTGAGCCTGACCCAGATCCAGACCCTGAACCCGAATCATCAGCATCAGATTTTTCAGAATCCTCATCATCAGAGGAATCATCGTCAGAACTTTCTGTATCTGTTTCTTTTTTCACATTCTTCTAAAAACAAATATATCATAAAACAATCTTTCAAATCATAAATAATGTTTAAATGGGAAAAGTAAAATATGTTCTTCCATTATCCTACATTGGCTGAATCAGTGAGTGACTAATTTAATGCTCAAAAGTTCTGAAATCACTTAAAAAATTATACGAACAATCAGTATTGGGCAAAAATTCAATAGGATAGAAAAACTTTGCTGACAACATAGTGATTTGAAAAAGTGTTGTAAGTATGGTAGAAGCTTTGCCTTCAAACTGTAATTATAAATTGACATTGATGTTGGCATTTCTATCAGTTTAATAAAACAATCACTACAAGATTTTATAATTAAATTTAGCTTGAATCCAATATATTAATCACTTAATTCTATGTAGCTAATGTAATTTATAAAACCACCAACCTGAGCTCCTTCTGACCCTTTTTTACTTTTCTTTTTCATTGCTGTCTTTCTATATTTCTCATATTCCTGGAATTCTGCTACAGTAAGACCCTAAAATATTTTAAATAAATGGGGTGAAAAACCATGTACAGGATATATTCAAAATATATTTTAATAATATGGTGGTACATTATAATTCTCTTAAGGAAGCAAAATTAATATAATATACTCCAAAATGATAAAATAACTTCTGTAAGTAAATATTGATACAGCAAAAACAAATTGGTATACAATACCAATATTAAATACATTAAAAATTAGACTCATTCTAAACTTAATATTTTGTTTTCACTAAATTATGCATATCAGAAACAAATTTTTCAAACAATTCAAGCGAAACAAATCTACTTCAAAACAGAAATTTTCAGATTCTAAAAATTTTAAAGTAAAGCATTCCTTACAAATATTCAGAGTACTTACTTTCAAAAATTTTTGCATGTCTTTATTATACTTCCTCATCATATCTTGCACTCTTTTGGCCCACTTGTCCTTTTCCGCAGACGTCATGGCCTTCCACTGCTTGGCTATTTCCGTCATTCGACTTTTGGGATCGACATCAGTAAGTTCACTAAGCTTTTCAGATGAAAACAAACCATACCCACTCCTAAACAATAAGAAACTCTTAAAAACTTTCATAGCAATTTTAATTATAGAAGGACATTAAAAACAAATAAATGAATAACTTACTGAGGGGGCCTCTTTGGCTCTCCTTTGAATAGTTTTCTTCTACCTCCGCTAGCTCCCCCTCCTGTATCAGGTTTTCTGCAAAAAAATAGATGTTATTTAACTTTTAAAACTTGGTTCAAAATTAGTTATTTAAAATCAAATAAGTAAAGACCAAAAAAATACTAGAAGTATTAGCTGATATGGCACAACAAATAAATTAATGTAATTTCAATTGTTTAATTTTAAACAAGATATACTCAAAATACTCCCAGATATTAATATAGTACTAATTACCCTTTGGTTGTTGACCCTTCATCATATGCCTTCTTAGCTTCTTCAGCAATCTTTCTATACTTATCCTGTAAGAAAAAGATATTCTTTTATAGCACTGAACTTGCCATTTTTTCAGGTGGATGATCAGAACATGCATCTGTGCCTTACGCCCGGGGTTTGATTCCTGGGAAAGGCCATCCACCTTCAGTGGGTCAATAAACTGAAGACCAAGTGTGCTTGGGAACTATATACTGGGGTCTTGCATTAGGTCATGAAAACAAAGATTGGCATCGTGTAGGCTTTGGCCCATAGGGCTGCTGCGTCGATGAGTTTGTTTTTTTTTTAGAAATTCTTTAGAAAGAACTTTAGTTTTAGAATGATCCAGATCATTTTAAAATAAGCATTAAATACTCAAAATATAAAAATTAAGAACAAAAACTTTACAATAAAATGCTTGAGTTTTTGTAAGCCTGCCTGAGATGAAATTTCAAATCATAAGTACACAGTGGTTATGTAATGAAACTTTCACTTTGAGATGGTTATAAAAAGAAAACTACCGAACAATTGTTCTCAAACTCAAACTTGGTCACAGGTCAGAAGATGTGATGGGATTTTATTTCCAGTGAAAAAAATTTAAGTTTGAAAATGTACTACAAAAGAAGAGCTAGGATTAAAACTTTAACCTCCAACTGATGAACACAAAATATGAGATCGCAAATGTATGCATGTTCCGTAAATTGCCGATTTGTGAAAAGGAAATCTTAATTGGTTTTCAAACGTGAAGACATAAGTTTAAAACCTTTTTAGAACTTATTGATGCAGTAGATAGCCATCTCAAAGAGGAAGTTTAATTACGTAACCACCCTGAATATTAACAGTATACAAATACCTTCTTCTTTTCCGGCAACTCATTGTATTCTTTAGCAAGCATCTTCATGATGTTCGGTTTGGACATGTCAGGATGCTTCTGTTGAGTCACTGCAAATTTCTCTTGTTGGAAATAGAACATAGCAGAAAGGGGCTTCTTTGGCCTTGCCCCATCTATAGCTTCCAACTCTGTGACATCGTTGTTAACAATAATGGTGTCAATAACGTTGTTTTTCTTTCCTTTCGTCTTGGCCTCGTTCAACACTCTTTCCCTATCCTCTGAAGGCAGGTTACTCAAGTATGTAGCATAGTCTGTTTTGTACTTTGCAATGGCCTGCAACAAAATCAAATCAGTTGTTTCCTAAAACTAGAGGGAAAACAGGGTTGATAGATTATTTTAAATTAAAAAGCATTTCAAAGGAAATTCACAGCATGAAGAATCAATAAGGGACAAGACCATAAGAATGTTTGCATTCAAATTTTCATATAAAAGAACAGTCATTTATTTAGATAAATACTCAATGTTTGTTTAAATATAAATTACACATTTTTAAAAGGATTTTATAGTATTACAAGACCTTTTTTTAATGAATTTAAGACTGTTTCATGTGGGATCTTGAGGCAGTATTGTGAAAAGAGAAATTTTGAAAAGTTTTAATGAGTTGGATGTGAAAATAAAGGGTATGAAAAACTTCTTAAGGGTGTTTTCAAAGCTTATCAATCAACCCTGATGATAGACAGGAGTGGGAATGACCATTTACCATTTGAGCTTGAACGTTATAAGAATCTCTATCAGAATTACTAAGAGCTTTCCACATTCTCGAAATTTCTCCCATCTTTTCCTTGGCAGGTATGTCCTTTATTTCACGCAACTTGATGCGAGAAAATAAGCTGTATCCAGAGCTGTAATGTGAAAAATAGAATGACCAAGAGATAAATATGTGTAAAGTACTCTAGCCTTGTTAATAAAAACATTTTATATAGTTTATTGGAAGTAAGGTTTTTACTTTTTTTTTTCTCTAAACCCTAGCAACACTGTAAATAAAATGAAGGTTCCGGGTTATTATGCCGTGGTCTATAGTCTGTGTAAATAGAATCGGCGGTTGACCTTGAGTTTTTTCTCCATGTATTTCTTCTGCGTTGCCATGGTAAAGTATGCTGTGAAACCGCCAATTTTATTTACACAGACTATAGTAGTAAAACTCATTCCCAACGTTTCGCCGGCATCTTTGGCTGGCATTTTCAAGGGCATTATCTAGGATAGGTATTATCAAGGGAAAATGCCAGCCAAAGATGCCGGCGAAACGTTGGGAATGAGTTTTACTACTAGACCACGGCATAATAACCCGGAACCTTCATTTTATTTACATAGATCCGGCCGTGAAAGCCTGTCTTGTTTTATACCTAGCAACACTGCTTTATGAAAATATGGATTATTTAAATTCAACTTATTAACTATAATCACACATCAGAAACTGGGTTTCTTTTTTTCATCTTAAGCACATGAGCATAAAGTTTTGCTACTTGTTGTCTGGAGTAATAATATAAAATTAACGCAAAAATAAATCATAAATATGAATAATAACTAAAGTATATAAATTTCTTATTTTCTTAATGGGTTTAGTTCACTTTTAAGAACTTCAGCTCTTATGTAAAAATAATTACTTAGGAGGCCTTTCAGGTTTTCCATCACATCTATCTTTCAGCTCTTTTTCCGCCTTACTAATATTAGCTTTTACACGTTCAGGGCGGAACTCTGGATGCTCGCTTTGGTACTTCTTTATTTCAACCCCATATCGTTGCTCATCTTGCATCGCTTTCTTGATCCATTTAACCTTCTTATTATCAGATAAACTGGTCCACATCTCACGAATTTTTTCCATTGCTGTACGTTTATCAACCTGAAATAAGCAGTCAAGATTTGAAACATTTATTACTCTATGGCCAAATCATACAAAAAAAAAGATAAAATTTTACACAGTATTTAAGCCTAATTCATATTAATTTAATTAAAAAATACTTCATTAAACTATTAAAAAGAGCTTGCATCATGAAATGATGTAAGCCCTAAAATATAGAGTGGATGATATACATTAATAAAATTGGAATATCTCCATTGAAATTTCCTGTATGTTTAATTCTTTTCATGCCCTAATATGCTTTGCTTTGAGTGCAAGTGCATCTCCATTAAAAAAAGGATTTGCCAAGTTACACAGTCCAGCAGGGGGTCTGTTTAAAAGAAATTTCGGTCCTTCACAAAAAACATTTTACCTTAAAAACGGACCATTCAAAGTATTTTTGCCTTTAAACAGACCCTTTTGTTAATACTTGAAATATTGGACCCTATTTTCCCCAAAACAGGCTCTGGGCTGAAAAAAACTAATTTACGCTAACTTCAAATTCACAAAATTATGAGTAGATTTTCACAATTTTTACGAAAACTGGACCCTTCACAAAAAGTCTGGAATGGCCCCTGCTCAGTGCACATATGGACTAGTTATGGAACTCAATTCTTTAGTTATGTTGATTTTTTAGATGCAATTTTCAACAATACTGAGAACACTCGTTTTGTAATGGCAGAAACATACCTGGCTGAACTCTGATCTCTTCATCCTATCACTCACAAAAATATTGAATGCATTTTGAGGTCTGTCAGGACCTTCTGCACTATTTGATTGCAGCAGCAGCTGCTGCTTAATTTCAGGAGAGGGGAAATGTTCTGGATGGTTGGTCCTATAAAAAGTGATAGTGTTAAATTTCAAATTATAGATAGAACATTAGCAACAAGCTTAGCTGAAGAAAAAGTTGGTAACTGTGCTAGTTCATTAGATTCAAGAAAAAAAAAGCTAAAAGTAATAGGACTATTAAATGGCTCTGCATTGGTCTTATGCCTCAAATTTTGCACAACCCCAATGGCAGAAATCATGCAGCACAGCTTAGTGTTACAGCTTTATATTTATACAGATTAATTATAAAAAACAAAACATGCAACCTCTGGAAAAACATCAGATTTTCAGATGAGATTGTATTTGTTTTCTCAAATAATAAAGCTTTATATGTTCTTAATGAGCTGGTACTAACTTCAATATCATATTTATTTATGGTTTGAATGTGTTACTGGTATCTATCATACGTTTTAAAATACACATTTTGCTTTAAAATGAGTGCAATTAATTATGCCTAGTAAAATTGGTTCTGTAATGTTCACAGTTGCAAATAATGAAATAAATGATTGCTTAGGAGATGCAGACTGATAAAAAACATTTTGCTACTGCGGATAAAAAAATAACATTAACAGTAATGAATGTTGGAAATATTTTAATTTTAGCATTAACAGCTTGAGTTTAATACACAATTGTTGTATTCAAGGCTTTTAAAAAACTAAATAAATTTATGGTTTCAAAAGCTTATTTTGACTTACTTAAACTTTTCCAGTTCTAGTTTGTAAACTTCATTTTCCTTTTCATAGGATTCTCTATACTTTTGCTGTAAATATAAATTTGGTTAAATATCAATACCACATACTGTCAATAATAAGTAGACACAATACATTTGTAACCTTGTTAATAAAATTTACCCCAAATCAAATATTTCCGTCATAAAAATTATGTTACTTTACTGACTAGCATTAAAAATTTGAGAACTGACCTTTTTCTTTTCAGGCAGTTGCTGAAACTTCTTTGACAAAAGTTTTGCAAGGTCTGTCATGGACATTTCAGGATTATCCTTGCTATACTTCTCCCTTTTTTCCAAAAAATATCGAAAGTAGGGTGTCAATGGTTTTTTGGGCATCTCTGGATGTTTCTGAGGGAAAGAAAAGTTATTTCTACATGCAGCCCATTTAGAGAAATAAAACCAACCCAAATATAAAGTTAAAAGATACTCAGTGTTGAGAAATACCTTACCTGTTTTTTAGAACTGTAAGAAGACCATGGATGTTTTAACCAACTTTTTGCGTCTGTTACCATATCGGTCAATGTGCGGAAACGACGAAGCTACAAAGAAGACATTCGGTAAGTATAGTCACATTACACAGAAAATTTTACTGACTGTGGTTTCAAAGCTTATGGGAGAAGTTTTTGTTTTAAGTCTAAATCTATATCTGCCAAATACTTCAGTAAGTATAAATATTACACAGAAAATTTTATTAACTATTGTTTTAAAGCTTATGGTAGTAGTTTTAAGTGTAAACATATAATTTCGGCCCAATAATTTTTAAAAAACCTAGTCTTTCTATGGATTCCTACTGGAAATTAAACCAAATTACTTAAAAATATATACTCACTTTGGTAACTATCTGCATCCACTTTTCTTTACATTGAGCTGCAGTATACTGACCAAATCTAACCTTCTCCCAGTCGAGTTTATCAATAAGAGTGGTGTACTTCACATTATCATTACGTGGAAGACAAGCTGACAAGTTGGTTATGAGCTGCGTCAACTCTTCAGAAGTCCAATTGAAAACAAGCACTGGAACATAAGCATTGATCATGATCAGAAGGTTATTTCAAATTCTCTTCATAAAGATTCACCCATTAAAACATAAGTACTTTTTCACATACCTTTATTAGTTCCATTATTTTCTTTATTGTTACTTTCAACATCATTGACTTTGCTGATTGTAACTGAAAGAAGAAAACACTGTCATTGAATTTTCATT
This sequence comes from Tetragnatha montana, assembly GCA_963680715.1. Taxonomy (NCBI): domain Eukaryota; kingdom Metazoa; phylum Arthropoda; class Arachnida; order Araneae; family Tetragnathidae; genus Tetragnatha; species Tetragnatha montana. The sequence continues at coordinate 3,215,794 of OY796683.1, read as the reverse complement.
TACAAAAACAAACATGAAAAATTGAATTCAAGATGATATTATGATGACTGCCTGGTTCAGGCTCCGATAAGGGGCATAGACGCGCGTTCTCTCGAGTGGCCAATCATAATTACAAATATAGCTAGCACCTTAATTAGGGCCTAAAAAGTTTTAGGTCAGGCCCAAAGGGGGGGGGGTCTGGACCCAGGGAACCCCCCTGTTAATAAGTAAAATAGCTACCTAAAAATATGCCCACAGAGCCCAGGGACAGATGCTTATTTGACTTCTCGAGGCGAGGGATACAATTTTAGAAACTTTTTCCCTTGAAAACATGTCATCTAGTGGATGTTAACTTTCTGTGGGGAGGGCACATGACCCTGTTTCCCTGTTGGTACTGCCCCTGTCCACTTAACTGAGACAAAGAAAAACGGTCGGTGACTATGCTTAGATGGGCTTTTAAGGGCTCTAAACACAAAACCAGAAATAGTTTGGGCCTTTATGAGGTCAGTGGGAACCCTGTTCTGGGGGTTGGGCAGTGGGCACAGTGGTGAATCCAGGGAGTGGCATGTGACCCCCCCCCCAGAAGGATAAAAAATTAACTGGATAAAATGACTTCTGAAGATAATTCCTTAATAAATCTGACAATCGCAGAAGTCAAACCTTGATCTGTCCCTGGCACAATGAATTCAGAAATATCATTCGCAGTAGTATCCAAGAAATTTTCTAAGTGGAAGAATATACTTTTTTTTATCAATGACCCTGTATGTAGCCTTAAAAATCAGATTTATTAAACATTAACCTCCCTATTATCAAATATAAACCCCTAGACTCGACATCTAGTGCCTGTTTACCTACTCTTCAGTGGGAGCCATACCCCCTGAAACCCCATGTCTACAGAACTGAGACAAAGAAAAACAGTCAGAAACCATGTCTGTATGGCTTTTCAGGGGCTCCTAAAAACTAAAGTAAAGAATACAGGGCCAACCTGACTTTTGGGAGGGGGGTTAGATTTGCACTATTTGTTTTTCTTTTTAGGGTCACCGTAAAGTTTTATTACATCCAGTGCCTGGATGTAATGAAACAATTTGCGGCCGGACCACCAGCAGTTTATCTCCCCTATCTCCCTCAATCTCTTTGTATCTCCCCTCGCACTCGCGCCTGAGAGCTGTCGAAAATTGACCACATGAAGACACCGGCACCATAAACTCAGGTTTCTTCCTGGAGATAATTGTTTTATTACATCCAGAAAGTCTACGGTGGCCCTTAGCTAACTGTCCCAAATATCTATCTTATATAGCTCAAAAGTGATTCTTGCACAATTACAGCTGTATTTACCCCTAACTTGACCTAAGGTTTAACCTTTTCAACAACTCTGATTGGCTTAAGACTTGTTTCCCTTTTGCAACTACCAATAAGAAGTTTTGATTACAGATTAACCTTAGGTTAGGTTAGTGGTGAATAAGGCGTCAATGTTAAAGTTTGGCTTCACGGTGCCACTTGTTTTTTTTGGCATCTCCTAACTAAACTAGTGATTATCTTCTAACCTGGTGGAAATATCACCAGTAGCCTCCAAAGGTGGCACCGAATTGTTCCATAGCACCCTAAGTTCTGCAGATAGGCCACAAGCCAAGAGTGGAGTGGGTCTTGAGTTTTCATTTGGAAAATATTTTGAAATTTGATCCTTCTACAAAAGTGTGGTTTTTACTTACTACTAATTGGCATTAGTCCCCATTTGGATGACATTAAGAAAATTGCTCCTTGAAAACATGAATTGACTGTATAAATCAGGAAAGCATGAGAAATAAATGAGATTATTTCCAGACTTTTATCACAAAGGAACCCTTTGAAGCCTTTATTGAACATTTGCTTTGCAACCACACTATTTTATATGCATTCAAGATTTTATTTTGTAGGAAGGAGAATGGAAATGCACATTTAAAGGTTTGAAAATCAGAAAAATATTGAATTTATTTTTGAAACTAGGCAGATTTTCAAAATTTCCCTGATTATCAGATTTTCTAAAATTCCTTGAAAATTCCAGGTCTGTGGCCACCCTGTATATAATCAGTCAACCATGGAAATTTCAGTAGGGGTTTGGGGCCCCCTACACCCCTCCCTGCATTTTGTGTATGTTTACCCTCCTATGGGCGGCACGTGTGCCACACCCCCTTTAAAGATGAGGGCAAACGGCCATGTTGTAGAGCGGCCGAGAGAGTCAACGACCAGGGGCGACCGAGGCGCGGAGACCCGCCGGGACGCCTCCCCTGCTGAATCCATCCATCTGGCCGTCGATCGATCCCCACCAACCTTTGCGCCGCCGGCCCCGCGGAAACCGGTTCCCCGGTCGCCAGCCATCGATTGGGGCGGCGCGGGGCTCCGGCACCCGCCCGGTTCCAGCTGCCCGGCAACCTCCGGGATGCGTCACCGCCAATGGGGAGCGCCGCCCGCGCCTCGCCATTTCGCCCCTTTGTCTCGGGCTCCGATCCGGGAACAACGCTACGTCTACCCTGCTGCACGGGCCCCATCAGGCCTAACCACCTTCTCCAATCAACGAATCGAAATTAGGTCGAAAACGTAAAAAAACACAACCAAAACATCGATTTAAGGTGGAGAGCATGCTAGAACGCATTCGATTTCGAAATAAAGCAGAAAAAATCACACGAATAGGATTTAAGCACGATAAAATCGAGCATAAACAAGTGGGACTGAGTTGACTTTGGAGTCCAAAAAAAGGCATTCCCAAACGCGTCACGGTTAAGAAAATTCGTCTAGAGGTAGAAAATGAGTTACTTACCGTCATTCTCCTTTTTGATCTTGGATTTCGCAGGAGAAGAGTCGCTGGGCTTGATTTTTTTGGCCGCGGAGGCCGAGAGATCGGTCGCCTGAACCGGTCCGATAGCAGGCGGTTCAGAGGCTGCCGCAGAGAACGGTCGCTTGCTCGCCTTGCGTCGGCTGGAAATTTCCGCCGTCGCCATTTTCCTCCACGACGGGATCGAGAGGCCTTTTCTTGAATCTCGGGGAGACGCTGATGTTGATCACAAGCAGATGTCCGATACTTTTACGAGGAAGGTGCACGTGATTTTCGGCCAGCGGTCAAAAGTTGCCGAAGGATTCGACGGGCAGGAGCACGAGATTCGGCCGGAGGAGCTCCAACACTGGGAAAAATCAATGGACGCCAGCCTCTACGCATGCGCAAGCGGGCAACCACTCACGGGCCAGTCGAAATATGCCCGAACCCCCCGAGCTCTTCTGCCGCGGACAGCTGTCTCGGAGTTCAAGCGACACTGTTCGGCGGCCGTGGTTCCTTGCATCCTTTGCGGATAGTCCGGTTCAAACAGCATCCAGCTGGATGAAAAAACTTCTTGCGCAATTTAATTAAACACATCAAAATTTTCTAGTGTATTTTTTTAAATTCCAGATTCCTTAAAAATGGGGAGATTTCTTTTCTTATACCAAAACCTTAAACACTTCATATTCAATTGGAAAAATGCACAGCAAATTTAGAGCTGGTCATCAATTGACTAAAAATTAAAAATTTCTAACTTTAAGGTATAAAAATATAACTTAAAAAATCGAGGTAATTGCTTAATTACATTAGATAACTGACTTAATACTATATTTCCAATCCAAATCATGTGTCAAAAATCAAAATTAAATAATCTAAACAAAATTCCAAAAAAAAAGGGCAAATTTCTTTTAAAATCAAACCTATTTACTTAATTGAAATAAATGCAATGTTGAGTTGAGGTGAGATTTCTGAATTTAGAAGAAAAAAATATTATGATTGGCAAAATCCCTTCAACTGATATTGCCACACCTAATGCAGAAACAATTCAATTTATCTCAGGTGTATCCTTTTTTTGAAGCTGATGTTAGGATTAGAGCAAGACACCTCTAGAGGGGAGGATACAAGTTGGATTTCTGGATGCACAGATATTTAAAAACATATTTCATTATAAAATCGGATTTTTTCAAAATACTTCAGCATAATGTGCATTTGCAGTCCCAAAAAACTACAATTCACTTCAAATATCACATAACTAATTTTTTTTTCAATAGTCATGTAATGCATTTTTATCCTTAATGACAGGACATTCACTCTGAACACTCCTCTCTAGAGAAATTTTTAGAATGAGAAGCATTCAAAAATATTTTATAATGCTCACCAAAAGCAGCTTCCCTTCTTTTAAAAGTGACATCTTAATTTTTTAGGCATATTTTTAAAAAAATCTTATTTATAAGACCCTCCTTAAAGGCTCTAATTTTTATGACATTATTTAGGCAAAGTCCTGTCCTGGAAGTATATAATGAATTTTTTTTCCATTTAAACACATTAATTCCACATTTGCTATTGTTTGTATTTCCTCACTAGGCGGTTAGTGTAACACCCCAAACAAGCCAGGCCATTCTCTCCCTAGGGTTGGGGAGGTAGAGAGAGAGCCAAACCGGTTACTTCTTGCCAATAACTACCCCACCTCCCTTCCCAGTAGCCAAGCTTGCTACCCTGATTTCCTGCCCCCTTACTGGAACTTTGATTTCCCCATTCCCAACCGCGTAGCGAAGAAATACAGACAATATTTTCATTTATCTTTTTTCAAATGTCACTACAAAACCTCATATTTAACATTAGCAACAAAATTAGCCAGTGAGCATCCACAAGTTTCTATCGCATAAAATTTTAATACTATTTTTAAAATTTTTCAAACTTTTTAAAAGTCTGTCTTTTTAGAATTCACTAACTATAAGCAAGTAATGATAAAATCCCCTTTAACAAGGGATTCCATTATGGTGTTTTCTCTCTCGAAATATGCAAAAGAAACTCCTTACAATGCTAAACTATTTTAGACAGTTTTTCAAAAATGTGAGTGAAAATTGGAAGATTATAAATACTTGGAAGTTGTTGAAATATAATATTAATAAATATACACTATTTAGCATTTTGCTAAAGCTTTTTCTCCATTTTAACTTTTTTGCAAAAAGATTCTCTACCTAGTTTAAACCGATTTAACAAATAAAATTGTTCAGAAATTATTTTTGGCTTTTTGTTTATAAATTTGTTTACTAATGATTTTACCGTGGAATTTTTTTACTCAACACAACTTTGTAAAGAAAATATTCATTAAAATGCCTAAAGCTTGTAACAATTATTTAAAACCTGAAATTCCCCTTGACTAGCATTTTGGTCACACTAATTTAGAACTCCAATTATCCAATTCAATTGTGACCAGACTCATATGATCAAAAATTTGGAAAATTTTTCTGGAAAAGGTCCATTTTAATTAATTACTGCATGTATTTTGGAATCGGAGAAAAAAACCCTATTTTTTAAGAAAGAGAGCTTTTAATTAATTAAATGAAAAGACAACATTCGGATAATTGGAGTTCTACTGTACATCCAAGAACCTTGATAAAATCCTAAAAGACCAAAGTTTAAGATTTAACAAGAGAAGCTAAAAACTAGTAATATATCTTTAAAAATGAAATATATCTATTTTTTCATTGAGAGAAAAGAATTTTTCAATAATATGAAGAAAATTTTCTCCATTGAAAGTGTTTAGTCTCTCTGAATTTTCAATGCTTCTTAGGAAAAAGCTTTTTAAAGCAAATAGAATAACAGTGCATTTCTGTTGGTAAAGCTATGTATCACAAATCAGATAAGCAAGCAAAAATTGCAAAAGGTGGGAGATGAGTACTTTTTCCCCTACAACTTCAATTTATAACTTAATTGTCAATACTGTAATTGAGTTAACTACACTCCCAATGAAAATTCCTCCTACATCTCTTGGGAAACCAGTGCAGCTTCACATAATAAATGCTTCTTAAATGTTACTTATAATGGAAGTATAGAAGAAATTATAGGATTAGGGTGTAGCAGTTCTCTTGTCCTTATTTATGAGCTTCCACATTTCTTTTTATGAAATATTAGTGCAAAATTGTATTTTTCTTAATATTCAACCCATCAAGACATTACTCACGCTTATGGTAAGTTTATACAGATAAAAGTGTTTATAAATAGCTTTTTTAATCTGAAAGTGCAAGAAGATGTAAAAGAAGGATTAGTTTATATTATTTTAATAAAATTACATATTTTATTTGCTGAGTAAAGTAAATGACGCTCAACAACAGGCTACTCATACATATAATTTTCCAAATGAAGATGAGTCATGAAACATAAGTGAAGACAAGCAATTAATCTTGATAACAAATAACAGTTTCGAAAAAAAAATCATCCATCAAAATTTCAAACAGTTTACTAATTTAAAAAAAAGTTCAGATTTCAACGCACAAATTTTAATCTGTATCAGGGGAGTGGACAAATCTGAAATGCTTCATTTAGAAAACAAGAAATGAAATTGACAGATGAAGAAATGTAACCAACACCGATTGCAGACAATGGTGTGATGGAGCTATTCATAGAACAGCTACTTCTCCTCTTCTCCGCCCCCACTCGGCTCCGGTTGGGTGGACTCGGTTTCTTCTGCTGGAGCTTCGGCAGGCTCTTCCTTCTCCCGCTTCGACTTCTTGTGCTTGTGCCTCGAGGAGTGATGATCGTCGTCGTCATCGTGGTGATGCCGCCTACGAGATCTCTCCTTGTGCCGCTCCTCTCGGTCCTTATCCCGGTGCCGCCTCTCGCGGTCTCGTTCCCTGCTGTCCCGATCGCGATCCCTCTCGTAATGCTCGCGGTCGTAGTCGCGATCATAGTCCCTTTCGTACCGGTCCTTGTCCCTCCGCTCGCGGTACTCCCTGTACCGCCGCCTCTCGTACTCGTCCCTCTCCCGCCGCTTGTACTCCTCCTCCGAAGTGGGGATGCGGCTGGAGGACCTCTCGTGGCTGCGCTCCTCGTAGTAGCGCTCGCGCTCCTTGTCCCGAGACCGGTCCCGATTGCGGTCTCTTTCTCTGTCCCTATCCCGGGCCCTGTCCCGCTCCCGGTGCGGCGAGTTGGCCCAGCTGTGCTGCGACTCTGAGTTTGCGTCGAACTGCCTGGAGGAGCTGCCAGTGAAGTACTGCTCGTCATACTGGGAGTTGGAGTCCACGCTGTGCCCAGGCACGATGGGGGGTGGCTGGGAGAAGATGGGGTTCCCGTACAGGTCGGGGAAGGGGACGTGGCCGGGGAGCGTCCCCGGAGGGGGAGGAATGGCGGGGGGCATGCCTGGCGGTAGGCCAGGAGGAGGGACTGACAAGTTTGGCGGAATGAACGGAGGGGGAATGTGGGTCGGAGGCAATCCTGGGGGTAGCGTTGAATCATAAACATCTCTACCAATAACCTAGAAAAAAGGAATTCAAAGTTAAGATAAAATTATTTTATGGTATAGTAGCATTTACCTTAACTTTATAAGACAATGCATTTAATTTAACAAAATGATTAATTACATTAATTTGTGCCAGACATGACACCAGACAGCTTTTGTGCAAGAACATAACATAATACTAATGGATCTGATTTTTTTTTTGGTGTATGGGTACATTACAGACATGGCAATCTTTCAAACAGCCTGTCAGATGCACTCAATTAAGACTTCAACTGGTATATCGAAAAACATTTTAATAAAATTTACACCTTAAACCTAATACTATATGGCATTATAGTGAAAAATAAACGGGTCTGGTACAAAGTCTCGACAATCAGTTGCACGACACCATCATCATTAGGGAACATACTCAACTACTCATACTATGAGACCTATTTTTTACTGTTTTTGACCCCTCTCCCTCCCCTTGGTGACCACCCGTAGTATATGCCAAGACCCCTCCCACTCTAGTTTTCACGTAGTAGTTCAGAAATACGGTTTTCAATCATTTTTAGCTAATAGAAAGATAAAAAGAAGTTAATTTGGCTTAATATTTGTCTTTATTAATACAGCGCTTGCCTTGTGACGCCAAGAGTGCATGCATACAAGTGGAAAATATACTATAATGAAGAAAAAACTGATGTAAAAGTTATTGTAACAGTAACTTAATCTACAAAAACAAGTCTTTTATTCTTTATTTTTTGACTACGTGACGAAACCCGAAGCCCCCCCTCCCCCCTGTGACCAAGCGTGGTATTTTGAAGACCCCCTCCCCCTAAACAGGTCAGTAGTATGGGTACGTTCCCTTACCAATGTGATACAAGGGGAACGAAGGATGTCTAATTGTCGGGCAATTGAACACTGTGCAAATGTACGGATCCCAAATATTCCACAACGAAACATAAAATTATCATTACATGTATTTCTTCTGAAAAAGAATATCAGAATCTAAAACCACATATTTAGGGCCTCATGATATAATCGAGTACTAAACAGCAGGAACTAATTCAACGTTCCACTATATCATATTTATCAAATAAATATCATGATATATATCAGCCAACTCTGCTTTTAAATTTCCAACACTTAACTGAATTCATAAATTTAAATAACAGATGAAAATAATTAATTAAGAAGTTTGGAGGTGGGGGTTGCTTACCTGAATGACATTTTCTTTGGCATTTCCAGATCTCCTCGAGCTGTTTGCCCCGCATATGACATCAATGCTACCCGACATTCGTCTACCAGGTGGAGGTCCAGCTTTCTTGGCTCCAACTCCAACACCAGAATACTTGCTGTTTTCATTCACTGTGGCAATGGGTATTTGTTGGTCTTTACCAGGAATAATTTGTACAACCTAGAAAGAAATTGGAACAATTATGGAAGGGTAGTAATATGTTTGCTCACAATCAAGTCTTTGAAATACTCTCATTATTAGATTGATTGGCAAAATTAGTTAACTTAATCACAAGAAGGTAATCTTTATAATAAGTTATGAATTATTAACCCATTTATACTGTAATTTCAGGCAGATGAGCTGCACACACTATAATTAATACAAACAAAAAACGAAATTTCATTAGATAACCCACACCATTGTGTAGGCTACAGCAAAAATTACTAACTTAAAGAAGAATCACGAAGAATAGAGGGTTAATTGAATTTATGAGAATAAAAACAGTACACATCCAAAAAGTAACAGCTTTAATAAAACTTTTAAATCTAATACAGTCGTCTCAGCTTAACATGATCACTTTTGTCCAAGAGTAGAATGATTACAATTTCTGATGGATAATAAGCACTTTAATACTAGAAAGGTTCAAACAGTGTAACTAGAGTTTTGCATTAAAATCATAACTATGTAGTTCTAATTGAAGTATTTTAAACATTTTCCTAGTTTGTATTTTGTAAATTATAGATTAAAGAAAAATATCAGAGTGAAACATGTTACTATTAAACTAATGACTCATTTTTTTTATATGTAGTAAAATTGGCCTTCAAAGGGGAAAAGGGGGTTTTTAGGGGATTTCACCAATTTGGCTACTATTAAGCAAAATGTTGATCATATAAAAAGTTGCATTTTACGTTACATTATTTAGGAATTTTGATAACATTAACCATGATCACATTAAGCGGAGTTGACTCTAATATTATAAAATTATTATAATATTAGAATAATTTCTCTGTTCTCAGGGGTCATTCCAGACTTTTTGTGAAGGGTCCAGTTTTTGTATAGCTTGTGAAAATCAACTCATAATTTTGTGAATTTGAAGTTAGCATTAAATTAATTTTTTCACCCAGGAGCCTGTTTTTGTGAAAATAGGGTCCAATATTTGAAGTATTATAAAAAAAGGGTCTGTTTAAAGGCAAAAATACTTTGTGAAGGGCAGGGGTGCAGAATATGTCCGAATGCCCGAACATGGTTCGGGTGAAATTCAGGCAGTTCTGGGGAAATTTTTGCTTAAGTTTATAAAGAAAAAAAAAAAAACTACAAATCCAAATTGTTATTAGAAACAAATATTTTGGATGGTTACAATATCATACCCTCCAAATTCTACGGAAATTAAGTGAAAATTACGGAACGGAAAACTACGGAACTATATGCTTTAAACTTTAAAAACTTAAAAAAAAAAAAAAAACAAGATTCCTTGAATACCTGAAAGTTGGCGTTTCCTTGTGATTTGATTGATATGCAGGAAAAACAACGTATTCGTGACAGAATCGGTGTTTCTCACTAAAAATTGCGCTCTTGTTTAATCACATCAATGTTTCTGACTTAAAAAATTAAGTTAAAGGCAGGAGAGTTTTACTGTAGATCAAATTTGGGAGTTTATAATTCAAATTTTAAGACATTTTTGAGCTTAAGCTAAAGTGACAAGTATATAAGAAGATATAAAGTCCATAAAATTAAAACTTATGGATTATTTGGTAATTATTGAACCTCATAGAAGTTCAGTAATTAAGAAAACTATATTTTATAATAAAAACTAATTGTACTTCAGTAGTTACATAAACTGAAATGAAAATATGGGAACAATTTTTGGGGAATTTTTGGACAAAGTTAATAGTGTTCTGGGGAAATATTGGGCCCTGGAACATTTTTTGCACCTCTGGTGAAGGGTCCGTTTTTAAGGTAAAATGTTTTGTGAACGGTCCGTTTTCACAACGAAATATATTGTGAAGGGTCCAATAACAGACCCAATTTCTTCTAAGCAGACCTCTGGTTCTCATACTAACAGTCACATTAAGAGAAATACTTCAGTCTTATTTGAACTGTGAATAAAGATTACAACCAGAATAACCAACTGGCATATTGACTGTGAAATAGCGCCATCTTGGCAACTGCTAAAAACGGACGCCATGGAGAACTTTTTAAAGCTGTTACATCTCGGACATTATACTGTTTTTATTCTTATTGATTCAAATAGTTCATATAATTTGATGAAAACTAATGTACAAATACCATTTCATGTATTAAAACTAAAGGATGATTATAATGTTTACCTTGGGCACCAAATTGTTGTCCAGTCTCAACTTTCGCTGTTTCTCGCAATACGCTTTCCAAGTATCTTCACTGAATCCATAATTAAAATAATCCGTTATGTCTGCACCTGGTTTTCGCCACGGCTTGTCTTCAATGGTGTCTAAATTGAATTCGTACATGGACACTCCATTGATTAGGCCTACCGTCTCTAGGTCAATTCCTTTTGTTTTTGTGCCTGCACCAGCTGCATTTGCTGCTGTGAACCCTCCTCTCTTTATGTTTAGGTTCACAGGAGCTCCCCCATAAGGATAAGTTCCAGTTGTTGGCTTTATGTCACCAATTGTTACCTGTAAAGATAGATGGGGTAAATTTAACAATAGGCCAAGGCAATGTACACTATTTTTAAAGAATTATAACTAAAATTATTCTGGTCTTTATTCTAAAATTGAAGCTTTTCCTCACACTTTCCTGAAAAAACTAATTGTAAAGCAAAATGAAAATTTTTTGTTTCTAAAAGATGAAAAAGTTAATCAGTTCATTTTTGCTATGTTATAGGATGTCTTGTTAGTATCACAAAAGTTGTATGGTTATTGCTGTAATAAGCAGGGTTGGAAAAAAAAACCTGTTTAAAGAAAAATAATAAAAGTTTTTTTTTTCTTTTTGGTTTAAACCAAGTTTTTTTAGAATTTTTTTTCAGAACAAGTCATTTTAGCAATGATGTTTGAAATTGCGTTGTAAATGAGATATTCATTTCAGGGGTTGTTTATAATTGATAAATGATTTATGTATTCAATTAATTAATTTAATTAGTTAGTTAAAATTAAATAGTTAGTTAGTTTAGTTTAGTTAATTTAGAAAATTTAGTTATTAGTTTAGTTTAGTTAATTTAGTTTTTTTAGAAAATAGTTAATTTAAATAGTTAGTTAAAAAGCTAAGTTTAGCTTCGAAAAGAGATCTCCAACTGCCATGTTTACCCATAAGCTGATGAAAATGATGACAACACTTAAAAGTCTGGGAGCTGTGGATAAACATGGCGGCAGGAGGACCCTATTGAAACTGTGCTGAAATTTTTTCAAGTAAGAATTCTATATCTCTCATAATCAGTATCTCGAAAGAAATGTTTATTTTAGAGAATCGCTTACTGTTTGTTTGTTTATACCCTACAGAGTACAAGAAACTATTATAATCAAAAATAATTTATGTTTGCACTGATGTTTTTGGGGATTTATTGATTACAGGTTAATTGTTGTATTCCCAATTGTTTCCAAGTGTGATGGCTTTAAATTAAGTTCTTTTTGGAAATTGTTTTTAATTTAGTGCATTTGAATTTGTAAAATCAATAAGACTTTATTTTTAATTTAAAATTAGTGCCATTGATACTTTGTACAGCACAAAAGTATCAAAGTAAAGTTGGTGACAAAAAATATCCCCAAGAGGCACCAATCCCAAACCCAATTTTTAAAATTTACGCACAGTAGTTTAGTTCTTACCTGAACATCATCATCAGAATCTTCATCGTCATCAGAGTCTTTTTCTTCTTCATTCTCAGCAGGTTTGTCTTCCTCTCCTTCTTCTTTAGGTTCACTAGCTTCTGTTTCCATGACTTCCTGAAAAACAAAGTGTAGTATATTACAGTACAGTAGATTTCTCAGTTCATGCAAGAACACCGAGCCTGGCGCCAAAAATGGCAATAAAATAGTGAATTCTGCCAACCCAGTTGTATAGAAGTTGAATTGCTTACTCGCCAATAAACGGCATTGGCAACACCAAATTTCGCCAAAAATGTCGCCCAGGCCTGGTTTCTTTGGATTTAGGTACCTTAAAACACGTTAGAGTAAAAACGATACTTGCGTATTAACAGCACCACATCTATTTTGAAAGTGTTTTGATTTTAAATAAAACACTTAATTTAAACTTTTGGATCAGCTGGAATAAGAGTCCTCCATTTGGCGATCGCGCCGTGATTGACAACTATACATTTTATTAATTGTGATATACCGCCAACTTGGTGACCGCAATGCTAGTCGCCAAATGGAGGACTTTTACTCCAGCTGTGCCAAACTTTTATCTGTAAAATAACTATTTATCTAAATAACACTTTATCTGTAAAATAAAACACTTTATTTAAAATCAAAACACTTTTCAAATAGCTGCGGTGGCGTTAATACGAAAGTACAGTAAAAACATTGTAAGAAAAATTATTATTGTGTATTGAACTGATGCAGATTAGACAGAAATAAGAAATTTCGATGCACATAAAAAAATTGCACAATACATTAAAAAACACAATTAAAAGCTATTCTTAAGTAATAAGAAGCAGTTTTAGAAAAATTGATATAAACATTTTCCACAATATGATGTTTATCATGATGTAAACAAGTAAACTTACTTGAGCATCCCCATTTGTGGTGACTATGTTTTCTTCCCCAGGGACAATAACTTCTTCAGTTGCTCGGTCGAATATAGCGTTGATTTCTTCTTTTCGCTGTTCTTCAGGGTTATTATCACCATACAACCAAGCATCATCGTCATCTTGAGGTGCATCGGAAGCCATATTTTTACCGAATTATGCCTTTTGCCTTTTTTATTTGTATTTTTATTTTATTTTATAGCTGTTGCCAAATATGAAAACCTTAGCTCTATTCTAACTCACAGAGTCACACTGCTAATTAGCGCCACTATAGCGCCACTTCATCAAAAAGATGAAACTACAATGAGATAAAGAAGGAGAAATATTACTGTTACTTGATACGTGAAGAAAATGGCGAAAGCTTGTCCTGTTTTTGGAGAGTTGTGTTTGTGGTGATACTGAAATTTTTTCAGAGTCAGAGGTCGACTCGAAGCATAATTTGTTCCTGTTACTTATTATTTGACGAATTCAAAGCGTGAATAATAGTTTGTCTTAGTGCAACGTGATTTTTTGGAGATTGTTCGATCACACCAACAAACTGGAGGTTGAGGGCGACGAAAACGTGAGCACGCATGGGGAAAGAGGCGGAAAAGAATTCAAACGGTCTGCTGACCACTTTGAAGAAGACGACGATGTAGAGTTTAGCAAAGACAAAAGGGCCAAGGAAGACAGAATTTACACAAATAAGCTACCGATTGAAGAAAAAGTTAGAATTGCCTTTGAAAATGGCGCCACGTGTATAAAGCTGGGCTTGAAGAGTGCCAACTCCAAAGAGCTTCCTATTAAGAATGAGGACCTAAACAAAGAGTTTGCTGACTTATTAAACCCAGATGATGAAGTCTTTCTTACAAGAAATAAAACAATTATTGTAACTGCAAACAGCTTGAAATCGGCAATCAACGTACTAAACAAAAGAGAAATAGTGGGAAGAGACATTGTAAGCTTCGTATTCGAAAGCTCAATCACAGTACAGTATATCATAAACGGAATAGATCCGAAAGCTTCTGTAAGCCATATAAACGAAAGGCTCCAGGCACACGGAGTAAGAGTGAACAAAATAGTTCGTTTCACCAAAAAAGGTGACAATGCGGCTTCTCCCACGATCTTATTACAAGAACTTGGAAGAACACAAAGGGATCAAGTCAAGTATGAATACGTAATATACAACGCCCAAAAATTTATAGAGAAACCTAAAATCTGCCACAAGTGTCTGCAATTCGGACACTTTAAAGGTAATTGCAAAGAGCGAAACATAAAGTGCTCAAGATGTGGAGAAAACCACGAAGCTTTCGACTGTGATAAAGCAAGCCAACGTTGCTTCAGATGTGGGAGTAGTGACCACGCAGCACTAGATATAAGATGTCCGATCGTAAAGAGAGAAGGTGAAATCATAAACAAAGCAAAATCCGAAAATATTTCCATTAGGGAAGCCAAGAAATCCTTGCCTCCAAGGAAAAGTTATTCCGAAATCGTGAAGTCAAACGAAAATTCAAACCAAAGGAAAGCACCTACGATCGTGGGAAGGGAGCAAGGCCACATAGAAAGCCTAAATAGAAGAATCGATCGACTAGAAGAGGCGGTTGAAAACCTCACAAAAATCATATCTGAGCTGCTACCTGGAAAGGTGTCTGATCAGTCAAAAGTTCAAGCTGATCACGCAAAGCTATTCGAAGAACTAGAAGTAAGACTAATTAAAACGATATCTACCAAAGTAGAAGAAATTTTAGATCGGGCATTAGCTCAAACTCTGATTAAAGCCTCAAATGTAGGAAATCCATCCGAACCGGAAGAACATAGGAAAGAAAACCATAAGGAAGGAAAAGGCAGTGCAGAAAGATTGGAACAATTGAATGAAAAAAGTGCTAACGTAGTATACCTACACAAAATTAAGGACTCGACCAAAAGTGAATCTAGCTTGAAGAGCTCACTCAGAAGGGATGAAAATCCAGGGAATATAAGTCAAGATGAAGACGATCTACACAAAATCAAAGACTCAACCAAAAGTGAATCTAGTTTAAGTGGCCCATCCCGGGGGGATGAAGACCCAGAGTACATAAGCCAAGACGAAGATGAAGAGGAATTAGTCCCAGAATCATTGAAATCGAGATTGGAAAAGCTGGATAGGAACTGCCGGAACTTAATCAATACCTATGGCCAACAAATGGAAGACATCATAGAAAAAACTATCTCGGAAAAGCTTTACGGGAAACAATATTAAACCAAAGACAAAAGCTTACACTTGTTGAGTTTTCACGCCTGAGAAAGAAGAAAACTATAATAAAATAAAAATCGGAAGATAAAGACACGGACAAATCACAGAGTAGAGACAAACCACAGAGTATAGATTCTAACAGAGGGTCCAAGCGGCGATTTTACTCTTTCGGAGACAATAGTTCCACCGTTATCGCATAGTGGCGCTGATGGTCCCAGTTGTCAATCGATATCAAGTGGGAGGGAACAAGTCGGAACGAGTGATTCTGATTGGATATGGAACTTTTTATGGGAATTTCGCAATCACTGTTATTTTTCCCCAGATCAAGGAACTTTTCCCTAAACTTTCCCTGCCGGTAGTAAAATTTCCCCATAAATAAACATGGATGATTTGTAGTGTCTCGGTCTCATCAGTGATTGCTCTAGCAGATATTATTATTTTGCATCATTCTCCAAGTAAGTCTCATTTAACATTGTTTTATTCAATAACTTAAATCCTATGATTAATTATAAAAATTCTTCTTTTCTAAAAATGTCTTTCTTTTGCTTTTAGAACACGTTTATGTTGAATTGTAAACAACTTCCTCCAGTTTTGATGATTTTCGTTTGGGAAAGGATAAACTGTAAGTGGGTAATGACTTTTTAATAATTTTCAAATCAATGTTTTAAAAAGCAAGATTATGTTAAGAATATTTGTTTATCAAATAAAAAAAGCAAAGGATTAAGACATTACTATAGTAAAAATTTGCCAATTATCAAATGAAAAAAAGTAAACAAAATGGGTGAATTTCCATTACAATGATCCGAAAGTTATTTAGAACTGTAAATGAAATCTTTATTTTTTTTACTAAATATCGTCTGGTAATACATATATATTTGAAGATCAATTATATGTTATTTAATGTTATAAATGGTTTGCGAGTACTACTTTGTTTCCTGAATTCATTCCTTGAGTTTTTATTAGTATGCAGTAGCAGTTTATTATTTTTATAAAGCAACTTTCCAATAGCTAATAAATTGCAAGTACGTTTCAATGCTATTCTTACCTTTTGATTATTTACTTTATCACTGAGTTTTGATGAGTTACTTTATTTGTGAAAATGTTATTTAATCTTATATTCGTGCTTTTTGAGTCATGTTTTTATAATTAATTTGGAACTATGCTTCTCTGGTAATTACTGTTGACTTGTAAATCAAGTCTGTATCCTTTTCCCTTATTGTATGTATATTCTTCAGTTTATTGATAACTATATTAAATGAAGCCATGATAAGCTTTTTTGCAGTTTTTAATTATTTGAATAGGTTTAAATTACCTTTCTCAAGTAGTATAATCTAAGTAATGGTTGAAATTTTGAAATATGTTTTAATAAAAACTATAACAAAGCATGGTTTGGGAATGCAGGCAATCACTTTAAAATACTTATTTTGAAAAAAATCTGATAAATTCATCAATTTTCAGGGGCTTTTGAATCTGCATTGGTTGAATTCAAAGCTATCAAGAATGATTGCATTATATTACCCTGCAGTGTCAAAATTGTTATTGAGTTATTGTTATTCAAAGTTATGTTTTTTATGTAAGAGGTTTTAAGCTTAGGTTGAGTATTGTGTGCCTGTGAAAGCAAAAGCTTTTACATAAGTCAGATACTAAAATAAACAATAATCTGATAAAACATTTAAAAATATAGAAATTATCTACTATCTCAAATTCTATTGTGGAATAGGTTGGCAAAATCCCTGAAGGAAGTCAAGGCACTTCTATGTCTAAATCATTGAAATTTCCTGTTAATTTTTTAAAAGGAAAAATGCTTTATTTGCAATGACTTAGAAATCACTACTAATCATTTTTCTTAGTCAAATTCTGTTATATTGTAACTGGGATTTTTCCCACTTGTGTCATTTTATTTAATTTCAATTTGTCTTATATTTTTGCATACATCCCTTCAACTAATTGGTTCTTAAGATATCAGAAATGCTTTACATAAAATTTGTCTAGTTTTTTGTAATATCTGTAAATATCTGTTCAATAAACTATTTTTTATTACTACTTGTATTCACTGTGTTGAAATTAATATGAAGTAATTATTTTCTATGTTTCTTCCAATCTTTTCACCTAAGAAAAATTATATTTGGGTATAATTTATGGTGTTGTTTTATTTATGGATAATAGAATTGTTTATATTATAAATCACCATATATTCATTCTACCTCACCTGCAATCCAGTTCAGTTTTTGAATATACTATAGCATAATCTAATGTGAAATAAGTTTAATAAATTTACTACTTTTGAATAACCAAAAAAAAATAACATTTTGTTTGCAAAATGCTAAAAAATGCACTTAAATCATAATCACTCAGTTAATCAACTCATTGTTTTAGTTTAATGAAAAAAGATAAACTCGCGATAGAAATAGATAACAAAAACTTCAATTGGTGAAAGTAAAATTACAAAGATAATTCAATTTCTAAGTCTAGAAATTATTCAGATCAATCGCTGTAAAAGGCGATTTCCAATTCAAAAGCCGAAGTTAGAAATTTCCTCTTTCCCCAGCGCATGCTCAAAAGACACACGTAGCTGTTTGAAAACTGGGAAAACAGAAGAAATCTTTTTCCCTTTCTAGCGATTTGAGTGACAGGTGAGGGATGATAGCTGGCCAGGTGGGCGGGGTTAATAGAGAAAGAGGAGGTTGCAGAGAGAGAGATTGCATGCGAATTGAAGAGAGTCAATAACGTTCGTCCTGCACTGTCGTCCTGTTCTCTGGTTAGTTCCACCGTTATCGCATAGGGGCGCCACGTTCTATGGGAAAAACCATGCTTTAAAAGTTGCCATTAGCGTCTATGGAGATGGACCCTCTGTTAAGCTCTATACTCTGTGAGACAAACTTGCTCGGTAACAAAAACTAAAAACAACAAATTACATCAATGAAAAAAAAAAAAAAAAAGGATACCTGGTATAAGCGCATAGCAAAAACCAGAGCAACTAAACCAACCAACCAACCAACAATGAGATAAATTTTACAATTTCACTTAAAATTAAGAATGCAAAAATTTTTCTCGCATTTATAAAAAATGTATTTCTACGCATTTATCTCAAAAAGGAAGTTTTTCAAGTCTTTTCAAAAACTAAAAAAGAAAAGTTACATGCTCTTGCGCAGTTACAGAATCTGGCGATGGCGATGTTCATACGTCATGTGTTTTCAATGTATTGATTGGTGAGTGAGTTATTGACAGTAAAACAGGATAGTTTCGTTTTTTTTAGGACTGTACCTTTGTATCGTAAATTTAATTGTTCTTAATTTAATCATAACGGCCCAAGCGGTCCCAAATTTGCAACAGTTATTTAATCAGAAATTTTTTTGTCTAAAATTTCCAACAATCATAATTTTGAAATTTCTATGGTGTCAAGAGCTTAAAGTTTTCAGACTGTTACAAGTAATCTAAGGATTACACTGCGTCATTTCTGCGAATGACTAAAGAATTTCCAAAGCTTTAAATTTGCTTTATCAAGGCTGATCCTTTACCCGAATACTTTTGTATTGGTAATAGGTGAGTGTCTACCCACTACTGTTTAATCTTATCATTCTATTAACTCTTTGTGTTCTTATCACCTCTAATCGATCTTTTCAGCCTTTGATCGGTACTAGCTAATAATTATGATTTTCATGAACATTTAGAAATATTTCGCAATCTGTTAACTTGCTTAAAAACCCAGTAAACATTGAACTAAAACAGAACTACCTTATTTGGTCATCTGGGATCTCTTGGGTAAATCAATTCTTCCCCTTGTAGTGAGTAGCATTGCTCCTCCATGCCCCAATAAATTAACCCATGCCCCATCATCTCATCCTTTTAATTAAGGAATCACTCTTATTGTTAGATTAGGACGTCCCTAGGAGGACTAGCTAGCGACTTTGGGGGACTAGCTAGCGACATTCTCTCTTTTATTCACTGAAAATGTCCTTTATCATAACGTTATACATACAGTAGAACCACTTTTCAATGACCTGAGATAGCGACCATCTACATTACAATGACTGGTATAAAAGTATGATTGATAATGGTAATAATTTTATTGCGTTTAATGTTCTTTGTTAATACGACCCTCATTTGTTGGTTCCAGACTATTCGTACTTCCTATAACGTACCATACGTATTGTATATAGATATAGTGCTTTGTCTTAACAGACTTGAATAAAATAAAAAACTGTGGACAAATTTTCTTTTAATATTTTCGGCCAATTACCAGACTGCTGTGCCCCCAGTCTTTTTAAACATGGTGCGAGTCACATTGCTCACCTACATATACTGTGGTAATGCTTCTTAAGCAAAAAAAGTATTAAAAACTAATAATTTATTTTTCAAAAGTTTAATTAATTACAGAAGATTTTCTGCAAAGTCCTAAAATTTTCCACGCTTAGTGTGCATCTAAATAATCCAAGTCTATGTCTAGATTCATTCCTAGACAGAAGCCGTAAATAATTTAAAATATAATATCTCCACTTAATTTTTTTATGTCTAACTTCTGCCTCTACCTTAGGTTAGGTTTGAAGTCAGTTGAACTTTATTTGATCTGTTACTTTACTATATTAGTCAATGCAAAGTTATTCTGAGAATGTCTTTTCAAAGTCAAACGTGACTGATATAATCATTTACACTGGAAATCACTTAGTATAAACATGATAATGCTATTTATCTTATCTATCAATATAGTCCTTGCATCATAAGCGACAAGCTACATTGTTCTTTTCAAATCAGTCTTTTGGAAGTGAAAGGTGCTTTTTGTTAATGAGCTAAAATTATGATATAATAGTTTAATATAATATTAAAAAAAAATTTCAGGTAAGTTTAAATTTTCAATACTAATCACATGAAACATCCAATGGGAAAAAAATCACAAAAAAAAAATCAGGAATATTAACACATTTTTTGTTAACCATGCTTGTGTTTATTATGATATTTCTGAAACTGAAACCTACTTGTTTTTGCAGGTTTGAAGATGAAGGCTATTACCTTCTTACTTCTGTTTTCTTTTTGTTATGTAGTAAGTTGCATTTTATTCATTTCTTTGATAATTTTTAAATTTTGTATTTAAACCTTGCATACAGTGACAAAACTTTCAAACAAATAACTGGGGGTGTCTAAATGTGCTTCATGTTCTCGTGGTAATTCTCGGCTTTGCACTTTTTATATACTTAACCCTCTTGGCGGCCAGTGTTTTCACTGGTCATTGGTTTAACATCATGGGAGAAAGCCGAGTATACTTGGGCTGGCCTACAGGAGAGTTAATGTATAATAAATTTGTTTTTAATTGGTATTATAAATATTTTATATTTATATTTATAATAAATTGTATTTAGAAATATAATCAGCCCCTGGAAAGTACACATTTTTGGGCATTTTAATACTTTAATTATAACAACGTCTACCTTTATTGACCTTAATGTAGAGCAAATTAAATTAATGTCATTTCCCTCAAATAATTTGATATTTTCCATTTCAAGCTCAATTTTATAAGCCTGGGTCAATTTGACCCAGTCCCGCGGTTTTAGTTATACCGAAAGTGCCGCGGTTCTAGTGTTAATACATCTGATCCTGGTCGTATTTTAAATTAAATTAAGCCAAATCAAATAATTATAATATTGGTTGATTTTTACTTGCCTCACTTTCTTTACAATATAGGAATTTTTAAGTAAAGCTTATTAATTGTACAGAAATTGTACCATTTATTAAATGTGGGTAGATATTTTTAAATAAATCTTTAATAGCTGTACAAAAATGCTTTTTAAAAAATATTTCTGTGTATTAATGTATATTCTGTGTATAGAAAATTTGGTTTAGAAATTGGAATTTCCTGGCTATAGATGGTTCATTTATTTCAATTTTCTTTTCAGAGCGCTGAATATCAGTGTGTTATGCGAGGTGAATGTATGGAGGATGATGTAACAGGCCTAATGAAATCCTGTGTTTATAATGGCCCTGCCATTCCATTGGAGGATGAATCATCTGAACAATTTCTGAAGAACCTCTGTCCAAATTTAAATACTGGTACGTGTGATTTCATTTGAACCATAAAATCAGATGTTTTTGGATAATTTTTAATTTGGTTTATCTTTAACGTATAAGGTTTGTAGTGAAGATAACTGCTTTGTGCAATCCACTTATTTCCTACTTTTTTGATGAAATCAGGTAGACTAAATTAAATATTATATTCTTGTAATCTATTTAATTAGTGTTTTTATGAATTCTAATATGATCAGGTGTCTGCCTAGACCAGGGGCGTCCATCATCAGAGTACTTGAGGACCGCAATCGAAATCTCAAGTATAATGGAGGGCCACAAAATAATCTGGAATCTGGCTCCTTTTTATCCATGATATATTTTTCAGGGGTAGAGTCTTTAAATGAAACTTTTGTGGCAAGAGGGGGACGAAGGTTATTTACATTTATTATTATTACATTTTATTATATTGTGAAGGTACTGTACTGTATTTTCAAAAATTTCCTAGCATATGTAAATTTTTGACCCTATACATCTTTTATTACTGAATAATTATTATATAGGTGTCTACGTCCAGAAAATGTTTGTAAATTTCCTTAAAAATGGTATTTCATGAAATTTTTGGATAACCCATTTTGTCTCTCCTTGTGATAAAGGTTGACTTAAGCCTTTATAACCCCTTGCTATGCTCAGGGGGAATGTAACCTCCCACTTTTTTGAACCGTTGAACTTCTAATTTTTCACACTAGAAAACGACTACCCAAAGCTACTTCATAATATAAGTGGTAAATAGAGGTGTTCAGGGTCCTCAAACGAAATTTTTTTTAGTTTTAATGTGCTAAAAAGTGTTTTTAAGCTTCTTTTTTGAGGGTTTTCTGGGGGTTTCAAGGGCTACAAAATGACCCTGCGGGATGCCAGTTGGAAACCCCTCGTCTAGAGTTTTTGTTAAATAGTGAAAATCCTCTCATTATTTTGTGAATTTTAAATTGGTGTTGAATCAGGTTCTTTTAGCAAGTTACTGTTTTTTCTTAATTTGTAAGAGTAAAGTCCTGATTTTCTGATGCTTTGAAAAAAAAATTACAAAAACTATACGAGAAACTTCTTCCTTTTTTAAATATTTTTTTCCAAATGTTTTGATATTTTGTTTGCTATTTTTTTAGTAGATTATAATGAATAACATATTATGTTAGAATAATTTTTGTTTGGATTTTGCACAATGGAATTTAGCTGTAATAGGAGGTATTCTAGTGCAAATTTGTTGGGTGTACGAATACTTCATGGAGTGATAGTATGTATTTTTAAAAGTTTTAAAGACCTTAATTTTATTTTCAGGTAAAAATTTTAGCGTTTGTTGTGATTCTGCTCAAGTAGAATCCTTTAGAACAAATTTTGAAGCATTGGCTACATTATTTAAACGCTGTCCATCATGCTATCACAACTTGGCCAATGTATTTTGCCATTTAACTTGTTCACCAGTCCAGAGTCGATTTTTGGAGGTAATGTAATTTGTACCTAAACTTTTAAAACTTTTTAAGATTTAAGTTATACTTATAACAGCTATATGTAATAATGAATATAATATAAGCTAAGATAAATTTTGTATTACTGAGATACGTAAGATTTTCCAAGTTAATATAAACAAATTCCAATTATTCTAATCAAATTATTATTGAATAACCCCAGAAAAACTTAAAAATGCTGACGATCTCGGCATATTAACGAAGTTTTAGTGTAACCGATCCCTTTCTAACATTTTATTATTTTGAAAAACGAAATGAAATCTTACGTAAGAATGGGGGGGGGGAGGGGTTTGAAAAATCTTACGTACCCTTACATGGGGGTAAGGGGTCAAAAATTGCCAAAATCATCCTTACGTAATTAATGAATGGCCCCTTATCAATGTTTTTTTTAATGTATTACAATTTGCTATTTTAAATAAGAATAATGCAATCGATAAAAGGTTTTTAATGTACCAAAATTTAATTAAGAAGGTAGCATACTCATATTACTTGTATGTAGGTGTATCTGAAGATAAAAATTTAAAGTGATGAGTATTTTTTGAAATTATTTGGAGCCCAAGTAAAAATACTTGCTGACTCCTGAGTTAAATTATACAAGATCAAGTTAGAATTTTAAAAACCTACAGACTAAAAATTGTAGCATGCTTAGTCTAATGTTAATGTCAATTTTACAGGTCACAAACACTTCTCTGAGCGAGGAGCAGAAGCTGACTGTAGAAGAGATGAACTACTTCTTGACCGAAAAATATGCTCAAGGGTTGTTTGATTCCTGTGAAAATGTCCAGTTATCTTTCACCACATCTAAAGCTATGACCCTAACCTGTGGAGGAGCTCCTGTATGCTCTCCACAACTGTGGCTTGGTTACATGGGCGGTCATGATCCTTCTCCTTACCAGATTAACTTCGTCTTTGAAACTCAAGACAATACTACGGTGAACGGAACTGATATCATCCCAATGAATGACACCATCATTCCGTGTTCTCAAGGGGTTGGTGAAAAAGGTGTAGCATGTTCGTGTGTTGATTGTCCCTGTCATCCTGAGCCACCGCTTCCTTTTCCGACACATGATAAGAAAATTTTCGGCATATCTGCTGTGGCTTTTACTATGGTCATTGTTTATATTATCCTGGTGGTTGTTATCCTCGTCTATTTCATGTATTATGGATTCAGGAGAAATTATGATGGTTAGTATTCAAATATCGTTTTATTAATTATTTTTTAAATAAAAAACTTGCTTAAATATGGCATCAAATCTTAACAACTCATAGTAATGCTAATAATGTTCATTCACATGTATAAATTATAATTATATTATTAATCCACCAAACCTAGTAAGGAAGGTCCAACAAACATTAATAAACCCTAATTTTATTGCAATTTGTGTATTTTCAGCACCAATCACTGGGAGGTTTTTCCTATTAATGTGGGTTTTTTTTTTTTTTTTTAAATAATCTTCCCCAGACATAGACATTACTACCATTAGTCAACGACGGGCTGGTCAATATAGTTCAGACACATGCACAAAGTTACAACATTTTTTTAACACTATTAATAGCTACTACGTCAGCAAGTCTTGAAAAAAAATTCAAATGGTCTCCACACACACACACAACATGTAAAAAACTAAGTGTGCAAGTTAGAGAGTACTAAATTAAATCTGTGAATGTGCTATTAATGTGGTTAGGTTTAATTTAGAATTAGAAACATTAAAATACATTATTTAAGATTGAAGTAAAGGAGTTTAATGAAAAAGTTGACAAATTCTGGGAATCCGGTAGTTTGAGTAAAATGGATCAACCTTGCTGGGATTCACACCTGTAGTTGGTCGTCGATATTTGTATTTGTATGTGTTAGTTTACCTAAGAAAAATATCCAACTTTTTTTGTTTTAAAAATTACTTTTTATTATGCTGATTCATGACTGTAAAGGGATACCAGAATTTAATTTCCTAGTTAACAGGGTTATTTTCATTTTTATAATATTAGATCTTGAAATTTGCTGTTTGGAAAACGTCTTGTAATTGTACTTAATAGAGAAATGAAATAACATTTCATTCTTTTGTTTTTTCAGAAGACGAACTTCTCATCAACGAACACATGTCGAGGAAGCCAGCCTTTTCTTGCAGTGAATACGGGTCTCGGTTAGATGAATGGTTCAAGCGAGTGTTTACCCGGTGGGGTGTCTTGTGTGCAACTCACCCGATCTGGGTCTTAGTGATTTCCTTTGCATTTTTCATCATCTGTGCTTCAGGACTTACCTTCTTTTCTGTGGTCACCAACCCTGTGGATTTGTGGTCTGCTCCTTCCAGCCAAGCAAGGACTGAGAAAGATTATTTTGATAAGCATTTCGGGTATGTTTGAGTTTGCAAATTAAAATAGTTCTTTTTCAAAGATGTGTTGTTAGGATTTATATTCTGAAATAGAATCTGTTAAAATGTTAGAAATTCTTTGTATGTAATACAAATTTGGATCTAAAAAAAATTATATACAATCAACCATTAAACTATTTAAAGATTAAATTATGGTTGCTAAATTTGATATCAGGTAAAAAAACTCACCAAATTTTCATAAATGCTTTTATTTTTCATTAAGAAAAATTATTTACTAGTGTACTTTTGTTGAATTTTTACATTAACCAGTGGCGGCTCGTGAGTTGATAAACTGGGGGTTCACACCCATTTTATAAAAATTAAAATTTACACAAAATCTAGAAACAGAAGGATGTTGGACCAATACATGAAAAAAATTATCTCTCTTAGGAGAGTAGTTTTAAATGCTTAAATTCTTCACTGCATGCGCTTTCATTTTGAAAAAAAAATATGCATTTAATGGAAATAAACAAGCACTTATTAATAAAAAATACTTCTTTCCTTTTTTATAATACCATTGAGGGGAAAGTCATAATGCTTATCCATAACATAATACCTCACAAACACCTTTTACAGTTATTAATTATTAAAAATTAGTTGACATGAAGATTATAATTTTCTTTTCAAAAAGTAGTTATCTCATTTTCTAATTAGCCGAAAAAATCCAGACCACAAAAATAACTAGCTGAGCTTCAAAAACGCAAGCCCCGGCACACAAAATCTGTGCTAGCGGGAATCCAAATTACGAGGCCGTAAGCTTAAAATTCCCCCGGCAAGCAGTCGGGGTTTCTTCGGAATCTCATATTTTTTACGCTCACACGTGCGAAAAAGGAAAGAAAAGTAAGAGTTCATTCTTTTTTCGATTGCTTTCTCGTTTCCGGTAGTAAATTTTTCTTATTGAGTAGAGAAGGGGGGGGGGGGGGGGGAGAAACATAATTCTGAGTGTAAAAAAGAAATTGAGCATATATTTCCCTTAATATTTATTTATCTTTGTATTCGATTTTTGTTCTACTTTTTCTGTGGGTGTTCACGTGCTCCTGTGCTCCTATGGACGAGCCGCCACTGACATTAACAAATGACAATATTTCATAAAAACCACACCACATAGTATGTTTCTTTAATTATTGTTTTGTATAATAAATCTTAAATATTCTTATGCTTCTTTTCAGTCCCTTCTACAGAACAGAGCAAGTAATCATTACAAGAAAATCGGGAAGTCCAGTTGAGGGAACCAATTTAACTTTCAGCCCAGTGTTTGATAGAGAATTTCTTCATAAGGTATACTGTTTGTGCCTGCCTGAATGCCTGTTCTGAAAACAAATACAGTAACGGACCTCTTATCCGTGTCCCGAAAATCCGTAATGTTCAAAAATCCGTAAGGTTTTCCGAAATCAGTTTTTTTTTTTTTTAAGTTCTGAATCCGCGAAAATCCGTTAGGTTTTCCAAAATCAGTTTTCTTTTTTAAAGATCTGAATCCGAAGGGATTCAGCGTGTCCCGATGTACTCCGTGTCCGCTCCCCCTCCTGTTTCCGCGATCCACTCCCGCCCTTTGTAGAGCTGAGACCGATTCTCGGAATGCGGACGGAGTATTGTTTCATATCAGTGGGAGGGAGAGGAGAGCAATTTGAAAGGGACCAATCGGATGCATTTTTCTACGGGTTGTGTTCTAGGAATATTGCGATTGAAAGAGGGAAAGCCGGTGCCGAATGCATCGTTTTCATGCAGTAGATTTTCGAGAGAGCGTATTAGTTTCAGTTTCGTTTTGTTCCCGTTGCAATACGATTAAAATTTAATTTTCAGCGATGTGAATGTGTTAACTACGACGCAGCAGACGATCGGGAGGATTGTTTATTTCTCCTCGGCTTTTAAGAAGGGGAAATGTTCGGGAGGGAGGGGGATGATGCCGGAGCCGCGCGCGCGAGATTGGGAGATCGTTTTTCTTTTCACTCTTGCCCGGCTCCGCAGATCTGCGTATTTTCGTAACGATACACACGCAATTCTGTTAATACGGTGTTTTGAGGCAGGAAAACCGGTTTTACCCCCGTTTTCGGGAAAATGTTCAAAAATCCGTAAAATTCGGAAATCCGAGATGATGCCGGTCCCGAGCTTTACGGATAAGAGGTCCGTTACTGTAATAACATGAAAATAACTTTATACTTGTTTTCTGTGAATTCTAACAAGGAAACGTTCTCTAGGGTGAACTCACAGAATTGGACGAAAATTTTACAGGGGTTAGTATATGACTCACACAAAACACCTTCTGTAAAAAAATTAGCTGCTAAATTACAGTAGAAAAGCTGTAAAAAATTATTAAAAATTATCATATTTAAAGCCAAATGTAACCCTACTAGGCGAGGATACTTCCTTTGGCTCTGTGCCAAATGCTAGAATAAACTGGCCGCGTTTGAGTTTAAATGAGCGAATAAAAAAAAAAAAGGTTCATCAAATGCAAAAAAGGATTAAAAATGAATTAAAGGAGGAAAATTAAATTAAATGAAAGGAAATTAATTAATAAACTGTTGTTTTAATGGATATTCTGAAGTACTTTTAACAAAATATCTCAATTTCACGTTAAATACAAATTTAATTATTCCATCTGATAGAAAAGTCGCCAAGTGGTGTTAACTGAATTTGGTTGGCATCTCAGAACCCAATTTTCAAAGTTAATTTACTCCTTTCCTAATGAAATTTAGCAGCTAATTTTTTCACAGTAAGTTTTTTTAGCCATCTTCTTATGCCTGTAAAATTTTTATCCAATTCTGTGAGTTCACCCTGAGAACGTTTCCTTGTAAGTGAAATATAAAATGATTTATTTTTTTACTCAAGTATTGCTGTTTTCTTTGTAGATTTTGAATCTCCAAAACTCTATCACCAGCCTCACTGCTGAGAATGGCAACCAAACTGTTCGCTTCGAAGACATTTGCTTTGCGCCTATTAACAAGAAAAAGTGTATGATTCAAAGTGCAGTCAACTGGTTTCAAAATGACCCTAAAAATTTAGACTACTATAAAGATATTGACCAATATTTGGAGTATTTACAAAATTGTACTTCGTAAGTGAAATATTTATGGGTGATTTTCTAGAAATGTGAATAAGTGAGAACACAAATTTTGGATAGTTAAACTTCTTTCAAAACTTCTGATTTTTTTTAAATGTTAGATTACCACATCCTAGTTGGTACCCAATAAGCGTCAGTAAAGTTTAAAAACATTTTGGATGTGAAAAAATTCCCATCTAAATCTTTTTTCTATTATTCGGTTTGCCGATTCAGAGCGCCCACGCGTCTGCTGGAATGAAAAAGATACCGTAGAAGTGTAAATCTTTCGCCTTTTCTTTACTTCTTCATATTTAGGCCTAAAAATTTTACATTCACCGTAAAATCATAATACTTCTGACATATCCAAATTTCAATAATATACTTTATTTCATTTAGGAGGAATGGATGTCAGAAGAATAACAAAATTTTCCTAGTAATTATTTAATTTTCCTAGTAATATTTTTTACTTTACTAAAACCCATTTTATGAGTATGTTAGATCCATAGTACTTCATAGCTGCCATCTTTCAATTTTCTCTAGAGATTCCAGAATTTTGATGTCCTATTCTGCCCCCCCCCCAAATTGTAAATTAAATTATCAAGTATAAAATTGTTAGAGAACTGCTTGTTAAAAAATAAGAAAATTCCCTTCCAAATGAATGATTATCCTTTGTAAAAGGGAGGAATGAATGGCATACCCACCATTTCCCGAAATAATCTGCTTTTTAACCACTTAGAAACATAAGATTTTGAGTAGTTTTTTAAAAATATGTTTGTTTTTAAAGAATGGCTTAATATTTGCTTTATTTTACTTTCAGAAATCCTTTTTTCGTTCAGAAGAAAGGGTTATCGTGCTTAGGAGAGTATGGAGGACCAGTGTTTCCGTATGTTGCTCTCGGAGGAGTTCAAGATGAAAATTACGAAAATGCATCTGCTTTGATTTTGACTTTCATGGTGAACAACTTTAAAGATCCAGAACTAAATAAAGATGCTATAGAATGGGAAAAGAAGTAAGTTAACTTTTGAAATATACTTGCTATTTGTATCTTTTGGATAGTAAATTAAATATGTGTTAATGTAAAAAAAATTTCTTGCACCAATATCTGTACATAATTTTTTTTTGTATAGGTATATTGAGTTCTTGAAAAACTTTACTGATCCTGATATGGAGTTTGCTTTTTCCTCAGAAGTAAGCATTTCTATGAAAAACTTTTAATATCTGGAAAAAGGATTTTAACTTCTCTTAACTGTTGTGTAACTATTATTTTGTATTTAGTATAGCTTTTATCAAGTTTAAACTAAATTATGATTAGTGATAATAAATAAAACTGAGTCACTTGGTAACTTAAATATCTTAAATATGAACTGTTTAAGTACACAAAGTTTCAAATAACATCATTTTGTGCTAGTTCAACATTAATCATTTAACATTAGTGGCAGTGATCTGTTTTAACCTTTCAAATTTCTCATTAGCGGTCTATACAAGATGAGCTGGACAGAGAAAGTCAGTCTGATGAAGCAACAATTGTTATCAGCTATCTGGTTATGTTTGTGTATGCATCCGTTTCGTTAGGACAATACAATTCTTTTAGATCTCTGTTTGTAAGTATAAGACCTGCAGTTCTGAGTTTATAGTTTTTTTTTAAATCTGTTTGTTAGCATCTAAAATTAAAGGTTTAGTTATATAATAGAACCTTGTTAGAATAGAATGACCCCTCATGGGACCAACAATTTATGGTTGTTATAAGGAAAGGATGTTATAACGAATAAAATTGGCACTGTTATAAAACAATCCGTACTTTTCTTACTGTTCGTTGAAATGCAGGGGTCGTTTTAAAAAAGTTCTACTGTGTAATGTTTTTTTTTACCCGAAATTGATTTATGCTAGTTGATGCCACGTTTTTAATATGTTCCAATACTCACCAACTACAGTTGTCTTTTTTATATTTTTCACTTTCACACATTCTTTTTGTAGCCCCAATAAGAGGGATATAGTAGAACAAAAATGTCATTTGTTCATGCACTGTTCCAAATCAGCCCCTTATTTTTCATGCAGTCAGGTGTTACTTATGGCAATAATTTAAGCTGTTTACATAATGAAAAGATACTTGATATAATCCCATAAAGGGAGAACTATAGTGAATGAATTAGAATATAGGGGAAAGACTCAGTGTGGCATCCTTGAAAAATGATAGTGATTCCTCAGTCTTCATTATAACATAGTTTTTATTATTGATACTTTCTTAGCAAGTTTCTTCTCTTTTCAGACCAAATCCAAAATAATGCTAGGATTCAGCGGTGTTTTCATAGTGCTTTTATCAGTTGCTGCTTCTCTGGGTGTTTTTAGTTACATGAAGATACCTGCTACTCTCATCATCATTGAAGTGATACCTTTCCTTGTTCTGGCAGTTGGTGTGGATAACATTTTCATCATTGTACAGTCATATCAGGTAGGAAGGGATTATTTTGGTGTAAGTTGTAAGATTCACTCAAAGATAATCATAGAATTAGTTATACCATCTTTGAAAGAGTTCTTAGATAGAATGTAAATAATACAGTGTGTTTTTTATGTACAATAAGTTTTTTACTTTCTACTTCATTATTTTTTTTACTTCTGTATTAAGTTTAAGACTGTCCATTTCCCTCCCTGTATTTTTAGAAAAACAAACCTAGCTACTAAATTTAAATGCAATATTTTTTTCATGAAGAAGTTTTACCAAGAAGGCAATGATAGAACATAAAAATTTATAAATGGGGGTCTTTTTTATTAGAGGTCAAGAAGGGCTTCTCTAGAGACTCGCGAGCAACACATAGGACGTATTGTAGGAGAAGTTTTTCCATCAATTTTCCTCTCTAGTCTTGCAGAATCAGGATGTTTCTTCTTGGGTAAGTCTTGAGAAATTAAGTTTTACATATTGAATAGCTTTTATAATGAGTTGCTCTTTATCCTTACTAAATCAAATGTAAGAATTTACTTTTTGAAAATCTAGCTTAACAAGAAATTACTGAATTAGGTCCAATGGACAATTCCCGTATTTTTTAAAAATAGAAGTAAAGCCCTTTTTCCTGTAAAACAAACTGTTTTAATTTCAAAAATCAGTATTAAAAGTTTCAAAAAAAAATTATTAAATTAGATATTGGAATATAAAAATAGCTAAATTTGAGTTGACCCCGAAACGCTCATGACGTCAAGTGGTATGAAATGTATGAAAAACACTAGTAACGGCCAATAATGAATTCTCTTGATTGGCTGTTACTACTGTTTTTCATACCACTTGACGTCACAAAACTATTTGTGACGTAGCAGCCGTTTTCGTGCCCTTTTTAAAAGACGAACTTTGAAATTAAATAAAACAAATAACTAAGCATCGGAATCAAAAAAATTTTGCGACAAAATTTCTTTTTCAACCATGTCTATCAAATAAAAAAAATGCGGGAATTGTCCATTAAAAAATAAGTGCAAAGCTGCATCATTAACAACTTTTATGAAGACTCTGGTCATACCATCAGTTCTAAGCGTGATTACTTTGTAGCTACGTCATTCTGAAAATTTTTTTTGCCACCATAGCCGATAGTCGCATTTACATAAGGCTGTATTTAAAACATTCCCATCCCGGCCATTCTGTCTCATTGGGTGCACTGTAAGTTTTGTGGGGGGAAATGCCTTCAAAACAAGGATTTTTTAAAATCTGTATATGTTCTGGATTTTGGAACGTTCCAGAATTTGGGATTCTGGATAAAAGGTTCGTTACTCTAATATTGTTCTGGGATTTTGAGTTGAAGTCAGTAGCACCCCTGATTTGAGTCAAAACAAAAGTTTGAATAGTATCTTCTAATCAATCTTATCAAATTCTTATAGAGCCTGTGACCAAAAGGTTTTGTTGTTTTATGGATCCCAAAATATGTTTAAGTCAAAACCAATAATCTTACTGTTTTAATAATATGCAAATTTGAGAATGATTTTTCTTTTAGGTGCGTTGTCCACCATGCCAGCTGTCCATGTATTTGCCCTGTATTCAGGATTAGCCGTGCTTATTGATTTCCTTTTGCAAATTACTGCCTTTGTTGCACTTTTATCTTTAGATGTGGCTAGAGAAGAGGTGAGTTAGTTGTAAAAGAGTTTAAACTTCAATTTTAAATTCATCATCATTATGGGGGTAGCAAAAACCCTCTAATTTAAAAAAAAAAAAAAACCTAACAACTCTGTTATTTAATTAAACATCTATTTAAAAGTAAACAGGTTTTCAATTTTTGTTTCATTTAAAACATTAACAGGTTTTAATTTTGTTTGTCTGAAAAATATTTTTGTTAGCTCAATGGTTGTTTTAAGATAAATTTTATGAAACTTTCATAAAATTGAAATTGAAACTTTTTAAGTTTTTGTAGTAGGGTGTTATTTAAAATTCTGATTGTAACCCTATACTGCTAATTAAAAGTGTAATTTGCTTCTTAATAGAATGTTTCTTTACTCTGCTCAAAGTAAAAAAAAATTATTTGCTTAAGGCTGGTATTATTGGCTGGTTTTATTTTATGAAGTACTGTTAATACAATTTCCCTAATATTATGCTTTTAGGCTGGACGGCTCGATATTTGTTGTTGCATCAAAACTTCTGAGGAAAATAAACCTAAAGAACGGAAAGGCTTCTTGTACAACCTTTTTGAAAAATATTATGCACCATTCCTTCTTAAGGATTACATGAGATGTATCGTTGTAAGTTGATATTGCTAGTGAATTCTTTACTGTTTCCCCATTACTAACTACAGCTTAATATATGTAGGTTTTAAACATTAAAAATTGAGTTCTTTTAATTTAATAGTGGAATCTATTTTCTCCATCAGACCTAGTGCAAAATAAGTTTATCTTTTGTATTCCCCTCTTTGTGGTTTTTTTTTGTGCCTTTTGTATTATATCTAAGAAATCATATTAATTTGTTACATACCATACCCTACCTTCATTTCTTTTTAAGTTTCTATGAAAAATATGTTTGAGCTTCTTTATATTTCAGCTTTTGATATTTTCTGCTTGGGCTTGCATATCAGTTTGTGTAATTCCTAATCTTGAAGTAGGATTGGACCAAAAACTTTCAATGCCAAAGGTAAACTTTGCAATTTAATCTATTAAAAGTACTTCTAAACATTTAAAGCTGTATATTTGAATTGATTTTAATGAATGACAAATACTTTCCAGGATTCGTATGTGTTGCGGTATTTCACTGCCTTGGAAGATTATCTGTCTGTGGGTCCCCCAGTTTATTTTGTTGTCAAATCTGGCATTGATTACCCAGCAATAGAAGACCAGAACAGTCTTTGCAGTGTTGCCTTTTGCAATCGGGATTCTCTCGTTACTCAAGTATCTGAAGCAGCTCAGTTTTCAAACAGGTATGCATTAGATTAGTAGTTTACACAGTAGGTTTTTATGTTTCCTTAATACGGTCGAACCTCAATATAAGTGACCCCTTATGGAACCAACAACATCCCTTCATTATAATAAATTTAAGAAAAACCCAATCAGGACAATAAAGATTCTAGAAGCAGCCTTAAAACATGAGTAAAAACGTATGACTGCTTAAATACTCTTAAAAACTTAAGTACTCCCTTAAAATGTCTGGAAAAAAGTCTTCAATTTCATGTTAAAAATTCGGTCAACTCTTTATTTGTTATGAAAAGTTGATGTAACTAAAGGAATGAAAATCTTGAGTTCCTAATAAATCCTGGCTTCCAAGTCAAATCAAAAGATGTTTCTTTTAGTACCTACATTGCTCATCCTCCTATGGACTGGCTGGACAATTATATCAGTTGGGCCAATGACGAAAGAGGCTGCTGTCAAGTTTACAAAAATGATACATCAGCGTTTTGTCCATCTACTGAAGAAGATAGTAAGTTGAAAAAATATCTACTTTGGAAATGTATGTGCTCTTACAGTCAACTTGACTATATTTTTGACAAAAGCTTCATCCTCAGCTTGTCAACATTTTAAGGTGCTCTAAAAATAGAATTCAATGTAAGGTTCAATTAATTCTTATGGTGTAATTAATGACTGCATTATTTGAATGCTAAACATTTGTGTTCTAATGTATCATCATCATCAGAGGAACCTTACTTTCAAACTAGATATAAAATGTATATCAGATATCAACAAAAATAAAGTCACCAAAAGACAAAAAGGAACTTTTACTATAATGCACACTATGGAGATAGAATAAAATACTTCAATGAATAGTAATATTTAATTTATTTATGGGAATAAAAAGGCTTGTAATCATATATGAAACGCTATGTTATTATGAAAGAGGTCTCAGGGACTTCATTGTTTTGGCAGGATTTTGGAATTTTTTTACATAATTTATTATGACAACAGAAATCAATATTGATTGTGTTCCTAAAAGAAAATGAGTCATAAAAATGTATAATCTCAGCTTGACCAAAGTGCTGTTTCTGGAAGTTTTCAGAATAAAAAAAAATTCTTGAATGACTTTAGCTGCTCTAGTAATTTTAAATAAAATGCTTGTAAAACATGGTGTAATTAAGACTAAAATTATACTTTCTTGCCAGACCTTACGCACCCATTGTATTTCTCTATTGCTTTATCGGACAATTACTAATAAATATTATGTTTTCTAGGAAAAAAGAACTGCAAGGCATGTAAAATTGTTGATGCCTCCAACTTTAGACCACGCCCTGAAAAGTTTTCACCATTTTTATTGGACTTTTTGAATGAAAATCCTACACCTGAATGTCCTGTGGCGTATGTACAATCAATAAACTCTTATTAAGTTATAAAACTTTAAAATTTATCTAATATACTTTTGAGTTTTGTTCACACTATTACTTTTTTAATATTACTCATGATAGATATTTCAGTAAATGATATTTTTTGTGCAGTGGTCATGCTGGTTTTGCCAATGCCCTTGAAATGGATAATTACACTGTCAAAGGTAGGTACAATATTTTGCATTGCAATCAAACATGCTTCTGGTTGACAATTATTTTATGTCTTCCAAATATCTTCAATGTCTGGGGCATCCTGATTTTTAGTGTCATCCCTCTTATTCATACAATCCCTTACTTTCTGAAAAAAATTAATAAAGGGTCATTTTCTTCTTAGTCCTTTCTTAAAAAAATAATAACAAAAGAGAAGCTTTTTTGAAAATTGTATGAAATTCTACTGTAAGTATTAAGTGATTAAAAATGTTCATCTTTTAGTTTTTATTTGTTTCAGCATCTCATTATATGACATACCATACAATACTTAGAAAGTCAGATGATTACACCCAAGCCCTGAGGTGGGCTCGTCGAATCGCAAAGAACATCACAGTCACTCTACGTGCTCACAACGTGTCAGACTCTAACGCTGAAGTATTCCCATACAGGTATTTAAAATACTTTGAAAAGTGTTTACATCCAAAAGTTTTAAAACTTTTGCTTGAGAATGATTTTATTTTCCTTTTTTTTTTTCAGTATTTTCTACGTGTTTTATGAACAGTATTTGACAGTTTCCAGAGAAACTGCTGTGAACATTATCATTTCTCTTTGTGATATATTTTTTGTGACTCTTGTGCTCATGGGTTTGGACTATCACTCTGCTTTGATTATGGTCTTCACAATTTTGATGATTGTGTTGGATCTCATGGGTCTGATGTTTTTCTGGGACATATCTTTGAATGCAGTTTCTTTGGTGAACCTTGTGATGGTAAGTTTAGATTTATTGTAGAACTAGAAATCTTTGAATGTATACAAACCAACTCATGTTTTACATGTGTTCAAAAATTAAACTGTTATTCAATCAAAGAACTGCTCAGAAATTTGTGGGAGAAAGTTATAAAATTATTATATTTTTTGACAATTGACACATAATCCTATTTTTTGTAAATGTGTCTGAAAGTGCTAAAAATAGTTTTCATTTGGAATACAAACTATTTACTAAGCCACTTTGATGCATTATTTTTAATCTTTCATGTTAGTTAAACCAAACGCTATGAAATATGTTTTCTCTTTTATTCAAATACATTCCTTTACATGCTAGTTATAATGCATGTTAATTTTCTATTCCTAAATACTTGATATTATGTGTCTAAATTATGAAGTATCTTTTTTTAAGCTTACCATCACTTTTGACGAGTTTCATCAGTGACAAATATTTAATTTGTTATGAAATATCTCCTGCAATATTCAATAATTAAATTAAAATTATCATTCCTTTTTTAGTGTATTGAATCTGATTATTCTATATAATTGTTGTAGGCTACCGGAATATCAGTGGAGTTTTGTTCTCACATCATTCGATCTTTTGCATTCAATTCTGAGGGGAGCAAAGTGGATAGAGCAAGATTATCTGTGGCTCATATGGGCAGTTCAGTAAGTCATTTTGAAATTTAAAAAGAAATTGACCTAAAATATGCCATTTAAACAGTGTTATTTATTTTAAAAGTGTTAGTGTAGTAAATCTGGTATAATTTGATGAATGATGAAATTAAATGTATATAACATTAAACTACTGAAATAGTTTTTACCAATACTTTCATAGAAATATTTAAAGGAAAATATATTGTGTGTGAGTGTGGTGATAAAATAGCCAAATATCATGTAAACTTTAAAAAATCATTACTTTACCATTTCAAGTCTTAAAATTACTTACACTGTTACCAATATTTTCAGTTATTTTTAAGAATCATATCATTTCCAGTGAAAATAGTAATAATAAGATTCCATTCAAAAGAATTCTCTAAAATAAATAAAGTAGTTTTTAGTGGGTAGGATCAAAGACTGATGTTTAGTATCTGCAATGGGAAAAATCATTAATTTCTTACAGTTATCTTAGGAAAAAAATATTTACTCTATTGGAACTAATCAAATGTTGAGTAAAATAGAGCCAAAATGGGAACATAGCTGCAGTTAATACCAATTCCAGAAAATTTGAGAAGTCATTTATGTTTTTTTATTTCATTGGAATGATACTCTACTGAGAAACTTTCTTCTTAAGTTTTTAAAATAACAAGGTTTGGCATCTTCACCTAAGATAAGGTGTCATTTGTCACCAGCATATATTCTATCTTATTTTCTTCTAAAAGTTCTGAGCCATCTTCGCAAAATCCGTTACTTTTTATTTTTATTACCATTTGTATAAGATGGGAAACGGTTTTATTGGGTGCATAAATTGATCTCCTTTTGTGAAACATTTGAATTCTATCCCAGTAAACTATCAGTTAAGTTAAATAATTTCATTTTGCAGGTGTTCAGCGGGATCACTCTTACTAAATTTGGAGGAATCGTTGTTCTAGCATTTTCCAAATCACAAATATTTCAAGTATTCTATTTCCGGATGTACCTTGGAATAGTTCTCATTGGTGCTGCCCATGGCTTAATATTCTTGCCTGTCTTTTTAAGTGTAGTTGGTAAGTAAAAGAATAATTATTTATTAAAAATGCGTATTAAGTTCATTTACTTTATGTTGTCAAAATGTCTTGAAGATTCAAAATTTGGGAGAACTTTTTGAGGTTAGATTTTCACTTATGCTTGTAATACAATACAAAGGTCATCTTACTTTTTAAAAGTACTCTGAATGATCCATACTTTGTATTTTTGCACGAAACTCATCCAACTTTCTGTTCTTTTACTAAATATTTGAATTTAATAATTTTTAAACTAGGAATTAAGTTAACATAATTTATGAATACATAGCTTTAGCTAGTTGTAACTGTAATTAATATGTCCTTTTCTAATTTGTTTTTCTGACCTTTAAATTGTAAAATATCATAGTCAAGTCTTATAGTAAAAAGTCTTATAGTAAAATATCAAGTCTTATAGTAAAAGAAAGACAGGATTTATAAAATGTTTAACGTGACAAAATGATAAAATAGTCTTAAAAATTTATTAATAAAATTTTGAAATCTTAGCTAGGAATAAGGTTGCTTCACATTATATCTTGTTAAGATTTGTTTAGACCAGGCCTGCATAACTTAAACTGTGATGCGGGCCAGAATTTAACGTCTT
Source organism: Tetragnatha montana (assembly GCA_963680715.1). Classification (NCBI taxonomy): domain Eukaryota; kingdom Metazoa; phylum Arthropoda; class Arachnida; order Araneae; family Tetragnathidae; genus Tetragnatha; species Tetragnatha montana. The sequence goes on along the minus strand of OY796683.1, from coordinate 3,177,511 downwards.
AACTGACAGTGGGCCAAATTATCAATCTTGACTTTCATTGCTTTTTCATGACATTGACAGCAATTACAAACTGTAAAATTAGAAAGAGACAATCACTTATAAGTTATCATCTTTTTCTAATTTTAATAAAGTTTCTATATTGTTGATTATTTAGGTTTTTATTATACTTATGAGAAAGCTTCTCTAGATTTTAAAATTGGAAGAAAAAGAGTTCAATACCTTCCTTATAAAAAATTATATGTAATTAAATTTTTCCTATACTATAAGAAATACTTTATTTATGATAAAATATTTTTCTGTAGGGCCACCAATCAAACAGAAGTATGACCGATCAAGAGGAAACCCTTTAAAAGTTTCGTTGGATGAAGACACTTTTATTTCAAAATGAGTTGAAACACAGCATGACATAAAATACCATATGCTACCTTAGGTTTACAAATTTATCTTTTATTGATGAGATTTAGTCACACTTTGCGATAATCTAAGCACTTCCACATGAGTGATACTCTGGATGAATTTATATATTTATGAAATAAGAAGTTTTTGAAAAGTTTTGATAAAACAAACCCATCTCTACATAATATCGAAAAGTGTTTTTAACCTAGTCACTGATTTTTGCTCGATTAGGTTGTTCTGTACTAATCTTTATCAAACAGTGATATTAGTATGTTTATTTTTAGTATTATTTTGTAATTATGTACATTATATTTTTTTACTTATTTTTAGCATGTGAAAATTTACTGTAGTATTCATATTTTAGCAAAGTAACCATTTTCTGATTTATTTATAACAAATTTTATTTACTTCTATAAATATGCCATAACTAATATTAACTGGTAGCTAAGATAACAGAGTTATAACTTACAAATTTTATGAATGTTTTAATGGATTGATATTGGTGAGACATGGTATATTTATTCAAGTTTATACATATATTTACACGAAAGGTTTTAGGCATGAAGTGTTTATTGTACATTTGTATTTTGTGTATATAGAAATAAAATATTGTCAGTGTTACTTGTTTTTTCTTATAATTTTTTTCTCTTCAAAAAAGTCAATAGTTAGAGATACTATAGGTTAAAAACTGAATTTCCCCATCAAAAGTAAATTTTCTAAGTTTGGTTTTTAAAACTGAACATGGTGGTAATGGGGATAAACTGAACATGGTGATCAGATATTTTTCAGTAAATAGTCAAGTATTGGACCCTTCGACCTATCCAAGATACACTTAACTACACTTGAGTTACTAAAAAAATCACTATACTGATTTTTATTACATTGGTATTTTAATTTTAAAAGGAGGGTAGGATTTAGTTTCATGACTACACTAATTATAAGTGAAATCTATAATTTTGTGATAAAAAAAACAGTGATTTAAAACGTTTATGCTGAAAAGTGCTCCAACTAAATCTAAGTTTATACATCTGGGTGGTTTCAATGAGCACTTGTTCCTTGAGTTTTTCACAAGCATTTTATTAAGTTTAGTGGTGCAACTAAAGTTTTTTGAAATAGGTCCAAGGTACACTACCCTGGAGACCGAGGTACTATACCGGTGTTGTACCTTGTTCCTTATTTATTTTTTTCTGTCAATAATTACGTGCTGAAATACTTTAATTAAAATTCGAGAAAAGAAAATATGTTGTGTATGGTTGTAAAATGTTGTATCAGGCTAAAGTATTGAGGGACAGTTGTTTCATGAGTTTGTTTTCAATAAATAGAAAAATACAGGGTAAAAAGTAAAATTAGGTTTGAGGTACCATATTTTCCCCTAATATTTGATCTATGTATTTATTTATAAAATACATGTGAAAACGATGTAAGTGTAGCAGTTATTCATTCTATAAAGATTTCATTTGTCTGTTAATATAAGTCTATTTTTGCCAGTATTTTTAACCCTTAATTATCACTATATGAACTTGCATAATAATAACATGATCTCAGAGTCTCTCTCAGGTCCAATATAGTAAAATAAAAGTATCTTTTTGTTTCTAAGCAGTGTCAACTAAATTTCTATTGCTGGAGAGGACAAAGTTGTTGTGTTTTTGTGGCAAGACAAAGGAAAAGAGAAGAGGTATGATGATAGTCTTCTTCTTTCTATTGTGTCCCCACTGTGTGATGAGACAGATAAGGGGTTATAAAATTGTTTCCCTCTAACCTTTTCTGCATTGGAAATCCCTCCTCTAAATCCGCGATTTACAGTGTTACAAAATAGTTAGGTTCAATTCCGTTATCTGACCCATTAAAAATCAAGAAATATCACCAGTTTACAGTACCTGTATTTTTACAAGTTGCTTTGTGCAATTTTTGGTGATATTTTAGTTATTTGGCTCTTTAAACATCGTCAGGCTGTTTCAGATGAGGCAGATAACAAAATTGTAGCTTTATTTTTATCCCAGAAAAATCTGTATACTTGTATACAAAAAGAACGTGCATATAATCTGAGGGTACAGTTTTAATTTGAAATATTTTATTTACCAAAAATAAACATGTGTGCAATAGGGTGTCCCAAAAAAACGCGACTTTTGAAATGTTTAACTCTCACCCCCCAAAAATGTTCTTTATGTGAATATAAGACACTGTTAATTTTTTTAGAATTTTTGAAAAATATTTAGAGGTCCCCCAAGGTCATTGAATTTTCAAAAAATGGCCAAAAAAAGGGTAAAAATTAAAATTTTTTCTAATTTTTTTAATATAACCATTAATGTTCAAATGGCTTTATTTTCATTTATTAGAGCTATTTATATTGTTTTAAACCAATTCTGTATTAATTATTTGAGTAAGAAAATACGCATTATTATTAAAATCAAGAAACATGCCATATTTTTCGATATTTTTACCTTATGTATTACACTATGCGACAAAAAAATGGGTCAAAATGCCACAGAAACTTTGAAAGCAGATTCTTATGTAAAATGACCCCCTGAATCTGAATCCGGCCCCCGTTAGCCTCAGATTTTCGGGGAACAGCCCCTCCCCCTTTTTACGTTTTTCGACGACTTTATAACTTTGAACTCGATTTTCAGGATCAAAACGCATTGTTTTAGTCTTCAAATTGCCCCCCAGGAGACAAGAAAGGTTTAAATTAATAAAATATGAAAATTTGGAACAAATGGATAGGTTTAAGGGGTACTTAACCCCCTAAAAACTCAAAAAAATAGCTAAAGATAGTAGGATTTGTTATACCGTCTTTATTTAACTTATTTTTTAAGAAATTAATTTTTAAACGGTCCTAACCGTTCCCCAAAAACCCAAATTTAATAATGATATGCAGTAATGATTTTTTGGAAAAGCGGTTGAGGAGTTATCGCCCCCCGAAGCACCCGCGAAAAGGTTCGGAAGACTGAATCGCGCTGGCGCACGCGTGCTCAAGAAATTATATTCATGCTTTGAAAATTTTAAAAATGACATTTTTCGTATATTATAAGTCTTTCCTAAGTAGAAATTCTTTGGTTCGTTAGTAACTGGCCATTTTTATGGAGGTATTCCATGTTTCTTTTAAGCGCGCTTGCACCAGCGTGATTCAGAGAGTCTTCCGAACCCTTCCGCGGGTGCTTCGGGGGCGATAACTCCTCAACCGCTTTTCCTAAAAATCATTACTGCATATCATTATTAAATTTGGGCTTTTGGGGAACGGTTAGGACCGTTTAAAAATTAATTTCTTAAAAAATAAGTTAAATAAAGACGGGGCGTATTATCAAGGCTAGAAAAGGTACCAGAGATGGGGAAGGTGCTTGTTCATTTTGTCGTTCCTGTACTTAACTTTGAAGCCAAAGACTATGTAGATCTCATTGACTGGGCATCTTGTTATGTGACATCCCCTCCAGTTCTCAGAGAGGTTAGTTCTCAAGAACTTATGAAGATGATTCAGGACGGTATGCCTACAGAATGATGGGAATTTATTAAATTACCATCGCATACACAAGCTGTTGAGCGTATCGTAAAATTAATCACAGCAGCCTCCGGAAAAACGGTTGGCCCACAGAACAGGGATTCCTTTGTTACAGCGACACTAAAATTAAGAAAGCAAATGTTAAAATTTAATACCAAAAATCCTTACAAGCAATAATGTTGATGTTATTTCTGTCTCTCTCGGAATAATAAAGTTTTCTCTTCCATCAAAATGAGGTAATTGTTTTGTATTTTTTTTAAGTTTTGTCAATTTTCCAAATTTTAAAGTTAATAAGGAGGGAGAAGATATTAGCCTATGAGTTTAAAACTATTTTCAGATGTAGTTGTATATAAATAGTAACTTTTAAGCCGAACCCCAGAATCGTGACTGAAATCTGGGATTTTCTATTAATTTTTGAAGTTTGGTCATTTTTAGTCCAATTATCAGAAATTTAGGCCCCGTGAGGCAACAGAAGATATTAACCTATAAGTTTAAAACTTTTTGCAGATGCAGTTGTATGTTAATAGTAACTTTTAAGCATAACCCCAGAATCATGACTGAAATTTGGAATTTTCTGTTAATTTTTGAAGTTTGGTCATTTTTAGGCCAATTTTCAGAACTTTAGGCCGTTTGGGGCAACAGAAGATATTAACCCAGAGTTTTAAGATTTCACACCTTTCATAGTGATGGTAGTTCACAACTTTTCCGCACTACCGTTAAGCGATCAGAGAAATTTCGGTTTTTTCGGGACACCCTAATGGTGATATCAGTTCAAAGGACGCAAGTGCTGCGCCAATTTAGGATTTTTGTGCTAGCCTGCTGCACATCATTTTCCATGAACACTAATGCTATTTTTCGGGTGGAAATAAATATTTTTCTGTTTTTGTATTTTAAAGTAAAAATCCTTTAGAATTTCACTCAATTGATTCAGTTATTGACTGAAACTTGGACGTTTTTTGCAAAGGGTTTTTGTGTTGAGCGCGATGCCGGTGTCAGAAAAACCAACTTAGCTTATTTAGTTATACAAATACAAGGACTGACGACCAGCTACAGACTCAAAGCCCAACAAGGCTGGTCCTATGATTATGAATTCCCCAATTCCCACAGCCTATCCAATTGCCTCTTAAACTCAAACACTCCCTTTGAATATACTATATTTTCTGGCAACGCGTTCCATATGTCAATTACCCTATTGAAGTAGTAGTACTTCCTTAAATCCCGATTGACCTGTGTCTTATTTAGTGTATACCCATGGCCCTTTGTTCTGTTATCCTTGCTGAAACTTAAGCCCTCCGTATCCCCTTGCTTTACCAACTTGAATAGCTGAATCAAATCCCCCCTCTCTCTTCTTTTTTCCAGTGAATACATGTTGAGCCTGCTCAAACGTTCATTATAATCCAGGTGTGTTATCCCCTTAATTATTTTTGTAGCCCTGTGCTGTACCTTTTCTATTACCTCTATATCCTTCCTCATGTATGGAGTCCAGAATTGTACTGCATATTCAAGATGAGGTCTTATTACTAATCCCTTGTATAAAGGCAATATTATATTTTTATCCCTTGAAGTTACAGTCCTTTTTATATACCCCAATAACCTATTTGCCTTTTTACCCGCAGCTGTACATTGATGACCCATTTTAAAGTCCTAAAATTATTACATTACATATTATCAATTCGCGTCAATGTTCTGAAACTATTAAGTTTGTTAACAGGTTAAACCTTTGAAGGAAAATGTGATAGATATATTTATATTTTCCCCAGCATTTTTTTTTGCGATACGTTCGTCTTTGCCCGCGACTTGACGTACGGGTGCGCATATGCGTAGCGCATTGCTGCCGGTATGGTCGGCTTTCACTCGCATACCGATTGTAATGCGGAAAAAACCGTTTTCCCTTCATTGAGTCGGAAGCAATTATTTTTAGAATCGCGTCGGTGTTCTCAATCCATTTGGCTTGTCAATGAAGAAAATTTTACTTAAATTATAAGAATGTTACATCCATAAATTACGTGAGGTATTTTTTTCCAAATTTTGAACCCCTCCCTCTTGGTGAGATTTTGCTGGATCTCCCCTACCCCCTGAAATTCTCACGTAAGATTTTCTCTATAACTTTTGAGTATCGTTAGAGTATCGAGTTTTTCGTTATCAGCACTCCAGAATACATCTCTAAAATTATTCAAAAATATTTTTCGTTGAAGACCTGTGTTATTTAAATCCCTCCAGTCCCTTCAATTTTGACTTGAGATTTTATAACAGTCACATTACATTGTTCACCTAATTTATAGTGTTGTTGTTGTTGCTTATCCTCAATAGATCTGACATATCTTAATTATGGCGAAAATGTTTTTGAGCAACAACAGTAGGGAAGAATCAATTTATTTATCAAAAATATTAATATTTCAAAAGTTTTCCTGCAAAATCTTAGTTTTCCGCGCTCGGCGTGCGCGTGTGCATTTATATAATACAAGTACGCTGTTTAGAAGGTATTCTCCAGAATTGTTTTCTGAAAATCTCACTCTTGAAGATAAATTTTTAACATTTTGTATTAGTTTTAAACAAAATTAGGTTCTTATACGTGTTATACGTACCATCCCGTCGACCGTGCCGCTGAATTCGAAAACGTCATCAAAGCCCATTGACTATTCTATAGCTGTGGCGCTGAATTAAACGGCCGCTGAACGGTCGACGGGATAATACGTACCCAAAATTGAATCGTCAGTTAAAAAAAGGGAATAAGTCCAAAAACGAAGTTTTGAGAAAATCGAAAAAAACTGTATAAGTAATGGAATTTTTATCCTATAGCCACCAAATTTTTACAGGAAATTCATGACACTGTTAAGAATACAGAAAAATCATCGAAAAAATTATAAGTGTATTTAGAAATGTTTTACAGTTAAAAAAAAAGAGGATGGACTTATTCCCTTCTTCAACCTTATGAAATTTTAGCTGAAAAAAAATCTTAAAAACCACTTAAATTGAGAATTAAATTATATTTCTGCTTAGTTCACGGTACAAAAGTGAAAGATAGAAAGACTGAGACGAATAAAATTAAAAATTATTTTGAAACTGCGTCATTAAAGCGCTATCAATGGAGTAAGTGAATATCAAAATAGTCCAACATTCATTGGTTAAAAAAAAACTGTTTTAAATTCAAATCAAATTTTACTTTGGCTGAGTTTACCGGCCAAAGAATAAGAAAAGATAGACAAACTAAGTTAAATTTCAAATTCAATAAAAAAAAATACAATGAATGGATTTTGATTTCGCAAATTCAAGGGGCTATATCTGCCAATAGGGGGTAGTTATTTTTTTTCCCTCTTTACACTCATGTGTAGAGCGAAGCTTGGAGATTTTTTTGCGCACAAAAAGTCAATGTGCCATTTTTTGGACTTATTCCCTTCTTCTAAGGATCTAAGGGGCCATTCATTAATTACGTAAGGGTCTCGAGGGGGAGGGGGGGTCGGAAAAATCTCTACATACCCTTACTAGGGGATGGGGGGGGGTCAAACCCATTCTTACGTAAGATTTTAATAGTAATCAAATTACTATTGAATAACCCCAGAAAAATTTAAAAATTGCGATGATCTCGGTATATTATCGAAGCTTTAATTTTTTTTCAAAAAATGAAGGTATATCAGATGCATTTTTTTTATTGGATTGATCCTTTTCTAACGTTTTATTATTTTGAAAAACGAAAGGGAATCTTACGTAAGAATAGGGGGGGGGAGGGGTTTGAAAAATCTTACGTACCCTTACATGGGGGTAGGGGGGGTCAAAAATTGCCAAAATCATCCTTACGTAATTAATGAATGGCCCCTAACTGACGATTCAATTATAAAAGAAGGATTTATGGAGCAATTGACCCCTCCGTTAAAAATTTAGGAGAATTTCAAAAAGCCTCTTTTCAAAACAAACACGCGTTGCTACGAAAATACTCGCTTGGCTCCACCAAAGAAAAGCTCGAAAAGCTCAACCACAGCTGACGCGATCAATAATGAATAAAACGGCCGCCAATTTGGCGCCGTTGGCTTCTCACCGAGGGAGACCTTCATCGCACGGACAAAAACATCACCCGCCCGCCCAAACAACTCTCCTCACTCACTCTCACTCTCGTTTCATCACCATCCTCTCTTCTCCCTACGATGATCGCAAACTGAAACAACAGAAGAGATCAGATCACCATCCGAGCAAGATGTCCGCAACTGTGAAGCGCTTCCTCACCAACTGCGCGTTGCTGTTCGTGACGTTCGTGCGCTCGATCGCGATCATGCTCGTGCCCAAGCGCTACCGGGCCAAGAGCGTGGCCGGCCAGGTGGCTCTGGTGACCGGCGGGGGCAGCGGCATCGGGCGGCTGCTGTGCCTGCGCTTGGCGGCGAAGGGCGCTCGCGTCGTCGTCTGGGACCTGGACGCGAAGGCGGCGGAGGAGACCTGCCGGATGGTGGCGGAGGCCGGCGGGGAGGCCGTTGCCTTCGCGTGCGACGTGTCGCGGCGGCAGGACGTCTACGCCGCCGCAGAGAAGGTGAAGGAGCAGGTGGGCAAGGTGGACATTCTGGTGAACAACGCGGGGATCGTGACGGGGAAGAGGTTCTTGGACTGCCCCGATAACATGATTCAGAAGACGTTCGAAGTGAATGCCATATCGCATTTTTGGGTGAGTACTGTTTTTACTTATTTTTTTATTTCTAATGGCAAGAGAAAATGACAATATCTTACAAAACGATCACAAGAATACAAAACAGTAAGAGAAAATAGTCAATATCTCATCAGCAAGGCTCTAGCACTCCCTCACCTCGGAGTCCCCACACAAAGCTGGACATCCTTGGATACAGGACCTGTCCATATCTCTTTACTTATTGCCTCTGAAGAAAAGTGGGTATTGATGTTATATGAGGAGGCTAGAGACTTGAGGAACCTTAGGCTGACCAGAAGGGGGGCATCCTCTCCCTGAAGCTGATAACTCAAAAACATAATTTACCATAGAGCATTCGCACATGACGTCACTTGGAGGACAACGTTGCTAAGGCTGTTGTTAGGGGCGGGAACTATATAGAAGCATCCAATAGAAGCATTCGCACATGATGTCACTGGCGGGCAAAAACAACGTTGCTAAGGCCGTTGTTAGGCCGAGTCATGTGATTGAAAATGCTCTATTGGGAAATTATCATGAAAAAGTAGGGGTTATTGTCCCCCCTTATGAATTCGCCCATTGAGAGCCCTTGGGGATACAATTAATCAAGGCGCAACGCAAGCGCATTAGACTAATTTAAGGGGAGAAGAGAAAAAGTGGATAGATAATATATCTAGATATAGAGAAGATATAGTGGGAGGCAAATGGACCACCCAAATCATTTCAAGCAGGCGCAAATCCAGCACGGCTCTAAGGGGGGAGCACTTTTCCAGACCATCACCTTTAACTTTTGAGAAAAATGATAAAATGTGGGGGATTTTATAAAAAGTATCACTCAAGATCCCCTTTTGGTACCCCTGGGAGGTATAGGGGGTCCTCCCCCAGAAAAAAATTTTGAAATTTGACCTGTAAAAGTAGGGTTTTAACTCATTTTGAATACTTTTTTTAATCCAAGGGGGGGGCACTGTCCAGAGTGTGCCCTCCCTTGCGTCCGCGCCTGCTTAAAAGAAAGGAGAAAGGAAAAGGTAGATTTTGAAAGAGCAGCAATTTTTCAGCCATTTAGGCCTCTTTATAGTCCAGGGGGTCACTTTCCCCAGATTGTTTAAAATTTTTCGTTCATTAAATGCTATTGTTGTGCTGATCAAAAATTAGTTATTTAGGGTAAAAATCACTACAATTTTCTAGAGGAGAAATTTCATGGAGGGATCTTTATAGAAAAAAAAATGTAAAATATTTTCTATTTGCGTCCAAAGGTAGAGGTGATCCTCAAAACGTGGCCCCCCTTTGAAGCTTGGAGCCCTGCTGGATCCGCGCCTGATTTCAAGAAGGCAGTTGAATGAAATCATTCAAATCACATGACTATATGGTAAACTTAGGAGCGACCACTTGGGAAGATGCTGTCCATGCTGATGTCTAAGTAGATCAATGGAATATCCTGGAATCAGTGTTATTCCTAGGACTTTTTTGGAGGAGTAAAAATTACTCCTTGAATTTTTTAGGAGGAGTGAAATACGGAAATAGCATAAACTGCAAAAACAGAGACACGAAAACCGCCATCAAACTCCTTAAGCATCAGAACAATAAATGAAAAAATATTACAATGCTTGTATGAAAACACGATTAAAAAGTTAATAATTAGGGTGTGGTGGCTGAAACCAAAAAAGGGTGTTATGGCCACTTTCCTCCTGTTTTGGTTACTCCGAAAATTCACTCAAAGACGAAGACCAATGACTACCACTTATTTCTCAATTAATATTACGTTTATTATCTAGGCTAACTATTATAATATTTACATACATATACAGTTCATTTCATTCAATCCTATCCTTCACTCCTCGAAACTATACTCAGAAGGGCAACGGGGCCGGCAAAACGAACGATGAAATTTCTCAGGAAGTAAATGACGCGACCAACTGCAGGACAAAAGACAAAGCCAGAAGTTGGGCGAAAATGTCTCACTGAAATCAGTTGGTGTTTTGAGTAGAAAAATATTTGTTGATTTCGGTAGGGCACAGTGCATATTTAAGCTAAACCTTTGTGAAAATACTCCTGGCTAGTTTTTTGAAAAGTATTTCCGATTTTCAAGGAGTGAAATACTCTCAGAGGAGTTAAAAATATCTCTGCCGCCTGGAATGGAATATCCTGAAATATGTAGTTCAAAGCCCCAACACCCTCACCAAAAATCCGACCATGGAACCCTTTCTAAATTTGCCCATCTACAAGTTTTCTTTTAATGCTCCGTTTCCCGGTTTTGATTAAATAATAATTATAATTTGTTATGTAATCTGAAAAATAATATTGATAGTTTTGCTCGTAATCAGGTTTTAAAATTTATATAAAGGATCTCATTAATATGTATAGTCTCCAATTGATTAATTGTCTGTGATGCCAACGCCCATGATGACTACTTTGTTTCGCTCATTTACATGCTACTTTGAACGATCTTTTTTTTCAATTAAATTGATCATTAAATCATTATACTACAACGATTATATCCTCATAAAGTGGAAATACCAGTTTGATTTTCATTAAAGGAAATTCCATCCCTTTGAATTACTGCTTAGGTATCGGGACCACCCCCCAAAAATTATGATATCGCTATTGTTGTGCAATTTCTGTGTCCTTTACTTTTATCCAGTGACGTATATCTAGAAATTTATTTCGAGGGCCCAAATTAATATCTTCTAAAGAACATCGATAGTTTCGTTGCTATATTTTTGTGAACGTTTATTAAATCTATGCAGATAAGGGGATCTGGAAGTGCCCCCCAGTATTTTTACGAAAATAGACCCTTACAAATTCGATTTAACTCGTTTTTGCATGTTTAGTCCAAATTTAGGGGGCGTATAATTCGCGCCCCCTTTATACACCCCGCTTTTATCATTTTTTACTTACCATGATTTTTACCCAATTTGTTTCTAACCTTGAGCTTAATCAGTTTATCTCGTAAAATATTACTCGATGAAGTAATTTTTAGTTCAGATTTAAAGGATTGATAAGGGGATAGATAAGGGGATACTACTTCAAAAATTTTAATTCAAATGAAAAAAATATTTCTTGATTATCGACCATTAGTTAAACATCCTAGTCCTCATTGCGATACTATTTTCTATACAGACAGCCTCAAGGAATCTACAATGTATGTTTATTTTAACTAAAAGCTTCGGAATTTCATGTGACTAAGCACTTTAATTAATATTGCCTTGGTCAACTGTTCATCTCGGCAAACATGCATTAACTCTCATTACGTTTGTATGAAACGAACTTATGCAGCAAACCTCTTTGTGTCAGATCTAAGTAAGAAAAAAGTTATAATTTTTAGTTTTGACTGGTTGGGTCCACGTGCGTGAAGGACTCGAAGCAACTGCTGTAGCCAACTTTAATTGAAACAATTAAAAACAAGTTTTAGTTTACCTTTCTTTAAAGGGATTGAAAGCACTTAAGTCAAAAGATGTTTCAGGGATTAAAATATATGATGTACGAATGTTTTTTGTAGGTACTTAAAAAAATTTGCTTAAAAATCCCTGAGAATAACTATGCCTTGAATACTTTGCTTTGGATTTGAGGGATGGATTCAGGAGGGTTACCCTAGAAGGCAAGCTGTCCGTCATGACTCTGGAAACATAGTTCACTATTAAAAAAGCTGGAATTTCTTGAAAATGTTAAGAAGGCAGTGTTGGATAAAAGTAAGAAAAATACGGAAATTAGCAGCAACGATTACTATATTTTTTTCTGAAATTTTCCGGGAATTCTAGCGTTTTTCTTGCTATTCGAAACTTACTGTATCCGACATGTTTTAGAAGCTCCCGAAAGGGTATTAAAAGTGCCTCACCGTAAAGTCGGCTTTTCAGTCCGCTTGCGTTGCAGGAATATCCTTTTTTCAAACGAAGGGAAGTTAAGATTACGGATGACCATAACTAAAGTAGTAGTAATAACTTAATCCAGAATGTGAAAGTCTGCTGGTCGGATGAAAATGTCATTTGGAAGGCCGTAGTTTATAGTCCACAGGCCCCCGTTGAAAAATTTTATTGATTAATAACAGGCTGAATCTTCGTTGGTTGCTTGGTTTCGTCGAGACGCCCACATTACTCAGCTAAAAATCTCGAAAGGGGGTAGCTAATTTACTGCGCATGGGTCAAACATGTCGATTGGGTGGTTGTAAAATATTTATTAATAATGTTTTCTTTTTTAGTTAAATCTTGAGATAATGTGATAAATATCTCGAAAAAATGAGTGTCCTACAAAACTGGGGGTATGAACGGAGAGTCCCCCACTGCCAACATGTCCGAATAACGAGTTAAAAATATTTATTAATAACGATCTGATTTTTTTACACCGGCTTGGTAAATATTTGTTTAATTAAATGGCCACATTGTCCTACAAATTAAGGGGTAGGTTTTCGCAGTCCTACACTCGGAAAATGTCAATTCCACGACGATTTTTTATTCATTAATAACAACCTGATTTTGTTTTTTTTCTTTAGGGAATAACGTGTGAAACACGATTTTACAACTGTCCTACTCAAAATGTGGTATACATTGATGAAAATTAACTTATTCTTAAAAACTCCTTCGACCGGCTTGTCGCAGTTTGGAGTTGGTTGCAAATACTATTTTTTAACGGTAATTGAGCTTTGTACTACTAGTCCCGCTCACGAGGCAAGAGGAAATGTTCATAAATATTGTTATTTATAGATTTTCCTTTTTTTTATTCGACAATCCGTGACGATAATTTTTTTACATTTAATCATTGTTAACATGAATTAAATTCAATAATTTATTTTTTTATCAATAAGCAATCAATTTTGTTCGAAACGACATCAGAATTAATTTTACAGAATCATTGAACCGAACTGAGTCGAATAAAATGATAAAAAATTTAAAAAAAAAAGTGGTTATGGAAAGAATCTAAAGAACTTTAAAATATCCGGATCTTACCACCATTACTATGACTGCTTTTTGTGCACACTATTAAGTAAAAATACAAAATTTCGCAAAAAGAGAGTAAAAAATTTTAATTTTCACAGGCAATTTTACTCTCATGTAAGAATTATTTGATGGCAAGAAAGGAATGCAAACATAAATATAAAGATGTTGTACTCCCCGATAATTCCTTTAGTTCCTAAAGAAAATAATCTAAATCAGGTTGTTGTTATTAATAAAAAATATCGTCTTTGAATTGATATTTGAATAACGTTTGGAACACGATTTTACTACTGTCTTACTCAAAAAGTGGTGTATATTTGAGGCGAGCTTACCACTATAAGAGTCAGATTTATTCAAATAGCTGCAATACAAATTACCATCTTAAAAACTCCTTCGACCAAATAATCGCAGTTTGTTGCAAGTACTATTTTTAAACTTTAGTAAAATTCAATACTGAAGCTTTGAACTACTAGTCCCGCCCACTCGACAAAGGAGAAATGGACAATAATATTTATATTTATATATTTTTCCCTTTTTTATTCGACAATCCATAGTTACTCCTTGTTGCTGTAAGCACCTCAATAATTATAAAAGTCGTATTTCAATCAATTCTTGTCGGACTAGCGGTGGATACCCTTATTTTTGTCGGCCACTGTTATTTCCGGGGAGAGGATACACTAAACTATCATGTAGTATCTTTGTCCTACAGTTATTAATAAATAAAAAATCGTCGTGGAATTGACATTTTCCGAGTGTAGGACTGCGAAAACCTACCCCTTAATTTGTAGGACAATGTGGCCATTTAATTAAACAAATATTTACCAAGCCGGTGTAAAAAAATCAGATCGTTATTAATAAATATTTTTAACTCGTTATTCGGACATGTTGGCAGTGGGGGACTCTCCGTTCATACCCCCAGTTTTGTAGGACACTCATTTTTTCGAGATATTTATCACATTATCTCAAGATTTAACTAAAAAAGAAAACGTTATTAATAAATATTTTACAACCACCCAATTGACATGTTTGACCCATGCGCAGTAAATTAGCTACCCGCTTTCGAGATTTTTAGCAGAGTAATGTGGGCGTCTCGACGAAACCAAGCGACCAACGAAGATTCAGCCTGTTATTAATCAATAAAATTTTTCAACGGGGGCCTGTGGACTATTAAGGATCCCTAAATTTAAAGTTTTTAACTTTGATGTATAGAGTACATCCAACAAGGGCTTTTCGCTCGCTTAATTTTTAGCGATTTACTTATTTCTTTTGGTCTTGTTTGGCGAAGTATGTCCCAATAGGGGCCTTGCGCCATAAAACCCTAAACAACCAACCAACCTAAATTTAAAATTTTTGGAATTTATACCTCAGAACTCTCTTCTAGAGAGGAGTATTTAGAGATATTCAAATGACCCGACTTTGATTCCTTTTCGGAGAAAGCAGGTTATCGCGCAAGGTGCATCGGAGACCTTGACTTTTTGAATATTAAACAGCGGTTGATTAGCTAACAACACGGTGAAGAGCCGATGTGGGTTAAGTTGAAGGAATGATTAGGGCTAATATGCTGAAGAGGCGGGTTTTTTTACCCGGGGAACGCATTTTCCTCCAGTACTTTCCAATGGAGCGAATTTTTTTTGCTTCTATGCAAATTACTATGTCTCGATTTGGCCTGAAGCGGACACAGTATTATTAGATTTCACTGATGGAAAGCTTGTTGTGCAATGAATGCACTTAATGAGTTTTCTACATCGCGGAGACATTTGATCACAGGTCTAAAAGCTATAACGTATAAGGAGCAGTTAAACAACACTCTTATTCCAGTGTTGGTTGAGAGGTAAGGTTTCAGGTAATTAAGTATTTTAAGATTGTTGATAAAGTACAAACTCTGAAAATAAGATTTAAGGGATTGCCTTGAGAGAGATTTTGTCTGAACCAAATAAGAGAAAAATTCAGAGAACGTGTAACTCTCTAATTTAAAAAATCTACATTGTATTCCATTATTAATATCTTGGCTTACGAAGTAATTAAAAAGAGGGTCTTGTACTCTTTTGACAAACTTTATCTCAATGCAAAGCATTATAAGACGGTTTCAAATATTGTTAACTATTTATATTCAATTTGTAAATGTAAGTGTAAAGTTTAATCATAAGAGTAAAATGATATCTCAAACTCTTTTAAGTTCTAATGGAAATTAAGTATTAAATGTCTCAAATTTTTTTTGCCCGTATAATTATTTCGATCTCTACTTTACAAAGCTACATCATTACGTGTCACTTTATTTTTTGCGTAGTAATGTTAATGTCAACAATAGTCTACAACACATTGAATTCTATTTTTTCGAAAGTGAAATTTTCCGTTCGAGCCTTGTCCATAACAGTCTCTGCTTGACTGACGTTGCGAAAAATCCTAACTGTTAATCACTCATGCATGACTTTACACGAAAATAAACATTACTACAGGTGTCAATCCATCTTTAGGTAACACTTGTTACTTGTGATCTATTAATAAACGGTTTTTATTTCTGTATCTCTCCTATGTAGTCTGAAATGTTTTTGAAAGCCAAACTGTTAACAAGGTTTTAAAGACCTCCAGACCCCCTTCTTTTTGTTTGTGGAGCTCATTGTTGCTCCCACAATTTTAAACAATTTGATACGCTCAGGTTCAAATCCTTCTTTTTAATTTTCTAAAGAGATAATTTAACCCTATTACATGCATGCAATTTATTGTTGTAATAAAATAGTTGGTGACCAAACCCCACACGCACGAAGTTTTTAAGGCTTGTAGGAGGGAATAGGAAAATTAATTGAAGATGAGGTGGATCGCGTTAGATTTTGTTGACAAAAAGTGTGTCGCGATGTTCAAAAGTTTGAGAACTCCTTTAGAGTTTTTAGAGACAAACTGTACAAATACGTGGCGGAAATCCTTCAGTAACTTCATTCACTATTTTTATCGACCCTAGTCGACGATTTCCACAACGGAAATAATATTTTTTTTATCTCCCTTGAGTTGGTTTCCTCTCCATAAAATTCTACTACCTGTTGGAGGTCGAGAGAAAGCTCCTAACCCCAGTGCGGCAATGAAATGGAATTATAATGCGGGTAAACACCTCTCATTAAAGAGGAGAAACCGTGACGGCAAGGACCCGACGGCTGCGCTTTCCTCCCCGAATACCGCACACCGGCCGATAAACAAACATTTCTCAATGACATTATATCCGGATGTAGCGAATTCGTGTTCCAGAAAGTAAATTAAACTTATTATTAAAAAGATTAGTGAAGCATTAGGAACGGGATCGTTGTATTAATTAGTGTAATAACAAGTAGAAAAAGTCGTAACCTTTTTGAAGGTTTTCCACAAGAATTTTCTTTACTATAAAAAATTGTTTTTGAGGTCATTCAAAGCTTGATTTTGTCGCAAAAATTAATATGAAATTATAGATGACAGTGATCTTCTATTAACCAATCATACTCATTCCGAATTCGGCCCTAGATTTTTATCTCTTCCTTGGACATTTATTAGTATTTTTTTCTATAGAGAACTATCAGATAATTTAATATCTCTTAATGATAATTTCAATTAAGAAATTTATTTTCCCCTTATTTCGGATATGCCTACTACTTTTAATATCGTTTGAAAATTCTTGTGTGCGATTCCATCGATCATGAACATTTCTGTAAAGAATAATAATTTAAATTTTCATATTAACGTTTTCAATTATCTAAAAATAAAATTGAAATTCTTGATTTAGAAATATATTTCGTTGTTAACTGTAAATTAAAAGATTTTATGAAAAAATTAGAATTCATTGAGGCATAAAAGAATTGCTTGTTAGACTGTTTAAGAAATAATAATAAAAAAGATTGAATTGATGTCAAGATTTGTTTTCTATCATTGTACTTGAAAAAGTGTATATGTTACGGGCAATGTGATAAATCCGGGCATTATTAATAACGCCCGGGCAATGTGATAAATTTAGTGGAATTTATGAATGAAATTTATCACTCTCTTTGCCCGCCTCCACTTCGGGCATTATTAATAATATTAATCACTTTGCCCATAACATATATATATAGTATTAAAAAGTAAAAGTATTACAAAACTTACAAGTTTAGTCAGGGTGTATTTTAAATATTTTGCCTTTGAAAAACAAGGAATCTGAGTTCAATCTGAATTGTTTCAATGAGAGATCCTTTGAATTTTCTCCCGTCTGGACTAAGAAACAGTCAAAAGGATTAGTTCTCACGAATGATCAAGACATTCAGTAATCATTTGGGAAGAAATAAAATTTTAATACTTTAAAGCCAGTTGTTAAGAAAATTTCTGTCGGATACCTTTTATGTAGGTCAAGAACGGTCAAGATTGACTAATTGTGTTGTGTTACACCTATACTTGCTTAATGCTATGCGGTTTTTGAAAATCTGAATATTTTGTTAAATGATGTTCCATTTGATTAGTCTTGGAGCTCTCGACTTAGTGTGAAATCAAGTTAAAACAGTTGCTTGAATTTTTACTTTTCCATTCCCATCTTAATTAAAGTGCTCTTTTAAAATTAAACGCTTTAAAATTTTTATACCATCTCGATGCATTGAAGATCATTTGTTAAATTCCACTAGGTTCATCAATGCCCTTTATAACTACTGTTCGTGATTCATTCATCCGTATACGCTATGAACTTCCCTATTTTGTTTCGCGTGATTCCTAGGTAGTACTAAGTTGTTTGATTATGCTTTTACAAGTGAAACGATACGTGTATTATTGCATTTATTACCTACTCTGTATTCTTGTGTAGTTTTGAAGCTTAATAATATTTGCTTGAATCAGGATTGGCCCAGTTTAACCAATGGTACCCAACCGGTGGCCCGTGATGAGTCTTGGAAGTGGTTCCGAAAAAAAATTCCAATAAATAGAAATTTGAGCGTATTGAATGAGAATGTATCGAATTATCTGATGACTTTCAGCTGTTTTATTTGTGATTAAAAATGCGTTTCGGTACTATAAAATATAAGTATTCAAAGCGAAATCGAGGGTTCTTAGAAAAAAAAAACTATAGTGCAATTTTTTTGGGGTTTCAAAGGTTTAATTATATCTTAACAAAACTTACTGTCTTTAACGATGTGAAATTAATTTTTTACCTTATAATAGGGCTATATTTCAAAACATCATTTAATTTTTTTATGTTTAGTTTGGGGAAATTAACTTTCATATCTTGCAAATTTTGAGTGTGAAGGATTTTAAGTTATAAAGGGGGCGGTGCGTAAAATGGTTTAAATTTTAAGCTTAGTTGTTAGTTACAAGTTGTAAACCACTGGTATGAACAATTAATTTTTTTTAAGAAACTGTGTGTAAAATGTAAACCTTTTAATTTGAGTTGTGCGACTTTCTCGTGTCCATAGAAAGCAATATTCAATAATTTGCATTAATGATCCATATGCCTGAGAAAAATTTTAGTTATCTTTCTTGAACTTATTATATCGCTCTGCATCGGTAAATCTTTGAATGCATCAGTTTTGTTATTTGTCTATTGCTACTCATGCTGTTACATACATTTCCAAGTTGAAAAGTACCTTAAACTGACCATATATGAGAAATGGACTCCATTAACCTTTTCCTCGCTTTCTCTTTAAAGATTCTTAAAATTAATGGCCTCCACGCTTCGTGAATTGTAAATACTTAACCGAGAGAAATTCTAATTAACCTTTTATCGGAGACTGCTTAGGAAGGCTGTCAGGTTTTTAAGTGAATCTTTTTGTAATTCATGTGGAATGTTCGAGTAAATCCACTTTCACCTTTAGTTGCGTTTTGAAACTTTTATAATTTTTAGATTTTACATACTCGTATTTTGAAACGCTACAGGTAATTAAATTTAAAGGAGCTTATATTAGTTAATCGGTCAACAGAAAACGAATCCTTTGAGCTATTATATTTAGAAAGGATCACTTTACACATGTGTGGGGGTTGTAGAAATTTTCAAATTTCAATCAATCAATTCTTTATTACAATTATATACAGAACAAAAGAAAACATTTTTGATTTGCCAAGGGGAAAAAGCCGTTTAGGCGAACAAGAATTTACAATACATTATTATACAAGCAGTGTTATTCCTAGGATTTTTTTGGAGGAGTAAAAATACTCCTTGACTTTTTTAGGAGGAGTGAAATTCAATTTTGAGGAGTGATACGAAAATTGCATAAACTTCATATACAGAGACAAAATTTCAATTAAAAACGCTTACTTTTTAATGGAAAAAATGAAATTGAAAAAAAAATTGAGGATGCTAATTTGGGTTTCAATCAATCAAACTAATTAGAAAAATATATTAGAATTATTTATTAGAACAATAAATGAAAAAAAATACTATGCCTGTATGAAAACACAATTAAAAAGTATGATAATTAGGATGCCGTGGCTGAAGGTTTAAGCAAAACCTTTGTGAAAAATCCAAAGAGTGAAAATACTCCTGTCTAGTTTTTTACAGAGTAATTCCAATTTTCAAGGAGTGAAATATTCTCTCAGAGGAGTTAAAAATATCTCTGTATACAAGTATATCTTAGTAGGTACAGAAAAAAATTACAATGAAACATATTTATAGAATAAAAACAATATGAAGTGAAAAAAAAATTAAAAGAGTAAATGAGAAGAAAAATAAATTTCGTGATAATAATTTTTCAAACTAAATGAAGTACAATAGTTACATCGAATCAATTCAAAACTGGAAAGGCTAGGAACTAGACCCCAGCTTCGTATTGCTGCTTTTCGTGCAAGTCGGAAAAAAAATCCAATTGCGCCTGTCAAAAACCCAGTTATCCTTGGTTATGATTCTGCATACGTGGCACACATACTTATTAACGAAAGCAAAAGGAGAAAAGTGATCACGTATTATATTTAGGAAAATGCCGTCTGATTGGGGTATAAAAAACTTGCATCTTTGCCTCAGGGTATCTACCGAAACCAGTGATCTTATAAAAAGTCATCAAACGTAGATAATCCCAAGTCAGAGTTGGGATGAAGGTTACGGCATTCGTATTGCAAGTTTTAGAGATATACAGTGGAATATCACATATTCCAAGGTGAATTTTTAAAATAGAAAGTTCGAGTGCTTAACTTCGTTAATAATAAGGAAGCAAATCCAATAGTTGAAAGTATTGATGCGTCTTTATGGTGCTTTATAATTGCAGATAAATATTTTCCTATTTTAATACCTTAACCCCTGCGTTTACTGTCATAAAAATATACTTAATTTCAATGCTGCAATTGCTTTTTAGTTTCTTTAATTTGGGTTTATAATTATGCGCGTATAATTTATTTAATTTATTTCCTTCCTTGTACGATTCCCTTTAAATTTCACATAGTTTCTAAATGCATTAATGGGTTTTGATTTAATATAAGAGGAATAGTTATTTAAATTTAAATGTTATTAGTAGCCATCGATGGTTGATGTTTCCTGAAAGCAGTTGGAAGATACCATAAAATTGTTACCTTAAGTAATACAATGTCTATAGAGAAAATGTAAGACTTTTCTAAGGATAGTAAGATTAATTTGATGTATTGTTATTTTATGTCATTAATTTTTCCATATCATTGATTTAGTATAAGAAATTTCCGTTTATCTTCAATAACAGTTAAAATATAAATTGTTATATACAATAGCGAGTAAGGTACTTTTTTTTTTATCGACAATCGTTATAACCTGCAAAAATGTATCAAAGGAAATGCAGTTCAGTAATAAATGAAAATTGTCTGTTTAAATTTCATTCGTAAAACTAAAAAGAAATAAAGAATGGAAGTAATTCTTTAAGTTTTAAATAGTCGTGTGCGTATCTTTATTAGCAGTTAATGTAAATTGTTATTGTATATAATAACTACTATTGTATAATTTTATTGGTAATTGGGATCATAAAAAATTGCAAAAATATGCACAAGAATGGGTGTGATTGACTTATAAGACTATTTTTAACTTTAACTTAAGGAGTCGTGTAATGATAAGCAACCTTTTGAAATTTAGATTTTGACCAAGTAATCCAACTTTGAAAGTTTCTATCTTATTGATGTTGCAGGTCACAATTTTCCCCCCTCAAAAAAAAACCTCTATTCTCTACCTCGGGAAAACTTACTGGAGTTACTTCATTCGGGATTTTTTTCTCTCAGTTCAGTAGCATATCAAAAAAAAATAGAACAATGTCCACTTTTTTTTTACAGCACTCAACTAAAAAGATGTAACAAAAATTAATTTTATTACTTTACTATTAAACTTTATAACTAGCTATTCCATATATTCAAAAATCTCTAGTTGTGTCTTTAAGTAGAGATTATTTCTCTCCTTAAGAATTTTTTTTTCTAAAGAGAGAGCTAAGTGAAAAGATTTCCTTTTTAAAAAATTCGCGGCTAGGTATCGCAGTTTTTTGTTTAGAAAATAATTGCATTTGACCATAGAAACCAATATTTCATAACTTTTACAATCCAACTGAATTAACTTTCTCGGCGAAATATGATCTAACATCTATCCTGATTCTTCCACCATAAAACTATAACCAAACCAACTGAATTAATGCTCTTTTAGCTTCGGAGATCCAATAAAAGAAAATCATCTCTTCATAATCTTTATAAGCAACATTATACTTTTACAAAGCTTTAGTAAACTGTAAATATTCTAGAATTTACAATTTTTTTTAAAATTTTTTTTTCTCCTTTAATCATTGCCGGATAATTTTTTCTGTTTTCATTAACATCCCAGTTTTCTTTCACTCTGTGACAGTTACTTTCACAACTTTTATTCAGCTAACTATTTTTATGCAAATATGTTTTAAACCTCTTTAAATGTCATTCTGCTTTTGAACAAAAGCGCACGATCGCATGTACAAAAAGAGCAGCTTGATTTCCCAAGTGCTCTTAAAAAGACAACACAAAGCTTCTCCTGTTGCTATTCAATGCTATTTTATACCTTCAATGGCAAGCTTTTACCACTCTTCTTTTCGGCAGCAGTTTTCATTAGAAAAGGTCACTCGCGTACTAGCCTTGGTCTATGCTTTGCTTTGGGTCAGCTGGAGAAAAAAAAATGCCGTTTCCTCCGTCCAGTCTGCTTTGATCAAGGTCGGGAGAAGATTTTGGAAGCGAATGCAATGGGTTTCTGTTATAAAAAAGCCGGTCTTTTCCGTAGAGTGTCCGGCACGTGTTACGAATCTATAAAAATGGCTTTTTGAACTGTTAATTATTTCATTGTGATTACTTGCTTGTGATGAGTAAAATTAATGATTTTAGGAATTAATTTATTTTTTTCACGGAATATGTTTATACGTTCTACGCGTAATATTTTTATTAGGAGCTGTTTGTTAGCTGTTTACTGCCATAAAACTATAACTAAACAAACTGTTAATTGTTATTCACACTTTTCTGGGACTACTTGGAAATATTCAACAGATTCAGTCTTTTAGCTTCATGCTGCAGATAATCCTTTTAGCTGATTCCGACTTAATGAATATGCGTTGTTTTGTTACCTAAAAAATAAATATTTCGTTAATCTTCATATTTATTCTATGACGTTTAAATTCAGGCTAAATTCTTCTTATTCTGGTTTGCAATCGAAATCTATGAATTAAATCAGGGTGCCGAAGAGGGTCAGTCAATTCCTATAAGGAGACGTCCATAAATAACGTGAAGTGTTTTTTTTCCAAATTTTGAACCCCTCCCTCCCCTTTGGTGAGATTTTGCTGTACCCCCCTCAAATTTTCACGTGAGATTTTCTCTGTAACTTTTTAATAAATAAATTTCTTCGATACGTTCACTCACCCACGTTTATTTCGTGAAACGTGCAGTTTGCTTAACGTTTGATCAAATCCATGTCAAAATCAAAAAAATTATCTTATACTTGTAGTTTACACGACTGACCAGATAGCGATTCGCTAATTTTACTAATGAACGCATTTTCCTTAACTTGTGCTAAAAAAGGTAAAAGAAAAATGTATATTCTCAGAACTTTACGTGAGATTTTAATTGACACCCCTCCCCCTGGTGAGATTTTGCCAGACTCCCTCCTCCCTTTTTGACCACACATAAATTATGGACGTCCCTAATTTTTTTTTAAATGAAAGGTATCCTTGTTTTTTTATAGGAAAATGAAACAAATCATTTTTACTTTTATTTATTTGGACTTCTTAATTCTACTCGAAATTGTACATCGAGTTACCCTTGGATCTTCTTTTCTTTGAAGACCTCATGGAGAACTCAAGAAATCTCCAATGAGCTGCATTATTTTAACTCTTTAATCCTTTTATTCATACGTATAAATGTAACGAGATATGTTTTGTATCATTGTTTCCTTCTAATTATTTTAAATGTCACATGTCATGTTCTTAAGAATTGAATGCATGACATCAACATCGTTTGAATAGCACTAAATGTGATTGACTTCTTGAAAAAGAGTGAAATAAGTTTGAGCCACGTTTTTACCTCAGCCTGCCAGTCAAGTTGCAATTACCAATTTCTTACTTTGATAGGTTTAATTATACGCCGTGTCCCTTGTAATGGCAGACTTTAAGTAAAGATTACATTGGGATTTCAGTTAATATCTTATTGATCTTTTAATTGAAAGATTAAAAAATACAAGTTTTTGGCACTTTTTTGTTTTCATAAAACTCTTGAAAGCAGCCTTTTCATTTATTACTTCGTGAAACAAACAGTAGTTCAATATTTACTTATGGTGAATTCGTTGGCAAACTTGTAAGTTTTACGAAAAATAAATTGGCAATCTCAACTTTTCTCAAAATTTAAATGCACAAAGCTTGTTAGGTCAAGGAAAAAGGCGGGTCTTATGTTGTGCAGACCTGCTTTTCATAACATGTGTCATTGGAAAAAATGAACTTCCACTTTGGAATTTGGTCAAGTGAAGAACTCTGAATGATATAGTTCGGGTCGGGTCGGACTTGGATAAAACAAAAAACTTTCTGCGCACAAAATTGTATTCTAATATTTTCTGCAGGTAAATTAAGTATCCCGTGGCCTTTAAATTTTCACAAGAGATTAGAGAACTTTCTTTTAAAAAGTGTATTTTGTAAAGGTACCTTTTCCTAAAATTGAGTTTGTGAAAGTACCTATTTATTAATATGGTGAATTTGTGAAGGTATAACTCTAAAACATGGGTGAATTTAGGTGGTGGAACCTGGGGAGCAAGCTGTCCCTGATGGCCTTAGAAAGATGATTTCCCCCACACTGTAAAAATTTACGGTTTTAAACTGGCAGCTGGGTTGGTTGTGGAAAACCTTAAAAATTACGAAGTAAATCCATAAAAACAACGGTGTTTTTCCTTGTAATCCAAAAAAACATGGATTAAAATGACAAAACGCCGTCGTTTTACGGATTTACTTCGTAATTATTACGGTTTCCCACAACCAACCCAGCTGCCAGTTTAAAACCGTAAATTTTACGGGATTGTTTTACAGTGTATAAAAACGAAAATTTCTCAAGAAGTTGGAGGAGGGCATTGCTCCCCCATGACTAGAGCCCTGCACGCGTTGCCTCTAGATCGGCTATTCGTACTTTTGACGCGGATTACGATTTGGAGAGCTTTTGAGCGGAAGCGGCTTTCCGCATCAGCGTTCAACTCGGCGCTCAACATCCGACTTGGAAAAAAAGCGGCGCGTTCGCTAAAACGCGGTTTTTTGCCACAACAGCGGCGAGTTGGCGAGAAAGCGGCGAATTAGCGAGAACGCGGCGCGCCGGAAAGAGATCGGCAATTCGAAATCTAATTGGCGAGCTGAAAATAAAAATCGGAGTGTTAAGGTGAAATCGAAGTTTTCGTACGGATTTTTTTTCCTACGGATTTTGAGAATTTATGATATGTTTAGACTGGAATTTATATGTACTCTAAAATTAGGAATAATTAACTAGCTCTTTTCTTAAGATAAGCTATACCTAGGTTTTTTTTTAACACATCTTGTTTTTTTCTCTCCTGATTTACCTGTATTCGTTCTCTGTGCATGATCATTTTACCCCACCCTATTTTCTCTAAACCTGATTACTGCCATCACTATGTTTTGCGTAAGTCTAAGAAATATACTAAACTCAAAAATGATAAAAGTTCATGTTTTCTCCCTGTCATACTACTTTAGTTGTTATGCTTTAGTTTTTACACTATTTAAGAATATTTTTTAAGTGTGAATCACAGTAACAAACATCACGTGCATGTATTGGTGAATAAAAACTGGTTTGACTATTGTCTATCAAGATATTTTATCAAGTTTTCAAGAAATCTCTGTCACAGCTAAATTTTTCGAAGTGTGAATTTCAATATCTTAAACTTTCGAACACTAATCTGATCGTTTTGGATTATTAAGTTTTAAAACAGTGATTCTTAATAAAATCGCGATAAGTTCTTCGCTGAAATATTAGATTTGCTCTTAAATCAGACCAATAAAAGTAAGAGAGTTTATTTAGAAACGTAAATTATTTATGCAGAAGTTTTTTAAAAATTTTGGATATTCATTATATTAAATGATCGAAAATTCTATTCAATCAAAAATTATTAAATACACAATTCTGTTTTGCTTGATCAAAGAAGCCCAAAATTTTCCCTAAAATTCGAAATTTTCGTAAGAAACCGTTTATTTTCTTATTAAATCTTTTATTTTAAAATACTAAAAACATGAACCTGTGTGTAAGCTTCTCTAACAAACGCATAGCCTCAGAGAAACAGTTAGTTCCAAACAAAATACTTAGCAACGAGCTCGATGTTAGTGCACCCGCGTTGATTTAAGAGCGGCGAACTCGGGTGAACGCATCCGATTCGGATCCAACGCGGCGATTTGAGCTAGAGCGGTTGATTTCGTTTTAGATCGGTGCAGTATAGTTGGAGCGGAAGTATGTTTTCCGAGAGCGGGTCGCAAAAATCGGATCATCCGCGCCAGCGCGGAAGAGCCGCTCAAGCCGCGCTCAAAAGCGTTCCGTGCAGGGCTCTACCCATGACCCCTACCATGCTCTTAAAAGGGAGCAAAATTGCCCCGGACAAACAGACCACTGAGTTGAGTAGTAAAGTCAGTGGTAATTTAGTGGTCCATTAGTAAGAAATCCCTTATATGTATTGTCTTCTGTTGTTGCAGACGTGCAAGGCGTTCCTGCCGGACATGCTGGCCGAGAACAAGGGTCACCTGGTGTCCATCGCCTCCATGGCAGGGCTGGCGGGCACCATCCGCCTCACCGACTACTGCGCCAGCAAGTTCGCGGCCGTCGGCTTCGAGGAGTCGCTGCGCATGGAGCTCTACAACGAAGGCTACACAGGGGTGCACTCCACCGTCGTCTGCCCCTACTACATCAACACGGGCATGTTCGCCGGCGCCAAACCAGGGTGAGTCACGTCCACTGTGTTTGACCCTTCAATAAGCACGAACAACCAATTTATTTTGAAAACATAGTTAGTGCTCTCGAGCGGAAATTACAGCAGGGTAACTCACTCTCAAAATCACAAGGGGGATACTTGAGGTGCTGGAAACCTCTGCAAGTTGAATCAAGCTCTAACATTGAGGATTTTTCATTTTAAACCAATCGGGACCCGTTTAAGGGGCAGACCTAAACTTAGATGGATGGACTGTGTTGATGAGGATTTAAAAAAAATCATAATTAGCAATTGGAGAACTCTATCCAAGAGGAAAACAGAAGGGAGGAGGATTCTTGGGAAGGCCCAATTATATATGAAGTCAGGTCGTTAGACCTTATAACTCCAGTATAACCAACCTCACTGATGGGTGAGGCCATGAGCAGAGCTGTTACAGAACGTGGGACTGAAAGTCACAGTCAGATGAGGCAAAGCCACTTATTTCCCCAAGTTAACTTATTATGTTATTATGGGGTTATTATATAGACCCCAGAGGGATGGAAGCCTTGCCCAATCCGGGAACAGAACTCGGGCCTGTGGTGTGGAAGCGAGATACACTACCACTACGCCACTGGGCTTCCAACATACTCTCAACAAAACAGACGAGTCAATTCCATCACGGGTGTCGATCCCAAGAGGGATGCGTCCTCCTCAATAATTACGAACATTGTGTGAAAAACCTAATTTTTAACTTCTGGGGGGAAAGAAAATTTTCTGAATCTATGTCTTCAACTTTAAATTGTCAAAGAAGGTGCCAATTTTCCAATGGCACAGAACAAAATAGGTGTATAAGGGGGCAAAGGGGACGGTCCCCCATTTATACCCCACATGATTTGAAACCCGATTTAATTTAGACTAGGTCGAAGCCATAGCTGAGATTGGGAGACGCAGTCTCCAGAATACTTAGACCGCTCCCTACCCCCGAAATTTTTAGTTTTTACCAAGAAAATGTTTGAGATCCTCAAGTATTTTTTCCAACTACAGCACTGGTTAAAGCTTAGAAGATTTGAATGCTTTGAAAATGAGTATTCATATAACATTAAAAATGATTTTGACCATGTTTTATAAACAGTTAAATTTCCAAAAGTTTTCTGGGGGAGGACCCCTAGAAAAACCAATTATGTGATTCACTGCCTTCAATAACTGAAAGGGGGAGTTAAAATAAAAAAAAAGTTTATGTCTTAGGTATTTAAAAATTAACAGAATTTAAAAATTGTGTTAGATGAAAATACTACTAGGGATGAATTGTAATTGCATAAATTCTACTAAAAAATAACTCTTATATTTTTCAGGGTTTTCACAATGATGACTCCAGAGTATGTGGCTGACGAGATCATTGACGCAGTTTTAGTGAACCAAGAAGTATTACTGCTACCCAAATGGTTCAACTTCTTCATTTTGATGAAGTGGTAAGTTAATATTTTTTTTTATCAAGGGGTTAGTTTGATTGGAAATATGAGCTAATATCATTGGACTTACAATTAAATAAAATATTTTTAATAAAAGGTTAAGAAAGGTAATGAATTGTACTTCTAAACAAATAAATTGTCTTTGCTCTTAGCTTTACTTTTGACATTTACTTGACATCAATTTGCAGTTACTGGTTACTAACAAATGTATTTATATAAAAGGGGTTTATTGGTTTATTTTGAACTGGGGTTAGCTTTTTATAAGACGTTGACCACTAGGAAGATTTCGAATCCATCTTAATTGAAATGCAGCAGTAGTTCTCGATTGGAAATTTTTGGATTTACTTGAAATAATTAATAACTGTGATTCTTTACTGAAAATCAACAAATTCTAATTGGATGGCTAATGAAGTATTGTTTTTACGATTAATTTACTTCTTTAATAAAACAGAATCTATTGTAAATGTGGTAGGTAATAACTAATAAGTTTATTTCTATTTCACCGTTTTAATATTGCCATAGCCTTTAGAGCAGTGTTTCCCAACGTGGGGCGCACGCCCCACCGGGGGGGCAATATGAATTTCTAGGGGGGCAATTTGAAAATTTTTAACCAAATTGCCCCCCAGGTAGGGAGAGACCACCAGGTTTTATTTACATTTCAAGAAGAATTTTCGAAAAAAATTAATGACATGGGGGGCATGGAAAATTTAGAAAGGCTTTCGTGGGGCATGGACCGAAAAAGGTTGGGAAACACTGCTTTAGAGGGTTTATATAGACCTTGGTTCAGTGCAATGTGTAAAAGAAGGAATGAGTAATTAAGTAGTCAATTTTTTTTGTAAGCAAAACAATTATCATGTTTAATTCAATGGACATAATTATACTTGTAATGGTTGTCATTTTTCATTCGCATGAAAATTTTCTAAAAATCTGAAGTATTTTAATTTTTAAAAAATGCACATTGTTGGCTTATGTTATGTGGTAGATTCAGTAATGGTCAATATCGAGAATAATTTCGATCATAATACAAAACTTAATTTACAACTTTATTAATTCACATTGGGGAGAAACATGTTAATGTTATTTTAGCTCCATAACCAATTTTCCTGGCGTTTTCTTGCATGCTAAACTGTTCTCATACTAACTTGGTTGTTGTATTTCTGGTGATGGGACTATACTTTGACTAATATTCCTTAGGTTGTTTCCATGTTCTGTGCAACGGAGTTTGGTGACTCTTTTGGACCTAGATGACTCCATGGACACCTTCGTAGGGAGAGCTAAACGGCAATAAGACTATTTAAGCTGCAGCTTCTCTATCTTTTGCCTGATGTTTTAACATGACCTCGGTGGAACTAACCGCTATGTCTTTGTATATAGTTTTTACAAGTGTTTGTTTTATTGCACAATGTATGCTGATATCTCGTTGAGGGGTACACAGACTAAAGAGGCATGGAATCTCTAATGGATATCTCTCATGGTGTTCCAATGTAAATCTATTTTTGGACAGGAATCCTGAGGATTCAACCAGGGTAGCATATTTCCAAATTGCAAACATTTGTCATTGTTTCCAAACACGCTTTTTTAATGTTTTTAATTTTATTTTGGTTCCATTAAAATAATTAATGACAAACATTTTCTCTAAATAATAGGACTATAAATCATGAAATTTACTTTAGGGTAGCATGAATCGAGGAAGAGTGAAGAAGTGTCCCTATTAAATTTGGGATTCATAAACTATTATTGTTGAGATTTTTAGATTTAAAAGTTAAAATGACAATTCAATGCTGACAATATTCAAATAAATATGTACTCCCTTGACGAAAATTAGCATACAGGTAAGATCATAGAGGAGAGATAGAAGTCACTATCTCTCCTCTATGGGTAAGATGGACTGTACGGTTTCAGAAAGAATTAAAATCTTTTGAATATTATCACCTAGCATTTTGAATAAATGAATGAATGGTTAAAAAACTTTTCTGGTCTATGGGTTTGGGTACCTTTGACCTGTTCGCGAAATGTATTGTGGTACACATTTTAAGTTAAAGGCAACTATATATGTTAAGTTATACTCCAATATTTTAATTTTTGTATTGAAGTATGATCGTTTTATGTTTAGTATTAGCGTTTTGTTTCTATGTAATAAGGCCATTTTCAAATCTGCGAGTGGTTGTTAAAGTTGTCAGACTTGCTTTTGACAAATCTATAAGGGTTCAGGTGTTCCTTTTTCGAAATCTCGCCTTAAAAATCTCTGATATTGCCCGATCATTAATTTTAGTTTTGAGATTATTTTCGTCTCATCTAAAATTGAATATACTTTGTAGATATTTTCATTTTATTTTTATGTACAATTCATACCCTATGTAAAATTGTATAGAGTATCCTCAATTGCCAGTATCGCACGCTTATTTTTTTCTTTGGAAATATAAAGTATAGTATTTCTAGTACAAATTTTTCTTCCAAACTAAACACTTTTCTTTTTGCAATTTCACGTTTTACGTGATTTAGAGTTAAAAAGCTATTAAAATAGAAACCTTCCCCAAAATCAGGTTTTTTCCAGATTTCCTTTTAAAAAAAGATTTCAGAAGTCATTATTAAAAAATAGTTTCTATTTACCTAATCATGATATTTTTTATTGAATTTTAATATACACATATGTTTTCACGGCCGAAGTCAGGAGGCTGAAATCTATCTTGGCTGATGGACAGTCAGTCCACAGTTGTATAGAACTGATGGAGTCTGACGTTTCGTCTGCAGTTGCAGACAAAACAGCTGCAGACTTAACCTCTAGTTCCGTTCTCGGCCCACCAGCCTGGATGGATTTTAATTTGTATATCAATGGTTTTTTTTATATTATTGATTTAATAATGTGTCTGAAGTTTTTTTTTTTGATGTCTATATGTTATACATTGAAGAAAACGGGGAATATTCTCGACCTAGTATTTTTTTATTACATAAGTATCGATGTTTTCTCAGGGGTTTAAAATTATTTTTGAGTAGATATCCACTGTTTTAAGGAATTGGAGGTATTATTTTCCTATTTAATTCCTTTTCTAATCAAGAATAATTGAAACGTCAGTTTGAAAAAGGGAATCCAATTTTTGAGAAAATCGAAAGAAAAAAAAACTGCATGCATAAGTAATTTAATTTTCGTTGTATAACCACCAAATTTGTACTGGAAATTCAGGTCCCTATCGAAAAAAATATAAATGTATTCAAAAATATTTTACAGTTGAAAAAAGGTTTATGAACTTGTTCCCTTTTTAAACCTTATAAAATTTTAGCTGACAAAAAAATCTTAAAAACCACTTTATTCGACAATTAAACTATTTCTCTACTCAGTTCACAGCACAATGTGAAAAATAGAAAGACAGAGAAAAATAAAATTAAAAATTATTATGAAACTGGGTCTTTAAGGCACCATCAATGGAGTCAAATATTCACTGGATAAAAAAAGTGAAAACACTTTTAAATTAAAAGGAAATTTTATTTTACCTTTGTTTTAAGCACAAATGATAATAAAATAGGCAAATTAACTTAATCTTCATATGTAATAAAAAAATACAATGAATGGAGATCGATTTCGCTAAGTTCAAGAAGCTTTATCTGCGGATAGAGGGTAGTTATTTTTGTCCTCTTTCCACTCATGTGTAGAGCGAAGGTTGGAGATTTTTTTTTTTTTTTTTTTTGCGCACAAAAAGTCAATTTGTCATTTTTTGGACTTATTCCCTTTTTCAAACTGGCGAATCAATTCGTACTAAATATGTTGACGGATTACATCATATAGGTCCCTAGTCACAATAAATGCTTTCTATGCCAATTTCTAAGTATTATTGGATGCGATGTATTCCCTCTTCAATAAGTTTAAAATGGTCAGAATAAAATAATTTTTCAGTATAGTAATATGGAAATACTTTTGTGTCGTTTTAGTTTATTCACCTTACTCCAAATTGGAGCCTACCACTATGGCTCTGTGTCATTATGTATTCAACGGTGCTTAGTTTCCTCAGCTGGTATTTCAGCTACATTGCAACATCATCCGTTTCTAAGGAAATCGAGTCATTACTTTAAAGATGATCCCAGAATCGCTGCTTTACACAGCTTTATAACTTGAAATCTTTAGTCAAACTTTACAGATCCTTTACGGCCCTATTCATCGCTAATCTGACCAAGGAATAACCGGCAGTCAAACTTCTGATTGGTAGTTAGAGAAGGGAAACTAGTTTTCCTCCAATCAGAATGGACGAAAACGTTTGACTCTCGGTTGACCTACGGTCAAGTTAGTGGTGAATACGGTCATTAGTCAGCGATATTCAAGCATAAAAACTAGTCAGAAGTCAATTAATCTTAAAACCAAAGTTACAGAAAGGTTAAAATTTCATTATTTGGTAATGGTATACGGGAAAATCTCGTAAATACATTGTGTATAAACCCCTGTACTGAAAAGCAATAATATAAGCAGAGAAAATGAGCACTTACGACTGTATATTTTTATACTTCAGAGCTAGAATTGTATATTTTATTGACTTTAAAATATTGTTGTGGATTATTGTGTGAAAAAACTTTGTGTTTTTTCTATTAGAAAAGCTTTTAAGCATGAATAAAGTTTTCTTGTCTTTGATTAAATTAATTTTTGTGCTACATGTTTGGAATTTGGTGTTTTGCCTTTTCAACTCAAGGTTTAAATGGGGGTGCGGTGTCCATTCTAGTCGAATTTAGAATCTCCTGAAGGAGTCAGTTCAAAGTGATAACTACTGGTCCTGAAACTCTCACAAAATGTTACAACACTCCGACCTACAAAATTACCACATATGATTTTACATAGTTTTCCCACCAAATATTTTGGGACATTTAAACCAAGTGAGTTCAGTGCACTTATAATGGAATTGGGATACAAAAAAATAGGGTAAAAACCCCAAGCTGATGAAAACTCATTTAGGTGAATAAGTATCAGAATATTATTATATCCGTGTGCGGTATTACCATTTCAAAACAACTCACGAATATTTCCTTTCCTAGTAATGTATGTTTTTCGAGTAAACTCTATGGGGGGCTGTTTGTGGAATAGCGGGTAGCTCGTTTGCAAACCATGTTGGATACATGTATTTGAAAACCAGATGAGTAGAAACGTGTATCCGTTATATGAACTCTTATGTAGGTTACTGCTTCTGAAAGCTATCTTTAGAATTAACTTTCACACATTTTAGGCGATAATCGTTAATACTATTTACCTTGCGAATTTTTCACTTATACTACCTGAACTTTAATATTTCACATTAAAACTAGGTTTATTTAAAATACTAGATTATGTTTTAGTTTCTTGTTTATTTAAACCAGGTCTGCACAACATACGCCCCACGGGCCTCATTTGGCCCTACGAGTATTGAAAGATTTAAAATTTTAAAATATTTGGGGAAATGTTTAATGAAAAATTAAATTTTGAAAATAATTTGCCAATACTGTATTTTTTGTTTTGCTTAATTTTAAATGAAGAGGCACGAGGCAGCTTTCAAAAGTGTAATTAAAAAATTATCGAAACCAGAGGCGGCTCGTGTCGTGGGTAGTTCAAATGGCGGTTCACAATTAAATTGTGAAATTGAAATTAAGTTAAAATATCACAATTAGGTCAGAAGAGGGATTGGAAACTCATCCTGAATAAGGTACAAGTTGGAATAGATTTTTATTAGTTCACGTGCTCATGTGCTTCTATGGACGAGCATCAGCCACTGAATGAAACCTCATGAAAACTACAATGTAAAAACTTGAAATATGATATGAACACACATTATACGTTATAATCATTTCCCTATTATTCAATTAATATTACTTTTCTCTCAATGCTTTGAATAAGCAATAGAAAATTGAGATAAATCTTACAGCCTGCAAAGATAGATCTACGTAGATAGATTTTTTTTTACACGCATTGCATTTAAAGTTGTGCAGTTAAACGATTGCTTTTCTCTCTTGTTCGTCTTTTTCTTTGAATATCGAGCTGTCTTAAGGAAGTTCCTACGCCTCTTCAGACTCATTAAAATCCCCATCGTCCACTACTAAAATGGTGCTAACAGAAATTAAAATTAGATATTCCCTTCCTCCATGTAATTACAACTCTTGGTAATTTATAGTAACAGTTTTTAAAAAAGCCTTTCCCCTAAATGCCGATCACGTGAAATAAAAGGTATTTCGCGGCCTTCAATTACCTGCTATGTTTCTCGTGTATGCTACAGTTTTTACCAGTCCTGACACTTTCAATGAAAGTCATTATCCACCATTACCTGGAAACCACTTTCCTCACCACTTTTTTTTGTTAAATGTTTATTGATGGTCACGTGATTCGATGTTTTTCTCCGCTTCAGGAACCTGATCTGACTGGGATCAAGTTCAGGTGATTAACATTGGGAGCCAAGGGATTTGGTATTCAGTTCACTGAGGCACTGGTGAAAGAAGATGCTTATGCGTGCATGGCATGGTGCATGGCTTTATGCAACTTGATTCTCGATTTCAATGAGAAAAAAAAAATTGTAAACAGATTCTTTACCGGAAAGGGGGGAGTGAGCTGAAATAATCAATTTGAATTCTTTCTTTCCTTCGCAGTTATATTTCCAGGCAGGGTGTAAGTTAGGGAGAAAGTTGCCTTAGCTATAAAAAGCTAAAATGGAAGAAAAAAGCTTTTAGCAGAATGCTAAAATAGCAAATTGATTAGAAACGTCAGTATGTTTAGCTGGAGAAAATTAGCTTTGATAGGAACTAAACAATGAAAACAAGCTAATTATTTCTTCGAGTATTTATAACGTTCGGTTTTTACTCGCCTTTTTGCGAAAAAAGCTATCTTTGCTGAAACTTCAGGGCCGTATTTAGAATATAAAACAATCTTTAAAAAATATAATAAAAATATTTTATGAAAAAAGTTGATGGACTTATTCCCTTTTTCAAATTTATGAAATTTCAGCTAACAAAAAAATCTTTAAAATCATGTGAATTGACCAATTATATTTATGCTTAATTCACAGCGCAAAAGGGAAAAATAGAAAGACTAAGACAGAGAAATAAAATTAAAAATTGTTATGAAACTGAATCATTAAGTCAGTATCAATGGAGTAATCAATGGAGTCAAACATTCATTGGATAAAAAAGATGGACAGTTTTTAAATTAAACAAATTTTATTTTGGCTTATTTTCAGCACTAAGGAAAATGAAAGAAAGACAAATTAACTTAAATTTCAAATATAATAAAAAAAATATAATGTGGACATCGATTTTGCCAAATTTTAAGGGCCTATATCTGCCTATAGGGGGGGAGTTCATTTTTCCCTCTTTCTACGCATATGTAGAGCAGAGCTTTGAGATTTTTTTAAGCACAAAAAGTCTAACTGCAATCTTTTGGACTTATTCCCATTATTTTAAACTGGCGATTCAATTATTTTTTCCAAGAATGTTTCTTTTTCTCTCTTTTCACATATTGAATTCTTACATAAGGAATGGATTTTAAATGGTTAAGGTGAGTAGTTTTTAATTTTTAAAAGCAGAATAAACTAAAAACATATTCCTTCATAGGAACACTCACTAAAATATCTAAGACCAGAAAGAGTATTTATTTTTAAAAACATCTCTCAAATTCAATATTTATATCAAATGTTCATCAGAAATTCAATGTGTATAACTTTTCTGGCTTTTATCCCTTAAACGTTACAAAGATATGTATGATAAATGTAGATTAGTAGAGTCCTTTAAATTTGTACATGTGGTATTTTTAATGCTTTAAAGTGCCTCTTAATGAAGTACAAAATATGAAAATTAGAAACGTACTAAAAATATGAGGTAATCGAAAATAGTCTTGGCAAAATTAAGATTATAATGAAAACAAATATCTACTTCCAATTATAACTATGATTTTGGAATTGCCTTTTTTCCCCCCAAATCAAATTTTTTTTCGATAATATTTCATTTGAATTTTGTTCATTTCATGGTAAAATTAAGAAAACGATTGATCCTCCCATTTATAAAACTGTTTTCTCGAAAGAGATAATTATTAGGATTATGTTTATCGGTATAATAGCGACTCAGTTATTAGCCGTTTTGATTTTTACATAAACTCAATTCAACATTTGACGCTGTTTCCCCTGTCATTAAAAGGTTGCTCTAATGATAAAAAAAAACCACTATCTTGAACCGCTTTTATAGCTAGTTTTGTTGCCGCTGTATACCATACAAGAATATATCAAAGAGGACTATAGTCATATCATACCGCCAGGACAGAAAACTTTGACAAAAATATCAAAACTTTAAAAACAAAGCCAAATAATAGCCACGCAGATTTTGCACAAAATATTTTTTTTTTCAGCGTGTATGGAATAAATTACAGTCACCCCTGAAATTGTGGTAGCTTTTCTTTTTTCGTTTTGAAAAGTTGGTAAAAATAAAATGCGGTCTGATGCGGCGACGATATCCTTCTAGAATCGTGCTGCATAAATTGGGATCCGAGGAGCAGAGGTCCCGTTTCGTCCATTGTTCAAGGTCTGGAGTGACGTCCGATGGACAGAACGGGTATCGCCTGAAGGGCAGTTTTGTTTCTAGAATAACTCACTCCACTAGAAAGACGCATCTTGGGGAAGATGATTTAGGGGTATCCAGAAAAACAAACCTTTCTGGTTCTGCGAAAAGTAGTATTTAATATGCCGTGAATCTTTAGGGTATCATAAAGCAAATAACTTAACCCTATACCCAATAAAATAGTACTTCAATAGTAAAACATTAATTTATTTTCAACATTTTTGAAGTCACAAGTAATTAATCTATAATTTTAATAAAAATGAGGTACGAAAGAGCAAAAGTAAACTCGCCGTTTTGCAAAACACCGTAACTTAACATTCACTCTCCTCAAAAATTAGCAAAATTATATAAATATTATATAATTATATTATATAAAAATTATATAATTAGTGTACAAATAATTCTTGGTCGCTATGTTCTAATATGGATCCAGCGCCATAATTACTGGTCAATTAAATTTATTGCAACGATTTTTGCAACGATTAAATTTTTATATAAATTTTTTAATCTAGCTCTGAGCTCCCCCCATAGAAAAGTCCAGGGCCCGGCTAAACTGCTTAGTTAGAAAGAACTTTCTGAAAGGAAAATGTAATGAAAAATAAAACAAATAATTAATAGGAACCTTTTTATTTAAAAAAAATTATATTCTGCATTTGAAATGTTTAGATTACTAAAAGCTTGATCGATCATTCGATGATCTAGCAACTTGTTGCCTCAAATTACATCAACCATCATTGAAACGACTCCAGTTACCTAAATCTGAATAAAGTAAAAGTGGAAATGGAACTAACTCCTCTGCGCACACAGCTTCCCTGCTGACCATCCGTACGATATGCTTCGAATGAACGCTTGGGGCAGAGGAACACAAATAACGAACGATTATTTTGAGTGACAGGGTGAATGGAACGTTTTGACGAGGTACAACAATGCCCGCGCGGAGACTCCTTCCGGAACAAAACTCGACCTAATTTTTGGGAAGAAAATAGCTCTCTGCTGCTAATGTAGAGAGACCCATTTATTACCATCCCATGAAGAAAGTAACGGACATAAAAAGACCGTAGTTTTGAAGTGAAAATTATTCACCATTAAAATATTCAATCATTCGTTTAAATGTTTCCGGATGAAGCCAGTGTAATTGAATGGACAATTTATAGTTACACAATATCTAGATCACAGAGAAATATCCTAAGTGTAAAAAAAGGGATCTTCCCCAAGAAAAATTTGGGGAATTTGACCCTAAAAAACAGGGTTTTAACTCGTTTCCTATTTTTTAGACCTAGTCCAAATTTCGAGAGGGGGTGGGGCCCTCTTCCTTATATACGCCCCTGGTAGATTGTTTGATTAATGGGTACGGTCAGCCAGAAATTCAGCATGGTATCTGTTCAAAAAATCTGCTGTATTTGGTTATCGGACAATAGGAAAACCGCAATCAACCCCCTTCAATGGTCCCTCCAACAAAAGACAGCCCTCGGGGAGGAGCGAGAAGTCACTATCAGGGGTGTGCTAATTGACTGGGGGGTGACTTCGGACTCCTTCGTTATTATTGGAGGGGTCATGAATGGGGAGATAGGGCAGATTTTTTGAAGAGATACCATGCTGAATTTCTGGCTGACCGTACCCTAATGATTACCTCTTTATTTACTTTGGTAAAAAATAGCTCATATGGAAAATTAGATAAAAAACATTTGTTACCAATGGTTACAAACTCGTCCAGGTAACTAAGAATATTAACTCAATCACTTCACAACTCAATGAACTTCACCTAAAATCAAAAGGAAAGCGCCATTGTCTTTTCTTCCTCGCCGAAATGTTTTGAAACGAATGTATGCGGCCAAGTGACCCGTAAATATAGCGGAAAGTGTTATTCAGTTCTAATATAATTTTATTTCTTTTTCGCGCTAGACACTCTGGAAATTCAATTTCCTGCGCTGTGGAAACAAACAACCTAAATACGGATTGATTATTATGAAAGGATATCCTTTGTTCTTATCAAGTCATTCTCTTTTTATGTGCAAGCAGCAAAGATCTATAAATGACTCAATCAAATAGCATCTACATATTCTTTGTAAACATCTTGGGTTTCCTAAATAATCCATTCATACACCTTTACTTTAATTAGTTTAATGTTCAAGGATGGTTTTAAACTTAATTAAGAATATACAGGGTGTTTCAATCAACGTGCCCAAAATGAGTGAGTGGAACCTTGAGTCCTTGAGTGTAGAACATAAAAAAATGCTCTTCGAAGTTCGAACTATATCTCTACGACGGTATTTTTGCGAAAATTTGATATCATATAGATAAAAAGTATATCGTTCCACAGCAAATATGTGCTCTGTGCAGTACATATTTTTACGTCTTTTCCTAGACATCCAAACCATGTTCTGTTCACTTTTCCATAACTTTTTCTTGGTATGAAGTCATATCAGGTTTACGCTTTTTCTATCACAATTTTCTTGGCTATGAATGTAGTAGTTAGTACATATTTACAATGGCTTTTAGAGAGAGGTAAAGTTCTAATCTGATTGTGCAGACTTTGGGCGGGCTTGTTGTAACATCCTGTATAGTCCTTATCAGTGATCCGTACTTTTAATTACTGTAAAATAATCAGTTAGTGATGTAATTTGCACTTAATTACAGTTTATGGTAAAACAGAAACATAAGAAAATATTATTTCGAAAAATCTTCCCAAGAATAACCAAGATCATTTAACTAATTGAGGCACTTGCTACAACAATGAATTAATTTGTTGTTGCTGCAAAGGCCCCATCAGTTGTGGTAAATTGAAATCAGTAATGAAAATCAAGAAGGGGGCAATGGGAAAAATTCCTTGAGATATATTCATAGTGAATATATGGTATCAATAAATTAATATTGCTCCTCTTTTTCTCCTCAGGGTGTTCCCCGCCGCTTGCTCGCTGGAATTTATGGCCATGGTGGACATCTCTACGAGCATGCGCGGCTTCAATGGTGGTCTGCGTCGGCCGCCTCAGAAGAAGATAGACGCCATCAACAATAACGCCAAAGGCAAAAACCTCTAAAACACTCATCGCACACATTCCAAGTGAAAACTTTGATCCGTCCCATAATAGAGAACTACAGGCTGTTTTCTCAAAATATCATAAGCTTTTATGCTTCGAAACATCTTTTACCATTCTCCCCATTACAAACACGAATTCTCAGAACCATCTCAGGCCAATCAATAGAGAATTTTATAAAATATGAGATATGACCTTAAGTTGGTGGAGTTTAATTGACCAATGAAATTGGAGGGCACTCCATTTCGGGCAATGGTAAAGCCCTTGTGTTATTTTTGACAACCAGAGCATCTTTTACTCTAACATCTTACCTTTTTTATATTTAATTAAATCAAGTTGAAATATGTCATTATGTTACTTAATTGAATCAAGTAGGGATATTTATTTATGTTAATCAATTGAATCTTTACTTTGATTTAAAGGTTTTAATTGAATCTTTCCTATTCAAGGTATATAGACGCGTATTAAATGTCGATACTAGAAGTAGACTTTTATGGTGTAAATTGTTAACTAGCTAGCAAATTAAAATTTTATGTATACCTAACGTTATTTTCCTCTGAATTTGTTTTATAGTAGTGGAGAAAGTAAGAATTAGTTTTAACATAAATTACTTTCCTGGAAATGTTTTGATAAAATACGCCTGCAGTTCCTATCTCATCGTAAAATGTGTTGTGTTAGGTCAATGTAGCCCTGTCGATGGGGTAGTTGTGATGATAGATTATGATGACCAAACATCATACTATATAAGCAAGCATGCAAAACCGTTCTCAGAATGAAGAAATCATAATAGGAAAGAGGAAAATACTTGTGAAGATTCACGAAATACATATTTGCCTTCCAGGAAGAAAATGCTGTTATAAAAATAGAAATGTATTGCATATCAACTCAAAACCCTTTTTGTGTTTTACTGTTTCATTATCTCTTATGATGTTATAATATTTAAGTCGTCCTATATGTGTGTATTGATCTGTTCTTGTATTTTAATTCATGTTGCCTATAAATATGGTTGATACAAGGGTTTTGTTTCATTTTTGAATTTCTTCAGCAGTTATTTTGAAGTGTGAAACACTTATAAGCGACAAATTCATATTCTAAAAATGATTCATGCAGTTTTTACACAGAAAAAACTTTTGGAATTTTTAAAAATTTTTGTATTTTCTTATATTTTTGTTTAAGCATACTAAAAAAGTAAGAAGTTTCTAATAATACTATTTAGACAATCACATAATACTGGCACAGTTGAGTTGATTGGGTTGACATGTGTCCTTTGCTATAGGCAAGGAGCCCGACTTCGACACTATTATTCCACTATTAAGATAGCACAGTTTCGTAATTTAAAAAGTACGTATACAAAATAAGATTAGCAGGCTGACAGCCTGCTCATTCAAACAGAAAATAGTAGACACATATTTGTACATTAATAGAAATTCCAAGTATTTTCCAAAGATAACTGACCAAAAGTTAGTCTGACCAAGAAAAACATACATTTCAAATCTTACTTTATCCCAATTTACACTATACCAGTAGCTAGCATGCCAGTTGTGGAACGCCAGTGAATAAAAATGTGTAAATGCTATATAGAGCCAGAGATCATTAATTAATAATAGAAGAATAAAACAAAATTTTATTCAAATTATTGCACAATAAAAATTTTAGAGCTTAATGGAAAGATGTATACTAGGACGCCGACTGGCATTGTGTAAATTAGGCCTTAATTTTCACTACTTAATTCATTTATTATTGCCAAAACAAAACTACCACTAGAAGATATTATGTACATACTACATCAGCATTAAAAAAATTAAGTGCCGTGTCACAAATTTTTGAACTTCGTCTCCTTCATTGATCACTTTGCCACACACACACAGCACTCCTCCTTCCCTCTAAACGTGTGCGAATTGAATTGTTCCTCTCTAAAAGTCTTTTAAAATATGTAGTCAGAAAATTTTAGTTAATCTTGATACACAGTACTTAAGAGTGTTATAAATTGGTTAAATAACAATGTATTTAAATGAAAGATACACACAAATTTTTAGAATGGAAATACAAAAAAAAAAAAAAGATTTTGTCCATTGATCGTTTGATTTAACTGTCCTAAGGATAGTATTAAGTTAAAAATAACATCCCAAATTTAAAAGTAAATTTAAATGTTTAAAATTCAGAGATAATTTAAAATTAGAAAAAGGTGAAACCCTAAAGTAGATGGGGCACTAAATTGCAAAATTTTGTTCTAGAAGGAAGGGTAAAATAAGGAGGAGAAGTTAAAATTCATCGAAGTGAGGTAAGTTATGAATCTTCCCGTCTGGGAAAGAACACCTTGGGTTTACTGTAGAACGAGTTTTTCCTTGATAGTAGACAGTATGCAGAAAAAACAAACTACTTACTTTTACTATGAACAGGAACACGCGCGCGCGTTCTCTTTATCCCTCCTCTACATTTATTTACGTACAAAGTATGATTCCGTTATCTATCCCGTTAAAAATCACCAGGTTATTTTGGAAATTAAAGATTAAAATATCACAAAATTATCGTTGTTGCCATGAAATAAAACTTAATAATATAAATCAGTTTGTGTGCCATATTTTGCAGTATTTCTAATCTTTGAGACTAACAAACAGCTTAGCAAAACGAGAATATATAACAGAAAAGAACCTCATTTTTATTCTGATCGGTATTGTTTCAGAATATTGGCTGGTTTTAAAACGTTTCATCAGTAAAAGAAGGTTATATTAAAATTAATATTTAAATAGATTTTATTGTTATTAATTTAAAAATATAGATGAAAGGTTTTGGGTGTGAAACCTCAAGTACTTTAGCTATAAACTGTTAGTTTTTGTTTATCTAAAGCACAGACACAGTTCGTATGTTAGTTTTATTGATATATTTCTAAGGATAAGTATCCAATTAATAAATGAATTTGTAATTATTTTCATATATTTTTTAAATAACAATAACACCGTGTGTACAGTAAAATACTGCTTAAAATATCCCGTGGATGATTCTATATATTTTATATAAGTCTTGAATACTTGAAATTAAGTAATAAGAGGTTTAATAAGAATAGATAATCAAACTAATTATTTTACAACTTTGAAACTGTAATAGGGTCATGTAAGTAGAAAGATAATTTGTATAAAATGTCTTCATTAAAAAAACTACCACTGTCTAGAAACAATTTTAAAGTGAAGTACTCAAATGCCTTATAAAAAAAGTCTAAAAATATTAAAATTCAATAAAAAAATATATATTTTTTAATTTTCAAAATGACGCCTATTTTTTAAATATTGCCAACTGCAACAATGTAACTCCGTTACTATTGACTCCGCTATTATTGAGAACTGAAAAATTAAATTTGTTGACAACAATGCATTCAAATCATAGCCCAAAATTACAACAAAGAGTTTCGTCAGTTCTGACTCCACTTTCAAAAGTGAAACAGCTCGCCGCACCATCTCTCTGGAAAAATGTCTTACTTCTGTGGACAAAATCGTTGAGAAGAAGCAACATTCAAAAACGCATATGTGAGTAAATTTATAATGAAATCAACTTTTATGCAAATGCAATTCACATTTAGAAACTATACGTATTACTTATTAGTTTTGTCAGTTACTTACTTGATGGCCTTCCGTTTATTATGAGTTATGCTTAATTAACATTGTTTTGTTAAATGTGATACACTGTTTTTTATATATAACTCAAAATTGTGTTTGTAATTCAGCTACTTCATTAAATTATTCAAAATGATTTTAAATAATAGTAAACATGTTTAATAGACGACATTAGTGTGACGTCACTTGCTTGTTTGGAAACGTTGATTCTATCCGTGATTGGTTCCGTGATTGGAAGTAAATCCGTACGGATCCGTACGGAACCAATCACGGATGGAATCAACGTTTCCAAACAAGCAAGTGACGTAATGACTAA
Source organism: Tetragnatha montana (assembly GCA_963680715.1). NCBI lineage: Eukaryota > Metazoa > Arthropoda > Arachnida > Araneae > Tetragnathidae > Tetragnatha > Tetragnatha montana. The sequence continues at coordinate 3,133,804 of OY796683.1, read as the reverse complement.
TGTCGTCTATTAGATTGTTAGACCTTGTTTTCAAAACAATAGGTAATAGTAGATCATAGGCACAAGAATAAAATATATATAATTTTACTGTAAAACTGAAGACAAAATTATCTTACTTAAATAATTAAATCACGATAGATACTTTTGAGTTTTAATCAACGGTATAATTCAGGAGGAATTATCGCTTTAAAATTACATCTTATTTCCTGTTCTGCCGGATAATATCCGTTATTTGGAAGAGAGAAAAAAAAAAAAGATTTTTTTTACAGAGTAAGTTGGACACATTGATACAAAATCGATATTTTTTTACAAAAATTGTTTACTTTAATTTTTATCCGAATCATTTTTTTCTAATTAGTTTCATAAAATTGAGCCAGTTGAGATATTTAAAAAAATCAAATCAATAATTTTTTTTTTCAATTAAAAAATGGGTTTGAATAACTTTCAAAATGGCGCCGATTATTTGAAACATTGTCGATTGCAACAATGGGCACATGCTATTATTGCAAACTTCAACAATCAATTTTTTAGACAATAATGCGTTCAAATCATGGCCCCAAATTACAACAAAGAGTTTTGGCAGTTCTGATTCCACTTTCAAAAGTGAAACAGCTCATAGCAACATCTCTCGGAAAAGAGCCTTTTTTCCTCGTACAAAAAAATCATAAAAGATGCGTAGCAATATTCAGACAAGTATATGTGAGTAAATTTATTCAATTGCCCGTATTTATTATTAAGTAAGCAATTTTCATTTAACAAATTTTAGTAATTATTTTTGTCAATTATTTGCTTTGCCCAGGAAATGATCAAAAAACCGGGCACAAATCTTGTTCATCGAAATTTATACAAATTACAAATAAAAATATAACAAAATTAAAAGCAACACTGAAAGTAGATATTTTTAACGGTTTTTTAATTTCATATTTGTTTATATTTACCGAAATGACATAAAACTTGGCGATTGCTCCCGTTTAATCCTAAACTACCCTTTGCTTTCATTTTATCCAAGTTTATGGCTTTAATATTCATGGATGTCAACTAACATTGTTTATTTGTTTTTTAAACTTTCTTTACCATCTATAACTTAACAAAGAAATACTTTTCAACTGAGCAATTTCGTTCGAACAATAAATGTTTCAACAAGATTCAAAACAATAATGTGAGCACATTTTTTTAAACTATATAACTTTATATTATATAAAAAATAATAGTAAAAATAAAAAATAATATATTATATAGAAAACCACAGACAATAAAGTATGATTAAGGATATTTGCAACCATCTATTTAAATAGTGAAATCAACAAGTCAAAATAGGAAGGATTCATTATATCGATTAGGAATCGAAACAAGCCAACCTCCCGCAATCTTCTTTCTTTTTCAGGGCAGGAGGACAGAGGGAGTCGGGGATCTCGCCCACGGACGAGTGGGCTATGTTCCCCGCTAACACGCTACTCTCTGCCTCCGAGAAGACGACAGATGAAGACCTGATGAGGAAGTGTCTCTCTCTCTCTTTTTAAGGTCCAGGAGGACAGAGGGAGTCGGGGATCTCGCCCACGGACGAGTGGGCTATGTTCCCCGCTAACACGCTACTCTCTGCCTTCGAGAAGACGACAGATGAAGACCTGAGGAGGAAGTGTCTCTCTCTCTTTTTCAGGTCCAGGAGGACAGAGGGAGTCGGGGATCTCGCCCACGGACGAGTGGGCTATGTTCCCCGCTAACACGCTACTCTCTGCCTCCGAGAAGACGACAGATGAAGACCCTGAGGAGGAAGTGTCTCTCTGTCTTTTTCAGGTCCAGGAGGACAGAGGGAGTCGGGGATCTCGCCCACGGACGAGTGGGCTATGTTCCCCGCTAACACGCTACTCTCTGCCTCCGAGAAGACGACAGATGAAGACCCTGAGGAGGAAGTGTCTCTCTGTCTTTTTCAGGTCCAGGAGGACAGAGGGAGTCGGGGATCTCGCCCACGGACGAGTGGGCTATGTTCCCCGCTAACACGCTACTCTCTGCCTCCGAGAAGACAACAGATGAAGACCTGAGGAGGAAGTGTCTCTCTCTCTTTTTCAGGTCCAGGAGGACAGAGGGAGTCGGGGATCTCGCCCACGGACGAGTGGGCTATGTTCCCCGCTAACACGCTACTCTCTGCCTCCGAGAAGACGACAGATGAAGACCTGAGGAGGAAGTGTCTCTCTCTCTTTTTCAGGTCCAGGAGGACAGAGGGAGTCGGGGATCTCGCCCACGGACGAGTGGGCTATGTTCCCCGCTAACACGCTACTCTCTGCCTCCGAGAAGACGACAGATGAAGACCCTGAGGAGGAAGTGTCTCTCTGTCTTTTTCAGGTCAAGGAGGACAGAGGGAGTCGGGGATCTCGCCCACGGACGAGTGGGCTATGTTCCCCGCTAACACGCTACTCTCTGCCTCCGAGAAGACGACAGATGAAGACCTGAGGAGGAAGTGTCTCTCTCTCTTTTTCAGGTCCAGGAGGACAGAGGGAGTCGGGGATCTCGCCCACGGACGAGTGGGCTATGTTCCCCGCTAACACGCTACTCTCTGCCTCCGAGAAGACGACAGATGAAGACCCTGAGGAGGAAGTGTCTCTGTGTCTTTTTCAGGTCCAGGAGGACAGAGGGATTCGGGGATCTCGCCCACGGACGAGTGGGCTATGTTCCCCGCTAACACGCTACTCTCTGCCTCCGAGAAGACGACAGATGAAGACCCTGAGGAGGAAGTGTCTCTCTGTCTTTTTCAGGTCCAGGAGGACAGAGGGAGTCGGGGATCTCGCCCACGGACGAGTGGGCTATGTTCCCCGCTAACACGCTACTCTCTGCCTCCGAGAAGACGACAGATGAAGACCTGAGGAGGAAGTGTCTCTCTCTCTTTTTCAGGTCCAGGAGGACAGAGGGAGTCGGGGATCTCGCCCACGGACGAGTGGGCTATGTTCCCCGCTAACACGCTACTCTCTGCCTCCGAGAAGACGACAGATGAAGACCCTGAGGAGGAAGTGTCTCTCTGTCTTTTTCAGGTCAAGGAGGACAGAGGGAGTCGGGGATCTCGCCCACGGACGAGTGGGCTATGTTCCCCGCTAACACGCTACTCTCTGCCTCCGAGAAGACGACAGATGAAGACCTGAGGAGGAAGTGTCTCTCTCTCTTTTTCAGGTCCAGGAGGACAGAGGGAGTCGGGGATCTCGCCCACGGACGAGTGGGCTATGTTCCCCGCTAACACGCTACTCTCTGCCTCCGAGAAGACGACAGATGAAGACCCTGAGGAGGAAGTGTCTCTGTGTCTTTTTCAGGTCCAGGAGGACAGAGGGAGTCGGGGATCTCGCCCACGGACGAGTGGGCTATGTTCCCCGCTAACACGCTACTCTCTGCCTCCGAGAAGACGACAGATGAAGACCTGAGGAGGAAGTGTCTCTCTCTCTTTTTCAGGTCCAGGAGGACAGAGGGAGTCGGGGATCTCGCCCACGGACGAGTGGGCTATGTTCCCCGCTAACACGCTACTCTCTGCCTCCGAGAAGACGACAGATGAAGACCCTGAGGAGGAAGTGTCTCTCTGTCTTTTTCAGGTCCAGGAGGACAGAGGGAGTCGGGGATCTCGCCCACGGACGAGTGGGCTATGTTCCCCGCTAACACGCTACTCTCTGCCTCCGAGAAGACGACAGATGAAGACCTGAGGAGGAAGTGTCTCTCTCTCTTTTTCAGGTCCAGGAGGACAGAGGGAGTCGGGGATCTCGCCCACGGACGAGTGGGCTATGTTCCCCGCTAACACGCTACTCTCTGCCTCCGAGAAGACGACAGATGAAGACGCTGAGGAAGAAGTGTCTCTCTGTCTTTTTCAGGTCCAGGAGGACAGAGGGAGTCGGGGATCTCGCCCACGGACGAGTGGGCTATGTTCCCCGCTAACACGCTACTCTCTGCCTCCGAGAAGACGACAGATGAAGACCTGAGGAGGAAGTGTCTCTCTCTCTTTTTCAGGTCCAGGAGGACAGAGGGAGTCCGGGATCTCGCCCACGGACGAGTGGGCTATGTTCCCCGCTAACACGCTACTCTCTGCCTCCGAGAAGACGACAGATGAAGACCCTGAGGAGGAAGTGTCTCTCTCTCTTTTTCAGGTCCAGGAGGACAGAGGGAGTCCGGGATCTCGCCCACGGACGAGTGGGCTATGTTCCCCGCTAACACGCTACTCTCTGCCTCCGAGAAGACGACAGATGAAGACCCTGAGGAAGAAGTGTCTCTCTGTCTTTTTCAGGTCCAGGAGGACAGAGGGAGTCGGGGATCTCGCCAACGGACGAGTGGGCTATGTTCCCCGCTAACACGCTACTCTCTGCCTCCGAGAAGACGACAGATGAAGACCCTGAGGAGGAAGTTTCTCTCTGTCTTTTTCAGGTCCAGGAGGACAGAGGGAGTCGGGGATCTCGCCCACGGACGAGTGGGCTATGTTCCCCGCTAACACGCTACTCTCTGCCTCCGAGAAGACGACAGATGAAGACCCTGAGGAGGAAGTTTCTCTCTGTCTTTTTCAGGTCCAGGAGGACAGAGGGAGTCGGGGATCTCGCCCACGGACGAGTGGGCTATGTTCCCCACTAACACGCTACTCTCTGCCTCAGAGAAGACGACAGATGAACACCTGAGGAGGAAGTGTCTCTCTCTCTTTTTCAGGTCCAGGAGGACAGAGGGAGTCCGGGATCTCGCCCACGGACGAGTGGGCTATGTTCCCCGCTAACACGCTACTCTCTGCCTCCGAGAAGACGACAGATGAAGACCCTGAGGAAGAAGTGTCTCTCTGTCTTTTTCAGGTCCAGGAGGACAGAGGGAGTCGGGGATCTCGCCCACGGACGAGTGGGCTATGTTCCCCGCTAACACGCTACTCTCTGCCTCCGAGAAGACGACAGATGAAGACCCTGAGGAGGAAGTTTCTCTCTGTCTTTTTCAGGTCCAGGAGGACAGAGGGAGTCGGGGATCTCGCCCACGGACGAGTGGGCTATGTTCCCCGCTAACACGCTACTCTCTGCCTCCGAGAAGACGACAGATGAAGACCCTGAGGAGGAAGTGTCTCTCTTTCTTTTTCAGGTCCAGGAGGACAGAGGGAGTCGGGGATCTCGCCCACGGACGAGTGGGCTATGTTCCCCGCTAACACGCTACTCTCTGCCTCCGAGAAGACGACAGATGAAGACCTGAGGAGGAAGTGTCTCTCTCTCTTTTTCAGATCCAGGAGGACAGAGGGAGTCGGGGATCTCGCCCACGGACGAGTGGGCTATGTTCCCCGCTAACACGCTACTCTCTGCCTCCGAGAAGACGACAGATGAAGACCCTGAGGAGGAAGTGTCTCTCTGTCTTTTTCAGGTCAAGGAGGACAGAGGGAGTCGGGGATCTCGCCCACGGACGAGTGGGCTATGTTCCCCGCTAACACGCTACTCTCTGCCTCCGAGAAGACGACAGATGAAGACCTGAGGAGGAAGTGTCTCTCTCTCTTTTTCAGGTCCAGGAGGACAGAGGGAGTCGGGGATCTCGCCCACGGACGAGTGGGCTATGTTCCCCGCTAACACGCTACTCTCTGCCTCCGAGAAGACGACAGATGAAGACCCTGAGGAGGAAGTGTCTCTGTGTCTTTTTCAGGTCCAGGAGGACAGAGGGAGTCGGGGATCTCGCCCACGGACGAGTGGGCTATGTTCCCCGCTAACACGCTACTCTCTGCCTCCGAGAAGACGACAGATGAAGACCTGAGGAGGAAGTGTCTCTCTCTCTTTTTCAGGTCCAGGAGGACAGAGGGAGTCGGGGATCTCGCCCACGGACGAGTGGGCTATGTTCCCCGCTAACACGCTACTCTCTGCCTCCGAGAAGACGACAGATGAAGACCCTGAGGAGGAAGTGTCTCTCTGTCTTTTTCAGGTCCAGGAGGACAGAGGGAGTCGGGGATCTCGCCCACGGACGAGTGGGCTATGTTCCCCGCTAACACGCTACTCTCTGCCTCCGAGAAGACGACAGATGAAGACCTGAGGAGGAAGTGTCTCTCTCTCTTTTTCAGGTCCAGGAGGACAGAGGGAGTCGGGGATCTCGCCCACGGACGAGTGGGCTATGTTCCCCGCTAACACGCTACTCTCTGCCTCCGAGAAGACGACAGATGAAGACGCTGAGGAAGAAGTGTCTCTCTGTCTTTTTCAGGTCCAGGAGGACAGAGGGAGTCGGGGATCTCGCCCACGGACGAGTGGGCTATGTTCCCCGCTAACACGCTACTCTCTGCCTCCGAGAAGACGACAGATGAAGACCTGAGGAGGAAGTGTCTCTCTCTCTTTTTCAGGTCCAGGAGGACAGAGGGAGTCCGGGATCTCGCCCACGGACGAGTGGGCTATGTTCCCCACTAACACGCTACTCTCTGCCTCCGAGAAGACGACAGATGAAGACCCTGAGGAAGAAGTGTCTCTCTGTCTTTTTCAGGTCCAGGAGGACAGAGGGAGTCGGGGATCTCGCCAACGGACGAGTGGGCTATGTTCCCCGCTAACACGCTACTCTCTGCCTCCGAGAAGACGACAGATGAAGACCCTGAGGAGGAAGTTTCTCTCTGTCTTTTTCAGGTCCAGGAGGACAGAGGGAGTCGGGGATCTCGCCCACGGACGAGTGGGCTATGTTCCCCGCTAACACGCTACTCTCTGCCTCCGAGAAGACGACAGATGAAGACCCTGAGGAGGAAGTTTCTCTCTGTCTTTTTCAGGTCCAGGAGGACAGAGGGAGTCGGGGATCTCGCCCACGGACGAGTGGGCTATGTTCCCCACTAACACGCTACTCTCTGCCTCAGAGAAGACGACAGATGAACACCTGAGGAGGAAGTGTCTCTCTCTCTTTTTCAGGTCCAGGAGGACAGAGGGAGTCCGGGATCTCGCCCACGGACGAGTGGGCTATGTTCCCCGCTAACACGCTACTCTCTGCCTCCGAGAAGACGACAGATGAAGACCCTGAGGAAGAAGTGTCTCTCTGTCTTTTTCAGGTCCAGGAGGACAGAGGGAGTCGGGGATCTCGCCCACGGACGAGTGGGCTATGTTCCCCGCTAACACGCTACTCTCTGCCTCCGAGAAGACGACAGATGAAGACCCTGAGGAGGAAGTTTCTCTCTGTCTTTTTCAGGTCCAGGAGGACAGAGGGAGTCGGGGATCTCGCCCACGGACGAGTGGGCTATGTTCCCCGCTAACACGCTACTCTCTGCCTCCGAGAAGACGACAGATGAAGACCCTGAGGAGGAAGTGTCTCTCTTTCTTTTTCAGGTCCAGGAGGACAGAGGGAGTCGGGGATCTCGCCCACGGACGAGTGGGCTATGTTCCCCGCTAACACGCTACTCTCTGCCTCCGAGAAGACGACAGATGAAGACCCTGAGGAAGAAGTGTCTCTCTGTCTTTTTCAGGTCCAGGAGGACAGAGGGAGTCGGGGATCTCGCCTACGGACGAGTGGGCTATGTTCCCCACTAACACGCTACTCTCTGCCTCCGAGAAGACGACAGATGAAGACCCTGAGGAGGAAGTTTCTCTCTGTCTTTTTCAGGTCCAGGAGGACAGAGGGAGTCGGGGATCTCGCCCACGGACGAGTGGGCTATGTTCCCCGCTAACACGCTACTCTCTGCCTCCGAGAAGACGACAGATGAAGACCCTGAGGAGGAAGTTTCTCTCTGTCTTTTTCAGGTCCAGGAGGACAGAGGGAGTCGGGGATCTCGCCCACGGACGAGTGGGCTATGTTCCCCGCTAACACGCTACTCTCTGCCTCCGAGAAGACGACAGATGAAGACCCTGAGGAGGAAGTTTCTCTCTGTCTTTTTCAGGTCCAGGAGGACAGAGGTAGTCGGGAATCTCGCCCACGGACGAGTGGGCTATGTTCCCCTACTAACACTCTACTCTCGGTCCCCGAGAAGACTGCGCACCTAGAACATTGTCATGTGATGTGGACTAAAACAGTAAGGTAATATATCTTTAAAAGCTGATAAAAGGTTCTTCGTATCAAAAGAACGCATATGAATAAAGATGCTCAGAACTTTATAATACAACTTCTCTTCTTCTTCAATGGCCAGACAGCCCAGGATGGGCCCTTGCCTTCCTCAGAATCGAATTCCAAGCTCTTCTATCCTTGGCCTTGGACATCCAGTTGTTAATTTTCAAAATTCCTATGTCCGTTTCCAAACAGTCAAGCCACCTAAGCTTAGGTCTTCCTCTTTTTCGGGTGCCAAATGGTCTGGCCGAGAAAATCTTTTTTGTTATACGATTTTCATCCATTCTGCATAGGTGCTCTGCCCATTTAATTCTCTGAATACTAATATATTTTACAATATCTGGTTCTTTAAAAGATCCATAGAGTTCAGAGTTTGTTCTTCTTCTCCAGATGTTGTTACATTTTATGCCGCCAAAAATGCTTCTCAAAACTTTCCTTTCAAAAATAGAAATTATACCTTTAGCTTTTTCTGTCATTGTCCAGGTCTCAGCAGAGTATGTTAGAATGGGTCTGATTAAGCTTTTGTAAATTAAAATCTTCGCTTTTCTGCTAGTGATGTTAGACTTCAAGTATTTTTTGAGACCGAAAAAACATCGGTTAGCATTCGTGACTCTACTACGGATCTCAGGCATTAGATCATTGAGAGTGTTAACTTCTGATCCCAAATATTTAAACCTGCAAACAGTTTCAAATTTGTAATCCCCAATTTTAAAAAGGGCTTATAATACAAGGTGAACCAAAAGTCTTTCCTCATTAAAAAAATCAACAACAAAAAAAACCCAGATAAATGTACGTTGTTTGTTGCATCCCTTTGGGAAACACAAAAAGTTTTGTGTGTACACTATTTTTAAGTTTAAGTTTTTAATTTTTGTGTTTCCCAGAAGGATGCATCAAACGGCGTATTTTAATTTGACAAAAAAAAATATTAGTTTTTTTTTTTGGAAAAACACAGGAATTTTCAAACGATATTAAAGATAACTTTAAAAAATAAAAGTTATAAACAGGAATAACTTACGAAACGATTTAAACACACCTTTAGTTTGATAATCGAATGCGTAGGAATTACTTTAAACAAAAATTAATTAAGTAATGTATTGATAAGTTTATTGGACTGGCTGTAAGCCCGTTTTGGCCTGATTTGGTCTTTAGAACTTTCTTTGTACTGGGAATTAAGTAATGCGCACTCATTACTTAGTAGTATTTTAAAGCAAGAAAAAATCGGTTCCACAATCTTCGAAATTGAAATTCATACAATCATTTATGAAAGAAGGCATTAGGAGAAAGAAGGAAACTTTTAAAAGTTTCACTTTTATAAGAGGTAGTTAATTATAGCTAAAGTGGGCGAACATTAAGAAGGAAGAAGCAGTTTTACTGCCATAATATTCAATTCTTCTTCATCTACTCTAATGTATAGATGAAAAAATTATAATCAATTTTAAATAATATTTCACTTGCTATAAAAAAAATTACCATGATCCGAACATTAATTTTTAGATAATACTGAGAAATACATTGTTTTAATTTCAAAGCAGTTTGACAAAACGAATGGAAGAAATGAAAATTTGCGCGTGATTAATGATGAAACAATAGAAGCTTTCCTATCAAAAGGGTCATGGTCAAGAAATGTGTATTCATAGGGGAAATTCTCCAGTTTTTATTTAAAAGTAAACTTTTATAGCACCAATAAATCAGTTGTTACAATGCATTTAATATCCAAAATTTTACTTCATTACGACACTAAGTTATCTTATTTTTTTATAGATCCAACTAAGTGTGCTTAGTCATGAATGATAGTCATGGAGTATAAATAAGAGTCGTTAAAATTTAAAGTCAGAAATCAGTAAAACTTTAATTAAATAAAAAACTGCTTTTTAATGTAAATTTTTATCCACTTTAAGTTGATAAAAAGCTAAAAAAGGATGAAAGTCAAAAGAATTTTATTTCTTTTAATTAAAACTTTACATCAAGTGTATTTATACAGTATATTTGTATTTTCTTATACTCAAATTTTTATGTTTTGGACTGTGGAATTGCCAAAAAATAAAACACCCTTCTTATTTTTTGCCCCAAAAAATTAATACTTTAATTTTTTTTATAAAAATGTGTATATATGCTATTTTTAAATACTACATATATTTATATTTGACCATATAACACTAGTATGTTATTTTGCCTACATACAAATATACAGGGTGTCCCATAAATGCTGGGTCACACTTCTAGTGGGGATAGTAGACACTTAGACGAGTCAGAATCATATAGGATTTGGGGGTCCCAGACCAAATCCCAGGGAGTTAAAAAAAGAGCGACAGCCCCAAAAAATTATTTAAAAAATCAATTTGTAGAAGAACTACTATTGGTAAGAATTTAATTATGGTCTCAAATTTTGTGGTTTAATATGATCTTTAAATTATCTTCAAAGTTTTCACTTTAAAATTTGTTTTATTACGAAAAAAGTTTAAAAAAAAACACAAAAAATGTGAAAAATTAGAATGAATTAGTGTGAATTTAGTTTGATAATCTGAAAAAACATAGTTGAAAACCCAAAAGTCCAAAGTTTCACGTAAATACCACCAATATTAAACGCTTGAAAGCCTGTTAAAGACTAAAAAAAGTTAAAACATACTTTATCAAGCTCTCATGCGTTTAATATTGATGGTATTTACGTGAAACTTAGGAATTAAGGGTGTTCAACTATGCTCTTTCAGATTATTACTAACTAACAAAAAATCTATTGTCGTTAGTTTTAACAACTATTTATCTTATGCTTCAGTTGGATATCAAAATTTTAGTTTTAGATGGTTTGAAATTTGGTTATTTAGTTTTGAAGGTGAAGGCCATTCCTTTCGTTTAAAAATAAACCTAAATACCAATCGAAAGAAATGATCAAGGGTTATAATATGTTTACACAGAAAATTATAATAATCCTTCCTTCAGTTTACTTGTTTTTGACCACAGCGTCATCTTAACTTCTCATTAGTGACGTAGCTTCATACTACGCTTAAAAACACATCTCATTTTTTTCTTTTTTGCAAAGTCCCAGACATACATACCTGAGAGTATATTTTTTTCACGATGACACCACCTAATTGTGCCCTTTAGCCTAATGTACGTAATAGAATGTCGTGACGTCACTGCAGTGACGTAGTTTGGTAGCTGACTTAAGTGCAAATCCAAACTTGGACCATTAGCGTAAAACCAAACCCGCTCCCAGGCGGGAAAAGAGAAATTAATTAAGCGATTTCCATATTGGATTAATCGAAAAACCTTCAATGGGGTGGTGAACGAACGTCATCAGAAATAACTTTTTGGGGAAGTGTGCATTACTTCCCCAAAACCTTCAATGAATCCATGGATGAAATTACTACATGTGGACTGGAAAAAAGTTCAATTTTGTTGAGTAGCGTTATGGGCTTCGGTGCGTTCCGAAGAAAATTCAAATATTCCCCAAAAACAAAAGTTTCGGAGCCCGCGGTGCAATTCCCTGAAAGTTTTTAAAACCTTAAACTGACACCTTTCCCTTTTACCGGAAACATGAAACGGTAGAGAACATAGTATATAGGGAGGGATTCCCAAACGTTTTATGAGGGGCATTTAGGGACAAAAGATGAGAGGGGTTCCAAAGCTCATAAATTTCACACAATAGCTGACCAAAAGATCCCAGGTGCGGCGTTCGGAATCGTCTTTTGATGTGGTGGTTAAGAAACGGGGGGATTTGGTATGTTTTTTTTTTATTTTCGGGCCACCGTAGACTTTCTGGATGTAATAAAACAATTATCTCCAGGAAGAAACCTGAGTTTATGGCGCCGGTGTCTTCATGTGGTCGATTTTCGACAGCTCTCAGGCGCGAGTGCGAGGGGAGATAAACTGCTGGTGGTCCGGCCGCAAATTGTTTTATTACATCCAAGCACTGGATGTAATAAAACTTTACAGTGGCCCTTCGACGGAGGGTCATAAAAGATAGTGCCACGAGAGAAGGGGGAGTATTAAGAAGAGAGACATTTACGGGACTGGTTATCCCGAGCCTTTTATCCAGATGGCTAATTTAATTTTCGAATGGAAAGTTCAGGTGGGGAGGAAAAATTCTAAGGTGCGTGAAACAAGTGTCCGGAAGCGAGTCTCGGTGTTGGGTCCATATTGTGAAAAGGAGCTTTTCAGAGAGAACTCCTTGGGTTTAAAAACAACTTCTTTATTGCAGCACCTTCCCATCCATACAAAACAACCATAATAACAAGTTTCGCTCTACGCACTTATAAATACACCTTCGGGGGCCAAGTGGCCTGGTTGTGTTACGTGCAGACAACCACGCTAGCAGTGTGTGCACTGTATTGGCCGTCGGTTCGATTCCGGCCTTTGCCCTGGGTGTATTTTCTCTCTCTTGTGTCAGTAAAAATATTCTGTTGTGTCTGTCTTACTTGACGAAGGTTTATAAGCGGATCCTAGAGATCAAGCACACAGACCGGAAAATATATGTACCAAAAACCAAAACTACATAAATACACCTTCTCATCGTTGCCACAAATAATAATCTCCTAATAATAATCTAAGCAAAATATCGGAATCGAGCAGTTTACCCATGGAACTAGAAGGCTGAGTTTACCTCACACCCGGTCAGAGTTTTGAGACATTTCTATTAGAATACGTTAGAATACAGGGTTTTGCCTGATTTGTCGGAGGGGCCTTCGGCGATATGCAATCCATGTAAAAGGAACTTATAAGGAGATCTTTGAATTTGGAAAAACAGAAGTTCCTTTTTCAAATCATGGTGAGAGCTGGTGCAACGACATATTTAGCAGCAGTACTTTGGGGTAAGTTATTATTGGTTCTATAATTAATCTCTCTCTATTTCTGTATCCAAACCGGCTATTGCATTAATGTGATATTAAAACTGTTGAATTTTCTATGATATACTAGTTGGATCTAAAATTGCTTGATAGATTATTTATAATTAAGTGTAAATAATTTGTTAAAATTAAATAATTTATATGGAATGTTGATTAAGATGTGTTTTGTTCCCCTCCGTTTCTCAACCACTATCTAAAGACGATTTTAAAGGGGGCACTTGACTTGGCTGAATCGGGCAACTCTAAATCAGATATTGTGTGAAGTTTACGGAGTTTTTTTTCTCACGTAGTGTTTATAAATGACCCGAAATAGACTTTAAGAGAATCCCTCCTGTGAGTCCCTTTTCTTGTTACTGAAATTTCAACCAAAAAACAATGATAAGATTTAGCTTCACATTAACAGAAAAAATCCACCCCACATCCCTCTGAAATATTTTCTGCCTACAGCGGAGATATAGTACGTTTCTATAAATTTCTTTCCTGTAGTATACCTTATAAAAACCCATAAATATTAAGATAATAAAGAGTGGTTTTTTAAACAGAAACAAATTATCCTTTCTAACCTTGGATCCATTCATAAAGGGATACTTTTGAAACCGAAAACAGAAATGCTTATTTTTGTGTTACTTTTATTTTTTATAACATCTACACGTTTTGCATCACACAATATTTCTTTTTCAGGAGATCATTTCATTCAAACTTGAATCTGCTTTTCGTTTTTGTTTCTTCAGCTCCATTCAGGCGCCAGATTGGGTGACTCATTTCACTTTGATGCCTTGAAAAATTCGTCAGTTGGGAATGCTCTAACGAACAGCACACAAGCTGATAACTTTCGGAAGGACTTCGATAGGATACTTGGAGCTTTAGAAATAGGCGCGTGAGTTACCTTCTGGTTGTATTGGAATTTTCAATAACGGGAGTGAAAAATGTTACCGGCCGTCGAAACTCTCATACACGCTTGCTTTCAGTGTGAATGTAGCTTGAGTGTTCGCATAAGATCCTTGGCTTTGTTCCACCAGTTCAATGCGAATGTTTCCGCATCTGCCGGGGAGAGCTACGACATGGCGATGGTGGCCGCTGCAGCGTTGAAATGCGCCGCAAGATACGAGGAAGAAGACCTCGATTACGATTCCATCATCCTCATTTTTTACTGCATCGAAAACGAAACTCTGGACGTGCCCAGTCGCATATCTCCCGAGTACGTAGCCTTGTTGAAAAGTTTGATCGTCATGGATAACATCGCGTGCAGAGTGTTGAATTATGACTTCAGCTGCATACTAGCTCACGACTTTTTGCTGCACTTCATCGCTTTCATGCAGGAGAGAAACCACCACTTGTCGGAGTATCATCAGAGAATCGCAGTTACCTGCGTGAGTTTCGCCAACGACGCCTATTCTCATCCTTTGAGCATCACGTTCAAACCTGATCATCTGGCAGTGGCCTGTCTCCATGCGTCTTTGCAGGTGCACGGTCTCTTGAAGAGGCTCTGGTTGATTGAACCATGGTTTCAGGCCTTCTCCCATGATTTGAGTATTGACCAACTCAGAGAAATTAAGTGCTTCTTGTTTAATTTGTGTAAGGATGAGTAGGAAAAGAACGTATTTTAAACTTTGAGGAGTTAAATGTTCATGATTAGTTCTGGATTAGTAAGAACTTACCAAGAAAAGGATTTTCTTGCTTAAATAGGATTATCTCAAAAGAAATTTCGGCAAAATTGTGGGGAATGTGTGTGAAAGTTTTCTGTTTAATAAATGATGGAAAAATTAACCTATTAGAAATAAGAAGGTAGTAAAAACAATTTCAGTGAAGAAGTTTAATCCCATTATGTTCTGAAAAATAAATGTCAACTTTCACTCCTGGTGGGGTGGGTCATTTTTCATTAATTGAAAGAAAATTTTTTTTAAGATGTATACAAAGTTAAATTTTTTAAAAAATTATCTTGTTTTACTTTTGTGTTGAGAAATTTTAAAAATAATTTTTATTCCATATGAGAGAACAGGTACCATATGTTCCTGTGTTGTAATAAAGTAATTTCTGTTAAAAGGTTCCAATATCTCCTATGTATAAAAATCATAACATACCTCAAATGAAAATATAAAAATCTTTATAAATCTGTAATTATGGTTGAATAAATTTAATAAAATTACTATAAGTGTCTAAATTTTTTTATTTATGGAGAAATGGTGATCTTTTAGTTATGTTTTTATACTTACCAGACCAATCATTTATTTTTGCTAGCCTTAAAGGAAACTGAAAATATAATTTTATTCAATAAAGGGAAAAATTGTTGATATTACAGTTTTTGTAGTTTTAAAAAAATTGTATTTTAATCTGGTTTTAATACAATGAATTTAAGCATAAATAAGGTGAGAATACCTAACTGAAGAATAAATCGGTTAAACCAAATTGAACCAGTCTTCTTAAGAAGATTTGTTTTTTCTCTCAAGATCAAACATAGTAATTATGTGCAATACAGTAAATCAATACCTTTAAGGGTAATACTTACTTAACTTACTTAAGGGGTTAATCTTTTACATTTTGCACCTTCAGTCTCAAACAGGAATTTTAGAGCATTTAAAATAATCTGTAGAGAAGTGAGAAAATTTTGAAAACTACCAAATATAAAACAGCTAATATTAGAAGGTTAGTTAAAATATTAGGTTGCAAAAAAGCAGTAAATTTCACCTGTTTAAAGATTATCAATAAAACTTCCAAGTCTTGGCTGGTTTTATCCAGTTTTCCCTAGAATACTCTAATACTATATTATTTTGACAATAATTATTACATCACTATTTTCAATATTTGCAGGTTTCCCAATCAATTTAGAAAATAAAATTATCTGACTTTTTTGGGTTCATTTTGAAGACTTTCCAGGCAAAAAGCTAGCAATTCAATTTTTTTTTCAGTTTCTTACATATTTTCAATAAGTTGGAGATAATAAGTTAAGTTAAGAGTTTTTTTCAGAGCCAAAAATAAGATGCAGACATTAGAATTGATAATTTTCCAGATGTTCAGTATGATTTTGCACATTTTTGAACAAAAATAAGCATTTTCCCCTGCCGTTTCCTGACCTGTGGGATTATCTTACTAAAATCTTAAACCAAATAAAAACTTTTTCATCCTTAGCAACTTTTGTGTTTAAGATGTTGATGAAAGGTGTTTTAGCCATACTCTTAAAATATATGAAACTACTAATAACCATTGAAAGTAAGGAAAGTGTCAAGGAACATCACAGAAAATAAGTGATAAAATCCTATAAATTTATTCATCAAATGTATAATTGGCATCATTGATGTATAAATAAATTAACAATATAACTCAATCAATCTGAAATTATCCATAGTATTTATCCATTTAAATAAAACAAGCAAACAATAAACACAATTTTATAAACATAAGTCCATTTGAATAAATTGTAAGTAACATAATTCTGAAAATTAAGACAAAATGACTAGTATTAGGTTTTAGTGGGATATCAAAGAACACAAACAACTTTTTAATCAATAGAGATCTAATTACAACCATTTTGGTTTGTCAATGTTAAATTACATTGGTGTTTTTTTATCAGAAAATTATCTAAATATTTTCTTCCAGAAGAAGGGTATTACTACCCCAGATGACAAACATGCATTTTTTCTTACATCTAACAGCTTATTTTTGCAAAATAAACTTGGTGGATGAAAAATAATTTAAAGTGATGAATTTGTATTAAATATTAATAAATATAAATGATAATAGTAAAAAAAAGTAGGATGAATGATAATAAAGGTTTGCAATTTGTATGTGTTCTATGTAAAAAATGCATTGTCATTTTATAAAACTGTAAATTACATAAAAAAAAATGATGTCCTGATTAAACTAGATTAGTTTTCAAAATTACCAATACATATAAAGCAAAAAGTTTTTGGCTCATGTTTAGAGTATCAGATGTGTTAGATTGGCAATGTATTCGGAGCAAATGATTACCAATTATGATCTTAATCAATATGCTTAAAATCATCATAAATATGCTGAAGTATCACCAAAAGATAAAATATTGCTAAGCATTCTGCTAGTCTGAACTTGTGTCTTGATTTTTTCAAATTTCAAAATGGATCAAAAATTATTCATTTTTGTCATTATCAAAATATATTTCAGTAGAAAATCTGAATATACTCATCCTAAAATGATATTTTCATGCAAATCTTCCAAATTGTTCTCATAAAAATATAACTTCATTGAACAACTATTTGAAAGTTTCCAATTTTACACACACACATAGAACCTTTAACAATGCAATTTAAGAAGGCTTTTTTCCATTAATAGTGTAAAAGGCTGAGTTTGGTAGTGTGTTAAAAAGTAGGAGACCTGCTGACCTTTCTATGACATCTCTTGATACCTGAGAAAATATTTAAAATTTGAAATTTGATTAGTTAATTAGATGAAAGAGTGAATACACAAATGCTTTAACTGAGTTGACTTACACTAAATACAATACATTAAGATGCTTTAAAAAGATTTATAATGCACTTTCTTGTTTAGAATTGTTTTTATTAATTCCATTAAAAGTATCTAAAGCAGCAGTATTCCCTTGGTGTGGTAGCACTCATATTTCTCTCTTACAAAATAATTAAATTTTCCTCACCTAAAATGTGTTCTAAATACTTCGACAAAAAAAAATTTCATGTAAACTGTATCTGAGTATTTAACATGGCTTGTGTCTAAAATTAAAAGACCAATAATGCATTTAAAAAAAAAACATTTTCATAAGTGAAACCAATAATTAGATAACTGAGATGTTTGCTAAGTGAATGAAGAAGTGTTTTCACTATTGATGGAAGTTGAATGGAAATTTTTTCTGTCACTACTGCTGCTTTCCATGAATTCATTATTGAACCAGTATAATTTTAGGGTATTTACTTTTAAGCTGCCAACCATTTCATCAAATTTGGAGCTAAAGTAACTAAATGCACTATTTATTAGTTTTACTTTTATTTACTTTTTAATGGTAGCAAAACAGTCAAAAACTTAATATGAAAGTACCTATTTAAGCATTACTGATTAAATACAGAAGTTGACACATGATTTTTTTTTATATTCACTTATGGTAAAAAGACTAAATTGTACATTCCAAACTATTCAGCATGATATTCTTTAATTTGAAAATTATATGGAACACAAAGGATGCTACATACTCTGAGAATGGAAATGTTGTCAAGTAAAAGTGAGAAGCAAAATATAAAAGTATTCATGCTTACCATGAATGCCTTGAGGGGAACATTGTCATCTATAACAGCATTAGGCATCACATAAGCTTCCATATCATAGGCTCCATTGTTTCTTTCACAGACTAAAACTTTGAAGAAATGAGTAGGAACAGCAACATCGTGCCTTCCTATGACTTCATATTTAACATACTTTTTACCATCAGGCTCCATTCTACGAATATAAGAAAAAGAAATATCAATAAAAACTATTATGAAAAAATGTTTATTAAGAGTAGCACACACATTTTAGTATATCATTGACAGGATCATAAAGATTACTCAACTGTTAGATACTAGGTTGAAAAGAAATATGCATGCATTACAGTAAATGTAATTAAAAATTAGATATCCACCAAGAAGTTACTGCTCAGCTAAATTTTTAACTTTAGATTCAAAAGTATTTAGATTATTAAATGTCCAGAAAAATTTTAAGAAGTAAATATGTTTTTATAATAGCTTTTGTATCAGTCCGTTTATAATATATTGGTGGCATCGTAGGAAAACCTTGTTATCTCAAATTTAGGGAATCTACAATATGATATATTTGTGTAAGTGCTCATGTCAACTGATGGCACCAATAACAGGTCAGTGAAACAATAACTACAATAAAAGTGGACTGTACAACAAAAGAGATCTTACCTAGGTAAATATAATGGACCAGTGCATACATACACTCCTTTATATTCCTTTACTCTTTTACGTACATGCTTCTCAAGTTTGTTCCAAGCATCTCTATTAAAACCTTTACCAACCTAAAAAAGATAAAATGTACATTTCATTAGTTTAAATAATTGATAATAATATGATTGAATATTTTATTACAAGAAGTTAAATTTTATCATTAGAAATACAGTAGAACCTTGTTAGCGACCCCTTCACGGATCAACAATATACTGTCATTTTAACAAAAGGATGCAATAACAAATAATATTATCACTATAATAAACCAATTGTAATTTTTCATTGGTCGTTGTAACATAGGGGTCGTTATAAAGAGGTTCTATTGAATAATAATTGATTACCATTTAATCATTATTTAAGTCATCTTTTTGGAGTATTAGAATAAACATTTTATATTCCAATACTTTTATTGAATGAAAGACATTTTATTTATGTTCTTCACTAACAAACTAAATGAATGAAAAATACTAGAGACCATTTGTTTTCAGTTATTTTTAATAGAAGTAATAAGCAAATTAGTTATGATAATCATTATAAATTTTAGAAGTTATCGATAAACCCAAATAATCATGTTCAAGTTTGTTTCACCATGGGAAATAATAAATATACTAATTTAAGAACCAGTACAAGTAACTTAATTAGAAAAATACTTCTTGAAATGCAACTACAGTTTGTACTGAAAAATTTAAATTTAGAACAAGCATCAAAATTTTTAAAAATACATTTGAAAATTCATTGCTTGTATGATATCACACAGATAATATTTTTTCATTTGGTTTATGTTTACTGCTTTTGTGTTATATTTATATATTTTTCTATCCTTTTTTAACTAAATAGTGAGTTATTTTGTGCCTTGTATTTTCTTTGATGTACTTTTTTTTGTGAGTGTATAGATGTGTTTGTGTTTATCTTAATAAATTTGAAAATAGCATAATTATCCTATAGAGTTTTCATATTTTAATTCTAAATGTTTAACAACAATGATACACAAAAAATGACTAACATCCTAAAAATGTTTTACTGATAAAAAGTTTCTTTTTCATTATCTTTGAGTTACACTATCTCTGCAGGCAAGTTATTTTTCTTTTTTGATAGCGAAGCAATGATAATTTCTACAAACAAGATAATTAACTTCACCACAATTTATGCAACAAAATAATGTCAGAATAATTTCTGAAATACTTGTACCAAATGAAACATTTTTATTAGGTACACAGACAAATTAGACACACCTTTGATAAGAGTCCTCCAGCCGCCATGTTTACCCATAAGCTCAAATGATGACAACACTTAAGCATATTGCTGTGGATAAACATGGCGGCTGGAACACTTTTCAAAGCTCTGACGAAGAATTATATTCTGAAAAATTTAATTTCTCCCCTGAAACGGAATATTATTTAGAGATGATGAACTTAAACTATTAAATCATACCTGTGGAGCGATATTGCTCAACACAAATGTATCATCCACAAATTCTTGTCGGCTTCTGTGGTTTCCAGCAGCAGCAAGATGCCCCCTGTCAAATCCACTCCGTTTGTAATCCTGGTTACTAGACCGGAAGTACTCGTGAATAGAATTATCTTCAAAAAACTCACTTTTGGATCTGCTGACACTTTCATCGTACTTAATATCATCAGGAGTGATATACTCCATCACCCAATGAGGAACCCTGTTTCTTCTGTCATAGGATAGGATGTAGCTTTTCCGAGATCTAACATTGTCAAAGCCGGGAAAGCCTAGTTTTGTGATGGTAGTGACACGGTTTTCAGTCTCATCGACTTCCATCGGAACAGAATATATGTCTGGTTGTTGAGGGTTTGCAGCAAATACTTGACATTTGTTAATCAAGTATTTTTCTCTGTATAAAATTCCACTCATGAATCCTACAGCACCAGCAACGATGGAGTAACGCAATGCCATGCTAAGAAATAAAAGTAGACCACATGTCAACCAAATTGAGGGTAAAAAGAAACAAAACAGAATGAAAAGTAATGAAAAACCAAACAATTATGGCACAGCTTTAATAAGAATTCACTATGGCAAATGTACCTACCAGACACCAAGTTGTCATTTTCCTTAAATGGTAACTTTAAAAATAATAAATTAAAATTAAAAACATTACTACATAAGTTATTTTATTGTACAACATGTTCAAATGTTGACATTTTCAAGATATAAGCTGTGGTTAAACAAGACAAATATGAACAATAGATTGAGAGAAAACAACTTGGTGAAACAAGGGCTTGACAATGGACTGGATAAAAGCTGTGGCAAAAACATTATAAATTTAGAAGTAAGTATGAAGGGTTTTAAAGGTATTATTAAAGGCACAGCTGGAATAAGAGTTCTCCATTTGGCAACTTGTGTTGTGGTCGCTAAGTTATATCACGATAAGTTATAATAGTGTATAATAGTTGGCGATCACGACCCGATTGCCAAATGGAGGACTCTTATTCCAGCTGATCTTTATTAAATTACTCAAAATGAGAAGGGAGGAAAAATTAACATAAAAAATCCTATTTGGGGCAAATCATTTAAAACCTGGAAAAACACATGAAAGCATCAAATTTCAGAAGTTAGAAAACTATTAAAATTTTAATTGTTCAGCTTCCATAATTGGATTCTATGTTTGCATACATACACCATACGATAAACCAGTTCTGTACAAGCTACTATAAAATAAACTGCTTTTGACTGCATATAGGTATAAAATAGTTTTACAAGAAAAAATTCTTACCTTCAGCAGAGATTTTATACAGAGAGTACCGTTTACCTGGGTACTGGTGAAAAATGACGGCAGATTATATTTTCTTAGCGACAACAAGGTGTAATATATATTTCTTAAGGAAATTTTAAAACAGTGATCACAGGACAAAGATTACAAAAAATAATTTGAAATAAGATATAGGTATAACGGTATATTAGCAATAAAAACGCTGAATATTTTACCTAGAGAACAAAAATTTTAAGCTCAATAGAGAAAGTTCCTGGTTGTTGTGGTGTCTTTAACAGTTTGTTTCACTTCCAAGCTTCCAGGTAAACATTGTTTTCATTTCATGGAAAATGAAACAAGCAAACAAAAAAAGTAGATAAAGCATGTTTCCTGAGTTGAGGTGTAGCACGACTGAAATTATGCAATTTCACAGATAAGAATAGTACATATCAGCCAGTAGGCGGAGCTTATCTAGTTGACGACCGTGGTTGACAATCCAACAGAGCATTCGCACATGACGTCACAGGCTTGTGACGTCAGAGGCTTGGATGACAGACAGTATGATAGAAAACTATAGGATGCACATCGTTTATTTGTTTACTTTTGATGTGAATTTTGAAAAATAAGGATGTTTTATGTTTTTCTCCAAAGTTTACTTTAAAATAACCTTTATTTACTCTAAAATGGCATCTCTGCATATTATAAGTCATTCAATAATACTACATTTTATATTTAGCAGTGTTCTAATTGCTGAAACCATTTCTGCCAGTGTTCTAATTGCAAGTACCATTCGCAATGCTACTAACACATTTTAAAATTCTTAATTATTTATTAATTATTCAATATTTAGTTTCAGTAGCATATTATAAGTATTTTACAGATATATCGGACTCGCATATTGTTCTAACAAATGTAAACAAAAACATGTCATCTCGTAATAAGTCTTTTTCTAAATTTAGCTTACCACTAAAACACAAAAACTTATGCACTTACCTTCAATAACTATTATTCTTTCGTTCCAGTCTTTAACCGAGCCTAAAGAATATTTTTAAATGAACTTTTTTTATGAAAACTAAATGCAGCGCGTATTCTCTATGGGAGCCTAATGTTAAAGAAAAGTTGTCTGTCATCCAAGCCAGCTTGATCACGTGATCGGAGACACGTGATTGAAAATGCTCTACTACAATCTCAATTTCTGTGTTCCTTATGTAATGAGGTTTTTGAGAAGTTAATTTTTTTCTAATATTAACCATCAAGTATGGTTACATAAGAAAGGTTACGGGGCACTCCGGACCCCTCTTGAAGTGCCCCTCCTTGAACCCCCCAAAAATCTACTTTTTTCCAGGTCAAATTTTAAAAAAAAATTCTGGGAGAATATCCCCATACCCTCAGAGGTACCAAAAGGGGATCTTGATACTTTTTTTGAGTCACCAACATTTTAAGTCAAAATGTAGAGTATCCCTGGTTTGCTTTATTGGGATTGGGGGGGGGCACCAAAATTTTCTTATGTGATGTCTTAATACGTAATTCCAGTTTGTCCTCTTCAATCTGTTGTTGTCGAAGACATCTAGTATGTTTGGTATCTAATCTGTGAAGTTGTCTAAATAAAATAACTTCAAAATTTGAAATTTTTTATTTTATAAAAAAGAAATACTGATATGAGGTTAGAGTCTAAACTGCTCTTTTCATACAATTTGCTAACTTCTTTATGATTTTAAGTTTTTAGACGTGTTTTTTTATTACATATTTTTAAATTTAGTAATCTTATTTCATCATTATTTCAGAATAGTTCCCAAAATTTCTGTTGAAATATAAACAGGGGGAAATCCAGGAGGAAGGAATTGTGGAGGGAAATCATTTCCCAGTTTTTTTATAAAAATATCTGTCAATTTGACTAAATATCCATATTGTCATGATAAAGTGGTTAATAATAACTTATGTTTATAATTGATGATTACATCTTAATTATCTTTTAAATTTTCAAAATCCACGCCAATATGATAAACTTTTTGGGATGTAAGCCCCCTTAATACAAAAATCTTCTTATTTCTTTAAAAGATTTTCTACTGACTATAAAAGATGGAATCTCTAAATACATTATAATTTTCATAATCGTGTTACACATAGTACAATATTTTAGCAGGATGAAATGAATATTGCTTAATTTCATGAGATTTTATAGTAATAACTTTGTTTTTTCGTATTTAGAACTTACATTATATTAAAACTGAATACTTTATAAGCAAAGCCCTTCCCGACCACCACGGGCGTCATTTCAGTTTTTGGTTGGGGGGGGGGCAAGGATTTTTTTTAAGTGGGGTTGAGCCACGCCGTAACTAGACTTGATTGTTTGTGGGGTTGACTCAACATCATGAGCTCTAAGTAAAAATGGAGGAGGGGGTCTGGGGGTCACCCCCAGAAAAATTTTGAGAAATTTTGCCTCATTTTTACAACATTTAAGTTAAATCAGAGGAGAACAGGTCCCTTGTAAACCACATAATTTTCTAGAGAAAAAAGTTACAAATAAACGTCAAAGTTTCAAGGGGAGCCGGAGGTCCTCCCTCAGAATTTTTTTTTAACTTCCCTTTAAACTAGTGTTTTATCTCCTTTTTAACCTCATTGCGGAGCAGTCAAAGGGAACCGCTTCTTGTAAGCGGCATAATTTTCAAGGGAAATATACTGTGTAACATACATATGTAGAAATTCTAAAGGGGGGTCTGGGGGTTCTCCCCCATAAATTTTTTTGAAATTTGCCTCTTAAAATAGTGTTTCAGCTCATTTTGAGGCCCTTTGGGTTACATCCAAAAAGAAAAGTTCCCTGTAAAGCATAGAATTTTCTAGGGGAAAAAAGTTATAAATAAACGTCAAATTTTCAAGGGGGGCAGAGATAAGCCCCCAGTTAAAATTTTTGAAAATTCCCCATTAAACCAGAGTTTTACCTCCTTTTCAAACTCCTTGGGGTTTCAAACTCTTTTGTTCCTAAAGGGAACCGCTTCTTGTCTAAGGGACAGAATTTTCAAGGGAGAAACATTATATAACAGACATCAAAAGTCAGGAGGGGGTTTGGGGGTTCTACCCCAGAAATTTTTGAAATTTGATCCTCAAAAGTAGTGTTTTAACTCCTTTTGGGACTTTTTGAGTTAAATCCGATGCTCCTTGTGGAAGTTACAAAATTTTCAAGGGACTTGCAGCAATTTTTCACTTAAGACTGGAAACCTTGGGGGGGCAATTGCCCCCCCCCTGCCCCCCCTAAATGACGCCCATGCCGACCACTCAACAATTTTAGCAAAAAAGGTGACAAAACTCTTCTGGTCACATCTCTAGGAAATAAATAATAAATCTTAACTCTCCACTATTTAAAAAAAATCCTAAGCAAATGAAAATAATTGAAAACGGAAACTCACCCAAGAAGGGACATTTCAGAGACAGTGACAGACAACAGAGGGGTGACATGCATCTTTTATTCAAGCTCTTATAAAGGTGTGTTACAAACCGAAATAAAATGGGCTCATATCTTTATGTTACAAAACTAACTTGAAATATTTCAACAAAATTACCCAAAGCTTTGAAAGTGTGAAAATAAATAGAATTATCTTAACAACTGCATTGAAATCTGAGTATAACGATGCTGTTCATAACAGTATTTTTTCCACGTCCCTACATTATTGTTTTAGACAAGTTTTACTTTAAATAGAAAGAATCAGCGCTCCTCTCTTAGAACAAATCGAAGATTTTGAGGGACTGCGTGGTAGGTAAGCCCAAGCATGGCCTCGAATTTCGGAACCTTTCCTTCAGGTGGAAGAACGTGAAATTTCTGCATCAATGCAACAAAGTAGTAGAGAATTTCCATCATGGCCACCGTTTCTCCTGGGCAGTTGCGTTTCCCTGTAAGATAGAGGGTCTATCATCAACATTATTAATTTGAAACACAGTTAATTGGAGAATTGGAAACATACTACACGACTCTCTTAATGATTGGGTTGGTCAAATTGTGTGCCCTAATAGGGAAAAATAAGAAAGCACCATTAGTTTGGGAATAAGAAGTTGTTTGCTATACTCTTAAAAGGAACAAAATCCAGAAATAAAAGTGATATAGCTTTGCTGAGACCGAGGTCTCAAGCAGTTGTAAAACGAGGAAGGGTTTAAAACTTTTTACAGAAAATATTGATTTTGAATTCATCAAAGAGGGTATCCTTGCACATCCCATGGATTCACACTTATAAATGAATCAAATGCAATAAAAATCCCTAACACATACTCCAAGAAGAGTTTTACTACGGCTACTAAAAATAAAAAGGGGATGGTCTTGATCAGTGATTTTCATCCTTTTCATACCCACGGACCACAAGACACTTTACCTAATCAATGCAACTTATAATCCTCCAATGAACCACAGAGTGAGAATCAATGGTCTGGATCACAGAAAAAGAATCTATGGTATTGTAACTTGTTAAGATACCTGCTCGGGTTATACCTGTTGATGTGAAGCTCCTTTAAGCAAAAAGAATAAACGCTTTTTCAGGGCTCCATAGTCGTGAAATTAGATTCTTAATTAGATTGTCATATGTAGATGGGTCTTACCATAAGAAAACGGGACATAGCTCTCAGGCTTGAAGTTAACTTCTTTGCCATCGGCAGACAGGAACCTCTCAGGTTGAAACTTTTCGGGCTCCTTCCAGTATAGTTGGTCGTTGTGCAAACCCCAGTTGTTGGCGATTATGGTGGTACCTTTTGGGATATCGTAGCCTCCGATAGTAATATCTTCCATGGCACTAAGGGAAATTAAGATGGTTGTTGAAGTTGGTGTATTTTTCACTGTGAACTTGATTAAAAATTGCTTTTAATTGACAGGAAAGCATTTTTCCTTTTAAATAAACTTTATAGATTTGACACACGCTCGTGCTCAGACTACTTTTTACTAGCGTATTCATTCTATAACTTTCTTCCAGGAATTTTTATGGTGAAAATAAAAAAACAAAACAACTTTTTAATGTTGAGTCTTTTATTATTTCCTAACTGAATAAATTTTGCTTATTTTAAGTCCATAGAAGAAATTTGCCGTCCAGAAAAAAAATTTGAAAGTTGCACTAGCACTATATTAACAAAGATATGTTTTCACGCTTGATTCACATTTAAAACAGTTCATTATTCTTTAGAAATATGTTTGGAGCTTTTCTTAAAGATTCTAAGTAAGCACCCAGTACTTTTAAATAATACATTATAAATAGTATTTAATTTTAAAATGCCTTTAAATTGTTTGTTTCTTTTTTGAGAAATTCAAAATATCTCAACCAGAGGTCTTATAAAGGTAGTGTACAATCTCTCGTACATCCAACGGACTCTTCAGTATTAAAAAAATAGTATATAAGTAATCCAAAGCATAAGCAGAGGTTTAAAAGGTTCCCAATTTATTTTTATTGTCGGGTAAGATTGGAAATAGTTATTGCTCCAACTCACACACATAATTTAGGTGTAAAAAGAATAGTAGCATCAAGAATATTTCACGAAATCGTGCAGAAATTTTTGACCTGGAAAATCTAAAGGAAGTATTGGAAAACATTCTTATCTAAAATCTCGTAAGAGGCTAAGGCTGCAAATGACCGATAACAGTAACGGTTATTGACTCAAAGGAATTCGTTTAAAATTTGGTTGTAGGTTATCATTTTATGCTATAAATAGTTATAAATTTCTTTTGCGAGATCCCAGGTTTTGTGTGAAAAGTAGTGTATTTAAGTGATTTCTGTTTCTTTTTTTTTCATTCTATAGTATTTACTAATTCCTAAAATAGATTCTAATAGTAGGATGATATTAAAGGAAGTTAGTTTTAACGAAAACATTAATCACTACACTGATTGTGAATCCTTAATAAAACCTCAGTAGGTACTGAATAAAAATACGTACATTTGCGAAAAAACATCTTTCCTAAATAAATCACTATGCCTTAATAGGGTATTTTTCCCTTTAAAGTTTTGAAATATTCGTGAGGAAGCTTTCTAGTTTTATAGTAGTACTAGAAAAGAAGAATTCCAGAACCCCCTGCCTAAGTCAAACTATGGTGATTGGATTAACACTTCCTATATCCAATCACTTTCTATCCTTGTAGGGTACCAAGAAGGATACCCTTGGCTCAATACCAGTAGGTACTCTTACTGATATATTATCAAAAGAAATATTAAACTTCGTAATTAAATTAAACTCTGAGACTTACATTCTCGATGTGTTGAGAGGAGCAACAGTGTATTTCCTCTGTCCTTCCATGATGACCGCATTGGTCAGAGGCAGGCTGGTCCTCTCCGACCACTTGATCTTCCCTTCTCTGCCCAACAGCTCGTCAATCTCCTTCTGCACTCTCCGCTGCAGTTCCATATCGGAGGCCATCGCGAGCAGAAGCCAGTTGATGGAAGTGCGAGTGGTGTCCGATGCTCCGATGAACAGGGCTTGCACGTTTCCGTGGAGATTTTTGTCTGGAAAGAGTGTCCAAATGAAAGAGAATACCCACTTTTTTTTGTAATTAACACATTGCTTTAATTGGAGATATTTTTTTGGAAACGTTATGCGTCTAGGTTTAGAGCGGGTTAGGAGGGGGCACCCCGAAACATGATTTAACAATAACAAAATGGAACTTCCAGAAAAAGTAGGGAGGGGCATAGCCCATGCTTTGAACTTGATAGGATAATAATACTTTTTAAGTAAAGATATTAGATCCCTTACCTCTAGAAGGGACATCTTATATAAAAAAAGTCAAGTTAACATAACTGTAATTAGAAGTAAACAAAATTTAGCCATACATGACAAAAATTGGACTAATCTACAATGTTTGTGTTGCTTGGATACGTATTACCCCCTTGGGTCCTGCCTGGTACCTCTGGGAAATAAATTGACTTATCATAACCAAATATCCATGAAAAAAGGACGGAAAGGAATATTTACCGTGAAAGGGACATTCTAAGAATAATGACAATTGAATAGAAGTAAATGTTTACATTTAAAAAAAAAGTCCAAAACGACTTCAAAATCTCGTTGTCTAAATTTAAGTTCCCTTCTCCTTATATATTTAAGATCCCGCTCCGTATAATTCATATACATCACTGTTTCCAAGCTACTTATGAAACGTGTGTTTTCCAACACACGTTTCATGCATGTTGTTTGTGTTTGCTTTCACCTGAATCAATACTCCGGTTCTCTTACACAATTTTCAGAAAATAAACACTTAGATTAAGTACACACAGTGTGCAAGGTTCCATGGTGTAATGGTTAGCACTCTGGACTTTGAATCCAGCGATCCGAGTTCAAATCTCGGTGGGACCTGAAACTTTTATTTTATACTCTCGTTATTACTTAATAGTTAGGTAAGTGTTCATTTTAAATTTTTGACTTGAGTTTTAACTTGTGTTTGGAGGGAACTCTTAGTTAGAGTGAATTAAAATTACAAATTCAATATAACGGTTTGAGATTTACGAATTACTTCCCATTGACTACAAACGACATTTTTTAAATTTTATTATTACTTTTTTTTGCTACTTTGGGCAGTGACAGTTCCTATCAAATTCATCCTGCGGCAATTCCGAGAGAAATTTTACAAAATTTAGTTTTCATATAAATTTTTTTCTTTGAAAACTTTAATTAAATATATTTTTTCAATACAATCATCGTATAACTGTATAAGAAGGGTTTTAATAGCAATAATTCTCTATAACTTTATAATTAAAATTTTAAAAATTGACATTCATAAAAGCATTAGAGATGCTTGAGTACAAACAAGTAGGCAGCATTCCACATAAATGTTTTCTAATTTTTCAAGAAACTGAAGATTATTAATTTTTACACTAGTTCCCGAAAATCCAAATGCCACTTTTGAAATAATATTGAAATCCAGTATAAATTCTGATTCGCTTTGCGCTGTTTCACTACAACTAGAGAGCCCTACAACTCGTGCTGCTACCTAATGTAGAACTAGAAACCATGGCACCTCTCAAACTGTGGTGCTGCCATCGCACGGAAGAACTGTGAACAATGGCACCTCTCGTGGTGCTGCTATCTATGAGAAAGATTAAGAACTATACTATGACAGGAATCATTTTCATTGAAAAATTGTTTCAGAATTTAAATGTAGCATTTTTTGGTTTTAAATTGGTACCTATAATATATTGGTCTGATTAGTGTTGATAGGTGGTTCATCGTCATTATGCTTTTAAGTAATTTTAACCTCTATTGTTATTACTCTAATACTTGTTTCGGACCCTTCAAAAACAATTAAATGTATTTTAAGATATTGATTGAGATTTTTTTTGACATCCCAATCACAAAAAAACATTTCTGATACTACTACTACTTTGATAGGTTATCTCACCGTATGTTTTCACTAAAAGTTTATTGTGCTTATCATTTCCAAGTTGACCTTTACTTCCCTTTCTAATTATTTGATTACCCAGAATCTGGATTTATAAAATTATACAGCGATAGTTATTGAAAGGGCCCTACATACTTACAGTTGAATGTATTTCCCAGACCGTTTTCTTCATTGTTTTTTATTTCAAGCAAATATCCATCTATGAAATTATCAGGATCTTCACCAGTTCTGTTTTCTTTGCGGTATTTGACTTGATCCCTTGGAATGAAAAAGTGTGACATCATTATGGACAGCCCTTTATGGAAGACGAGGGGAAGACATCCTTTCTTAAAGAACCTCTGATACCCTTACTTGACAAACTGGTTAAGTTCGACCATTCCTCTGTAATAGGTGCCGAACTCAGAAACCCCCAGAGTGGCCAGAAAGTCGCACAGCTTAGGGAAGAAGTTCCTGACCCCCACCTGAGTGAAGAAATAAGACACGGTGTTGACGGCTCTGTCCAGGAACTCGATGTTCTGGTCGTTCAAGGGCAGACGACGACCGAACACTAGGGAAGAGATGTTGTTGGACACGCTCGCTGTGAGCAGCTTGCAGATGTCAAATGGTTGACCTTGATGGTTGGCGACCATCTTCACGAATTCTTCGACTTCTTCCTATAAAAGCAAGTCAATTTCTATTCATAGTTCGGTTCATAACGGATATTCGGTTCATTCGGTCGCAATAACGGAATTTGTATGACTCAAAGGACGTAGATGATCAAATGAATCGTCAGTTTGGAAAAGGGAGTAAGTCTAAAAACCAAGTTTTGAGAAAATCGAGAAAAAAAAACCCAGTGTAAGTAATGGAAATTTTGTTGCATTATAACCACCAAATTTTTAAAGTAGATTTAGGACCCTATTTAGAATATAGAAGAATCATCGAAAAAAGTATAAGTATATTTAAAAATACCTTACAGTTGAAAAGAGTTGATGGACTTATTCCCTTCTTCAAACTTATAAAATTTCAACTAAATTCTTAAAAACCACTTTTATCGACAATTAAATTATATTTCTGCTCAGTCCATAGTATAAAAGTGAGAAATAGAAAGACTAAGACAGATAAATTCAGAATTATTATGAAACTGAGTCATTAAGGCAGTATCAATGGGGCAAGTGGATATCAATGCAGTCAAACTTTCAATGGATAAAAAAAGGTAAAAACACTTTTAAATTAAAAATTTTTTATTTTGACATAATTTATACGAAAATAAAGAAAAATTAACTTAAAATTTAAATTTTATTAAAAAAAATACAATGAATGGCCCTTGATCTCGCCAAATTCAAGGGGCTGTATATCTGTCTATAGGGCGTAGTCATTTCCCCCATTTTCCACTCATGTGTAGAGCAAAGCTTGAAAATTGTTTTGAGCACAAAAAGTTAATTTGCCTTTTTCTGGACCTTTTCTCTTTTTCAAACTGATGATTCAAATCTCGTAAGATGTTTTAAATGGAAAAACGATGATTTGTCTTTTTTCAGTTTGTATACATATACAGCTAGTATAAGATTGATTGATAAAACAATCTTCATCATAAAAAATTAAATGAAATGGTTTTTAAATTTTTGTAGTGTATATTTTACCTCTATGAGTATTTCCCAGTGGCTTTTTCCTAAGCCTAAGTTCTTCATAGCCTTCATAGAATATTTTCGCTGTTCAACCCATTCGTCACCATTCACACTGGAAAAACCTGTGAATATAATTTAGAAGATTAATGAAAATAAGTGATGACAAGGGTAAAAACAAGTAACCAATTAACTTCATAAACTTGGAGTAAAATATCGCTTACAGAACTTTGCCTACAGTACTTTCTGTATCTTGGAAATCTTAGTTAAAAAAAAAATCACTCGACATATTGTTATGAGTAATGATACTTTTAATTTTTTTATCACAAAATTTTGACACCAGAATTTTTTTATGTGTCGTCGTGACTTTGAGATACAGTGAATGTATAGTTCATTACGGAAAATATGCATTTACAGTGAGTGTACCTGTACACTTGTCTAGCTAGATAAACAATATACCCCCACTTGTTATATGAAGTCCCTAATACTTTTGATCTTTTGAAGCATTTACCGAACGCTTTTCTATTCTTTATTTGATTTTAAACACAAATAAAAATAACTGAAACTTAGGAAGGCTGTATATGTATATGTGTAAGTGTATATCCTCAATAGCCGCGATCTTTTACGTGCGTGATTTTCCTCTAAGGACTAAGGCAATTGTATTTTTGTAAAGGATAAACTTTACCGAATCCATCTGGGAACAAGTCAAATGTGTTTTCCGGACGATCTGTCGTGGTGGACTTGCTGAATGCTTCCTTCACGGCTTCGTAGTCGCCGAGGATGACCACATAGACTCTTCCCAAAAATAATCTGGAAGGATATTAGTTTGTGCATGCAGGTAGGTTTGGTGCAATTTGGGGAGACTGTGAATTGGTAAACTTTTCACACACATTCATTGAATTCTATATGATATTTTAAAAGACTAAAATTTATAACAAGGAGACTAGAGTATTTCATTTTGCACGAAGGTGTGATTTTAAGGATTAATTTAATTAATGATTGGACACTTTTTAAAATTTTTTAAACTTACTGTTGTGTGCAACCCTAAAAATTAAACAATAATCTTACTGAAATTTGACATTCATTATTCTATCATCATAGATTTGTGCCGACCTATGGAAATCACACCCTTGAAAAAATTAAACACACAAAGGGACTGCCCACACAGGTCTTTCAAAACCCATCAATATAACTAACATCTTCACAGTGTCCAGGGGTCGGTATAGGGCACGGTGTATGGGGTGATGCAATAGAAGCCCACTGACAGTGTTATAAAAAGTGACAAAAGTGTGCGACCTCTAATTATTTTCCAATCTTGTTAAAATTTGGCCGGTATTATTTTTTCATCACATAGACTCGGGGTGACATCGATGCCATATGAAAACCACACCTTCGTGAAAAAGAAAACACCCTAAAGGAGACTATACTTAATAATTTTAACTGAAAAAATAATTTTTCGAAATCGTTTTAAATTCGCCACCCTTCAAAAATGAAAGATGAGTAAACGATAAAAAAATATACACAACTAAAGATATTTTGGTGCTTTTCCGTTCAAAGAATACCATTTAGAAACTTTTGTAAACAATGCAATTTGTAGCTAAATTTACTGACAACTTTTGGAATTCAGAGTTGCTACTCTGCATGCTGAAACATCAAACACAATCAGGGTAGAGAATAACCCACGGAAATACTCAACAAGAAGAAATATTTAAAATATTCAATGATGAAACTTACCCAAACACGTTTCCGTATCTAGACCTCAAATCATGGAGTTTCCTGAAAGGTTCAGATCCAAGAAAAGGCAAGTAACCCAAGATTGAGATTCCCCATGGGCCAGGGGGTAAATTATACTTTTTACCGCCTCTTCTTGAAAGAAGCACGAGAATCACCGCAGTACATGCAAGAACAAAGCTTAGTAAAGATACTCCAAATGTATCACTAAGAAGTAAATTTTCTTTTAATTTCGTGTAATATTCCATTTGCATTCTTCGGAATGGTTTATGGAAATTTAAGTTAAAAACACTCAGTTTTTTTTATAGTTTGTTTAGAGGTTTAGGAGTGAAGTTATTTAGGATAATACTATGACTGTTAGAAATCCTGTGTACATTCTTTACTTATTCATTATCACTTTATCCTCTTACCAAGATAACATATCTAAGCAAATCATAGATAGATTTTGCACTACTACTCTAGTAGAATTTACAACTATAAATGAATTTTGTGATTCAGATTTTACTATAGAAATAACCGTTTTGAGGTGGAATTAAATTTCAACATTGATTTTTTTAGAAAACACCCTCCTTCAGAATTTTTTTAATTTTTCAGAAACTTTGGTCCTCTGTCAATGTTCAAGCCCCCTGATGAAGAGACATGGATGGAGTTCTTGATTGTTTCGATTTCTGCTCTTTCTTCATGGCTCCTTATGATATTTTCATTTAACGTTCTAAAAGTTTTCATTTAAGAACCCGCAAAGGTTAGACAAATGCTTATATAGACATAGACCATAGACGGGTTTACAAAATAAATTTGAGGAAAAAATTGTGACGTTTTCCTATTTATTACAGGGCTTTTTGTGATTATTTCTAAAGGGGAAAGTCCTACAAAGATTTACGTATTCGTAATGTCCCTCAGGGAAAGTACTACGTTAGTTTGAAAAGGGAGATTATTTTCAGCAAAGTTTAACCTTTAACCATCCTATCTAAATTAGATAAGAAAAGGCTTGATTAGCTTAGGTTACGAAATGATATCTTTTGATGACAAAGTTCCCAAAATACTTTCAAATATAAATTATATCATTTTTATTTTCGTTACAGGCACTTTTTAAAGCCGAATCATGATTTTATTTTACCTTTTAATTCAGCGTGATCCAACAAACGGGCCGCTTGCAGCCCTCGAAGATATTTTCTTGGCCCCTACAGATTAAATATGTTTCTTAAAATTGTTTCAAGTTTGTCAGATTTTTTTTCAGAAATGTGTTAAAAAATCCGTCATTTCAGGTCCAATTTTTGAAATTTTTTCGGGGAGAATCCCTAAACCCCTTTTGAAGTTTTTTTTCTTAAAATAAAAAAGACAACAAAATTGTGTTGGTTGAAACTCTACTTTACAAAGTTAGATGCACCATAATTCAGTTTTTCAAGTTGGTGGCTCATTTTTAAGTTATAATGATAATTTATTTATGGATTTTGTGGATTTAAAAGAGTTTTGCTTAAAAATTATAAATCACTGAAAGGAGGAATATCAAATCTCCCTCAGTTCGTGCTATGAGTTATTGAAATTATATTTCCCCACTGGCAATTTACTACAGGGCTTAAGTTGTCTGTCTATGTATTTAAACTCTACTATTTTGAAAATCAAAATTTCTCAAACTACTTGAGAAAAGAAACCCTCTTATTCTTCCTTTGATATGAACAAATAAAGAAATATCTTGAGAACCTGGAAATCCTATAACCTCAATAACCTTTTGGGGAAATATTTTGGTCCGAAAAAAATACTTGCGTTTCATTTTCGAAACCTTGTCAAGGTTATAAAGTCAAGGTCAAGAATATAAATATTAAGAAAATTTGTAAGAGTAATGCGTTTCAACTGAATTTACATGATTCATATAGTAAATATGGTTCACTGTTGATATATGCTTAACAGGCCTATAAATAATAAGTTATATATAATTTTCCTTCTCTTTTTACTCTGTCCCTAACCATCTTCTACTGAAATTAGTTCGGTAGATTTAGTTCGGGTTACTAAAGGTTGGACCACATTTTTCTAATTCATAATCATAATAAAGAAATGAAAACATATTCTTCAGAATGCATATTTCTCAAACTCGTTTGCTAATTGTTTCTTATTTAACTTCATTTTATTTAAGAAACCAAATATTAATTTTTGAAAGTTGATTCAGTCAAAGGCATATAATTTGGCCTAATTCCGCTAGCGAAGGATGGGGGGGGTAAATTCCGGTAGAGGGTAGGAAATATTTAAAAAGAAGTTTTTATAAAACAACATTTTACGGTGGAGCGCTATTTTGAACCGAAACCTTCCCCGACCAGCGCGCCGCAGAAAAGTACACCAATGAGAGAAGCCGAGAATGGCATGACGTCATACCAACGTTCTCCATTCGTATTGGTCAACGAACTTTATTTACTTTCACTGTTTTGTTTACAAACTGACAAGCAATGGCGTGTGTTGATAGTTTGAAAGCGTGATTATTTTCCAGTTTGTTGGGTATTCATTAGACATTTCTAGCATGATGTGGAGTAATAATGTTGTAAAATGGATATTCCTAATACCATTTCTTGTAAACTTTAGCTCATCTGTAAAATTGAGTTGTAAAGATGAAAATAATAAACCAGTTGATTGGTAAGTTTCTTTCTTTTTAGTTATTTTATCGAATATTTGTATTTATCAGAGGCGTAACAAAGAGAGATGGATATTCCGGAACATCGCCTGGTCTTATTTAACTTTAAAGAACTACTAAGCTCCCCATAACCCCCCTAAAATACCAAGAGGGCACTGTGAATTAGTGTGAACACTTTGAATTACTTATCTGTTCATTATTATTTACTGTTCCTCTTTAAAGCTGTGCAAAACTTAAAATTATGATTGAAATATTTTTTTTGTAACTTAAAGTACTTAGGTTTTTGCAAAATAATTGAATTTGGTACAATTTGGTGATCCAAAGAATCCAGACTCGGATTCTTAGTATTACCCAAATGAGTTGATTTGATGGCAGGTCCTCCACGGCAGAAAGGGCGATAGTTCCCAACATCTGGAGACCGGCCAAATGCCCACTACTATAGAGCAGTCGCCATGGAGGACCTACATCAAATCTATTCCCCAAATAACATATTTTTGGAATTGCTAATGTTTTTTTTAAATTTGAAATAGGTTTGTAAATTACAAACTGCCTAAACTGGAGGAAGGATATGAAGGAACTGACTTATCCACTGGGAGAGCATATGCATACATTATCTCGTCAGCTCCTGGGAAATGGACGCTGTCTTCTCAAAGCATTACCTCAGAGGCTTCCATGTTGGGGAAAACAATGAAAACATTTTTCAGAAATAGAAAGGTAATTATATTGGGTACTTACGTATTATCCCGACGCTTAATCAGAAAACGTTATCAGATCTCATTGACTTTACTATTACTGTGCTGCTGAATTAGCCGGCCGCTGAACAGTCGACGGGATAATACGTAAGTACCCTATATTCAGTGCTGAAATTGGAGGGGGACGCGGGGGGACGCCGTCCCCCCAAATGATTAGGCCGTCCCCCGAAATATTTTTACCGTCCCCCTTCCCTAAAATATTTCTTTCCACGAAAAAAAAAATATAAATTTAAGGGTAGATTTAAATACGAAAGCAAATTTATTTTTTCTGACCTAGGGTCTTCTTTTAGGGTAAAATTTCCGAAAACTTTTTGGGGAGGACCCCAGACCCCTTTAAGTTTTTAATTTCTATTACTCTCGATTTGCTGTACAAAAAATGAGTTAAAACCCTGTTTTAAGAGTCTAATTTCCGAAAATTTTCTGGGGGAGAACCCCCAGACCCCCCCTTTTCGTACTTGGAACTCGATTATTCACAACTTTTTTAACATTAGGTTGAGCAAGATGATTCAATTCGATTACCAAATTTTTAGCCCCCACAAACCATATCCTAGATCCGCCACTTCATGGTAACACAAAGATGAATAATGTTTTTTTTGTTTACTCAACATTTGTAAAGAATTAGATGTTACATAGTTTTAAGGTTATAAAAATTATAATAGCTGCATTTGTGCTTTTATTCTAGCATTTAAAAAATGTCCCATTAGGCCCCCCTTTCCCTTTAACTATGCAATTTTATTTAATCTATATAATTTGATTATCAATTCGAGTATGTACCAAAAATTAGTCATATTTTACCCTCCATCAATCATCTATTGTGTAAAAAGGTGAGTACCCCCAAATATTTTTGTCCAATTTCAGCACTGCCTATATTGTTTCCAATCTAAGCACCTTCCTAGTTTTACTCATACAAGTTACACATTGTTTAAGTCATAGTTCAAGTGGGCTCAGCTTTGGTAAGAGTTCTCCATGGCAACCAGTTGCCAATTGGGTGCTATTTCATGGCTGATCTGCTGATAGCCCATTTTAGCTTCTGTCTACAAAGAATTTACACCAAAGCTTTTCCCTTAATTGTTGCCTCCACAGAAAGCAGGTGTGCAACAATCTTGGCAATTAATGCATTAATGGGTTTATAGTTGAGTTTATTATGCACGAACCAAATAGCTTGGTTAAGAGATTGTAAAAGGGATTTTTGTAGGTATTATCACGGGTAAGGGAAATTGCCCATTGACACAACAACCATTGACAATCAACCCACCTTTTTCGTCTTGTTTTTCTCTCTGTATAAGGGAAACAGAGTTGAAAGACTGATTTCAACGCCCTTCTTTAACATGAGATGTGTAGCTATAGGAACAGTGCTTATGTCGTGCCGTGTTAAACAACCTGCATCATTTCTAACAGATACCTTTCACTAATATGTTGCCAGATTTTTTACTTGAATCATCTGTTAATTTAAAACCTTAGTTCTGTACTATCTAAGCCAGGTATGGGCAACCTTTTCGAATCCGCGGGCCGGACTCAAAGATTATAATGTCGTGGAGGGCCAAAGAGTAGATAATAGGTAATATTCTTTGAGTAAAAAAATGAGGCCTTTTATTATATATATTTATGAAGTTTAATTCTAAAGTTAAAAATTAATCTGGACTTTCTAATTTTATGTAATCTAGATATTGTATTGTAGAATATCTAGATTATATAAAATAATTATAATGAAAATACATTAATCTGGACCAGGCGCGGATCCAGCACGGCTCCAATGGGGGGGGGGCACTTCTTCAGACCATCATCTTTATCTTTTGAAAAAAATGTCAAAATTTTGGGAATTTTCTAAAAAGTATCACTCAAGGTCCCCTTTTGGTACCGCTGGGGTGTCTGGGGGTCCTCCCCCAGAAAAATTTTGGAAATTTGACCTGTAAAAGTAGGTTTTTAACTCATTTTGAGTACTTTTTGGGACTTTTTTTCGTACTTATGAATGATTTTTGAGTCCAAGGGGGGCACTTTCCAGAGTGCCACCCCCTGTATCCGCCACTGATCTGGACTAGAATAATATAACATACAATAATTATAAAGTTAGTTACATTAATCTACAATAGATTAATATTTTGATTAGAAACAAAAATTATGTTAATGTTACAAAAATCTGGACAAGAATAATATGTGATTTTTGAGTACAATTTTTAAAATGTTCCGCGGGCCGGACCAAATGACGTGGCGGGCCGGATCCGGCCCGCGGGCCGGAGGTTGCCCACCGTTGATCTAAGCTCTTTGAATATTTTTTGGCACTTTTCAGTATTGTATTTTCATACAATTGTGTACACTCTCTATTTAGGGACTATGTATATGGCTGTCTCACAATATTTTTTAACCTCCTTTAATTTAATCGTCAATTTTTTCAGCAGTATAAATAGAAATGCTAAGCAAGAGTTGTGTAAAGTAAAACTACCAAATTATAATCATATGTGTATTTGTTAGCTTAATTTGTTGTGTGTAAATCCAGTTTTCGAAAGCAAAACATTATTTATCAACATGTTAAAATGTATCTATGTGTTATTGCAGAATACAACTTATCTGCTATATAATGATGAGGCCCCTGCTGGCTTTAATGGAACTACCAATGGCCACCTAAAAGGCAGGTTTAATTTTCAAGTTTTTATATTTAGACTCTGTGTTACTTTATTTCTGATAAGGTTATTTTCTTGTAGGTGTTATTGTTTTTGATGGTAAAACTGGATTCTGGATTGTACATAGCATACCAAAATTCACTGGTATTGATAGTTACAGATATCCTGATAATGCTCTTGAATATGGGCAAAGCATATTATGTGTGACTTTCAGAGCCCATGCATTAAAAGAAATTTGTGAGTATGTGCGTTATGTTTTCTTGGTAACACATTTTTCCAATGTAACACATTAGTCTGGTATAAAAAGTAATTTTGAATTAAATATTTTCCTTATATTTTTTAATTACTCATTTCCTCTATATGTTACTTAAAAACCTACACTCAAATAAACATTTTCTTCATTTAATTTTCATTCTTAATTTACTTCCAAAAACTATTTAAAAGATGAGTGTTTCCATCTTGATAATAATTTATTTCTATTATTCTAGGCAAACAACTGCTCTTCTGCCATCCAAATATTTATGCAAAGGGCATAACAAAAGAAGTGTATTCATTGCTTGATGATAAAGCAAGAAGTTTGTTTTCTGAAAATCCACGGTTTGTTAAAGCAGCACCATTTACAAGGATTGCTCCTTTGAAAAGTCGCAATAGGGAAATATTTATGAGCTTTGCTAAAGATGGGAAATACAAAAATGGTAAATTTTATTTTATTTACAAACTTCTTAAGTATTAATGCTTGTTGGTATGAGTAAAGTAACTGATTTTTTGAAAAAATTATGCAACAATTTTTTTTGCCAATTTTATAAATACGTACATTAGACCCTCTTTTTAATGGCTTCAGGATATAGTGTCCCTTATGTTACCATAAGCAATGACCATGGATTTTTTACCATACCAATAATATTATTTGTAAAAACGACCTTGTGTTGAGGCTGGTCACAGGAGGGGTCACTCTATCAAGATTCTATTGTACATACTAACACTTAAAAAGCAATCTAGGTTATAAAACAGTCGATCCTCTTACTCCCCCCTCTAAGAAAAATCTTTCTAGTACAGATTAATATACACTTAGAAAATAAATAGTGTAAGGAAATTAGTGAGGCCAAACTTTCCTTTAAGCTTTCCAACAATTGCAATAAAATGTTAAAATTATCTCTGAAATAAAAGATAATTTTATAGTTTTATTTTATAAAAATTTGTATTTTTAGTGTTAAACTTTTAAATTACGATATAAAATTTTGCACTATTATTTATTTTATTTTTGGCATACCTACTGTTATGAATAGCATAAGGTAATAAACAAACCAGGTAAGATGAATAGCATAAGGTAATAAACAAACCAGGTAAGATAAAGATCTTTCAGACGTTACAATGACATGATTTTTTTTGTTTCCACTCTTTTAAGTTATTTCTAATCAACTTAAGAGAGTCATGTAAACATGAGTTAAGAGAGTCAATTACTTAATTTTTTTTTACCACAGATATTTATGATGCCTTGATGGCCCCTGGCTTGAAAGTTTCCCTTGCCACAGAAACTTGGCGTAGAGGCAGCGGAGTATATTTACCTGCATCTTGTGATTCAGATTACATTGTTCTGGACATATCTATGATCAAAATGGGGGCAGCTAGCAGGAATGGAATCGAAAGTATTTCCTTCAAGTCTACTGAAGATCACAGCAAATGGGCAGTGTCAATTAATTCCACTGCAAGTTGGATTTGTGTTGGGGATATGAATCGTATGGTAAGTTTCAAGTGTCTAGGCTTTTATAGTTCTTGCTTTTTTATTACTTAAAAGCATAGTTGGATAAAACAAAAAACTCTCTGTGCTCA
The DNA here is from genome assembly GCA_963680715.1 of Tetragnatha montana. Taxonomy (NCBI): domain Eukaryota; kingdom Metazoa; phylum Arthropoda; class Arachnida; order Araneae; family Tetragnathidae; genus Tetragnatha; species Tetragnatha montana. The sequence continues at coordinate 3,092,850 of OY796683.1, read as the reverse complement.
AAAATTCCATCAAATATTATCTGCAAACTAATTAGTGCCCCTTGTCATTTGAATTTTTACTTAAAAACATAATGACAGTCTCATTGTTTACCTAAGTACTGTAATAATGCTTCATAAGCAACAACAGTAAGAAAAAATCAATTTATTTACCAAAAATTTAAATTATTCGAAAAGATAGTCTGCAAAATTCTAAAACTAGCTGCGCTCGGCGTGTCCAAGTATGCTTAAAAGGGTACTTACGTATTATACCGTCGAACGTGACGCTGAATCCGAAAACGTTATCAGATCCCATTGACTTAACTATTACCGTGCCACTGAATTAGACGGCTGCTGAATGGTCGACGGGATAATACGTAAGTACCCTTAAAAGTTGTCAACGTATGTTCAATATACTGTGGCTCGTCCAGACTTTTCATTAAATGTGCTGGTTTGTAAAATCACAAAAAACATTTCCCTTTCAACGAGTAAAAGCAATAAAACTAACATAGCAAAACCATAAAAGAAAAGCATGGAAATATGCATCGGTTGCTACTACCCTAGATGGTAAGTTTCTGAATTAAAATATATAGTGCAGGGTCTGTTTTTACAATAAAAAATATTCCATGGAAAAGTATGCAAATGGACCCAAAATTCTGTAGCATCATAATGTGTGAGTAATATCCGTACAATTGCTTGATGTTTTACATTTCAGGCATCACAAGAGAAAAGAGGTGGAGGAGCATTGTGTTTCCAGTCAATCCCTGTTGCAAGTGCATACAGATCATTAATATCTGACAGTGATCACTGTCCTGTTTGATCATGAGCTTAAATAAGAGAATCTTTGTTATTTATACTTATCTATCATTGTTATTTAACCTTTACCCATCAAATGTTATGCAGCTGAGCTTTGATCGTTTTTTATCAAAATGATTTCATACATTTAGCATAAAATTAGGCCAGGAAGAAAGTTTTGGGGATAATTTGATTTCCTTTCTCTTCGATTTCTCAAGGGCTTATAAGTTCATTATGGTTGTTTTTTATGGTAGTAAAAATTTTAGATATGTGAGGGGTGGTTTTCATTCTCCAGGCTAGTAAGGGCTAATTTTATATTTATAAATTCTGATTTATGGTAGTGGTATATATTATTGAATTATTTTGTTACTGTTTAGAAACTTTTTTACCTTGTAAAAATAATGACAAAGATTTACATCTATTTATACTATAGAGGTAAACTATCATTTATGCCATGGTGATCATTTTAAATCCCATAGTCTGGTTCATGTGCCAAGCAGAGTATTTGGTTTCTAATTGTAGATACTTATTTCAAGTTAAAACACATATCTTCATTTAAAAACAGGGCACAGGGTACTTGGTAGATATAAAATAGGTACCAAAAGATGCCAACTTGCCCAGATTCTGGGATTTCAAATGATTGTATATTATAGTTAAAATTGTTTACCTCCCAAGTATAGATTTATTGTAATTTTCTCTTCATTTCTTTGCAGAAAACTACTTAAACATTCTTGATTGTTTTTATTTTATAAATTATGTAGCAATTCTTTGTTTTTATCTCTTTTATTATACCTTATATTTTATACTTTTTTTGTTAAATCAGTATCTAGATCTGTATTTAAGAATGGAAAAAAGAATGGAATTTAAGCTCTCACCCTCTGTTGTTATCTCATAAAAATTTAAGTTCCAAATGTATATAGATTCTAATGGTCTTCTAAGGAAACTGATTTTGGGATAGGGCAAGCTTTACACCATCTTTCATTTCTCATTTTTAACTGTTAAATATTCTTAATGAGAGCATACATCTTGATGAATATATCTTGTTACATGCATTGAAATATTTAAAAAAAAATATGTGAAACAAAAAGTAAAATGTAGCTATATATTATATACCTTCTCAGCTAAAAGGAATTACTTAAAATGCTTATATGTTTGCACACATTGAGTTAATCTTATGCTAACTTTCAAAAACCCAGAAACTTCCCTGTTAGGTTATTTCCTTTATTGTTACTTTTTTTTAAAGCTTTTTACCTAAAATTGTGTGAATTGTAAATTTTTTTGTATTGATGACAAGTCTTTTCTAATAATTTTTTTAATGGTATAAAAATTTAATTATAATTGGATGAGATTATTATCAGATGTAGTACTATTCCTATACTTGTCTAGTCATTGTTTTTCTACACTTTATCAATAAAATTTGTGACAAATTAATGCTTTGAAACTATCTTTTTTTCAGTATTTTTACATAAAGATAATACTGCCCTAATGTATATATTTAATTAATTTGAGAAATTTGCTTATACTTAAGAAGTACTTATTTTTTTCATAACTTCATCAATACTCTGTTATAAATTTCAGTAAAATTTAAATTGATGAGGTTTTTGTAAAATCTCCCATACTCTGCACAGCCAGATTGCTTCTGTGGGGTACATAAAATATTCCTGGAGAGCTGTACATCTACAACATAGTTTTCAAGAAAATTGAGACTGGAACCATAAAACTAACAAATCAACCAATCTTCCAAATATTTGGATATTCCTCTTTATTTATTTACAGTGTTCTAATTATATCTGACCTATAGATAGATTTTTGTATTCTCTCACAAGTTTTCCTAACATCCTTAGTAACATGAAAAGGTAAGTGTTTAAATATATTATAATTATAATTTTTATCTAACTCTGGGTAAATAAAAAAATGTCCTTAATTTCCTGGACTTTAAATCCATTAATTTATACTGAATGGATTGGGTCAAAATGGAATAAAATGGTCATTGCTAGGTTTTTTAGGAGAGAAGTAAACTTTCCTTAATAATGAAAAAAAAATTAAATTTTTTTTGGATACCCTAAACGCATACGAAATTTTATCCCTGACTTCCTTTGAAATTGACTTAATTGCACTACTTCCACACAAATATAGGGACATTACTTTTTATTCAATTCAGCCTTGACTGAACACCTACAACTAGAAGCAAGGTCACTGATGGTCTGAGAGGATCCTGTATCAATCATGACAGTTAATAATAAAAGAGGGCGTAGTGGTGTCGCAGTATGTGTGTCATCAATCGTTTTTATTTAATGTAAATTGTGAATAATAGTTGTGCTGAATGATTGAAATAAGGTGCAGGTGAGAAGGATTGAAGGATTACTGAATATTTCTAACAGACAAGACCCATGCTGACTCAGGTATTGTGTGACGTCTTTCGCATTTAAAAATAACTTGTTCTACATTTCTGTTGAAACTAGGGGAAGGGACCTCAAACCCTTCTGACGGGATGGACGTATAGTTGCGTGTTGCGTGTAAGGTAATCAGTGGTCCTGGAAAGTTAAAAAAAATGATTGGATACGTTTTATATAATTTATGTGATTTTTCTTTTAATTTTGACAAAACTGAGGCTTTCTATGCAGTAAACAAAATCGTTATGAACTTGAATCAATTTAAATTTAAATAATAATTTCTAAAATCTTAACAAAACTTTGATAAAGGTCGAAAAGTTGTTTTCTATAATACAAACTAAGTATGTATCTTCAAGCCTTCCTTATTGTGTTCAGGAATATCTTTGTTAGTTCATTGACTAGGAAAATTATTTAGAACGAATTTCTGACGGCACTTAGAGAGCTGAGCATCCCTAAGCTGAAATTTGGGTACCTTCCGTTTCCCAATTATTTTCTCTTTGGAAACCGTCTTAAAATCCAAAATAAATAGGCGAAACCCTTGTGTCGTTGTTAATAGTAAAGTATTTTTATCTGCGCTTATTTAAAAAGACAATTCACATAAAATTTACCTTTAGAGACAAAAATATACCTAAGTGTAAAAAGATAAGTTCTTATCAAAAGCTTCCGTTGTATGCTACTTTAATAAGAAAGAATGAAAATATTCTGCAGGAAGCAGATAGCTTATTCTACTGTTTTAGGCGACGTCACTGTGTTTTAAAAGGAAGTTTGACCTAAATAATATTAGACAAACCCATCTGGTATTTTTTTATAATTTATCCTGCATTGAAGCATACATTTTTAACCTCCTGAGACCCAGGCTTAGGAAAATGTTAAATTTTTCAAAAATCATGGTTTATTGTAACAAATGGACATAATTAAACTTATTCTTGAAAAAATTAATGAATTTAAATTTTTAGATTTTAAGGGAATGCTCATCCATTTTAATGGATGTTGAGGTCATACTGAGGTTATTAAGCATGGTAAAAAACTTTAAAAATATATTTCCTTCAAAAACTGCATTTAGGTCATCTTCTGAGCATAAAAAAGCAAATAGCAAGAAATTAATGAACTGTACCTAAAATTTAATTAAAAAATTAATTATTAATTAAACATGGTATTATACATACAAACCTCTGCGACTACATTTCCTTCAAGAACTGTAGTTATTCATCTTGTATCAACATGAAAAAAGCTAATAGTAAATAATTAATTAATTGGATCTGAAATTTAGTTAAATAAAATTTTATTATTTATTTTGAAAGCATATTAAATTTAAGCTGCTTCGTGAAAAACTTTAAAACAATTTCTTTCCGCAGTAATACATAAAAGCATTTGGCATGCGGTACATCTAAATTTTGTTTTCTTACTGATGCAACCAGTATTTCTACAATATGCAGAATTCTTAATGACCACAAGCTCCGGCATGTGTTTGGCCTCCTTCTGGAGAAATGGTGCAGAAGGCCGGGCCAAACGAATTTTCTTCGGGGCCGGTTCTTCCTCCTCAGATAATTCTGGATGGCAGGTTTTTGTGCCATCAGCTATTAATGTCTCTGCCACCCTTACGCGGAAGTCCAGGAACTTTAAAAAGTCCTTTACGCCAAGCAACTTCTGGTCTCTTCTGTATTGAAGCCATGAATTGGCTACAGCCAATTGCATCATGTGGACAAGAACTTTCACCGTCCACTTTCGGGTTCTGGTTTTAACCCGGTAATAACTAAGGGTCCGGTCAACTAGATCGACTCCACCCATCTTTAAGTTATATTGTCTGATCACCTCAGGCCTGTTTACATCGATATACTTTTTATCTTTTTTAGACCACCTTTTGCAAGAATCAGTATCATCAATAGAGTGATGGGAAGAAACCATATAAATTGGCTTGTTGTCTTGCCACTTCTCTAAATTAATTTTCCCATCATTCCGTACAACACAATCGCTAGAGCCTCTTCCTTTCTTTTGCAACATTTTGTCGCATATAAGGTTGTTTTCCTTAGAAATTCTGTTCCTCATGATTGTCCCAGTTGATCCAATTCCTTTTTCGTGTAGCAGTGATATTAGATTGATGGTAGTGAAATACCTGTCAAAGTAAACAAGTGTTCCTGCACCAAAAGTTTCACAAAGTTTTAAGACCGCAGCTTCACCAATGGTCAGTGATTTCTCGTTGTTCTGCATTGGAAAAAAACTTTTACCCTGGTATATCACAAAATTCAGAACAATTCCATAAGGATCTGCTACGACAAAATTTTTCAAACCCACTGGATTTGGCTTGTTGGGGACATACTGCTTTAACTGAGTGTGCCCAGTGAATGGGATCATCTGTTCGTCCACACTCACTCCTGGAGACCTAGGGATTTTTAGGCAGCCATTCCTAATGGAATTTATCATGGGCTGTACCTTCCATAACTTATTCTCCTTTTCTGCATCTGAAACCTCAATGTCAACAACAACTTTCATATTTGCCCGAATAGAAAAATATCTGTCTCGACACATTGATTCACAGATAATTGGAACTCTTGTACTTTTTTGCCAAAACATTTTGACTTGTGGGTACCCTAAAACACCCATAAGTAGAGTCATTCCAACGTAAGTTTTCACTTCAGATGGAGTTATGTCGGGAGATTTTTCAGTTTTTAAAACATGGGTTCTGTTGGTACCATCAGCAATGACGTTGTATACATATCCTCATCAATGTATTTGCAAAAATAATCATAAGGCTTGTAGTTGGAATGATTTTGTGCTTCTGTATTTAATATCTGAGTAATATCAGGCACATCAGGTAAACTTGATGAAAACCTGAAAGAAAAAATATTGTTAATGTATTAACAATATTTTTTGTTTGGTTCTTGTACAAGCTCAATATTTTTTTGATTAATTGTTGATAATATGTTTCTAATTTATAAAACTTTCAAAACTTCAAATAAAATATTTTTTGTGTAAGGTTGACAAATTTGATTAGCGAGATTTGCACTTGCCTTATTAAGGTTATCGAGCATTTGCAAAACCCCTCCTTGTAACTCGTAGATTAATTTATTTCATATTTTATCCATTCTGTGTACATGTTTTGTCTTTAAGTAATCAAACATTAGTGCAAAATAAAATATGTGATTTAAAATAACATAATCAGAATTATAATAAAATTATAGATGAAACATTTATTTTGAAAACACTTACTTCAGTGATCTTTTCCAAGTGTGAGATTTTTTCTCATTTTTCTTTGGGGTGTCTTCGGTTTGTGGGACGTCTGAACAATTTTCATCCTCATCAGAATCTGTAGAGGAATCCAATAACTGAGGAGTAGGAGCTGTGTCATCTTCCTCTTCACTAAAATCCTCGATGTCGACATCAGACAAATCTCCATTTGCAATTAAGTCTAATGCCTCCTTCACCGACACCTCTATAAAAACTATTACCAAAACCATATAAAAAACTAAAACCATATCAAAATAATACTTTTCTGAAGGATAACGTACCAATAAGAACCAAAATATTTCGTTTAATATGAAGACGACTCCATTAGGACTAGAATATTTCGCATATTAAAGAATACTTTAAATAATAAAAAATGACACCTTATTTGTCTTCATAACCCAAGTGGTTCGCCAGAAATCTCAACTGAGTACTTTTTTATTTCCCAACTGTACAGTGTTTTTTTGCGTAAAATTATAATAATGAGTCTATGAATATTTTCCCTTTTTATATTATTTATTGGTATAGTTAGGAAAAAGCAGCAGGCACGTCAAAATTTTATTTCTCAAATAGTGTCATTCTTTCTAAAAAGGTTAAAAGAAGAAGCAGTACTAGTGCTTCAAAATGCTTCCTTTAAATATTTAAGAGCCGTTTAAGTATTATGTATAAGAACCTTAGAGGGGATATGAGTTATGCTTACATAAGATAATAAAAGCTTTTTCAAAATCTTGTATTTAGCAAACAATAATTTAATTTAAAAATTAAATTTAAAAGCTATTAAAATTATCAGAAGATTTAAAAAAAAAATCCTCAATGATGTGCCGGAGCCAAGCTAACTACACAAGAAAACATAAACTAATGATACAATGAATCTTTATTGAACACAATTAACTATTGCAGACTTTCTATAAAAAAGTCTGAAGGTGGTTTTGCACACAAAAAAGGAACAATGAAGGTTATTTGCGATTTACTTATTTTCGCTCACGATAGGGGGATTAAAAATCGTCAAAAACATGCTTACGTTCCTTTAGAACAGTTCCTAAAGTTCCCCTTAAACTTACACACCCCTATCACGCATAAAAATTTCACAAATCATTATAAAACCTAAGCCTTAGATGAATGATCCTTTGTGAAAAACGTAAACAACAACGCCGCAATTCAATTCTTAAAAATCAATAAAAACTTTGTATTCACACCACTTCACTAATTTAAATTTTTCGCATCTATTGTTGAAATGTTGAGAAATCCCTGTTTGGTAACCAATGTGACAGTACATCCTTCTTTAGGAAAGCTTCTGGCCGCCATGGGCTTATCTGCGATGCTGCTTCTAAAGACATGAATGGACCATATAAGAGCAAGTCCTCTCCTCTCAATTTTTATCTCAGCTGAGCGGAACCAGGTACGTTGCATTGTTTTTAGCTCCTCTCAGTTTTTCTGTTATCAGGGGATTACAAGAGCATCAACACATCTGGATGAGTGTAGCATAAATTTTGTGAAAAAAAAGTCTAAAGAGTTTATTTACTTTGGATGTAGCGTTTTTTAATTGAAATTATTTTTTGATTTTTGGGACTCAAAAAATAGCTTCTTAAATAAAATAGTGAAGAAATGGGGAAACTTCAACATTTTTTCGGAAGAAAAATTAACCATGAGCAAATTTCTATATTTGCTGCCTTTTAAAATTTCTTTGTAATGCTAGAGCTATAACTTAACTATGTAAAACTTTTCTGACTATACTATATACACCAGAGCTCATTGTAATAATGTAATTTGGAAATGGTCCTTATGCTATTTGTTTTCATTTCGGCCTAATTAAAATGACAATACAAAGTTGAAATCATCTAAAGTTATGTAAAAATTAAAAACCTTTAGAAGTATTTGGGATATTTTATAACACTAAGAGAAATCTTAAATAGGATTCTCTTTTATCATACAAAACCAAGGAGATCTTTTAAAGGTATAGATCAGGTTAAAAGGAACATAGGGAAATACACCTAGGAAATAAAGGATGTTTTTCAAAGAATTAGGTTTAGATTAAGTGAATTAGCCGCTGTTTGATATTTATATAAGGTAAGGTCTAACAAAATAGCATACTTTACCGGTATTTCTGAGTTAACTTGTGGGAACACATCAAAATCTTTTCAAGCTGCTTAATTAGCATTCCGGAAAAGGACTTCCGTACCTTCCCTTTCAACGATAAGATTACTTAAATTCGAAGAATTTTATGAATGGCTTGAATCGAAAGCTTTCACAGTTAATTTTTTTACAAAAAAAATTTCAAGTTCTGCGGCATAAATTTTTCTCCCCACAGATTTTCTGTCTCATTTAAAACCATTACAAAAATGCAAAAGGTAATTTTAAATGTCCATATTCAGCAATCTTATTACATCTGGTTAATTATAAAAAGTCGGACTGGGCGTTTGGATACTGCTTAAAGGTATGGGACACTATATGAAGTCCTATTGAATAGACATGCTATTTTTATTACGGTTTCTACTTATGGGCAGTATTTTGATACGGCTTCAATAGGTGGTAAAATGAATATTTTAACAGTGAATAAAATAGTAGTTTTTACATTAAAAAAATACCAGGTTTATTCCAATTTCCTTATGAAAAATGACGTAAGTTCTTCGAAACTCAAGAAAATTTTTGCTTTCAACTTCCCCTTAAATAAAATATTTGTAAAACGCTATCTGTGTTTTGATATCAAGCAAGATAAAACAATATTTACTCCTTGAATACTTACTACTTTTAAGTTAGTAAAACTATATTGGTTCTGTTAAGTAACGAAAGGTGAGGATTCTATCTAAACGGTATGTTGTATCAGTAACTAGATTATAACGGTGCATTTTAATCTAATCGAAAAGAGACATGCCTTTATAACGATATTTTGATACAACGAAACGGACTTAACCACTCAAAACCTACGGGTATAAATATAAATACTTGGTCTCAAAGGAAGCACAGCTACTATACTCATTTGTTTCTGTGTGAAAATATTTATAACTTTTTACTAGAGCATCCACATATGCTGCGAGTGAAAATATTTTACAATGTGTGAAGGCAACATCATTTCAAGATTCTACCTCATCTTCGCCCTGATATGTTTAGCCTGGAATTCAAAAAGCGCACAAGCATTGAGCTGCAAAGATGAAAAGGACAATGACGTTGATTGGTAAGGGACTTGTATTAAAAATATTAAACAGGGTGTTTCAACAAGTCCGTCCACAAATTCTGCACAGAGAAATTCCTTGCTTGGAGTACATAAAAATGCCCAAAGAACTATACCTCTATGACGACTTTTATTTTTCGAAAAATGTGACGTCGTATCGGATAAAATCTTAATTATTTCATACCACGGGACGCGCATGCATGCGCAATGCATATTTTTAACGTTGATATGGCGTCATACCTTTTCTGTAGCAATTTTCTTGAAAACTATGGTTCGTAGAGGTATAGATCTTCGGACATTTTTATATACTCCATGCTAGGAATTTGGTTGTGAAGTGTTTAGATGGACTTGTTGAAACACCATATAGAGTGTTTTTTTATAATATGTGTGTGTAATTTTTACTTTTTCCAGAGTTGATATACCATCATTTAAAGCAGGTACAAAGACGCGTAAATTATAATTCAAAAATCTCAGCGTAATATAAATATACCTGGAGGGCTAAATGTTTTCTAACTTTGGTTGGTTCTATATAAATACTTTTACACTAAATAGTTCATATTTAAAAGGGGGAATGTGAACCATTATTTGACCACTGTGAATTAACAGGAGTTTTGCTTGCAATTGCCATTAAAGCAAACCATACAAAAAATCTGAACCATATTTCTTCTTTATCCTCTATGCCTGATGAAGTCAGACCAAGTAAGTCCCCCTAGTCCGCTGACTGTTAGAAAATCTATGGAGGGGTTTGTAGTATTATGCAACGAATTTTCATCATTTCAGGTTCATCAATATCAAGTTGCCCAAAATTGGAACGGAGAAAAAGGATTCTGACTTGGCCCAAGGAAAAGCCTACGCATATCTCAAACCTGGAGAAGATTCCAAATGGATTTTGTCTTCTACCAGCATAGGCTCAATGGACTCGATGCTTGGAAGGACTTGGAAAGAGTTTTCAAGCCATATAAAGGTAACATTTTTTATAAATTTAAGTTTTGAAAGACTGTAAAACCACTGGTTAGAATGACCTCAAATTTCCCCATCCTGAGTATTCTTGAAGCTGGGGGATTTTTTTTTTTTGTAAAAAAGATAGTTTTTAAATTGAACGATAGGTGGCGATGTACTCGTCAAACCCTTTCAGTTCAAGCTAAAAACATGCAAGATAGTTCTTGTATTGATCCTTTGGATTGTTTTTAGTTTGTTCTGAAGGAGTTTAGCGCCCCCTGTCGGAACATTTTGGAACTATTTTTTACTTAAACAAGTTTCCAGATTCAGGACTACTTAGGTGAATTATGATGAGGTCATTCTGACCAGTTCATCTTGTTTTACAGCCTTTTAAAATCCCTAATTAAAATAATCCTGTATTACAAATTCCTTGCTTAAATTTATTGCAGGGGAATGGCGCATCTTATCTGATGTACAATGACGATCGTCCTAAAAATAAGACTGTTGGTCATTTGAAAGGTAAGAGGCATAAGATTTCTCTCTTCTCTGAATGTTTTTTTTTTCAATCAACAATTACTCTTATATCGTTTTGTATGTTTTTGCTTCTCTCTTCCTATTATATTATTCTCAGAAAAAAATTGCAGAAATTATTTGAATATATTTCCAAATATTATATTTAATTATTATTTTTCAAACTGTAATTGGGAGAAAAAGAAAATCGAATCCATAAAAATCGAAATTATGGGTATGGGCGAAAATGATAAAGGGTGTAGAATACTTTAAGAAAATTCAGATTATCACCCTGGTTTGTGTGGGTGGAGAAGCAATCCTGAGGAGCTAGAGTGCGGAAAAAAGTTGGCAAAAACAATGAAAAATGGGTTATTGTGGGCAAACGGTTAGGGTTAGAAATAAAATTCCAATAATCCATTTAGTTTTATTATTGACAATAACCAATTTTCCATTGCTTTAAGCAACTGTTATCCGCACTCTAGCTCCTCAGGATTGCTTCGCCTGTCGGTAATGAAAGTGTAGGCTTACCATATTTTCTTGAGCTCAACCCAGGACACTTTGTCGACCTATCCTATCGGTCCATCAAAGATTAAAAAATAAGTAAAAACCCAAACTAAAAAAATTAAACATTTAAACTGAAATAACATGCTTTATTTAATCATTTGTACTTTTCATTTGACATCACTTTTTTCAAAAATTCTTTGTTAGATTTAATTTAATAATAAAATTCACAACAATTAAGTTCAGAGTTAATTTTCACATTTAAAAGGTGTTTGACAGTACAAATAGAGAGTCTGCCCCTTTCAGCAGTCTAAATATGAGTAAAGTGAAGCCGTAGAAGTAGGTAAAAAATGCAGTTCGAAAATTTTTATCAAAAATTTCACAAAAAATTTTGTCCAGTCTTATCTGGGCCAGGGGGATATGAAACAACCACGGCTTACTAGATACTTTTACAGGCTAGCCGAGTACGGAAATCATTGCAAATCCAGATGGCATTATTGGACAATCTGGCAAAGCATATTCACAGTGTTGAAGGCGGTGGGTGATATAGGTAGGTCTTGTAGAGCTCCAAGCGGGAAAAGTTGTCTTTTGGTTCGACAAAAATACTAACGAATACTTTTTAACTAACTGATTAATAGGACCAGGGGACCATTATAAAACTTCGTATTTTTATGGATACTTTTTCGACCAAAAAACCCATCAAACAGGATTTTTTTACTTTGTTTTGAATAATTTTGTCACTTCCTCCAAAAGGTTTCCTTGCCTTTGACGGCACATCTGGGTTCTGGGTGACGCATAGCGTGCCGAGATTCGGTGAGAAGAACAAGTACGAGTTCCCACCGTCTGCAGAGACAAATGGGCAATCAGCCTTGTGTGTCACGTTCAGCGCATCACAACTGAACGAAATTTGTAAGTATATTTTTAACATTACCAGAGTTAGGTTTAAATGAGCAACAAAGGGTAATTTAAAACTCATGGGCAAAAATAAAAAGGAATTTTTAAACTTCAATACATTTAAATGTAACCTTCAAAGAGAAAATGGTACTTTTTAAAAGCACTCGTAATGCATTAAAACTAATTAATTAAACTAACATTTCAAATGAAAACCTCTACCTTCTTCAAAAAATATCCGATAAGGGTGCTAACGTTTTTCTACTTTTTCAGGTAAACATTTGTTATACTGTCACCCGAACATTTACGTACAAAAAGTCACGAGGCCAGTCATAAAAGTACTAGATGATAATGCCTTGACCTTATTCTCCAAAACGCCAGCATTTATTCGAAAAGCTCCCTTTTTATATGAATCCACACTGAAAAGCCTTGGTGGCTTGGATATACACGGCTTTGCTAAAGACAACCAGTTATCAAAAGGTAAGAACATTTATCCTGAGGTGTTTAATTTTTTTCCCTATCATATATACTGCAATGGATTTTATGATGAGTTCACAAGCACTCATAACTTGAAATTTAATTTAATTTTATCAAAGTTATTGAAATAATTCAAAAATTATAATTAATTTTAGTTTTTCTTCCCTCCTGGAGAAATTAAGCGATAAGACCTTTCGGTTCTGAGGTACAGAACATAATTCAGAGTGAAGTTGAGTTGTTGTCAAAGTGCGATCAAAGTGATGTCAGGACCACTATCACGTCACAATTTAAGTTATGATTAATATTATACTACCCTTGACCACTGGTCACTTCCTCCACTTTTTAAGGGTATAGATATCTAATCACTCTCTGGTACATTAGAGGTCAGTCCTGGTCAGTTATATTGGATAATTGACCAGGACCGACCACTAGTATACCCAGATGCCTAGACCACTAGTACCATGCCAGCCAACAAAAAAGAGGGAAGTGACTTCTGGGGAGGACCCTCAGACACCTCCTTTTTGCTCGAAACTCCAGTATTTTATGCAAAAAGTTTGCATTAAATAACAGGTGAGGGGCACCTTAGAAATAATTACGAACCAACTCCCCTTAAAAAAAAGAAACTTATGCGGGCTTGACTGGCTAACTTGCAAAAATTTTCTTGGCACCCATTCCCGAATTCAAATATATGGGCGCCCATGGTACGGAATGAAATATCCATTCTAAAGAAACCAATAGTACTATTCGAAATGGACCAGAGATGTTGTACAGTTGGGGAAATAAAAAACGACTCAGTTGAGATTTCTGGCGAACCACTTGGGTTAGGAAGACAAACAAGGTGTCATTTTTCATGTCATGAAGTATTCTTTAAATGAGGAAAATTTCGAGTCCTTAGGGGGTCGTCTTCATATTAAACGGAACACTAACTTTTGTTTTTCTTATGGGGACCCCCAATTATTATGCAATTTTCTGAAAGAGCATCCTCATAAACCCCCAAATACCAAGTTTCATTCAAATCGTGCGGTAAATAAAGCTTTTAGGTTTTGGGGGTCGTCTCCAGAGTGAGAAGGGTTAATTTTCTGTGAACACTATTTCTGAAAAACGGTGGGATAGCAAGACTTTCACTCACCACTTTAATGTTTATCAAAACGTTTATAAGTAATTTAATGAAATTTTATATCAAATTTAAGTTTTAATTCAAGTTATGGTGATTAAAATAAGGCGACTGTTTCCAGAAAAAGCATTTGCCGGTATACATTTGGCAGCGGTATATGGTCCCTTAAAGAGTGGGAATTTAGTTTAATTCGGTTTTTTCCAAAACTATTAAATGAAATCAACTGAAATTTTGGTTTTCCACATAAAATTACTACCAGAATCGATTACCATAAAAATATTAAAAGATTTTAAAATTTAATTTTTGGGTCAAAATTAGATGTTAATTATCTATCTATTAACCATTAAATATCGCTATAAAAGCATAATTATTTTGTTTGGGGACACAAATTTGATCTTAATTCAAAGTTTCATATTTTTACACCGAAAACATTTTGATAAATTTCACATTGAATGGTTGACATTTCAAAAATTTATTATGCTTCTATTTGGATACTTACATGGATGAAACTTGGTATTTGGGGGTTTATGGGGATGCTCTTTCAGAAAAACGCATAATAATTGGGGGTCCCCATAGGAAAAACAAAAGTTAGTGTTTCGTTTAATGTGAAGACGACCCCCTAAGGACTCGAAATTTTTCCCATTTAAAGAATACTTCATGACATGAAAAATGACACCTTATTTGTCTTCCTAACCCAAGTGGTTCGTCAGAAAACTCAACTGAGTCGTTTTTTATTTCCCCAACTGTACTTCATCCCATTGAATACCATTTCTCATCAAATTATTAGCGAAAAATTTGGCGCGTTTTGGTATTCATCCTACAGTGGTTCATTAAAGTTCTCGTGTCCTGCTTTTTCAGACATATACAGCGAAGTGATCGCTCCAAGCTTGGGAACGTCTCTCCTCGCAGAAACGTGGCGCAGGGGAGCGGGCGGGAACTTGGAGAGCGCCTGCGGGTCTGAGCACACGGTGGTCGACGTCACCTCCATCAAGATGACCGCCTCGGACAAGGAGATCGCTTACAAGTCCACCGAAGACCACAGCAAGTGGGCCATTTCGACCGAGTTGGAAACGAAGTGGGTGTGCTTTGGCGACCTAAACCGCATGGTAAGGTTCGAGTGAGGAAGATTCGCAATGCAGTCATTTCAAGACCGTAACTTTCATAACAGCTCTTCTCTTTTGTTGCGATTTATTACAGGGTGTTTCAACGAGTCCACCCAAACTCTGAACAGAAAGATTCCTTGCTTTAAGTGCCCAGAGAAAGAGAGTAAAGATGCCCAGAGAACTATACAGTGGCGTATATAGGAATTTATTTCTGGAGGGGCCCAAAATTACTCCCCAGCCCCTCCCCCAAATATTTAATAGGTCCAATGTAGTTTTTTAGGTGATAACTTCGGTCCTGAAAACTTAATATAGGAAAAGTTGTTAGTAATAAAAATACAAGTACCAAAAGGGGGTCTCGGGGTCCTCCCCCAGAAAAATTTTTGGAAGTTTGACTAAAAAAAACCAGGTTTTTAACTAGTTTTGGTACACTAAGTCCGAAATTTGGATTCCATTTTTATGAACCTAATATTTAAAAAGTTATTAAAATAGAGTTCCAAGTACAAAAGGGGATCTGGGGGTCCTTCCCCAGAAAAGTTTTGGAACTTTAACCCTAAAAACAGGGTTTTATCTTGTTTTTGCTACACTTAGTCCGAATTTTGGACATATATTTTTAGTAGGATTTGGATTTTGATGAACTTATTACAATAAAGTTGTTAATAATAAAATTCCAAGTACAAAAGGGGGTTTTGGGGGTCCTCCCCTAGAAATTTTTTTGAAATTTGACCCTAAAATACAGGGTTTTAACTTGTTTTGGTACACCTAGTCAGAATTTCAGGGGGGGGGCAGGGCTCCATCGCCCCCCCCCTTATATAAGCCACTGGAACTTATACCACAACGACGATTTTTATTTCTGAAAAATGGGACGTCACATCGATGAAAACTTGATTATTTCATTCCATGGTTGGTGCACGCATGCAGGCGCAATGGATATTTTTAACATTCAACTAACCACACAAACCATGTTCATTTTTACTTAAACTTTTTAAGCATAAACAAGACGTGACATCATTACCTTTTTATGGGGTCTTAGGAATATAGTTATTCGGGCATTTTTATGTGCTCCAAGCAAAGATTCGATTGTGAAGAGTTTGGGCGAAATTGTTGAAACACTTGTGTTGTATAATCATGAATCGAAATGTGAATAGTGTTTCATTTTTGGATTTAACCCATAGTAATTTTTTCCCGTTCGCTAATCTGTTATGTTCATCGGGTGAACTTTTTACATTTGACAAACTGCAAGGCACTTCCTTTTATGTCTTCATCTGCAACAACTGCTGCTTATTGCAACAACTTAACAAAGACTTAAGTATTATTGCACCACTCAAAGGCTCATGGGTGCTCGTCAATGCCTGACGCAAGACAAAAAGAAAGGTTATCTTTTCTGTTAAAAATGGAGAAACTTTCAGGACTTAATGCAGGGCTTGGGCAACGTTACTGCCAAAAAATAATTTCTTTGAATTTTCAAAATACTAATACTAAAGAAAATTTCTGTTTAAATTTACTAGGTAAAACGTTGGTAAATATTTTAAAATGATACCCAAAGTACTTTCTTTAAAGGCAGCTGGAAAATGTTCATCGTCTCTACTTCTCTGATGTGTTACCGATTGCTATGCAGAAGAATTTTGATGTGGATGGTATTTTGCAAAATTAACAACTGTTTCTATAGTCTCAAAAATGTGAAAATTTGGGTGTTGTAAAAATCGATTAAATTTTCGAAGTATTTCTAGTCAGGTAAAAATTGATTTTGGTAGTTCTACTTTAAGTCATGAACAGCTGTACTTTGCTAAAATAAAAAGCTATCTATTCTAAGCCCTTTATTAACATAATTTTGAACTATTTTTTTTATTGTATTAAAAAAAATCCTGTGACTTCAGGATGCTGAGACTGAAGACAGTCTTTTATTCAGATTTTTTTTCTGGTTTTTATGTAATTTTTAAAAGTGTACTGGCTTTTTGCCCCAAATTATACAAAATGTAAATATCCTCGGTATTTTTTACAATACAATGCGCATAAATGCATAATTTCTAACTGTTAATTAAAAAAAAGCATTTAAATAAATAAAAAATGAGTTTATTTTGTTACAGAAAGTTGATGACATTTGACAATTTTATTTTTGATACACTACCCTAGGTACTAATATTGCTACATTTATGTCTAGTTATTCACCTGTAGCAAACATTATATTGAAAATTATAATGATTTAGTAAAGTTTAACCCGTTTTAATTTTTAAAAATATTGAAGCTAGTACTGAGATTGAAGGGGACGCTGTATCCAGAATATTTGGACCATTCACCCAAAATATGTATATTGTATAGTTTGTGGTAAAAAAACGGGACTCCCGCAAATATTTTTTCCTACTACAGCAATAGTTAAAGCATACAATTTTTTGTAAAATACATATTCCTAGAAGCAAGAAAAAGATTTTACCACTGTTTTTAAACTATTTCAGGAATCTCAAGCAAAGAGAGGAGGAGGGGCCCTCTGTTTCCAATCAAGCAATGTGTGGAAGGCTTTTAAAGGGATAATTGAAAACACTGATGTTTGTTCTTTTTGAAAGGAGACAAGTCTGCACAACACACTGAATGAACTTGTTAAAAACCTCTTTGATTCTGTTATTGGAGGGTACTTGGATGGTTACATTATGATTCTATAATGATTTAAAACATTTATTGGTTTTTATATGACAGACATAATCTAAATGAAAAAACTATGTTGAATAAAAAATTAGTTTGCAAAAACTTTTTCTAAGTCTGTCTATCTCTACGTAAATCTATGTATACTTTCATTTCGATTTGGGCATTTGACTCCAAGATTCAAATCCTACCAGAACAGCTGTTTTAAACATAACCCTCCTACTAGTAATATAATGTTATACTAGAATAGTAAATTTTTTTGACAGTAAAAGTTTGTGAAGAGAATTAGATGATTCAGAATTTGGACCCTTTAATTTCGCTTTTTCTTTGTGCTTAAAACCAGAAAAATCATAGAATAAATGAAAAATAGAAGTCACTTGCTTAGCAATTTCAAAACTATTACAGGTATGTGCTAAAGCTTGGTGACAAAACGCTACACCGAGAATGCATGCATTAACATGCATAAAAGTAAAAAAACACAGCTTGGCATAAAAGTTCGACAGTGACAATTTCCAGGGTCATCATGTAACAGCAGTCTTTCTGTAAATTATTATAAAACATCTGAAAAAGTTTTCAGTGAATTGGGAAAATTGGTCGCTGGTAGGGATGTCGGGGTTTTGTCAATCGTTGTTAACATTGCTTTCAAAAAGTGTTGTATAGGAGTGGTCGCTCAGTTAGATTTTACTGAATAAAAAACTTTGCATGTGAGGATTCTAATATATTGCAAATGCGGGCCCTCGGTTTCCAATCAAGCAATGTGTGGAAGGCTTCTTAAAGTATGATTGAAAACACTGCTGTTTATCCTTTTTTAAAAGGAGACATGTCTGCACAACACAGTGAACGTGTTAAAAACCTTTTTGATTTTATTTCAAGTTATTGGAGGGTACTTAGTTGCATTTTGATCCTGTAACTAAAGAGTTATTAAAAGCATTTATGGATTGTTGTATGAAAGACATAATCCAAATAAAAACACTGTTGAATAAATGAAAAAAATTTATAATATATTTGGATTTTGATTTAAGAACCCAAGCTTAAAAAGTTTGCCTTATTCATAAAGTACAATTAAAATACTACTCTTTTAATCAAATCTCTGAAGTTGAGTAATTAATATGGTTTGACTTTTAATACTTCACCAACTATTTCATTATCTCTTGACCTTTTTAATTTTAAAACAGCTGATAAACTCTATAGA
Organism: Tetragnatha montana; assembly: GCA_963680715.1. NCBI lineage: Eukaryota > Metazoa > Arthropoda > Arachnida > Araneae > Tetragnathidae > Tetragnatha > Tetragnatha montana. The sequence goes on along the minus strand of OY796683.1, from coordinate 3,073,934 downwards.
AATGTTGATTGGTTAATACTAGAAGGTTTGTTTTTACTTAAAGTACTGAAACGTTTGAAAGAATCAAGATTATAAAGGATAGAGCTTATCAGTTATTTATTTTGACAATAAAGAAAAAGCCCCTAAAATCTATTTCAAAGTTGCTCATTAAGAAAGTGCAATTTAAGTATGAATATAAGATGAAAATCAGAAGTATTTCGTATTAATGTAATTGCATATTTAACTGTAAAAATATTATTTCTCTTATAATCTTTTGATCTAGTAAAGTAAAAAAAAAATAAATTATTTTTTAAAATTATTCCAACCAGACTGTATCGAGAGAAAAACGAAAATTTTCATAACTGTTCCAGTTTTTCCCTGATATTTATTGAAATTGTTAACTGAATACATAACAGTAACTATATGAAATATCTTTACAAAAGAAATAACCTATTTTCTTGAATACAAGTAATGGTTTGCAATTTAAACATTCCAAACTTTTCCTTATTTTTCTTTTAAGCTAAAAATAAATAAGAGGAAAAAGTTTAAGGAAACTAATTTCAGTTAAAAAATATGGTTTTTACACTACATGCACTAGCCACAACTTTAAAGCAACATATAAAATCTAAAACTAGTTTAAGAAATGCTTTAGATAAATTATTTTAAAAATATGTGTTAAGTATACAGATGAGAAAATTCTTTAAATTAATTCGAACAGTATCAGGGGTCTGTCTAGGATTTTTTAAAAGGTACCTATTTTGTGAAAATTTAGTGCTAATTTGTGAAAATTTAAGTGCAAAATCAACTTTAAAACAAGTACATATAATTTTTAGCATTAGAAACAAAAGAAAATTTAGTCTAGAATGATTAATAATTTACTATTGAGAATATAGCTTACTAAGAGAACTTTCTTTTAAAAATGTATTTTGTGAAGGTACCTTTTTCCTAAAACTGAATTTGTGAAAGTACCTAATTATCAAATGTTGAATTTGTGAAGGTATCGCAAAATGGTAGTAAAATTATCCTGGACAGGCCACTGAGTATAGATAATTTAAAAGACTAAAAATTTAATAAAATTGTAAAATGTTAGATTTTTTTTAGATTAACACAAAATTATAAATAACCAATCGAAGAAAACATTTCTGTCTTAAAAACTGAAGCCTTTATCTCATTCTCATACAAAACCAAACCATTGTTTTGGTAAAACAAACACTTCAAAAGTGTCAATTTAAGAAAACTAAATGTATGAATGGCCATTCAGTAGATTATTGAACACAAAATTTTTCTCACCTAAACTGTATCATCAGTAGATAAGTTTCCACTTGAGCCCATGCTTACTGTTTCAGAATCAGGATTACTACTAAGCTCTTCTGTGTCTAAAATGAATTCAAAGAAAAATGCTACATTAACTAAAAATCTCACCTCTTTAAAATGTATCATGAAACATGACATGGCATAAAACATTAGTAATGTGCACTTAACATTAAAAAATGATGAACTATTCTTGATGCTATTAACCATCATGTAGTTACTGACAAATTCACATTCACTTTATTCATTTATCATCAAATAAAATAACAGAATTAATATATTTATTAAATATATTTTTCAAGTTAAAAATACATTTATTATGAAAATAATACAAACCATTAGTTTTGGAATCATTTGTATCTTCCTTTTCACTTTCTGTAAAATAAAGTTCAAAATATGAAATGAATCATTCAAAATTCTTACAAACTAAATTACACATTTCTATCAAATTAAAGGTTTTTGTGACTACAAAATTACTAGCTTTAATTAGCAGAATAATATATCTTAAAAAAGGAAAGTAAAATAATTTGATTTTAAATACTTAAACAATAAATATAGTATGTGTTTATTGAAAAAGTTCCCCATAGATTCCACAGATTTTTTTACTAATTAAAAGTTGTTTTTGGGATTTTATTAATTCAGAAAATACTAACCATTAGTTTGGGAATTGTTTGATTCTTCTCTTTCACTTTCTATAAAATATAAAATACACAAATGAAACAGAAATAATTTAATTAATTTAACATTTATATTCACTGAATTTTTGTCAATTTAGAAGTAAATATGTATTTATTAGCTTTAGCTAAACAAAATCGTAAAGCATGTCACAAAAAGGCAGATAAAAGTGCAAAATTGGAAATTTCAAAGCATATTCAATTTTATGTTTGAGGTCTTTCAAAAAGAGCTTATAAGGTGTATGATCAGTGGGTTGAAAACAGAATGCTTGTTATTTTTTTATACATTTAACTATTCAATCAATCATTATAATGTGAAATAAGTGGTGTGAGTATAAGTAGGTTTAAACAGAATGCTAGTGATATTTTGAGACCTCAACCAATTAATCAAATAAAAACAAATCAGCATAATGTTATGTATGTATGTGACTAGAGAGATATTTTTAAAAACTTGCATTACAATTCATATTAAAATATTTTAAGAAGTTTATTTTTTGAGAGCTTACCTTCAGTTTGTATATGAATTGGTTCTTCAAATGTTTGATCATTAGTTGTTTGTGACCTCCGATATCCATCTGAGACCTCTAAATCAATTAATAAAATAAAAACAAATCAACATAATGTTATGTATGTGACTAGAGAGGTATTTTTAAAAACTTGCATTACAATTCATATTAAAATATTTTAAGAAGTTTATTTTTTGAGAGCTTACCTTCAGTTTGTATAATAATCGGTTCTTCAGATGTTTGATCATTACTTGATTCATTAGTTGTTTCTGACCTCTGATATCCATCTGAGACCTCTTAACCAATTAATCAAATAAAAACAAATCAACATAATGTTATGTATGTATGTGACTAGAAAGATATTTTTAAAAACTTGCATTACAATTCATATTAAAATATTTTAAGAAGTTTATTTTTTGAGAGCTTACCTTCAGTTTGTATAATAATCGGTTCTTCAGATGTTTGATCATTACTTGATTCATTAGTTGTTTGTGACCTCTGATATCCATCTGAGACCTCTTAATCAATTAATAAAATAAAAACAAATCAACATAATGTTATGTATGTATGTGACTAGAAAGATATTTTTAAAAACTTGCATTACAATTCATATTAAAATATTTTAAGAAGCTTATTTTTTGAGGGCTTACCTTCAGTTTGTATAATAATCGGTTCTTCAGATGTTTGATCATTACTTGATTCATTAGTTGTTTCTGACCTCTGATATCCATCTGAGACCTCTTAACCAATTAATCAAATAAAAACAAATCAACATAATGTTATGTATGTATGTGACTAGAAAGATATTTTTAAAAACTTGCATTGCAATTCATATTAAAATATTTTAGGAAGTTTATTTTTTGAGAGCTTACCTTCAGTTTGTATAATAATCGGTTCTTCAGATGTTTGATCATTACTTGATTCATTAGTTGTTTGTGACCTCTGATATCCATCTGAGACCTCTTAATCAATTAATCAAATAAAAGCAAATCAACACAATGTTATGTATGTATGTGACGAAAGATATTTTTAAAAACTTGCATTACAATTCATATTAAAATATTTTAAGAAGTTTATTTTTTGAGAGCTTACCTTCTGTTTTTATAAGAATCGGTTCTTCAGATGTTTGATCATTAGTTATTTGTGAATTATTTGATTCCCCTGTTGTTTCATAGCTACTTGATACTTCTTTTTCTTGGTATTTCTCCTCATCACTTGTTTGGACAGCAAATGTTTCAGTTACTATTTCTTCTGTTTGGGAAGAATCTTCAATTTTGGTTCTAGCTGATTAAGAAAAAAACCCAGAGCTTGAGTTTAATAATTTCTAACAGTGGGCAGTGTTTTAAAATGAGGACAATTCATAGAAACTAGATTTTAAATAGACTGATATTAAAAGGTACAAAGTTTATGATTTTAAATCAAATGTATCACAATTTTTTAAAAAGTAAAGGAAATAAAATCAGTCAAACTGGATAGGTTTATATTACCTCAATAGATGTTATTTTATTTTTGAATTAATTTATACACATACACAGAAATAGAACATACATATACACAACAATATAATTAGTTAAAATATCTTTTGAACATTTTATAATGACCATATAATAAAACTTAAGAATATAAGGCCAAGACTTTAAGAGATGAAATTAGTTTCTCACCTTCTAAACTACGCCGTTTTCTTTCTTCTTCATCATCCTCTGAAAAAAGAAAAGATATTGATTTTAAGATCACTAATAAAATTACTACAGGATGTTCAAAGAAATAATGTAGTGCAATCACTGGCTGGAGTTCAGAATATCTGACATGCTAATTTAGTTTACAAGCAGCAAATAGACAGTCTTAACTGGTTGGAAATTTTCGATAAAAATGTTGACGTAGCTACTGTTTTCCTCTTGATGTCCCTTTTGCGTCACTCAATTAGCTGCATGTAAACGCACCCCTAATGAAAACATGGATGTGTAAAAAGGAATAATGTTTTTGGATGAATGTGAAAAGCATTGTGTGCAATTTTTTTTGTTCTAAATTAAATGCATTGGTTTGAAGGATGAAAACATATCTGTAACCCTGGATGTGATCAGTACTGTGAAAGCTTTTCTAATGAATGTTAATCAAGTATTTGAGTAAATCATGCATCAGAACAAAAATTTGACGATTGTAGAAAAGAAAATATCTCAGTAATTCATGATGTAGTAGAAAGAACAGGTAATCTTTTAAACCATTCATTGTGGACCTGATAATGAAAGTTTAAAGAGTTAACTTCCTTAATTTGTAGTGGTAACTCAAAGTTTTGTAGTTGTCCCTTCAGCTTTGAATTATCCAAGTTGCATTGCATCTATCAATTTCAACACATTCAATTTAGAATATTTCATCACTTACCTACTAATCTAAACTGCTCACCATACTTTTCATAGAGGGAGCCTATAATGAAAAGGAAAAATTAGAAGCTGATGAGGGAAAATACCTAATAACTGAAAATCAAAACCAAAAATATAGAATAAATTTTTTCATTCAGTTTTAATTATTGTTAACTTTTTTCAAAGTTATAGATTAAACTATAAGAGAATGAAATAAATTTTTCTTTGTGAGACAACTATTTTCCTAAAAATATGGCATATTTATTCTTATTCACACATTGATTGCATATAGTAAGGTATTGGCAAATAAATACTAACCTTTAGGTAATTTAAGATCAGGCATAACTTGCCACTCTTCTGGATCATAATAGCCTGCCCGCCATGCATATGCATCAGCTGTGTAAAAACATTAAATGATCATAAGAAGTTAATTCATAAGCAAATACAATATACAGCAATAAATAATGATTATGGGTTAAATAAATTGCTGAGATGACTTAATATTTCATCTTATTTATGATGAGGTGAAAGAATATTATATAAGAAAGAATATGATGAGAAAATTTAAAAGTAACTTTTTAATACATTATTAATTACTAATTATATTAACTACCAATTCTCAGGCAGCTGATCACCACTCTGCTCCTCAGTACCACTAGCTGTTAAAATACAAAAAAAAATCATTTTATATGAATTAAAATTGCTGAAAAAATTCAAATTCCATGCACATTTTGAAATTATTAATTGTAAAAGCCACAACCATAGTATAAAGTTGAAAATTTTTTTATTACACATAATTCCCAGTATCATACAATCTTGAACATATTTTTTATAACTATAATACACATAGTCTAAAAATTATAATTATTTACTAAACCAGTCAATATTATATTACATAGACTACTCACCATCTTGAAAATAATCTTCATGTTTGTTTTTAGCTTGTTCAGCTGTAGAAAAAAAAATTACATTAGTAATACAATAAGCTTGAATTTAATAACTTTTACACCTAAGTTAAATAAAATTAGGGCACAGCTGGAATAAGAGTCCTCCATTTGGCGACTCGCGTTGCGGTCGCCAAGTTAGCAGTACGGAAGTTAGCGGCACGATTAGTCATAGTGTACAGTTGTCGGTATATTTGGCGATCGCGATGCGATCGCCAAATGGAGGACTCTTATTCCAGCTTATCCAATATTAGTATTCATTACAGGAACATAAGAGTAAAATTGAATACTTAATCACATTACAATCAACGATTTCCTTACTTAGCCAAATAGGAATTTTAAAATAAGACAGATACCAATTACAGTCAAACTTGGATAAGTGAAATCGCTCAGGACTGACGTTTTCATTCCATTTAGGCAGGTTGGATGTTACTTTGTTCCACTTAACCAGGTAATCTTTCACATTTCCCTCTCCTCAAATATTTAATATGCATATTGATGGTGTGTATAGAAACTTTCAATCCATCCATTCCTGCCGCAAAATCTGCCTATACCCAGTGGTTCTTATACTTCTGATCACTGCAGCCTCCTTTTATGTAATAGCCAGATATTGCAGACCCCCAAGATTTTGAACACTTAGAGCCATAACCAGACTTTTGTTTCGGAGGTTGACTCAACATTATTTCTAAGGTATCCCCCAATGATTACATTTATACTCTAAGTTTTAGATTACTTAAAAGTAGTATTTAAATTATGCTGCACACTATGTTAAAATTTTACAATTACTCAGAGTAAAAATAAGGATCTGGGGGTCAACCAATTTTACTTTTTTTGGACCACTTGAAATGGATTGACTCCATTGTAATAAATAGTTCTTTTTCATTTTATTGTATTTATTTCCATTAAAAAGTTGGAGTCTTGTATCTGCCCTTTTTCTAATATCAGCAATAAATTTTATAGTTACCAAGTTCCCTTCTTTCTTGTTCTCTTTCCTCAAACAGCTGCGAGAAATGTTCAGCAGCAAAGCTGATTATATCTTTAGGTCTTTCTTTGATAACTGAGAAACTGAGACTATGAAGAAGTTCTGGTAGTCCCTCTGGAATGACAGGCCTTGGTCTACTAACAGACATAGTACTAGTTTCAAATCTGTGAAAAAATAGTTGCAGGTTAAAGTTTTAAGAATACAATAATATATAGAATATTGGGTACTCATTTGGGTTATTGGGTTGACATTTTACCAACACTATTTTACAGCAACAGTTTCTATGTTTGCAAAATGAGCAATGGCATTCGAGGCATTAAGTTTCAATACATTTAGATAAAAAAATAAGATATTAAACTTTAAAAACATACAATTTCCCTGTGATACTGATACTGGTGAACAAAAATTTAACTATAAAACTCTTACTAGTTTACAATTTCCTAAAACAAATTTTCAATAGAAAAAAATATCGCCCGCATACAATATACGTTCTGAAACAATACTTTCTTTCCCGAACAAGAAGTAACTTATGACACAGAAATTCTATTGTCTTTATTCAATGTAAAGGCACATGGAACAAGCAACTACAAGTCAAAATAAAAACATTAGTTGGTGCTGTTTTCTGTTGCTAGGCAACAATGTTCGCGGTCTAGAATATTTAACAACAGTTAGTTAAAACAAAAGTAAGAAAACGTAAAATAGATTTAATTAAGCATTTAAACTTATTTTATTTCTGAAGATTTCAAATAGAATATTTTCGAACCCTCAGTGAAATTTTTATTAATGTAATTTATCTTATTAAATAAAACCAGAAAAATAGTTTGATTTTAAATGTTATTGGCAACAAATTTCGGGAAACGAATGACAACAAAAACACGCAACACGTTATGATTGTAAACAGCGTGGAATAAAGATTTAGATTTTTCGAGTGCTTGCTGAATAATTTCGAATTAGGAGAAAACCTTATCTCTTTACTTATTGTTTTTTCAATCTCTTTCACCTCTCTCCCTTTTTCCCCTCTTTTCCTTCTTTCTCTATCTACTTTATTATTTCTTTCTAGGTTTTCTTTCGCTTTTTTCTTAGTCATGTAAGGTGACGTGGCGTTACTCACACCCTAGTCCATATCTTTGGTGTCTGTTTCTTCTACTCTTTTACCTTATTTTGTTTAGGTACAAGAGCCAGAGCGTGTGACAGTAATCTTCTGTCGGTTCTAAGTTGAAATAATTTTGTTTTTCGTTGTAGCTTTCCCGAAGTACGGGGAATATAGGCAAACTGAAGTATCTAGGTAGTTTAGGTCAATAATGGGGGCCATTACCCCGGAACCTCCGGACATAACTATGAAAGAAAATACGGACCCATGTATCTGGAGCGGGAAACACACCTGCCTGGAACAAATAGAATATGGTCATATAAACGGAACCCAGAAGTTCGTGGTGGTTTTCACCCCAGCTAATGAAAAGGAAAGGATCCCTAAAAACAACCCAAAGCAAATCAAAGAAAGCTTTATGATGAAAGTCAACTCTATAAGAAATATTCAAGACCTTATTCACACCAACAACGGCAAAATACTGGCAATTACGGCTAGTAAAAATACGGCTACAGAGTTGGCGTCTATTAAAGCAATAGTAGGCAAACAAGTAGAGTCTACTTTACAGGTAGAAAGTAATTCTACGAGATTCCTGCTCAACAACATACCAATTAACACCAACCTTGAAGAGCTAAGAGAAGAGATAGAGGCTGAGAATGATTTAAAGGTTCACAGTCTCCGACGGTTTACGAGGAAAATCAACAGAGAGCAAACTCCAAGCGAATTGGTGCTGGTTTCGATTTTTGGCAGACTGCTACCAGAATCAATTAAACTTTGGATGATCAGTAGGAAAATAAAACTATTTGTGGACAGGCCCAGGCAGTGTCAGAACTGTTGGGAGTACAGTCATCCCACCAAATATTGCAGGAACGAAAAAAAATGTAAGAGGTGTGGGAAAAGTCATCCCCAAATTGAGTGCAAAGTGGAAATAGAGTGCTGCCTTTGCCATAAGAATCATGTGGCCTCTAGTGACGAGTGCAGTTTTTATAAAAAAGAAGCAGAGTTGCTGGAATTCAAAGCCATAAACGGCCTGTCCTATGGGGAAGCAAGGAGAAGATTTAAGGAAAAGTCCATGGTCAACTCCTACGCTAAGATAACAACACAAAGTGTAAACAAAAGGAATGATGTAGAAATCGAAAAAATTATAAGGGACAATAACATGGAATTAAAGAATCTGCTGGGGGAATTAATGAGAAACCAAGATGAACGGGTAAATAAAATATTAGAAACGATCACCTCACATATCTCTCAACTAACTAAAGCGGTGGTTGAACTAAAGCATCAAACAACTGATAATACAGGCCAAGAAATAGAGTCTCCAAGAAGGAGAAAACCGAGAACAGGAGACTCAAGTATCGAAACAATAATAAGGAACACGCAGGTAACAACTGATCAAATTGAAAACCATATGATTACCATAAGCAACCTGGCGTGCAAACCCTTTGAGAAACTTCACAGCAAACCGCCACCACCGGTGCCGTAGTTTCTACAGGCCAGGACTGCACCTTAAGAAAATGATTTTTCTACAGGGTTTTTAATCAAACTTTATAGTTTCTTTATGGCTTTTAATATTATCCAGTGGAATTGCAGGAGCATTAATAACAAATTGCACTGGTTGCAGTCCAAACCTTTTTCTTTAGCGTCAATTTTATTGCTTCAAGAAACTTTCCTGAACGAGAAGTCTACTTTAAACATAAACAAGAAGATAGTTTACAGGTTAGATAGAAGAGATTCTTTCGGCGGGGGTTTAGTGACCTCAGTGACCAATAGGGTCTCATCACGGATCATCGGATTGAACCTCCCTTTAAGCCAAAATGAAGCTCAAGGAATACAAGTCTTAAACAAAGGATCAACTCTTTCAATTATTAACATTTATTCTCCGCGAGGAAAGTTCACAAAAGAATGGTTGGATTCTATAATAAACTCGGTGGATCCTCCTTTTTTAATCTTGGGTGATTTTAACGTGCACCACCAAAACTGGGGTGCTTTAAAAAACTCGGTGAATGCTGAGATTCTGGTGGAATGGATAGAGAAAAATAACATATGCATTCTCAATACAAGGGTTCCCACCCACTTTTCAAGATCCTCTTCCTCTCTGATTGATCTGACTCTTTGTTCTCCCGATTGCGTTTCTGACATTTGTTGGGATGTTTCGGGGGATAGATTCGATTCGGATCATGCCCCAGTATTAATTAACTATAGACCTTGGAATTTTGGGTCATCTAATGTCACCCGATATAGATACCTTTGGGGGATGATTAAAGAAGATTTAAACAATGAATTGGACAAACTAGAGGATGCCTCATACGAGGACTTTATTGGGAAATGTCAAAAGAGCCTCATTTACAATAGAACTAAACAGATCATTAAAGGAAACTCAAACCCAGTCTGGTGGAACTCAGAATGCAGCTATCTACTCGGACAAAAAAGAAAGTTTTTGAGGTACCATAAAAAATATGTTCTGGTGGATTGGTGGGAAGCCCACAAAAGATTTTCTGCGAAATTAAATAAGGCCATCAAAAAAGCAAAAAGGGTCTTTTGGGAAAGGACATGCGAGGAGACTGCTAAGTCGGGGAAAATCTTTAAAATAATAAAATCCCTGAACAACCGACAGGTTAGTAACGCTAGCAGTCAGTTCATTCTAATAGATGAATATCAGAACAAGGTATCAAATCCAATGGAGCAGGCAAACATTTTTGAAAGAGCCTACGCATCCTCCGATATTTTGGAAAGATTCCCCTTCGATTTCAGTACAGATGAAAAATCTCCATGGTCGGAAGTGTTAGACTCCGAGTTCACGTTCGAAGAATTAATAACAGCAATTAAACACATGAAAACAAAAACTCCAGGAGAAGATGGCTTAACAGTGAAAATTATTCAACAACTCTCTGAAACCAATAAAAGGAAATTTTTAGATACTATCAACAAACTCTGGGATGCAGGAACAATTCCAGAATCTTGGAAAGTGTCAACGATAATACCTATACTAAAACCAGGAAGAACCGCCGAAAAGAAGGACTCCTACCGTCCAATTTCTTTAACCTCTGTGATGTGCAAAACAGTGGAAAAAATGATCCTAAAAAGGCTAGTAGGTTTTGCTTTGAACAACAGTACTTTTCATAAACATCATTTTGGCTTTCTGCCATTTAGAGACTGCCAACTGGCCTTGAAAGTAATCTACGAAGATATTAACAGAATGAGAACATCAGGAGATTATGTATTGTTGGTGGCGGTGGATATTAACTCCGCGTATGATTCTGTTTGGCAAGATGGTCTGGTGTTAAAGTGTCTGGAGGCTGGCTTATCTGGGAAATTATGCAAATGGATTTACGAGCTCATCTCTTTCAGAAAGATAAAGGTAAAATGGCGCAACACAGTCTCTCAAGGATCCACCATCACTAAAGGAATCCCTCAGGGGAGCGTATTATCACCATTACTTTTTACGTTTAATATGATGGACCTATTTGAAGCCATAGGAGAAGGGGTTAGATGCATCTGCTATGCGGATGACATATTCATTTACGCAAACGGACAATCGTTCCAAGGGACTTTAGCCAAGGCGCAAGCAGCTTTGGTCCGCCTTCAGAGATGGTGCGAAGGCAATAAACTCAAGGTACTACCTAGTAAATGTTCGGTCATTAACTTCTCTAGGAAAAAATCTCCCCAAGACTTCTCTCTGAATTTAAACTCCTCAAAGATTCCTCTGGTCAAACATATAAAACTTCTGGGCATATATTTTTCCTACAATTTAACGTTCCACCATCACTTCAATTATATCAAACGGAAAACCTTTAAAAAAATTAACGGCATCAAAGCTGTTGCTTCGCACAAGTGGGGTGCCCGCACAACGGATCTTATAAAAATTGTAAACTCGGTAGTTCGGAGCTGTCTGGATTACGGAAGCGCTATTACTACAGACGCTTGCCAATCTTCCCGTCAAAAACTGGAGCCTATATATAACGAAGCCCTGAGAGTCGCCTTGGGTCTACAAAAGTGGACCCCGATTCCTTTACTGAGACAGGTTTCTGGTCAAATGTCAATTTTAACTCGTCAGAATCTACTAGCTTCAAGATTTTTTATGAAACATTCAGCGTTGAGATTTACATCCCCATTATATGATAGGATAACCGAAAGGGTTAAGGCTCAAGAAGATCGTCCGAAAAGTATGAAAAATATGTACGAAACCTGCGAATTCTTAAATTCCTTACGGATTGACCTTCAAGATACCATTCAATTCACTCCTCCGGTCCTTACCCCATACAAAAATATTTTCTTTCATACATCAGACCTACCATTCCAAAAAACTAATATTCCAGAAGAAATAGTTTTCCTCTTTGAAGAATTTATCGCACCTTATAGGCGGGACTATTTCGTTATAGCAACTGATGCTTCCAAAACGGAGTCTTACACTGCAGCGGCGGGAATAGACTTTAAAAGAAATGAGAGGGTCCTAAAAGAACTACCTAAAGTAAATTCGATTTTTACCGCCGAGGCCATCGCTCTGTTCCTAGCGATCAAGAGTTTCGTCAAAGAGAAGGATCAAGGTCGTTATATATTTCTTACAGACAGCAAATCTATCCTAATGGCTCTGATGAATATTACTTACAGATCTCCGTGTGTAATTTTGCAAATTCAAAGTGCCTTACAAGAGGCAAGCTCTCGGGCTTGTAGTATCTCATTCGTTTGGACCCCAAGCCACGTTGGGATAAAAGAGAATGAAGAGGCTGACGCTTTGGCGGCCTCGATCAAGGATCACTCTCAACATCATTATCTTAAATGGTTTGCAATGAGGGACTTAATCAAACAAGTCGGTGGTTTCTTTTCAAATATATCTAAATCTGAATGGCAAGGCTCCAAATATTACACTGATTTTAAGGTTCTTGACGATCCTATAAATTTTAAATGGTTAAAAAATAGAGAAATGGATGTTTTAATTGCTCGCTTTTTCACTGGGATGCTTCCAACAAACAGTTTGTTATTTAAGTTCAATTTAGTAGATTCTCCTCTTTGTTCAGAGTGCCATGTGTACGACTCTGCAGAGCATCGTTTTACAATTTGTGGCAAATTTTCTGAGATAAGGAAAAAACTGAAAGAGAAAACAGATTTTAAGGGAAAAGAAATTGTATTTTATACGTTAATGAACCGTGCAAACAAATCCAAAAGATATCTACAAGCTGTAGGAAATTTTCTTAGAGACGCGGACAGCAGCTAAATGTGTTTTAGACTTCTCTCCCCAAGGGCGGGGAGCTCTTAGTTATCTTACGTCTGTATTATTCTTTTTCGATACTCTGTCTCCCTTTAGTATCTTTACAGTAGTACTTTAGAAGAAGTAGACGAAACGGCCGTATCTAGGTCGTATATGTCTCAAACCCCCCCATTCAATTCAATTCAATTCAATAAACAGCGTGGGAAATTTCAATTGAAGCAAGACATTAGTATTTATTTAAAACATAGTTAAAAGCTATGGAAAAAGAAAAGAAATTTCCTAAAAATGGTAACAATGAATCCTTGAAGAATGGAAAGGATGGTCCTACTTCTGTAAGTGAATTTTCGAACTATCTGTAAATTTGTGTTCTCTTCTTATTATCTATTTAATTGCGAGAAAATTTTCATTATTATTCAACTAATTGTGTCTATAACTTATTGTTTCAGGGTATGGGATGGAGGGAATGGAAAAAAATGAGTAAGTATTAATAATTTGTATATTACTATTAGAAATTGAGGGTCATCCAAAGAAGCCGGGACTAGCGCCAAAAATGGTGATAAAATAATGAATTCTGGGAACCTAGTTCCAGAAAAGTTGAGTTGTTTACTCACCAATAAACAGCATGCCATTGGCAACACCAAATATCACCCAGGCCCGGCTTTTTTGGATTTATCGAAATTGATTAGGATGAAATTTGTAAAGGGTCCTCCATGGCGACTGCCAACTAAAGAAGTTGCCAGCAAAGATTCTATAATCAGGAACCATTGCCAACTGGGCGATTGCCCAGTTGCTAGCTTGTAACTGCTAGCTGCAGCCAATCTCCTGTTCTTTTCAACCCACTGCCCATATTGCTATGGAGAACCGGATCCAAATCTGTGCAGTAGTTACATCGTCTTATTTCCGTGCTTTAAGTGTAAATAAATCTTATTAGAAAGGGAAAGGGCGCAGGTTTAGAACTTATCCTCCATGGGGAAAAGGGGGATGAGTTGACAAACGATAGTTCACTGGTCGATAGGCCACTGCTAGTGTAGTTGGATGTTACCATGGATGACCTATACCAAATATTCTCCTTTGGAAATTCCAAGTGATATTCTAAGAGTGAGTTTTGTCATAGAAATATTATTTCCTAGAAGGTTGAATTTCACAAGCCATTGCCCTTTTTGTCTAGTTGGCAACCCATGTCACCAATCCCAAGGAGATTTGAATACCTTGCTGGAAAAACGTTGCATGTAGCGAAAGTTCAATTTTCAGGAGAGGGAATTATGTTCAAAAAGTAATTTTAAAACGGCAGCTGGCAAACTAAAGAGCAACATACAATGTTTTTCCACATAAAACCCAGTTGCAAACTCGGCGCTTCCGCTTCCACAACATGAAATGTTTTTCCACCGAACCCAAGCATGATTTCCACTTTTCTAGCGCATTATAGGCTATCCAGCGGTTTGAAAACTAACTACTTCAAGGTTTGATTCGATCAAGCAAGTGACACAGGTAGTTCCATCAAAAGACAAACTTTGTGAAAAAAACAACATGCAACGTTTTTCCAGCCACCCATTCCAGGGGTCTGTTAAGAAGAAATTTGGGTCCGTTTTCGGACCCTTCACAATATATTTCATTGTGAAAACGGACCCTTCACAAAACATTTTACATCAAAAACGGACCCTTCACTAAGTATTTTTCCTTTTAACAGACCCTTTTTTTTCATAATACTTCAAATATTGGACCCTATTTTCACAAAAACAGGCTCCTGGCTGAAAAAACTAACATAACGCTAACTTCAAATTCACAAAATTATGAGTAATTTTCACAATTTTTACGAAAACCGGATCCTTCACAAAAAGTCTGGAATGACCCCTGCATTCATTTATGGTAACCCTGTGTGGGCTTTTCTTTCCGGAGCATCCTTGATGAACCTATTGGGGGCCAGTCTTAGGAACGATATATTTATAATTTTTTTATTCTCTTTGTTAGAAAAAGAAAAAGCTAAGAAGTGGAAAGAAGCAAAAAATATTAAAAAGGCTCAAAAAGTACAAAAAACAGAAAAAGTTCAGAACAGTTCTAATGAAGAATCTCCAGAAAAGTTCCATACTGTTAGCATAGCTGTACCAGGAGCTATTTTAGATAATGCTCAATCCCCAGAGCTAAAAGCTTATTTAGCTGGTCAAGTAAGTGGAATTTTAAATTTTATTTTAAAAAATAGGTTATATTTTCTAATAATAATTTTTTTTTTGTACACCAAGGCATGAAACTTCTAAAGTAGCCAGGCCAACATTTTTACTTGCACTTATCAGAGCATTGTATAAGTTTAATTTGAAACCAAACCATTTGCTAATGGCGATTGGAAATTTTGCACCCATCTGGCTAAATACTGTTTTTGACATTTTGCTGAACTAGGTAACCTTTTCTACTTTTTAGGGAAACTTTTACTTTAGTTTTCACTGTTACAAATAAGTTAACTTTTTTAAAACACAAGTACCTGTATAACACTGTACAACATGAAAAATGTCCTTATAGATGAAAGCATGGATGTGTTTCTTGTACATTTTTGGCTGAAAATAACTAATGTCATTTCGTATTTTTTTCATTTGTTAAATATTTCATACATTAACTTTATTTCCTGTGAATGGTAATAATTTTTTAAAAACGTTTAGAAAAGAATTTGCTGAATTCAATAAGTTAGTTGTTTAGATATTCAAATCATGACTTGTTTTGTTTTTTAGATTGCTAGAGCAGCTTCAATATTCCGTATTAGTGAAATTATCGTCTATAGTGAATCTGGGCTCGAAACGTAAGTTTAAATAGATTTCAAACTTCAATTACTAATGTAATTCCATACATTTTTTTTAACACTTTTTTTGTTTTGTTAGTTTGGAAGATGAAAGTTTAAAACTGAAGAAAAAAAGAGGTTGTACACAGCTGATTAGGGTATTACAATATTTAGAGTGCCCTCAATATCTTCGAAGATATTATTTTCCAATTCACAAAGATTTAGAATATGCTGGTATGTACCTTCAGTTAAAAAAAGTTCAAGCTTTTTAAGATTATTAATGTAAATTAGCAATTAAGATAATGAGAAAGAGATAAATGTATTTTCCCTTTTATCCTGTGTCTTTTAATTTAGTTGATAAATCAAAAATGTAAAATTAATTTTTTTTTTGTAAATCCTGATTTCCCCCAAAAAAATTCTGGCCTGTAAAACAGTTAATATATGCTAACTATTAAAGATACATTGAGCGAGTGAATGAAAAACTTTTAACTTTGTTTAATACAGAGATACGTTGTTTATCCAAGGACGTTATTCAAGATGATTTACTACTGCACTTTCATTCTTTACTTAATGTGACCTTTTGCTAACTGCATCAAATGTACTTCTAAGTAATAGTTTTTACATCCTTTTATGTACATTAAACCATGGCTTACTAGATACTATACAGGCTAGCCGAGTTTTGAACAATGAAAACCATTTGAGAACTTTTCCCGCTTGGATCGCCACAAGTTCTACCTATATCACCCATCGCCTTCACCACTGTGGATATGCTTTGCCAGTTTGTCCAGTATTGCCATCTGCATTTTTAATGATTTCCGTACTCGGCTAGCCTGTATAGTATCTAGTAAGCCGTGATTAAACACAGTAATATACTCAGTTCTCTCTATTTTTCTTAAATTTACCTCTGTATAGTTCTGATTATTAAAAACTACACTGTATGTTTCTTTGTTTCAGGTCTCATAAATCCCCTTAACTTACCACACCATTTAAGAATTGAGGATGAATCTAAATACCGAGAAGGAATTGTCCTAGACAAACCTGTAAAAGCAGGAAAAGGTTCCTTTGTGTACATTGGTCTTCGTCAAGTAAGGCATTATTTTGCTTATTCAAATTTCATGTGTTTTTGTTGTCTTATCTGTGCTATAACGTTTGAACCTACAAATTTTATGGTTCTATTATTCCCTTTCTTTAACTTGTTTTGGATATTTTTAGAGAGATAAATGTATTACTTTATCCATGAGAAGTAGATGAGACAATCTTTCTCTTGCTGTTACCATTTCAAATTAATCGCCTCTTCTGTTCACCATCTAACCTATACAATTGTATTAAAATATTTTTGAATTGCTTAAACTTTGAAATCAAATAGGCTGGGATTTTTTTTTGGGCCTTTTATTTATCAGGTAGAAAAGGCATGTGTTTTACAATACTGATAAAAAAACAACAACTTTATATAGTTATCGGAATTATGAGAGTAACTTAAGCTTTTTTTATATTTTTTTCCAGACAGCTGTTATAGATAAAGTTTTGCAAACTAATGTCAGAGTAACAGTTAAATTAGATGAAGAACAAAATTGTAAGTATGTTAATCAATATCATTGAAAGAGATAACATTTTAACCTAATATTTTATGTATTTTCTATGTCACTTTTCATTTTGAACAATTTCATTGAACTAATTTTAGTATCAATCTTGTGCAAGGTTGCAAAATCCGGTGAACTTACTCTGTTAATACAGAAGGCTTGAGTTTATATCTTCTTTCAACACTGAATTCAAAACATTTGCTTTTTATTTTCAAACTTTCATAAAAAAGTCCTGGTAAATTTTTTTCTTAGTAAAAAAACTATTTTAAGCCTCATTGACTTGCCTGCCTTGTATGTTGGAATTTGACACACACCCTTTCTTAAAGGATAAATTGTACAATTTTATTTTCACTTGGCATCTAAATATTTAGATCTTGTAAACAAATGTGATAAATGGTTACAATGTTTGCAGGGAATATGGATGTATAACTCTTTTGTATAGATTCTGCGGACCAGTGCTTTGCCAATCTTACTGGTCTGCAATAAGAATCACTGGTCCGACAAATTAAAAAGGACCGGTTTAAATATGTAAAGTAACTATTGCACTGAATATGAGTACCAAATAGTAATGTTAAAAATCAATACACATTAATATTTTTTCTTTTTCGTCAGGGGCTCCCCTATCCTATATCTCCACATTTCGGGTTCTGTCAAAAATATGTACTTGCTTCATCAAATGCAATCATCAAACGCACTTAAAATACCGCTACACTGAACAAATACGTCTAAATGATTTTACACATGCTCGAGAAATCACTGGTCCGGCTGACCAGTGGTTTTCTGATTCCACTGGTCCGAGCTGTTTTTTAGTTGTCCCGGACCAGCAAAACACCCCAATTTCGAACGCTTTTAGTTTTTTTATAATAAAGTAAAACTGCTTTATTCTTACAGCTAAAAAGCATGTAAAAGGAAAAGCAGTGTCTCCCAGTATGCCATTTAGAAAAGATGGAATATACTGGGGTTACAGTGTTAGAGCAGCCAAAGGTTTAAATGCTGTGTTCTCAGAAGGACCCTATAAAGAAGGCTATGACACCATTATTGGAACTTCTGATAAGGGACAGAATGTGGATGATTTCACTTTACCTCAATTTAAGTAAGTTGAAAGATTGATTTGACTCCATAAGTCATGAGTTTATTGGGATACAATTTCAAAATGATACTTTTTCTTCCATAAATACTTCTTTACAGTACCAGCTAAAAGTATTTTAAATTTGAACCTATGAGTTCATGGCTCCAAATGACCATGGGGTGTCCTTGTTTTAAAAAGCACAAACCTTTTATCTTCTTTTTTACTAATGTTATGATTATACATACAAAAAAGAAAACATCTATATTGTACTAATTTCTAAAGATAATAGGGATGATAATTCAAAAATTCTTTGGAAACGTTTGGAAAAAGAATTTACTTTGTGCATTCTAAGTATTTTCTTTTCGTGTAATTCAAGTATGAGCTAAAAAAAAGTTTTTTTGCAGGCACCTCCTAATTGTTTTTGGTGGATTGAAAGGCATCGAGGCTGCCTTAGAAGGTGACGAATCCATGAAAGCATCGGAGCCAAGTGAATTGTTTCATCACTATCTGAACACCTGCCCATCTCAGGGATGTCGAACCATACGCACCGAGGTATGTTAAGATGTGCAAACATTTTATGGATTTATTTTCTGTCTTAATTCTTTGTTAAAAATATTTTTATTCCTGTGAGAAATAAATTGTAGCAACAGCTTTTGATAAATTCTCTTACATCTAAATTACAGGAAGCCATGCTGATCACTTTATCTGTGTTGAGACCTAAAATTTCAAAAGCTCTTGCCCTCTGAAAGGAAAGTATCCATCAAGTTCTCATTTGTACATTTTTACTTGTTATTGGTGTATACAATGTGTGATTTTTTTCACCGCTCTTATCCAAATAAATTTAGAAACATGTTCTGTGATATTCATTTGGTTATTGACTCTTTTTAAACAAAAGTGTTTCAAAAGGCAAAAATTATAAGGGGTGTAGACTACCTCAAGATCAAGTATGGTTTAGCATTGAAAAACATTGCCTCTTAGTTTTTTAAGTCCTATTTGTTAGTATATTCCTTTTTTTTTATCCTACACCAGACCTTGGCTTTTCCGCCATTAGTCTATCACAGACAGCCCAATACAGTTCAGAGACACACACAAAGTTACAATGATCATTAGCAGCATTAACATCTGCTACGTCTAAAAGTCCAATACACGAGTGCAAGTGGTCCCCACTCATGTCTTGTTAGTATTCCATCTAACTTTATAAATTCCATAAGATAACCTAATCACAGGGTATACAAAAAAAAAACAGTTTTGTGTTGATAATGGATAACACAGGATGCTATGTCTATGTGTGTCTTTATTGTTTTATTTTATAAAATTGAAGCTAATCAATTTTGACAACATAATTTCAAAAACTAATGTCTGTGAGTGATAATTTTTTTTTTGTGATAAGTGGTGTTACTAGATTTAAATAATGCAAACTGATCCATGGAAATAGAAAAGTTTAATATTCAGGAAAGGCGGCTTCATCACAGTCAACATTTTAAAGGATATCTTACACATTGATGGGTAGTTTACACTGATTATGACTTCACAATAAAAGTGGAAAACATATTTGAACAATTTTCAAACTTTATTAAAGGAGATGTGTCCCACACTTGACATTCACTAATTTTATCAGTACTTTCCCTAAAATTGTTTAGTTAAGTTTATTATTGTGCTCATAATTTCAGATGTGGAAGGATGTAGTATCAGAGGGGGGTAATTTTGCTATTAGTTTTATTTCAAAAACAGAGAATATTTTTTGTTTTATTGTTTTATTGTTTGAATTATTTTGCATTTTAAAAATTTCTAGTTTATATTCTGTATTCCATCTCCTATATCACCTTATTTCTTCCCTATTTTTTGCTGCCAAAATTGTTGCTTTTCAAAACAACATGATCCGTTTCTTTTTGCTGGTTGAGCAGTATCTCCTATTTTGCTTTTGAGTTCAGAAGTCTTCATCCGGCACTTAACTGAATTTTTGGTGAGCTGATTCCAAGAAGGATTTTTTATATCCCTTATTAAATATGTTATTGGAAAGATCCAAAAACTTTAGCTAAAATGCATCTTAGTTGCTTTTAAAGTTACTTAAACTTTAACTAACATTTGTATAATCTATACCACTTTAACTGATACTTATTTTTATCAGCCATTCATTGATGAGTGATTTGAACTAAATTACAATGGAATTAAGGTAGAAAATAACATTTATTATCTTAACGAATAAATATATAGACTATTTTGTGAATTTAAAGCAAAATAAATAGGTTTCAAATGTTTCTTACTGTATCAAATTAATTGTTATAAATATCTCTCAATCGTAGTCCATCGTTTACAAGCATTTGTGTCTATCTTGAAACTACTAAGTATCAAGAGTAATGTTTGAATTTAAGAAATTTTTTTAATATCGTCAGGCTGACTTATTTATAGGTGAAACTTCTGAGTGACTTTTCACCAAAAGGTGCCAGTAGCTTTAAAATTGATAGTTTAGTTATTATCTCTGAGCTTAGTTTTACATGTTTTGTATTTTTACTGAATTGTATGGAGGCACTTGTAAAGGCAATCAAACTTAACAACTTCAGATTTTGAGAGTTTTAGTTTATAATAAGTTAAAAACCAAAAGATTTTGTGCTGTTTCAAGTCTTGTAATATTAGTCTAATGTAAGTTAACTCTTACCGACAATTTAAAGGAACTTTGAAACATCCATTTAACACATATTTCTATATCAAAAAGTACTTTGAACACATTATATACAAACAAAATTATACATATTGATATGATGTGTTAACGATTTTGATATGAAATAAAGGGGAGAGTAATATGTATAGATCTCACATCCCATTTCCAATACACTTCTTACTTTTTTGCCACACAGTAAAACACAATTTATACGATTCAATTTAGGCATAACAATTTGTATATGATATTTCTATAGAGTGCATTTGTTTAAATTAAATTATATCAGAGTGCAGTACAGTTTTACACATAGTTTATAATAGCTATTGTAATGCAATGTGGAGAAAAATATGTACAAGACACTTAGTATAGTGTAAAAGACTAGTTCTATTCTAATGAGTTTCCTATGATTTGAGAGAAGACAATTTAATGTTTTAAACTTTTTAGTTATTGGTAAAAATGCTTATGATGATACAAAAGTTTAGAATTAAACAGTATGAAATTCATGTATAAGATTTAAATTTTAACTTTACTAAGTTTAATTTTAAATACAGATATATACCTTACTTTGCATAATTCAAAATACATTGAACAGAAATTTATTTCTTTTTTGCCATATTATACAAAACATTTATGTGCTTTTTAGTGCCATTTTTCTGTTAACTTAAGATAAAAAAGATGGAAAAATATTTGTTTTGAGAATGAATAGTATCTAAACATAATAAGTGGGAAAATTAAGAATGGTCTTACTATTTTATTTGAAGTAAATCTTTTACCTTTAATGTTGTTTAATTTTTTTACTTTTTATATAATATTTGCATATTTTGTTAGATTATGAACATATTATTTGAGTAAATTTATTAAGTGGAGGTTTAAGTAACCTTTCTTAAATTTTCACTTGAAATGTCAATGGAAGTTAAATATTTAAAGTTGATTCTAAGCTATGATTACAAAATCTTGAAACCTTTTATAAAATTTATTAATATACGCATTAAGGTTTCCTTTTCCTTTATATCTTTAAAGTTTTCAAACATCTTATTGAGTCCATCAATGAATAATTTTTAAAAAGAAGGATTCCAAAGTTGCATTTGGCTCATTGTTCATAAAGTGATATTGAAAAAAAATGACCAAATATTGTCATAGAATAGAAGTTGAGTGCTAATACTGTTGAATTCACAGTAAGGGTATTTACACAAAAATGTAACAAATATAAATAGATGTATTTATACAAGAATGTTTTCAGAAAGGTTGGATCATATGTTCTAACTCTAGAAAAGTGAAAAGATCTGAAAATCTATACAAGCAGAATAAAATAACGCTTTATCTCATTGCTTATTCCTTCTGCTCCAACCTCTTGAGTATGCTGTCAATCTTTACCTTAAGTGGTTTCAGAAGTATCAGGTTTAGTCTACATAGTATTTTAAATAACCTAATGTTCTTAGTTAGATTTTTGAATTGTTGCAAGGATTACAAAA
Source organism: Tetragnatha montana (assembly GCA_963680715.1). NCBI lineage: Eukaryota > Metazoa > Arthropoda > Arachnida > Araneae > Tetragnathidae > Tetragnatha > Tetragnatha montana. The sequence goes on along the minus strand of OY796683.1, from coordinate 3,051,344 downwards.
AATACTGACTCCTTTTCTGAAATATTGTTATCAGTTTCCAAAATACTTTTCATCCATATGTTATATATTGGTCTCTTGTTTTTAATCCTTCTATGATAAAAATATACTATCAAGTTCTATTGTCTATTGCATTCAAAGATCTGAATTTTTGTATACTTTTAACAAGGTTTCAACTCATGGTTTTGTAGATATTAGTTATATAAAGGCACATTATATTAATACTTTTATCTTTGATCTATGAATCATGCTAGTACTTATCAGGTGAAAGACGTTCAAAACTCCCATTTATCCATAATATTACTTTGTTACTCATTTTGTCGCTGGGAACTCTTTTGAAATTAGTGCTTGAAGTCCAGTCCTTTTGTTGTCGATTTCAAGTCACACAGAATGTTAAGAAGTCTTACTCATGAGATTCATAGTCTTAAATGCGTTCTAGTGCTGTAATTTCAGTACTTTTTTATTGTGAAACATTTAAACAATCTTTTTCCATCACTGAAGTTCACTCAAATGTTGTCAAGCCCTATTGGGCCATGGTGTGAAGTAGATAGTCTGTAATGAGCCTTTGAGGAAGCGACTCGTGACAACTCTTTGAGGTTCTAATAACGTTCTAACCATTTGATACTACTTGTCTTAGAATTTTATTGACTTGGGAAAACACCAATTGGATCTTAGCCTACCATGTAAAAATGTAGCTAGCTACACAAGTCTACTTACACTCATCAAATCATCCTTTATTTTCAAAACGCATTGTTGAAGCCATCAAAGTTTTTATTCTAACGCAAAACTTAGGTTTAAACCTCAACCACCCATAGATGCTTCACTGCATCTTTAAAGAGGTATAATCGAAGAACTTCCATACTCTTTAAGAAGATTGATCCCTTGCTTTTCCTGTTAGTCCTGCAGAAAGCTTTCCACGTGTTTGTCCGATGGGCGACGTAAAAAAACTGACCTCTTTGTTGTGTTGTGTATTTGGCATTCATGAGGATTTTCGGCTTTCTATACGTACATAAGCTCGTGGTTGAGTTGGAGTGAAGGTCACCATCAAACTGTCGTTCCTTCTTTTTCTCCGTTGCCCGTGGAACCTGGAAGAATATCGTCTGGGGAGGATTTGTTGGTGCCAGCCTGCCTTCTGATTTTGTTCGGAGATTTGATACGGATTGAGCCTCTGGTCAGGAAAACCTTTTTGCTCCATATTGGGCTCGGCCGAATAACGTATCTGGAAAATATTCATTCAACAACTTTAAATACGTGTATTTATATTTTTTTAAAGAAATTATCTGATATTTTCCAATGATACTATGGTCTAACTCGCGGGTGTTTCCAAAACTTTTTCACAACGCGATACCCTTGACTTTCAGATGTCTCATTTGACACTCCTATTAAAATTCGACTTCTTTTACGAAATCTATAATTCAGAATATATCTAAAAAAAACTTCATCCATTTGCATTCACCTGAAATTCAGTTAAAACCATCCTCGCCTTCATGACAACCCTAATTAGTGCAGGACCCTCTCTTTAGTCTTTCTTGTACTCTGGTCACCCATGTTTTGTGAAACTGATCATATTAGTTAGAAGAATTGTAAACAGGCCCTGATTTACCATTAGACAAGTGATAATTCTCAAAATCTCAAATTCTTTCAAAATCTCAAAAAAATTAAGTGTAAAATAACTTTTCATATTTTTTAGAATGCAATTTCAGTACTTTTTCTTCCAAAATGTTAAATAAAAATCTAAACTCAAATCTAAATTCATTTTCGAAATCGCGGTTCACAAACCCTTAATAGAATATAAAATTATTTCTTACAATAAAGATAAATAAAAAAGAAAATGAACAAGAGAGTTCTTTACTTCCATCCTGAGAAAAATTATTACCAATTAGATTTTATTCTGGCTTCAGAAACTAACAAAAGACGCCAGTTAATTTCTTTAAGGTGATCTATCACAGAGTAAAAATAGTATTTTTTAGACTAAGCATTTTTTTATTAAAAATAATGCAATGTGTTAGAAAGTTAAAACGTTTTTTGTCGAAATTCTACTTACACTACATCCCCTTCTTCAAGAGGCAGATCACAGCTAGGATTTATCATCACATACGATAAACTGTTCCTTTTCTCTGAACATTCATCTACAATAAACAAGCATTAACTTTCAAAAAGTTGGGTACCACATTTTTATATTTAATTAAGTCTAATGTATATTCGTTTACCGTAATCTTCCGTCGGTAAGCTCAAATCTTTCATTCTGTTTCGAACTAAGTTGCCGATTTCTTGCCTCTCTACGTCTGTCTTGATTGCTATTTGGTCTTCATCGTCCATCAGATCCAGGGACATCTGAGGAAGACAATATTATTTTAATGTTTGGTTTGGTCTATTTAGAAACTGAACTTTTTTTTTTCGTGGGACGTATGTTTGACATTAAAGAAACTTACGAAATTTATGAATTGAAATAAATTCGATTTCACTTTGAAATTTTAAAGGAGATGAATTCTTTTCCCCCTATATCTGCCTCATTCAGAATTTTAATACCACTTGAAAGGCTTAAGTAATTTTGTAAAAGAAAGTAAATGAAAATTTCAGTGTTGGCAATACATACCGAAGACGTTTCTGCTAGTGTTGACTTCTGTGTTCGATAAACTCCTATTGGTATTTCATAAGTAGTCGATGAAAGTTTTTGATACAACCGCCCGTAAGTCTTGATCCACATATCATCCTTTGTTATACGTATCTAATTTCAATGAAATTATCTCATTAATCTTTTTTTTTTAATAATCCATACATTCTATATAGAATTCAACGCAACACCATAAATTTGTTCATAATGGCCGAACCATTTTCCGTATTAGAAATACAAATATGAAATATTTTTTATTTACTTTTATTATAAGGGGACAACCTGGGACATTAACTAAACAATTTTCATTAAAAATTAAAATTAATAGAAGCAAGCGGTATCAAGTTTAAGTATTGGCAAAAAAAAAAAATTCTTAATAAGCACTCTTTGTTAGTCATTCCGAAATGTAAATTTATCTGATAAAATTAAGGCAGTAAAATTCTATTGCTGTGCCCTCATTAAAATTAAACCCCCAATCATTTTAATAATTAATTTGCTAAGAATTATTCTCTAAAAGAAAATGGAAGTTAAAATCCACGAGGGAAAAGGAGTTTGAACTCATCTGACATCTCAGCAAAATTGTTTTAAGTGTTTTAAAGTGATTCAGAAATTTGTATGAAAGATAACATTAGCGATACTTGAGAATAATTGTTCTAATAAAAGAAAACATACAATGAATGGTCAAAGGAGAAGCAAATCAAACTTTAATTTATTATAGGGAGCTGGGATGTATCTAATTAACCAACCTTGTATGATATGAACCTAGACTTCACAATGTTAATTTCTCAAAGAACATAGATGATACAGTTATAATGTGATCTGATAATGTTTTGGACCAGACAACTTACCGATGACAGAAAACCAGATCCTGGTGCTTGGTCAACTCCTAGGAGCAATCGAACGAAAGTAATCATGTAGTCCTTGACAAAAGCCTGAAAACGAAAAATTTGTTAATTTCTTTTGTGTTGGAGAATTCGTGTAAAAGGGCATTTTGTGTTTGTTGGATACTGTTCTCTCGTCTACTTTCATTGACATTCATGTAAATAGCCACTTTTATCGCAAATCTATATCAAGTGTTTTTGCATAGTTTTCATTCGTTTCGTTATGGATGGATTTAAAGCACGAATTTTTCTGTTATTCTCCTCTGTATTGATTATTCAAGGTTTTTCAGGACTCTTTAAATTATACCTTGCGTGGAATAAGTTATTAATAAGGTTAATGCTCAATAGGCATATAAGCTTCTTTTATTATTTCGTTGAGCGAAAATTGAAACCCCTTTTAGCATATTTTATTCATTTTGGTCTCAATAATCAAAGGTTTTGATCAGATGGCATTCTTCTGACCAGGTCCGCCGAGAGCCAAGCCGGGGCCCGGGGACGAAGTTGAGAAGCGGCCCCCAGTTCTTATTTTGAGGAGGGGGGGGGGCAAAAATAGTCTTAAGTAAATGCATAGGCTTAATGCAGTTTTTGAACATTTCTATGCAAGATTTGAATCTTGACCCTTAAAAAAAAAGAAACTTTAAACTCATTCTTGGATACTTTTCACAATTAAAAGACACCCAGGGATGGGCTTTTTCTGAAATAAAGTTAAGCCTAGGATCCTTTAAAATAATGATTTATCTTGAGTATGAAACTTTAGAGAATTAACTCCATTTCGTAATGAATTCTTTAGGGGGTGTAACGTAGTGAAGAAGAAGAGCGTTTAAATTCTGCTGCGAAGTGAAGAAATCACTCTCGCTTGTTTATATATTTTTGTAAGTCTAAGCTCGGGGGGCTGTCCCGAGATCGAAGCGGCATAATAAACGTCAGTTTGGTTTTACTTAGTTGGCTGTTTTATTTTGGGTAGACTTCTTTACAGCCGGGTTAAATTGGTGGCAGCGAATGGATGAGAATCTACGGCCAGTAAGGTATTGATTAGGTTTATAGTGATTATAAAGATCTGAGCTTTTGTATTAGAGTGATAGATCAGATGGTAGATAGTTTGAATTTTCCAGTTGTGGATTTCTGTTTGCTTCGGTTTTGTATAGGATTGGATTACGGTAGGTGGTTTTGAGCTTTTGATAGAGGTTTGAATAGTTTTAGTTTGTGAATAGTTGAATAGATTGTGTTTTGGATTTTGTGAAAATTGGATTACAGTGATCGCGTTTTGGATTTGGCTTTTGATTAGGTCAGGTTGATCTGATATTGTGAGTTAGCAGTTGGAATTGCGTTTCGAGTTGTTCTGTTTAGAATTGGATTTTGTTCTGATGGTTGTGGGTTTCTAATTATGGCTTTTCTTGCAAGGGGTAGGAAACGGGACTTGGTTAGGGTTGCGGAGGAACTCGGTGAATCAGTGGAGGCTTCAGATACGATTCCGGAGATTAAGGCTGTTATTAAGGGTAGCGAAAATTATGAAGAGGAAGAGGTTAAGTTGATTTTGGAACGAGTCATTAAAGAGAGGGAAGTAGAAGAACAGGAGATACTTCGAAAGGATCAGGAAAGAGTTCAATTAGAACAGGAAAGGATCCGACTGGATCATGAATTAGAAGTAAAAAGATTAGAAGTGAAAAAGGTTGAATGTCAATCTGGGAAAGTAACGGAAACTGGGGTAGAGCAGGCTGGTAGAATACCGCTGGCACAGATCATGCCTAGATTTGATGAGAAAAGAGATGAAATGGGTTTGTTTCTAATTAATTTCGAGAGGAGAGCTAATATGGCTGGGGTTCCGAAAAAAGACTGGGTGGCTTATCTGTTGAGCGTTTTACCTGCTGAGCTGTCTAACATGTTGGCCAGGGAATCACCCGAGGATGCTAACAATTACGATGTGGTCAAGAGTATCATTTTGAAAAGATACAAAATGAATAGTGAAGAGCTGAAACGGAGCTTTTATCGGCATTATAAATCACAGGAAAAGTCTTGGAGACACTTCGCCCAGGAACTGAGTGGTTATTTTACTGAATGGATTGGGGATCTGAATATTCAAACCTTCCAGGAACTTAAAGATTTGATCATAACTGAACAGCTTAAGTTTCGTGTACCAGCTGATGTCAGGGAACATTTTTTGGAGGATTGGATTAAGATGAAAACACCATATGATCTGGCAGAGAGGTTGGACGAATACGAGAGCATCAGACGTAGTTTTAGACGGGAATTTCCTAAGAGGAATGGCTACGCGGTTCAAGAAGGGCATGGAGGTAGATACAAGGCTGGAGAAGGATCAAGGGATTTCAAGTCTGGGTTTCAAGTCAAAAGAGAGCATTCCAATGACAAAAATGTTGAGAGAGACTACGAAAGAAGAAGACAACCTCGTTGTTACGAATGCGGATCTTATTCGCATCTTCGACCGCAATGCGATAAGCTAAAGAAAAATTACGAAGCTGTGGCTTCAAATGAAACAGACAAGATCGGATTCAATGACGCTCTGGCACCTTACATTAGTAGAGGTAAAGTCAACGGAATTGAAATGCCAATTTTGAGGGATACTGGCGCAAGTCTAGACTTGATTTGCAAAAAGTACGTGCGCCCTTCAATGTTTACGAATGAAACCGTTTGGATTCGCACTCCGTTGGAGGAACATCCTGTATGTTTGCCTTTAGCTGAGGTGGAATTGGATTGCGTCTACGGCCATGTGATTACGAAGGCTGCTGTGTTAAGGGATACATTGGATCAGGGAAGATACCTCCTGGGGAATAAAACAGCTGCTCTTTTCGACGAATCTGAAAAGAACTCCGAAGTGAAAGTCTACATGGTCAACGCGGTTGAAACTCGAGCACAGAAGTTGAGATCTGAAAAGAGTGAACCAGGATTTGACTCCGAAGAATCAGATGCGATACCTGAACAAGTCATCGACACTACTGTAGAAGATGAAATTTTGCCGACAGTGTTACCTGAAATTCCTGAACTAGATCTTGTGAAGATGTCGAACCGAGAATTTATTGATGAACAAAAGAAATCTACTGAACTGAAAGAATTATTCGAGGAAGCTGGGAAAGACTCTTCTAGAAAGGCTAAGTACATTGTGGAGGATAAACTACTGTTTTATCAAAAGGAAGACAAAGATGGCACAAAACGAAGGTTGCTTGTTGTTCCGGAGAAATGTCGAAGAAATCTGATGAAAATTGGTCATGAAGGAACGGCTGCTCATCTAGGGGCAACAAAGACAAAAGATGTGTTCAAGACATTTTTCTGGCCCAACTGCTACAAGGAAGTAGAGGTCTACGTTAAATCCTGCGACAAATGCCAAAGAGTGGGGAAACCACATGACAAACAAAAAGCTCCATTGAAGATTGTTCCGGTCATCACAGAAATCTTCACGAAAATTAATGTTGACGCTTGTGGACCTTTGCCCTTATCACCGTCTGGAAACCGCTACCTGATCACGGCAATATGCATGTCATCGAAGTACCCGGATGCGATTCCTGTGGCAGATCTCTGCTCAACGACTGTGGTGGATGCGTTGCTTCAGATATTTAGTAGGATGGGATTTCCGAGAGAGCTACAAACGGATCAGGGAACATCCTTCATGAGTGCACTTACCTCAGAGTTTTTGGAGAAATTTGGGATAAAAGTTGTGCGAAGTTCAGTGCGTCATCCTCAAAGCAATCCAGTGGAGAGAATGCATCGGACTTTAAAGCGAATTTTGCGCGTCTTGTGCCTCGAAGCCGGATCAAGTTGGGAGGAAATCCTACCAAAGGCTCTTTTTGCGCTTCGAACTGTAACCCATGACAGTACAGGCTTCTCCCCAGCTGAATTAGTGCACGGTAAGAATTTGAGAACTCCAGTTATGCTGTTGTATGAAAACCTAACAGAAAAAAACAACGAAGAGAACAGTGTAGTTGACTATGTGTTTAAGCTATTGAACAGAATGAAGTATTGTCAAGAACTAGCAGTCCAAAACATGATTGATGCAAAGGAAAGACAAAAGTTGTGGTATGATCGAAAAGCTGTGAAAAGAAACTTTAAGATCGGCGACCTTGTTTTGATCGTGGCTCCTTCAAAACCGAATAAACTATCTGTGCAGTGGGTAGGACCAGGGGAAATCGTCCGTCAAATTTCTGAAACTAATTATGTTGTTAAATTTCCTGAAAGAGATAAAACCCATGTGTATCATGCAAATATGATCAAGCCGTACTATCAAAGAGCTGAAAATATCAATCTTTTGAGCTTGGAAGAAGAAAGTAAAGAGGAAGATGAAGAAATTCCAGTTTTGGATTTGGAGTCTGATCTTCCAGAGATGTCTGTTGTTATGAGGGATATTCAATTGAATACCAACTTGTCTGAGATTCAGAAGGATCAACTTGAGGAACTTTTAGTTGGATATTCCAGCATTTTTTCAAATAAGCCTGGGTGTACTCAGTTGGCAGAACATGACATTGAATTGGAAACTGAGAAACCAATTCTGGCAAGACCTTACCGGATGTCCCCTCGACAAACTGAGATTTTGAAAGCAGAGGTGGAAAAGATGTTGGCATTAAAGGTCATCGAACCGGGGGAGTCCGATTTTACTTCTCCTTTAATTCTTGTTGAAGTACCTGGTAAAGATGCTAGACCATGCATTGACTACCGTAAATTAAACAAGGTGACCAGAACTCAATTTTTTCCTTTGCCCAATATTGAGGAATTGGTTGAAAGGGTATCGGCTGCCAAATACATAACTGTACTAGATCTCACCAGGGGATATTGGCAAATCCCTTTGACTGAACGTGCCCAAAGGTATTCAGCTTTTGTAACGAATTTTGGAACTTTTAGACCCTTAAGATTGCCCTTTGGATTGAAAAATGCGCCTTACTATTTTAGCCGATTAATGGCGAATCTTTTAAAAAACTGTGAGGAATTTTCTGTCCCATACTTGGACGACGTTGCAATATTTTCTAAAACTTGGGAAAATCATTTGGATCATGTGGGAGTAATCCTTGAAAAGTTAAAATCAGCTAGACTGCATATTAAACCCTCCAAGTGCCAATTTGCTTGTGAATCTGTAAAGTACCTCGGTCATCGTGTCGGACAGGGTCAAAGAACTCCTGGAGAGTTGAAGGTTTTGGCTGTTAGGGAATTTCCTAGACCAACTACGAAAACTCAGATTAGATCTTTTCTGGGTTTAGCAGGGTATTATAGAAGATATATACCCGGGTTTTCAGTTATTTCTGCACCCTTAACTGACCTTTTAAAGGGAAAAACCCGTAAGGATGTGGTAGAGTGGAATGAAGCTTGTCAAAAGGCATTCGATGAATTAAAAAAGAGACTCTCGGAAAACCCCATTTTGTTTAGCCCTGACTTCACCAAGCCATTTGTTCTGCAGTGTGATGCTTCAAATCTGGGAATTGGTGTCGTTCTTTCTCAAATAAATAACGATGAAGAACATAAAAGTTTACCGTGGCAGAGCAAAAGTACAGTACAGTAGAGAAAGAGTGTGCCGCGATTGTTTTTGCCGTGCAAAAGTTGAAGTGTTATCTTGACGGACTTCAAGGGTTTGTGATACAAACTGACCATAACCCTTTGGTATGGTTGGAAAAAAATACTGGAACTAATCATAGACTTCTAAGATGGGCTCTTACTTTGCAGCCATTTAATTATGAAGTCATTCATCGCAAAGGGAAGCTTCATTTGAACGCAGATTGTTTGAGTCGCATCCCATAAAGCCTATTTTTCTACGGCAAGTATGATGTGATGCAAATGCCTTATTTCTGTGTTTGATGAAGAACTGTTTTATCTTTCCTTAGTTAAGAGCAGCTACCAGTTGAAAGAGGAGAACTTTTATTGACTATTAATGTGGTATTTACATTTTAAAGTGACTTTTTAATAACTTTCCTATTTTTAACTTCTTTAAGAGAAATGGGTTTTCGGGGGGATAGATTCAGTGAGAAATGAACCCCCCAAAATCATTGTTGATGTTTTTAAATATATTTTTATGTCTAATATTATCGTTTCAAGTTTTTTAGGTGAATCTAGGACTTTTCTCGCTTTACATCAAGAAAAGTTTTTGAGAGGGGAGGAATTTAGTCTGTAACGTAGTGAAGAAGAAGAGCGTTTAAATTCTGCTGCGAAGTGAAGAAATCACTCTCGCTTGTTTATATATTTTTGTAAGTCTAAGCTCGGGGGGCTGTCCCGAGATCGAAGCGGCATAATAAACGTCAGTTTGGTTTTACTTAGTTGGCTGTTTTATTTTGGGTAGACTTCTTTACAGGGGTCTGGGGGTACTCCCCAGAAAATTTTCGGAAGTACGCCTCTTGAAAACTGAAATTTACTCATTTTCGGCGGCTTTCAGGGTGAACAAATTAATTTCCAAAATATTCAAAATTATATCCCTCTGTACCCAATATGAAAATCTTTGGGCCCGGGGATTGTACCCCCTGCCTCCCCTCTCCTCAGGCCTGCTTCTGACTACTATAGTTGAAAGTTGAAACTACTTATTCAACAAAGTTTCATATTGTTATTCTCCTTCCATGTTGCATACTCTTTTATTAGCACGTCTAAAATCAGACTTTTAAAAATGTCTGTGTTTCAATATTCTGTACATTTTTGACTTATAAAATGCTATAATTAAAAGGAAGGTGAAACTTCTTTTTATCAACAACACATATAATAAAAAGAATCTTTGGAATTCATTCAAATTGTGAATTTTTGGGGCCATGAAATAACCTTACGCGGTCCGGATGGGGACCGCGATCCCCCAGTTGCCTACTCTTGTTCTACTATATGTATTCAAGTTAATATTTCCTTTTCAGGTGTTATTTCATTTGGCATTGGAAACAAGAACTCTTTTGCCTTTTCTAGAGTAGAGAGAGCTTTTTAGAAAATCTTTTCATAATTTGTGCCGAGAGAAGAAACAATCATAATTTCTTTAACTAGTTACTCTCCTCCATCTTTCCTGAGTTCTCCCCTTCCGCTCGACTAAGCTAATGCTATTAACGCCACCGCACATGTAAGAAACTCATTAGCCTAATGGCTTTTTAAGGAAATTGGTCCCTCAAGTTGAATTTCGCCAGCCTTCTGATGGAAGTCTTAGTTTTACGAAAAGCTGCGAAGAAAGATTCAGGTATGGAATGCTCGCGTGTGAAGGTGGGGGTCACACAAGTGGTTTGAGGTGTGTTAATGAACCAATCAGTGGGAGGAATTCACGTTTATTTAATGATTTCAATTGGGGAGTTTGTTGATTAGTTTGGTTGTGTGAAATCGAAAATGAGTCCTTTCTGTGATTGTTCTATAAAAAATAACGGAAGAACTTCTATTTGCTATTTTATAGTAACTTTTTTTAACTGTCTTAACACTTTCTCTCTTATTTTTTATTTCATTAATAAAAGAAAAAATATATTTTCTAAAAATCAATTTATTAACTCAAAGAGTCTAGAAGTTCAAGTGATCTTTAAGAAAATCAGAAATGTGAAGTAAAAAAACGGCTTTTTTTTAAGAATTTTTTCCTGATTAAATATTTTCAAATTCTTGCCTGGCGAGAATTTTAACACAATTTTGTAATCCTTGAAAATAATACCTGTAGTGAAAGTTTTAAACGATTTCATTTTAGTGCCTATCTGAAAAGGAATAACTTAATTTTTAGGATAAATAATTTTTATAGAAATTCAGATGTTGTTCCTTAAAAAGCCACGAAATAATAGCCTAATTGTTTCTGGAATAAACCTTAGAATTAAATTAGGTATTAAACATATTTCAATATTCTTCATTGGGAGTGGTATTGAAGAATAAAGGAATATACTAGCGCTTTAAAAACAGATGCCAACTATGGAATAGAAGTAATTTACCTGGGATTACTTATTAAACAAACTACTTTTACCTGGTACAACAAGGTATCAAGCATGCTAGCGCTGAACACATTCCCTTTCGCAAAAGGCAGCCGAAACATGTAAGATATGTGTGATCCTCTGTCCTTTTCTCTCTGGAATAGAAAAACCATTATACTTAGAACTAATTTAATTTTTCGTTGATACTTTTCGTGATTTGTTATATTTTTCTGAAATGTTAACTATTATGATTTGCCTTGCTTCAATTCTTTTGCTCCAGTAGTGTTCGTAAAATTTTATGCAAGACTATTCTTAATGGGGCTGCACCCCAAACCTTTCATTTAAATTCCTTTACTTGTTTTATCTTTGTAATTAAATCTGTAATGTTTTATTAAGCAGAATACTTTTAATAGCCCCAAAGGTATAAATATTTTTCAGTTGATGGCAAAATTTATTAATTATATCTTTAAAACCTTCGATAAAGATTTGTTCTGAAGTAATTTGCTTATTTTATTTTCTGAAATAGTTAGTGCGAATATGAATATTGTTTACAATTTATTTATCAATACGAGTTGAGTATTGCATTACATACAGCGATGGGAAATTTTACCTTTTCCATTTTCGACAAGTGCAAGGCGTACGCATCCCTGGCTCTAAATTGCATGAATCGCATGTTGCAGGATTGACTCAGCTCTGTGATGATTCGCACACTGGGGAATAATCTAGAAAAAAGATTACGCTCCTTAAGTGATGAAAATGGTTCGATAATTATTCTTTTGCGTATTGTTTCTCAGATACTGAAAATGATAAGTAAATGAAAGGATAAAAAGAAACCCAATTTAATAGTTTTAAGATTTTGAGCAGGGAAATCTAAAAGATGCAAAAAGAAACGAAGTATGTTCTCTTGATATCTTCCCAAGTCAAAAGGCATAAACAAATCTCGAGACAATGAGTTAAAAAAGTCAAAACTAATTTAAAAATGTAACGAGGGGGAGAGAAGGGGAAATGGTAGTACAATGGTAGGTTTTTATAAAAGTGGAGTATGTTATCACTAATGTAAAGTTGTAGGCATGAATCTAAGGTTAACTTTTATTACAAGACAAAAAGTCAATATTATTTGATATAACCTTAATGAAATATGAAAAAAAAAAATCAAAATGACTTGCGCTTTTAACGTTGTCTTGATCGGTAACAGTTCCATAAAAACAATTAAGTAAAAGTATTCTAATTATTTTGCTTAATTAAATAATTATGAATTTTAGTTTTAATCTTTACACTCTTATCCCAAAAGGATAAAGATATTAGAAATTCAATTAAGGAAGTAAACATTTAAGCAGTGTTTTTTCAAATCATCAGCATTGTAAAAGTATATCTTAGCCAATCATGCTTTATCTTAAGAATTACCATGTATGTAAAGCATAAAACAAAGAAAACTGATTTTTCTTCGGGCGGGGCGTAAAAACATTTAAAGAAATTATCCAACTTATAAACATTTTTTGCGAATGGTTTAGAAATAAATATCTAATTAACGTATTCTTTGTTTCTCTTGATACGAGCATAAATATGTTTTTAAGGTATGCAATAAAAACTTATAATAATCTTCTTAGCACATACAAGAAGCAAGTAAAGGGTAAATAAATCCTTCACGTTGTTTTGCGAAAAAGCAATTATCCAAAAGCTGTTAAGGAAAAAAACTAACACTAATAAGGAAGGAAATTTTAAAAGAACGTGTCAGGAAATCTAAGGTAATATTTTGCTTGAGGTTCGTATTTCGGAAGAAATCTTTCGAGCTTATTTTGGTGCATCAGCAGGGTTAAAAACTGTTTTTCTATTTTTTTAGAATGACGTGCGTTACATAATTAATTTGTGTATTTTTACTGATTAAGTAAAGAAGTAGGGAACATTTTATAGATAACATCAGAAGGAAAAAATAATGAAGCTTTATTTTTTATCAGCATTCCAACAAACTCTGATGTTTTATTTAAAATTTAATATGAGAAAAGCTTTTGATAAGAAATTAAAGCTGCTTTAATTTATTCCTATGAGAGTAAACATTGGGGAAGATGGAGTTGAAATATGTCTTTTAATGTAACTGCTTTAATGTGTAGTTGTCATAAAATTTATGCTTGGGATGTTAATTTGGAAATTAATTTTGATATGTGTCTCTTTTAAGACTTTCACTAAGCAAATCAGTTTCTTTAGCTCGCGCACATCATAGTAATTAGAGTAACTTTTCAAAGCACTTTACAAGGTTTGAATTTTGTGTATGATACTGTTTTTCAAGCAAAGTTGGGGATTTGGGGATCCTCCCTTAGGAAAGTTAAATGAAATTGTTTCCTAATCTTTTAAAATTCAGGGGTGCTACTTTTCTGGGGTAGCCTCGGAAATCCGTTGTTTTTAACAGGGTGAATACTTTCCGGAATTCCGCGTTTTATCGAAATTTTCGGAAATCCCGAGTTGAACAAGAAAGCGCAAAATTAGGTCCAATTGAAAAATAAGGGCGGGGTTGCAGTATTAATAACATCTTTTTATACGTTACGTAGCAGCTACGTCATTCTGAAATATTTTTTCTTTTTGCATCCGTATATAGCTACGATGCAGTCGCGTTTATCCACGCCATAGGGAAGTAAACATTCCCGACCGTTCTGTCTAATCGGTTCATCGGGCACGCCGAAGTTTTGTGGGGAAAATACCGTCAGAATTTTTTTAAAAAATCAGTAAATTTTCAGGATTTTAGAACAATCTTGAATTTTGAAATCCGGATAAAAATTCGTTACTCTAAAATAGTTTTCCGGGATTTTGAGTTGAAGTAAATAGCTCCCCTGAAAATTTTAGAACCATTCAAGACTATGGTTGGGCCACAAAATAAAGGTTGGCGGGCCGCATCTTGTGCAGGCCTGCCCTAAATTATTTGGACTTGCATGGTTAAAAATGAGATTTTAAACAGTGCTCTCATAATCGAATGTAACGTTTTAGTGATGGATTCATCGCTGAAAAAGCCAATTGTCAGTTCCTTTTCGGTTTCCTTGGTAAAACCTATTATAGAACATTTGCAATCACGTGACTTGCACCTAGCAACAGGTGCGTCTCTACCAGCAGTTAACAGTTAAAAGAAAATAACTGGTCGCGACGTCATGTGCGAATGCTTCTATTGGAGCATTTGCTGAATCACTGAATCACGTGACCCCGCACCTAGCGACCGCCTTAGCAACAAGTGTGTGTCCACCAGCAGTTAAAAGGGTCGTGACGTCATGTGCAAATGCTCTATCATCTCAATGTAATGCGAGTATTGCAAGCTCTTTCAGGAATCTCTTGGGCTTACTTGAACATCGTTTGCACGGCCACAATGGTGTTGCAGTCGGCCAGGTAATCCTCTTCGGCGGAATTGGACGATTCCTTGTTGACCACGACCACGCTGTCTGCCAAGTTGATCCCAGCTCGCAACAGGTCGTCCAAACTGGTAGAGAAGACGGGCTTAGTTAAACAGTCTGGTGGAACCAACGGAAAGGATTCGAACCCTTGAACAACTTACTCGTCTATTGAACCCAGCATCCAGTAGATGAGAGGAAACCAGGAAATGGCATCAAGGAAGGCAGGGTGAGGCCTAGAAATGTGAAAATCAAAAGCAGTGCTGTTAATCTAGGTATGGGCAACCTTTGTAGAGTTGTTTGTAGGCCAAACTTGAGGATTGTAATGAAGTAGATAATAGGTAGTTATGGGGAAAATAAGGATTATACCATGACACAGATTCTTCTATTCCAATTCGGTAGGAGGGCGGACAGATTTGTTCAAAAATTAATTTTAACTACAAGTTTCATTCACGCATAACATGTGAAGCGTAGTTTTATAGAACATTAAAAACAAATTTACCCTGTTTTTCTAAACTTTGTAGGTAATACCAAGTTGTAAAGAGGGAACAGGGGTCTGGGGTTTCCCTCCCAGAAAATACTTAAAAATTTCACTTCAAAAAGTGTAATTTATTTTTATGTCTGACACCTGCGATGGATTCCACCACCGGAATCCGATACTGTCTATTTATTTAATGCACGATTTCCCTCGCATGAAAAGCCTGGGTATAGGCCACATCAGGCCGGCAGTTGCCCATATATATTAAGTGATCTAAGGCACAAAATGATTAAATAACTTTCTCACTTCTTCTCTAGGAGGAGGACGATGGGTCGTAGGGTCTGAGGGCTGTGGAAGTGGGCGCGCAGGGGGACGATGAAGTTGTAGATTCCGTTGGAGGCGTAGTCGGCCGCCAGGATGATGCAGCGGTTCGGCCAGTTGTAGTTCTTGGCCGTGCGGAAGCTGCAGTGGTCGCACACCTAAAGAAACATCAACATCTCAACCAACACGATAAATTAAAGACGACGTAACGCATAAAATAGCAAAAGCATGAAATATGTTCTCCCTTTGTATTATCAGTATATACTATATTAAAAAAGTATCTAAAAAGAAAATTTAATTAAAGAGGTGCTATCAAATTTGATGCATGTGTGGGATTGCGAAATGCAAATTTCCTGACGTAATCCTGCGCGTGCGTCGATCCACCACTCTGCGGGATTCAAATCGTAGGCATATAAAGGAAATCCCAATGTGTTACTGTCAATCGGAGACTGGGTAGATTCCCGATGGTAGTATGTGTAAACGAGACTCGCTGTGTGCGATCCTTTCTTTATTTGCTGTGTGCATTGACTTTATGCTTTGATGTTAATAAACGAAAGTGTTTTTAACCAGTCTTATTTCTGAGAGTCTACCCAACAAAATTCCTGTTAAAATAAAATGACCTAATTGAAATAAAAATCTTACTTGTGATAGCTGAAGGCAGCACAGGGGTTTCTTGTTTTTGAGCAAATAACAGAGGGTAGGGCTGACTCCAACATACGGCGTGACGGGTGGGAACCCTCTTAGGATTCTACAAAAAAAATGTCAAGTAAATTAAAAATATGAATCTGTTTATCATAAATAATGTTTTTCCATCAATCGGTAGATTGATACTTTTTACCCTAACTCCAACAGTTTTACATTGGAGTTAGCTCGTAGTTGCTGCAAGCGCCTATATTGTTGATATACAAAATTTATACTGACTTCAAGGGGTGAAAAACTTTCCCATTTGCCATCAGTTAAAATTGATCAAAAATGAAAGTTTACAATAATGACTAAAAGAGAAAAGGATATTTTAGAGGAAAGGAAAGGAAAGGAAGAGAAAGGAAAAGGATTTAAAAGGATAAAAACAGTTTAAGGGATAGACTAGTACTAAAAAAAGAGGTACAATTTCTTCTCTTTTCTGTGCTCAGGAAGTTTCTTCAGACCAATTTCACTCTTGATTAAGCTGCAGGAAAACAACTTGTTTTTCTACATTTCAGAAAAATCCCCTCTTGTTATTAATCGTTAAACATGTTCAAGGAATCTCCAGACGAATTTCTTGCCCAACGTAGCTATTTCACCGTCTGTAAGGGCGTCTGAAATTTAATTTCGTCTTTTGGAGTCTATTTCTGTAACCAGACGTTCGTTAAACGCGAAAGGCGTTAATTTAAAACCCCGTTTCTCAAACCGTAAGGGTGAAATCATGCGGGAATTTGAGCTGGGTGTAAATGACTTTAGGTTCTTTGAATAGTTTCTAATTAGATACTTTACAACCACATGAACGGGTCTGATTAACTGGCCTTTTCAGGCTTCCTTTTAAGTCTAGCCACATGGTGGAATTCAAGATTTAAACGAGACTACTACTTTCTTTTGGAGTGCCTGAATTAGAATGAGGTTAATTTTTTAATTTATAGGGTTGTGGCTTTTAAATCAGGTAAAAATACAGTAACATCTTTCTGAGCGACCACCCCTATACAACGATCGGTAACGAGTAGTTTTTAAAGGCTCCAATTTTTTTTCACTATTCTTCTAATGTTAAGTTACCCCAATTATCGACCAAAGAAACCTCATTATAATTACCAGTTTTCTCAATAGAACCGTTCTACCCATTCAATACCCTTTTAATACATTCGTTCCATCGTTGAAATGTTCTATTGTTAGGTTTGGTAAGGTTATTTATATGGCTGAAAGCCCAGTCTCTGTCTATTTTATGTCTTTTTTCAGAAAATTTTATTGCCCGTATTTTCCTTCCTTTCTAATTACAAATTGCTTTATTCTCCCTCCAGAAAACAACAGGCCTGGCTGTTCGCAACAACTGAAAGTATTCTGAGGAATATATGAAACTAATCAGGTGGGATTTTCAAAGAGAGTCCTTTACTGCTCAGTTTATTGGTTGATTGATCAATCTGAATTGGTGTGTATTTCGGGGGAGGGGCTTTAGAAAGGGAGCAGTCCAGCTGAGTTATTGTTGGTGGATAGCTGCAGAAAGCTTCAATATGTCTAAGAGAAGCAGTAACTATGGAGCAGCGTCTATTGCAGTTATTAATTCAGATGAAACGTGAAATTCAGAATGGACAATTACACTCAAATTTTTTAAAAATCCGAATGTGTTCAGTATGGCTTAAAACCTCCAGAAAACATTTTAATATCCCTATCAAAGCGTTAAATTTTAAGTTATTCAGCTTTTCTGTAATGAAATATCTCGTAATTAACTAACAAAATTGTTATAGAAAAAGACATGTGTGTTTTCGGGTTCAGGAGAGAATTTTCAATAAGTTAAAATTGAAGAGGTGGTGTAAAATTCCATTGTATTTTTCAATGTATGGGGTTGTAACTTTTATATCAGGTAAAAAAACCAGTAAAATCTTTCCGAGCGACCACGCCTATACAACTACCAGTTTTTAAAGACTCCGTTTTTGGAAATTCAGAATGGAAAATTCCGAATGCTTTGGATTATCCCAACTAAAATAATTAAAAAAGTAAAAGTTTTAAGATGGAAATTTAAACTTCGTTCGTATTGTGAGCAAGATTTTTATTTATTTATTTATTTAAACACACGCACTACAGATTAATATCTATTTACAGATGTCCAGGAAGATGTCCTGGACTTTTGGATAAAAAAAATGTAATCGTCCACCTTACTTTATAAAGAAGTAAACGTGACTCTGAGGTAAAAACCTCGGTGACTCAGTTCAAATTTAAAGTGGAAATCAGTAATGCATCACTCACTCGCAGTTCTCTGCGGGCGTGACCCAGGGAATGTCGAGGTACTTCTCCTGCTCCGCTTCTAGGGCGTCGTCCTCCCCTGACGAGACGAGCAGGCCGGGCGGGGCGCAGCTGTTGACCACGGGCACGATGCCGCTGCGCTTCAGCTGCCCCAGACCCACGGGCTGCGCCACGCACTCGGACAGCGGCACCTGCAGGTGGCTGCCGAAGCGACGCGCGTTACCCTTCATCTCGGCTGAAACATTAACAACATTTCATTCATCAGGAACTATTTTAGGGCCGCATTCAGAAACTTTTACACGTAGATGAAACGATACGATAACGACACGAGAGATTTCATACGATCATCAAACGAGAGAGATTTCAAACTTCGCAGTTCTCGTCCGCCATATTGTTCCGAGATTCGAACCGTATTCCGATTGCTTTTACACTTTTTGTGGTCCGTTAAATAGTTCTAAAAAATCTAGAACAGCTACTAATTACCAAAAACAGTCCTCAGACGTTAATATATTACGAATGTAATGGAAATCAAGTGTTAGCAGAATTTTGTTGTATCAGCGTGTAATTACTTGTAATTATTTCCGATAGGAGGCAGCAGTAGCGAACGTTGGACCTCGTTTATGAGGAGACGGTATCTCTGGAGTGACCATTTCTAACCATTTCCAATTGATCGTTTCGTGATCGTTACGAGAGATTTTTCACCGGTATCGTATCGTTTCATCTTCATGTTAAAGTTTCTGAATACGACCCTTTGATAGACATAGTTTACAACACAGAGCAAAAGAGGGTCCAAAAACGCTATTTTCAAGCGCTACTGATAATACATTTTTAGGGGAGAAGTCTTTAATATGGAATGACATAACATCTTCATAAAAGAGATTTTTGAAAATAAATTGATTTATGTAATTAAAAGTAAAAATACATTTATTTATTCAAGTTTCAACGGAAGGAATTAATTTTTAATTATGAGAATTAAGGAATATGTTCAAAATATTTTTGATTATCACGAATGAAAACTATCTTAATAAGTAAACTTGAATTATCTTATCATTATTATCAGAATTTTGTATCATTAATATCCAAATCTGAGCTTTGAAAATGCATTTATCTTACTGGCCGAACTAGAAAAACTTCTTTTTCTAGTTTCCTAACAAGGGCATTCCCGCAATACTGACTTATTCTGTAGATGTTGCTTTGCTGCTACTATAGTGTTTCGGCAGGGTAAATAAGTAGTGGCGGATAAAAATCTTACTTACGTATCTTTCGTGTCTGTTTCGTTCGCTTTCCTGCCTGCCTCTTTCTTGGTCGCAGGTGCCGTTGAAGGCGAAAAATTTTGTAAATAATTCAAAATTTTTGTAATAAATTTTTCTTTATGATATTTTGAATAGAAATGATGATGGGAACTCATCCTAAATATGGTGCAAGTTGGAACAGATTTTTTTACTCTTTCATTTATTTTGATAAATCGACTTATTTCATTTTCACTGTGGGTTCACGTGCTCATGTGCTCCTATGGACGAGCCGCCACTGGTCTTTGTCAAATCTTATTCACCGTGAAACTCTTGTTTGCTAGTTTGTTTTAATAGATGATTTAAGAAGATAATTTGAGGAGCGGGATAGAGTTTTTAACTAAATATTTTGTTTATTAACCTCGTGTAAGAAGGTACAGTCGACGCTTGTTTTACGAATCTCTTTTTCTACTAACTATAAGCTGGTCTCGAGAAGTCCCATAGAAGTAATTAGAATTTCATTTCCAATTTGCAAACCAAAAATTTTAAAAATATTTTTATTTTGTAAACTTAATTTTACATTTCATTTCTTAATTGACATCAGACAGCACTAAAAAGCTTTTTCTAATCGAAAGCACTGAAAAATTTTGGAGAGCAACTCTAATTGCTATCAGTTTCTTCCCTTTACGAAAAATTTTATTTCGTAAAGGAAGGAAATTTGATAGTAAAAACTAATAATTTTAATATTAAAGTAATTTTTTACAAACTATTAATTCTGCACGAACTTGTTCAGTACCCTCCAAAATTTTTTAAAAACGAGTGTCCATCATAAATGGTAAAACTCTATAGTTAATCTAAAAATTAAGTCAGTAGAACACTGCTATGAAATACTATGAACAACTTTTAAAAAATAAAAAAAGGAAAACACATCACGCTAGTCTCCTTCTGTCACTTTTCATTACAGAAATGGAATGTTTGACTGACGCTTGATACTTTTTTTCTTTCTTCTCACAGTGTGACTACTTTGATCAGGTCAGTGGGAACATGACGTTGACTATTGAACAGCTGTCCCTTGAAACGAAGTCTCTCACCTTGTTTTGTGGAATCGATACCGATGAAGGGACAGGAAAATCGATGTGTATGAGTTAAGTTCAAGTTCAAACGATCGCACATTTTAGGTTGGAGAGTTACTTAGTAGGAATTCTTTTGTTCGACACGAAAGGTTTGAGTTAAGAGAAGTTTTACTGACGGCTGAATTGATAAGTACTAGATTTATGTATGCAGGTCTTATTTATTAATGAAGTAATTGATTTATTTCAATTTGTTTCTAAAATAGGTCAGAATTTAATGCGATCAAAAATAGTTCTTTCTGCGTGTAGTTAAATATTAGGTTATCCGAATCAACAGATAGGGGTTCGTTCAGTTCACAAATGTTGTTACGCTCTAAGGGGGAGGGAGGGGGGTTTATCAATTTGCGACACTTTGCTAAAAAGAGGAGGAGGTTACAAAAACTGCGATGTTACACACTGCAAATCAATAAAAAGCACAAAAAAAACATTTTTGGGGGGAATGTAGCTTAAACAGAAATTTTATAAAAATTATATACTAACCAAATGAAAGTTCATTTTAAAATTATAAGATGGAATACACATAAGTTAGAATAAAAACAAGTTTTTCAACCTTGTGTTATTGGCAAGAGAGTGCATTTACCGTGTAACATTATATCAAGGGAGAGAAGAGTGAAAAATGGGGAGAAAGAGTGTGCCATCATTTAGGGACATCCCCTAGTCTTTGATGGGGTTTTACTTGAAGTTAAAGAAGAAGAGAGAAGGAATTCAAATATAACCGCATTCACTGGTTAAAATAAATATAAAAATATTTAGTTCTTAACATAGTCCAAATCTATCAATGAAATGAATTCAATCGATAGAAAAGAGTACAAAAACATAAATCCTTTCTAATCCACTAATTTAAATAACTTAAGTTTCGTGACCGACCTTTGAGGACCATCTCGTTGTCTTGAGGGGGCTGGTCGGCGGAGGGGTCGGGGTTGAGCCCCACCAGACTCTCCCTCTTGAGCGTGTGCTCGGCGGGCAGGAAGGCGCTGTTCTCCTCTTTCGTGATGTTCATGTAGAAGCAGATGTCGGAGGCCTTCAGCACGTAGCTCGGCCCGGGGTTCAGCAGGATGGGCCACGTGCCGCCCATCTCAGTCTTCACCCCTACCAGCGCCACCCCGTACCTGGGGGAAGTTAAGAACTCAGTCCCACATTCAAGAATTGATCTAACAAGGAAACGTTCTGAGCTCACAGAAATGGACGAAAATTTTAGATGACTCAAAACACATACTATGAAAAAATTAGCTGCGTGATTACAGTAGAAAAGCTGTAAAAAATTCCTACTAGGCAATCCTACTAGGCGAGATATGCAGAGAAACCGCCAAATTTTAAATGAACTGGCCGCGTTTTCTCTGAAGCAGTTTAAATCCGCCAATTAAAAGGTTCATCAAATGCACGCCAAGTCGCCAAGTGGTGCTAACTGAATGGATTCGGCAACTCAGAACCCAATTTTCAATATTAATTTACCCCTCTCCTAATGAAATTCCGAAGCTAATTTTTTCACAGAAATTGTTTTGAGTCATCTCATGCCTGTAAAATTTTCGTCCGTTTTTGTGAGTTTAGCCTGAGAACTTTTCCTTGTAAGCAAATGTAAATCGCTGGATTTCGTGAAATAACTTCAAAACTGGAAAAATCTTTCACCTTTAGTATAGGGTACATCGAGTAATTTAATGTTATGGTTTCGATTGAGGAAACTTTATTTGCCGAACTAGCGCTGCGTACCAGACCCGGCATTGCCTGGGAAATATACGTTAGAAAAAAACTTTATTTGGTCTGTTAAAGCCGGGCTTCACTCTTAATATCACATTTTCATGACTAATGTTATCTTTTACATTTTTTTGTTAATTTCTTTTTCTTTCATTTTCCTCTCTTTCTCACTAAAGAAACAAAACCATGTAACAAATCAAGTGAACTCAATAGAAACTCTAGCTCTAAATTATTCAAGGTAGTCCTATTGTTAGCCAAGAGATCTTCTATAGTTGAGACGTTATTGTAATACAAAGATCAACGCGATGTCTTTTCAGTTTCTCAAACTTTTTACTTATTTTTTCCCATTTTCCAACATGTTTTCCTCCATCAATCTCTTCGAAATTTAAGCCCCCCCCAATTACTCTTAACCCAAATTCACTCTTCCTCTCTCTCCAAATTTCTCTCTCTTAAAACAATCGTTGAATTTCGTTCATTATCCCTCTACTCTTTATAATTTAGTTGGCTTAACTAAACTACTAATGTAATCTCTTATTACTTATATCAATCTACCTTTTTTTTTTCCTTTACCCTATAACAAATTAACTTCATAATAAGGTTCAAATGGTATTTTCTATTGGCCGGGAACTGTTTAATGGCTGTATAATTACGAAGCTTAAAAATTGACACAACGAAAAGAGTTTTCATAGCTTAAAAAAGCACCTTTTTTAAAATTTTGCACGTGAATAGCGTTAAACACCGATATACTTTAAAACAGCTCAACTTATACGATTAAGACCGATTCTCCTGAAATCATTGTCCAGAAAGCATCTTCTTCATAGGAAAATCTTCCTTACTTTCTGTGCGAGTGGAAAGAGGCCATGGTGAAAGGCTTCCCCTCGTATTCCCCGAAGAACCTGCTGTCGCCCAGACGAATATGATAGATCTCGTTCCCGGAACACTTTCCGTACAGCCTGTGCCACTCTTCGCTCGACATTTGGCCTTCCCTGCAACACACAAAAGAAGCATAAGGAAGTCCTCTAACTAAACTATTGGGATTGGACCTTTGCCAAAGAACGGGATATTTACCCCCGTGAGAGAATATATTAGTGAAAAGTATTTCCAGAAGAGACCCTGGCATTTGTAATAATGTTTCACTTTAAAGAGAGAAGCGGAGTAGAATGCATTACTATTAGTTGTGCCATTATTTATGAGGAAATAACTGGCTTAAATTAAATAAATTATTCGAATGTTGCGTGAAAAAACATGGTAGGATTGTGGTAGTAATTACAGGGGATACTCTAGCTTAATGAGCATAATTTGTATCAAAAATTTACTCTTAATGTACTGTTATACTCCTAGTTAAGGGAAACAGTTCATAGCGAGCTGGAATCTACTTATGTAAAAAGTGGCAATTGATCCATTCCGTTAAAAGAAAGTAGTATTTTAGTTGATTTATAATTTTACTTAGATTTAATTAAAAAGGATTAATTATATGCGCAAATAAATTTCTCTAACACAATAACTAACCATCAAAACATCGTTCTCCAAATATTAACTTCTAACAAATATACTCATATTTATGACGTCACATTAATTTGATTGCAAGCAAATTTGAAGCATTTGCCTGAACTCAAATACTAATAGGGAACCTTCATTTCAGACCGAAAAAGAACGCTTAACCTTGTCAACATTATTTTCCCAATTAGTATCTAAATATACCAGTGTTAAATTAATGATAATGACTCATGATTCTACTTGGAATTATTAATTAATTATATTAGTCAATTTTAATTTACTGTCTAATTTTATTGAAAAAATTAAACTTACATGATCAGTTTATGTTATGTTTAGGGTTTTAATCATTTTTATTTAACTAAAATCACAGTCTTTTCCTTGGAATGGGGAAAAAACGAGTGAAAATGAAGATGGGGAAAATTGTAACAAGATAATAGTACGTTTAAAGTTTGAAAAAAAACCACGTTTAAGAAGTAAAATGTTGTTTTAAAAATTTATTTACGGTTCACTGAAAGTGTGTCGTCCAAAAAATTTAAAGTACATTTTCTTTGTTTATAAAACTCTTGAGGTAAAAAATAAGAGAGACACAAGGAGTAAAAAATTCATGCTTAAGCAATTCAGTATACTATGCATAAACCTTGAAATTAGCTCAAATAACAAATGAGATGGATCTTCCTAAATACTTTTCTTACAACTCCAAGAAATAAATGTAGAGTTAACATTCTCAACGCTACATAAGATAGATCCAACCGGAAAAAACAAGAAGTAACAATATCCTTTTTGCGTTAAGATACAAAACAATAAAAGAACAGGATGCTACGGAAGCAAAGATAATGCATCCTTCTAAAAATATATTCAAGCTCCATTAAGTTGAGGAAATGGTTAGAGTATTGTTTCTTCGATCGGTAGTTAAAGCAGGCACTTACTGGCCCCTCGAAGTATGCAGCAGAAGAGTTACTAGGGTGGAAGTGCCGGGACAAAGGCAGTTGTTGGCCAGGAGCGCATACTTGAATTCGTCTTCACAGACGGCATGCTCTGAAAAGTAAGGAGGAGGTTATATTGAAGAAGAGCTCGTTTGTATTCTGTGATGGATGGTTATAATGTCAAAAGAAAATCAATGTAATTTATTTGCACGTAAGGAAGTTAAAAACCTACAATTGTTTCGGGGATCAATGGATCCCTTTCATTAGTGCTAAAAGATGAAAGAAAGATTCTAAGCAGTGAGTGTAGTGTAGTCCATTGGTTAAATCACTATCAAAAAGGGGATCCGTTCAAAATCCCGACTGTAAAATATGAGGGGCTTAATATTTCAGGTTTGGATGGTTGTATGAAGTTGCGCATATCTAGGAGTGTAGTCACAGGACCAGAGAGCGAGTTATGTTGGAACTTGTCTCTCCTAATTCATTTACGAGCGGTGGGTCACTCTACTGTTTTATAAATTCTATGGGAAAAAATACCCAAAACAAGCAAGAAAAGTTACAGTAAAGTCGACTCCAAGTCAAAGTTGACAAGATAGAATAAATGGAAGAACATTGGTTAAATTACAAAGTATATACAAATCAAGGTTTCCATACAGATGAGAAAAACGGCAAACGAGATAAATCAATTATAAGAAAACTCAAAAGCTGATCTAGGTCATACAATCTATGTCAAATATCAAGTTATGGGCAATTTTTAATAACAGTAGCAGAAGAAAAATTAAAATGCTGGTTTTAATGATAGCTATTACAGACGATTTCGAAATTTTTTGTTTCCTACCATAACTCTCATATTATCCTACTCCAATATAAGATAACCCACAATAATGAAATTTTATACATCTATTACTCTACTTGTAGGTGTTTCAATGGGATCCTTAAGACTGAGGAGTATAATTTCGTTGGAAGAAGGAGAAAACTGTATTAAAACCAAACTTTTTAAGTACATTAAAAATTTGAAGCTTATTTTGATAAAACATGAAAATTATCAAGTTAAGTAAGAAAAATAAAGAAATAATTCTCTTTTCATTTCTCATTCATTCTTTAGTATTAAAATTCGCAATTACTATACTTTAGCAAAATTAAGAAATTTTTTATCAACCAAATCAAATCGAAAACACATGGATGAATAATATATGAGAACATTTGTCAACTAAACTAAAGTAATAGAATAAAAACGTAAAATTAACTTTCAAAACAAATAACTCATCTTTCATAAGGAATTAAAGATCTTTAATATCCCATGCATAACAGTAGAATTACAAATGCTGTGATTAATTTTTTATCACAAACATTACTCTTTGAATACTCGACAGTCTGATTGCATGAATAATTCAAATGCGTCCAATGTTTGGCGTGGTTACAATTCATTATTGAAGAAAATCACTTCTAAGTATATCCTTTATGATGAAAAAGAAGCCCAATTTGTTAAAGTAATTCACTTGTTGTCTTTGAACGAATACAGTTTGGTTTCGGGTCATTCCTTTTTATAATACTGAGTTCAACGTCCTGTAGTATTTTGGAAAAGTCGACTTGGGAAAAACAGTTATAAATATTTTAGTGGTCAAAAGAAAAATTCTGTAAGTGCGAGCAACCAAAATACACTATATTAGGAAACATGTTTTACATACAATACAGTCAATAAAAGTATTCTGCTTAAAATAGAACAGTATTTAAGATAAACATTAGTAACTGATGCAAATATAAACACCGTGTTTTAAATATAGTAGGAGCATTTTCAAAAGATATTAGAGGTATTGATGAGGCTTACCAGCAAAAGCTACGTGAACTTTGTTTTCAGGACGGAAGATTTGTACGTACTGAGGCACACTCGGCGCGAAATCTCTGACAGCCCAAGATCTCAGAATTGTATGCTCGTCCTATAAAACAGAAGGGCGAAAAATGTTCCACAGCTTAAAAATAGTAGCATTTTCAACATGAACATATTACAAGTAAAATTTCAGTTCTACTAAACTACTTAAAAAACAAATAAACGGAAAAGGAATAAGGTTATAAGTTCATTATGTTTTCTCTTACTAAAAATTAATGAATTATGTTGTATAAATAATAAAGAGAGTAAAGTAGAATTACATAATTTATTAGAATCATGAGATTTTAAAACAGATAGGCTTTCTCGGCAGGTCATATTTCATAAAAAGGATCTTCAGGGAGAAAACAACGAGGTCTAAAAGTTAAAGATATTTTTTTTTTAACTTTTAAGTTTGAAAGTTTATAAAAGTATTTAATTTTTAGTTTTAAAATTGAAAGTTTTAGGCGAAACGTTCAATTTTTAATTTTTAACTTTTAGACCTTGGTTATAAAAATTAGTAATTACAAAAATTGTAATTACTAATTAACAAATTATAAGCAGCTTTATTCTTAATTCTTGACCAAGGGTACCATACAAAACATACTCATTCCAAACAAATGCTCCTACCTAAACGATTTTCCGATCATTTTCGCTCCAATACTTCACATCAAAATAAAAAAAAATCCTCGCACAAAATTAAAATCGCGGACATTCTCATTCTCAAACGACTTACGAACGTCGATCCAAAATCGATGTCGCATCAAAGAAAAACGCGCTCGGAGCGATATTTCGCATTACAACAATACCTAGCGTAACAAACCGTCTCGAAAATCACCCCCAATCTCCTTTTTTTTAAAGTAGAAAAAGAGAAGAGTGGCAAGAAGGAATAACTCACGGCTGCTGATCGATCTGCATAGTTCCTCGCAGCCAGGATGAAGCACGCCTCTGCAGCGTTCATCCTGAAAAGAAAGAAACGAATGTTCTTCACAGAGGGTTAGAGATAAGAGAGCCGCGAGCGAATAAGTCATTGGACTTTTTATGGGAGATTCACAGGAGGCTGGATGGATCGCATTGTTGTGAGTGGGCGAAGGTGTACTTTGGAATCGAATATCGTTGGATGGATTTTGACTGAAGTTGGTTTAGTCACTTATTGTAATAAGAGTTAGAGGAGAAACAAAAGAATTTATGAATATGCAATGGCGATATATTTTCTTTGGATTAGATTAAAACTGTTGTCATGAAACCAGCTTGATTCTAAATTACACCACGATTATATTAACCATAAAAGTATCCCTTAAAGCAGGGGCAGGCAAGTAATTTTGATTGGGGTCCAAATAATTTTGAAAATTCTTGTCGATGTACGGAGAAAAAATAGGTACTTATTACTATTTTGAATTCTTGCCTTCAGATACATATTTATTACGAAGATATAATTTGAGTAAGCTACCTGCTTAATTAAATTGTTAAATTTTGAAAAAAATTGCTAATTGCTATTAAATACCTTTTAAATCGCAAAAATACTATTCAAAAATCAAGTTACTCATAAAGTAACTTTAGAAAGCATTGATAAAGTTATCACTCAAACGAATGGCCGAGCGTTAACGAGAAATGTTGAGAGTGATGGGCAAGGAATTTGGTATTCCTCCCTGAAAAAAAAAAACTCCCTTTATATTAAATAGGGGAGTCTGAGGTTTTCCCCCAGGAAATGTTTTTAAAATTTGACCATTAAAATTTACCATTAATCAAACTAATTTTTACTGTGTAATAATTTATATTAATGATTTTCAAAATGTTTTGGAGGTCCACTGAGAAATGCACTGAGAAATACAGATTTTCATGGGTGGTAGATAGATATGCTAATATAGTCTTTGACGGGCCAATTGTTTTCTATGTTAAAATTATTTTCAAGATATTTTTTCTAAATAATGTATTTCTTAAGCGTTGCGTTATAAATGTAAAATTTTCTCTTTTCCTTCAATAAAAGTTAATTTAATATCTAAGATATCATTCGAAGATATACAGTAGGTTGCGAAAAACTAGAAGAAACCCCGCAGTTTTCTACATTCTAGTACTTGATATTTTTTTAGGACAGGTGCTGCCTCTGATTTCTGAGAGTTCTGAAGAAAAACATTATTACAGTCCGTAATTTTAATACTTATTCCTATTGAATATTTTCGTTCGATAAAGATAAAACAGTTCTCGCGAAACCAGTTTGATTGTATAATTCTCAACTTACAAAACCACAAGGGACGAGGAGTTCCCTCGAAAACTTCTTTCAAAATAAATGTTACGATGGAACTAATTCAAGAATCAAAAGTCCTTTGGGAAACACCATGTATCATGTCCACCACTTTTCAAACATTTGATTCTCTTTTTACTCTTTTTTTTTCTAAGCTTTCGAGTTTAGCTATTGTAAAATATTACCTAGTAAAAAATATTGCTAATCAGGGAGATTTTCTACGAGGATAGAGTTTATTTCTGAAAAGTATAGAAACTTGCTGAGGGAAGGAATTTTCTAGTATACTAGAAGAACATTGTTATAAGCACGTACTATTAATAAAAAGAACAGTCATGCTCAGTCAAATCGATAAGCTTAAGAAAAAAATAACTTAAATGTGCTTTGTGGAGTGACTGGTGTGTTTGAAATTCACTTTTTATGTCATAATTGAAATAGTTAAAATATTAAAAAAAACTGAAGTGTATAATTTAAGAAAAGCAGAGAGATGGGAACAAACCCTGTATCATATAAAATTCGATGTGTGAATGATCAATTCGCATCTTCTGTCCCACAGTCATGAAGTAAATTCTACAAAACAATTCCTTGGTATTTCTTATAAACCCGAGTAAAATATTATTCTGATGTAAACAGAAAGAAAAAAAAACGAGGTAACCCACTTCCCCGTGCTCAGAGAAAGTGTTCAATCGTTCAGTCGTCGAAATAGACACAAAAGATTTAAGTAATATTTTTAATCCGCCACTACTTTTTTACCCAGCCGAAACACTACAGTAGCGGCAAAGCAACATCTACAGAACAAGTCAGTATTGCTGGAAAGCCCTTGTTAGGAAACTAGAAAAAGCAGTTTTTCTAGTTCCGTCAGTAATATACTATTACTATATGCATTTTTACAGCTCAAATTTTTTGTATTAAAGATACAAAATTCTGATAATAATGATAAGATAGTTCAAGTTTACATATTAAGACAGTGATAATGAAATACTTAACGACAAAATAAATTTTTATTCATGATCATCAAAAATATTTGGAACATATTCCTAACACTCTAATTAAAAATTAATTTCTTTCGTTTTCATTTGAATAAATAAATATTTTTTACTTTTAATTACATAAAACAATTTAATTTTCAAAAATCTCTTTTATAGTGATGTTATGTTTGCCCCTTTTCACCTAAAGAAGGAGTAAGTGTTTCAAGACAAATTTCACATTAATTCAAAATTGTTTTATTCGATAAAAATTCTGAGGTGTTTCAGCTCAAGATAATTTAATAAAGACTCTGCGATGCACCTCCCTTTGAGATGATTCAATATTTGCTGAATATAAATAAGTTTTCAAGTAAATACTTTAAGAACCTTGTTTTCGGTGGAATTCGATTTCGATTCTTCACAACTCACCATAACAAGTTTATTTTTTCACTTTGATACAGTTTCTGATATTAACATTTACACTTTTTTTGGATGGAGGAAATCTATATTATAAAATAAATTTACTTTGACGAGAATTTCAGAAATTTGGAATACAATTCAGAATATATTTTAATTCTCTATGTACTTTCATAATTAAAATATACTTTCGATATTCTAAAACTTAAAAGAAAGTAACACAAAAGCTTTTAATGAAATTAAATTTTTAAAAACCTTCGTAAACACTTTCATAACATTATTGTAAAACACTTTAAAATTGTTTATTGCATTCCGAGGACCGTCGCCGTTGTAACAAGAAGCAAACAGTAATTTTCAAAATTAAGTTATTTAATTCCTATAAACTTGAAAATAGTCTCGTGAAGGTAAGCTATCTAATAATTAATTAAGTCTTTGAACAAAATTCCATCTCCAATGCAATGAAAAAAAAAACAGTTAATCAAAAAATGTATTTTTTGAAACTCACCTAGCTCTTGCTAAATCAAAATCTTTCAGAGCAGATCCTTGAATGTATATCACTCTTTGTGCCCACATTGGAATCTGAAGAATCATTTTCATAGTAGCATCCAGTTCACAGGGCGATAATAAGACGACATAATAATCCTGTAGCAGAAAATTATGAGATTTTAAAATTTAAAACAGTCAATCATGAACGGTTATAATTCTTTGCCACAAAAGGTAATTATTTCCTATATTAAAAATATTATTACAGTATTATAACTGCAATACTAAATATGAAAAAGTAAACATGTAATTTGGTTAAAAAGTTAAAAAGTGCACTAAGCTGACTCTGTCTTTCAGTCACACGTTCTGATTTGGATCTGCGGGAGTTTGTAGGAAGTTGAAGGTATAAAAAACCTAAGTACTCTCTCAAGTATCCCCCATGTTTTTTAAATTGTATTTTGTCTTAACTTCTGTTAAATGAAAGGAAATAAAATTAATTAATTGAACTTATAAAAAAACGAACCATCTTTAAAAAATAGATAAGGTATTTCACACATCTCTGATTGTTTTCATTTTCATGGTTGTAATTCTAATTACGTTCTTTTGTGCTTTGTAGAAAGGTTATTGCATTTCTGTTTCGTCCAAAAAAAATTTAACCCTTACAATTGCTTTAACTTTCTCATAATTAATAAGCTTATCTTTATTTTATTACTGGCAGGAGTATGTATGTAGGGTGTCTTTATCAAAATACAAAATAATCGTTTTTTTCTTCTAAAAATTTCGCCTTTCCTGCATACAGAAATGTTCACAAATTGAGTTTGTAGTTATGTTTAAATCATTTAACCTGGTGGAGGAGTAAAAATTTCAATTGTTAAGTTTAATTAAATTCTTGGCATCTGAAATTCGAGACTATTTTTAATTGTTATCTTAAATTGCGGTCATTACTGTGGTATATTACTTATTATTTTTAAGTAAAGTGTAATAAAAATACTAATTTATAGGTTTAGTGTTTATAATATAAATGGTTTAAATAATTTGCAGTGAATAATAAAGTAAAAACTTGCGTCAAAATTTTAAATTTATGTTTTACTTCCAAGGAAACCAAAGTTAGTAATAAAAACTGCTAGACAGAAATTCGAATACACAATCATGTTTATACTGTTTTGCTGTCAAGGATAAAAAGGAATAGATAATGATTAATATCCATCGTAATTACCTGCTTATACTTTGAATTAATTAATTATTCTTGTCATCTTCATTATTTTAATGAATAGTTTTATTGAATAAACTTAATCCTTTGTCCATCTGAGCAACAGAAGTTGTCGTGAATAATTATTAATGGCAGCCTGTTTTCGACATAATACTTACGCCTTTTATAATCCTCTAATCAATAAAGAAATTTAAAACTGAATTAACAAGCCTTAAAACATTTCTTAAATTATGTAATGGAAATTCACACGTGAAATTATATTATTAATACGTGTGACTGACCTAATTTATTTTAATTGTCTGACAGATATTTTATTAGTTAAGTATATTTGGGATTAATAATATTTAGCAAGGTATAACTTCATGATTTATTTTATAATGACCGCGTTAAATATTGTTTTAACTGCATAAAATTAGTCTATTGTAATATTCATCTAGACGTAACTTAAATGAAAATCCTATTTTTCAATTGAGTCTTGGTTAACTTTAAAACTACCAAAAGTTTCACCTTCAATAGATATCTTAATTAAATTATTATTCGGTATTTCAAATCATAATAATTACATAACATAATTATTTGCATAAATTTCAAAATCGTTTTCGATCACTTTCAAAAACAAATAAATATTTTAAGAAGGTATTAAGAAATTCCGAGTTAAATTATCTTAGCTTTTCAGATTTTCTTTAATGAAAAATCGATGCTTACAAAAAATATAAATAAATATTTCATGTATTTTCGTTTTAAAGAAATTCTTTATTTGATGTAACAGAGCTAATTCAGTTTGATTTTTATTTGCGTCTTCCAATAAATACGCTGAGTATAACGCTATAAAGCCACAACAAGGTTTTAATGTATTCTACATAAGCAGCCTTTTCCAAAACGAAAAAATGATTTATTACATGCTTCAGTAGCATATTTCCCTCGGGTTGTAAAAACTGATAAGTACTATATTTATTCGCTTTGCGGAAGGCGTTTCTTTTTTTTATGAAGGGGATATCTTTTTCAGAGTTGAAATTTATACCTCTGAATGTTGTTTATCGAAGGTATGTGATGCTGGAAATATTGATATTTTTTCATCCTTTTATACGCACATTCTCTTAAAAAAACTTATAAGGGGATAGTTTCAAACTTCATCATTCATAATCATTTGGGGTTAAAATGACTTTTAGTACGATAAATTAAAATTAATATTGAACTATTCGTATTATTTTTTTTTTGTATTTTTAGAGATAGATTTAAACAATAGGTAGGTATTTAAGGATCTGAAAACTAAATGCAATTAATGAAAAAGATTTCTTAAAGAATATTATTGATCTATTATCAAGCTATATTCGATAATATTGCTATCCATGCTCATGTGCTTTAAAAAATTTAATTCAAAGCATTTTTAGTAATAAAACAAAAATTTAGTTTAAAATATTTTATTCTATTTAGTGTAAGATATAGATAAAGGAATCATAGATCTAAACTATAAAGTTAAGAGAAAAAATACTTTGCAAAAAAATTAATACTGAGAAGTATAGGAAAAGTTTTACTCCAATTCTCGTTCGATTGATAATATGCTATTACGAGAACAGTTTTATTCTTTCTTATCAGTGGTTACCCGAAAATTCCCTCCAAATGTCTTAAGCATCTGAAAAACTTTCGAAAGAACAGTTTCAATCTCTGACTGAATCGAAAGTTTGAAGCTTTGAAAGACGGAAGGAAGATTTTTTGAATAAAATTCATTTAAGCTTTCCGTTTGGCATTTTTTCATGTATTGGAATTCAGAACACGATCCAGAAAGAGGATTTATTTATTTGGGAAGTCGCAAGTAGATTTTTTTATGTCTGTCAGTTTTCTTGGTCAGACAGGAGTTCAGATGAAGAGGAGGGAATTTCTATGAATATTTGTTTCCCCCCCATGAATATATTTCTTTTATTTTTCCTCAGGCGATTGTAGTTATATCCATTGCTAAGGGTATATAAAAAAACTTTAATGTAAATTACACCGGCACACAACCGGCACACAGTTTCTTAATATAGTGATTTCTTCTGTCCCTATTACTATCCCACAAACATAAAAAGCAGGGATATTTTGCAAACTTTTTTTCATCTCCATAACTGCAATTTTTTAAAGTTTTTTTTACAATTTACTCCAATTTTAGAGGGTTAAAGTATAAACTTCAGATTCAGTTTTAGCGAATTGAATTACATTCAAATCATACTCTATCCAGGTCCACAAAACTTTTTTCGACTCCATAACTGCAGTTTTTCCGCGTTTTTAGCCATTTTTAGCGTTTTTACGCGACTTACTCGAAATTTTGAGGGTGTACGAGCTAAACGGACCTCATATTCGGATTCAGCTGGTAGAAATTCATATCGGGTAGGTGGGTCTGGTCAAATAAACAGACAACTTTTTTTGTGTTTCGGCCCATGTAGCATTTTTGGGTTTTTTTAAGGTTTTTTCATCCTTGCATTGCAACCCAAAAAAAGGTTTTTTTGGGTTTTTATTTACAACCCAAAAACCCCAAAAAAACCTTACAACAACCTCAAAAAAAGGTACGCCAGTCAACATTTCCAACCTTTTTTGTAACCTTGCTGAAGAACCTTATGTAAAGGTTAGAGGTACAGGTTTTTACAAGATTAAGAAAAAAAACCTTGTTTCAATATTCTTGAGCCAGGTTGTTGAAAGATTTCATAGCAACCTTAGAAAAATGTTTTTTCATGTAGACTGCGGCAACCAATGCCTAAAAACCTTCGTTCACTATTGCGGTCATTGGTTTTTGTAAGGTTTCCAAAATATCTTCATTCTATATTGATGTTTAGGTTTAATATCGCATTTTTTATTTTTTTCGGAGTTTCTTTGTTGAATTATATGATGTCGCAAAATTTTTCCCGAAATATTGCACAGTATATAATACATATTTTCAGGGAAAATTTTGTATCATAATTCAATAAAGAAACACCGAAAAAATAAAAAATGCGATACTAAACTTATAACTCTGGAAATAAAAATAATTTATCACAACTTTTTAGCTAGGTCAACACACCACTTTTAACAAAAAGTAACTCGAATTTTATGCTGTATGATTACAGAATACTTCAAAGTAATTATTAAGTAAATACAGTAAAATGAAGTAATAAAATAAATTTAAAATTAAGTTTTTAAAATTCATAAAAACAAAATATACATATATATTTTAATTTCTACAAAAATTTTGTTTAATTTAGGCTCTTAAAGCACTAATGAAAAAACTCACCTTTAAATAGAAGTATAATTCAAGATGGACACATTTTTATTTAAAAAACTTATTTCAACACATTAAATGTAAGAAAAATCAAGTTTATTGAACAACTGATACAAACAGGACAAATTTTACAAACAGCTTTCTAGCATCACAGGGATCAAGGTTAAAGTGTTCATATAAAAAAATATACATTAAATATAAACTGTGAAGGTAATAACTAAACTTAAAAATGTAATATAATTAAAATTTGTTTAAAAAAATGATTCAAATAATACTATTTCAGGGGACATCAAATGCAACTGACAGCTCCTGCAAAAAAAATTTAGCAATTTTATTTTTAACTATTAAAAAAAAGTACTTTCGCATTAACCCATTTAAAAAATTAATTCTAAATAATATTCAATACAATGCAGAAAATTATAGACCAATGGTTAGCAACTGGTGGACTGAAGTCCAAACAATTTATGTAAATTCCTTGGTTGCCAAAATTTTCATTTTGAAATATAATTTGTAGAGCCAGGTGGGGAAAATGGGAAAAACAAGGTTTGATGTTTATGTACTATTGACAAATCAATATTTATATTTTAACCAAGGTAAAATGCACATTTTTTAAATAAGACATTTTACAAGCTTTTTAAATGTGTTAAAAACTTCTGGAAAACATTAACTGCAAAATATTAGTAAGTATCATAAATTATAAAAAATTAAAACAAACATGAGTTTCATTATACTCTTTGATCCATTTGCATAGATTAAAAAATATAATTTTAAAATTTCTTATAAGTGGGAATAAGCCCTCAATGAAAAAAATAGTACAGATTGTAACCATTTCCCCAAACTGTGAACCGACTATAATTACATATAATATATACATTTGAGAGATAGCATATCAGCAGTGATCAAAATTAACACTGGTCCGAGACGACTGAAAATAGGCTCTGACCACTACTCAGAAAATCACTAGTCCAGCAGACCAGTGGGGGAAAATATCTCACTCTCCAGTTCTAGTCTCTTTTTTTTGCTGCATAACTAATTAGAAATTTTATATCAATTAGAGAAATACTAACATTTCATCAAGAAAAGTGTACTTAATAAATAGATATTTTTAGTTTTTTAGAATTAATATTTGGTATTCACTTTAACTGCTGTAACTACTTTAAATAAATTGGAAGTTTGGAACCTTTTCTTTTTAATTTGCCAGACAAGTCATTTTGGTTGAGGACCAGTAAGATTTGCAAAGTAATAGTTTGCAGAACCAGTGAGTTATTTTTCCATTTTCTAACGCTGCATTTTAGTTTTTAATATCATACAAGAAATAAAGCTATGTAAAATGGTTTAACTGTTCACTGGGTCACATATGACAGCATAGTTGCCAACCTCATGGCTGCAAAGAACCTTGATTTTCGTTTTCTATCTTTTCTCCTAACTATAATCCGATTAAAGTATGCTAAAATTTCTAACCCCAATTTCCTTTACATAATACTGATGGCAATTTTAAGGGGGAAATCTAATTATAGGAGTAAATATGAAATTTACAAACACCGATAAGACACCCTTGAGAGCCGCGCTCACTAAGAGTTGACCCAGTGGTAGAAGACTTTTGCTTTTTGGCCAAAGACTCTAGTTCAGGCTCAAAGGGTTTGAATTTCTACTTTTGTTTTTGTCTTTTAAATTCTTTACTGGGCTGGGTCATAATCATAGCAATGCGACTAAAATAATATCTTAACTCACCCGTCAGCTTTTCTTGTCCACTAAGTCTACATTTTAGTGCTGTTACTTTTCTGACAGTGCATCCCTGGATCCTGCTGTCACATCATACTCTAGCTGAAGAAGCTACTCGCTGCTGCTAGTTAGTGGGGGAATTCGTGGGCTAGTCAGCCTGGTTCTATCGTAGAAGTCTGCTGGCACAATACCGGCAGCTGCTGCTCTTGCTGCCAAGGGAAAAAGATGTTTTATTGCATGATGCAAGTTCCACCAATGAATAAAAAATTTTAATTTCAACATGTAGCAATAAAAAAAAAGTGGGGTACTGCGTTTTCTTATCTCCTTTTTACACAATACTAATTGCAATTTAAAAAACTAGTTTTAAGGGGGAAATCTGATTATCAGAGTAAAGATGAAAATCTCAGTAACTAGGTACTTGCGTATATCCCGTCAACAGCCGTTAAGTTAATCTAATTTAAGTTAATCGGGGAAATCTAATTATAGGAGTAAATATGAAATTTACAAACACCGATAAGACACCCTTGAGAGCCGCGCTCACTAAGAGTTGACCCAGTGGTAGAAGACTTTTGCTTTTTGGCCAAAGACTCTAGTTCAGGCTCAAATGGTTTGAATTTCTACGTTTGTTTTTATCTTTTAAATTCTTTACTGGGCTGGGTCATAATCATAGCAATGCGACTAAAATAATATCTTAACTCACCCGTCAGCTTTTCTTGTCCACTAAGTCTACATTTTAGTGCTGTTACTTTTCTGACAGTGCATCCCTGGATCCTGCTGTCACATCATACTCTAGCTGAAGAAGCTACTCGCTGCTGCTAGTTAGTGGGGGAATTCGTGGGCTAGTCAGCCTGGTTCTATCGTAGAAGTCTGCT
The DNA here is from genome assembly GCA_963680715.1 of Tetragnatha montana. Taxonomy (NCBI): domain Eukaryota; kingdom Metazoa; phylum Arthropoda; class Arachnida; order Araneae; family Tetragnathidae; genus Tetragnatha; species Tetragnatha montana. Next base: position 3,013,459 of record OY796683.1, on the reverse strand, counting down.
GGCGCAATACCGGCAGCTGCTGCTCTTGCTGCCAAGGGAAAAAGATGTTTTAATGCATGATGCAAGTTCCACCAATGAATAAAAAATTTTAATTTGAACATGTAGCAATAAAAAAAAAGTGGGGCACTGCGTTTTCTTATCTCCTTTTTAGTTTTACTTTTGCTTTGATAAATAAGTATTAGCATAGAAGAACATAATAAAAATATTTTTCAGGGATTTAATGGTTAATATATCCCTCAAAATTTAGATACAACCTCTAAAATTTTCTCTGAATGTCACACCCGTCACAATGGAATGGCCCTTTCGGCACTGTCAACGGAATAATACATAAGAACCCTCCAATAAAATCTGAGTACTTGGCAGCTATGCGACAGTATCAATTGAGTAATCCAAAAAGCAGAAACTTACGATGGAATTGGGTGGAAACAGACTCCGGGGTGGCAGGAGAGGTCCGGGCATTGATGTCATAGGGCACTGGCTGGAGCGACTGGCGGTGACCTGTAGGTGTAATCGCTGCAGGGGAGGCTGCTACCTGAGAAAAAAAGTTGCTTTAAAGCACAATGCTACTTGGTCTTCAGATATTAAGTTCTGCAATTAATGAAAAGTTATAATCTCAACGTAGCAAAGCCCAATCACAAATTTTCAGTGAATTTTTTGAGGGTGTCCATAAAACATGTCACTTTCTCCCCAACATTTCTGACCCCCTCCCTCCCCTATCACTTTGAGATAACGACTTTTAAAACAAAAAGAGTCCTTTAAATAACAACTTAGAAAGATAGTTCATTAAATTTAGTTTTAATTTGACATACTTACTCATAACCAGCAAATGGCAGGTGATAGAACATTTCTTCTAAGCCTTCAAATTAATCATATTGCAGAATCTAAAAAAAATATAATAAAAATATGTAATAAATGTTTTGAATATCATTAATTGGAACAGATTTGATAAAGGTCCTCCACAGCGACGGCCAACTTGGCAAATGCTCTAAAGCAGTGACCATTCAACCTAAATCAAATCTGTTCCCATAGAGGGGTGAATAATTAATAATAAAACACAAGATGAAATGTAAGTCGTTGAAGATTAATTATCTCTAACAGATTCAAAAAGGGAATCCACAGCAATTAGGAAGGAGCAAATTCTTTAAAAACAATGAATTCCTTTTGATTTAAATAGTTTCTTGTATTTACTTAATTATAACATCCTAGTTGTGGGGTATTAACAAACAGTATGCAATAGACGATATTAGTGTGACGTCACTTGCTTGTTTAGAAACGTTGATTCCATCCGTGATTGGTTACGTGACTGGAAGTAATTCCATACGGAACCAATCACGGATGGAATCAACGTTTATAAACAAGCAAGTGATGTCATTACTAATGTCGTGTATTTACAAAAATAAATAAACACTTCTTTCATGATACTGTGTCTTACTGTTATTCTTTTAAAAGTGGTTTAAATCAAATATGAATATCAATAACATGGATATTTTGAAAATTAACCCAATACTAACTTGAATAAACATCAACAAACAAACCCTGGTTAACCACCCAAATCATGACGCTTGCTAACATTCATTTGAAATTACAAGAAATAACAGGTAGAATAAACAAACTTACCTCATTATTAGAAGAAAATAGAGATGAAAAAAGTTATTTAACAACTTCGGAATCATAATAAAATTACGACCCAACGATAAACCCATTACATCGTATACAGGCCAGGAAGCTAATGCTTAGTCCGCAGTAATTGCTCTTTGATAACTCAAAGTTTAAGGAAGTATAAAAAAATTCAAATTACTTAAACCTTCAAATTGAAATTAAAAACATTCAATCATAAAATTTTCGGCAATTACGATCTCTCTTCAAACTAACATTTTATTTTCTACCCAATAAGCAAGTGGCGTAGAGGTACATGACAATGGCAATGAGAAAATCACATCGTATAAGCTCGCAAATATGCAATCAATGGGTTTGACAACTGATCTTTAGCACTGCTTGCTTCGCTTGGCGATTGAACCCACTTCTGGGTAGGACCCCAAGAACAACTAATGTGTTAAGTAAATAGGATATGGCACATAATTTATGTTTTTAGGTTGTCAGATAAACAAATGGTGCTTTAAAGCAGTGTTCCCCAACCTTTTTACCACCAAGGACCGGTCAACGTTTGATAATTTTACAGCGGCCCGCTGGGGGTGGCATTGATTTTGGTTTCATTTTCAATGTAATGGGATTTTCGGAAGTTTAAAATACGCGAATTTTCAATTCTTTACAAAAAGATGAATCCGACAAAGCGCATTGATATTATTACACTTTTTCTTTATTTTTCTTTCCGTTTCGCAGAAAAATGTACTGTTTTATGGATTTTCTTTTCATTAACTTATAGTTGTAACAAAAAACTCAGACAACTGTCACCATTACTTCCGGGTTGAACAAGTTCGCCACAAAAAAAGAATATAAAAATTTATGGATTTCTAATGAAGCGTTTTTATTCAGTTTTCTAGGAAAAATAAGATAGTTCTCATGGTGTGCATGATTTATGTCACTACCTTCGGGCCCCTTTTTAAAACAAATAAAATTTAATGAAACACATGTTTTTAATTTGGAGTATAAACCCTAAGAATTTAAATTCATTTTCAATGAAATGGTCGACCCGCGGCCCTGTACCATTTGATCCACGGACCGGCATCGTTCCGCAGACCAGGGGTTGGAGACCACTGCTTTAAAGCACAGATACTACTTGGTGTTCAGCTGTTTTTAGTTCCCCCAATGAATGAAAAGTTCTAATCTTAACGTAGCAAAACCCAATCACAAATGTTTTTAAGGAACTGTTCATAAAAGATTCACCTACATCTAAGGTGATATGAGATAACTTTTAGAAGTTTTGATTTGATTTACTTACTTATGGCCAATGACCAGCAAAATGGTAGATGGAGGTGGAACATAACTTCCTTCAAATTTCAGGAGCATAATATTCATCCTATTGCAGAATCTAAAACAAAACATTATAAAAATATGTAATGAATATGTATCATAAATAGGAACAGATTTGGTATAGGTCCTTCACAGTGACTGCCAACTTGGCGAATGCTCTATAGCAGTGACCATCAGGCGCGGATCCAGCACGCCTCCAAGGAAGAGGCCACTTTTTCAGACTATCACCTTTACCTTTCGAGAAAAATGTCAAAATGTTGGGGATTTTCTAAAAGGTATCACTCAAGATCCCCTTTTGGTACTGCTGGGGGCTATAAGGGTCCTCCCCAAGAAAAAATTTTGAAACTTGACCTGCAAAAGTTGGGTTTTAACTCATTTTGAGTTCTTTTTGAGACTTTTTTCGTACTTATGAGTATGTTTGGGTCCAAGGAGGGGCACTTTCCAGAATGCCACCCCCCTGAATCCACCACTGGTGACCATTCAACCTACATCAAATCTGTTCCCATAAAGGGGTGAATAATTAATATGGTTCTTATCCGTTAAACGAGCGCAAGCAAAAAAATCCCGAAAAAATTTAGAATGAATTAAGAAATTCTCTGTTCCAACTGTCGCCTACTGCATTTGTTTCGTTTTCACTTGACTGTATTGTCATTCGCTTTGCTTGGCGAGCATTTAGTTCACAATTGGCGAGCATTTAGTTCACAATTGGCGACATTTGTGCCCAGCTAACGGATAAGTACCATTAATAATAGAACACGAGATTAAATGTAAGTCGTTGAAGATAAATTATCTCTAAAAGATTCAAAAAGGGAATTTACGGCAATTAGGGAGATTGTCTAAAGAGCTGTAGAGCAGTCGCAAAGTTTGACGACTGTTTAAATTGGCAATAGCTGTATGCCATGGAGGACCTGTTTTGAATACGTTGCAACTATTCTAGATTCCAACCTTTCTTGTCAGTGATGTCATGAATCCCATTTGAAGGCCAAATTTATAACATTATCATACAAAATGAGTCATTAATGTATTAGTTTTATATGTTCTATTCTCATTCTATCGTCATTTTAAATACCTACTTTGAATTTGGACTACATAGTGTGATTTTAAAGCAAACACTCAAGTTACGCTGTTTGAAACTATTTAGTATCAAATCGGTTATTATCAATCTATTTTAGGATAGATAGATTTTCAAAACAATATGCTAACAATGAATGGCAAATGAAATGCCTCACCATTTGTCGATCTAGATTACTACTTCAGTCAAAGGGATGTTATAACTTTATCAAAACATTGAATTGACGACATTAGTGTGACGTCACTTGCTTGTTTGGAAACGTTGATTCTATCCGTGATTGGTTCCTTGATTGGAGGTAAATCCGTACCAATCCGTACGGAACCAATCACGGATGGAATCTACGTTTCCAAACAAGCAAGTGACGTTTTGACTAATGTCGTCTATTATGAAAAGATTACAATAAGCTCATTAGCGCACTAATGACCAAGGCCTACAAGGCTCGCATATTTTTGTGATCAAGGGGTGTTTAAGGTAATGTCCCAGTTAAGTGGTAAACACATGACCACAGTTTTCATTCCAGATCCTACTTGGTTTTCAGTCTATGAACCATCTAAGGGGGTGAGAATTTAAACCTAGGTCATGTGGCTTGGTAGAAAAAAAATTCTGCATTGTGGGAGATATATTCACATTAAGTTTACACAAAAGATTTTTAAAGATATCAAGAGTTACCTAATGTGTAGTAAATATATGATATTTACATACACTGTATACAAAAACTAATCAGATTTTGAAAATTTTGAGAAGGAAATTTAAACATAATAGGTCATTAACACAACTACAGAAAGCATAACATGCACCTAATATTAATGTCTCAACTCAAATTTTAAAATAATGTCATTAAAAGCTACGATTAGTATTGGAAACATAGGTCAGGATCTTACAATTTATTTCACATCCCAACTCATTCAAATTCACGTTTTGAACTTACCACCACTCATAGAACTCGGTTGCTTATGAGAGGTAGAAAGAAAAGAAACTTTCAGGAAAAACAACAAAGAGAAATCTCGTCCAAAATACTTTTGCTGAAAACGAATTTAACAACATTAAGGATGTAAACAAATCCACACAATGATTGGATTGGATTTGTTTACATACATTTTCCGGATTGAGTGCTTGATCAAATTCATGCAATGAACCGGTGATTATAAATTATCCCAATCGAGGTTAAAAGTAAATAATAAGATAAAAAGTTTTAAAATACTACTCACTTGAACTTGGGTAGGCGTCCATCTTGAAATGCGAGAATTCTGTCGCGTCATGGCGAGTGAACATGACGCATGCGCAGAAAGGCATTCTTTTGTTTTCCAATGGTTTCTATGGTTTCCGCAACCCAACCATTTGTTGGGTTTTTGTAATGTCCCAATAACAATAAAAGGAAAAGGTTCGCCGTAAGGTTCCATGCTACTTGGGGGTGTAATCGATAAAAAAATATTAAGTATAATTCGCTTTTCATACACATATCATTTTATTGTTTTTAAATATCCTAATTCTGAAGATCGCCCTGCAGTGGTTTCACTTGCCATTTTTCCATATTTTTCTCCTATTATGTAAATTCTCATGTAAGTTCCCCATACGGATTTTTAACTCCTGGGCAACTCATACAGGTCTTATTTTTGTTACATTGTAACTTTATTTGATTCCTTTTCCATGTATCGTTTTTTGTGTGCAAATAAAGTGTTTGTTCTTATTATTGTCTTTTTAGTAGGAAAATTCAACCCCATTAAATTTCAAAACATTTAAACAGATTTTTCACTCGAACAATAATTTCAAAGAGCTAATTTAGAACTTACTATCATAAAACAAAAACGGCTTTATGGCAAAAACGACTCAAGCTGCTTCTGTGTGCGTTGGGAATATTTTAAAGAAGGAAAACTGTTGTTCTTGGGAATGTTTGTCTCATGAAAATGAAGGATTTGAAGAAAACGAAAAAGATCAAAGGGAAAAGTATTTTCATCATGCCAGTTCTCGTTTTATATTTTATGTAAAGGTGGAAGTAGTTTTATGTAAATGCAACATTCCTTTTTTAAGCGGAAGATTAACCTTTAAAATATATAAACTATAAGATTAAAGTATAAACTATGAGAACTTCATGTTTTAATAAAAAAAAAATCGACATAAAAATGCTTAGGAAGATTTATAAGTTAGAATCATCTCTAAGTGTGAACTGAGAAAAGGGAATGTGTACTCTAAATGGCAAAAAAATTAGATGTGAGGAGAATAAAACTTTTAGGGAATAATCAGCGCATTCAAGTTTAAAAACAGATTTAAAATTCCAATAGCTGAACAATATTTCAATTCTTTTTCGTTTTGTGATTAAATACACACTGCAAATATTATGGCAGCAAAAATTTTCTACATATTTTATGGCGTGAGAGATTAGTTCTGACAACTCTCTTTTTTTCTTCTTAAATGATTCTTTAAATTAGCTTCTTATTCCTGATCTTTAAGAATTTATTTATCTAAAGTGTTTAGTGGTAACTTCTATAGTATTTTCAATAGTTTTTCAAATTTTCTCATTTATTAACTATTTTTCTTCTATAGATAAAAGTTATTCTCAAGTAGTAATTAATCTATTTACGACTGATAATAAAATAGTTTTTGTAAAAAGTTTTTTTTTTCATATCTATTTTTAAATTATCACCAAACAAGAGCCATGAATTGAATAAAAAAACTTAGCAAAGATAAAAAGAAAATTAGGTTTTGAAATACCTTTAAACCTTCTACTTTCAAAATTTGAGCTTTATAGACAAGCAAGTAATCACGTTAAAAGGGATTGCATTCTTTAAACATTTATACTTAAGTTCTACAGTTGAATCATTATCAGGAACTTTATTAGCTAACACGGATATACAGGGTTGTATTAACAAGTACGCCATAACTCTGCACATCTCAGATTCTTAGCGTGGAGTGCCATACAAATATCCGCTCGCGCTATACACCGTCCGGCTCAAGCACACCTGCCCACGAGAGACACGTTCTCTCACCACTCTAAGAGTTGCAAATATCTATACTGTCAGGATGTCCGGCGGTTTTTTAGAAGCAGTGACAACACCAGTCTTGAGACAGATACTTTTATTCAATCCATTCCATATCTGCTACATCTAAGAACTGACTAGATTCCCCTGATTTCCCCTCCTCTCCCACGACCAGGAGCTCTGCAGCGCCACCTAGCCGTGATTGAGGACCCTAAACCTCACATCACTCCCCCCAAAAGCGTGAAACATGCCTTCAAGCGCTTGTTTCATAAGACAATATCTAAGTATACATGAAGACACTGACATACACGACATTTCACATTAAACAGTTCAAACACACATACAAATTGTTCCTGAGTAAATATGATTATATTGGTGAAAACCACAAGACTGTTCTCTTGATTCAAGGCTCAATGTCCAACCTAGATATGGCATCAGCACCCTGGTTGTTCTTTCCAGGTGTATGTTGTATTTTTAGGTTGTAATGCTGAAGAGCCAACGCCCATCGTGTTAATTTTGGGCTTCGTGGAGTCGTAGACATCGTTAAATAAGTCAGTGGATTGTGGTCCGTGTATAGATGAATCTCAGATCCAAATATCCAATGTTCGAATTTTCTGAGTCCGAAGAGGACTCCATAAGCTTCCTTTTCAATGGTAGCCCAGTTCTGCTGTGTGCTCGTTAATTTATGACTCGCAAAACCAATGGGAGCGAAATGGCCATCTTCATCTATTTGAGTTAAGCAAGCCGATACAGCCACATTAGAAGCGTCTGTATGTATTTGAAAAGGTAAACAAAAATTAGGTGTTGCTAATGAGGAAGCCGTTATTAACCTTTTCTTTAACTCTTCAAATGCCTCATTTGCCCTTTGATCCCAAGGTACTTGGTTTGCTACTGATTTTTTAGTTAACTCTGTTAATGGACTAGCAATTAACGCATAATCCTTTACATATGACCTATAGAACCCCATTAAACCTAACACTGATCGAACATCTTTCTTTGTCACTGGTCTTTTTAATTTTTCGATAGCTTTTAATTTCTCTGGATCAGGTGCATGCCTGCCAGATCCTACAATGTGACCTAAATATTTTACTTCGTGTTTCGCGAACTCACATTTATCAATTCTAGCTGTGAAATTAAGTTTTATCAATTCTTTGAATACTACATCAATATGATTCATATGATCTTCCCAATTGTCCGAAAAAATTGATATGTCATCGATGTATGCCTGAGCATATTTAGCATGATCTTTCAGTGCTTCGTTCATTGAACTCTGAAATGTAGCGCCCGATGTTTTTAACCCATATGGCATAGTGCGCCATTGCCATACCCCAGAATGAGTGGCAAACGCTGTGAGGTGTTTGGATTCCTCATCCATGGGAATTTGGTGGTAGCCCTTACATAAATCTATTACCGTTACCCAGTTGGCCCTTCCCACACGGAGCATTAGATCCTGTGCATTTTGCATGGGAAAACTGGAGGATTTACTTATACTGTTCAGAGCCCTGAAATCAGTGCATACTCTAATACTCGAGTCTTTTTTAGCTACGCAAACAATCGGGTAGGCTATTTCTGAATCTGTTTTTTCTACTAATCCCAAACTCACCAATTCTGCAATTTGACTATCTACTTCATCCTTGTAGATTTCTGGAATTTTGTATTTATGTGGGTGAGTTCTAATAGTCCCTGGAATTAGTTCGATTTTGTGAGGTCTAACATTAGCCATTCTAATCGGACCCTTAAATAATTCCACATGTTTAACTAAGAGTTTCCGAAGTTCCTGTGTTTGTTTTTCATCCACATTTTCTACATCTATTCCCATTATTTTATCCTCAACTTGGTTCTTATCCCTTTTTGTTGGGTTATGCACTATCTCCCCAAATTCCTCTTCTCCTTCAAATATTACATTTAACGCATTCACAGGCGCGATAAATTTCCTTATTTTATTTTGATGTACCCGACATCGTTTCCCATTTTCTAGTTCTACTACGTATGTGTTCGGTAGAGTGTGTTTTAATATTGTCCCTGGTCCCTGCCATCTAGAGTAGAGTTTATTAGTTGAATCTGGTATTAGCAAAATCACCTTTTCCCCTTCTTTAAACACTCTGACGGTTGACCTCAAATTATACCTACTAGCCATACGAGATTGCTGTACCTCCGCAGTTGTTTTTGCCAACTTTGCAGCTTCCTCTAACCTCAACTTCATCTCATCTAAATACTTATGTACAGGTTTAGTGTCTAACTGTGCATTCTGTACTTTACCTGTCCATGTTGATTTAATTATCGAAAGTGGTCCTTCAGGTGGTCTACCATACATTAGTAAAAATGGTGCAACACCTGTGGTACTGTTTGGAATTTCCCTGTATGCCCACAGTAAGTAAGGAATTTGTTTATGCCACCCCTTTCCATCTGTTCTTATTATATGATGCAACATATTTTTCAGCGTTTGATTAAACCTTTCAACCAATCCATTTGCTTGTGGATAATATGGCGTTGAGAATCTTGGACTAGCTCCCAAAATTTTCTCGAATTCCCTAGTCAACTCCGAAGTAAAGTTCGTCCCATTATCTGAACTTATCACTGATGGAATCCCAGTCCTAGAAAAAATATGAAGCAAAGCTTCACAAGTTGAACGCGCAGTTAGCGATTTCAAGGGAATTGCTTCTGCCCAACGTGTGTTTTGGTCAACTAAGCACAGTACATACTTGTGACCTGCCGAACTAGGAGGATTAATAGGACCAATTAAATCTATGCAAACAACTTGAAATGGTAATTCAGGTCGCGCTACTGGTGTTATTGGTGTGCGATCACTTATTTTTGCTGGACGCCTAAGCTGACATTCTTTACACGCGCTACAGTATTTCTTTACATCTTTGTTTATTCCTTCCCAGAAAAATGAATAACGAATTCTATCTCCTGTTTTCCTTGCACTCATGTGACCCCCAAATGGTGTTTCGTGGGCCCTTTTTAAGATCTCCATCCTTCTTTCCTCTGGTAACACTAACTGGCTGACCTCAATTCCCCCCACCTTCTCTCTGTGAAATAATAAAAAATCCACTATGAAATAGTTTCCCTTTCCTTTTGCAGCTAGGTCCCATTCAGTACGCAATGAGTCACTCATGTTCTGCACAGATCTGAATCCGTCTGCCGGAGACTGCTTCATTTCATCAACACCTGCCTCCACTTGAGTTATGTGTTTATCGTTCTCGCTTTCCCCCACTGGATCTTCCCTTCCCTGGGCCTCAACATTCGTTTCGCTCCTACTTTCGCCTTCTAAAAGCTTAACCACTTGAGGATTGATAATTGCCTCTTCGGAGATTTGAGATGTAACTGCACATAAAATTGATTTATGCGTTACGTTGGTACTATCGCCAATCGGAATGGCTAGATTAATATGCTTTAAACTTGCTATAATGGTCTCCCCAAATGCTGGTTTTAATTGAATATTTCCCCCTTCCTGTGCGTTGAAATTCACCAGATTTTCCCGAATAACTGTGATTTGGCATCCGCTGTCTAACAGTGCTTTTATTGGCTTCCCTTCTACACTTATTGTTATGTACTTTAGAGGACTTATATAAGGTGTTGTTTTTTCCCCGTCATCAAATTTAGACTGTATTTTTGCTACACAAACACCTTGATCATCATCTTTCCCCTCTGAAACCTCTATCTTTGTTACTCTCTTTGAATTAGGTTCACAATTAGCATAGTTTGATTTATATCTAGGGCAATCTTTTTTCATGTGAAATTTGGATTTGCATATGTAACAACCCTCTTCCCATCGAGGTTTTGGTTCATCCCATCGAGGTCTAGATTCTTCCCGTCTAGGTTGGGATCGTGGAAAGTTTTTATACCGTCCCTCCCACTTTTGTTCATTTTGATGTCTAGTTTGTATTGGAACTTTTACGGCACTATTATAATTATCGATTTCCGTCGCTAGCTCTGTTGGCTTGAGCCATGTTGTGCTCTCTTTTAGGAATATATGGGTTTTTAGTGCTGGATTTAGACTATCTTTTATTTTATCAGAGATTAATACAGCTTTTAAATCCTCAAATGTTTTTACTTCTCTGGACTTAAGGTATAAGTTCAGAGCAGCTTCTATCCTGATTGAATACTGTGTGTATGTTTCTTTTTCTCCCTTAGCACATCCCTCATAATTTTTCTTATGCTCCAAAGGAGTTATATGGAACTCTTTAAGTACCATTTCCTTGATTTTATCATAATGTTCAAGTTCCTTTTCCCCTAATTGAGAGTTAATACATCTAACGTGACCCCTTAAACAATTTAACACAAGTTTTCCCTGATATTCCTTGGGAACCTCATATAATTCAAATAACTCTTCTGTTTGGTTAAAAAAAAATGGCCACTCCTCAACCCTTTTTGGAGGTTCGGGCAAAACACCTTTCATTACATTCAGAAATCCAATGAATGAAGTAGACATATCCCTACTGGAACTTTTATCTAAGATACTCCCCTGTTCTAACTCCAACTTTTTGATATGTATCTCATGCTCTCGAGCTAATTTTTTCTCCTCTTGCTTTTCTCTTTCCTTCCTGTCCGTTTTTATATTTTCTAACAACATTTTAGCCATTACTTCCTCATAGCTTCTACTTTTAGTAATTACATCAATAATTTGGAGAACTGTCTGATTCGGATTAACCTCCTCAGATAGCTCTTTGGCCAAATTGATTAAATCTATTTTTTTAGAAGATACTAAGAAAGCCATTTTTCACCCAACATACGAAAACACTCATATATATATATACACTTTCAAATTAATTTGCGAGACACAAATTACTACACAGAACTAACCTGGACGCTTGTCCTTGTCCAGCACTTATCTCCTAGACCTGGAGATACTGTCGAGAACCCTGCTGATCAATACAGCCATTGACGATCACTTTTGAAGAATACGACACCCGGTCCTTTCGACCGATAAAACTTTTCAGAATGGCGACCCGGTCCTTTCGACCGATAAAATTTTGCAGAATGGCGACCCGGTCCTTTCGACCGATATAAAGCGTGCTTTGAAGAATGACGACCCTGTCTCAGACTACTCCGCTCTTGACACCAAATATGTCAGGATGTCCGGCGGTTTTTTAGAAGCAGTGACAACACCAGTCTTGAGACAGATCATTTTATTCAATCCATTCCATATCTGCTACATCTAAGAACTGACTAGATTCCCCTGATTTCCCCTCCTCTCCCACGACCAGGAGCTCTGCAGCGCCACCTAGCCGTGATTGAGGACCCTAAACCTCACATATACCATAACAGCAGGCTAAGACGACAGTGGCAAGGACGTCACAATTTTTAAAACTCCTTTCGTGAGAGATGGACCAGTTACATCATGTTAAATCTGGTCCACCAGTTTTCAGAAAGAAAGGTCATTTCGTGAGGTTATGAATACGGTTTGAATTTAATGATCAAGCTTGATCCCCAAAACCTTATTTAATGATTAAGGGCCATATTCAGAAAGACAAACACAGTTAGAAGGAACGAGAACACGGAAACGGTGAAAAAGCTCACGAAACAAGAAAGATTTCAAACTCCAGAGCTCTCGTCCGCCATATTGTTCCAAGATTTGAATCTAAGGGAATTGCTTTTACACTTTTTATGGTTCGTTAAATAGTTCCAAAAAATCTAGAACAGCTACTAATTACCAAAAAAAGTCCTCAGACATTAATATATTACGAAAGTAAGAGACATCTAATTATTAGCAGAATTTTGTTTTATCAGTCAAGTTCAGGCTGATAAAACAAGACATCCCGTTTTCGTATCGTTTCCATCTCGTTTCTTCTACGTGTTTGAGTTTCCTGAATATGGCCCTAAATTTTGAGTAATATGTATCTTAAAAATCGGGCCTGGTTTGAGGTATATAATCGGATTTTGATCGGAATTGGTTTAAATTACTTTTGACCGACCCTATTCCAAAACCTAGCCTTGCAACTGTTTCCAAAGGTCTAAATTAGTTTCACATTTCCCATGGGTTTATTCCCTGAAAGGCTTCGATTGAGAGAGAATATCAATCGAACACTTCACCTGCCGTGACACCGGATGCCGTTTAGGTCGATACGTTCATCAAGTAGCGCAATTTGTCGGCCCAATCCACAAAGGAGGATCTGCATAATGTTTTCTCTCTGTCCGGAGTGATTACTCGTTTCGTCACAAATTGAATAGTTGAAATGATGTGACGATTGTAGGATTTCCCTTTGAATATATTTCACTACATATTCCCGGGCATGCATTCAAAAGGTTTTAAATTGAAAATTTGTAGATTCGAAAGTAATAAGTGTAATGTAATGTAAAATTTCTGAAGCTGAAGTTGTTTATTATTATTAATTTCTAAATATTAGATATATTAAGAACACTTGGATATGTCTAAAAATATTCCCTCCTAGACATTTATATCGCCTCATTAGCATTCTTTACTTCGGAGTTCTCACACAAATACTGGTATTCTTTCACATGAGACCTATCACAAATTCGTCTTAGGCATTTTGGCATAGTGTGTTCTCGAAATTTTGGATTTATTTTTATGTTAATTTTACTGAAATTTATTTATTCCACAAAAATGTTTTACTAAAATCAAGAATTTTCAAGAAACCAGACTTTTATACTTAATTACTTCCTCCCATGGTGTGACCATCCATAAGCAATGGATATATTTAAAATCTTAGTGTGCATAACATATCCAAATAATCATGTTAACGTTTTCTATGTTAACCATTTTTTTTATCGTAAACCGGAAATGACGTCATACCTTAATTTGTCGCGATTTTCTAGAAAAGAGTAGAGATATAGTTCCTTCGACATTTTTTTAGACTGTGCAGGGTTTGTTTGCACTTGAATCATTGAGTTTGAATAACTGACTGGATAAGTTTTTCGCTATTGTTCGCTATCGTTCGCTAAATATTGAGCAGGTCCGAAACTCTCACATATTACATGGTTGTTATTGGACACCCTTGGTATCTCTCACAGAGTACTAGAACAGAGAGTCCACGGCCATGGACGGTAATGGAAATCGAAAAAGCATGGAATATTGTATAAGTCAGCGGCTATTTTGGCGCTGGGATCGTGTCACGTCACGAGAGGTGGAGAAAAAGCATCCTCCAATAGCCCTCCGAAAGGACAGATTGAATGAACGCGTCACAGCCAATCGCAGCTTTGACCACCAAAATGTACTACTGCCTATACCTCTCTGTCTATCATTGAATTTCCCGTGCTGCCTTATACAGAAATTTGAAAATAACCTGTGTTAGTATTTGTCTCACCTGCAGTAGGGGGTGTGCGTAGAACTCGTTGAGGAAGTCCATGACGGTGTCGGAGCGAAGGGTTGTGCTGCAGACCACCACGTGGCGCTCGTTCTGCGCGCGGTGGCGGCTGTAGGCAAATCCCAGCTTCTGACGCTCCATCCACGTGTACGCCAGCTGCTCGAACTGAAACAACAAACACTCAGTACACAAGGCCTTTCAGAAGTGATAGGGTTGGGGGAGGGGACTAGGACGTAATGGAGTGAGAATCCCCATCCAGAAGGGGGGAATTTCCCCAAGACTGGTAAAACTTGAATGTAAAGATCCATTGCACATAAGGTACAGCAGTATGCCAGCTACCTTCACCATAAGTTTAATAGAAATTGAAACACTTGTCAAACCGTGGGATGAGTTACAAAATTGCAATATTAAGAATTCAGCCAAAGAATGGAGTCCTAGAAAAATATCCACAGTATATAATCTGCATCGTTTGCCGACGTGCTGGCCTAGTGGTTAGAGTATCTGACTACGAAGCCGGCCGTGAGGGGTTCGAATCCCCACTCGGGCATGGATGATTGTCTCCTCTAACCCTATCTCTTTTGACATGGAGTATATAGTAGATTATAAGCAAGGGGAGAGGAGAGAGTCACCTGAGTGGGAAGCACTATGAGGGCGACGCAGATCATGACCACCATGAAGAGCTGCGAGGGCCAGTTGTCGGGCTTGTAGTCGCCGTAGCCCACCGTCGAGAAGGTCACCACCACGAAGTACAGGCTGGCGAACAGGTTCACGTGCTCCACCCCGGCCCGCTGGAAGTGCTGGAAGCCACACACGCTGCCATAGAAATAGCCGTATGAATAGGATTAGGTAATTGGTTCAATAACAAAGCATGTAATTAGATGGATGGTCGAAAATCTTACACTTTGGTAGCTGTTTCACAATTTAAGAAAAAAAAGATAGGATTCTCAATTAGTAGCTGCATTTTTTAATGTTACTGCTTTGCACAGGCTGACCGACAGAATTTTACTTCCTCTGGAGGGTACTTCAAAACTAAAGTATTTTCATAACTATGTATTTCCTGTTAAATTATAATGTAGCCAGATAACCGAGTAGCCATTATAATCCGAGGGCTGGCTCTCGGATTATTATCATGTCAAGCAGCACAAAAATTCGTGATTCGTACAATTCTTGTCAGGTATGGCCAAATTTCGTTTACTTCTAGTAACAGCTACGTAATTGTAATAATTTATTTATTTTTCTTTTTTTTCCCACAACCATTAGTGTGGATATGAAATATTTTAAAATTGGCTTTTATAATTAAATGGGCAGAAGTATTTTTCATCATATGAAAACACAGTCCACATTTGTGTAGGATGGAACAAAGTTATTCATTGCACTTTTAAATTGAAAGGGTTGAATTTTTTAAACGAAAAATTGAACAATGTGAAACACATGTAAAAGTAAAACCGTTTCCGTATACTGATTAAGATAAATAATGTTATTAAATATTCTAAGAATTTAAAAGAAATATAACTTTTCCAGTTTTCAAAATCATTGTTTTCATTTTAAATTTATTTTTTGGTATGTTTTTTAGTTCACTATGCAGGAACAATTTAATAACAGTTTAAAGTTCCAAAAGGGTAGAAAAGAGCTTATACAATTTCATATTGAAGTGACAGTTTAGGTCTTAAATAACATAGTTGGTTTTATCCTGCAGTAAATTTTCCTTACAAAAATATGTGAAAACTTTAATTAGGAACAGTTTAGTTTCGACAATGAGAGACATCATGCAATCTCTTTTACTGTGGCATATTTATCATAAATCCTCGCACCTAATCCTATGCTGTGCTTTGGGATGATTATATCTATTACTAATTAGAATTTTGAACTGACATTGGAAAAGCAAGTTTAATTAGTAAGTTTCAAGTAATTAATCTTATTTCACTATTTTCTAGTTCGAAGGATTAACTACGGTTTTTGAAGTTTCATTTATGTGTTATATAAATTATATGGATTATGTTTGTGAATATGAGAGAGAAACGTAATGTTTTGGGAAGTATTTTCTATTCTAAAGAACGTGCCCGTTTACATTACTTTAAGTATCAAGATATGATTTAAGTTAGCGGTAGAATAGTCAGGTTGTACTTCATGTTGAATTAACATACGTATTTGCGTTTGCAACCCTGAACAATATCTTTGAGTCAACAGGTAATAAAATAATAACTTTACGATTAGAGAATTAATTGTTTTAAAATCAGTAATTTGGTAAATTAGAGATTATAAATCCACACAATCCAAAGCGATAAACAAAAATATTGAAGGTTTTTTTTTTCCTTTTTCAAATAAACCTATCAATACATATTTACTTGATTTTGATTAAATCTCATTGTCTTGAGGTTAAATAATTTGAAACCGTCTGCTGTCCTCTTAATAACTTAATTTCCATAAATATCGAGACATTCTACCACGAGAAATACCTTGGAAAATATCTTTCTATAACGACGTCTTCTTGCTGGATCCAAGGAATAGGTACTTCTAATCTAAAGCAAGGAAATTACAACAAAAGTTCTATAAAGGTGAATTTTCTATGAGCATCCTTGTTGTATTTTGAACTTCCAAGTAGTGATGATTCTTGGAACTATTTCTCATGAGAATAAGTAATGCAATGTTCCATGGAAACTACAAAGTACATGCTTATTACATTCTTAAACATTTCCCTCTTGAAGAGTTTTAAAATAATTACTTCGTGGAGCTCTTCTAGCTTTTAACAGTAAAATTGCATTCTGTACAAGCGAAAACAGCACTTCAGTGGATAGTACCATGTAATTGAAGTACCAGAAGCTGAAAGTAGTTACCTGAAGTGGACTGATTACATTGTAAGCCTTACAGAATTTCAACCAAGATTTAGTATTATGGACATTAAGAGAAGCCCAACAAAGGTGATGCCGATGTTTTACCTCACGAGATTAAAGACGCTGCCTTCTGAGTAATCAAGAAGTTTGTTGTCTCTTTAACAATCACAAGACGGTTAAAGTTACTTTCTATCGAATCCAGTTTGTTAATTCTTATTTAGGTAATTAGTGTATTTTGGGGTTTATCAGAATGTATTTTACAGTGGTAGTAATTAAAAATAAATGAAGTTATCAAATGTGGAAATGTAAACAAAAAATAAGTAACTAAAATTTTCAATTTTAAAATTTATCACTTGGATTTTTTTTTGATTATTTTTACGATTTTATTATTAAATTATAAAGACAAACAAGTGAAATATTGTAGTTACTGTTCTTTGGAACTAGAGTGGGACAAAATGTTCTTAATTTTTCGGTCCTTACGTACCTTTAGCGTAGCCCATCGACCGTCAGTTTCAGAGGCGCAGTTGGCTTTTCAGATTCAGTTACACGGTCGACGGGCTAATACGGAAGTACCATTTTTTCTCTACCTTTGCAAATAATACTTTAATTATATTCATATTGGCTAACAATATTTCCTATACACGCAAACAACTGAAAACACTAATGAAGAAACAGGGTACCTGAAACTAGATTAACCCGAAAAGAGATAATGAAAATAGGTGTTTTCTTTTTACTCTAAGAGAAAACCAACAAATAAATTAGATTACTCGATACAGTAGCTTAACGATCGGGGGTTGGTTAATGAAATACTTTAAATAGGATGTTTCAATCAAGTATTTTTGTTTTTAACTTTAGTTTCTAATTTGGTTTGAGTTAAATTTAGGTTCTTTTTTTCCATCTACTTACATTTCTATGTATTATATTATCATTATTATTATAATATTTGTAATTATTATATTATTCACTCTGATTAGTATTACCTATACCTGAATATAATCACTTCCTCCAGGTAATTGTTCAATTTGTTAATTCTTCTTTCTGTCAGTAAATATATTTGTTTGTTTTGTTGTTAAGGGACTTCTACATAATAGAAGATTGGATAAATTTAACCCATATGGTAAAATTGACTTTTTCACTCAAATGGGTTAAAAATCAATCATAGAAAGTAAATCCCTTTATTTTAACTAAGTAAAGCAAATGGAATGTATATTGGCTCCTATTTTAATATATTATGATTAATGCCTACACACCTACGTATATAATAAAGGCCTTTACTGTGCTTACCTTGTAAAAATGAGGCAGAGTAAGGTAGCTGAGAGTATCATCAGGCGATGAGACAGCGCTGATTGGGAGCGTTGCATAGCGCGATGGAGATCGTGCTGAAGAAAGAACATAGTTATTAAAAAAAGAACTAATAATGTCCATATCTTTATTTAAAAAATGCATCAATAAATATTGATAAAGTTTGAGACAAGAGTTATTGTAGTTAAAGGCGTAACATGACATAACTCAATTTTCGGCCCTTTTGAGGTGTTCTATATTCCAAAGATGGCCAAGAATTACTGGAAATAAACGTATTTGTGAAAATGCCCTAGAAGCGCTGCTATACCAGGTTTGTTATCCCTCTATCTATAGAAAAATACACGTTAAAGATAGCTAGTTTTTCTCCTCTCCTAAAAAAGTTGGGAAATTGAGTTGCTACGCTGCGCCTTAAGTGACGAAATATTCTTACGCCTTTAGATTTCTTTCTTTCTTTATCGTTTTTTTCCTTTGATAGGTGCTTTTCCGAAACATTGAAGTAACAATTTAGTGTTGATATTATGATAATTGAAACCACTTCGCCAAACAGATAACAGGCTATATTGATGCTAAGACCACAATCTTTGGTTTATTTTCGGTACTTACGTATAATCCTTTCGACCGTGCTGCTGAATCCGAAAACGTCACCAAAGCCATTAACTGTGCCACTGAACCTCAAAATGGTCAATGGGCTAATACGTAAGTACTTCTATACATCCGATATTCTCTATTTGTGTGTTACATAATTTAATAATAAAAATATATAGGTTATTTCTTTAAAAGAACAGCATAAAAATTGATTGCAATTTATTATGAAGAACATAAAACCTGTTATTAATTTTTAATAGCGTACCCGTGTTCGAGCAGTTACTCTAGCTATCAAGCAATTCAAATAATTTATAATCTTAACAGCTCATTTAATCGATTTCACGTGCAGGAAAATCTAACCTCCTGCTTTGTGAACATCAAACGCAAAAAATTGGACCAAGCAATAAAGTTACAAAAACTCCGTTTTGAAGCCAAATTACAGCTATTTCAAAAATTCTATTTAATAAACGAGGAATTTTTTTCCTTCCGTAAGCAGGAATTCCTTTTATAATTGCAGTGAATCGCTTTGATGTATTTAATTAACAGATTTACATATAAGAAACTCTTGCTTCGGAGCTCCATGTTCAGTAAGCATCAAATAAATTATCCACGTTCTTTTAAATTGCGTATGTGGATGAAAGGTTTCTTTATCAACAGAAGGATTAAATTTGATTATATATATTTCATCCAACTCTGATGAAGGATGTGGATTATTATCTGCTCTAATGAACGTAATTTGTTTTAATGATTAATGTAAATTTAACTTTGAAAGAGAGAGATGCCAAATTTGATTATAAGCGGAAAAAGATTAAAGATTATGCAGTCTGTTTTTGAATGCCATCAGCTGAATGTTTCGACTTTATTATTCCGACGCTAATAATTTGGAAATGTTGAATCTCACTCCATACCGAAATCCGAACTAAGATTTCCCCGTTGATACTAAATAACTAAATAAACGATAGGGCGAGAAAGCAAAGTATCGAATTCACCTCCATTCTGAGACGTTCAATGATTTTAGTTGCAAAACGCTTGAATAACAAACTAGTAAGGCAGTTGGCAGGAATTCTGCATTCATTTGGTATACATATGGAGATATGGTGATTATATGTAAATAGAAAGCTTGCAGTGGGCTATTTCTCAGGTGAGATAGAACCTGCTTTCTCCATTATCACTGTTGTGAGAAACTCTTAAGTCATGAAATGCTTGCTTATGAAACAAATAATATCACCTGCATCTATTAAATTTATTTCTTAGGTATTTCTTCATAAACTATGTCACAAAATTGTTGTTTAATAAGTTTCCTTGTAGACCTGAGTAGCTTCATTTAAAAAATAATGTATATAAAATTTGAGTTTATGAAAATTATTTCGACTTAGAGAATAGAAATTTCGTTTATTTAATACTTAAGAATAATGAAGTCCACAACTTTGAAGAACTGCTTTCAACATACACTAGTATTTTAATAGGAAATAGTTATTCCTACTATAAATACACCCTGTCAAAGTAAATTAGGATTAACTTATTACATAAAATCCACTTAGTAGGGGATATGAAACCTATATGGCAAAATACTCTGGTAAAGCTCCTTTCAGTTGGTGTGCAAAATTTTTCAGTGCTTCTGCACTCAAAATCCAGTCCTCAGAAATCAAGGTCTGGTGTACTTAAACCTTATCTGGTTAAAACCCTCTCGATCATAGTATGACTTAAGACATGAGATCACTATCCTATATTGTGCCAACCTAAATTAATAACGCTTATCAAAACACTCAAGACATTTTAATTAATTCCTCAACAAATTAATCCCCTAATTTTCTTAATAAATCATCCTTATACCCTAATAAATCAACGGAAACAAAAACAAAGACAATTAAAAATCCCCCTTAACAGATTTAACTAATCCCCTAATCATACTGCATCACCCCACCTGCATTCGGCTTTATTTTGGCTCCCTTCCAAAGCCCCCCCTCCTCAAGTGCTGAGGCCCGTATCGATCTCACCAATCAAAGAGCTTTGACTCAGGATCTCCGCGCTTTTTGCTCCCATCAACGACGGCAACAACCTGTCAACACTAATTCCCCGTTTCTCTCTCGAGATCATAAAGGGGAGATTATCCGTTTCGAGTTCTTCGGGAAAATTCAGGAAGGGTTAATTAAGTGAAAAGAGGGTGATGGTGGGTGATGAATTCGCGAGAAGTTTTTGTTTTTTTAGAGGTTGTGTTACTTTGGGTGATGCGGGGTGATTAAGTTAGGGTGTAATTATGTCTTTTGATTTCATTTACATGGGTTAGGAGGATGGTGATCGTGAGGATTGATTGTGGTGGCTACAGTAAGTGATTTGTGTGAAGTACACTGCCGTTGTCTGCACTACAAATGCTTTAAACGTTTTTCTAACAAAAAGTAAACACAATCATTATCACGTCTACACAAAGGCGTTTTGATTGTGTTGCAATTGTGTGGTGAATGTGTTTCGATTATGTACTCTGAGAAAAAGTTAGTGTTGTAAAAGTGTTGCTAGAGACAGAAAATGTGTTCGTATAGTGTTTAAATCCAAATTCAAAATTTAATAACACTCTTTCAGATTCTAAACATAAAATCCAACTCCTCCAAAATGAAGATCGAAAATGAAAAGTGTAAACGAGCTTTACGGGGCCGTATTCATCACCCGATTAACCTTACCGGCGGTTAATCGGGGGTCAAACATATGATAATTGAGTAAAACTTAGTTTTCCTTCTTTAACTCTGTCAATCAGAAGTTTGACTAAAGGTTAACCGCCGGGCAGGTTAGCGGTAAATACTAGTGTAAGTCATAATATCAGTAATTATCATTGGAATATAATTATAATTGGCAAGTAAGAGCAATCTCAAAAAATATTTCTCCATTGGAACAACACAGGGGGCATTACAAAAAAAAAATGGTATCTAAGTTGGATGGAGATAAATTCTATTATATCAGGCTTATTTTCTTACCCGTTATCAAAGAAATTAGAAATGCTTCTGTTCAAAAACTATAACAATACAAAATACAAGTTATAAAATAAATAATGCAAGTGTTTTGATACATTATTGTCAGCTTATGATCGATAATGGATATTTAATTCATTTTGCAAAGAGGTGTACCTATGTTATCTCTATTTTAAAGGGATGACCTAAAAGCAGTATACTTACAAACATATGTTCAAGTGCAAACTTGGCCAACCAGCAATTAAGAAAGCTAGGAATGAAGAGGTTTCGTAAAGGTGGCCAAAAAATCTGGAAAACATATCAACTGTTAATATACGAGGTAAATTTTATTTTCCACTGGATCACTAAAAAACGCATTTTAAATAATGTATTTGTTTCCAATACTTTAAATTCATTTGTCAACATTCGTTACAAATATTATAATTTAAATATCTCATAAACATAATTAATTAATTTATTTATTTTCATATGTTTTCTATAATAATGTAAACTCATAGCTAAGTTACATACCTTTTATTTCTAAACCTACTTTCACCGATAAGAAAGTTCAAACTTAAAGTTGAGATGCTAAGAATAATATCATCCATTTTGATGCTATTTTTTCACCTCTCAGTTATTATGGGATATTTACACCCAAACATGCGAAGTAAAGCTAAAATATCATAGCTCAGTTTCTATTTACCTAAGATATTTTAATGTTTTTCTCCTTTTTTTACATTAAATTTACCATTATTTTAGTCTATTACAAAATATATTCTTAGATTTCTTACGTGCAGTAGTAAAACACAGTCCAATAGCTATATCTATCGTGTGCAAAAAGTCATCAACAAGAAGATTAAAACACGTTTCACTTTTGTTAAATATTTAGGCAAAACTATCGATCAAATCGATCTGTTGTTCAGTTGCCGTTTAAGAAATACCAAAATGTAATTTTGTTCAAAATAAACCTTTATTGCTATGGACATTGGACAAGATCATTCAGCCCTCATATTGTTCAATGTCTATATCGTAATTTGAATCGTAATTAATAATGTTTTTAAAAATATCTTGTAAATGTCAACTTGCCATGTAATTTTATAAAGAGAAGGTTTGACACGAATTAAGGATAGGTTTCAAGATACTTGAATTATAAATGTAAGGTATATTGGACATGATAACTTTACTGGTAAAATTTAAAGTTTTTGAGTAAACAGTTTTGTTTCTAAAAAATAATTGACAAATTTCATAATGTTCAAGGATTTTCATATAAAATAAAAAATCCTAGTTTTTAGTTCAATAAAAATAATTTCCAAATATGGGTATTTTCTAAAAGTTTGAATTTTGTTTTTCAATTTAGTTTGTGTTTTACCAAACTTTCTTTCTATAAGATAAGTATGAAATTTCTAGAGAAAACTATTGAAGAAGAAATTCTTCTGAACTTGGAAAAAATATTTTCCTCAAATATTCCATAAAATTCTCCCGCGTTGGCAGTTCACAGGAAAAACAGATAAATAAATCCAGAACAAAAAACATCTCGAGGAAAGAATTTGCAAATAGAAAATATAATTAATAGCTAATTCAGTTTAAATATTTTCCTCAAGAATTTCTTAGACAACGATTTTTTTTTGTTTCTTAACATTCCTTCTGTGAATTTTTTAACTTGAAGAAGTAAAAGGAACATAACATTTTCATTCCAGAAAACTTTTTTCAGAGGACACGGCTATTATTTATTTTGAACATAAATTATTTGTTTTTGAATTAGCCAAGCATCTTCCCCTTTAATAGCGAAAATGAACAAATAGATTATCTTTTCAAACTACGATTTTTTATTAAAACAGACAACAACAGAGGGGGAGGGATAACCTCCAACGAAGTTTTGCGCATTTAATTTTCAAATAACATCTTTTTAAAGAATTTCAATAACTGAATATAAACTATGACAAAAGAAAATTTAGAAGAATTTCTAAAGTTTAACATCTAGTTTAAACTAATTTCAGTTTTTCATTTATAACTTCAACTTATTTCAAATAAAGAGTGGTTTTCAGTTGTTTATTGGTTTATTTACTTAACTGAATTTACATAAAAAAATTAGTGGAAATATGCATTGAATCCACTAAAAACTTTATACTATTTTTTTTAACAGCAAACAGTAACTTATATTTTATTTTTTTATTACATATATTCCGTTTTCAAGTAAATAAATTTAAACGCATTATAGTTCTTTAAAAATGGTAACGGACTCAGTAAAAAACCTAAGAGCAGAATATAGTTATAATAAAAACGAGCGAGTTAAGTTAAAAACAAATAATTTTAAGAGGCTTTGAGAATATATAACGGAAATAAAACCACTATCTTGTCATATTATAATTTAAAAGGGGTATAACAGTGTTTCATATTTATAGTCAATGAATTTTTAAGAAAAATCATTATGAGTTTTCTTTGAAAGCCGAAATTGTTAATACTTCTATACATATTTCATTCCTTTAAAATATTAGTGCCATAATTTTCGCCCATCTTTGTATCTTAAGGGTTGTGGGTTGTGGGTACTTATTTCAAGCTGGATAAATTATTTATCTTTGGTACTTTCCATTGATTCAAAACGGCTTTAAAAACCCGAGAGATAACTTTGAAAAATCTAACTACAAAATTGAATAATAAGTAACACTAAACTTCAAAGAATGTCCTTTACATATCGAAAACTTAGTATTTATCTTACTTCTAAATTGCATCTTAGATATTAATTTTTTAGATATCCTAAATGGGAAATTTGTAATATTAATGGTTTGGTAAATTAACCTTCTTTTTTAATTTTACATTTTTAATATGAATTTAAGGAAAGGTGAGGTATGACAGCGGGTTGTATGAAATAATCTGAATTTATTACTTTGGGTGCTGATCGTTATAAATAAGAAAAATGAATTTTCTATACTTACAGTAGTTATAAAAGGTACGTTGTTCACTAACTCTAGGATAAAGTTGAATGAGAAAAGATGGTGCCAAATGTTTCCCTGTGAAAATGAACATTTTGATGAAACACGTAAAAGTTCTGAACGCTAAGAAGTCGCGCAGTCAAAAAATAGTTAATACCAACTATATTCAATTTTCTTACACATTCAGTACTTTTTGACGAATCTGTTTTAAATTACAGCAATCATAAAAGTCGATTTACATATAAAATTGGAGAGAGTTGACAGATTTAGCATGGATGTATAGCAACAAGGGTTCAAACTATGTAATTCTAAGAGTAAAGCTATTTCATCAGTTCAAATCCCGGGGAACTTCAAACAATATCTTTTCTGATGAGTGCGCCAGGACAATTTAATTTTGCCCCCGTTTTGAGAATTATTCATGGAGGCCGGAAAGTGGATGACTGTCATCTCTTCCGGTATTGTTGACCGATGAGGGTTTGTTTAAGCTCGGGATTATTAATTACTGGGCGCGCTCAACGAGTGGGATATATTAAAGGGGATGAATATATGAGAAGATAAGAGTTTAAGTTATTGTTTACTTTCTTCCCCTTATTTATTTTGAAATAAAGGAAAACATGAACATAACATTTTGATAAATGAAAGGCAGAGTTTTGGATTTTTCCTGCTCTGTGCAGCAATTATGGTGCCATTTTCAACACTTAATTAGAATGAGAATAAATTTTCCCTAGAGGGCCATTCGAATATTTGGTAAGCATATGTTTGGCAAAATTTCGACTCTCTTTCCCCCTTGTCAGCAAACATAAACAAATAGCAAAACTCCTTTCTTTTTCAGTACAAAAAGTATATCTAAAAAAATGCAGGATATTCGTTCAAAATATGAATTACAATCATTACGTGACCTTAGAATATCATTGAAAGAATTTTTAAGTTGAATCTTTTCTTTTGCCAAATTAAATATTTTGATTGAATTATTAAAATTAAGTTATTTTACGTAAGCTTTACCCATATTCCTCTTACGCACCTCTTCTCAGCAAAAATAAGCAAATAGCAAACACCTACCCCTGAAATGCTTACGTAATACTTTAACCTACGTTGGTCCGATATGTAATTTTTGTAGTTTGTTTTAAGTGCATACTTCTGGTGTAGTCCAAGTTACATATTTACAACCTACTTGCTCATTCACCCAGAAAATGGAAATTTTCTTAATATCTGAGTGAATACAGGTTGCTTTTTTGCAATTTATCCATTTTTTTTTCATTTGCCTTTTCAATACGAAAACTACATACTTTAGATCCCAATGATAAACTATGCTTATAATAGTTATAGACCCCTTTTATAACCACAATCGAAACAATGAAAACTGAATACAAAAGAAAGGGGTAGTTGATGTGAAACTAATTTAGAAAACTAATGATTAGACAGTTTACCCATCGTTTAAATTTATTAGAAAAACTAAAAATGTATTGTTTTCCAATAATCCAATTTTGTTTAGTTAAACTTTCGTGATGACATAGCGTGACACAAACTAATGCTTCTTCATATATTCATTCTCGTTATTTTTGGGTGGTTAAAAATTTACCAAAAGCTTGCTTTTTTATAGAGAGAATTGGTAATTTATAAAATACAGATCTATATAAATGTTTGGTTTGTAAGAAGACTACTCAAAATGTGTACATTTGATACAAATTGAGCCTTTTTTCATTTTTTAATATCATTGCTCACACAACTTCTATAAGACGTTTTATTTTTGTATGGAATAATAAAGTTTTAACCTAATATTTATTGTATGAACTTTCTAACTCATGAGTTCATAACATACTATGTTACTTTCCGAATGGGGAATTTTATATCAAGGTATCATTATAAAAAACACATAAAAAATTGTGCTACTTATAAATTATGTTAGTTAAAAGTGCTGATTGTGTTGTATTAAAATATTCTATTGATAAGAATAGGTTTTAATATATTCAATGAATACTTGAGTTTTCTTTTAAAAGGTAGAGAAATAAATAAGTAACTAAATCCCAAGTCAAAAGTATCTTTTATTATTATTATTATTATTATTATTATTATTATTATTATTATTATTAATAGTTCAAACGTTCAAATCTTTAAGAAAAAAAACAATCGTATTAATTTTTATAAATGTTTGTTAAGTTCTAGTGTTTCCTATGAAACTTTAACTATAAATGAACCTTTTAATGAGATACGTGAGACAACTCACAAAATTGATCTATTATCAAATCACTAAACATAACTTCTGTGATGCATTTGCTTAGTGAATAAGAAAAGTATCCACTGATTCGTATCACAGAATCATAAATCTCTAATGGAAGTTTTGTGTTCTTGATATAAGCTCATCCGAGATTGGTCTACAAATAACTATTACTTTAGGGTAGACAATAAGTTTTCTTTCCGAGCTAAAGTTGTTTAATAACGTGTTTATTGCTATAAATTGTGAGAACAGTTATTTTTAAATAGGAACCTTATGAGAAAAAAAACCTAAACTAACTTATAATCAAGGAAACTTACCTTGTATCCTAAATAAACTAGTAGTAAGGCTTGTGAAAGACTCACGATTGATAGCACCATCTACAAACAAAAAAAAATATTAGCGAACTACTATTCTAAATAAACTATCTAGTTATTCTATTTTAACTCACTATCATCGTTTCTTATCTGTTCAGAACTAAATACCTCTTAAATTGATAAAAGCTAACATTTTAAAAGAATTCATTCATTTTTTTTTCAGGTTAAAAAATTAAACAGAAGAAGAAATAAAACTAACATTATCCATGATTTAAAGATTTTAAAAAAACTTAAAACTATTATTTGGATTTTCAGGTTGTTTCGATTTGATGAGACAATTATACCATTCTAATTAGGATAAAATCTTCAAACAAATAATTTTATCTTAATACTATTTTATCCAAAAGTAATGATTGTCTGAACACTTTAAATGACTTAAAAACAAAATAACAGCATTTCATTGAAGAATAAATAGCTCTCTCGAAATTACTCTCTCTTCTTTCTTCTTGCCATTTTTCTTCTAGAAATCTCAAATGCAAATGAAGTAAAGCATTTTTCTTGTAAAGACCGAGTTTAAATTTCGAGTAATTTTTGAAAGAAGAGTTGTTTATCTGATTCAAGGATTTAAAAGCAGATGTAGATTCGTGAATATTTTTAAAAAAGATGGTTTATAAAGACGTATACAGTTATTTCTTAAAAGAGTTCATTAAAAGATGGAAGATGTAAAAAATAATATAGTTATGCGAATAGTAATTTTAGAAAGAAAGGTCCCAAGTTGCAGGTTTTAATATTAAATTTAAAAGTTAACTACACAAGTTTTGGTTGTAATGGTGTGTTATTTATAAAATTGTTAACCAAAATTAAAACAAGCATGGCTGATTCTTTCTAGGACTATGGTATATTCTTTGAAAGAGTGATGCTTTTTAAAAGTGAAATACTTTTAAAAGTATAAAATAATTTATTTGTTTTCATAAGTAGGTACATTCTTATCGATGATAATTTAACACTTATGAAGAATATTGATTTAAGTAGGGAAATATTTTACTTTGAAATTATAATTGGAAAAAATAGCATACTACGTTTAATACGTTTAGATAAAAATGTGTACTGTACATTGAAAAAATAAACTAAAATATTTAAATCAATAACACTGTAATTTACTTTTTGAAAATTCAAAATACAAAATATCTTTAATGTTGTCAGTTTGTAGATACTGTCGAGAGTTTTGTATAACTATTTAAGTTTTTACATATTTTTTTTTATGAAAGTTGTTAAAAAATAGATTCTTTAAGTAACCATTCTATTTAAAGCAGTTTTTATTAAAGAATCATGAATGCTCTTACATCTTGATATAAGACATGGTAAGACTTTCCTTATTAACTTTTATTTTCAAAGGCATCCCCCAAATTGTTTAAAAAAGAGATAAAAATTTAAAAGTGTAAGACGAAAACTTAAATATAGTTTTAGATTTAGAACCTATTTTGTTTCATTTGGACCTACAAAATAGGATATACGAACCAGCATGTTTTTGTCTTCTAAATTTAAAACTCTAGTTCATTGCACTAACTTGGCAGTCCAACTGTACTTGCAAAGGTAAAATGAACTAACTCAAGAAAACTACATATTTGATAATACTTTGTATCAAACTTTATTTGGAATATTTTTAAAAGAAAGTAACTTCCAATACACTGTAGTGATTTAAAAAAAAATTCTTATTAACTTGAAAATGTTTTTACGCTTGTTATAATTTCATAATCTTGCAACAAACTTTTTATTTATACATTCGACTGATTCCGCGTAATCCGAGATTCAAAATAAAAAGAAACAGATAAATAAGTTTCTAATTTCCTAGCATATTTATAAGAAAAACATTTCTATAACTTCAATCATTAATATAAATAATTACCCAGTAACAAATAAAAAAAAATAACATGAAAAATGTTGAAAACCAAGTAAACTAACCGTAAGATAGCATATTGTTTAATAGGTGTGAAATTTTCTGAAAATGTTCGAAATACTCTGAAACTATTAATTTTAATAAAGAATCGTAAGTACTACAACAGACTTTAATAGAACATACAACTTATCATACTAATCCTAATGGATTATTCTACTTTAAATCAACATCTGATACATGTATTGATTAATCTTGAACTGAGAGGTAGAGCCGTCATTCTTAAAAGAGCTTTCGCGTAGATCGCATGTATCGGAATATTGGAGAAAAAGTGCATCCTAATTGCAACGGAAAACGATGTATACTAAGCAAAAACATCAATTCTTAATGAATATTCATCGCATGGGAAAAAACACTAGAAAAGACACTTATAGCGAAGCACGTATCTTTTATTGCTGTTGTTATCACAATATTTTAGTGTTTCAAGTATGAGTCATAGAGGTTAGTTTGTTAGAGCAGCAGGCATGATGAAACGCACCTAATCTTGTTTTTGCTCCAAAAATCGATGTTTGTTATAAAAATTGTTTGCATAATTACGTTACTGGATTAAACCTAAAGAATATTAAATACAAACTGAGCTGAAAAGTGTTTTTTTTTCTTAAAAAGTAAAAGAACATTATCTTAAAGTAAAAAAAAATAATAATTTTTGAAATGACTTTTGGGTGGTACGTTGTTGTTTTAACCTTTTTAATTATGATTCAAATGGTATCATTTTATATTCTAAATACATAGTTTCTACCGAACGATTAATTTCTTCGATTAATTCGCATTATTCTGTAGAGAAAAGGCCAAAAAGGGTCATCGACAACATGCTATTAAGGAACGTTTCTGTTTAGATTAAGACATTAAAATACGAAATTACACTATTACTTCATTGGCAATACAAAATAACTTGATTAATTAAACCAAAATTCTCCTTTAAATCAGCTCTTATGAAATTTAAATTATGATCCCCCTCCTACAAGAGAAATTCAATGTTCTTCCCTCTCATTTCTTCATAAAAATATTATTACAAGAAAGGAGAAATGGAATTTAAAGGTCAAAATTATACTAAGATCATAAAAACATTCAAAATATTCTTAACAATTCAGACACAAAAATGACGCAATTGAAAAAAAACCACGGTTATGAAATTGTATGTAATAAATTTACATTCGAAATAAATTTAATTTATAGTATTATGAATAACTTTCTAAAATTCTAACTAAGCTTTTTATAAATATATTTCTTTTATAAAACTTTATTACCTTTCATTATTTCATTTGAGAAAGAATGATTCCAATCCAAGAAAAAGAAACGCATATATCTGAATATTTAAAGCAGAAATACATTCTTCTAAATTTTCTTGCGTAAATGTATTAGGTAATAAAATATCGGGACAAGTTATAGATATAAGATAAAAGGAGTGCCCCATAACCAATATTGGACCCTGTAGCACGAAACTCAGTAATTTTACACAGTTTTTTTCCGATAACAAAAAAAACTAATAAATCATTAGTGGGCGCACGTAAGAGGTGAGTTTTCCCTCCCTCAAATGATAAAATGCATATTTGTTTTAGTTTCAATGTTATTCATGCTGGCTAGAAAATGATAACAAGTATTGGTTATTAATTTTTAATGTGGCAAGTTGAGTAACTTTGACACGCCAAATATAGATATACCTAAATTACATAAAGCCTCTTATGGCTTTCACAACTAAGGTAATATGTTAGAAAAACACTTAAAAAATTTAATGTAAAATTACTTTAGAAGACTTACTGCTCAGTTTAATGTAAGTTTATTTTATTGTTTAGACGGTTTAAATCAATTTTTCATATCACGGAAAAATAATTATATTAGGGTATTTTCTAACTACATTTCGTGAGCTTTTTCGTGAATAAGCTTAGTGGAAATAGCAATTTTGTTCCTTAGAATATGTAGTTTTTGAATCGCGTCGTCTGCGACAGGGGCTGGTTAGAGGAGCAGAAGAGGACAATCGACGAGTTTCGATTTTGTGTTATTTGAAGTCAAAATGGTTCCTTTACTTTTTTCTTAATTTGCTCAAATGCTTTATAATAACAAGGGAGGTGAGAGAGGACAAACAGAATATAGAGTTTATAAAGTATCAGTTCACTCGGGCGAAGGGGTGGAAGGATGAAGACGAGTTTCGATTTTGTGTTATTTGAAGTCAAAATGGTTCCTTTACTTTTTTTTAATTTGCTCAAATGCTTTATAATAACAAGGGAGGTGAGAGAGGACAAACAGAATATAGAGTTTATAAAGTATCAGTTCACTCGGGCGAAGGGGTGGAAGGATGAAGACGAGTTTCGATTTTGTGTTATTTGAAGTCAAAATGGTTCCTTTACTTTTTTTTAATTTGCTCAAATGCTTTATAATAACAAGGGAGGTGAGAGAGGACAAACAGAATATAGAGTTTGTAAAGTATCAGTTCACTCGGGCGAAGGGGTGGAAGGATGAAGACGAGTTTCGATTTTGTGTTATTTGAAGTCAAAATGGTTCCTTTACTTTTTTTTTAATTTGCTCAAATGCTTTATAATAACAAGGGAGGTGAGAGAGGACAAACAGAATATAGAGTTTATAAAGTATCAGTTCACTCGGGCGAAGGGGTGGAAGGATGAAGACGAGTTTCGATTTTGTGTTATTTGAAGTCAAAATGGTTCCTTTACTTTTTTTTAATTTGCTCAAATGCTTTATAATAACAAGGGAGGTGATAGAGGACAAACAGAATATAGAGTTTATAAAGTATCAGTTCACTCGGGCGAAGGGGTGGAAGGATGAAGACGAGTTTCGATTTTGTGTTATTTGAAGTCAAAATGGTTCCTTTACTTTTTTTAATTTGCTCAAATGCTTTATAATAACAAGGGAGGTGAGAGAGGACAAACAGAATATAGAGTTTATAAAGTATCAGTTCACTCGGGCGAAGGGGTGGAAGGATGAAGACGAGTTTCGATTTTGTGTTATTTGAAGTCAAAATGGTTCCTTTACTTTTTTTTAATTTGCTCAAATGCTTTATAATAACAAGGGAGGTGAGAGAGGACAAACAGAATATAGAGTTTATAAAGTATCAGTTCACTCGGGCGAAGGGGTGGAAGGATGAAGACGAGTTTCGATTTTGTGTTATTTGAAGTCAAAATGGTTCCTTTACTTTTTTTTAATTTGCTCAAATGCTTTATAATAACAAGGGAGGTGAGAGAGGACAAACAGAATATAGAGTTTATAAAGTATCAGTTCACTCGGGCGAAGGGGTGGAAGGATGAAGACGAGTTTCGATTTTGTGTTATTTGAAGTCAAAATGGTTCCTTTACTTTTTTTTAATTTGCTCAAATGCTTTATAATAACAAGGGAGGTGAGAGAGGACAAACAGAATATAGAGTTTATAAAGTATCAGTTCACTCGGGCGAAGGGGTGGAAGGATGAAGACGAGTTTCGATTTTGTGTTATTTGAAGTCAAAATGGTTCCTTTACTTTTTTTTAATTTGCTCAAATGCTTTATAATAACAAGGGAGGTGAGAGAGGACAAACAGAATATAGAGTTTATAAAGTATCAGTTCACTCGGGCGAAGGGGTGGAAGGATGAAGACGAGTTTCGATTTTGTGTTATTTGAAGTCAAAATGGTTCCTTTACTTTTTTTTAATTTGCTCAAATGCTTTATAATAACAAGGGAGGTGAGAGAGGACAAACAGAATATAGAGTTTATAAAGTATCAGTTCACTCGGGCGAAGGGGTGGAAGGATGAAGACGAGTTTCGATTTTGTGTTATTTGAAGTCAAAATGGTTCCTTTACTTTTTTTTAATTTGCTCAAATGCTTTATAATAACAAGGGAGGTGAGAGAGGACAAACAGAATATAGAGTTTATAAAGTATCAGTTCACTCGGGCGAAGGGGTGGAAGGATGAAGTAGAATGTAAACATTTGCATGCCTATTTTCTCTGAGGTTCGTGTTTAAAGTCGTAAATTAACATAATGTAAGGTACCATTCTTTTCCTTACTTGTTATTAAAGGTTCCTACTTACTTTAAATTCCATTATTTTAATCCCAGGTTAAAGTAAAGTTAATTGGATAGTTTAACTTAATTTAGTCATCTTTGATTTATTTTAGTTGCTCTTAATAATCATATTTGCAAACTACTCTAAGCAAAAATCGAATAGAACTCAAAAATAAACCACTCAAAACGTAGGAGGTGATAATGATCAACAGAAAGTTGATTGAAACGCACAAATCTACTTATTGCACAAATATTTATATTATTTTTTAATAAGAAAAGAACAAGGGATATATAATCTAGCTTTCAATATTTTTATATATTTTCTAAATACAAAAAGTATGTGCTTACTTGAAAAATCCATAACGTCAAAGGACGGTCTACCCAAATTACAGCATTCCTGTAACACAAAGTTAAAAATTTTGAGAAAAAACTTATTACTGAGTAACACCACATTAAATTAAATTGGTTGTGACCATAACATACAAAATATTATCAAAACTTGATATTTCAATTCTAATAAAACGTAGATTTCAAGGTATCTAGGATACAGTGTTATCTCTGAAATCTTGCTCACTTACCAATTTATGTACAGAGCTTTTGGCCTGTTGTCACTGGGATTTGTTTCTGGAGCCAAAACCATAGTTACGTTTTCTGGATCACAACCGTAACTGAAAAGTCAATTGAAATATAATTAAAATTATTTATATCACTGAAAACGCTATAAAAGGTTATAAAAAGTTCAGCATATAGGAAAAGAAATACAAGAAATTCAAACGCTTTTTAGAGAATTTCATTTAGAAGTTAATTAATAGTTCGAAAGTTGGTTAAGGTGAAAACTTCGTTTCCATATATATTTTTTAAAGATAAATCCTTGCACATATTTTTTGTAGTATTTATCAATACAGTATTAAAAAATCTTTTTTATTTTCTGTTTTAATTACGGCTACTGCATGAAAGAAAAATTTGGAAATTGTTTTAATTAAATATGGAAAGTGGATGGCTTATTTGATGTCATATTATAGCATAGAATAATCATATAGCATAGAATAATGCTTAAAACAATTCAAAAGTATAACAGATTCAAAGATATCGACATCATAAAAGTACACTACACTTTACAGAATAAATTATCTCATAATGTGTTCATCAAGTAATTTTTATTACCGATGTTTTTATTTCAAAACTTTATGTATCAATTTAAAGACATATGAAAAAAGGATATCATTTATGCTAAGAATTAAAAAAAAAATCTAAAATATTTTTTAGATCTTACGAAACGTTTGTGGAATGATTTTAATCAATTAAGAATTAAGCTATTCTTAAGCAATGTTAATTTTTTGATCATTAGACTCTTACTTATAAGAGATATTTTAAAAGCAGCAATTTGGTATTTTTAAAAGGATGAGGAATGATATAATTTCTTTTAATGGAGAATATATGAAAATCACTATAAACTTATTTGTGTGTAAAATAGTAAGGGTTAAGCGCGCACGCATTTTTATGCTTTGACTGTGATTAGATAAACATTAATGAAAATATTTAGTTTCCAATTCTCCTGTTTGAAAATAAGTTAACAACCATATTAGTGTTACTCCTGTCTATAAAGAGCCTTAGGATAATCCTATTCCTTTAAAACCAAAAATAAACCGTGATAAAATCCCGATTGGTTTATATCCAAGCTCGAAAAACCTTCTAAAACTTCTAAATGGACACAAAAACATCCTATAAGGATCAAATTACACCCAGAAAAGGGTATCAAAATATTATGCTTCACAAAGAAGGCCGTGTTGGACTCTGCACACTAGGGACTGATACCTTCCCCATCGGAGGCTCATCCAGTCATCAATACTGGGATTGAACTCGGAATAGTAACACCAATTTCCTGGAAAGTATTCGTGATTTGGGGAGTCTCTTTTCCCTTAGGTTATTTACTCTCTGTTGCCTAATAGCCTTATCACAGTCCCCTTGTGCAGCTGGTTTTATCCCCCTACACTGTGGGCGAGATTTGTTCCACCATAAAGTTTCTCTTCGGTATAATCTACTTTGCTTGAGAAGCGGCCGCTGAGACGGTATTTTTGAATGGGGGTGCTTAGAGCTTGCTTGGGATATAAACTGCACTTAAAGTGAAACTTAAGTGTGAATAAATCACGGATTTAGCGTTTTCAAGTTAGCTATTAGGATGTTTATTTATTGTGGGGGAATTAGTCCAAGAAAAATAAGGTTTGCTTCGGAACTAATTGTAAAAGAAAGTTTGATGGTTGATTCTTATAGGAAATCTTCCGTAGAAAACGATGGTGAAAAGTCTACCGAGCTACGACGTGTCCTTTAGCCAATATGGCGGATTTTCCAAAATGGCGGCCGCTTATTTTTCATATTTTTATTTTTTATGTTTTTACATGTAAATACATATTTTTTTTGCATAACATAAATTATTCTCTATTAAATTACCTATAAAATGGTATATTAACCAAGATTGTGCGATATTTAGAGCCTAATAAAATCATTTTCAAAATGGCGCCCGCTTATTTCAAACTTAGTGGAAAATGGATATTTTTGAATTCCTACCCACCTTTAAGAGTATTTACCCTTAAGTATCGGTAAATTATGATTATTCTGCTCATATTTTACTTAATAACATGTAAAACTTCTAATTTTTAAGAAAATACACAAATTTAAAGCAAACATATATTTTTAATCTTGACTATTTATTCTGATTATTACAACATTTTCCAACATTCCCTTTGATTTTATGCATACAAAACATTATTTTCTTTGAACAAATAATAATATTATAATATATTTATAAATAATATAATGAATTTTAGGTTAATGAAAATTAAATTTATTTAATTATTAAAACTTAAATTTAATTATTTTAATTTTAATATCGCTAAGTTCTTAATAAAAAGTAACCTTCACTAAGTTTTTTTAAACGTTATAATGTCTAATTATATTTTTAAGAACTATTTTAATCATCTTCCATATCTACATGTGGGGCCGTCCATAAATGACGTCACGCTTAGAGGGGAGGGAGAGGGTTCATCAATTTGTGACACTTTGTGACAAGGGGGGAGGGGGGGATCAAGAATTGTGACATCACAGATTGAAAATCAAAAATAAAACTAAATCACAAATTCTTTTCTGGAAAATAGCTTAAATGACATTATTATAAGATTCATACCAACGAAATAAGAGTTCACTTTGAACTTATTAGGTATGGTGCACCTAAACTTAAATATAAACATTGGGTCCCAAATTCTTACCAACATTATTCTAAACTTATTATTGGTAACAGTCCGTGACATGTGACAAAGGGGGGGGAGGGGGTATGGTGAAGTGTGACACTTTGTGACATAGGGGAGGGAGGGGGTCAAAAATATTGAAAAAAAGTGTGACATCATTTATGGATGGCCCCTATTCCAGTATTGCAGCAGCTAACACCTCTACAGTCGCTACAAGCACTTGTGCATATTGTACCTTGTTTTCTGCATATACATTGTACGGTAGCACATTGGCTAATTTTAAATCCACATTTGACAAATTTCAAAAGATGGTCTGGAGCAGGTCCGTTTTTCATCTCTATAGGTCTCAAACCTCCTTCCCGTAATTCCCAACCCCAGTCACATGGGTCCATGGAAATTCCTGTCCACTGCTACTTGATGATAAACTCTTAAACAGTGAAAGTTATTAGAATCTATTGTAGGAGGCAATATTTCTGGTGTTACTTGGACTAATTTTGTAGCTTTTGTTTGAAAGTTTGCAGTCTTACGTCATTTAAAGAGTCTCACACTCTACCCCCTAGAGAGATGTCATTGCTCTATTGGCCAGCAGTCCGGGTATTTTGAAAACATTACATTGATTTTTGAAATCCTCGTTTTTTTTAAAATTAACTTTAGGCAATCACTTTTTCTTAAGCCAAATGGTTGGGAGGTAGTGTCGCATCCAAGCCTAGCGTGACCAAAAAGGATATTGGAACACTCATCCTCATCAAGTTTCTCTTGAATTTCCTTTATGTTGTACCTATATGACTGAATTCTTTGAAGTTTTTTTTGGTTCAGGTATTAAAAATAATTCACAGGACTTAGAGTTCATATGATGGATTAGTAACACCAGAAGATCAGTATCCTCACCAATAACAGATGTCGGTTGATTCAGTGCAGATGTGATGCCTTCAATTACGATCATGACATCTGCATCGTCTTCTGCTTGTTTCGTAATGCATCCAGATTCAGCTAACTTTTTTGATAGATGATCAATGAAGGCTTGTTTATTATCACTGTTTAAAAGAAAAATGTCCTTCTTTATGGTGATTTCCATTGTAGTAACAAATCCAGTCTGCTGGCCAATAGAGCAATGACATCTCTCTAGGGGGCAGAGTGGGAGACTCTTTAAATGACGTAAGACTGCAAACTTTCAAACAAAAGCTACAAAATCAGTCCAAGTAACACCAGAAATATTGCCTCCTACAATAGATTCTAATAACTTTCACTGTTTAAGAGTTTATCATCAAGCAGCAGTGGATAGGAATTTCCATGAACCCATGTGACTGGGGTTGGGAATTACGGGAAGGAGGTTTGAGACCTATAGAGATGAAAAACGCACCTGCTCCAGACCATCTTTTGAAATTTGTCAAATGTGGATTTAAAATTAGCCAATGTGCTACCGTACAATGTATATGCAGAAAACAAGGTAAAATATGTACAAGTGCTTGTAGCGACTGTAGAGGTGTTAGCTGCTGCAATACTGGACATGTAGATATGGAACATGATTAAAATAGTTCTTAAAAATATAATTAGACATTATAACGTTTAAAAAAACATAATGAATGTTACTTTTTATTAAGAACTTAGCGATATTAAAATTAAAATAATTAAATTTAAGTTTTAATAATTAAATAAATTTAATTTTCATTAACCTAAAATTCATTATATTATTTATAAATATTTTATAATATTATTATTTGTTCAAAGAAAATAATGTTTTGTATGCATAAAATCAAAGGGAATGTTGGAAAATGTTGTAATAATCA
This sequence comes from Tetragnatha montana, assembly GCA_963680715.1. Lineage (NCBI taxonomy): Eukaryota > Metazoa > Arthropoda > Arachnida > Araneae > Tetragnathidae > Tetragnatha > Tetragnatha montana. The sequence goes on along the minus strand of OY796683.1, from coordinate 2,975,128 downwards.
GAATAAATAGTCAAGATTAAAAATATATGTTTGCTTTAAATTTGTGTATTTTCTTAAAAATTAGAAGTTTTACATGTTATTAAGTAAAATATGAGCAGAATAATCATAATTTACCGATACTTAAGGGTAAATACTCTTAAAGGTGGGTAGGAATTCAAAAATATCCATTTTCCACTAAGTTTGAAATAAGCGGGCGCCATTTTGAAAATGATTTTATTAGGCTCTAAATATCGCACAATCTTGGTTAATATACCATTTTATAGGTAATTTAATAGAGAATAATTTATGTTATGCAAAAAAAATATGTATTTACATGTAAAAACATAAAAAATAAAAATATGAAAAATAAGCGGCCGCCATTTTGGAAAATCCGCCATATTGGCTAAAGGACACGTCGTAGCTCGGTAGACTTTTCACCATCGTTTTCTACGGAAAATTTCCTATAAGAATCAACCATCAAACTTTCTTTTACAATTAGTTCCGAAGGAAGCCCTTTTTTGAGCTAACTTTCTTGGACTAAATAGGATCAGCGGGAAATGTAGAGGTGCGTGTAAAGCTTAATATTAAAGCAAGTAGTTTAGGTATTTATTTACAATAGCTATAAACCAAAATCGATTTCTTGTCAAAACTGCGAACCCTCTACTCTACACAAAAATAAGCACATTAAGAACACTTTTTTTTTGCCCTCAAGTTAACAACACTTTGGTAGAACACTTAATCACCTCATTGTGTTGGGATAGTGCTCTGAATGTGTTTGAAAAGTGTTAAAAATGTGTTCTATCTAGAAATGTATTCTAAAAAATAATGTTGTAAAATATCTTAAGGTTCTGAAGGTGTTCTTAAATTTGGATTGAAACACACATTTAGAAACACACACTTAGATCACATTTTCCGTGTCTGTAATTCTTTAACAACACATTTACAACACTATATTTTTCTTACACAACACAATCCAAACGGTTTTGATTAGAAGAGTTCAATATTGTGTTTACTAAGCGTTGCAAAAGTGTTTCACACATTTGCAGTGAAGTTACTGTTCAAAATTTATATTCTTTATAGTTCAAGAACAAGAAATATTAAAAGAAAATTGCACTCAATAATTTAATTATTTTAAAAATTTTACTCCTCAGAAATTGATAAAGGGAAATTATACTCAAATACTAGACCCTGTGTAGAAGTTTTTGACCAAACATTTCCATCTTTGAATTTTGCAAATAAATAAATGAAACCAATGTATAGAGTATTCATAGTAAAATAAATTGACTTATAAATATATATAACCTAGTGCATATTAGTGGACAGGTAAGAAGTAAGATATTGGTGAAGTAAGTGAATTTTCTCAATATTATATTTTGTATGTGCATTCTAACCCGAAACAAAAAAGAAATAATTGGAAAAGAAAAGAAATTCCGAAATGAAATAAAACACTTACCAAGCTGCATGGTCTGGTCCTCTATCTAAAAAAACTCGTATGACGTAAAGTAAGCAAAGTAGGAGTTTGATTACAAGTGTGAAAATTCGCACCCGAAGACCTGAAAGAATACTTTTCTGCATCACGATATTTACGACAGAATTCTAAAACTTTTTAATTAGGATTTCTATCAAACAATTAAACAATTGGTTTTTATTTTGTTTTTCAATTCATTACTTCATCACGAGAGAAATATCGTTTGAAATCAAACTTTAAAATATCTGATAATATGTTAAAAATTAGAATTTAATTGTAAAAGAATGTTAGGGAAAGGACATCCCAACTTTCAACATTCAGTTACAGTTAAATTACAAAATATAAATTAAACTTTATAATTCAAGTGTATTAAAAATTATTTCAATATGACATGAGAGAAATGGAAATTTATTCAAAACAAGAATAATTGAAATTTTAGAAAGCTTAGATTTTACTTTTTTAGCTTTAAAAGATACTCTATAAAAGATAACTTTGCGAAAAAAGAAATATTTTACATAAAAATTGAAATATCGAACACAAATTGAATAAAAAGAGACCGATAAAGCAAGTTCTATTCTACCTCTACTCATTTATTAAGTTAAGAAAATCAATCTTAATTTTCTGAACACATTTTTCATGTATGAATTTTTTTCTTTTAATTTAAAAGTCGTGTTATGTAGGGGATGATTGATTACTTTTGTTTGCTATTTAGCATAAAATCTAATTAATTATAAATCTTACATGATATCAGGTGTGGGTTACAAGAAATTCATTTAACATCATAACTGGCTCATTTTTGTGATGGAAACACTTACTTGAACTTTGATTTTTGAAGAAATATAGCTGCAACCTTTCTTTCACGTTGTTTTCATTCACATAAAACTCTACTCGTACCCTATAAAGAAATATTAAAACTTAACACAAAATCAAAAACAAATTAACAAACTTTAAACTATTTTTTTTAAAAAAATGCATAACTTGAAATTCATGTAGTAATTCCAACGTTGGTTGGTTTGGAATATTATGTAGGTATTCTAAAGAGCACAAGAATTGAGTATTTAGGAAAGTAGGTGCAGCGTGACAGTCCGATGAAAGTAAAAGCTAACAGACAAAATTAAAGGTGAAAATTTGGAGTATATATGGTCGTTTCAAACTTACGAAAATCGATTATAATGTTTTTGCCATAAAACAAGAACGATTTATAATTAACAACTCTAAAACCTGTTGGTACTTTTTGTCTTTTTTGGTAATTGGGGGGGGGGACTTTACAAACTAACTATCAAACTAATCAAACATTATTTGTGGTTAGTGCTAAACATTTTTTTGGTAATCGGGGGAAAACTTTACAGAGTCATCGAACATTGTTTGTGGTTAGAGGATAAGCATTAAATAACTAATCAATAGTACTCACGCGCAGTTTAAATTCGTTTTCAAATATAGTTTATGAAGCAAAAATGTTTATTTTACTCTTGTCAATAAAACAGGGGACATACTGTTTAACTATTCAGCATTTACTATCATATTTAAATTACTTTCAATATTTGCATTTATGGTTTGATGAAATTGTTTGATGAACCAATTAACCCAAAACTAAAAAGGGTCAAAATTTTCACTCACATACATTCCAGATTTCAATAGACACGGAATCTTTAACATTACAATTATAAAAGAGCATTATATGTTTTATTAAAATGAAAACGTTAATATTAGTTTTTAAAATCAAGAATCAGTTTGTCATAACATTTAGTAAAGTAAATAGGTTTGGGTTATTATTTACTAGCTGAAATGCCCGGCCTTGCACGGGTGGAGTGTATCAATTTATTTTTTTAAAGTTTTCTCAAGAGTATGTCTAATTTTCTGTAACCTCAATTACCAATCATCCCGATGTTCCCAGTAGTTTTTCATATCCCCGGTGGTCCTGGTATTTTTATATCCTGGTTTTCCTGGTATTTTTTTATATCCCGGTTCTCCCGGTAATTTTTAATTATCCCGGTGTTCCCGGTAATTTTTCATATCCATGTGTTCCCGGTAACTTTTTTTTTATCTTGGTGTTCCTAACGCCTTTTTCATCCCGGTTCCAACTGTGTATATCCAACTTGGGGCGTGATGAGAACTTAGCGGTGTATATCCAACTAAAGCCATCCTGTTTCGATGTTGTAAAAAATTGAAACTTTGAATCTTAATAATTCTAAAAATAATTCGAATTTTTTAAAAAACGAAACGACAATCTTTTTGTAAAAAATAATTGTATATGTGTGTAAAATATTGTACTTTTACCACAATTAGTTTTTCTTTTATAACGAAAAAAGTGTTTCGATTATTTCATTGGCTGCCGCGACACGAGTTAGATCATGAAATAAATTTTTTTGATTTAGTGACGGTATTTAATTGGCTTCGGACCAAAAGTTTAAAAATGGAGAAAAATAAGTGTTATAACAACATGAAAACGGTCAAAAGAGGGTCAAGGGGTCGTTCTAGAACAGTCATGGGCCAAGTGCGGCCCTTCGGACAAGTCAATCCGGCCCGCGGCATGGTTTTGAATAACCCCTACATAGGACAATGTTTTTTATATATGACTACTATTTAGCTACATTACTGCGAATCAGCTCATCCCAGTTTCTACCAGATTATGAAAAACTTTCTAAAGAACAATACATTTTGTAACTCCCCCCCCCCCATTTTTAAAATTGTAGCATATAATATAAGTTGTGTATGATGTGAAAATCAACTCTAAAAATTATCACTCATGAAAATTTTTGTTAATTTTTTAGTTTCCGGCCCGCCTGGATAATTTTTTTTATTTTATCCGGCCCTCCCCTTGAAAAGTTTGCCCATGTCTGTTCTAGAACTTCGAAACATCGCCTAAATTTCAAATGGGATGTTTTTACGTATGTATACCAAGTTTGATGCAGATCGGAAGGAAACTGTAGATTTGTATAAAAGACAAACACACCCACCCAGCCACAGACAAGATTTGTCTTTTATTATATTAGATTCTTACAAAACACATTAGCTTAGGTTTATGAGAGATTTTCTTGACCTAATTCATGATTCAGTGTAGCTTGTAGCATATTAAGAGATTATAATGTGCAGAATTTTGAAACATAAATGTGTGAAAGATATTCGAACATATGGTTGTTTGATTCTATACTCTTAAAAAAAATATACCATAGCATTTTCAATACTATCAATATAACTTGAACTGTACAATTTTAGTTTCTAGAAGTAGCAATAAATGAAAAAATATAATAAAAGTTCTTCATTTTTATTCAAGTAAAACAATTACTAAAATCTGTATCAAAGAATTCCTGCTTAGCTCTTTTATAATGTACTACATTGTTATAAAATTTTACATAAGTTTTTTTGGAGTAGTTCAATAATAACTAAAGAAATTAAATTTATCTAATTTCTCTTTAAGGTTATTTATCTACACCCGATTTAATGTTTGACTTTTCAAAAAAAACACTGCTTTGACAATAGTAGCCCAGTTACATTAAATCTATATTGCTCATATATCTACCGATATTAAACCGACGATTTATTATTTAAAAAATGTCGGGTATTATCAGTTAATATCGTTATCTAGCATGGAAGTCAAGTGACCTAGATATCAAGAAATCCTCATAAAACCTTCCAGCTAGCGCGCGTATCTGAGAAATACACTCGAGATGGATTTGGTTGTACAAATTTCGTTTAGAAGGCGCTACGAACTCCTGTCCTTAGCTATTCTATGCACTTCTTTTCAGCTACTTCCAGTCTTCGTCTAAGTTCTAACAGTTAAAATAGGTCTTTGAAAATCTGCTTTTGAAATCTTTGAAATCTTGCTTTGAAATCTTTGAAATTTTAGAGATACGCGCGACCGTTCAAGGAAGTTTTTAGTACTTTTGAATTTTTTTAGTAATTAGAAATTTTTTTTGTGTTTGTTTTGGTCCTAAACATTTTAACTTATTTTCATATGTAGCTTCAGTAATAGTTCAGCCAAAATACCAGTAATTGATTTCACACCTTTCAGGTTACTTCATATTTTAATAGTGCTGTTATGTTGTTTTTGTGTTTTATAACTACTCTTGATCTGCTCTTTTTGAAATGATATTCATTAACCATTTGCAGATTAGAACTTTGTTTTAAAATTACATGCTTGAAAATTTACATTTTACAATCGTGTATCTAAGAGATACGCACGCCCTTTCGTGTTGGTATAGAGGGCGCGCCCGCTGGAAGGTTAATCAAGTAAATCACATTCAACGAACACTCAACACTTTTATAAGTCATAAATTGATATTTTGCTTATTCAGATATAAGTTGACATTCCCAGGCCAAAGAATTTCCAAAATCATGATGTAATTCATTACGAGCCTAACAAAACAGCCATCGTAAGTAAAGACATCGTATTCTTTAAATTGGAATCATAATATAGGTACCAGACGCTTCTGAATCAATAACTCATTGAATTATATGGCGAGAAAGCCTGCATGAAGTACCCCATTATAATAGATTTCTTCCCTATTATAGAACTATCACAATTACCTATTTTCTGCTTCTTACTACCGCCAAAATAGAAAGGGGACAACTTCATGAACATCGAAACAGCTCCAGCCTAAACCCGATATCATGAATGGTTTATTTACATGATAAAGCCCATAACAAGATTTTCAGTTTCATGCAAGACCAATATTCAAATGCATTTTCCTGGCCATTGTGAGAATCAAGCATATGGTCAGTGAGATTCCATATTGGAAATTTTTGCAGGTAGATCTTTCTATAAAGGGTCGTCTGGAACTTATATTGTTATTATGTAGTGTATTGGGAATTTCGATTGAAAATTAGCTTTAATATCCCGTACATATTCTTTAGGTTCAGTATGTTTTTATTTTACTTTTATGTTAACTTTTTCTTATAAATATTGTGTAGTTTAGTAGTTTAACGATGATCTAGTAGGGCATAGATTTTTTTTTTGTTTTTATAAACCATTTGTCTAAAAGTGCTCTATATTAGTTAAGGTTTTCCCTCTATATAAAAAAAGTAATTGTAGTCATTGACGATACAGCTGCTTCTAAAAATTTCATTTCGCACACTTTTAAACTATACACGAAGCTAAAATCATTGGACTGAAAGTTTGAAACGTTGCACTATTGTAGAAGAATGAAAAATAAACAGCTTTCATGTGCATAGTAAAACTTGTCCAAAATATAAAAACATTGTTGGAAATGTAATGCAATTTTTCAGTATAAATAGAACATGCAAACGCTGTTATCCCACTGTCTCGGGCATAATAATTTATCTCACAATCATTAAGAAACAGTGGGTATTTTGTAGATCTAGATCTGAATACGACCCATGGTTTTCTGGTAAGTTTAACCTACATTGAGTTGTGCACGTGCAAGCTTAGTTTAAGTAGTGGTAAATTAATAGAGGGCTTAGGGAGGGGGGTTCCCTACAAATGTTTTGTTTAAATTCATGTCCTTTTGGTTTGCAACTACAAATCTTTATTTTAAAACATCATATCTGTTTCTTAGTGAGACAATTGGGTATTATAAATAAAACTTTTTCATAAACTCTGACAGGGCGTCTGTAGTTATGGAAATTCTAATCCTTCTCCCTGCTCTCTACTAATTTTATTGGAAAATAAGGAAAATCAATAGAAACTTCGGGAGGTATATTCGGGGGCTTAAAATACACGTTTCTATCTTAAAAGGTTTATAAAAGAGTGAAGTAGGAAGAGAAACTATATGGTTAACCTACTAGATCACCGAACTAACTTAACTTGTAGGTATACCTAAGAGAGAAGTTGCAGGAGCAAGTGACTCAACAATTTTGTTTACAACATCCATAATATAGAAATTCAAGGCAATATACACGCAAAATATCCCCCTTATTTAGCATAAAAACATCCATAGCGCTTCATAGCAGAACAATTTTTCTTACATCAGTAGCCCGGTAACCATATCAAGACGAAACCACCATGCATCATAAATGAACCGAAGAAGCGCAGCAACCAATAAGGGACCTAATAAATGATTCACGCGCAAAGCCTCTTTACACCCAGCCTATTCTCGAAAAGGTTACTGCCTCCATAAAACCACAGTCGCCGAAACGCAATTCCCAATTTGTCCTGGTAGCATTTGGACGAGAGCAGTGCTAATTTGAAGTCGTCCTGTATTCCGCGCCATTTCCAATTTTAATATCGCTGTAAATTTGAACAGAGACGTTTTGATAATCCATTCTCCTGACGAAGTGTACTTGAAATGACTTGGCCATATGCTGATCTGGGGATATTTAGTGGTCTTTTGATGGCCGAGTAAGGATTTGTACTTGTGGTCATTGGAATGAGGAGGAACTTTTTCGGTCAGGAAATCCTCATAAAAGTATTAAGAGAAGGATTCAAAATGGAAGGTTTCATTGATAATAAAAATACTTTGAGGATTGTTATTCCGTTAATGTTCATTTTTAATTGCTTGATTGTACCTAATATATTTTTTCATTAGTTAAGTGTAAAATACGAATGGGTAACTGTATTCAATTATCTAGAATTAGGAAATAGATTTTAATTAAGTGAGAAATTTAACAATTTGTTTATGGATGTGAAAAAAATATAAATATAGAGAAAAATTTTAAAAAATTTCAGCCACATAAATACAGATCTAATACTGATCAAAAGTAGTGAATTAGAAAAATATTTACAATTTATAATAAACCAAGGAATTCTTAACATTTGTTGAATATTTAATGCACATTGACTCCTACTAACGTTTACTGATAGTAGGTTATATTTATATAATTAGTTATGAATGCATATTATTAGTTTGAAAAAAATAATACACGACATTTTTTTTCACCATAAATGACACCTAAGTATAATATGTGTAACTAAATATTATAATGTACTATGTTTGGTTTATTTTATTTTCTCATTCATATTGATTATACAAAATATTTAAATTTATGCTTTAGAATTGATACTTTTAGAAATGTGCTATAATTAAATTATTTTTATAGTGTTTATACAAATATGATTCTAAGAATAAAAGCAACATACATTTCTTTTCAGAAAAATGTAATTGAAAAACAATAAATGTTTGAAATTGTTCATGTAATTTTCAAAAAAAACTCTAAAAATTGTTTTTGAAGAATTGAATGAATTACCTACATGAATTTGAAGAAAATAAGGAAGCTAAATTAAGTTTTGGATACTAACCAATTTTACCATAAATACATATCCCTATTCTCTAAACAAATCTTAATCCTACATCCTATTAACTGACAACATTAAAAAATTCAGTAATTAAACCATATATCCCTAATTAAATTTACTCAATGCGCTTTAAAAATAATGCAAGAGACTGATGATTAACACAAGTAGCTTATTTATGGCTGTGAACTGCATGCATTCCAATAGATTGATACACTACTTAAGTAAAACCCATTGGTAAAAAAATGACCCATTAGTTTCCATCATTTACCCTCTTTAATGGTTTTCATCCACGTCTCTCTATTACTTTCTACGAAAGGTCCATTAATATTTTCATATGTGATCAGATTCTTAGCTGAGGGAAATGTTGTAATTATATGAATATTTATTCTTCTTATTGGCGTTGCATTCACTATAGCAACAAATTGCTTTCTACATTGCGGGTGTTCGTAGAACAACGTGAAAATTGTCATTATTGACTTTAGTTATTGTTTGGTGCGTAAGTAATTTTCGGAAGAAGGTTATTCATAAATTAAAGAATTTTTATCTAAGGCTTTCGGAATGAAAAAGAATTTGAGCTATTCAAATTAGTTTTACCTTTTGATTATGTCGAAACATCTTTGTAGTACAAAATTGTTGAAGTTGATATTATTGAATTTATAAAAAGAGTGTGTGAATTTGTAAGTTAAAACAAATAAATATTAAATCCAACAGAAAATTTCAAACAATAATATTACACGCAAACAATAATATTAATAATTACTTCTAATTTCCCAGATAAGTAAAAAAAGTTAAACAGATGTTAATGATAGCACATTTATCGTTCTAGTCACTTAAATGTCTCTTTACCATTTAAGTTTTATCCAACGTCAATACCATTTTTTTTATTTATGCACATGTATGAGGGAGACAATCTTAATTCTCTAGTAGATTTTTGCATACATAGATAATCTTTTAACAATGGAAAGATGTTCCACCGAAAAAAAATTTCTCATATAAATGTAAAACTAAAGAATACTAAATATAAATTTCTGAACTCTAAAACTCTTTAAAAGATTACTGTTTGGCGAACACAATTTTGCCGATTTCTTGATAAGCAAGTTTAGGTAAATCTACACAAATCATTCACTTTCTTACGCTTTGGGTTCCGTTCCGAGCACAGCTTTACACGTTTTAGTAACTATAAACCGTCAAATAGCTCAACATCAATAGTAAGAGACACTCCAGAAAGATCTGTCTTCCTTAACTAACAGATAATATGTCTGTAAGTAGAAAATGCCCAGAAAAACTCACCTCCTAGCCATATCACCAACACAAATATCACTAATCCCTCCCTGTATCCACATCAGACTATCCATTCCCTTTTACCATCAATAACCGAGCTCTATATCACCTGAGTAGGGGAAGGAAGTCCGTCCATGATGTATGGAACCAAAGGGGATCGATTCCAAAAAGGAAAAACTCATTGGTATTCGATGAATGCCAAAGCGGGGCAGGCTTAACGAAGGGGGGTTCGTGTTTCGAACCAGCCGATGACATCAATTTGCCGATGAATACCCGCAATTTGAATGAATGTTCGAGGAGTGGTCATGTTCCCGCTGCTGGAATCGGGAAAGTTCTTGTGTGCCCTTGAAATGAAGGGATGTCAGTAGGGAAAGTAAACATGTTGAGTGGTTATCGTGCAGGGGGATGCATGGAAGTTTTGCTGTTTTGTGGAAAATTCTGTTAAGTCTAGGTCAGGGTTGGCCACTGGCCAACCCTTTTTGAAAAAGTGGTGTTACTGTTATTGTAACAAAAATTAGGCTTGCCAATTCCACTTTTCATAACCTATGTAAATAAATATATAAAAATTAAAATTTTATTCATAAACTGATTATGGGAATTTCACACAAAAACGTTGTTTCTCGTGTAAGTCTGAGTAGCTTATATAAAAATTAATAGTATAAAGGGAAAATTAATAGTCTCCTCACATTGTGGCACGCGTACCGCGGGTTGGATATCCTAGGGGTAGGTCTTTCTGAGTTTTTTTATTTTAAAAACAATTACTATTCAAAATGTGGTCCTAAGTGTATGAAACAAAAAAAGATACTCTCCTTGATTAAATTTTTGTACTGATTTCCCCTACATTCAAGATCACTCAAATTTCCTTACAAGACAACCACATTATTAGAAAGTATTACTTTATCTACCAACCATGTTATTACCATAAGTAATTCAGGGATTTAGTTTTAGGAAAATATCAAAAATATTTAATAATCTATCATAAATATTTCAATTATTAGACTATTAGAAGTGTTAGAAGTTTTGAGAACTGAAAATATTGACATTTTCATTTGAATGTAGTAAAACATTTGCAAATTCAATCATAATAAATTTTATTACTTTACGAAATAAAGGCTTTGTACATGTAACATATTCATAGAAAACAAAGATAATAATGGATGTAAGTATTATTATTATTTACATTCTTAAAGAAGAATTACTTATACTTTCTTTGATATGACTATACTTTAAACTTGATAGCAGAAAACAATAAAAAGGAAACTTAATTACACATGTTCTTGGTACATGGTGCCGGGATTTTAAATGTCAATAAAGAAACGATCTATTTGAAAAGCACCTAATAATTGTACCTTTAAAAACATTTTTCCTTCTTTCAATATTGACAAAAAATAATTATTTATAGGACTTTTTTACATAAATAAAAAATTAACTGTTCTAATAAAAACCTTTTTACTGACTTGAGCCCCAATCATGTTTTACAAGTAATAATAATTCAATTTGATTTTGTCTTTTACTTGTACCAAAGGCTGAATATGCTGGTAAAACAAAAATATAAATATTTAATAGTACCCTTTATAGTTTTTTTTCTGTACTCCAGGCAAACGTTGTGCAGAACAACAAAAAGAAAAATTTTAATGGCAGAAAACTAAACAAAATCGACATTTCCATTGATCCATCCTGCATATGTAAAATCCTTTTACCAATATGACCATTCTAATTACGATACAAAAAGAACATTTCAGAAGTTATCATTATTTCAACGCCGTTTCACTATACTTTCCAAGGATATCATTTGACAGACACGCTATATCAATATCTATCATTAATAACAGTCCAAATTGAAAGTAGAACAATTGAAATTGAATTTCTTTTGGGAGTCATCCATTTGTTCTATAATAAATTTGATTTGTTGTAAAAAATAAATATCTCTTTAATACAATTATCTCTAACTAGGGGGGAATAAATGTGAGTCAAATTTCGAAAAATTCAGGATAGAAACTGTATTTAAATGAATGTAAAAAGATCTTAATAGTTTTCTTAAAATTAAGATATACCAAAGAAATTTATGGACCTTTTCCAGTTTATACGAGTTTCAGTTCTAAAAAGTATTGGTTGAGAGAATTTATATATTTTAGAAACTTTGAACAAAACTTTATTTGAATGACTCAATATAGTTGACTTGTTGAAACATTCAATTTTTAAGTGTATATGAACTAGTTGAAATTTACAATAAAAATACTTTTTTACTTCTTTTAAAAACTACATAAATATTTTGATTATACTTGATTTTCAATTTTTGAATCCACGTATATTTTAAAGAAATAGCATTTTCTTATATTTAAAATAATATGAATTTTTATATAGTTTTGTTGCCAACAGTTGCAGTGATTTCAGGTTGCAACATATTTATTGCTTTCTTAATACCATCCTCATCTTTTCATATTTCACGTTGAAACATACACTCCCTAGTCTTTAAAAAAGGCTTAGATCAAACCTGTAGCACCAACCCCTTGAAAAAAATCAATTCTTCCTTCATACTTCTCCACAAAAAAAAAATACCTTTCTATCCACCCAGTAACAGAAGGCATTTCGCATTCAACGGTACAAGATATTCATAGCCAAAGCTCTCGCAACATGGAAAACAAAGTATAAAAAAGGAAATGATACCTAGTAGAGAGATTAGAGAAAAAAATTCCTCACATCCCTCTTCTGTTCCGCATGGAGGATGATTCTTTTCTTTACAGATCAGTGGCCAGCGCTTGGTTTTTAACATTCGAAGGGATTCGGTTCGAATTTTTCACGTTCGAACGGAAGCAAAATCGTTTGCAGGAATTTTTTTTTATTCTTTGTAACGATTGGAGAGGAAGAAGATATTAATTTAAATGAGTATTACTTTATCATTGCTTAGTGGAGATAAATGAAAGTATTGGATGACCCATATGTGTGTGAGGATTTTAATATGGATGGTTGGTTTTTGATAACAGAAATAATTCATTTTAATTCATAAACTGACTATGTGGAATGAATTTACTTGTATATTGATTTCATGTTGAGTTATTTTTTGTGCAATGGGTTAAGTTTTATGATAGAAGAATAATTGATTGGTAGCTATTTTTAAATTTCATGGTTCAGGATTCAGTATGATTGGTCCAAATAGGGGAAAATAATAGGATCCTAAAATACAATTTTATAGATTCTTTAACATTCTGCCCTTATTTTTTATATTTGTGGGAAGATTTCTAAAAGATTTACTATTTTTAGATCTTGAATTTTAAACAGGAAATATTATAATGATATACAGTATGAGGAATTTTATTCTTTTTTCCAGTTTTGAGTAAAGTTCAAATGTATTTAAAAATGTGGAAATTTAACTTCATTAAACGAAATTTTATGACTTCAAATTTAGTTCTGTATCTCATTTATAGGAATAGTTGAAAGAAAAATGATAAAACTGATGCTTCTTGGATACAATTTAAAACTTTGAAATTTAGAATAAAAGATGATTAAAAAGCATTAAAAAGGGTACTTTTGCTCAGATGAAAGATATTTCTAAATAAAAATATATTTCTTTTTAGCGTTTATCAACATTTTATGCAAAAAATAGCTTTATACATAAGCAAAATATAGTTAAAGAAACCAAAGAAATTTTCCGCATGTGTTAAAAACTGACAAATATCATATCCGTCGATATAATTTTCAAGTGACTAATAAATTGAAATGATTCACAATGACCCTAAGAACACAAATGACAAAAAACATTGTCAGTATCTCACCACACTTTCTTTATAAGTGTGACAGTTTCCTAAATCGTATCCGATTATTTAAAACGTTCTTAAACAAGTCTCATATCACAGCGTAAAATTCCTTTTCCTCCGCTAATGATGCATCAAAGAAACTATTGAGCGGAAGTCTTATTTCCTTTAATTTCCTACTATTGTTCCCAGACACAAGAAACAATACGAATCTGATGAAGAGTCCTTCATAGGAAAGAGCCCTCTACTAAACAGACAATAAAAACACTTGAAGGAACTTTTTACCTTCCTACATTATGTTGAGCTCTCATTCTTTCCAGTTTATAAGCTAATTAGTGTTTGTCCCAATATATGAAGTGCGAGGAAATATCTGTGTATTTTTTTTTTCTTTTTGAAGTAATTAATATTTTTCTACTTTAAAAACTACACTAGATAATTTATTTGCAATTAATTCAAATATGCTTATATAAGTTGTCACAAGAGCTTTTTTTGTGCCGTATCTTTATGATTAAGTTAGTAATTATATTTTCATTTACAAATATCACTTGATAGCTTATTTAAACATTTATGTATTCTGTCTCATTAGTTTTAAATTGTCATACTGTGAATATATTTTATTACTTTAGCTATCACGAAAAATATTTTAATCGTACCCAGACAAAAAAATTCAGCAAAATTTTTTCAAAAAACTGATAGGAATTGAAACACTTTGTCTGCAGTTTCTTTATAAAATCTGCAGGGTTTTTTAAGTCTTTAGGTTGGTTGCAAAATTGTTGTAGTAAACATGCACAGTTACATACTTAAAGGCTTCAAAGTCGTATTGCTACAAAATAACGGCAGACTTATATAAGAAAACTGCACTTGAGACATTCTTCTGAAGCAATTTTCCAGATTTTTTTGTCTGGGTACAATTTTAAAAGGGGCTTGAATAACGTTTTTTGAACCCGGTAAACCAAGGGTTGGCAACTGGCGGACTGTGTTATTTCCTGGACAGCCAAAATATTTAGAAAATCAATATTAAATTCTTAGACACAAATAGAGTACCTTGACCTTCTTTTTAAGGGTTAAACTTTCAAAAAATCTGGGGAATCACCAAACTAACTAAAATGTTAAAATATGTGTATCTGAAGATGAGAATTTAAAAGTAATTAAGTAGGCACCTTTTTTTTTCTCTGGACCTCGAAAACTTTCAGAATATTGAAAGAGTAAGGTTCAAGAAACAGTCATAAACAGTCATCTTTCATCAAAAACCAAAAAATATTCTCACTTAATGTCGATATTCCCTACAGGGTGAAAAATCGTCTAGGAAAAACTATCGCAGAAACTTGTGTTTTTCCTCAACTAGGAATATAGGTTATTGGATTTGGGTCAACATAAATTTTCGATTGAGAAAAAACAAAGCTCTAATCATCAACTACTACAAGAACGTCGATTCCTGTTAACATGAAATTGTGTGTTGAAAATAATATGATTCATACATTATTTTATGTACTTATACTTATACATGGGATTGATCGGAGATATTACTTTCACAGGTAGAACAAGAAATAGTGAATATTTTTTAGAAAATAAAATAAGGAAGGAAACATATTATAACTGATTATTATTTATTGTAGTTTTAAACTTTTTATTAATTGATTGATTTATTTTAATTACAAATGTGTGTCTTTTATTAAAAAAAACAAGCGTAAACAGAAGTTTCAAATGAAATTATCTTTTAGGAGAAATGTAAAAGAGCTAGTTACATCTTATCAATTACTTTGCTTTACTTGTTTTTCTTAATTGACACTATAACAAATTTTGAATTCTGGAAACTGAGGCAAGTAATGACTTTTTTGAGGCAAGAAGAATTAAATGATTTTAACTTCTTTTCCCATTTTTATCTAATTATCCGAATTAGTAACTGAATATATCACTTCGTAAAACTATTCAATGAATTTTTACAAAGCAGTTCTTAAATAATTAAAAAGTCATACTTTATTAAAATATTTCATAATAACTCAAAAAATTATCTATTACTATAACTTCTATTAAAAATAGTTTAGAATATAAAATAGAAATATTTTTATCAATTGAAAAGTAAAAATAAATTTTCTAAACAGAAAAAGAAGACTATACTACACAAGCAGCTTTTGAAAAAGAACAAGAGTAATAGATGATATTAAGCACATGTAAACAAATAATGTTAAAATTACATAAATTTAATAATAACCCTCCCAAAACTTTAATTGTAAATTTTTTAATTTAATCTCTCTATATATAATGAAGGTGTCCGTGCCTGGGTTCCTGGGTTCCTGGGTTTGTCCGGAACAGATTTGGCTCAATTTCTCCAAAACTACCCGTCCGAATCGAACCAAACTTGGTACACATACGTATGGGGACGGGGGAAAGACAATGACATCATTTCCAAATTTCTAAAACCACCCCTTCATCCCCTTTTAGGCCTTTTTGTAAAAATCGCCTTACTTCTCCACTAAAGAAGATCTGTTTAACTCGCATTGTTGCAAATAATACAACAAAAACAATTTTAAACATAAAACAAAGTATTTAAAGATAAAACTTGGCTAAAATTGTTTTAAAAAGGTTATTAATAATTTAAAAAATTAAAAACGACCCTTATAAAAAACTTTATAACAGTATTTTCTTATTAAAAACTTCATTTTCCATGAAACTTTAAGTTGAAATAGAAAGTTTTAAGAATTAGACTGGTTAAAGTAAAGATTACATCATGCAGTTTTTTTAGAAAGTTGATGATAGAAACACTAGATCAATTTGTTATTTAACCTTATAATTTGTTTCTTTGGTGTAGTTTAACGGGATTTTTTTTTTCAATTTAAACAGGGGGTATTTACAAATTTTGGGATTTCAAAAGTCTGTAATAATTTTAATGGATTTTTTTTCACTTAGAATGGATAATTGGGTAACTGTCGTAATTAAATGTGCAACACCGGAACTGGATGGTTAGGTTAGATTTACACAGTTGGAACCGGGAGGGAAAAGGCACAGGGAGCACGGTGATGAAAATGCACCGGGAACACCGAGATGAAAAGGCACCGGGGACACCAAGATGAAAAAGGCACCGGGATATGAAAAAATACTGGGAACACCGGGATATGAAAAAATACTGGGAACACCGGGATATGAAAAACTACCAGGATGATTGGTAATTATGGTTACAGAAAATTAGGCATGTAACTTGAGAAAATTTTAATAAATTGATACACTCCACCCGTGCAAGGCCGGGCATATCAGCTAGTATATAATGAAGGTGTCCCTGGGTTCCTGGGTTCCTCTGGGTTTGTCCGGAACAGATTTGGCTCAATTTCTCCAAAACTACCCGTCCGAATCGAACCAAACTTGGTACACATACGTATGGGGACGGGGGAAAGACAATGACATCATTTCCAAATTTCTAAAACCACCCCTTCATCCCCTTTTAGGCCTTTTTGTAAAAATCGCCTTACTTCTCCACTAAAGAAGATCTGTTTAACTCGCATTGTTGCAAATAATACAACAAAAACAATTTTAAACATAAAACAAAGTATTTAAAGATAAAACTTGGCTAAAATTGTTTTAAATGTTTTAAAAAGGTTATTAATAATTTAAAAAATTAAAAACGGCCCTTATAAAAAACTTTATAACAGTATTTTCTTATTAAAAACTTCATTTTCCATGAAACTTTAAGTTGAAATAGAAAGTTTTAAGAATTAGACTGGTTAAAGTAAAGATTACATCATGCAGTTTTTTTAGAAAGTTGATGATAGAAACACTAGATCAATTTGTTATTTAACCTTATAATTTGTTTCTTTGGTGTAGTTTAACGGGATTTTTTTTTTCAATTTAAGCAGGGGGTATTTACAAATTTTGGGATTTCAAAAGTCTGTAATAATTTTAATGGATTTTTTTCACTTAGAATGGATAATTGGGTAACTGTCGTAATTAAATGTGCAACACCGGAACTGGATGGTTAGGTTAGATTTACACAGTTGGAACCGGGAGGGAAAAGGCACAGGGAGCACGGTGATGAAAATGCACCGGGAACACCGAGATGAAAAGGCGCCGGGGACACCAAGATGAAAAAGGCACCGGGATATGAAAAAATACTGGGAACACCGGGATATGAAAAACTACCAGGATGATTGGTAATTATGGTTACAGAAAATTAGGCATGTAACTTGAGAAAATTTTAATAAATTGATACACTCCACCCGTGCAAGGCCGGGCATATCAGCTAGTTAAGTTATAAAAGACGAGATTCTTTTGATATCCAAAGACAAGTTTGAGACCAAAGAATGAAAAAAAAAACACATTTTTCGCCGTGATGGGAAATTTTTATGAAAGAAACAGTACAAAAAAATCTTTATCAATCTTGACTCAATGTAAAACATTTTCCTTAACAAATAAATAAGACACAAACAACGGTAAAAAAGCATTATTATTATGTTTTATGAAATATTTTTTTTTGTTTCATTAGAGCACCGATTAGTTTTTTTGTGGCCCAACTAAGCACTTATATATAATTGCTTTCCTTGATTCCTTGGGTACCTATCATTAAGGCAGATAATTTTTTCTCATAAGAAAAAAACTACGGAATAATTAAGGGAATAACCTACTGTCTTATATCGTAGCACTATTTGTGTAAGCTACTCATCTGATGAATTCCATTTAGATCTATTATTAGGGGTCATAAAGAGGGGTTTTTTTTTCAAATTTCATATTAAAGAATCTCGATTACTTCTTTTAGTTTATGACTTAGATTACTTGATTATTTCCTTTGCTTTCAACGTGAAATCTTAGTTGTCCCACTGATATATTTATTTCATATGTAGCTAACTAACTTTTATCATAAAAGTACTAAATTTTTAAAATTGAATATTATTACAATTGAGTGAAGTGGTTTGCATAAAAATATGAGGAGTTATTCAAAAGATAATTTTAATGTGTACAATGACTATTTCTGAACTAATTTTCAATCAAATACCATACATCAGATATAAATATTTTTTTAACCTTTCGTTTAATACTTAAAATTAGCATGTTAAGTTGAATAATTTCTTATTTTCCTACTGTAGTCAATCTTTTTTGTCATGTTGGTTAGATATTTATTGAACACCATAACTAACTCATTTTGAGATAGATTTAAATAACATTATTTTTTACATTATGAAAACTCTGGTTCCTACTTTTTTATAAAATTATATAAATAAAAGGAGTATATACCAACTATAAAAATAAAGTTATTCACCTAACTACAGGAAATTGAGACGGTAAAAACAACAATTTAGACCTCAGAATAAAACACAACTTCAGTGAAATTTAAAATGTTACTTCTTACTTTATACTTATATTCAACACACTAAGCTTTTTTCAATTACATGATGTTTAACTTTTGTATTAATTTTACTACGTATACTTCTTGAAACCCAAAGACGATAGACGACCCATAGACGATGAAGGACACTCAATCTCTGTTATTGCAACCCCTTTTCACGAGAGATGCTTAGGAATGCTCTGTATATCTCTTTTTGATATGGGTCACCGCCAAGAAGACACTATCATCGTCATAATGTGCAGTTAGTGTCAGGATTGTCGAGGAAGAATAATGCCTTATCATTACTCGGAATGCGTCATAGCCCAAAGACCGAGTTATAATATAGGAATTTCCTATGAAGCGTGGAAAATACTGCTAGTATCAAGGTTTCTCTAGTTAGTTAAGTCATTTTATCACCACTGAGCTATGTAATAAGATGGAGTATAAACTTGTCAAAGTGCCAAAATTAACACTGTGTTATTGGGGCAAAGGTTCAAGTTCTCTCTATTGCTTGCACGTTAACAGAATCCAACTTTACGCGTTTATTTATTTGATGAAATGGAGAGCAAAAGCTATAGAACAGTATATTTACAAAATTTCTTTTGAAAAACGATGAAAAAACAACAGAGTTAAATAAATATTAGAGTCTTTTAGGGAACTATTTTCAATAAACGCATACATTGTTTTAGCATTAATGTTTTGCCCCTTTGAGCAGATTTGTATCATCACGCAGTGGCAAATTACGCTTTAAAAAACGGTACGATTTTCATAATGTTAAAGTATAGGAAGTTTGCACTCCAGGTTTAAGTATAACTCAGTGTTTATCGCAGTATTTTAAACGGAAATGTGGTATTATGTTTAGTTATATTAATCTTGTTCAATACCGGTTATGAAATAAGTAATTAGTTTTTAGAAGTATTTTATAAGAAGCATTACGTTTGTAAGTTACTTCACAAGGTACTTAGGGGTAGAGATAAAGTAATAAGTATTGAATCAGGATTTATAATTTGGGTATTTAACAATCCATATCTTCTTGAGATATCAATCCAAACACCCAAGTTTTACAAATGAATGCCGTTGTTTAATAAAATATTATTTTTGCATAGAACTTGATTGTCAATTATGTAACTATCAAGTTAATGCATGATAACATATTTATAATGTAGGTAAAAAATTTTTTTTAAAATTATTTACTTTTTGAATTCAAAGTACCAATTTTGCTGTTGTTATAGAATATTCAGCTGAGAACAGTGAAGTTATCTATCTAATATGTGTGTGAAATTACAAATCTAACTTACCCTACTTCGATATCTTCATCGGGATATTCTGGAGGTGGTTTTTTACCAATACTAAATATTCGTATCATAGTTCATGTAATACATTAGTCATAACTTATTTTACTGAGATACTTCATACTTTATTCAATAGAGTTGAGTACTCTATAAGATTTGAAATGTCCAAGGTTTTTCTATCTTGGTATCTAGTGTTTCAGAAGATATTCTATTTAACAAATTCTTCTTTACATTCTACACAAGGATCTTCTTTAAGAATTTCACTTTCGTACTAATCGGACACATCGTCAAATGTTTGTGGAATGGTTGAGCACTTAATCCAATTAGCTTTGAATTTTATTATTTACAGCTTTGACGAATCATTAATCATTTCATGTCGCACACAAGTATGAAGATTATTACTAATTTGGTTCAGTGATTTTTAATAGTTTTCCCACAGTTTCAGTTATTTAATAAATAACCACATTCTGGGGGATTTTTAGTTTAGAATGCATTTGTTTTATTATAAAGTCAAAGGTATTTTTCTTCTAATTCAGCATACTTCATAAGCCTTAAATTTTTTAATGTTTCATATTATTTTATCATTTAAAATTGAAGAGAAGGTTCAATAACATAATAACATAATCACATTTTGTCAAAACTAATCTGATATTTTTTTCTAATTTGAATAAAAAATGGTGGCTTAGAAATAAAATAAATTATTAGAAATCATTCAATTTCCTTTAAATTATCATTTCATACTATTTGTTAGCTTTTATTTGTTACTTTCCTGAAATTAGAAATCTTCTTTGAGGTCTAATCTTAATACCTATTCCCAAATCATACACTTTTCAACTATGCATTTGTATCCTTATACCTTCTTCGATATTATAGAAAAAAGAAATTTATTTTTATTTAGATACTCTGTATTTTGGGTTTCAATAAGTTCCTAAAATAATGCATTCACACTTTGGGATCTTGCCAGTAATGATGCAATGCTTATTACAGAATCCATAGATTATTCCAGGCGTAAAGGAGAAATTTTTAAAAAATGGTCTTGAAAAGAAGGAGCATTTTCAACTGGTAATTCCTTTCTCACAAAATAATAAACAAAAGAAAAAGGCTATCTGACTTATTGTGTCCACTTAACCGAAAACAATTTGTAAAACTTATGAAAGAACGTTCTGAAAATAGTTTTTGAAGTATTTCTACCGAAAGAACTGGAAGTTTTTATTATAGTTGTTTTTAAATTGCATTTAATATCTTAGGCACGCAATATTTTATAAATTCTTTGGATGATTAATTATCTCAAAACCTTTACGGATCAAGCTTTTTACGAACAGAAAAAAAAACATTAATATTTTAATCCCGGTGAATTAATCATAAGTATGATAAATTCAAACAAATGAATCTAAAATATTATTATGATAGGCTTTGCAAATGCTACTTTTAGTTTCCAAATAGATTTATTTCAATTTAATGACATAGAACATTTCAGATGTTGTATACGGCAAAATGCAGTTTATCTAAATTTTAGTTCAGGATAAACTTAAATTAATGTTTTTTTCAATCAGATATTTTTTTACTTAAATTCTACTTTTCCTACATAAATTTATTCCAAAAAGCATTTCTTATCTTTGAATAAAATTAAATTATATTCTCCTAAGAACAAGAAAAACAAATAGGTTACAAAACTAGATTAATATTGATTAAACTCTAACACAGAGCTTAACACAAGATGAGTTGAAGAAAATAATAAATCACGTATTTCGGTTTTTATCTATGCAATTTAAGAAAATGAGTTACATTTACTGATTTCCCATTAGATTCGAAAGTAAATAAGCATTGCACTTACTTAGGCTCATCCCATATGTGATACGCGCGCATGTCTCTAATCCAGTCGGGAAGAATGGTTTTTTCAGGAAACCGTTTGTAACAAACTTTCGTCACGTCCGCCGGTCCGTAAAAAAGAAGAGATTTTTCGGGCCTCAATCGCATTTTATACATTCGGGATGATTCAGTTCTTTTAATTATATTCTTGGAGTAAATCCTGCTGGAATGCCGAATAAGGTCATTCAAATGTATGTTTGGCCCATGACACTGTTCAATGGTATAATGTAATATTTTTGTTTTCTTCTTTCCTTTCTTCAAATATCAAGTATATCGGTGTTTAAGTACTGATGCTTGTTCAAAACTTCTCATATTTTCTATTACTAAAGTTATTCTCCCTAGCTTGATTTTTTTCTGATTTTATAACTAGCCAAATTGAAAAACTAATCTTTAAATCCTTGGAACTCCAATTATCAAAGAAGAATATGATTAAAAGGAAATAGTAAGTATTTCTATTGTCATCGTACTTGAAATATTTGAAAATATAACTTCACTAAGTAGTAGCATCGAAGTAGTATCTCTTTTTTTTTTTTTTGTTAAAAAGCTAAATGTTTTGAAATCTTCATAAAATATCCATAGAAAAATTTGATAAAATGAATATTTAGGTTGCTTAAAACAAAGATCTATGATACGGATAATCTTGAATTCAGAGCCTTACTTCTTACCATCATTACTGAACTGAATTTTTCTCAGATTGTAAGTAAAAAAAAGGGTAAAATTCATGATATTCATCCGTATATGGCATGCAAAATTTAAGAATATGTTTCCATTATTAAGTGACTTCACTTTCATAACCTATGAAAAATATAAGTTAAAGGCGTACTAAATTTCAGATCTACTACACTTTTTTAGTTCAATTTTCTGGGCCACAAGTTCGGAAGAGATTCAGTAAAGTTTTAAACACCTTTTCTAAGATTCACAAAAACTGATTACTAAGAATCCTGACTACGTTTACAGAGATATAAATCCATAAACCCCAAAATACGCATAATACGCAAATGAGAAAAAAATTCACTATCTTCATTCGAACTATATAATACTTTTCAATTTCAGGACGGACTCGAAAAATTTCCATTAGTTCTAACTAGAAACTGTCCAAGCCTTTTGCTGCAATTAGGCACTAATAAGGGAGATGAAGTAGCAAAATGTGTCACTTTTCAATATTATGATGACTAAGGTGAGTTGCTGGAAACAACTCAAAACCAATATGAAAAATGAAGTTAGTAAATGATGTTTCAGTATAAAGGTCGTATTAAAGATGAAAGTAAGTCACTTGACTTTCAACAGGACTTCTTGAGAACCGTAAATATATGCAAGTAAGTCATTAGGCAAAATTCATAACCAAACATAAACGATAAAATTGGTAGACATGTCAATATATGGTCGGTCGGGGTTAAAATGTGAGTAAGTCTCTTGAAGCTGTCGAGGCCTTTTATCAGAACTTATTGAGATATAAACACACGAGACGATGTTGAAACAGTGTCCCTTTTCAATATAAGGATAAACTAAAGATTAGGTAAGAGGCTATAAATGCAATCCAAGCCTTTGAATCAAAGTAAACAATGATCCACTAGAGTCCAAATCTAGATTAGGGAGATGGTAAACATGTCACGCTTATAAGGATGGACCGAAATAATAGGCAAGTCGTTCAGTGTAGACAATCCATGTTCGAAATCGAAGAAAAAAGGGTCCACTGAAGCCAGAATGTATAAAAGATGGATTTGTGGATACTACAATGCCACGTTTATGAGTACGAACTGAAGATGTAGGAACAATATAGCCTTGTAATCAAAGAAAATGAGGATCCGTTGAAGCATCTAAGAAGTATCAGGTTATAAGGACGGACTCAAGATGCTAAGAATGTCACTCCTCCAGTGCACACCTAAGTTTAACAAAAGAGACTCCACAGGTTGGTTGGTCCCAACAGCAGCAGCGCCGACTGGACAAGAAAAGGCCACCACCGCGTGTCGTGTCCGTCAATATATCGATCACCCTTCCTTCCCACATCATCAGCGTTCCTCCACTAAATTACATGCAATATCGGAAATGGACCAACAAAAAAAAGGCAAGCACGACTTCATTTACTGGCAAATTTGGGCTACCGAAAAAACGCCTCGCGTGATACACAAACAAGAGAGGTCCGATGTTCCACGCAGAGTTGATGAAAAAAAAAAGCATAAGCTGCAACTGTTTGATGAGGGCAAAATCTATTATGCCAGCGGTTTATGGGGTAGGATTTTGCGTTGTTAATACTTTGCGGCCGGCTCTGTTATGCTAATGGGAGGAGCTTCTTTTGTTTGGTAATGACGTGCGAATGGGATGTGCCCTGGCCTTAGGTTGATTGGTTTTTTAATCAGGGGATTGTCGTTGTTTTGGTTATTGGAGGGTTATTGGCGTGCGTTGGACAGATGTTTTTGCTTTTGCACGAGGCTATTTTAAAGAGAGACTATGTAATACTTATGTCATAATAGGGAATATTGTTTGGTGACCACAGCTGTCACTAAATAAGAATTTATTCATCCGAAATATTTATACAGCAGCAAGCATTAATATTAATGGAAACAAACAAAAGAAAAAAGTACAATATATTACTCACTAAGGGGCCTTGGCCCTTCCAAGTGAACCAAAATTATACTTAAGTGGATTCATGAGATCAGAAATAAATAAAGAAAATAAATAAAAAGAAAGAAAAAAATAGAAGAAATTTAATATTAAAAAAATATAATCAAATATTACAGGACAGCACAAAAATATATTTCCATCTGGCTCAACACAAATTATAACCCAATCAGAACATGATAATAAAAAACACATCGAAACTCATATACAAATACACAGGGCTTGACCTTAAGTGGGGAAGAACGCACTAATAGGAAAAAGGCCCCAGTTTATAAAGAAAAAATAAATTCATCTGAATTTGATAAAAAATTATACAAACCTCTTTTAAAAGAAATTTATGGGAGATAGATGCTAAGATAATAGGTAATTTGTTTTAGAATAAAATACCCTGATAGATAAAGTTTTTATATGTAAAATTTCTTTGTACGGTTTTTTGTACTGGGTGAAAAATCAAATGATAATTTTTATGTAAAATTTCGTTCTACCAAATACGAAAGGCAAGTCAAAAAGAAGATTATCATAAAAAAATCCCCTAACCTGTATAAACTAAACATATTCTTTTGAAATAAAATTAAATGGTTTCTTTCTTTATAAACGATTATTTAAGCACTTATAAGATAAGTGATTAGTTTAGAAATGAATCAAGTAGATAAGTGATTACGACCAAATCAATACTTCGCATACACATAACATTTTAAACTAAAGAACTAACTAATTAGAGAGTTAAATTAACCAAGTTAAACAAACTTACATTTCAAATTTGTTGGTTGATTGCTGTGTGAACGGGGAACTAAGAACAATTGACCGGATGGTCAAATTGAAACGAAACTTTGGAGCGTCAGAATGAAGTCCGAGAAAAGAACAATAGAAATCGCTCTTCTTATTTTGTTGGAAATAAATCAGCTGTAGCTACGGATATCCTTTTCCGTTCTTAAACCCTTTCAGCCCTGACTGTCTCAGATTTTCTATAGGACTTAATGGAAATCCTGGGCGGTCTAGGTTTGAAAAGATTAACGTTATAAGTCCTCCGTGACATATCGTGTTGTTTGCGACATGATTTTAGTTGCAATACTATCTATAGTAATGTAAGGGTAAAGGGTAAAAGTGAATAAAAAGTGGACACGATCCAATAGTTGCCACTTATTTCATATTTGTGTGTTTGATATGCAAACTACTTAGAGGGAGTAAGTATGCAGTCAGCATAAAAAGCTTTAAATGGATTGAAATGCCATTTGAGTAAAAGTAAATGTATAATGCAAACCTTTCCCTTGAAATAAAATATATGCATCTTACTCGTAAGTTAGATACTCTTAATTTAGTTTATTCTTCGAGGGTCCTGATCTTTTTGTAAGATGTAAGATGTTTAAATATTAAATTAAAAGTTTTGTTTAAAAAGGTTATTCTGAAGTTAAATAAAAGTTGGAAACTGTTTTAACATTTACATGAAACAAAAATCAAGCCTCAAACAAGCTGTAAGCTCTAAGTAATTTTTAAAAAAAGACTTTTCCTCTTTCACTGTAAAAGATTGAGCTGAGAACGCAGCTAGTATAAAATATTCAGACTAGCCTTTTCAAAACATTAAACCTCTTGAAAAGCACCAACTCCCTAAGCGATGTTTAGGAAGAAACAAACACCTCAGGACTAACAAACTAAAGCACGTGAAGAGAAAAATTAAACGATAGCCACTACATTCGTGTCTGGCAAAGCAGACGGAGAGAGAAGTCGAATCACGTAAGACTCCTTTATATTCCTTCGAAGTCGTGGCTTTGAACTTCACAGATGCTCTTATAAAACCGAGCACGTGCGGATATTTCTTCAGAGAAGATAATTTGTGACTGCGGGGAAACAAATAGGAAGGTCAAAGGGAGGGCTCCGTGCCAAAAGATCGGGGGTATTTGGAAGAAAACTTGGATGGAATGGATCGTTATCACGTTTTGGATGTAAATTAAATTTTTCCTTGTTTATTGAAGGTCCGTTAAAGGGGTGACCACAGTATGGAGGAGCTCTGTGACTACTGTGACTCACGAGTTAAACCATTTTCAAGAATTTAAAAATGTATTGGTACTGATTCCTTTAAAAATTTATATTAAAACTATTTTTTTTACTTTGGTGAAAAATGTAATAAAAATATGTATTACTATGTTATTTAGAATTGGCTATTATTTTAGAATTTATTTCTTTAATTTAAACTTGCCAAAGAGAGTAAGAAGGAATTTGGTGTTGAAAGGATTTCCGAAAAAGAACCTAGCTGTATCTGTCTCACCCCCTATTATAGGCTTACCATACGTCCTGGTTTACCCAGGACAGTCCTGGGTTTCGGAGGCTGTCCTGGGAAATATCCTGGGTCCCAAAATGTCCTGGGTTTTTCGTAATTTTAAGACTGGACAAAATTTTCTGTGAAATTTTCGAACTGCATTTTTTTACCTATTTCTACGGCTTCACTTTACTCATATTTAGACTGCTGAAAAAGGCAGACTCTCTATTTGTACTGCCAAACACCTTTTAAATGTGAAAATTAACTCTGAACTTAATTGTTGTGAATTTAATAATTTAATTAAATCTAACAAAGAATTTTTGAAAAAAGTGATGTCAAGTGAGAAGTACAAATGATTAAATAAAGTATGTTATTTCAGTATAAATGCTTATTTTTTTTTAGTTTGGGTGTTAATTTAGTTTTTAATCTTTTGATGGACCGATAGGTCGACAAAGTGTCCTGGGTTGAGCTCAAGAAAATGTGGTAAGCCTACCCTATTAACTTACACAGAGTAGAAACTCTACAAGAGAAATGAGGATTACATGACTCTGGGGTGATTCATCAGTGAAATTCCCATATGGAGATCGATGATCCCCGCATGGAAAGCGTGGTAACGCGTTCCAATTCAATGGTGATGCATAGTGACTAGTTGTAAAAAAGACGTGTGTATATAAGCTAATAACATGAAAAAAATGAAAACTTTATTTCATGTACTTATACATTTCTTCTTTAAAGCTTCGTTTCCATTTACTTGGTAGTAAATAATTGCATTCCAACTATATACCTAATACAAATTTTCCTAGAGAGTTAAAGAATATTCAATACTTATAGAAATCTAGGGTGACAAAAATTCTTTGTATAATCATAGCTTACCAGATACATAGTACCTATCCTATATATTGAGCAGAAGTATAACTTATGTTTCTCTGTCCCAACTCTCCAATTCATTACTTGTATTACTCTACCACTCAAACATGCGTGCCACCAAGGTATTACTTTTCCCGAATCACAAGAAAAAATATCCCACAAATACTCCTCACAAAAACCTTACAAAACCACAGCACTACCATATTCTATTAAATAGAGAGCACCTCATGTTCTTCCAGCTCCTCCCTTCTTTGGAAATTCCGATAGCTCCTTGGTCACGAACACAAAGAATAACGAACCGTGGAATTCGCCATGACCACTCAAAGCAGTGCGACAAAGCGTTTGTCTCTTTTGAGGCTGAACCCCAGTGGCAAAGGACCGCATTCATCTATTTGGGTAGGAAAGACTCAAAGTACTGAACCCTCTCAAGTGACTAACTAGTTAAGAGAGAAAGAAGTCTGGTCATTCAATAGGAAGTTTCTTTTCAATATGGGAAGATTGATGCTTTTTATAGTTAGCAAAAAGATATTAATTAACGTGATGAATTGATGTGATTAAGCCATAGACGAAATTACATGAAATGGGGTTGATGAAATGAAAATGTGTTTTAGATTGATTTTTCTTTTAAACTTTTATAAATCATATTTATTCACTAACACACGATTCCTCGAATCCTATAACCATTTACTATTTATAAAATATTTTATTGAAATACGTTAAGTGGTCAGTTCGCTAACGTTAGCGATCAATAAAAAGACGATATATGAAGGTTTTATTTACAAAATTACCACATTTCTAAGTATATATCTATCTTTGTACTAACACGAATACGTGATCGAAGCAATACGAGAAGTTACACAACAAGGTAACAGCATAAATGCAGTTGATACGTGTCTGAACATTTTATTGCTCCTTTTCAAGAATTCATAAGAGAGGAAATGAATAGCATTTAAAAAAACTGCAATGACACATCGAAAGGAAGTCAAATACTACATTTAAAAATTAAATGTAGTGTCATATATAGTGTTGTCCTTTAAAAACAACCCACTGTTTCATATTTTCTTCATTAAAAGCTTAATAAAAAGGATAATTAAATCGAACAAAAAACTGTGCTAGCGGCTCATCCTCCCTAACATTTTAGTGCTTAGCATGTTTAATTCCAAGTATCCATTACAAATTGGCAGTCAATTAAGTAAGAATTTGAAAAAAAACCCACTTTTTCCTAGAAGGACTCTATTTGGCAGACTGAGCTAAAACTTTAATATTTTATTCTCATAGTAATGGGATAACATAAAAACGCGCGAAAACTGCTCTAAAGTCTTTATAACATACATTTTTACAAAATCTGTAAATCTGAAGCACATTTTTTGCCAAAAATCTACATTATCTCTGCTTGTTTAAAAAATAAGTAAATAAACCGTTCTTTGACCAGTTTTTACATCCCTGACACTCTAAAGGCCATAGAAAGACAGGGTATATGAGATGGTAAAATTATTTTAATTATTTAATCAAAAAATTTTTCAATCAAAATTTAGGGTACAATTTGGAGTGGGTTGATTTTAAAGAACAGCACTATACTTTATAGTATTGCCCATTATACTATGATGGTTTTTAAACAACCTATAGAGCATTCGAACATGACGTCACTTGGAGGACAAAAACAACGTTGCTAAGGCTGTTGTTAGGGGCGGGAACTAGAAGCATCCAATAGAAGCATTCGCACATGACGTCACTTGGCGAATAAACAACGTTGCTAAGGCCGTTGTTAGGCCGAGTCATGTGATTGAAAATGCTCTATACTATATAATACTTATAATACTCTACTAGTAGCCTTTTATACTCAAATAGTCGGATAAAGTCCACACGCAAATTTTCACCGAACTGACCAAAACGAGCCCTACAAATGTATAAATTTCCAATTCAAATCACACAACACACACATATAGTTTTCTCTTGTGTAACACACGACACATCCGAGACAAGTATTTATAGAACATACGGCCTATAGTAGTAACAATGTCTCAAAAACGCATATAAAACCCCTTGGGGCAGAAAGAAAAATCCTTTTTCCATACCTTGAAATAACATAGTAGAAGGATTTTTATTCGAAATCGATCTTTCTTCGATTTCCGAATACAAAGCTTAAGCTCAAAGGCAAGGCTATCACATAAAAATAACTCAAAGAAGATTTATTTAAAATTTAATAAAATATTCACATGGAATTGGAGTGAGGCATATTTCTTGGATGGCAGATTATCATGAATTATAAACTTACTGTGATTTAAAATGCACATTTACTCAAAACTATAGGAGTAGTAAAGAGAGTGCAGTCTGGTACGCAGCGGTTTTTTCATGTTGGGAGCAGTATAAGGGGGAGCAAGTATGATCCCATGGACACGTGTACCGTAAGCTATCCCAAAAGACTGTCTGTCATTATTATTTTCATACATTCTGTATTTTATTTATCAGGTAAAATATGGTTTCTATGAGTTAGCATTTAGTTTTTCTGCATAGGAATCTTAATTTTTTTGTAAATTAAGAACTAACGATTCCTTTCAAAGTGACGAATACTGATCTGAACAACTTGGCATCGTTTGATTTTAACTGCAGTGAAGTTTAGGGAGATTGATCACCTAGAATCGATTTAAAGGCAATGTTGACCAATTTATGAGTAAAAATACATTTATTGTCATGTCGACTGTTTACAAACTTTTTGAGCGTGTGTTAAATGTTGTTGATAAAGTATAACAAGGCAGGGTTCTTAAAAATTAATAGATGTATTGGTCAACATAAAATAATAATTGAATGCGAAAAAGGGTCGAGTTTCGACGTTCATCCTACTACTTCTGACTGCGGATGGTTTCACAAAAACTCAGGGTATTTAAACTACAGACAAACTACGCCTGCTCATGCGCAGTTCAAAGTTCTTTCGTTTTCCAAGGGAAGTCGTCTTCTTCTTCACTTCTTGAGTAAGGAAAATTTTAATCAACACCCAAACGGCGTGTATTTTCAAAGTTGAGTGCTATGGCTTTTCTAAGTCGTACTACAGTTGAAAGATACAGAAGCATAGCAAAAAAGAAAGCGTAGGCATTGTTTGAACCTCACAGCTAGAAGCAGCATAAAACGTCAAAAATAGCTGTTAAAGTCTAAAGCAAGAGTAAACAAAGGTCGTCATCTGGAGTTTATCTAAGAGAGGGGTGTTTTCCTTTCTCCTATTTATGCCTTCAATAACACGATCGGTTCAGAACAAAAAGGTTTTAGGGTGGTTAAAAAAAGGAAGGGATAAAATAAAAGGCGCCTCTTAGATGAAAATCTATTCTTCATGGAATAAGATTAATCAAACAATTTTATGGATAAAAATTGTTCTAGGCTGTGCTCTTATTTATTTGCACTTGAGAAATGACTTAACTGGTGATGGAATGTAAGTTGTTTTAAACACTTAAACATTCTTCACACTCAGTGTTTGTAAAAAGAAAAAAAGATGTTTTATTTTATTTACCTTATTTTTTATGTACCTTTGTCTTTTCTTAAATATAATATGTATATTCAATGCAACAACCCCTTTGGAAGTAAAAATAACATTTTTTTTTTGTCTATGTTTTTAGAATACATTAGCCTTATAGTTTGTGTAAAACGGTAGCAAAATTCATACTATGATTAAAGCAATTACTACAAAGCAAGTCATTTTCACATTCTCAAAATTCATTAGGCTACTTTCATATTTGAAAAAAATTAATCTTGACAACATTTCCATTATTCAGTTGTACGAAATATTTCTTTCATGATATATCAAATTAACGTAACTAGACATCAACTTCAACTAGACATAAACATGTGTTTAAAAATGCATAACTAAGTAAATTAATACTACTATAGAATGTATCTCCTGACAAATATGGCTCAAAATTACGACGACGCGACATATTAATTGTCTACACGCCGAAAATAGCTTTTAGTTGACCAAAGCCAACGAGTTATTTAGATAACAGAACGTCACCCCTTATCGTGAGTTTATGGACTTCATTAAAGTATTTTCCATAAACATGATAAAATATTTCTTTAATATCATATTCGTTTATTTGCTATTAATTAATTATACACTTCTATTTTAGTATGACTTCTCAAATTATCATACTTATAAAGGTTGGAAACTGAAAGACACGATGAACTTTACTAAATATTTTTCGGAATTAAAATTATATAATTAATTCCTTTTATATGACTAAATCTTTCTTCGAGTTTTCTTTTCCATTTTGTGCTGAAGCAGATTAAAACTGAGCTTAAGAGAAAGTTATCCTTATGGTAAAAGGTATTATTTTATAAATCAAAATTTTTTTTCAAACTTTGTTAATTATAGAATGTATATTTAGTTATGGAGAAAATTGGTTTTCAGGTTTGATAAGGGACTAGTTAAGCAGACTAACTAAATTCAAAGGTAGTGATATCGAGTTTGCTTAGAATAAATTAAGATTCGTATATATAAGTTAGACAGAGACTAGAAATGGCAAAGATAGCAAGGTCATTCTAGGATATTAATTTAAAGACACTCGTTTCAATTAAGTGCATGCACGCAAATGAATTATCATAATGAAAATTTATATTTCGGATCACCCATTTTCCATATTCTTTTGAATTTTAATTAACTATATTAATAAGAATAATATTTCCTTTTTAAGAAAGTATGGTAAAAAACAAAAACAAGGTGAGTTTTATTGATTAAGAATGTACTTATTAGGTAACTACTATTTCATTATCTGTAGAAATCGGTAAACGTTATACAAGATAATAGGTACACTTTTATGATGGCAAAGAATGACTTTCTAAATGATTCCCGTTACAAAAAAAACCTACCCATTTCATTATATGTACCTACTTTCTCCTGAAAACTATAAACAAAAACATAAAGAAAATTGAGATTGATTGGCTAAGGCTCAAACTTTTTAAATAAATATAGAACATTAATTAAAAACAACACCGTAATAACCTTCTGTAAATATGATAGGTAGTTTCTTATGCGTGCATTACTGCATGGGATTTATTGGGTTTATTTATATTTTTTTCTAGGGAAGCCATGCATTAACTTTCATAAAATATTTACAAAAAAGCCTATACACTACAGTTTTTTGTTTAGTTGAAGTTAATTTATTCAGCATAATTTAATGATTACATGGTAAATATCAGTAACGAGTCATCCCATCAGTTTGGTGAAAGACAAAATACATTCAAAATTGATCGTGAGATGTTTCTGGCAATGGCATGAACCATTAAGAGCGCACTAGAACAAAACCTTCTATAAGAGGGTCTTGACTAGAAACAGGCAAGACCGATCAGTAGTCCGTGTTTTTATTTCAGGCGCACGGGCTTATGTCGCGTGCAGCGCTATTTATGGGTCAATTTTTGAACTTTAACCAAATAACACTGCTACTGGAATATTTAGGTTATGTAGTCATTTGACCAGTGGTTCTTTTTTATAATCTTTTAAAATCCAAACTTTAATTATAATCACCAGGTATATATTTTAGAAAAAATTAAACAAAATATCTCAAAATAATTTCACACAATTTGATAATTCTATAAAATTTCATAATACTGTTGTAGATCCATATGCTAAAAAGAAAATAGCAAAAAAAGTGTGTTTGTAAGACAAGATGTATTTTAAGGAGAAAAAACAAGGGGATAATTTGATAAGAAGAGTTAAAATTTATGAAAATATATTCAAACAAGTTTAGAAGAAAATGTAAATCCAGAATTTCGTGAAAATTTTTCAACTATTCAAAGAAAGATATCATTTAATATACTATAGGATTTGTAGTGGACTATAGTGTGTTCCCACAAAAGGTATTAGGCAGAACTATTATTAACATTCTTTATTAAACAACATCAACAAATGTTTACTTTAAAACTTGACAACAAAAGCCAAAAGGGCTTAGCGCTCGCTGCAGCAGAGCCAGGGAAAAAAGGGACACAAACAAGTTGGTTGACAGCTTAAATACTTTTTACGTGTTGCCACTAAGTAAGACAGTTCCTACTTTGAGATTGTTTGCTCACCACATATCTATTGAAAAGCACGTGATCAGACTGTATAGACAAATGCTGATTCGAGAAATGTTTGGAAACGCATTAAGGACTAAAATCTCCCTAAGAAGACCTCTCTGATGAAGTGAATCGCCAGGGAAAATTAACGATCCAATAGAAAACGCATCCTTCTCCCTCGGAGGAGCCTCGTGGCAAGATAAAAACGTCTGTAGTGTGAGAGATAAAGTAATTCCGCTGTCCTGGAAACTCGCGCTGGGTAATCCTTCGACAAGGGAGTAATTGAGTCCAGTCGGGTTTAACTAACTAGTTGGGATTACTTCTCACTTAGATGTTTCCGTTGGTTTCCAAAAGGAATAATGCCAATAAATTGTAGTTTTCTAGATTTGAAAGTAATATAAGTGCGCATGTAAAGGTTATTTTTATTTGTAATGATAGGTTTTAAGTTTGAATGTAGGATGTTTCTAAGCCAACAACCATCATGATAAAGAGAACAAACATGGAGATTGTTAAATTAAATAAGAAGAAAAAACCATTAAATAGATTCAATCAAATTTAAGAGATAATGTAGATTCATAATTTTAAGAGAAATATCGTCAACTGTCTATGTAAAGTTTAATTTTTACATTTGGTTTTGGGATACATAAATATTGATAAATACAGTGTTTTCTCGTGGCGAATTGCAGTGGATTTATAATAATTTAACTCAACTTATTTCTAAAATATGAAATTTATTTTATAACACCATTACAGTAGCACTGAACCATAACTCACAAATGGAGATGCCTAAATTCAGTTTTTCTAAATTAGGGCAATATAATTTAAAGCTGCAGCCTGCTTTGTTGCTCTTTAGATGTTTCGAAAAGTTACACCCAGGGCTCAAATTTTCCATGTATGTAGACATAACCAATTTTGTTAAAATGTTGATGCTGGTAGGTGTGCTTGTGCACACGCTAGGCAAGGATTGGATGCTGGTACTTTAGGGTATTTAATGAAGTATTTGGTAAATTTTGATATGCATGACATTTTCTTTTTTAAAAAAGATAAATTCTTAAATAAACTACTTTCAAAAGCAATACAATAATTCATTTTGTTTCCCAATTAATA
Source organism: Tetragnatha montana (assembly GCA_963680715.1). Taxonomy (NCBI): domain Eukaryota; kingdom Metazoa; phylum Arthropoda; class Arachnida; order Araneae; family Tetragnathidae; genus Tetragnatha; species Tetragnatha montana. The sequence continues at coordinate 2,940,104 of OY796683.1, read as the reverse complement.
AAAACAGGCATTGAATATAGTATAACCTCTCGTTATCTCAAACTTTGATGACTCGAGAAAACTTTTATATCTCTAAAAAAATAATTTCCCCCCTGAAATAAAGTACTATAATTAAGTGTATATTTGAAGTAACCTTGTTATCTCGAAAACTCGATATCTCGAATTTATTATCCGGTTCCTTTGACTTCGAGATACCGAGGTTATACTGTATAAATATTACACTTAGTATTTGGTTAAAACTGTATTAATTGCCCCACTCAAGCACGCATAGGTATCTTAACTTTCTAACGAAAAAGTAGATCTTGTAGCAAAGTAGCACCACACCCTGTGCATGTGGAACTAAATAATTTCCCTCTAGACTGTTTAATTATGCGAAGGTTCGCGTGCTTCAGAGATCAAAAGATAAATCACAGATAGGAAATCTAGTTTGTTTTAAGTAGCATAAAGAAAAACAAACCTCTTTGAACTTTCCAAATGCACACTAGAATAAAAAATGCTGATTTAAGTCTGGAAATTTTTAGAAGGCTTTCTGAATTCGGGGTCAGTAATGAAGACAATTTAGAATACTTACATTAATTCTGTCGAGTTTAAATCTGCGTTTTCACTCCGAGATATATTTAAGCATCTCAGAGAAAAATAGCACATTCTCTTACACCGCTTTTGGTTTAAATGAATTTCTCACCAATTTGCTCTCTTCTTTTCAAAGGGAAAATAAATTGAATTATTTAAATGCATTGCCGAGACATTCTAGCTCAAATTATCCAAGGATAGAAATTACTTTATAATATAGGTACGACTGACTATTTCAATATAACTAAACAGATTTTAAACTTAATTTCCTCAATCCAATTGGATTTAAGTTGAAATTTCCTATTAACTTTATTCTTAAAATTTTATGCAAAAAAAAAAATCATTGATTAAAGAGAAAATTCCATCTACTTAAAGAAGGTTCCGGGAAGGGCAAATTTGCATATTTTAATGCATGCAATTTAGTTTTGATTAAATTTTAAAATAATGTAGGCTTGTTCTCCTTTTTAATCCTTTGTTGTAGAGCGTTATTAATACATAAAGTATTATAAAGAAACATATTCGAATAACTGTAAAGATTATGGTATTGTTTTTAAAATTCTTTTCCAGTTTTGTCATCAATGCATTTACTTTATGAAATTTAATGTCTAAAAACTACGTTTTTTCCACTATGACTCAAAAATTTACAAAAATACGTCTGTAGTTTAAGCTAAAATTGGAATCTATGTCGTAACCTTGGGTAAAGATCTATAAATTACTCCCCAAAAGTCAAGATCATCAACAATCAGTGTGGTTCCTCTGAGTTGTTACCACAGAGGACATAATATACTACTTGGCTGCAGTCCATTTCACAATGTTACAACAGCTCAAGAGACAATGCATTGACAGAACAAATGTATTTCGGGACGGCATTTGATCAATGACAGAACCTTTTATGCATATTTTTCGACGAACATGCAAGTCACAAAAGTCCTTTTAGGTCTAAAATTATAGACCGAAGTGTAATAATGGATCGCAATTAGCTTAAAGCATTGGCAACGTTTAAGGTCTTTGTGTCACGTATACTTGAAAGAGTTTAAATGATTTTGCATAAGTTGATTGAATAGAAAGAACTAATATTTCACCAAGACTATTATAGTCTACTAAAATTAACAAAGATGATTGAATTTTGTTCTAGCTAGACGATCATAACATTGACTTTATTTGCTTGTTTAAAACTAAATAAGAGGTTGATTCATAGCAATAATTTCTATTCAACTCTATTCTAAAATATAACGATTCGTAATTCTTTTAAAATATTTCACTAGCTTAAAGCAAAAGATTCTCAGTATAGTAGATAGATAATAAAAACTGAATGTATAATTTGGCAATAAAAACCATAACCATCAGAATATTTTCCATATACCTAATTTGTTTTACCACTTTAGAAAACACGATAGAAGACATTCAGGAAAACTGAAAAAGGGTAGTATTTCAGGAGGATTTAGTTTATTTTGGAATCATAAACTTTTCAAACATTACTGTATGGTACTTTATTGTAATTTAAAACAGTTGAATGAAATACGTATCGTATCTTCTTTTAGAATGAACTACAGAATGCCAATATCTGAAACTTTCATAAGTAAAAATATCTGAATTAATTTTTAAATGAAATATGAGTCGTGTATTCCCTTAAGAGAGAAAATGTTTTTACGAGATTCACTATTTAAAATGAGAATGAGATAAAACGAAAATAAAGATAAAATCCGATGATTTTCAATTCCTTTCAGTCGCAACATAAAAGCACCAGTATGGGATAGACAAAATAGCCATCACTTATTCTTGAGAAGTACGAAAATTTCCACCGGAAACCACTTTCATTGTTAGTCCTAGATACACATATACATTTATTTATTAAAAAACTGTAAGCTTCTTTTATAATAATTAATTACATTTTTATACTAATTAAAATTCATTGTTTACATTTAATACCAATATACGGGATGTTATTTATATGGCTAATTTTATTCTACACTCTTTAGGTCCCAACATGTGATTTAAAAATATCCTACACACTTTTAAAAACATAAGTAGCAAATATTGATACATCTAATATTTAAGTCAATTTTAGCTCCCTTTTCAACATCTTCCTCAGAATGGTACAATTTAAATCGTTTGTAAGGTATTGCGAACATATGATGAAGAAAGAATCACTGCATTGATCAATATTAAACTCTTGGAAAAACTTAAACCAAATCAAGCTTTATTCCTGTCTAAATAAAAACATCATCTTAAATAAGGAACTACACAGCCTTCATCCCATCGGTTCTTATCTATAATTCACCTTTATTGAGGAAAGAGCGCCCTCCCAAACCAACTACTGGGCAATATCTGAACCTACTTCATTACTTGTGGAGGTTTATGGAGGGTAGCAAATCCCTCGAAACTGATCCAAGATCCAGCATCCAATTAAGATTTAATCAAAGACGCCTCTGGGACCAGATATTCCATCAAGATTGATACGCAAAGTGCACCCCATTGCGATGAACAACAATTTTCTACATTACTTTGTAGTAGGAACGATGAATATAAACATTTAACACTCAAGGGGGGGAAAGTTTGTTGTATGTTTAGAATAAAATTCAATATTTGATTTAAGAGGTAAAGTACATAACTGTTAAAAATAATAATAGGTATATCAATCTTTCATGATTAGTTTAATTCCTTTACTTTTGGGAAAGTGTCAACAAGTTCTTGGTATTTTCCTGATAAGCATTTTTAGGTGAGAGTTTGAATCAAAAATCACTTTTTAGGATTATAATCGTTGAACTTACTTTTAAAGGTATTTTCAGCACAGAAGGTAAACGAAAGAGTTAAATCTGGGAAGTAAATGTTTCAAATTTTATTAAAATATCTATACAATATCTATGGGAATCTATGGGAAAGTGGATTTTAAAATTTAAAAGATAACTAAGCACATATTAGTTAACTTATTTAACCACTTTTAACATGCCGTTAACATAAAATACCAGGAATGACAGTATCTTTATCACATTCCCTTAACCATAACAACAACATTGATCCTTTCTTTCCTCTTAAAACTGTTTTTCTACAGAGTACCTTTAAAGTAATACTGGTTTCTGGGAAACAAAAACTACCCTTTTGTGCATTAGGGTTTCCCAGAAGCATTAAGGTTACAATGTTTACTATTTATACTGACCGGTAGTATAAAATTTATTTGGGTTCCTAGTATATTTTCTAGGACGTTGACCAAAACCATGTATTCAAATTGTATGTTTCATTTTGCACATTCAATAGTATTAATTTCACAGTCCCTTTTTACACTAGGTAAGCAATAACAAACTATTTAAACTAATCCCCCTCTTACTTAGAATAGTTCCCATTCCCAATTATAATTATGTTTACTTATTGAAATAGATAACTTTTAAGGAAAATGTAATTTGAAAATTCTTAAGCATAATCAACACTAAAAAAGAAACCATCTTTAACTAGATGAAAAAATGCAATTTTCCAGCAATAAGTAAAATTTCAAAATGACAAAATAAACTTTTTTTTTTTACTTTCATAGTAAACAAGTTCGAGGATTTGATTTGGAATTACAGGATTACAGAATTTTCCGTTTCTTTACATTAATTTCCAGATTCGTTAGTTTTACTCCCACGTAAAATATTTCGTTTTTAAGGATAAAGACTTTGATTACTATATCGCCTTGTAGAATCTTATTGATAGTCTCTCTCTTAGTGAAAATAATTATCTCTTAAGATGTTTTAAAGAAAAAAATGTAACATTTATTACTGGATAAATAGGTTATGGCAACGAACACGTTTGATGATGTGTGTTCTCTGAGATAATTAAAACGAACATGTTCTCATCAAAAGAATTCTGAAGATGTTTGAATCTTATATCATAATTTGATGGCATTCTAGATTTTTAGAACGTAATTATATTACACACACAAAACTTATCATTCAAAGCATTTCTTTAAAGAGCATTTATGCAAATAGGTTCTCTGCGAACTGCGTTTGTAACCATCAGTTCAAATGCAAATTCGATTTACCATAATGAAATTCCACATTGTTTGGGGCTTCGAAAGTTTTTTTCAAAGAAGTAATTCATCAAAAGACCTCCTATAAAAGTTTACGGTCTAACACGATTACAGTAAAAACACGCATGCTTAGTATGATTTATGTGATTATTCCTACGTACTGTAAAATGATGTATTCAATAGTTCTTTCATTATGGAAACTACTCTTTACCATTAGTATTCTAGGTTATAATGATGATGATTATAATAAAATCTTTAAGAATGATAGTTACCATGAAAAATATCTAATTGCAGAATCTATTGATTAATATATATTAATCAGTTCAAAAGATGCTTGCAGATAATGTTGAAACTTCGAATTAATTATTCTTTAACATAAAAAGGAAGCACCGATTCGTAGAAATTTCCAAATACATTTAAAAAAGAAGCTGTTCGTTAAAAGACAATAAATCTAAAAATCTGATATCTAGTCTATTGACATCTATCAACTTAAACAACATATTGTAATTTTAATAATTATATAACTTAAACTTGGGATATGCATTTAAAAATGGGGCATTTAAATAGAATGTTAAACTTTAATCACTATTCCAAGGCTTTCGTTGAGCTACTAACTAGATTATATATTATCATTAGAAAATTCCTTGTCACACTGTTTAAGTAACACGGAAAATTCCTTGTAACAGAAACAGTTTATATTAATTCCTATAAATATCAACTGTTTTACACTAAAGCTGGAAAATATATTCTACACCTAAGATAGCACAAGTTTCTAAATCATATTTCAATTATTTTTATCTATATTTTGCTTCGTAATGATGATTAATTTAGGTCCTTACACAAATGTTAATTATTTATATCATTACTCTTTCAATTAAACGAGCTGGGAACCCCATTCATTATTACCTGCTTAGTTGTTGATATGAAACCTGCACCTTGCCTAATTAATTTATCATCATTTAGTAACTCGCAGTTTCACTTTGAATAAATTTGTTCCCGAAAGTAAAGCATCATTCCTTACCCTGTCCAAATGGCTGAATTCAAGCTCCTTATAGTTCCATTTAGTCTCTTAATTCAGAAAAAACTAGTAATTAAATTAAGTACCATAATATTGATTTTTAAAAACCCTTGTAAATTTTACTCGAGTATTTTTAACTAGATGAGTTAAACTCAAATATCACACCTTTATGTTAAAACGCAAGGTTTTGTTTTTAATACTAATGCATAGAAAATAACGAATAACAAAGTGTCTATTAATTTCATATTTAGATTTTTCAATCGAATGCATGAATAAAAAAAGTGCAAGTAGTTTTGAATTGAAGCAGAAATATTATCATGGATAAAAAAGAAACGCAAAATGTCGCTCTAAAACCGCTTAAGACTCATTAAGCGTAGAAAAACTTTCCTTTATTTTGAGTGAGGATATATTGGTTCTGTCGTTGCTTTGCAAAATGGTTTTTAAAAACACGTCATCGAATTTGCGTTTGATTTTTTTACACCGCAAAATACGAATCAATATGTTACAAAAATATCAGGAAGTAAGGGAAAAAATTATATATATTTTTTTAAACGATAAAGAGAGTGAAGCATTTTAAAAGCAACTGTAATGAAATATTTTTATGAGAGGACACAAAATAATTAATACTCCTATTATCATAATTTTTATGACACTAAAGTAATCATATTAGTCTACTATATATTTTACTTGAAATAAAAATACCAGTAACATGGATTTATATTGACTCAATTTAATTTTCAATATGTAATTTTGGGTTTGTAAATTGTTACCAATTAGAGTAATTGAAACATATTAGAAAAATATTAAATTTATTTGAAAGCATAAGTATTATAACTTCTATAAGTTAATTGAAAGTTAATAATAATAATATAGTTAATTATAATATAGAATTTATAATTAGTTATAATTAGAAAGTTAGTTATAATTATATTAAACTACTATCTGTGGGTAAAGATAAAAAAAAAACCCAGAATTTTCTTCTTATAAAAGATTGACTCCTCAAAACCACTTTCTCGCATTATCACTACATCAATTCTTTTAAAAGCCAACTGTAAACTATAAATTATGCGTACCACCATAAATCTGAAAAAAAATGTGTAAAAATTTCTTTTCATAGTTCAGTTTTGATTCCCTCTATCAAAAAAGGAAGATTAAACATTGATAACGAAATAATTTTTTTCCCATTTTGAGCCACAGGTTCTTTAGTTTACTACTTTACTTTAATGAAGAAATATCAGAAAAATCCAATTTTATCTATCTGTACTTATTTATTGTTGATATTTTAGATGCTTCAAATTATATTTTGGTGATATATTTCGATTTGGTATCATTCAGTAATCTAAAATAACCGCTTCATTTTTATTTAAGGCTTAAATTTCACCTCTTCGTAACACACATGAAAAATAATGTATTTTCAATAGTTAGCAGATAACTTCAACTTTTTTACACTTTATAATCCACGGCTTATCTACCCTAAATCCCGGTACCACTTTTATCTGTAATTATAAAGCAATGCTCAATAAACCATCCATCATTTAATACAATACCATCTATTCATCACAAATTTAATCCGACATACTCACAGACCCAACTTTTCAATAAATACCCCCACTGTTCCATTTTCAGTTTGAAATCCTAACTTTTCCCGATTATACAGGTCAAAAAGGAATCTCTACTTCCATCTACTAGTTTTGCCCGTCACACACAACACAGTGATCCTTTAAATACTCCCTCCTCACAGAATTTTCACCGCCTACCAATAATCAAGAGAGACAGGTTCTCAAAAGGGATATGTATTTTGCGTTAGATTTCTCTGGCAGTTTAAGTGGTTAGTGAAAACAACTCTTAGTGACAGGGTCGATAAATTGGCGTTTCTGTATGAATGAGGGTAATAGCTTATGAATGAGAGGTTCTCCTTCTCTTGGATTTACGGCGAATTACCCAGTTTTGAAAGTGTGCTGTATGCTGTTTATTTGTCTTTGGAGTACTGATTATATCAATAGAAACAGTAGTTCTAGGGAACTGTGCCAATTGGGATATTCAGTATTCCAGAAGAGTGTGGTTATAGAATGGGGACATCTTATAATTGAGGTGTTTTCTGCAACAAGGAGTTAACTCCAAAAACAGAATCCTCATCAAAAGGCGCCTTCTTGGAGACAGCAAGTGTTAGTCACCAAGTTAGTGCTATTTTACGGCAATGCACAATTGGGTTGGTGACTTTGGTCACCATTTTTAACCGCAAAACAAAGTATAAGGTTAGAAAAGTAAGTATATTAGTAAGTAATGGAGTTAACTTATTGTTACAGCAAACACCTCAATGTGAAATGATGTACTACGTAGTAGTCTGTTCTGTGGCATTGGATTACTAGGGAATATGAACAAAATCGAAACGGTGAAGACTGGTTTAGTTTTCCCTTCTTTTGAAAACCACTGTTATAAACTAGTTGACGCAACAACCCATACCAATTAAGCCTTACAAAGCCCATTTTCTCGACCAAGGGTCATCGGTTAGGTGGTCAGTCAAAGGGTGATTAGTCCACAGTCCACAGCGATTAGTTACAAAGCTTCTTTTGTTCACAGACTGAAGGGATGAAAGGCTGAGTTGTTCTTCCCCAGGATGGAACCATGGACTTGTGGCACACTCTTAAAACGGCATTTTCAAAACTGAGTAAAAAATACTCAAATCTGAATATTTCACAAACTCAAACTGGCTCCGAATCAAATTTACACAAGTTTGAAACATGCATAAAGTCATTTCTGAAAATATGCATGTACTCAAAATGATACATCACGGCTTGATCAGAATGTCTGCTTGTAATTAGAGTGTGATGCCGCATCTGAGCGAGGCGAGCTATCACGTTTTTAAATCATCAGAAAATATTGTAACCCAAAGGGAATACCATAAACTGCAATGATTAAACAAAAATACATATAATTTGAGTGGTGATTATTGAATTGTTTGAAACTTGGTATTTTAAAATTGGAAGAATTGTGTATTCATATTTGAAGCAAACAGTTTCATATCAATATGAAAATATCGATGTACTCAGATTTGAAATCGCCATTTTTCTCAGTGCATAGGAGTGTCAAAAGAAGAGACTCAATATGAGGGAGATCGTAGAAAGCTGACTTAAGTTTACAAAATGGAAGAGTGATGCGTCAATTTTCAGAATAGAAGAAGAATTCACTAAAAGACAAAAATGTGTGGCCAAAATTTATCTCCTAAGCTATGCCACACATGGAAATTTTTTGCGTCGTTTTTAAAAATGGATGTCACAAAAAATTTGACAGAGCAACGTAACTTCGGAAAGAGTAAATTTTTGCTATTTCTAATAAATTAAAAAATAAATAAATTAAAAAATAAATAAATAATAAAATAAATTATTTTACGATAAGCATGTTAAAAAAGTGCATCACTAACAACGCTATGAAGAATTTTTCATTTGCAGGTTAAAAAGTAAGACACTAAGTTAAGAAAAACATATAAAAACATTGTGCTGTGTCGGTCATAACTATAAAGAAGCAAATTGTGTTTCAGTTAAAATTTATGTTAGAAGGTAGGATTATGTAATTTATTTTCAACAGTTGGAGGAAACCTTACAACCTACAATTTTCAAAGTCTACGGATTATAGGTTTGACAAAAAATACCTATTGCATTTTATCCTCAAATACATCTTAAGGCTTTTTTACGAAAAGAAGGTAAAAATCCGGCCATTTCCCTCAGGTAGACCAGAAAAGTAACTACACTACAGATCCTTTTACAGATATCCGAGTGGTGAAAGATGCAGCAACTCTTCGCTATCTTTATGCTTCTCGCAGAGCCAAGATTTACTTTTGTCGGCAGAGGGAAAACTGTAATGGAGGAAAAATGGTTTGTACGTCCCCTTTGCCTCGTGAAAAACGTAGTAAAAGCTGCGGTTGAATGCTCGGAATTTTTTTTTATGTTGCGTTTTGCTCGCACCGGTTGGTTCTTCGTAGCAGACATAAAAGTATCCTGGGCTTTGGGCAGCGCTGAGGTACTTCCCGTGTTTATCTCTCCTCTACGGGAATCGATACTTCGCATGCAGTGTTTGGAACTAGGAAGTATTCACAAGAATATGATATGCTTCATATTTTTACCTAAAATTGTTTATTATCAATTAAATACTATTTTAATAACAAAGATTCATTTTATTGTATGAAATTGAATGAACTTTTAAATTTACGATCTTTTCAAAATAATCTGCAGTCTCATTTCTATTTGTTATTCTAAACTTTAAACTTTTATTAAGGTAAATACATACTCTATATCAAACCCAAATCTGCTCACTAATTGTCTTTTAAATTTTTAATAAAAGTGTTTTGTATTTTTCTATAATTTTTAAAAATTAATTTAACGTTTGGTGGGTAACAGTACCACCATGTCTTCTGTTCTGTTTGCCCTCTAGGTAACTCTAAATAGGAAATAATACGCCAATTTCATGGATAAGAAAAATATTATCCATGTTTTCACCATTGGAAAGAAATAAACTTTTTACTTTTGAGTTGATATTTTGAATAGGATAATCCAGTAATTATTTTTCTATCTTTTTCTTTCAAAAGTAATATGATTTTATATCAAATATAATTTAATTCCCTCTACAACCGAAGGCGTAGAAATCAGAAAAAAAGCTTTATTTACACTTTAAATCTAACTTAATAAGTAACTAAAATTTTGTAAATGAAAAGATTTTTTCCTGTAAAGTTTAAATCACTACACTTATCAACCCACACCTCAACGGAAAGTTAGTATGATCAAAATAAACCATCATTTTTACGATTCAAATCAATAAAACACTACCAGATAATCTCCAGTTAGAGAGGTCATTACTCTAAACGGCGAACATAATCACATTAAATGGCCGCACGCCATGCAAATTAACTACCTCCAAAATTCTTCGCAACAGAAATCACAGATGATTGAACTCATTAAAACGACCTACCTTGAACCATGCACCATGATACTCAACTCGCCTCCACACACCAAGCACGAAACATCCTGCCTCGAAACACTCAACGAAATTAACCGTTTCCTTCGCATTCCACAACAACTAAGCTCCTCTCGCCTTGCATAACAAAGCATCACGAGGAGGCTGCAAAATTCATAAGAGCACACGGGTCGAAGCAAGGACCTGGGCAGTTGTCCAACGTCCGACTCCTACATCTCCAGATTGCTTCCGTGGGGCAGTGAACGCCAGAGTTTTTGTTTTTCTTTCGGGGGGTCGTTGGAATGATGGAACTGTTTTCTCGGTTGTTGAATAATGTAGGGTGTAAAGCGGGCGGGGAGTTAAATATTCAGTGGGGTTGTCGATGGTTTGGAGAGGATGCGAAAGTACTATTTGGGTTGGATATTGGATTCTATGGTTCATCAAAATTTTTATTTGGCTTCGAAAATTTGTTTTTCTTTATCAGTATGAACAGACCATATGGAGTATCTACTCTTTGGCCGTTCAAATATTGCGTAAGCATGTTTTTGGTCATTTTTCACCCCCCCCCCTTGTCAGCAAAAGAAAGCAAACTGCAAACACCCCCCTCTCATAATTACGTAAGAAAACTGCCCAACCCCTCCCCCCTTTGTTATTTCTTGTACAAAATCTTTAGTAATGCTTAGATTTCTGATATCCATTGTTCTCCTTGTACACCTTAACCTATCGTTAAAAATTTCCTTGTGAAAAGTGATTGAATTTTTTTTCCCTAGTTCAATTTGGTTGGTTTTGGTTGAATTTTGAAATTATTTGTGCAAGAAACAAAATGTTTTCTAAAATGGAGCGTTTGTAACGGCTTACGTAAGCTTCATTCATACTCCCCCTCCTCCCTTGCCAGGAAAAATTAGCAAATAGCAAACCCCCTCCCCCCCCCCCTTTAGGTGCTTAAGAAATATTTGAACGGCCCCTTGTTATAAAATTTTCTTGCTGTTAAACTATTACAGTAGTTAAATATTTAATGAGGTTGTAGATTGCTAGAAGAGGATATGAATATACGTATATTTGGATTGCATACATAAAAAACTGGATCCCGTGGTCCATTAAAACATTAAAGTATTTTAGCTTCAAAAATTGGTTTTTAATGCGAGAATTAAACATTAACTAAACAGGATGATACTTAGTTTTAATTATTAGGACCGGTAGATTGTGATTATTTACAATGGTCAGTTTTTATTACATAACTTTCAGTCCTACGTTTTTCGTAAGAACTATAAAACAAAGAATTCATGTTTGAAAAGAAAATTTTGTAACATATCATGAGAAGGCAAATAAACGAATTCAATCAGAAAGGACTACAAGCCGGACTCTCGTCAAGAGCCCTTGTCAGCTTCAATGCCCGCAGAGCTCTTTCTGTCACCTTCCAACTATTTGATAGGTTTCAGAAAGACCACTAAACTAATTGGAAAGGAACCTCGAGGCTACCTAATAAAGAAGGTTTTCATATACTTCTCTTAAAAAACTGCCTTTCTATTTTCGACGCACCTTTTAGAGTTGAAACGCAATGTAAAAATATAAAGACAAGCCACTGACATTAACTTTTCCTATCCCCTCTAAAATATATTTTATATTTATTGAAATACAGCACTGGTTTTTTTTGTTAATACTTTTCAGGAAAATAAAAGATTTATATAAACACATACATAATTATCTTTTCATTTTAAAAAAGAAATGTCAGCTAAAGTTTAAATTCTTTGTAAGACTGTACTTGTTAAAGAACAGAAAACTGTTTTTCAAATAGTTTTATTTATTTGGTAAGACTTTTTTTAAAAAAAAGTCACAAGGTTTTGTTTTTTAATCTCAGGGATAAAAGATAAAAGTAACTGTCAAAGGAACAAATTGTAATTGTCATTGCATTTCTCATTTTATTTGAGTACCAAATGTTTCTTTAAAGATATGTTCCTTTGTCACTTATGTTTGCTGCCTCTTCTCTTGAATAAAACATTCAATTTTTAAAATATTTCTTAAATGATGGGTAAACGTCAGTGAATGCGTCACTATTTGTGAATAACAAATAATACTCCCAAAATATTTGAAGGAATTAACATTCAGTGCTTTTGTAAATAGTTACTAAGAAAATTTATTTTTAAATAAAATGTCTTTTCATTACATTTCAAACTTCTTAAAATAAATTTAGATGTTGAAAAAATTATCAATCAATGAATAGGGATTCAATCATAAATCAGCATATCTTTAGATTACTTACAATCGAAAAAACAAATTCCTCATGAAAGAAATCAAACGTGTAAAGAAATCCCTTTTAGTTCTAGAAATACCAGTGTGGGTAGGTCAGTTTTATTACAGAAGGGGATGGGACTTTTTTTTTTTGCTGTGAAAAAGAAGGAGTGCAAAAATTACAAAAAAAAAGCTTACGTAATAGTTGAACGGCTGGCTATAAAACCGGTTTCCCGTCCCAACAAAAAATTATTTCAAATTAGAGCAACCCTTTCTCTCCCATTCACGAGAGATAAACATCCCCTCAAAAAAACAATCCCATCTCCTCGAGTCCCACACCCCCAAAATAAATCCGGTGGAATACATCCCTTTGTCTCCCAGACGGGAAAATGAGAGTCTTGCCCCTGTAAACGGGAAATTCAATATCCAATAAGGAGCTATCTGTCATCCAGGTGGAGAAGTTATCTCCTGGAAAGGATTCCTTCTGTCGCCCAACTGATGGAAAAGGCGGAGGAAGGGATATTATGGGGAGTTCTCGAATTTTCTGGAGTGTTTGGATTTTAATAAGTTTCGGAAGAGGTTTTTCGTTTTGAATACGAAGGGAGAGGTGATTTAAAATTTATTGGTGGTACTGTGCTTGTGAAATGGGATCGTGGTAAGATCGGTCGAAGATATCTTCTTCTAGCGATGAGGGAAATATCAGATCTCATTTCAAGACGAGCATTTCCTTGTTAAGTGGTAAATATTATGTGAAATGTAGTAGGGGTTTTTATAAGGAGGTTTCATTTAATACACTATTTTAGTGATTATTCAATGTGTAAGTTGTTTCATTTTAAGGTGTGCAGTTTATATATTTTTTAATTAATAGGAAATGATTCAGTAAATTTTCAATGTAAAATTTTTCAAAAGCAGAAAAAAAACTATGTTTTGAAGCAAAAATACCTTAAAATGTTGAAAATTATTTTACTTTACTAAGTTTTAAAATTTAAGGAATGAACTGCAGTAGAACTCCAATCATCGGAATCAATTGGGACCGGACTCCATACGTATGATAAAAAATTCGGGTAATTGGGTTATCCGAAAAAGGTCCATTTTAATTAATTATTGCATGTATGTTGAAAATGGGAGAAAGAACTATTTTTAAAGAATGGTAGCTTTTAATTATTAAATTTCTTAAACTATTAAAAATTTATTTTCAATAATTAAATGAAAAGGTGAAATACGGATCATTTCGCGGATAAGTGGAGTTCTACTGTATACGTTTTCATTTCTGAATTAAAATTGATGTTGTTAATTTATGTTTATATATCTCTTAAATACCTATTAACTTACTTATCAGTACTAAATGCATAAAAGGAAATAGTACTTTTTACTTTTATAAAAGCTATATATAGTTATGTTATTTTTACGGAATACACAAAATTTAAATCTTAAAATCTCTTATTGATAAGAAGAGTTTAAAAGGATCATTTTCATCACAAATTTATCTTTACTTTCCACATATGTATTGTTTCTTCTTCAGACCCTTATAAGATCAGAAAATAACCAAAAATACTCTAACTCAAGTCCCACAACAAGATTTATCTGAGTAAAAGATTTTAAACGAAACCCAATGCTTTAATCCGCCTCCATTTCATTGGCTTCCCAATGCTAGGGTATTTAAAAAGGATGAAAGTATCCATCATTAGTAAAGCACACAAGAATCCGAGAAATGAAGAAGAAAATAAATTTTTCTTTCTTAATCTCCAAACTTCGAGGGAGTCCCTCTGTGATTTACGACTTTCCGATTCCACGAGGTCGAGTTAACTGGTATTCTGATTGCTTTGGGAAAAACATATTTGCTCTCTAAAATATCTTGTACCGTAAATATTTTATGGAATACCTAACTAAATTAGGGTTTCGAGAAGAGCCGAGACGACGGGTAGAAATGTAATTTCATTTGGGTGATTAGATTTGTTCAGGTTTTCTCTTGGGATTTGGAAAAGGAAAACTCATACTTTCTGCGTCTTTTGACTTTTCAAGTTTTCTAGGACATGTTAGTTCTAAAAATTACTTCTTTAATCATTTATACTATTTCTTTTTAATCAAAGACCTCATTCGGTTCTTTCTTTCATTTCTAGGTGTTACAATTAGCATGGTAAATTTTAAATTCAATTAAGTTCAAATTGTTAATTGCAATTTGGAAATTGAAAGTGGGAACAACGCCTTTTTAGGCATTTAGTGAAAAACAACTATCCAAATCAAGAAATTACGTTATTTTTTTACATAATCCAAAATAAAGTAACAAACTAAAATATAAAGATTGAGTCACAGAGTTCATGCAGTTTTTTTAATACTAAAAACTGCAAATTAGGGCAAAAATAATGATAACGCCTTAGTAAGTTTGATTAATTGTAATTTTTTAAAATAGAGAGAAAATCCAACTTTTTATAGTAAAAAATGTTTGATATAAGTAGGAAAGAATTTCGAATAATTTTATACATGTTCAAGAAGAAATCATTTACAAAACAGTTTATATGACTAAACCATAATTCAACAGTAAAACCTCACATACATGTAAATTCCCTTAACAATCCATTGACATCTTAATCATTTAATATTTAACATACCTTCATAAAACATCCTATATTAATGTATTTTGCGGAACAGATTCCAATGAACGGATGCGGAAACTCAATTACGATCACAAGTCACAAGACCTCCTTCGGACTGTACAGACAGGATCCCATCTAATGCCCCAACGGCATGTCAGGAACGTTGACAAATTACTTGTCGGAGGACAGGACACTTCTATCTGAATATCGTAGTTTCTATTCCTCAAGACCAGCAGCCGAGGCTTCTTAATTTCCGATAAATGCTCCCCAAGTTGGTGGCAGTTACATCAAAAACGTCGTCTGGTCTGGTCAAGAAAGTTTTTGTATTGATATTTGATCTGGTAATGTCTTGTCTGTCTATGTTTTTATCCTGTTTGACGAGTATTTTGTATTTGTGCTGCTGTGTTGGTGGGTTTTAAACAAATTAGTTGTAAAACTCATACTTTAGCACTGACCTTTTAAAGTTAAAATGAATCAAATTTGGATAATTCCGATAAATTTGTTTGGATGAAATGTTTTACGAGATAAATTTTAAGTGAACATTTTTATGGTAATTTTTTTATCCTAATCATTCCTAACAAAGAACATCCTCCATAAACTATTCAAAAATTTAGACTTTTTGACAGTGCAATAAAAGTTGAAAATCTATACGAAAGCTTCATTTAACTAAAAAAAATGCATTGTATTCTTGTCATTGTAGATTCTTGATTCCGGTTAAGTGTTTACTAAATTCAGTCACCATAAGAAAAGAAGATTTAAGAAGTTTTGAAAGGCTATTTAATTTTTAATAAATTTAGGAAAATATTTTATACCTAATATAAAGTACCATTTTTTTTCTTAAAGTTTGTTTTAACAGTTGTTTACAAAATTTATTCTGTTACAATTTTTATTCTAGAAACCATCCAATCCATATACCACCAATGCATGTTTTTAGCTTCTTTAAACATTTGAGGCTTTAACTAAATACTGTAATTAGTTTTAATCTTGTTCTTTACAGGTCGATATTAAAAATTACTTCAATACAAAGAGAATAAATTGCTGAGTAAAAGTAAGCATGACGTTTATGAAACAAAATATGAAGTTTTCATTTTTGTCCACAGAATAATCAACCATCTCTATATCCATTCCCCCATCAAAATATCCCTAAATAACCGTTTTACTCTAAAACTCAAAAATAAAATAAAACCGATACTTTAAAACAACACTTCAGTTTTATAGTTATGTTCCCACTTTTAAACACGTCATTTTCAAATAAATAGCTCTCACAGGCCTTAAGTTTACCCCACTAACACTAATACCCAAACACCTTCCTTAAAGAGGTCCCTAACACAAGTGCAGATACTGGACTTGACACACGCGTGCCTCTAAAGATGAATAACCGTTCTTCGTTCATGCTTCTTTAAGGAAGATGAATTTTCCTCCAGATCTATTACATCATGGGCACACTTCGTAATCAATCTTGATCATAGGTTAGAAGAGCGGTATTCATTTCTGATAAAAATGTACTGGGAGTTTTCTGTGAGTATATAGGATTATTTTTCTCAAATGCTCATCAAAATATGCATTAGAAGTGGAATAAATATTGATTTAAAATGAGTAATAAAGAATTTCGAAATGTTAAGCTTCATTTGATGTTGCAGTTCTTTCTATTTATTCAAAGTTTATATGTTACGGACAATGCGATCAGTTATTAGTTTAATATCCGGAAGTTATGAATAAAGTTATTTTTATATTTATTGCTTTAAAAAAAGAGACACAATTTGTAAAGTACATTTACAGCTTTTTTTTAACTCCATTAATCCGTAGCTTTATTATATTTTGTATAAACTAATATTTGAATAATTGAATTTATTTCTGTAACATATACTCTCCATACAATGTCATTTTACAATGTTAAATTATTTTTTATTTGATTTTCAAATTCACCATTTTGGAAAATCCTTATTCACATTTGTAGGAGGTGGGGGAAATTATATTATTACTTCTCTGGACAGTTCTGAGTATTCCTTTTCAATCCTTATCCAATATTCGTCGGCACAAGCATTGTTGAAGGTTAATTTCATTATTTGCTACTTGATAGCTCAATAAGTTCATCATAAAGATCAACATTGATGATTTACATTATAATTTGTTTTGACATTATAATTCAGAGTGGGTAAGAGAAAGGCTCAACCCTAAAATGAGGGTCATTGTATGTATTAGTAATGTGGGAATCGAGAACTACGTATATTATCGGATTCTAGATGAAGCTGATCTACATTGAGGGAATCAAGCACTATCGAGCATTGCGTATTATCCGATTCTAGATGGAGCGTGATCTGAGTTGAAGAAGGCCCCACACGCGCCTGACGGCGCATGCCTCCGCGCATGATCCAAATTTATTCCGCATTTATTTAAACAGCGTTCTTGACTTGGACTTTTTTCAGTTTTTACTTTTGTTTATGTACAACTTTTTACTGTTTCATTATAATGTTCAATAAATATATTTAGTTTTACTGGCCCGTGTCCCATAAGTGGGGGCTCGACCTCCTGGAAACTGATAACCCCTGGACAAAAAACCCTGCGTATATCGCAATGGATGGAGATTTCTTGGCGCTTCAACTTAGATGTTTGCTGATTCTTTGCCGCTTCGACCTAGAGGTTCGCCGATTTCTTGGCGCTTCAACTTAGATGTTTGCTGATTCTTTGCCGCTTTGACCTAGAGGTTCGCCGATTTCTTGCCGCTTCATCCTAGATGTTTGCTGATTCTTTGCTGCTTCGACCTGGATGTTCGCCGATTCCTTGCTGCTTCGACCTAGTTGTTCGCCGTTCCCTTGCCGCTTCGACATAGATGTTAGACGTTAGATGGTCCCCTGCTGGGAATTGGTCCTGTAGAGGTTTGGAAGTTTTACTGTAGTGGACTAGTCAGGTGAACTGTCTGTGCTGTCTTTGATGAGGTGCTTTTGCGGAGTCCTGAGTATTGTTTAGTTTTAAGATGACCACCTTGGGCGATATCCCGTTTATTGCCAAGAACATAAGGCAATCTTCAAAGAAGGCTATTAAGGTACTACTACACCAGTTCTTGTTTAGTCGTGATGAGGGTAGATCTAACAGGAAAAACATTAGACTGTTTGGAGGATTTCCTAGTGATTTTGATGTAGAGAAATTTAAAACGGAAACCTTAAAAACATTTAAATTGTCAGAATTTATTGTGATGTGTAATTTGTTGGGTATAGAGTGTGAAAATACTGCAGATGACTGTCTTGTTTCTATTATTACTGCTCTATCTGATTTTCAGAAATTGGAGCTTACTGCGATTTCAGATTCCGAGTCTGATGATGACGATGAAGATGAGAAGTTGGAGGGTAGCCCTAGTAGGTATTCTGTAAATTCTGAACCTGAAAGTAAATTTCCTGTAGTGCCTAGTTGTGATGGGTTTAACTTTAACTTTAGTTTCAAAGATCTTACTGACTCGATTAGACCCTTTAGTGGATCTAACAATTTCTGTGTTAAAGTGTTTTTTGATGATCTAGAGGAGTTTTTCACTCTCTATAAAATAACTAATGATGTTCACAAACTAGTATTTCTTAAAAGGTGTTTAGTTAACCCAGCGAAGCTGTATGTGCAATCTTTGCGTGGTGTTAACACTTATAAAAAGTTGCGTACAGCTTTAATTGAAGAATTTGATAGTACATTAACTAGTGCTGATTTGCATAATCTTTTACAAAAACGCAAGATAAAAAGCAGCGAAAGTGTACAGGATTATTTTTTCTCTATGAGAGAATTAGCATCGAGAGGTAAAGTAGACGAGATGTCAGTGATTGAATATATAATTAATGGCATACCAGATTCAACAAATAATAAGATAATTTTGTATGGAAGTAAGACACTGTCGGACTTTAAAGAAAAACTAAAAATTTACGATAAGTTGAGGTCTTCCCGTGATGGTAGTTATAACATCCCTGCTTCGAAATTGCAGAGACATTCCGATGCTAAACCTGTTGTTTTCTACAGTTGCGGAGGTAAAAACCACCGTAGCCCGGAGTGTCCAAACAGGGATGCTAAACCTGTTGTTTGCTACAGTTGCGGAGGTAAAAACCACCGTAGCCCGGAGTGTCCTAACAAGGATAAAGGCCCTAAATGTTTTAAATGTAAAATCTTTGGCCATAAAAGTATGCAGTGTCCCCAAAAAGACCAAAATGGCTGTGAGTCTCGAGCTTCAAACCAAATCTCTAAAATAGAACAAGCTGATCCTAATTTGATGAAAATGGAGGTTTCAATATCAGGTGTGCACTCCCAAGCTCTTTTTGACACCGGTTCGTCCGTTACCCTTGTAAGGGAAAGTCTTTACAAACAAGTGGGATCACCAGAGCTATTCCCTTCTTCGGTTTTTTTCATAGGACTGGGAAACAATAGGGTGTATTCAAAGGGATATTTTTTGGGTACAATTCTCTTCCCCTTTTGATACAAACATTCACGTAGTCAGCAATGATTGTCTCTCCTTTGATATTATTGTCGGGAACGATGTCATACAAAAAGCTGAGTTTTCTGTTGGTGGGCATGGCATCAGGCTTACCAGTAAGGATTCATCATGCTTATCAGTGGATCTTCATCCTTTAGACCACCTTGTTAACTTGATTGATACGGAGAACATAGAGGTTTCACATGTAGGGGATATTGGTCTTAAGACCTCCTTACTTGAACTTTTAAAAGCCTACAAGCCGAAAGAACAACCGAAGTTGACCAACATTAAGTTGCACATTAATCTAAAGAATGAAACGCCGATTTTTCATTCTCCCAGACGTTTGCCTTTTGTAGAAAGGGATGTTGTGGACAAACAGGTTGAAGAATGGTTGAGGGACGGGATAATAGAGCCATGCGCATCAGATTACGCCAGCCAAGTAGTAGTCATTAAGCGTAAAGATGGCTCTCCCCGGGTTTGCATAGATTATAGGAAGCTAAATAAGGTAATCAGCAGGGATCACTACCCCCTTCCTCTTATTGAGGATACTTTGGATCAGTTGCAGGAAGCAAGAGTCTTTAGTGCGTTAGATCTGAGAAATGGCTTCCATCATGTTGAAGTGGATCCTAAAAGTCGCCCATATACATCGTTTGTGACTCCTCATTCCCAATACCAATTCATTCGTATGCCCTTTGGATTGTCAACCTGCCCCGCGGTATTTCAACGATTCATTAATACAATTTTTCATGACTTAATTAAAACCAAAATTGTGTTGCCTTACTTGGATGATATAATTATATTGGCTCATGATGACAGTGAAGCTATCGATAGGCTTCGGATTGTCTTAGAAAAAGCAAGTGAGTATGGGTTAAATATAAACTTTAAGAAGTGTCAGTTTCTTCAAAGAAAAATTGAATTTCTTGGACATATAGTTGAGGGTGGTACCATCAGACCTTCTCAATCTAAGGTTAAGACTCTGTTGAATTATCCAGAGCCTAAGAATCAGAAAGATGTCCAGCGATTTTTGGGTTTGAGTAATTATTTTCGAAAGTTCATTCAATCCTATTCCTTAATTGCTAAGCCATTAAGTGATCTCTTACGAAAGAATGTTTCTTTTGTATTTTCAGAAAGAGAACGTACAGCATTTGGTCAATTAAAACAGAAGCTGTGTGAGAATCCTGTGTTGGCAATATTTCGTCAGAAGGCCGAGACGGAGATACACTGTGATGCATCCAAGGACGGATTTGGTTCTATCCTTTTACAAAGGGGTCTAGACGGAAACTTCCATCCAGTGTTTTACCACAGTCGCAAAACGACGGACTCTCAACGTAACCTATGTAGCTATGAGCTCGAAGTTTTGGCAATCGTTGATGCCCTTCAGAAGTTTCGCACCTATGTTTTAGGTCAGCACTTTAAGATATTCACGGATTGTGACGCTTTTACGAAAACCATGGCCAAGAGAGAGGTAAGCTCAAAAATAGCTCGATGGGCTTTATCATTAGAAGATTATGACTATTCCATAGAGCATCGTTCGGGTACCCGTATGGCCCACGTGGATGCTCTCAGCAGAGTTTGTTTGGTAAGTTTACCGCCCGACCCATTGGTAGCCCGACTTAAAGTTGCCCAACAACGCGACTCGTTCGTCCAAAAGATAAGTGATCAAGCAGTGAATGGGTCTCATGGAGATTATATAATTAAAAATGGAATTTTGTATAAATTTGTTGAAGGAGCAGATCTTTTTGTAGTCCCAGGTGCGATGGAACTGGAAGTTATTCGTAATGCCCATGAGAATGGTCACTTTGCGGTAAAACGCACTGAAGACCATATTAAACAAAAATTTTACATTCCAAATTTAAAAGAGAAAATTGAACGATACATTTCTACTTGTGTTCCTTGTTTATTAGCGAACAGGAAAACGGGAAAGGGTGAGGGTACTCTTCATTCCCTGCAGAAGGATGATGCGCCTTTTCATACGTACCATATCGATCATTTGGGTCCTTTGGCTTCATCCAGTAAAAACTATAAGCATATTTTGGCTGTAATCGATGCATTTACAAAATTTTGTTGGTTATATCCATGCGAAACAACTACTAGTAAAGAGGTATTGGCTAAATTGGAGATTCAGAAGTCTGTTTTTGGAAACCCTATACGCATTATTGCAGATCGTGGACCTGCCTTTACGTCGGTGGAGTTTAAACAGTATTGTGAAGATGAGGGTATTTTATTGCACCACATTACTACTGGTCTACCTCGTGCTAATGGTCAGATTGAAAGGTTGAACAGAACCATAATTTCAGTAATAACGAAAATGACTCTTCCAGATCCAACCCAGTGGTTTAGGTATGTTTCGTCAGTTCAGCGGATGATTAATTCGACTTTCAACCGTGCTATTGGAACTAACCCCTTTCAACTTTTAATGGGCACTAGAATGAATAGTAAAACAGATCTTAGAATACAAGAGTTGATTAATGAGGAAATTCTACATGATTTCGAGAATAGCAGAGATGAGTTAAGGAAAAAGGCTAAGGAAGAGATTCAAAAAATTCAAGCTGAAAACAGGCAGTCTTACAATTCAAAACGGAAAAAACCTAACAAATATAAGGTTAATGATGTAGTCTTAATTAAACGAACCCAAAATAACCCAGGTTCTAAGTTTGGAAGTAAGTTTTTGGGACCTTATAGAATCTTAAAGGTCAAGCCAAACGACACCTATGATGTTGAAAGGATTAGTGGAAGCGAGGGTCCATTGAATACATCCACATGTGTTGAATATATGAAACGATATGTTTAAGTTAAATAATTTGTCTTCTAGGAATTATTAATTTTTGAATTTTGAAGTGTTCTAATTAACTTTTGGTGTTGATATTGTTGATTATAAGGGATATTTTTGGAAGTTGGCTTACTGTGATTTAGTAGAAGATAAGGATTTTTCTTGGGATGTTTTACATTTTAATGTTCTATTTGAGTATTTTCGGTTTTTTGATGTTTGTTTTTGTATTTTTCTAGGGACCATGCGGGGACGCATGTCAGCAGGACGGCCGTGTGGGAATCGAGAATTACGTATATTATCGGATTCTAGATGAAGCTGATCTACATTGAGGGAATCAAGCACTATCGAGCATTGCGTATTATCCGATTCTAGATGGAGCGTGATCTGAATTGAAGAAGGCCCCACACGCGCCTGACGGCGCATGCCTCCGCGCATGATCCAAATTTATTCCGCATTTATTTAAACAGCGTTCTTGACTTGGACTTTTTTCAGTTTTTACTTTTGTTTATGTACAACTTTTTACTGTTTCATTATAATGTTCAATAAATATATTTAGTTTTACTGGCCCGTGTCCCATAGTAATGCATGATAATTTTATACGACTGTTTGTATAAGTTTGTGAGGGAGGCCAAGGTCCTACATGGACTGTAGAGCCGAGGAGGAAGGAAAGTTTGTATAAGTACCTACTATTATGTTTCTATAGAGCAAAATAGTGTTTACTACTTCAATATAGAATTTAAAATCTCTCATGCCAAATCCAATTTATTTTTTAATCACTCTTCATCATTCGAAGAAATCATACTCACAAAATCATTTCAGCCTTAGTAAATATCTTTCATTGTGTCTGTTGTATTAAAATTGACTTAGGATAATTGCATTCATTCATTACTTCATACTGTTCTTAATGGAAAAGATACTGCTAAAGATAAAAGGGATTTTCTATTTATTAATTCTCAAAACAGAACTTTTTACGATTTTCAAAACTGAGAACAATCTCAGATTCAAACAAAACACAAGACACGAAACTTCAATTAGGTTTTTCAGTCTCGTAATAAACCAACCTAAACTCAATTTTAAAAAGAAGTAAATTTTTACACTTCACACACCACAGAACAAATAACGCTCTATCCCATTAGTTATCTTTACAGAAGAGAAAAGGGGGAGACGCCATTTTTTTTACTAGTCTGGGCTGAACGGAGCAAAAATACTGTTTTTTAAAAGCATCCGGCTGCAGGAAGAAATGCAGGGAAAGAGTCAGATTCGAGCTATAAAATTCTGAACACAGCTCTCGTAAAACCAGATTTAAAAGTACCTGTTTTATGGAGATTTTTTTTTCTGCACCGAGAAATTCTTATAGGAAGAAGAGGGCTCTATAAAACAGTTAACGCCTTCGCCCCTTTCACTGAGAGAAGAGTTCTGCTGTTGAAAATTTATGTAGTTTTTAAACCGTTCGACTATTTTTCAAAAGCATCCAATCTACTGTAACTTTGCGGCGGAAAGAAATTTATATGAAAGAGAAGGAAATTGAAATCTGGCATCCTGCGTAATTTTTACGGAATATTAATCTCGAAGGAGATAGGGAAATTCAGATTTATGTATCGTAAGGGATCTATTAGCTGTTAGGGGTAGGAGTTTCTTAACTTTTGAATTGATTATTGTGGAGAAATATTTATTATGGCATGGAATTTTTACTGCTTAGATGCACAAGTAGTATTTTTTATTACAGGGGCATGTAGGTTACTTCCTTCTTATTTTGTCTGTTTTACACGACATTCCGTTCTTTTCTACTACTTGGTATTTTATTCTATTAATGTATTCAAAGTTTAACAGTAATAATAATTTTACTCAAAGTGTATCTGCTTATAAATAATTTAACTCATAATAAATAAAAAAATCTTAAAAGTTTTTTAGGTCAAATTTAGACTTACTTTTACTAAAATACAGCACTTTCAAACCACAAAAAAATCTGGAATGAAAAGGCATTATCAAAACTTCTTAGAAGGGCAAATTGAATCAGTTCTATTTTAATTTTAATGGATTTTAAGCCTGGGTCGTAATTGTAAATTATTCAAACTAAAAGAATTTATTAATAATATGTTTTTCGAGATATTGATTACATATTATTTCAGTCTCCACAAAAAAATATTAATTTTACTTGGTTTCCATGTGTTACTTGGTTTCCATGAAAAATGTGTGGTCATGCAGTGGATTCCCAGCCACTGTGGCATTTACGGTAACGAGCAGGCTGACTTCCTCGCTCGAAATGGAACGCAGTTAGTCCAACCAAACTGCTCCGGGCCTATCCTACCACTCCATAAAACTATATATAAAAAACATAATGAAATTAAGAACCTATTCTTGGCTTCAGGAAAGTATAAAGAATAAGAATTGGAGTGAGGTGGAGCTTGTGGCAATACCAGATAAGCCTCGTCGAGATGCTGTAGCCCTCTTTCGTCTCCTGGTAGGCCACGACTGCCTGGGCGAACACTTGTATCGACTACACATTTATGACCATCCTGACTGTAGAATATGTGACGCAAAGGAACCAATGAACAGAAAGCATCTTCATCGCTGCAAGATGCTCCACACTCTTAAGTCCGAGACCGCAAGATATTGGCGCGCGCGAGAGCTTATGGGAAGATGACCTCGGTCTCTTTGTTTAATTCACCTTTTGGTGTTTTATGTTCTTTGTTATCTTTATGTATTCCCTGCCATTGGAAATAAAAAAAAAAAAACTTGGTTTCCATGTAGTTTATTATTTCAAAACTTGCCTAGTAACAGTTGTGTAGCGATTTGAATTTACCCATCATTTTATTTTTCTCCTACTTAATTAAAAATTTCATTTTTAATTTATAAAATAAATATCCTTCAAATCCATTTTTCAAAGAATATTGATGAATTCCTTTAAGTTTCTGTAACAACCTTTCTAAAAGTCCATTGGACTGCTTTTCCAGACATTTTATTCGTCTCGTTACTGAAAAAACATCCTTTTATTCTCAGAAAAATGTCATGATCCCTGTACTAAAATACATTTCTTCGGGAGTAAACACATTTGGAATGGAATCCGTGTGTGTACGTGGAGTAAAATGACAAATAACTGCTTACTTGACGAAATTGAAAGAGAAGAATTCCGAACGGCGTTCTATAAGCATCGAAGGTTGAGAGCATACACAGAAATGCGGTTCAAGACGCATTTTTGTTGTTACTTCGGGTAAAAAGAAATAAACGTTTCGTAAATACACAGAATGGAAGAGCGTAGACAGTTTCAGGCTTTTACTCCATATTTGTAAAGGGGAGGACTGAAACTAGAAAGGACGATTTTACTTTTGATGCGTTCTGCAAATCTTACAAGAAATATCTTGGTTGGAAGTATATATGTTGCTATTACGTCTAATCCATGTTCGTGACATTTAAGTTTGAAAGATATGATGTAGACTTAAACCCATAGAAAAAGTTAAATGCTTCAAATAAAAATACAGGGGCAATTTAAACTTTTCTGAAAGAGCGGTACTAAAGAATAGAAATTGTATAGAGGTAACCAAGACATTTTAATATATTGTATACATTTCGTCCATGTTATCGGAAGCTTCTCAAAATTTAAAGTTTGTTTCAATAAGCTTTACTTGTGTATACATAAACCATATCTTTGAGAAAGATTAAAAATCCACTCTGCAAGTGTTGATAACGAGATAACCTTTATTTGCACATTAAAAACTAAAAGATTAAAAATATTATTGTTTCGGGGATAAGTGCGATCCACTTCGATGTGCAAATAAACGTTGTTTCTTATATTTTATCTTGTTATCATATCTTTGTGTATTATTTAAAACATCAAAATTCTAGAAAGTGTTTTAAATTGTAACCTCGCTTAAATTGTAACACCAAAACCTCGCTTATTCGGATCAGATTTGTAGACATGCGACTAATGATCATATTTCATTCAAATCCTAATTTAAATATCTAATTTTAAAAGATATTAAAATACACAAAATATTTTCCTAAATATATTAGTCATTATAAAAAAGATCATAAGACCTTTCATTGCTTGGTTTGGCCTCTTTTCTTTCTTACAATCATAAACATATTTATTCCATTGAAATTTTAATGGAAAACTACATTTCTCAAAAAATTTTATAACATGTAGTTTATTAAAAAAATAGTTTTTCACTGCAATGTTAAATCTGTATACTTAGGAATTCATTTTGCTTATTATCCAGATTGCTTTAGGTCCCAGTTAGTCTAAATAAA
The DNA here is from genome assembly GCA_963680715.1 of Tetragnatha montana. Classification (NCBI taxonomy): domain Eukaryota; kingdom Metazoa; phylum Arthropoda; class Arachnida; order Araneae; family Tetragnathidae; genus Tetragnatha; species Tetragnatha montana. The sequence continues at coordinate 2,913,284 of OY796683.1, read as the reverse complement.
CAAAGATGTACTTCTACAAAAAATCACTTTATCATTTCTCCTTTAAAAATAATCCCTTGCACCCACCATAAAATATTCAAAACAATTTCTACCCAATTACACTTCTTACATTCCCCCAAAACGGTAAAAACAACGAATTCAAATTTAAACCCTCCCACCAACCCCCAGACACAAATAAAAAAGATGACAAATCCGACATCAAAAACCGGACGAAACAACCTTTTCTTCTTCTCTCCTTCAGAAAAGACGCCCTCTCTGGAGGACCATTTTAATTAAAGCTGCACCTGAAGAAAGTCCAATTCTTTCTCTCAAATGACTCTCTTTGGATGCGCCGCCTTGTTATCTCTAATGAGATTGACTCCTGCCTGGTTTTGCAATATCCGCTCTCAGCACGAAGAAATCTCTCCATTCAAAAGCGGTGACTTATTACGATGCGGGGCGAGCTTTACAACGAGCATTAGTGTGTCTTTCATAAAGTCAAATGCTAACACTTGCTATAATGTGGTAGGATGTATAAATTTTTCGCATGAGTTAGATGATATGTAAAAGACTATGTGGGCAGATATTAATGTTTTAAAGGGAAGGTGAATTATGTTCATAAACAAATGCGATAGGTTTCTTTTGGGGCGTGGTTTTAAATTGGATCGTTCCATTTAAATGCGTAAATATTTTATATTGCGACCCTTTTTTATTGGTAGAGCTACGTTATCGAGTTTATCAACATAAAAACTTCAATTGCTATGAATCAAAACTTGGAAAATCGGATGTTTTTGGTTTTTACAACTTTGAAGTCCATATCCTAAACAAACCATAAGCATTTTACCAAAAAATTTCGGTTTTATGACACAACAAAGTAATTTTATAGTTATAGATATGCGTATGAATATTAGAAAGAACAGAGGTAAAACCGAGCAATGAAAGGTTCCTGTGACCTTTTTAAAAAAAAACACACATACTAACATATTTAGAAAAATATTTAGTGTATCTTTAATATCTTTCAAAATTAAATATTTACCAATTAATAGTAAGAACGTTATAAGAGTTATAAGAATGGAACTATTGTAACAATTGATTACATAAGAAAATATTTTCTCTTCTTGAATATCTAAAACCTCTCCTTATATTATAACTTTAAACATTATAATCTACCTTGAAGAACAGGAGATTCTATCTTACAAACAAAATAATTTTGAGATGAATTAATCCCACTACATGACCCGAATAGTAACCTACTATAAACTTAATCTTAACCAGGCAATATTATTTCATAGAAGTGTTTTAAATTTCATTTTCGAACTTAAAAGTAAGAATGAATGAAATCCCCATGTTTATAGACTGTTGTTGTTCAGAGTTCATTGTTTGTGTCTTCTTCTATACTATATTCTTTTTTTACTACCAATTTAGTTCTTCATATCCTAAAACTGTTTCCGGAAACATTTGTATTCAAATAAGGGGATCTAGAAAGATTAATTATGGAAATTTCCATTCATGTCAGCATTTCCATTAACCCTAATTTCTGCCACAGAAGGCTGCTACTCCCTTCCATCTGCGTACAAATCTATTTCTTTAGACTAAAAATGGTGGAAAAACACCCATTTGACTTGAAAATACTTTTTTTGATGTTCTTGATACTACATATTTTCCCTTTAGAGTGAGACTCAAATTGAAAAAGAATTTATTAATGAGTCATAAATATACAGTAGCATTCCGTTTCTTTTCATAGCCTACCTATGAACAGAAGTTAATGACTTGACTTTCAGGACTCCCTTAAAGGAATTTTTATGCGTTGCTTTTTAAGAGAATGAAAAGACCTATAGAAACTATGTTTTGAGAGATTATCATAAAACTATGATTTTTTAAAAAATCTATTTCAAAAATATAATACTTTATCTTATTAAATATTGTAATTAGTTGTAGGATTTTATAAGTGTGAAAGGGGGATGGAAAAAGAGGTGTTTAGCTGTTTTTCCAAATCAATTCCAGTATAGATAATTTAAATGAGATATTTGCATAATATAGTGTATATTAACATTTATGTGAACCATCAACTATTCCTAGAGCAATTTTAAAATAAACTACGCGCGCGCGCGCGTACTTCAATTCCAATTCTAGTATAGTCCAAATAAGCGAGTGCCTAAATATAATAGTTTCTAATTATAATTAAGATAATCCATGTGCGTTGAAGATACATTTATTGCGTAGTTCTTTGCGAAATTAGTGCTAATTTAATTAAGCATTTAAATGCGAATTGGAACTATAATTACTTTACCATTATTTGCTTTAATATCCTTTCCTTCGCTATTTTAATAGTTAAGTTCTAGTTTCTGTATGAATTCAAGTAATAATAGAGATATTCGAGGTAGTACCTTAAAATCCGATCTGTTACTTGACCTTTTCAGTTCTGGCCGCCCCGGATTTTCTATGAAATTCTTTGACAATCTCCAGCGGTCTAGGACTAAAAGGGTTAAAGGTTCACGAAACACGAAAATGTTGGAATAAACAAGCTATATATTTCTGAGAGTTGTATGTTTTGAGTTGAAAATATCCTGAAAACAATTGTTCCGACACGAGCTTGTTACCAAAGAACTCCACGCATTGGGAAAAAAATCAATTTTTCAAAGGCCTACGAAAATAGTATACTTCTCTTATTTTCTCAGATCCTAAGAAAAGAACCCTCTTATAAATGGAGGAATGAACATCAGAAGAAAACCTTTATCAGCCCTATCTGGTGGAATAAACTATTTTTTTTTGTGCTGATAAGGGTTCTCTCTCTTTCAGGTATTTAGGGTTAAATCGGCTGTGTTAAAATCCATGAAAATAGGATTCGCAGTTTAAAGCACCTCTCTTTACAGTAAAACTATCTGACTCTTATGTGCTTTTACAGTTACAGATTTTTTTTTGTACCTAAACACACATTAAATACCTATTATTATATGTAACATTAATATTAATATAATATTATTTATTTATTAATGTTGATAACATACTGGTAAAGGAAAATGGACTCAATGATAGGAATAATTGAGTAAAATTTATACATAAAGACAAACAAATTCTTTATAATACCTTCCGTCATTCAATAAAATCTGAACTTTCAAATACAAATACCTTTGTGAATCAGTAAAATAAATGCTTCACGAAGTAGTAAAGCTTGATTTAGACTTAATGGTATAGAAAAAATCATCCACCTTTTATAATTATTTTCTAAACTAATCGAAGTATCTTGAAGATGTTTATAAAAGTTATCGCATTTGTAACAAAATAAAATATGGTCTTTCTAATTAATCAATATTCATGTTTAATATAAATCTAATAATTTATCAACACTACTTTTTCGAACCTAATCATAGTTTCTCTGGATATTTGCTCGTCTCATTTGTACAATATGTAGTAAAACGGAAATTATTTCTGAAAGCACTTGAGAAATCTTTAACAGTTGCACTTTCAGGGGTCTTGTCACGGGAAAAGTTATGGGCCACCATTTCTCTCCAGGGGGATCAAGCATACCATAAAAGGGTTCAAGCCTGATTGAAGTAATAAAAAATTATTATGGTATCCATAAAAGCTCCGGCGTGTTCCTCGAAAAGTTATTACCGTTCTCGCATTCTGTCTTTTTCGAGATGAAGGAGAATCCACGTCCACACCATTGGGATGCGGATTATAAAAAAATTTCGGGGGTCGAAAATTTTTATCAGTTTGTAAATAAAATAAAGCTTAGGACGGAAACGAAATTCAATAACACAGTTTTCCATGTGCTGGAGAAGTTAGTTTTGTTTTTCTGAATACTCGATGAGCTCCGAAACGGGTGGAGTAAAAGCCTCTTCCTTCTGCCAAAAACGTTCGAATTCAAGAGAACCTTATTTTGCGATTTGAATAAAGCTACTATCAATGCATCGGTTACTTTCGAATAAATGAATACACTATAAGTTTATTTACATTTTGTTTTGATATTAAGAGTGTTTGTAAATTAAATTTATACTGGGGCGTTACAAATGGGAGGAGGCATAATTTTGTTTTCCCAATATAAAAACCTTTAGAATAAAAAAATCCGTAAAGTTAACAATTTAGTTTATTCTACTTCAAGTTATCCAACACTTCGTATATTTTTATACGTCAATATATCTATAAAAATGCAATAAAATATCTGAATGACGAGAACTAAATTTTAAAATTAAGTTAACTACGCTTTTTATTTGAAGTTAAAACACTCACGAGTAAATTCACCTTCATTATGTGTTTAACAAGATTAAGATATTCATAAAGAGAAAATACATGCTAAAATTAAATTATCAATAATTTTTATTTTTAGTCTTATTGTAACGTTTGAGTCTAAGACGGTGTTGGGAATTATTGACTACAGTAAAACTACTAAACAAGATAGTTGAAAAATTGAAAAGAATAGAGTTGAATACTGCCAAATATAATCCTTGAGTATGATGCTCTTAATTTATTGATTCTGATCGCAACATTTGATCTAGAAAGGTCCTCAATATTATTTATAAGAAACTTTATTGTTCAAACATGATCTTAAAGCATTATGGAGACACAAACAAAACCCAATCCATGTTTATTCAACCCCCTAAACACTGAATTTTAATGAAAATAATGGGACTTAAGAAAAGCAGAGCTTTTTAAAGAAACAAGCAAAGGGTTGCATTTTTAAAGCAAAGACTGCGAATATTTATTTTTGGCTTACTCCATTGTGTAGTAAAATCGGAAAGAGGAAAAGATAACAAACGCATTTCATTTTTGGAAGGACTTCTGTTTATTTTCTTTTCTACTTTGGGGGATAGGATTATATTTCCGCTCTTCGTTGTTCCTTTTGCACTCAAAATACTTATGCGAAAGGTTTTCCAAAAATATTTCTTTAAAAAAATATCTTAGAAATCTTTACTTTTTTAAAAATTTTAATGTTATTACTATTTATTACCTTAAAGCTGTTCTTTTAAAACACTTTTCGGTTTCAAAGGTAGTTTAAAACGACAATTTCTTTAAAATAAACTAAAATTGGAAAGAAATGGATAAAATTTTGCTTATAAGTAATTGAGAAAATGCTGTTTTTTAAACATTTATAATGTTTCAGCATACGGTAATTGTTAAACTTCAAATCAACTTCTTTCATCATATAGTAAGTGAACCATTACCCAACCAAATGAACCAGTGACCAACCACCTCAATTGTACAAACTTAAAAACTTATAAATAATCAAAAAATGTACGGATCATATAGCATATACAAATGTGTTAAACACATTTAAATTTATAATTTTTTATGCATAAGCAAATTTTAAAGAGTCGATTTATTGGAGCAGTGTTCGGCCTCTTGGTACACTTATCCCATGATATCGGAATAAGAGTAAATACTGCAATACATGTAATCATTTTTAATTATACATAAACTAAACATACCATTTAATTTTTATAAAAAATAATAAAGGCAGTAGTATGCATGCTCTTCTATATTGAAATGCTTCTTTCTCAAATCTTTTAAAGTTATGTGATCATTATAATAAAATAACTTGAGTAAAATCACTACTAAATTTTTTATGAATCATGATTAAATAGAATATTGTAAAAATATATTCTGAAATAACTAAAAAATATATTGTATATGGATCAGATTTTAAAATTTTAATTACTACAAGAAACAATCCATTTTTGTGTGCTCTTGCATATTTTTATACATAACATCAATGCACGTGGATTTTAAAATAAAACCTTCCTTCTGAATTTCTATAAAAACTCAAAAAATAAACTGAGAATAACTACTTTGAAATAAAGTTTCAACCCACCCAAAACAATTTCCCTGTCTACTCTAAGGATTTACGATCTCGATCCCAACACAAATTTACCTTGGCTTCTAATATTGCCTCACATCGTTAGGAAAGAATCTCTGACCGCCATTTTGTCACACAAGCCAACATCTACTATTGCAAACGATTGCATTCTCAACCGATGATTGTTACAGTACTGTGAGCAAAGTTAATAATTTGCTATATCTCCTCTCTCTATTCTGAACCCGACCCGATTGTTTTTATTTTTATGAAGGTTCGGAAGGTAGAATGCTCCGGCTAGAATACCGATGAAGCTTTTTTTTTTTGTTTATTTCCTTCCGTAGGGATCTTCATGTTTTATTACTTGTGATATAGAAAATGCTTCAGAGGGCTCTTATCTGATTTCTAACAATGTAGTTTTTATAGGATACATCTATGATGTCTTTTGTTATCTATTTGTAATTGAATATTATTGGATGAAGCTTAACCTACTCTTGAAGATTATGTACTTCTCACTTGTAAACAATATTTTATGTAATAGAAATTAACTCCATTACTAGGTACTTGAAATTTTATATTATTTAGAACTTATGGGATAGTATGCAAATCATAAAGTTCCAACTAAATTCAACATAATTTTAAATAGGAATAATGAAGTCATAACTAAAAAAACAATATGTATTTTTAAAAAGTGAACCTCGTTTTTTACGGATGGAAAGAACTGGTGTTTGTGATAATTATAAAAGGGTATTAGTACATAATTTTCAAACTTTGGCAGTTTAATAAAAACTCAAAATACAAAATATTTAAAGTCTGTCGGAATGAGAAAAAAAGATTCATTGATTAAATTAAAAAGTCATTAAGTTTACAAAAACTAATGAATACAGCATTTTAAATTATAAACTAAAATCAGAATTTTCCAAAAGTTTTAAAAACAAAACAATTAACCCTTAGATGTAGCATTTATCAAAACTTGCATTAAAAACTAAGTCATATTATACATTTTAATTAAACTTCTCCAATATTCTCAAGAGTAGAAAGATTTCTGAAACTAGAATGCTCACATTAAAATGTGAAATTAATATCCTTTCCAAGAACAGTTTTTTGACAGCGTTTTCATTCCAGGTGATTCAAGAATGAAATTCCTCGCTTCAAAGACTGCATCAGTTTTTGTAAGGTTTTTTCTTCCGTCTTAATAGGATTTGAATCTGAAGTTTTAATTCTACAGAAAAGCTCTCGACAGCATTTTAACTTGTATTCAAAAATATTTTCTGAAAGCTTCACATTTGAATTCAGGCTTTCCTTTTATAATACATAGAGGAAAAAGATTTAATAGGAGTGTGGTCCCAAAAGGGTAAATCGATATTTTCGAGAAGATCCGATAAGTTTAAATGCATCACGGCCCATTTACCTGAAAACTTCTTTTGACCTTATTAGTGACACCGACCGTGAAACTCTTCAAGTTTAAATAATAAAAATGTTTCATAGTGAAGATTTTACCTCAACTTTCTTATTATTTTTTTAAGTTTGTTTATAAATAAGGTTTATGTTTATTTGTAAAAAAATGTTGTCGAATTCAACGCATTTTACCCTTTACTCTACTAAATACATTTTGTTGTGTTAGTAAGTGACATATTTATGTATTTCAACGTACAAACTTAAAAAACTTTAATCACAAACTATCGAGGTTATTTAGATAAAAAAATTTCTGAGTTGCCTTAACATGCATAATTATATCTGAAACCGTTAAACTCTGCAGTAAGTCAATCAAGTTTAATGACAAAAACTAAATTAATTTTTTTCGTCAAAAATTTCTAAAATTAAATTTTTAAGAAAATACAAGATCTTCCTGAGCTTCAATTTTACTGTTATTTGAATGTAGTAACTTTATCATACATATCAAATGCATGCTGTAGATTATAGATGACATAAGATTCTCTTATATCTTAGTGGGGGTTCTATAAAATTAAATAGGAGTTCAATGAACAAATATCGGCAAATAAAAGCCTCTTATGGAAATAAAAGTATTTTCTTCCTTACTTATTGTTATTATCAAAATATTTACAAGGTCAGTATAAACTATCCCAAAAAACTATTTTTATTAGCTGTCTTCGAAGTTTGAGGTAATAAAAATAATAATTTTGAATCTTTTTTCCAATAAAATACTTAGAGAACCCTTTATCAAAAGCTGTCCTCTAAACATTTCCTAGCAAGCCCACGCACCTCATGGCATATAAATAGACCACCCAGGGCTTATAAAAATCCCTCAATTGCTTATTACCCTCTCAGTCAGGAAAGCAATAGGAGGGAAAGCAACTGTATTGATCATCTGGCAGAAGCAAAGGGAAGGATAAAATCAGTTTTACGCCGTCTGTCGCATCAGAGATGTGATGTGCGGATCGCAGAAAGAAGATAAATGATAAGAAGAAGAGATAACTGAAGGATAAAAGTTGACTTCTGCACTCTCCCCTTCCTCTGGCGGCTGATGTGTTCCAGTGTTGTAGGTTCTGACTGAAAGGTTCGATTAAGGTTCTGTGTGGGGTAATTGTTGTAAAAATGAATTCCAGACAGTTTATTAGTTGTCGTTAAAAGGTTTTCCTGGTTAAGGTCGCTCGGTTAACTAGATTTTGTGTTTTTATGAGGTTTGGAAGAAAACTCATTTGGATAAGAAAAACTTTTAGTCGAAAGTAAGGTAAAAAAATGGGGATTATTTTTATTGGATTGTTTTTCTCTTTAATATAAGGGGAAGAAATTAATTACCTAAAAACTTTCGTGGAATATTTTTGTCGGATCTCCGAATTAAATTAGTTTTAGGCCAATAAATGCTTATTAGATCCTTCAGTAGTTAGGTTCTAATGCCTTATACTACAAAAACATTTCTTAAAGTGAATTAAAGTAGGAAAAAATGGAATTGTTATGACACAATGGTAGATCTTCAGATCTGAAGACTGCTATTGACTTCTAAATCAAAGTACCTACTTTGCAAGATATGTGCGAGGCATGACAAATATATCTATAATTTTTACCTTATAAAGGTTATACTCTAGGTATTGAGATAATTGATATTTTCGTAAATTCTATATCCATACATTTTATACAACCTAAACCAAGCATAAAACTCAATTTAAGTATATTTTGTTACATACGGTGCTATCCATAGACATAGAAATAACGCACAATTTAATTAAATTATTCTTTGAAATAACTGATAGATAAAATTAATAAACTTATGTTTGAAACCCTGAAACCCTAGAAGCAAAATAATTCAAAGAAATTGCATCATGAAATTTCAAACACTGTTATTACCAATTGTGCTAAGTAATCTTCTTATCAACAGATGGTAGCACCAAATACGATAATAAAAAAATTCCTAAGTATAATATAGGGACTTATTTGAAACTATTTTTGTTCAGTATCTCTTCTTTCATCAAACGAAAATTGGGGAGAGGAAAACAAAAACTACTTTATACCTCAGATTACGCAGTATTTATTAGATTTTTATCTCGGGAAAAAAAACTCTAAGAAACATTCTGAACTGATAAAAACCCTGTATTATGATCCATTATTATTAATGCTGAGACTTTGCTGAAACCCCAGAAGAAAGTAATCCTTTCTTCGGAAGAAAGAAAAGCGTCCCTAAGGGAAAGATCCTAAAAGGAAAAAATTCAAGATCAAAGTAGGAGTATTGGTTGGGATAATGCTCTCCATAAGGGATAATTGTATTTTAAAGTGCTGGAATTTTTCTGAATTTTAGTGCTTTTTTTTAAGCTATTGTTTCGGTATTAAGCAATGAAGTTTAACTTTTGCTGATTAGTTTTTATTCCTCATCCATCTCCATTTGGGTCTTAAGATAAAAAGGAAAATCGAAAACATTTTAAATACTTATTACATTGCCCATGTTCACCAACATAAACTCTATAATTCATACTTTCAAAAGCAATGTAATAATTTAATCAAGGGTTTAAATAGCTAATAATATTTGTAAATAAAACAAAGTTAAATAATTTCTGCGAACGGATTATATTCGTTTTTTTTATATATATAAATGTATTTATACCGATAAACTTTTTTGAAAATTTAAAAATTTATAATTTGAAATAGTAGTTTTGATTAAGAATAACTTTTTAACAAAGTTTGGTTCCCAAAAGTAGTACCTAATTCGCAATTTTACGCATGAACTAAATGATGTGTCACGAAACCATAAAGTTAAGCAGGTATTTAATGAGTTTTATTACAACATTTATATAAATTGAGGTAAATACCCAAAATTTAATAAACCTTTCTCTATTCTTTAAACTAAAAAGCATGAAAATGATTCTGCTATAACTATACTATAACCTTATTATTTTAGTTTGCTACCTCCAATCTCAATATCTTCATGAAAGCAAAGATAGATTGTGAAAACAACAAAAGCTTTAAAAAAAATATCTTTCGTAAGATACCTCTATGTTCATATAAGGTTACCCGCTATGCCCACTAGGTAAATAATAATAAAAACAAGTCAATGCAATTTTTTTTTTACTTTAAAGCCATAGATGAAAACAGTGGACTTAATGCGTAGAACGCATGCATGTATAATAAACCTCTTATTTTTTCGATCTAAATAATTTGAAACTTCTTAGGGAAGCCTAACTTCTACCTAAACTTCACGAATTCTAATCCAATCGATTTTCCGATCCAATTTATCTAGAGAAGAAGAAAGACCTTTTTATTGTCTTCTTAATGATCTCAAATACTCGCTGTTTCATTGCAAACTCTTTGTGTTATCCGCTAAACCAATCGAGGTGGTATTTCTAGGGTAACAAGGCGACGTAGGATAAGGAAATGTTTCAGTTGTGCGATGAGCTACAGCAAAACTTACTCAGATAAGTTTTTGCATTGTGAGTAAAATTGCTTTCAAACAATGGTTAGAACTTAAATGAAATACCACAGCCAAAGGACTGATTAAATTACAAGGGAATATTTTAAGACGGTATGATAGTTGTTACTTCTTTCACATAAAATATCAAAACACAAGAACTTTTTAAAGAAGTATTTCAATAACACCTACTTCTTTGTTGGTTTGTACACAGTTAAAAGAGCCTAAAGTTATAAAATAATAAGCTAAAGAACTTTAGAATTGATTGAAATGTTTCCTTTAAAAATCATAAGGGGTTGTTCTTACGAAAGCATGGTTGCCCTCTTCCTCCTCGTAATTATCTAACCAAACAGCCCCAAAGATCCTTTCTTGTATGAAACATTAAATAGTAATAATCTAAATTTCAAAAATTTAGAATGTAATATTAATTTAAATGATAAATTAACTCGTCTTAAAAAAAACACTTATGTTCATTTCCTAATTCTTAGTTTATGTTAAGTAGTTAGTTTAATTTTAAAATTTATTTTTAAATTTAAATTAGTTCGCAATTTACAAGATATTTTCGAAAATAAAATGCTTTCAATGTTTTCCGTAAGCATGAATAAAATCAAAAAATGAGCAAATACCAAAATCCCCCTATCTGCTTTAGGTGCTTACGCAATATTTAAACACACTATTTCAAATTACAGTTCTTTTCCATAACTCAGTGGGGTGGAGTCTTATTAAACTCACATAAATACTTAATTTTTTCGTATTTATATTTATTAACAGCGACATTAAAGTATTTAGCATTTATATCTTACAGTTATCAATAAATATTTTGATTGTAAAATTAACTCAGCAATACTCATCTAAACACTATCAAGAAAAATTTTAAACTAACGCGCCCGGAAAGAAACGCGCCCGGATTTTTTTAAATGGCAAGATGTGAAATTTTCTTAAAATTCTTCTGTTTAATAAACCCTTAAAATGGCATTAAATAATGGTCCCTTGTTATTACCCTTATTATCAATACACTGCAACATTCAACATTGTTTACCATACACTTAACTAACTTAATTGACTTGATTATAAAACTGACATCGCAACACTTTTCGTAACAATTAGTAACCCAAGACAACATTCAAATCCGGTCTCAATTAATAAACTATGCGAGGAAACGTCCAACCTTCAGTGGAACCTGATGCTTCGATACTTAAGCTACACCCAGATCATTCCAAAGCCAGAGCACACGTCCTTTAAAGTTTGGGAATAAATTCCTGATTAAATTCATGCAAGGCTGTTTACCAGCGAAATACCCATCAACGATTTAATTAATGAATCGGCAGGGTAATGGCTGTGCCTGATATACAGGTAGGATATTTTAATGACTAGTGGAATAAGCTCATTTCTGGAATGAGAGTTTTCTGGGTTCGAGAGTGCGTGAAATTATGCGTCGCTGTGGAAATTATAATTGTCTGAAGTTGTTTGGAATCGTAGAGAATGTATGAGTGTAAAAATAAAAATTGCAACGTAAGTAATGAAAAAAGAATTACATCAGAGTTTTAACTTTGCATATTTTAGATACCGGAAAAACAAGTTACAGTGGATGTATAATTAAGTGAATCAACTGAAATATAGGCAAATCCTAAAGCGCAGGTACGAATCCTCCTATGGCGGACAACGTGAGTTAGGAATGCTGTAATCATTCTCAATAAAATTAGAAGAACGGTTCAGCTAGCTCCATATATTACAGCACACGTTTCTTTTGTTTTATACATTTTACGTATCTAAAGTTATTTTATCTAGCACATCTTCAACTTATTCGGGAGAAAAGGATTAAACTATTCCTTGATTAAATGTTGCATCAAAACAACAAAGTCTACAGTCTAACTGATTAAATCGCTTTTTGTAATCTTAATTTTAATTCGTTTAATCCTTTAACTTCCATTACCTAAATTAGCATATCTATTTAATGAATGCAATTGATATGAGATAAAAAAAAAACATTTGTGCTGATGGTAATAATCCAAGATTCTAAAAACAACGTAAATAAATACAAAAATAAACCGTTAAAATGGTGCTAAGCATTTTAACTGCTTTATTTACGTTGTTTTTAGCATCTTTGATTAATATGTTTCAAAAGCTGATTTTATGAGCCTTGTTTTTGGCATAATACTTTATAATAAAATTGACTATATTTGACTAAAATTGACCATCTCCTCTACATTACTTTCGAAGCAAATCTAATTAAACACCACTTCGGCCAATGGACTTGAATGCCCCAACACAACTCTTTACTAATTCACGCCATGAAGCCCCATTCGCATTCTAGTAAAGAACTTCCGTCTTGTCACATCACAAAGTCGAACTTCCGTAACTCAAGCATCCCAAATCGAATTGCTTTTTCCCACTTCGAACTAATTATATTTCCCTCCTCCCAGAGAGTTTTTGATTCGGGTGTCTCGAATTACCCATTGCCACTAAAGCCGAAAACGCGTGGACAGAGAATTAATTCGAATGAATTCCCTCCCGGGGAACATAAATAGAGATTAGTGTTCTCTCAACTTTTATTTACCATCGTTGAAGATTAAGCGAGCTTTTCCATCGGAAGATAGCTATAAGCCCCAGGGCAATAATTTCGCGTTAAGGGAATGCCTTAAATCGATCCTAAAAAGTCTTGGCAGTTTTCCATAACGAAACGCTTGGCGCCCTTGTTTTAACGATGTCATTTACATACCATTAGAGAGATCCTTGCTTTGTCAGAGTTGTTGAGGAATCCGCTTTTAAGTCCGCTTGATTGTTGGTTCGAAATTACTCTCGGTTCCCTCGTAAGAGGGAGATGAAAGTTAAAGACGTTTTTTATCATGTATTATGAGAGAAGTGTAGGCTAATTTACATACGAAGAACTTTTAATAGAAAATATGCTTTCTCAGATTAGGTAAATAAGTTGTTTCCAGAAGAATATAGGTTACTTTCAAAGAAGTTTCAAAGTGCCCTTTGAAATGCAAATGTAACTAAGGATATTTTTCACAAATTGTCTTCTTAAACCGGCATATTTAGGTATAAACCTCATTTTATAAGGAAATGAAATGTTAGAATTAAGTTTTTTACTTAAAACATTTCTCTTTTATTTTTATCCTTTAAAATTCTTCTGATGAAACGATACGATTATCTGCATCAAAAGCTACAATGAATTTTGTGAGTGAAGAGGAAATGGAAAAAAAAATAAATCAAGTAGAGTAGAGTATAGTTTCTACACCAAGAAGAAAAACTTAATATCACCAGCCATTAAATTTGTTTCACATTCCATTAAATACAACACATGAAAGTCCAAATCATATTGGACATGAATGGTCCTGCTTCTGATATAAATATTGTGAGTACATTTTTAACAGCAAACTGTGATATAATATCGTATTTCGTAAAACATTATGCAAAAGTAAAACATTATAGAGCAGCAAAAAAAAAGGATGGCTTTCAATTAAAAAATTCACTTCAAAAGAAAGTGATGATTTTATTTAAATAGCATATTTTAATTCTGGACAAGAGAATTTTGAATAATTATTTATTTAATTCTTCATTTTATTTAAAATGTAGAATTATAAAACTTGTTAACATAAAAAGTTACTTTTTATTACTTTTTGTCGAAGTATTTGTCAATGTGCTTAGATACTATTTTACTTATAATATCACCATAAATATTTAAAAGTCAGTATATTCACGTATTTTCTATGTTAGAAGTTTCTCAAGTAGCTAGTACTGACTAAGATGTAATAAGACTATTATACATAACAATTAGATATAGGTTGGCTAAAAGTTTGATAGCAACAATAGGTGCAAAACTGAACACTCTATTTAAAATGTTAACAGAAAGAAAAAATATTTTTGCAACAATAAGATTAATGTGAACCAATCGAAATATTCCTTTTCGTTTACAATTACATTACATATTTAACCAAAATTTCAGGTTTTCAATGATACGTACATCTTAAAAGGTATTAAAATTTATACCATTTAAAATGTTTCAAAACATTATCCCTTAATCGATAGATTAGGATTGTGTAAATATAAAATAATCGAAAAGTAGGGGGCCATTCCCCGAAACTTAAGACAGCTCTTTGTGGGTTTTAATGCCCCTTTTTGTCCCTATTATTTAAATAGCTGTCTTCTTCACTTTATTCCATTCCTTAAATAAAGAAGCGCAGTAAAATATTTGCGTTCACATTTCAAAAACTGTGGAATCGAGAAACTGCTCACCTTTTGCCCAGCTTCTGGAGAGAGGAAAAGAACATGAAAATATAAAAAGGGGGGGTTAGAAGGTATCCTCCTAAAAAGTTATGAAAATCGCATCCTTAAAAGTCGTTTTTGACACATTTGTTACAAATTCTATACAAGTTTTTACACTGTAGAAAAAAATATGATTAAGTTAGGGCTGTATAGAGCGGGGCGGTTTCTTTTTCCCGGGCCCGCAAGTTCGATCCCGTCCCGGAAACCGAGGGACAGAGCTGTTTCGATTCTGGAAATCGGGCGCAAATAGTCCTGCAAATGGCATATTGATCCCCCGGGGGCTGGATTTCAACCTCTCCTCCCAAGATTGCGTTAAGGTATTTAGCAGTTTGGATAAACTATTTGAAATCGCGATTCACTCGCGTATTTCGGACCGTAGAGTTTTTGAAATGGTTTTACGCGTTGATCTTAGATCGGTTTCGATATTTACTCCTGTCTTTTCCAGAAAAGTTTATTCAAGATTGAGTGCACGTGTACTGGTTGAGTGCGGGATACAAAGATGAGGAGAATGGGTACTCCTAGGACACTTTTTACTGACTTTTTTTTTCTAAAATTATACATTATACTTTTTCAAACACCCCCTCTGACATTTGCCCATCAATTTTTTTCTAACTAATTACCCTTTTATGGATTTCATAACAGCAAATTAAAAAACGTTTTAAGTGTCCTAACATTCTCTACTATAAATGGAAAGAAAATTTGGGGCAGAATAATCAAATCAAATCAAATTTGAAGTGTCTCAAGAAGACCCTGTTCATTAAGTGCTCCACCTTCCCATATATCCGGAACTTTTTAGTGTATGATTTATACGCTTTGTTAACTTTTCGTATTCTTTTCTGCATATAAAAAAGTTTTCCAATTGTATAAAACAAATCATCTTTAAAAATTTTTAATAATATAATACAAGGTAAATCCCTTTGAATTGCAAAAAGATTATATTAAAAGCAATAGCCACGAATATTTGGTTTCGAGTGAAATATGAAAAATCACAGATGTCACATTCGGTGGTAGTCTAGTGGTCTCAGTTCGTACGTTACGTTCATAAAACAAACTCCCTTTATTGAAACTTGTAAAAATAGGGAATGGAAAGGGGGCGAAATTGAAAATCCGTCAAAAGAGTGGTATGGGTTCTTTTAATTTAAATTTATCCGCATCTAATTTTGTTCCTCAAAATGTAAAATTAATTTATCAATATAAGTTACAAAAACTGAATATTTGGAATTAAAAAACACCTTACATACGTTTCAAATAAAAGAATTTCTATTTTTGGTGATTTTTGTGCTTTTTAAGATTGTTTATTCTTTGTTTATATGAAGATAGGTATGTAATATTTCAAAAGTAAATGCAAATCAAATTATAGTAAAGCAGATATTAAAAAGTGGTAAAATAGTTATCAATATAGATAGTATACAATGATAAATTTTAACATACAATACCCAAAATAAATCTATTGAAGACTTTACGTAACAAACGCTTTCAGTTACTAAAAATAATACCAAAATATCTTATTGAGTTAATTGGATTTCCAATTTATGTGGAAACATTGAAATCCACCTTTAGCACGCTTTAATGATGCACATTTGTCCTTATGCATAACTCTGGAAATAATATGTTTATCTCCTTCCAGATGATGCATTCAAACACTCGAATTCTAGAAGGGAATAATTATCACTCTAAACTGCTTAACTCGCAGTGGATTGTTTCCTTGCGCACTAATTTAATATAGTTAATGTTACTGACTAGTCTAGAATTTTAACAACAAAGTGATTCTATTCAGCCTGACACATAAGGGGTTGCATTGAAATTCATTGCCTTACTTAAATGATGTATATATTATTACCAGAAGAGTATCATACGATGTAGTACATTGCAACGAATTTATGTTTGATATGTAGTTTGTTTTATAAAGACAATATCATTGTAATATTCAAAACATCGAAGTAATTATTTGAGATTCACATTATTATTCCATCAACTTTAAACTATATTGTGCTAAAAGATTATTCATATCATTAAAAATCATATGTAGAGAGAAAAAATTATGCTGATAATCAAAAACGATAAAAAAAACTCGGTAAAAAAACTTAATTTTGTCTGATATTTAAATATTTTGTCAAAGCGCTAACTTGTAATCTTTACAATCAAGAAAACCAATAAAACGTATTTTTGTATGTATCTAAACACTTAAACCGAAAACTCCACTAAAATTCCCTTTACAAAACAATTTACTTTTTACAATGCAATAATTAATCTTTTAAAATAAAATACTATTGGATTAAAAAATGAAACAAAATTAGGTATACTTGCTTACAACTGAGAAAATAACCTAGATAAGAGGGGAGTCCAAAGATGGACCATGTACCATGTCCCAACGACATTTTTTATCGTGACTGATATCTTGTAACAGAAGTATTAAAAATTAAAATATCCCAGTTCCCTCACTTACCATAAACGCAATCAATAATAATAATAATAATAATAATAATAATAATAATAATAATAATAATAATAATAATAATAATAATAATAATAATAATAATAATAATATGGACTACTGTTATTTTCAAGATCCATCAGTTAAGCAATTTCATAATAGGGTGTAGCGCAGCTCAAATCAGCTCAATATGAAAAATATAATCATAACTATTAGTAGGAGTATGAAAACAACATCAGAGAGAAATGAAAATAAGAACAGAAATAAGAACAAGAACTATATAAAAACGTGTAAAAAAGCTGAACTGACCGAGTCTAATAAATATCAACAGTCCGCTTCACTGCATACAATATTTGGGCATATTTTGCCTCAGAAATGATTATTACCCAAAAAGCTGATCACATGGCCTTACAAAATACGACTTAAAGTAGTGTCTAAACAATGTTTTTAGTTTTTAAAAAATCAATTCTGGGTGGAATTTTTAATAAAGAATAGGAGATTCTCTCTCTCATACCTAAATTTCTAGGACTTTTTCAAAAGCAAGAAAAACAGAGATAATTCCATCTAAAACTTTCATAATGCAGTTCTAAACATAATGAGGAAGCTCATGTTTTTCTACCATCTCCAGGGTTTTTTTTCTCAGTATCAAGTATACTCTGAGTACACACAATTACTCAATTTAATCAATAAGTAAAATTGAATTCCAAAGCTTCTAATAAAACTAGTTTCCGGTGAAATTTCTATAAAACATTTGCCACCAGTAAAAAAGTTAACATTTTTTTTTAAATGTTCTCGTATATCTAAAGAAGTGACACTTGGTATACACTTGCAGCGTACTTTAAACCTCGAAAATCGCGAATTTCTGAGGATGGTATCAGTATGTTGTATATGTTACGGGCAATGTGATAAATCAGGGCATTATTAATAATGCCAACGTATTTCGGGCAAAGGGATAAAAACTCATTGATAAATGTCAATAAATTTATCACATTGCCAGTCTAACTTCGGACATTATTAAAAATGCCTGGTTTATCGCTTTCCCCATGACATATGTTTCAGAGAGCGTTTAAGTTAGTCTTCCAACTTTTAAAATGTGGTCTATGTTAGCAGACTGGATTTCCCGCTTTTTTTACTGAAATTACAGACATCGTCCAACATGTTGAGCCAATAATGCAAAAGGAAGGTGTTTTTTTTTCTTCTTGAATGTAGGTTACTTATTGAAATTATTCGAAAAGAATAAAGCATAAGACGACATAAAACTTCAAAGCGAAAATTCCATTAAATCATGTCATGTTTGTATGTGAGGAGCTTGCTTTCTTGGCCAATATTTTTTAAGAGTGAGTCCAGTGTAGAGAGTAATAGTCTAATAAGAACCCGCAGGACTAAAAATATAGTTGTAAATGTGATTTTTGCACATTTTTGATGCACCTGCCTTCGTGTATAAGCTATCCGAAATTATTTCAAAGCAAGGAAGTCTGTATCTTTATCCAGAAAAGGTATTAAAGAAATCATTAAAAAAATTAATTATTTTAAGCATATTGTTGAAACCCTCTCTAAGTTTGTTTCTTATGCTCGTACAAATCTAATAAAACAAACAACAATTGATACTAAAGAGGAAATGACATACCTTTCTTCGGACCGTCCTTTGAACCAGGGAGATTCCACCCCCAGAGTCCTGTCGAACACGGTCAGAGAAGACCTGGGGCTGGTGTGGATCTTATTCAGCGAATGCCGAGATCCAAACTGAGGTGACAGTCTACCATCCATGGCTGCCACAACACAAGTGTTATATTCCTTTGGGGGTCACTGACGAAAATCTGCCACAGCTGTCCCGTTCGTCATCCCTATGTGTCCTCGTACTGCGGTAGCATGTCGCAGGCTAGTCTAGTGACAGTGGGGAAAGTATCGGTTACTTTATCCGCTCATGTTGATGTCGAAGTGTTTGATTTGAGTTTGGAGAGCAGAAAATCCGTATTTCTCTATCCATAATATGTACTTAAATAGTTTGTTCACATTAGATCCATTATGTCAAAATTAGATAGCATTGATAGTTTCATCAACGTATATTTTCTTCATATTTTTAGAATAGGCGAAGTGCTTCTGTTCATATGAAACTCACAACCATAACTTTGAATTCCAAAGCCACATAATTCTTCAGCCTTACTCTCGATCATCTCTATTTTTAGATCAAAAAAGAAAGTTTTTAAAAACCTTTACACAGGGATATTAAAACTTCTAAATCCCTGATTGCATTCATAGTATCTTTAACGAAACCAAACTCGTTTTAACAAGATGTTTGGTTGTTCTTTATTCTATTCAAAGGTGTGAAGAACTGAATGGAGGAATCTAATTTAAAATTACTGCTTCCGCTCTATTATTTAGAAACAATGCCGAAATCAAGCATCGCTTATTTTTAAACTTGTTTAATTCCTTTGAATCTTTACAATTAATTAAGTTCACGAGACAATAGAATTTCTCTTTGAGAAGGGTATTTCATTATTACACAATCGTAGCTTGAAATACTATTGTTCAGAAAACTTTACCAGATTTTTAAAGACCTTTTCAACACTCTTTGTTAGGTTGCTATAAAATGTAAAGCTTTCAACTAAAATTCACAAATTTAGAAAGATTTTCAGGATAAGGAGGATGAGTTACTAATTATATTCCAACTCATATATGTCATTTAATTCAAAATTCGTGTAAATAAAGCTGTAAAACTCCACTTCCTGATTAACGTATACGAGCAAAATGTAAAATTTTACTCTTTTTCTTCTCTGAACTTCTTTTCTATAAATCAGAATGCACCTTTCAGTTACTCCTCTAATTTTAAACAAAACAACATTGAAAGACTGTCTTACTTTGGCACAAAGGTATTTAACCTTGTTAGTATTGATATCTTTTTGGAATGCTATTCTAAGAAATTTTAAATTCTTGAATAACATTTACAATTAACTGCAACACTTAAAGTTTTCATGTTAATTTTTCTCGGATACTTCTATAATAATCTTCTACCTCGTCATACTTTTCTTCTAAAATGTTCATAAATTTACTTTACTTTGCTTTCATCAAATAGTTTAAAATATTTTTCTATTTGACTGATTTTCAATCTTTAAAAAAATCATAACACATCCTTATGAAACTGTGCCAATTTTTCATTTCATAAAACAAGCTTTCTCTTTCGAAGGATTTCTTTTCATTCAATTGATAAAATTCTTTTCAATTCACGTTTTGTAAAGGTATTTCATCTTTAAAAATCTTCACTCAAAGTGTATTTTTTAATTGTACGAAAAGATATTATTCACTCACCCTTATATTTTTTCTTTCCAAACTGTATTCCAAGAGAAGGTTAGAATTTTTCACCACCTTAAATAACTGACTAATATCTTTACAACTATCTCGTTCAGTGAATTTTCAAATCAAGCAGACGATATTATAAAAATTTCCATCCACAAGAATAACAACTCTTTTTTTTCTATCGTCCAAAACAAAATATTACCACCACGGCTTTATCATTTGAGATCCTTCCACAAAAATCAACCCTCTGAAAATAATTCTCAAATAATGATAGAGAAATATTACCACGGCGTTATTGCTTGGCTTCTTCCTATTCATACAACTCAACTCCACGTCGAAAGAAGCGCTTCAGTAGTTATGCGTACAGATCTCCGTTGGTTTTTCACCGCAGCATCCGGATGGGAAATAATAGGAACTCTTCCCCCTTTGGATGCGAGAGAGTAAAACACAGAAGAGCTGAAGCTCGCTAGGGGGCGCTGCAGTACTGGAAGAGGTGGTTGCCACGCAACCGCAGGATCTCTGGGCTCTCGCTGCTCCTAGATGCACGTTCAGTTGCTATTGCTGCATACGGGACGTTCGGTTGCGGTTCTTTTAACCTGATTGCGCGAATTTTCGGGGCAGTGTGGTCGTTATCTTTGTGGACGCTTCGCTGGGTGTAAGATATAATTAACATGGGAAAGGGAAGGGGGAAATTGTTTTGATAAATATTAAGCGTTAGATATTGTGATAATAGAACACATTTCCAAAAGATATGCGAAAGAATATTTTTTTTAACCGGATAACATTTTTGATGCTAACCAAATTTTTAAAAAATTCTGTTAAAGATAAATAATTAATTTATTTTTAGTTCTTAAAGTCTCTAGGATACATTTTAATTACAAATAAAAAGTTTTTAAGTGTTTCAACCGAGCACAATTTATTAGGATGATTTTATTTTATGCCAAAGTTTATAAACCAAATTAAACTCTTTCTGATATTTGGGCCGTTTTTTTTAAATTGGTGAAAAAAAAACTTTTCGTACTGCATGTTAATATGATGTTATTTAAATACGAATAAATAATTATCTTGACACGTAATTATATAATTTATATATTTTTTGTGAAATCCTTTGAGTTTTATCATATGTTCTTTTGTTTTCTATTTTTAGTTAAAATTTATCTCAGTCTCAAAAACTTAAACATTCCATAACATTAAACATCGTTTACTTGATATTTGAGTTAAAATCTAAAAAGAATGGAGGATATATGTCTGTTCTATTCTATTCAAGAGTATATTCTGTACTATATATTCAAGAGAAAGTCTGTTCTATTCTCAAGTATTGTAAAAATAATAAAAATTATTGATTGATGATGTGACCTTAAGCACAAATTTTTTACTACTTTTTACTACTTTGTAAACAATAGTAAGTAATTACTAAAGAATGAATAGGGGTGTACTCAATTATGTATTCATATTCATACATATTAAAATTGCTAACATTATCATGAATAATATGAATATACTAATTAAATATGAATAGTATAACTAACTATGAATGATCTTATTTTTTACTAGCACAGCAGTCCAACCTGATGTTAAGAAGGTTTTATGATTGCAATTAACTAAAATATGCTATTTTTTTTCGTTGCGTAGATTCATTTTCCAGCAGGTATTTAATATGTATCTATAGTAGAGTTCCTGCCCACATATTTGTTCCATGTGAATACAACATTGACCCAAACAACTATTATCGTTAAATCTACATTCTTTTGTGGAAAAATTCAACGTTTCTAGACATAAGGACAATTTTTGTCGAAATACAGCGGGATATTTAGTGTAAAAGACAAATTTTTAACAATGTAGACAAAAATGAAGGACAAGATTTTTTACAATGTATGAGCAGTGGAAGGTATATCTAAACACAGAGATATTTCGGAAATATTTTTCAAATTCTTCCATGTACAACTTGAAGAACATAACTTTACTTGATTACAAGTAGTAATCAAGGTCCCCTGAGAAGTTAGAGCTTTTCCTCCGGATGTCCCTATCGATTCCCTCTCTGATTTCGAGATCCGGATGCAGGTACTACATATCGGACCCACTTAGCTTAAATGAGCATTTTGAACTAGCTTTAGGAAGCTGATTGGATAACATGTATGGAATCCGTATTTAAGCGCTAATATGTAATATTCTGGTCAATCTATCGGGAATATATTCTGTACATTAGGGGAATAGATGTGTCGTGGGTCTAGAAAACTTACGTTTTGCTGAACTTACTTTGAAACAAGTGAGAACAGTTATTATATTTTTCTTACTACAAAAAGTATCTTATCTTATTTGAATTCTATACATACATAGTATTTTGTTAAATTTCTAACACAAATAAAATTTTAAAAAAATAGTTAACTGCAAACCTATTCTAATCAGGTATCAGGGCCATAACCAGACTTTTGGTTTTTTTCGGGGAAGGTTGACTCAACTGAAGATATCCTCTCAAGTACTTTTAACCTATCACTTATAGGTGAGATTTGAATTTTGGTGCATCTAATGTCAAAATGTTGTGTACAATGCCGGGCATGAAGTAGAGATTTTTGAGACCCTTTGGGTTATACCCGAAAGGAACCGCACCTTGTAATCCACTGAATTTCCAAGAAGAAAAAAAAACGTCAAAATTGGGGGGGGGGGGTTACCCCCAACACCCCTTGGATATGGCCCTGATTTTGTTCTGTATAATATATTCAAAGTTATACTAAAAAAAAAACAAGTTATTTTCTCATTTTGAACGTGGGGAAACGGCAGCAAGGCGTTTTGGCTGTGACTTAAATAGGATACGACAAGAAATTCATGATTCACAGTGGGGCTCTTATTGATTACATGTCTATAGTGTAATGTAAGAATGGTGTCATTTTCTTTATTTTACTTTGAATAAACATGATTTTAATAATGAAACTTTCAAATATTATGTAGTAATTAATTTTTTTAAAGTGTTATAAAAATTATTAAATATCAGTGTTGTTCAGAAAGTAAGAGTTTTTTAAGATAGATTCTTATGATATTTACCGTAATAAATATTTTAGCATATTTATTTTTGTTGATAAAATGTATTTCCCTTGTAAATTTTAGAGAAATTAAAGAAGATTTTATGAAGAAGAAGAGAAAGAGAAATTAAGAGAAATTTTATGGAGATTTTACTTTGAAATCTTGCAGAATAAACAAAAACATAGTGCTTGTTTTTTATACATATTTTGACACTTTAAAACAGTTAATTTCATTATCAGAAAACTATAGGTATATTAAATTTTCTGATGTGAATAATGTTTAAGCATGAAAAAATATTTTCACTTGGTGCTGAAGGATTTATTCGATTATGCAAAAATAGGATCTTGAATTTATAAAAATAGATTAATAAAAAAAATGTCAGTTTCAAAATTATACTCTTAATATACTGGAAACCTCTATTTTACCTTAAAAAATTTAGTTCTGTTTACAATGTTAATGTTATTTACAATGTAAATACTCATAAAACTTAAATCGGATTAATTATATCATAGCATATCGATCTTTGAGATAATAACAAAGCTTAAAAAAACATTAAGGAGTATGTGGTGAAAATGGACCAATTTATAT
This sequence comes from Tetragnatha montana, assembly GCA_963680715.1. Taxonomy (NCBI): domain Eukaryota; kingdom Metazoa; phylum Arthropoda; class Arachnida; order Araneae; family Tetragnathidae; genus Tetragnatha; species Tetragnatha montana. The sequence continues at coordinate 2,889,050 of OY796683.1, read as the reverse complement.
TTGAGAGCAAGTTTTTTACAGCTTACAAATAAAGTGACTGAATTTACTCGCCAATTTCAAGTTCACGAGCGGAAATTTCGCGCTATTTTTTACCTGGTGCAGGTACCACGTTTAGAAATAATTTCATCCCTCCCGGAACAAAAAATCTAGGTATGGGTCTAGGTTGAAATTGTTTAAGAAATTGAAAAGGTTTTAAAAAATTTTACCCAGTTTAAACTTTATTAGGAAATAAATCCATATACTTTCTTCAACCCTACAAAATTTATGATAGTTTAAATGACCTTCAAGAGGAGGGTAGTTATAACCGGTCTGCTACTATTCGGCCCCAGAAAAAAAATTAAAGGAAATAAAAATCCAAAACTCCAAAAAGATCCAAAAACAAAAAAAAAAGTTGGTTTTGCGGCGAAACGAGCTGGCGCCCAATCGCTTGCGCTAAAACAGCAGAGCCGAATAGTCCCATTCCGGTTATAATACACACAGTTATAATAAGTTTTTTTTTCAATAGATGTTCTGTACTCTGAAGATAATTCTAAATTTTCAATAAAATTGAATTGAACAGAACAAAAATTTTTAATTTTACATTTTTTTTTCAAATACAAATACAATTTAAGTCGTCCTTCTGCAGGCAAGCGCCCAACAAGGTTGGTCCGGTCCATTTAACTCAAACCACCCCAGGGGCGTAGACAAGAGCCCTGGGTCCGGACCCCCCCCCATGGGCCAAACCCAAAAACCTTTAGACCCTATTTTAGGTGTTATTACAAGTGGCTATTCAGGAGAGGGTATTTGTGCCCCTTAAAAGTGCCTGAAAAACACTCTTTTTCATGTTAAAAATCTAAAATTTTCCGAAAGTAAACCCCCGATACCCCGTTATAACAAGCTATTTTTAAGAGTTGCTAGTGAATTCATTGCATTTGAATTATTCGGTGAATTAGATTAGAATTCAAAATTTTTTTACAAACTAGTCTTCTTAAAGCTGTGGAATTTTTAAAAAAAGTGTTCATAAGCTAATGGGTTTAAAATTACATTAATTGACATCATATTTTTGAATATTCGCTTTTTTAAATAAAATAATTGCTCTAGTTTCATTCGTTAATTTATTCATACTTTGATAAATAAAACGGTCTATGAAAATATTGTAAAAAAAATTTTTTTTTTTGTATTTTAGTTTAATTTCCTATTTGAATCATCAAAGCAACCGAACTTATAATCAGGCCCGTTCCTGGGTATGAAGGCGCCTCCGTGCCAATAAATTACGGCGCCCCTTACACCTCACCCTCATTAATAATTAATTCTAAGTTAATTAATTTTTACTTTTAATTAATTTTTAATTAATTAATCACTTATTTTAAATTATTTGTTAATTTTAACTAATTAATAATTACTTTAAACAAATTTGATATTACTTAACTTAATGATATAGTAGAACTTTGATAAAGCGACTGCTTATGGTGCCAATAAAATGCGGACGTTTTAACGAATAAAATTAACAATATTGTAATAAAAAGGTGCTTTTATTACCGGTTGTTGTAACGCAAGGGTTGCTATAACAGAGGGTCGTTGTAAAGGGGTTCTACTTATTAATAAATAAATAATATTGGCATTACTTATTTAATTAAAATTAGTTTTCAGTTTAAATAAATCAGGCTTTTTTCAATATATTGTGGGGAATTTTTACAGTTTTCAGTTTAAAGAATAATGATAAACTCATTTTTTGGTGGTGGGGGGGGGGGTTGGGGGTTTTCCCCCAAGAAAAATTTCTGAAATTTGACCCCTAAAAGTAGTGTTTTAACTCATTTTGAGACCCTTTAGCTAACAACCGAAGAGAATTGCTCCTTATAAATTTGCAGAATTTTCAATGAAAAACAGTATAAAAATTGATGTCAAAATTTCGGGAGGGGTTTGAACCCCTAGAACCCCCCTTGGATACGGCCCTGGGCCATAAACTCAAAAATATTCACTTAGGATTACTCAATTTTCGCCTAGTTCTCGATAGAGGCTGTATGGTTTGGCTATTTATCTAACCAGTAACTGATGGTTACCAGTAATTGACACTTTAAGAACAATATAAAAATTAATTAGCTATTGCTACTTAATAAAACTATCCTGAAAAAACTTTTTGTTTTGAAAAATTAAATGAAGTTTCAATATTTATCTAGAGAACAATTTGTTTGAAAAAGTAATTATTTTCTATTTTTAAAATATTTTTAAGTTGGCATGGTAGCAGCACCAGTAACCGACACCCCGAGAAATTTTGGCACCAATAACTCAAAATTTGAAATACCTTTAATAAATTAAGCTTATAATTAGGTATAAATGAAAAACAGCTGCTGATACAAAGAAAGCAAAATATCAATCTTAAAAATCCAATAAGAACTTTTTGGAACATTCACGTATTATGCCGTCGACCGTGCCGCTGAATCCGAAAACGTTATCAAATCCTATTGACTTACTCTATAGCTGTACCACTGAATTTAACGGCTGCTGAACGGTCGACGGTATATAAGTACCAAAATTTATTTCTCTGTGCTGCTTTATATGAAACTTTAATATCCATTGTATCGAAATATTTTAGATTAAATTTAGACAAAAAGATCCAGTTGCATAACAGGTATGATACATAAAAATATGGAAAACAATCTACTAAAAATTGATTAATTTAGTTTAATAATAGATTTATTCAAAAGTTTTTGTTTATTTACCTTCAGAATGATACTGGATGTTATATGTTATCCAGCTAGTCCAGTTAGCTTGTTTTGTTTTTATTTGAGATTCAGAAATATTTTTCTTAAACACGTCTGTCATTTAATTATCTTTTTTATAGTTTAACTTTTATTTTTTAAAAAGTGAGAGGGAGAGAGAATTAAAATGGAGCGTCACTAGCGACTAACCTGATTCCTTTCACTTTCTGCAGCCATGCCATTTTTAAACCAAAGAGCACGACACCAAAAACTCAACTATGTACTTCATCCCGGCGGTACTCTCTCTCTCAGCTGCGCGACATCCGTCAACACCCTCCCAGTAAAAATTCTCCGTGCTCGGGCAAAAGCCCGGAGGTCCCCCAGTCGCCACCCTCACAAAAATGGCGGGAACTTTTTATGTTTTCTGCCCCCTCGTATATTGAGTGAAATAAACAAGGACGCTTCTGAACTTGAGAGCACTAATATTTTTTTTTTGTTTTTATGTAATGATGAGAACACCTTTTCATCATCTTCTCCCGTCTCCAGAGAACTAAGTCGCAATAATAGCTCTTCTCTCTCTCCCTCACCCTCCATCTCCAAATATTTGTATGGATGGATCTAGAGCAGTGGTCCCCATTCCCCGGATCAAATGGTACCGGGCCGCGGGCCGACCATTCATTGAAAATGAATTTAAATTCCTAGATTTATACTCCAAATTAAAAGCATAATAAATCACTTTATATTTATTTTTTGGTGTAACTGTATTTTATTTTGAAAGCATATGTATAAATACAATTAAATCAAAATTAATAAATAAAAAAAATAGTTCCTCAGGTGTGTGCTTCCAACAAATTTATTTGTGTGAGATATTCAAGAGCAGGTGCACCTAATAAATTTACGAAAGAGATATCCATTCGGTTTTTTACAATAGTCTTCTTCGAAACATTTTTCACAAGTCAAGGGCCTATTATATAGAAATGTTTAAGGGACATCTATTAAAATATGATTTGAGGCAAACGCTTGATAGCTATTTAATAACTGGTGAATCAAATCTTCATCCAAGTAGGGCGCCTATTAATAGATTCATACAATTCGGTTTTTCTAAGACACCTTACAGTTTTCAAGTCCGGAGTGTTTAAATTTTCACTCACTCAGAATGGGCGCGCTGGGCGCCCTGAATAGATTCATTTGATGGGGGCGCCCATACAATATGGTATAGCTTTTAAAGTTGGGAATGTTAAAATTTTCACTCGCAGGTCTGGCGGTCTTTGATAAATCCATTTAATTAAGACAACTCATACAATTTGGTTTAGCTACATACTTTGGTTAGCCTTACATATTTCAAAGTCGGTGTGTTCAATTTTTCTCTCAGGGTGGGCGCTTTGAATATATATTTATTTGATGGGGCGCCCCATACAATTTGAAAGCTAAAAGGAGTGTTCCTTATAGCTTTCAAAGTCGGGCATGTTAAAATTTTTGTTAAGAGTTGGCACCCTTTAATAGATTCACTAGATGAGGGCGCCCCATACAAAAAGTTCAAAATGCACTTCTCTTAAAAGGCGCCTATATTAGTTCTCTTAAGGGGACGGGTGTGTATAACCCAGTAAGGGCGCTCTTTACTCGTTTGTAGGCGCCTTTTGAAGCTTTTTTTGTAAAGGAAAGGAGATCTAGCTTACTGCTTAGGTTTGTTTCTTTTGAGTCAGGACGTAACGGAATATTTTTCCCTTACAGTTAGGGGTCAAAAAAAATTTCTAAGGCGCCTCTTCATCGGTCGGCGCCTCCGTGCAGGCACGGCCAGCACGCCCGGCCGGAACGGCCCTGCTTATAATCGTTAAATCTTCCTCTTACTACATTTGTAGATAGGGACCAAAAGCGTGATGAAAAATCTCTGGTTTTATAAGGAGCGGTGCTCTTTGGTTGTTAACACAAAGGATCTCAAAATGAGCTAAAAAATACTCCTTTTAAAGATCAAATTTCCAAAATTTTTCTGGGGGAGAATCCCCCAGACTCCCTTTCCAATATGGAGCTACTCAAAGAAAAACTCCTACATTGTTTTTTGATGGACTTTGTACTTAAGAAACAATTTTTTAAAACATTGGATGAAAACTTTTATTCGAACTAGAGATTAAAAAGTAGTATTTAATCTTAATTATCATACTAATTACTATTATATTATTAACCATTAATTAATATAGGGAAGTAATTAAAAGTAACATGAAATTTATTTCACGAAACACGAAAAATGTTAATATTCAATAATAAATTCTTCCCACTGGACCCCCCCCAAAGGAAATTCCTAGCTACGCCCCTGAACCACCCGATTCCATCTGTTGTGATTTCTTCAAAGCACGACTATATTGGACATAGTTCAAATTTGCAAATTATTGCTGACAACGGAGATGGGCACCGCCTGATGGGCCACTAGGCCTGGGCAGAATTTGATTTGATTGAAATATTGCTGACAATGGGGCATCACAGCTATAATCCGAACTCTCGCAAAAAATAGTCTGAAGCAGGGCCCCTAATTTTTATGCGGAGCTTGGACCAGTGGCTTGGACCCTCAAAATCCACAAGTAGTCAAAAAACCTCAGGTTTCCCTCGTAAAATGGTCCATGATCTTGATTGATTATGCCAGTTTAAATAAGAAGAGCACAAAAATCTAGAAGACCAAAATTTTTTGGGTTAGTTTTATGTTTTATTCCAATAGGGTATTGGTTTAGGTGACGCTACTAAAACTAAAAACAAGCTCCGCCTTTTAACCGATATCTTATCTGTGAAATTTAACCATGTAATTTCAGTTCAGTTCAGCTAAATAAACTTCACTGTGAGCATAACTGTTGTCATGTTATTTTTCTTTTCGTCAGAGTGGAAAAAAGTAAACAGAAATCAGAAAGATAAAGTTAGAAGTGATTATCCAGGAAGGATTTGTATCAAAAATTTCTTAAGTGTGTTTCGTTTTGGACCTTATTTTATAACATATATCAGTTTTTCAAATTGATTTTGATTCGAAGTACTGAAACAAAACGTTATTTTACACTATGTTTTAAACTTGATTCATTTTCTTGAATCGACTAAGCTATTTTGTAAATAGTCAGGTAGAGCTGTCAAGAAGCTGATTTTCGTATTTTCTTTGAGGTCCAACTTGTTTTATTTTGAATAGTAAATAGTGTTTTTAATTTATTCTTTTTCTTGTTACCAGTTATATGCATATTTTAAGATTTGGCTTTTATATCTTTACACAGTTATGTCATATTATAATACCTCTTCAAATTACGGTCAGTATAAAAATGAAGAGTCCAGGCCTTCTCCATCAGACAGGCTGATTCAAGTTCTTGATCAAGTAGAGCATCGAGTGGAATTGATGAGAGCCCAAGCTTCAGTTATAGAGCGGGAACGGAAAGACCTACTCTATACTTTGTCTTCAGTGATGTCTAATAAAGCTCTTGAATCCCTCAGTGAAGGTTTGGTTTAAATCCTTATGTTCCCTTCCATTTAATTTTGTTTGCCTACTTTTTCTAAAATACATGTACTGGTACTCTACTAACTAGAATGAAAAGACTCAAATCGACTCAAAAAAAAATATTAAAAAAAGTCATCTTTCTTCCATGAAGCTAATAGCTTCAGCATTTTGTAGATTCAAAATCCTTCTGTTCTAGAAATATGTTTCATAAATAATTTTGTTCAGTACCTACATTTTAATCCTTTTAGCACCCATATATCCCTTGCACCCATTATTCTCCCTAAATATTCCCCTGCTGTACAAAAAGTACAATATTAAAGAGTAACATTATTTTATCAAATTACCTAATATTAATTTCCCTTCAGTTTTGTGCAGAATTATTTCTTACCTTTTTTTATTCTTATATTTACCTCACTGAAATATCCATAATCTTGAAGCACAAATGATAAAATATCTGATTTAAATTTTTAAGTGCAAAATGATTAAATGTTTTAAGGCTAGTGTAAATGTAATAACTGAGACTTTGATAATTAGGAGAAAGAGAAGAAATAGAAATCACCAGGCAAAGATTGGTGGATCGAATTCTGTCTGTTGACATTACTATGCACACTCCGAGGAATGAAATTCAGCAGAGGGCGATTAGTCGAGTGAACAAGCTGTTTGAGGACCTGCTGACGTCCATGGATAGTGATCCTGCCCGCACCATGGAGATTGCTCAACAGTACATTAACTCCTGTCGATCTGATAGCAAAGGGCTGATCAATCCAAAGTTTCAAGAAGCAATATTAGAGTGTTCAGTAGATGACCAGAAGCTGATTCTTAGAAAGCTTGAGCATCTGCGAAATATGCGTGGTAAATAAAGTGCCAAGAATAAAGATTGTTAATGTTTTTAATGATTAAATTGACTTTCTTTTTAATGAGATAATTCAAAATTATTTTTATTTCATTCAGAAAGTGCCCAGTATTAGATAAATTAATTGATTCAGATACTATTTAATATTACAGTAGAGCCCCGATTATCCGCGAGGGCCACAAAAATTTATTTCAATTACGAATCGAAAAGAAAAGGTGTTTCCAAAGCTAGAAGCAAAAGAGAGTGACTGATTTTTTAAAAAAGGCATAACTAAACACTTTTTGTTAATAGTACAGTGTAATTGTTTTTTTTTTACTGTTCTTTATTTTAGTGATTTAGATGTAAAGCAAAGGTGTCTGCTGACTGTCCATATTTTAAAAGTTCTACACATCATGCTTTTTGTACAATAGAGCATAGTTTTTATGCTTAAATATTATTTTCGTGTTTTCACCTCATTTTTAGTCTTTTTTCGGGTTATCCGCGAATTTCGCTATCCGCAGTACCCTTGCCACCCAATTGCGCGGATAATCGGGGCTCTACTGTATATCCCTGTATTTTTAAAGGGCTGTCTATAAATAATGTTTCATGCTTGGAAGGAAGGAAGAGAGTTATATATCTGTGGCTGGGAAGAATGGAGTTATAAGATTGTGAATTAGGGGGGGGGTACACTTTAGCTTGAAAAAAAATCTTGCATGAAGTGAAGGTGTGTGATAAGTTGGAAAACTTTAATACATAGGTGAGGGAGGAGTCAAAAATATTGAGAAAAAGTGTGACATCCTTTATCGAAGGCCCCCAAGTTATAATATAATTTATTATAATTTAATTATTTCTAAAATATACAATATCCATTAGTTTTTTTTCTCTAGATGTGTTGAATCTTCTTTTTTTTTTAATTATTAGATAGATTAGGAGAGAGTTATATCTGTGAATGGGAAGAATGGAGTTATAAGAATTGTGAATTCCTAGCAGTGATATAAGAAAGTTAAAAAAATAATTTTAAAAAACTAAGGGAGATAGAACAAAAACTTCAATGTAAAAATTGTTTGTAATATAAAAAGGCACAGAAAAAAATTTCAAGAAAATATCTTAAATATTCTAGAAGATGTTAGCTTGTGTAAATAGCACTTTTTCAGGCCTGAAAAAAGTTCACTACAGTGTCTCCTTTAGTTTTTTATTTAATTTACTTTGGCTTGAATAAAAATCTTGCATGAGGTGTGAAGGTGTGTGTGATAAGTTGGGAAACTGTGGTACATAGGTGAGGGAGGGGTAAAAAATGTGGAGAAAAGTGTGACATTGTTTATTGAAGGCCCCCAAGTTATGATATAATTAATTTAAGGATTTGATTACTTTTTTACTCAAGTAGTGTTGAATCTTCGTTCATTTTTCATTGTTAAATATCTGGAGTACTATATTCCACTAGCTGTTACGACCCGGCAAAGCCGGGTCTTACAGCTAGGCTAGCCTTTTATGCGAGCTTCGCTCGTTACTACTTCAAGTTCCTATTAATTATACATTAAATAAGAAGTTTAACTTTAATAATTTATTATTGTTGAATTAGAAACCAACTTCCCTAAAAGTAACTTTTTAACCTTTATTAAGTAAACCAACTTTCTTGAAAGATATTTATTTAAAAGCTATTATATTATTTTAAAATTTTAATTACTTTTATTTATTTATTTTTCTGATTATTGCGAGATGGCATCGAGTCAGTGAGTGACGTGGGCTTTTATATTTTTCTGATTATGATTATGATTATTATTGCGAGATGGCATCATAGTGTGCGAGCGTTCCGTTCCAGAATCAGTGAGTCAGTGAGTGACGTGGGCTTTTATATGAGAGATTGGTATTACCTCTTCAGATGAACAATGATGATTATGCAAATTTACCTGGTTTCAGTATTCTGAAAACTGCCAAATAAGTAAATTTCAAAGATTTTCCAATTAGAGCATTGGGTTCTGGACGAATATTTAATTGTATATCCATTGTCTCATTAAGAAAATTAAAAATAACATGTTTACAAAATTAACACCTTATTACATATTCTTTCTGTGATAAATAAATTTTAACAGCATGTACCATTACTGTTAAATCTTAACTTGATATTTTCAATTCAGTGATAGTTCTAGATGTCCCGTATGGTATAAATTCACCCACCTGCAGCCAATTATTGTTCATCAAGAGGCAATATTTATGTTATAGCATTCAATTCAACCGTGCTAATTTCAATTGTGTCAACCAAGTTCTGACACAGTTCAGGGATAAAAACAAAACAAAGCCTTGAGTAATAAAGGAAAAATCAGTAAATTATACTTTTAAATCACATGATGTGTTAAATGGTAGCTAAAACCCCATCCACATTAAAAGCTATAGGTTGGGGCTTACTTTAGTTCAGAGCATTATAGTCTTTCTACATTATGATGGGGATAAAAAGAAAGTAACAATGACCCTTAACATTTTGATGATAAAATGAAGTCATCCATACACAAAGATCACACATAACCAAAGAAGATAATTGTGAGAGGAAAAAACATGCCTGATAAGTTTCTTTGAGAGTATTCTCAATAGCTTCTATTCTCTGCATATTTGGCAAGTGTCCCCTCTCTGTTCAACTGTATGATTTTTAAGAAATTTTATATCTTAACTAATAGATTTCAAGATAATTTCCTGTGAATTGTTTAGTCTCAGGTAGCAAAATCAAGTTCATTCAGTCTGATAGAGGTACGGAATATTTGGGAAATCGTTTTGAGAATTTACTGAAAGATTTGGGTATAGCCCGTAGATTAACTGTAAAACATACCCCTCAACAGAATGGTAAAGCAGAAAGAAAAAATCGTACGTTATTAGATATAGCTAGATGTTTACTGATACAGTCAGGTCTGCCAGTTGGATTCTGGGCTGAGGCCATAGCCACTGCAAACCACGTTAAAAACAGAACCCCCGCGAAGTCATTGGGAGGTAGAACCCCCTACTCACTATGGTTTGGTAGAAACCCCAATGTTGGTTACTTTAAGACATTTGGCTGTGAAGCATATGTCTGGAATAACTCTAAATTTAAAAAGAAGTTTGAGCCCCGAGGACTGAAAGGGACTTTCTTGGGTTATGATGAACAGTCAAAAGGATTTAGAGTTTATCTAAAAGACCAAAGTAAGATTGAGATAACCCGTAGTGTTAAGTTTTTGGAGAGAAAGTTTCTTGCCCCTAACCAAGAACTTGTAGATTTAGACCCCTACAGAGAGGATGTTGAAAAAACTGAAAAAGAGACTCAAACTTGGATTTTTTCCCCACAGTATGATTCAGTTAAATCCCCTGAGAAAGTGGATGACTCCCCAGAAGAGACTAAAGTTAAACGGGGACCAGGTAGACCGAGGAAGGAAAGAACTGGTAAACCAGGTAGACCTAAAAAGGTTTATCAAACTGTGTCTATTCCTGAGTTAGACGAAAATTTAAGTGAATCTGGTTCTGATACTGACGTAAGTGACTCTAATTATAATATTGACCCTGTTTGTGAATCTGTTGAAAATTGCATGATTGCGATTGATGAAATACCACTGGAGGATGCTATCAATTCAAAAGATTCTGATTCTTGGATTAAAGCTGTAGCTACTGAAATTGTAAGCATAATCAAAAATGATACTTTCGACCTTATTGATAGACCAGTGGGTATTGACTCAAACGCAAATTTAATTGGAAGTAGATTTATTCTCAGAAACAAAACGGACTCTACTGGAAATAAAACCCTTAAAAAGGCTAGACTGATAGCACAAGGTTTTGGTCAAGTGCCAAACGTTAACTTTTTTCAAAATCAGACATACTCTCCGGTAACCAGACTAAGCTCTGTACGCCTGTTGGTTGCCTTAGCATCAAAGCTTAAACTAAAGATACATCAGTTTGATATAACTACAGCGTATCTAAATGGTACCTTGGATGAAACTGTCATGATGAGAATGCCCAAGTATTTTGATGTTGGTTTAAGGTATATTATTGAGAATGAGTCTGATAGGGTCATGTGTTCTAAGGCTAAGAAAATGTTAAGTGATTTGGAGGAAAGTGATAAAGTGTGTTTACTTAAGAAATCACTCTATGGCTTAAAACAAAGTGGAAGATGCTGGTTTTTAAAGTTAAAAGATATTCTATTGAAGTTTGGATTTGAGAATACTATAAGTGATCCTTGTATGTTTCATTTGCAGGTGAATGGGTTATTTACTATGCTAACTGTATATGTTGACGACTTTCTTGTAATTAGTGAGGATCCTGATATGATAAGTAAGCTTCACGATCACCTTGAGAAGGAATTGGACGTTAAGTATTCAGGTGAAGCCAGTATTTGTTTGGGTATTGAATTTGAACAATCGAATGATGCAATTGTATTGTCACAAGGTAAATATATAGACGATGTGCTGGACAGATTTGGTATGTCGGATTGCAACACCGTAAATACCCCCATGGAAGTTGGTTTGAAACTTGTAAAAGCTGTTGATATGGATGAATCATTACCATATCGTGAATTGATTGGTAGCCTTAATTACTTGGCTGTGTGTACGAGACCTGATATTTCTTACAGTGTAAGTTATTTAAGTCAATTTCTATCCTGTTATGATAAGTCTCATTGGACTGCAGCTAAGAGGGTACTGAGATATTTAAAGAGAACCAAAAATTTTAAGTTAACATTTAACTATGATGAGTCAAGTGTAAAAGGATTTACTGATTCAGATTGGGGAAACAATATTGAAGATAGGAGATCATTCTCTGGTTTTGTGTTTTTGATGGGTAATAGTGCCATATCGTGGGAAGCTAAAAAGCAAAAGACTGTGGCACTGAGTAGTACTGAAGCTGAATACATGAGTTTATCAGATGGATGTAAGGAAGCTTTGTATCTTCAGAAACTACTAGCTGAGTTGGGTTTGCTCTCTGATATTAAAATTTTTGTAGACAATAACGGTGCATTAAAACTTTCTGAATCATCTGCTTATCACAGTAGATCTAAGCATATAGATATAAAGCATCATTTCATAAGAGAGGTGCTGAGTGAAAATGAAGGTATCAATTTAGGAAAGGTTTCTAGTTCTGAAATGTGTGCTGACGTGCTTACAAAAGCGTTACCTGCTACAAAGCATTATAAGTGTTTGGATATGATAAACTTAAAAGAAATTGTTTAATGTTGTAATTTGTTTTTGTTCTCATGCATTGTATCTTTTCAGTGGTCTTGTATTGAGGGGGGGTGTTGGAATATGCAAATCAATACAAGAGGAAGAAAGGAACTGAACTGTATTACGTTCTTACGTAGAAGGCTTCTGCGTCATATCTCTGTCAGTATATATGTTGGACTGTGTGTTATGTTTGTTAATTATGCTCTGTGATGATCTCGATGCTGTCTGATCCGATCCACACATGTGTTGTCCTTTTATGTACAAGTTAAGAGTATTATAATAAATACTAGGTTACCCACTGACTCTGCTGATTACTCAATCGGACGTTTCTTTATCTAATAGGTTATGGGCCCAGTCCCTAAACCTTTAACTTTGGAAGAGCACTGTGGATCGGATATGTGTTAGCTGTCACGCGGAATCTGGATTGAATTTGTTTGATCATCGAGTTGGAACTGAGGAATATTGATGATGGCTTCAACGATGAGCGCAACCGCGGCCAAGATAGAACTCCTGGATAAGGGAAACTACGAGACCTGGATTATTCAAATGAAGGCGGTACTTATAAAGAGTGATGGCTACAAATACGTAACTGACGAACCACCTGAAGATGCTGCGGAACTAGCAAAGTGGAGGATTGGAGACCAAAAAGCGATGTCGGACATCATCCTTGCAATTCAACCATCCGAACTGAAGCAAGTAAAGAGCTGTGGAACTGCAAAGGAAATCTGGACTAAATTATCGGAAATCTACCAGTCAACTGGACCTGCGAGAAAAGCTACACTGTTGAAATCTTTACTGCAACTAAAGATGCGTAACGACGAGCTTGACGTCAGAAATCACCTGAATGCTTTCTTCAACCTGGTGGATCAGCTGCAAGATTTACAGATCAGTATAGATGACGACCTGCTGACGATCATGCTACTCTACAGTTTACCTGGACAATTCGACAACTTTCGTGTAGCGATCGAATCAAGAGATGAATTGCCGAAACCGGAAAGTTTGCGTATCAAAATTACGGAAGAGTTCAACGCTAGAAAGATTGGGATGCAAAGCAGCATTTCTGGAGCATATTTTGCTGCGACTGAAAGAAGAAGAAACTTCCGAAGACCCAGACTGAAGAGAAGAGAAGATTACTCCCAAAGATCCTATCCTGCTCAACCTGGAACGAGTGAACGCGTCTGCTGGAACTGCAAAAAACCTGGACACTTCAGAAGCAAGTGCCCGAGCGGGCAGTTTGGATCAAAACCAAGGAGCGGCTTTATTGCCGAGTGTGATTCCGTCTACCGAAACTCTACAAAGACGAGTGGATTGTTTGTCCTGGATTCAGGATCTTCTGGACATTTCATAGCTAGAGAGGAAATATTCACGAGATTGGAGAAGATACCATTGCGGAACCTCAACTTGGCCGATGACAGTTGTACTGAAATACATGGAACTGGAGATGCTGCGATCATCACCAAAGTAAACGGTCAAGAACAAGAAATGATGGTGCAGGATGCAATGCTTGTTCCTAGCCTGAGGAACAACCTCCTCTCTATAGCGAAGATCTGCGATAAAGGATATACAGCGACTTTTGACAAGACAAAAGTGAAATTGAGAAACAAGTTTGGAGACGTGATCATCGGAAGGAGAAGGGAAAACCTCTATTGCTTGGAAGTCTTCGAAAATGGAAATGAAAGTATGAATTCAAGTTTTGCCAACCACGGAAGGGATGTGGAGCCGAGGGAATCAACTGCAATAGCAAGCTCTTCATTGGACACGCCAAGCAAAGCCGATTTCCTGAAGTGGCATTGTAGGTTTGGCCATGCAAGCACTGATGACCTAAGACGAGGTATCAAGGCCGACACATTCAACGACATCAAAGAATTGCCGCCCATGCCGAAGGAGTTCGACTGCGAGGTGTGTATAAAAGGAAAATTGTGCCGATCGTCATTCCCCAACACTCACACCAGGAGCAAGGAAAAGCTCGAGATTGTGCACACTGATCTATGTGGACCTATCCGAACGAAATCGAACGGAGGGGCGTCTTACTTCATCACCTTTATTGATGAAAGTTCGGACTGGACTGAGGTAAGATTTTTGAAGAATAAAAGCGACACATTCGAGGCTTTTAGGGAAGTTCAAAATCTCTTGGAAAGGCAGTCAGGTAGCAAAATCAAGTTCATTCAGTCTGATAGAGGTACGGAATATTTGGGAAATCGTTTTGAGAATTTACTGAAAGATTTGGGTATAGCCCGTAGATTAACTGTAAAACATACCCCTCAACAGAATGGTAAAGCAGAAAGAAAAAATCGTACGTTATTAGATATAGCTAGATGTTTACTGATACAGTCAGGTCTGCCAGTTGGATTCTGGGCTGAGGCCATAGCCACTGCAAACCACGTTAAAAACAGAACCCCCGCGAAGTCATTGGGAGGTAGAACCCCCTACTCACTATGGTTTGGTAGAAACCCCAATGTTGGTTACTTTAAGACATTTGGCTGTGAAGCATATGTCTGGAATAACTCTAAATTTAAAAAGAAGTTTGAGCCCCGAGGACTGAAAGGGACTTTCTTGGGTTATGATGAACAGTCAAAAGGATTTAGAGTTTATCTAAAAGACCAAAGTAAGATTGAGATAACCCGTAGTGTTAAGTTTTTGGAGAGAAAGTTTCTTGCCCCTAACCAAGAACTTGTAGATTTAGACCCCTACAGAGAGGATGTTGAAAAAACTGAAAAAGAGACTCAAACTTGGATTTTTTCCCCACAGTATGATTCAGTTAAATCCCCTGAGAAAGTGGATGACTCCCCAGAAGAGACTAAAGTTAAACGGGGACCAGGTAGACCGAGGAAGGAAAGAACTGGTAAACCAGGTAGACCTAAAAAGGTTTATCAAACTGTGTCTATTCCTGAGTTAGACGAAAATTTAAGTGAATCTGGTTCTGATACTGACGTAAGTGACTCTAATTATAATATTGACCCTGTTTGTGAATCTGTTGAAAATTGCATGATTGCGATTGATGAAATACCACTGGAGGATGCTATCAATTCAAAAGATTCTGATTCTTGGATTAAAGCTGTAGCTACTGAAATTGTAAGCATAATCAAAAATGATACTTTCGACCTTATTGATAGACCAGTGGGTATTGACTCAAACGCAAATTTAATTGGAAGTAGATTTATTCTCAGAAACAAAACGGACTCTACTGGAAATAAAACCCTTAAAAAGGCTAGACTGATAGCACAAGGTTTTGGTCAAGTGCCAAACGTTAACTTTTTTCAAAATCAGACATACTCTCCGGTAACCAGACTAAGCTCTGTACGCCTGTTGGTTGCCTTAGCATCAAAGCTTAAACTAAAGATACATCAGTTTGATATAACTACAGCGTATCTAAATGGTACCTTGGATGAAACTGTCATGATGAGAATGCCCAAGTATTTTGATGTTGGTTTAAGGTATATTATTGAGAATGAGTCTGATAGGGTCATGTGTTCTAAGGCTAAGAAAATGTTAAGTGATTTGGAGGAAAGTGATAAAGTGTGTTTACTTAAGAAATCACTCTATGGCTTAAAACAAAGTGGAAGATGCTGGTTTTTAAAGTTAAAAGATATTCTATTGAAGTTTGGATTTGAGAATACTATAAGTGATCCTTGTATGTTTCATTTGCAGGTGAATGGGTTATTTACTATGCTAACTGTATATGTTGACGACTTTCTTGTAATTAGTGAGGATCCTGATATGATAAGTAAGCTTCACGATCACCTTGAGAAGGAATTGGACGTTAAGTATTCAGGTGAAGCCAGTATTTGTTTGGGTATTGAATTTGAACAATCGAATGATGCAATTGTATTGTCACAAGGTAAATATATAGACGATGTGCTGGACAGATTTGGTATGTCGGATTGCAACACCGTAAATACCCCCATGGAAGTTGGTTTGAAACTTGTAAAAGCTGTTGATATGGATGAATCATTACCATATCGTGAATTGATTGGTAGCCTTAATTACTTGGCTGTGTGTACGAGACCTGATATTTCTTACAGTGTAAGTTATTTAAGTCAATTTCTATCCTGTTATGATAAGTCTCATTGGACTGCAGCTAAGAGGGTACTGAGATATTTAAAGAGAACCAAAAATTTTAAGTTAACATTTAACTATGATGAGTCAAGTGTAAAAGGATTTACTGATTCAGATTGGGGAAACAATATTGAAGATAGGAGATCATTCTCTGGTTTTGTGTTTTTGATGGGTAATAGTGCCATATCGTGGGAAGCTAAAAAGCAAAAGACTGTGGCACTGAGTAGTACTGAAGCTGAATACATGAGTTTATCAGATGGATGTAAGGAAGCTTTGTATCTTCAGAAACTACTAGCTGAGTTGGGTTTGCTCTCTGATATTAAAATTTTTGTAGACAATAACGGTGCATTAAAACTTTCTGAATCATCTGCTTATCACAGTAGATCTAAGCATATAGATATAAAGCATCATTTCATAAGAGAGGTGCTGAGTGAAAATGAAGGTATCAATTTAGGAAAGGTTTCTAGTTCTGAAATGTGTGCTGACGTGCTTACAAAAGCGTTACCTGCTACAAAGCATTATAAGTGTTTGGATATGATAAACTTAAAAGAAATTGTTTAATGTTGTAATTTGTTTTTGTTCTCATGCATTGTATCTTTTCAGTGGTCTTGTATTGAGGGGGGGTGTTGGAATATGCAAATCAATACAAGAGGAAGAAAGGAACTGAACTGTATTACGTTCTTACGTAGAAGGCTTCTGCGTCATATCTCTGTCAGTATATATGTTGGACTGTGTGTTATGTTTGTTAATTATGCTCTGTGATGATCTCGATGCTGTCTGATCCGATCCACACATGTGTTGTCCTTTTATGTACAAGTTAAGAGTATTATAATAAATACTAGGTTACCCACTGACTCTGCTGATTACTCAATCGGACGTTTCTTTATCTAATAAGCACAAATGATAAAATATCTGATTTAAATTTTTAAGTGCAAAATGATTAAATGTTTTAAGGCTAGTGTAAATGTAATAACTGAGACTTTGATAATTAGGAGAAAGAGAAGAAATAGAAATCACCAGGCAAAGATTGGTGGATCGAATTCTGTCTGTTGACATTACTATGCACACTCCGAGGAATGAAATTCAGCAGAGGGCGATTAGTCGAGTGAACAAGCTGTTTGAGGACCTGCTGACGTCCATGGATAGTGATCCTGCCCGCACCATGGAGATTGCTCAACAGTACATTAACTCCTGTCGATCTGATAGCAAAGGGCTGATCAATCCAAAGTTTCAAGAAGCAATATTAGAGTGTTCAGTAGATGACCAGAAGCTGATTCTTAGAAAGCTTGAGCATCTGCGAAATATGCGTGGTAAATAAAGTGCCAAGAATAAAGATTGTTAATGTTTTTAATGATTAAATTGACTTTCTTTTTAATGAGATAATTCAAAATTATTTTTATTTCATTCAGAAAGTGCCCAGTATTAGATAAATTAATTGATTCAGATACTATTTAATATTACAGTAGAGCCCCGATTATCCGCGAGGGCCACAAAAATTTATTTCAATTACGAATCGAAAAGAAAAGGTGTTTCCAAAGCTAGAAGCAAAAGAGAGTGACTGATTTTTTAAAAAAGGCATAACTAAACACTTTTTGTTAATAGTACAGTGTAATTGTTTTTTTTTTACTGTTCTTTATTTTAGTGATTTAGATGTAAAGCAAAGGTGTCTGCTGACTGTCCATATTTTAAAAGTTCTACACATCATGCTTTTTGTACAATAGAGCATAGTTTTTATGCTTAAATATTATTTTCGTGTTTTCACCTCATTTTTAGTCTTTTTTCGGGTTATCCGCGAATTTCGCTATCCGCAGTACCCTTGCCACCCAATTGCGCGGATAATCGGGGCTCTACTGTATATCCCTGTATTTTTAAAGGGCTGTCTATAAATAATGTTTCATGCTTGGAAGGAAGGAAGAGAGTTATATATCTGTGGCTGGGAAGAATGGAGTTATAAGATTGTGAATTAGGGGGGGGGTACACTTTAGCTTGAAAAAAAATCTTGCATGAAGTGAAGGTGTGTGATAAGTTGGAAAACTTTAATACATAGGTGAGGGAGGAGTCAAAAATATTGAGAAAAAGTGTGACATCCTTTATCGAAGGCCCCCAAGTTATAATATAATTTATTATAATTTAATTATTTCTAAAATATACAATATCCATTAGTTTTTTTTCTCTAGATGTGTTGAATCTTCTTTTTTTTTTAATTATTAGATAGATTAGGAGAGAGTTATATCTGTGAATGGGAAGAATGGAGTTATAAGAATTGTGAATTCCTAGCAGTGATATAAGAAAGTTAAAAAAATAATTTTAAAAAACTAAGGGAGATAGAACAAAAACTTCAATGTAAAAATTGTTTGTAATATAAAAAGGCACAGAAAAAAATTTCAAGAAAATATCTTAAATATTCTAGAAGATGTTAGCTTGTGTAAATAGCACTTTTTCAGGCCTGAAAAAAGTTCACTACAGTGTCTCCTTTAGTTTTTTATTTAATTTACTTTGGCTTGAATAAAAATCTTGCATGAGGTGTGAAGGTGTGTGTGATAAGTTGGGAAACTGTGGTACATAGGTGAGGGAGGGGTAAAAAATGTGGAGAAAAGTGTGACATTGTTTATTGAAGGCCCCCAAGTTATGATATAATTAATTTAAGGATTTGATTACTTTTTTACTCAAGTAGTGTTGAATCTTCGTTCATTTTTCATTGTTAAATATCTGGAGTACTATATTCCACTAGCTGTTACGACCCGGCAAAGCCGGGTCTTACAGCTAGGCTAGCCTTTTATGCGAGCTTCGCTCGTTACTACTTCAAGTTCCTATTAATTATACATTAAATAAGAAGTTTAACTTTAATAATTTATTATTGTTGAATTAGAAACCAACTTCCCTAAAAGTAACTTTTTAACCTTTATTAAGTAAACCAACTTTCTTGAAAGATATTTATTTAAAAGCTATTATATTATTTTAAAATTTTAATTACTTTTATTTATTTATTTTTCTGATTATTGCGAGATGGCATCGAGTCAGTGAGTGACGTGGGCTTTTATATTTTTCTGATTATGATTATGATTATTATTGCGAGATGGCATCATAGTGTGCGAGCGTTCCGTTCCAGAATCAGTGAGTCAGTGAGTCAGTGAGTGACGTGGGCTTTTATATGAGAGATTGGTATTACCTCTTCAGATGAACAATGATGATTATGCAAATTTACCTGGTTTCAGTATTCTGAAAACTGCCAAATAAGTAAATTTCAAAGATTTTCCAATTAGAGCATTGGGTTCTGGACGAATATTTAATTGTATATCCATTGTCTCATTAAGAAAATTAAAAATAACATGTTTACAAAATTAACACCTTATTACATATTCTTTCTGTGATAAATAAATTTTAACAGCATGTACCATTACTGTTAAATCTTAACTTGATATTTTCAATTCAGTGATAGTTCTAGATGTCCCGTATGGTATAAATTCACCCACCTGCAGCCAATTATTGTTCATCAAGAGGCAATATTTATGTTATAGCATTCAATTCAACCGTGCTAATTTCAATTGTGTCAACCAAGTTCTGACACAGTTCAGGGATAAAAACAAAACAAAGCCTTGAGTAATAAAGGAAAAATCAGTAAATTATACTTTTAAATCACATGATGTGTTAAATGGTAGCTAAAACCCCATCCACATTAAAAGCTATAGGTTGGGGCTTACTTTAGTTCAGAGCATTATAGTCTTTCTACATTATGATGGGGATAAAAAGAAAGTAACAATGACCCTTAACATTTTGATGATAAAATGAAGTCATCCATACACAAAGATCACACATAACCAAAGAAGATAATTGTGAGAGGAAAAAACATGCCTGATAAGTTTCTTTGAGAGTATTCTCAATAGCTTCTATTCTCTGCATATTTGGCAAGTGTCCCCTCTCTGTTCAACTGTATGATTTTTAAGAAATTTTATATCTTAACTAATAGATTTCAAGATAATTTCCTGTGAATTGTTTAGTCTCAGAAGCCCCTCCAGTATTAATATTTAGAAGATACACATAGCTGTGTTCAGATTGTACTAGAAAATTAGTGTTTCCTATTTGTAAAGTATATTTTTTTGTATTTTTTGTGTATGAAGATTGTTCTACAATTTACAGATACCAGTAATTTCATAAAATAGTTTACAAATGATACAGAATAAAAGTAATCTTATATTTTCCTACTAAGGGTCAGCATTTCTCTCCAAGTTTCATGGTTTCCCCCCTTTTGTTCTAGTTATTTATTTCTCAATTCTTGTTTCAGTCTATATTAAAGAGTACTTTGAAAGCACATTGTAACTTAATTTATTTTATATAGGTAATCAAGTAACATAATTTATTTTCTCTCATTCAATCTACTTAAATTATATCAAATGAGTAATTTATTATTTTCTTTGTCATCTTTATTTGTCCTGTCCAGTTATAAACTTTGATCACTCATTTAATACTTCTTTTATTTATGTTAAATATTCTTGTCACCATTTACTTCCTTTCTTCAAGAAATGTTTTTAGTGGTAATACAAAGCGTATGTAAAAGTGTTTTTCCTAAATATATTTATTAGATTGAATACATATCTATCCATTATTTAAAAATCTTTTGATGGTGCTATGAAGAATATTTATTAGTTTTAAAGCATCAAACCTCATCTTTTTGTAGTGTTACATCTGAAATTTAACAATAAAAAGGTATTCCTGTGTATACCTTTATCTATAGGTAGCGAGATTAATGTGGAAAAAGTGGTTTATGAAAATATTTGCTAGTCTTGATGTAAGAGCTTTTGCATTTAGAGCTTTAACACTACAGTTTATTTATTTTAGACTTCTAGTTCAGTCATGCTTTTGTCGGTGTACTTAATACATTTTACTTAAAAGTAACAGCCTGCAGCAAAAGACCCCGCCTACATTTTTCCATATAACTGCTTGGTAAATTTAAAAATTGTCATTAAATAAAATAAATGACATCTTTTAATTATTTTTAAGAGAGTAAATATTAAACTCTTGAGTAATTTTGGACTGCATTTTTGTATAAAGAATGTATAAAGTGTTATACATTTCATCAGCTGTGTTTCCAACGCTCACAAGCAAATTGGCATATTTGAAAAATGAAGATCCCATGCCTTAAATTTCAGGTGGCTATTGAAGGTCTGTTAGGGAAAAAAACAAAGGGTTTCACTCGTTGTTGTTGAAAAGGAAAACTTCTGTGAATATTTATCTGTGTGGGCTTTGCAGTTAAATAATCATTTCATTCTTACTTCTGCTGAAGTTTTTAATTTTGTCGTTTGGGCTGAAAAGTTAAGATTTTTTAACTTTTGTTTTAATTTATTTATCAAGCTTAACACATTTAGAAAAGTGTTGTGTTATTAAATCAACTGTTAATTCATGTTGAAAAGTGATAACCTGGTTGTTCTTAAAATATTTATTGTATAATAATTATGAGCTGTGATATTGTAAATACCTAAAGAAAATATTTATGGATTTGAAATTTATGCACTTTGCTTCATTATTTTTCTTTCTTATGCAGAATTTCATTTCACCTCATACACTTCATAAGAAAATTTAATCATAGAATAAATATTTTTTGGTAAAGGATGATCTTTATTTTAAATTGATTTGTCTCTTAAAATTAGTTAATATCGCTTAAATCTAATAGTTAATGGTGTCAAATAGTTAATTTTGAAAAGAAAGCTTATTACCAAATGTGCGAAGACCTAAAACATTTTGAATGTTCAATTTTCTGCTTAATTATTACATTTAAAGGTACTAAAACTAAGCTTATGATTTTATCAATGTTGTCTGATAAAAATGATGAAATTGACTGTAGTTCTAAAAAATTATGAGGTTTAAGATTGAGAGGAAAGAGTTAAAAATGTGATATTCTGTTTTGAATGGTTATTTTTAAAGTTATAGCACATTAAATTCATAATAAATTATGTTTTGGGAGAAATGTGTACACTTTTATAAGATTGAAGAGCTGTATTCACCTAATTTAATAGTTAATAGCTGTGTAATTTTAAAAAATTACACAGCTATTTTACTGAAAACTTTTAGATATTCTGAAACACTTGTGATTTTACTACCTTCTCTGCCTCCTTTAATACATGCAAAATATTTCTTGCTCTTCTAGATTAAGTTATTTAACATACATGTTATTTTCTGAATGAATGTCCTTGTTATTTTTGTACTGATTCTTTGAATAACTCAATAAATCTGTTTTTATGAAGATTATCAATTTTTCTTAAGCAACCATTTTCAGTTGATCTGTTCTTATACAGACTTGTGTAATGCTAATAATGTGTTCCCATTATATAAATCATATTTAACGAGAAATAATTTTACCATTTTCTTTGAACTGTTAACCAACTTTTTATATTTTTTCATTGATTTGATGGTCCTCTACTTGTAGAAGTTCAAAGTATTTTTGAAATATTTATTTACCTAACTAAACAAGGCTGCAATGGCATAGGCGGTTTGAAAGCCTTATGCACAAGAACAATTGAGTTAAAAAATTTATAAGTAAAATTATTCAAATCAAAAATCAAATTGTAGAAATGCTTGTTTTTAAAGTCATAAAAACGAACTGTTACAGCATAACACTTTATTAACTAAAAATGCACATATTTCAACATAAATACATATAGTGGTATACAAGTACTACATAATTGTTATACCCATTGATAATTCAAAATCATGTAAAAAAGTTATTATAATGGGTTGTACCAGATGGTACAGTTTTTTAAACCACAGTGTGATTTCCATTTTTAATAGCTTTAGGGAATACCCCTTAATTAGATCACAGTATACTTCAGACACCGGTTCAAATTCAATATTCAAATAATATATAGAATAGCTATCACAATTAAATCAAATTTTAAAACATCTCTAGTCATGCAAAAAATTTAGACCTAGTTAAAATATAAAAATTTACGTCAAGTTTAATAAGAATAAACAAAACCAATAGAAAACATACTTGTATTTCCCAATACATCATTTAATGGAAAAAGTTGTGTTAATTTCATTCGTAAGTGGATTTCATACCAAAAGTTTAGAACTAGAGATTTAACTGATCTTTTCATGAAATATAGTAAGCCAGTTATAGATTTTTAAATAAATTTTTGGAAAAGCTTTAACTTGGATTATTTTTTTTCAAATAGAAAAAAAACTATGAAATAATTTTAATAGAAGAGATGCATGTTTGTTACAAAGCTATATTTTGCACATGGCACATACTTGTGTAGTAGAAAAATATTATAAGTCAGTCACTTGGGTATATCTTATAGCATAAAAATAAATACAGAACTTAGATATTGTAAAATAAGGACGGATCAGTGAATTCAACACTTTTTCATTGTATAAGGACGGATTCCAAGCTTTGAGCATTCATTTTCAACTAACCGCAATTGTTTCACACAAAAACCTAACAGAATGAAAGCTTATTCACATAAATGTAAAGTAAGTAGATAACCAGCTTAAGAATAAAAGGATATGTATTATCCTTGTTAAAAAAATCAGAAAGGGATTTTATTAAAATGACAAGTATTCATAAGAGATTCTGAATATGTAAGCATAAAAATTGTGCAAAACATTTTTACAAAAATTTACAGTTATTCAATTAGTAGAAATGTATAAAACAGATAATTCCCAAACACTGCATAGTACAACTTTTTAGAATACAAATTTTCAAAGTGTCATGAACGTGCTAACACACTTAAAAATATAAAAATATATTCTTTAAATGAAACAGAAACAAGTATGTATCAAACTTAAAAAATCATTTTCGTGGAAAATAATAGTTTTATGTACACCTGCACTAAAAAGATTTTTAAAAAATTAAGTCTCTTTATCAAATTAACTTAAGTTCAAAATCACTATAATTACTATTCAAGTCTTAAAATTAGAGCTAATTTATATCAAAATCATAAATGTATTCATAATATAAGAGTAGAATTTTTAAAGACATTTACTAAGAAAGTGTAAAATAAACTAGCATTACACTGTGTAATCTTCTAGCTGCATAAAGGCATCTGGTTAAAAGTTTAAAAATTAAATAAATTGTTAATTTTTTAACCACACAAAAAGTTAAGCTAAAAACTTAACTATATTTAAAATGGATCATGGCATTTATAACAGTAGTAACGTCATCCCTATTCATGAAAAAATTGTTGTTTATTCTTGTCCTTTAAGAATGTGCTGTGGCTACGTGAACAATTTATAATAAGCGACAACTCCTAAAAAAGTGCTTTTTGCCACTTTTGCTTCGTTTTGGTTTATGTAACGAAATAGTTCCATTTGTGGCATTGGAAAAAGACGACCTCATGTATACATTATGTGGAGGATAACCATCATAATCATCTGGAAAAAAAAAACATTTTTGTTTAAAAAAGCCATAATCACTTTTGATACCTAAACAAGTTTCAAGCACCACCCCCCAAATATAAAATTCATAATTTAATTATCAGGCATGAAAACTATTTTTAGGGATTTCTCGGTACAATTGATAGTCTTAATAATAAATTTTGGTGATAAGTTAAGCATTAACTAAAATAATCAAATATGGCAGGGATGTAGCCAAGAGGAAAACTTAGGGATAAGTGAAATGTGATTCTATTAAGTGGAATCCTCTGCTAATCTACTGCATTAAGATCAGAGAGTATGAAGTATCCCAATTTCTTTTATAATAGTAACATTAGACAGGTTTTTTAAAAGTTTAGATGCAAGAGTAACTTAAAATACTTACGATTCCCTAGAGAATGTATATTTGGCGTAAGTTCTTCTATTGGTTCATTGGATATTTCCAGATACCTTTTTACTAGATGACGAAACACTAAAAAGACAAGTAACAGCAGTTTATAAACAGACAATACACACACACATAGGAGAAATATGCAAAGCTATTAATCAAAGCAATAAAATATTTCTAACCTTCAGACACATTATAATCTTCCTTTACAGATATTCTGAAAAAATCTAACTTTAACCTCCTGGCTAAAAGTTCTGCTTCATCTCTAAAACAAAAAAAAGAATGTTTGTATATAAAATCTTAAAGAAACTTAAATGACTACCAATACAATATAACCAGTCCATATTTTAGTTACAAATGCTAGTAAATTTTTAAAATTACAAAAGTGAATATCTTCAGCTAATAGAAGAAAAGTATAAAGTCACTTTTGGCAATTTTATTGAAAGTGGTCGAACAGTGCCAATGAATGATGAAGCTTTGGCCCAATCTTGGAATCTTGCCAAACTGAAAAGCCATCAGTTGGATTGTAAGTTTACATGGTGCAAAAGACAGCGATCGGGCATTGTCAAACTTGGCATGTCCTCGTACCGAATAGCTAACCCAGAAGTAATTGAGTGCCTTTCTTCTGTAAACTGACAATACGTTATGATTTCAACGTTAAATTATTTTTCAAATCATCAAGATTTATAACAAGGAGATAATATTTCAAGATCATATACATGCCAATATTTTTGTAAACTTTGAGTGGATTGTAAAGTCAATGCTAATTTTTAATCTAATCTTATAACAGATATTTCAGTAATAGTATAAATATTTTGAAAAATACAGCATTGTTGTCGAGTTTTATTCATATTGGTCTGGTTGAGGGCTAGACCAAGAAAGTCAAAAATCCACACAAGTTCAGACTTGTTGACGCACCAAGTTGGCAGCATATTAAGGTGATAAAATACCAATTGTACCCTTAATTAACATGGCTTATAGTTACTGGAAATCAGCTGCAGTGACTTCAATATTGCCAAGCATCCGCAACTCTGAATTTGATTACAAAAATCCTCAAAAAGCATTCACAAATCTATATTTGTACATGTAAACAGGGCCTTTACATAAAAAAGCATTGAATCAATAGTTTTACTTACTTAGCAACAGTTGCTTGGTCTATAAGGTCTATTTTATTTTGAACTATGACAGTTGGGATTTCTCCACATTCATTTTCAACCTGTTAACATTAAAAATACTTTTTTTAATTACCAATGTAACTTTAATTGCAAGAACTAAATAAAGGGAATAATAAACATGACTTAATTAAAATCATCTAAAACTAACCTTTCTTTTCCAAGATTCAATAGCTTTAAAAGAATCTCTATCTACAGTGGAAAACACCAAAATGCAAGCTTGAGCACCTATCAAGATAAATAATTTATCATATTTTACTCAAGGGCTTTTTAACAAAGTATATGAGTAGGGGAAAAGCCAGGGGATACACCTGACAACAACAAGTGATAAGTTTACTTAACATAGTGGATAAAATTGTAAATAAAACTCATTGGCACAACAGCCCTAGTGGGCCAAGGCCTACAATGCCCATCTTCGCTTTCTTGACCGTGGGGCCCTGAGGTGCGAGGCATATGTCCTGGTTAGGTAGTCAGTCTAATGCAAGACCCCCAGTGTTTAGTTCCCAAGCACGCTTGGTCCTCAGTTTATCGACCCACTGAAGGGATGAAAGGTTGAGACGACCTTGCCCAGCCCGGGAATCAAACCCCAGACCTGTGGCACGGAAGAGCTATGCACTACCACTGCAAACCTGGGCTAATAATAATAATTGTAAATAATAAAAATTAATTCAACAAGCTTTTTTAATAATTCATTTTTTATATAGTTTGATATTCTGTACTCTGGTTTATTATTGCTACTAAACTTCCTCATCAATGAGAATCCACATGATAAAAAACTTGCGAAGTTTCCAAACATACCTTGTACATACAGAAGTTATCTCACATGGCCACTTGCACTCTTTGGCTTTTAATCCTGCTCATATAATTTTCAAAACATGGACATAGGATTTTCATAGGAGGACATAGGATTGAGTAAACTCAAGTAAAAGGAATTTTTTCTGAGCATAGTATTTAATACAAATTGGCACCTTTTTTCTATAAACAATAAAGAGGAATTTTCTTGGTTTCAGTAGTGAATCCAGGATTTTTGTTTAGGGGAGCTGAGATACCTAAAAGGTCTATTATATTACAATGATTTTCTCATTTTAAAAGGGTTTAATTTTCAAATTTTAAAGGATTTCTTATTAAGTAACATCATAAATTCCCTATTACTATATCTTTTTATGGAACTAGGGGGCCTGCCCCCTGCTCGCTATCGCTCACCAACCCCCGAAACTGCTTCGCAGTTCTAATAAGATCGCTTCGCGATCTCAGCGAGCAAAGCTCGCTTGTTTCATCTTACCAATCCAGCACACCCCGCTGGTCGGCTTAATTAATGCTCCTTTACAACCGAAACTACTTATATCACTCTTGCTTATAAATAATTTAATCCAGCATAGCTCGCTTGTTCATCTCAACAATCCAGCAGAACCCTTTTCTCCGCTTAATTAAGCCTCTTGTAACACGGAAAATACCTCTCCCTTGCTTATCAATAATTTTATTGAAATGTTAAAAAAATATCCAGCAAGTCTACTAACAATCATCAACCATCTTGTAGAAAAAACACATCATTAAGAAACATTTCAATTTATAATGTGCACGCGTGCTCGCAACAATCTAGTGAGCCGTCAAAATAAAACTTAAAAAATCTCCAATAAACATTAAACGTGTCTGATGAAGACCTAGTAAAACTATGAAAAAAATGAAATTTTGATGCTTAATAATTCCAAAACTAATTAAAATTTTTCAAAGAATTAAACGCCAATCTTTTTCTAAAAAATAAGAGCATAATTGGTTAAAAAATCATACTTCTATTGTGATTAGTTTTTCTTTTAGACCGAAAAAACCGAAAAAGTGTCAAAATTTTCGAAAATTTAAAAATTAATTACTCTAAAGCAAATTCGAAAAAAGGGCGACGTAGTGCACATCTTCAGATATCAGAGTATGAGGTTGCAAAAAATCAAAGCTCTGCTGCTAATAGTCTTCGCTGAACGCGATTACGCGGCGAAAAAACAAAAACTTCAACTTTGACCTTAAAAATACCCCAGAACTAATAATCACATCAATTAGCTTTTCATTCGAGAATGTTCTCTAAACATTTCTCTACAAACATTTCAAATTTCATAAATTTCTGTCAAGTACTTTTTGCGTTGTGAGAGGTCAAAGAGTTCAAAAAATTTCTGAAACAGCGGCGGCAGCGGCGGCGGCGGCAGCGGCGGTGACGGTTACTTTTTTTTAATATAGAGAGAAACATAGGGGAAAATCAAATTATTGAAAGAATTTTTTTTACTTCTAGGGGTCTGCAGTCCCATGGATTAGCCTTTCCTTGGTTTAAGTAGCCTTTAATGAACTATTCTTAACTAAGTAGTAGATATTAAAATTATATTTGAGGGTTTTTTTTTAAACTTTAGGGTAACATGCTGTGTTGTGGAACCAATTGTAAGTACTTTTACAATTGAAATTTCCTGTGCTGACCTAAAGTCATCAAGACTAGAAACTGAATTATGTAAGTGCACTTGATAACACAACATTTCTTAGTTTCCCATATGAAAAAAAAATGGATCAATGGAAGTGCTGAGTAAAAAAAATATAAATTTTGTACCTAAACACATTTTCCCTATTGGTTACTTAAAGATTTGTTTCAAAGGGTTCTATATATTAAAAGTACATTCAATGTTTGGAAACACATTTGTAATTATTTCATTACCTCTGTAATAAGCTTTAGTTATGGCATCAAATTCTTCTTGACCAGCAGTATCCCAAATCATAAGTCTAACATCTTCACCATTATAGCTAAAACAAATTTATATGATCAGTAAAAACTAAATGACATTCAACTTTTAAAAGAGAAAACCTATAAAAAGGTATAAATCTGTAATTACAAAAAAATGGTGTTTATGTTTAATAAATGTTACTATGAGAATCTAGTTATGCTATTTTAAAAATAGAATAAGTAATAAAATTCCAAGACTTTTAAAATTGTGTCATTTTTTAATTTGCATTAATATTTATGAAAAATTTTCAGCTTTTGAAATGTAATTCAGACTTGTTTGTAAGATAATTATGGATAAATATAAATATCACTTATGAAGTATTTTAAAAATGTTAGTTTTCTTGTGCAAAGTAAAGAATCAACACATCTTAAAGCATTAAAAATATTATCTTGCAGGTACTGTCCTAGTTCTTTACATATCTTTTATATATGTTGAATTATTTGCTTGATTTCTGAATTGATATCACAGGCAAAGTGATAAACCAGACTTTAGAAATTAATTGATTATTTGCTTCCTAATCTGGAAGGAATTATCCTACAGGATACATGGATTAAGAAAAAATTAAATATGTTTCTGCAGAAGAACCTCATTACAACCTTACCTACTAATTTTATAAAACATGCTTTAGCAACTAAAATGGGTCACAACTTAACCAGCTAGGGCTTATTTTTATTATTATACATTTCACTCTAAAAAACTAGTTTTTTTTTTAATTAAATTAAATAATTTATGGTTGAATTAACCACCTATTAATTTACTACTTTTTGAAGGTACCTCCACAAATTCATCACTTGACAAAAAGGTTCTTTCACAAATTCAGCTGTAGGAAAAGGTACCTTCACAAAATACATTTTAAAAAGAAAAGTTATCTGATTAGCTAGCTATATTCTCTTAAATTTAAAATGGATGTCATTCCAAAGAAAATTTCAGCTAATATTTGATGTTTTAAAAATTATGTGCCTGTTTATGTTGATTTTTTAACAATTTTTAATTTTCACAAGTTTGTAGAAATTTTCACAAAATAGGTACTTTAAAAAATCCTAGACAGGCCCCCTACAATACATGTTATACACAGTAATTTAAAAGAGCACATTGTACAGAAAATCATTCAGAAACTAACATGCTTACTCAATTTGCCTTTCTAAGAAGTCTACTCCTATGGTCTTTTTATAAGCATGAGTGAAGATACCTTTGCAGTACCTCTGTATCATGCTGGACTTGCCCACAGCTCCATTCCCTACCACCACCACCTGAAAGCAAAAGAGTTCAAAGGTAACTTCTTTTTCCAGAGACAAACACTTTATCTTTTCAATACTGTCAATTAAAACAGTGTACTTGTAAATTGGAGTGATTCATAAGTTTTATCACTTAAAAGATTGGTTTAAACTTGGTACAATTAGGATGTTTATAAATGTTATACTAAATATTCAGTCAATGTAAAAACCCGTCAGTAAAAATCAGTCAATAAAAAAAATTTACATGGGTAAAGCTCTAAACTTTTTTGGGTTTTTTACTGATTGATTTTTAAATTGGCTGCTTTTTTTAACACCTGTTTATAAGTGTCTAGTTGTAAAACCCTTTTAATAGGAACATTTTCAAAACTGTTTAAGGTGGATTAAAGCCCTAAAAAGCAAAAGAATCAAATGATTCCAGCAAACTATTTTCAAAGTTAACTCTTTAGCCCAAACCTTGTATAATAAAAACAACTGAATGACATTTATGTAGTTTTTGGAACTAAATAGGTAGTCTAACACTATTTTCAAGAATTTCTTGCAATTTGCAAAATAAATTTAATATGAAAAGCTCTAATAAAAATCAATTACTAAAAAGAATGAAATTTAAACAGGCATTTTTTATACCTACCCAGGTTATTTTTATTAAAATTATATAGTACTTTTAAATTTTGGACTAAAAATTTAACTCATTTTGTTAAGATTTAGTAAATAAATGGTAGGAGTGTTGGACAGATTCTTACATAATTATATGAGGAGGTCTTATTTTTGCTAATAAAAGGGAGGGAGTGAAAATTGAAAATTATCAATAACACACATAAGTATAATATTTGAATGGTCTCATACATAATGAGCATTGAAAAGGAAGAGTGAGAATATTGCACTATTAAACAGTTTAAAGTAATAAAAGGTTAAAAATACTTTTATGGCAACTTCAAAATCCTCTTCTCTCATGACAATTTGTGAGGTTTAAGTAACTGGATTAAATCTGTTCAACATTCTGGTCACAAATCTTCATTTTTTACAATTAATGTTGAGAAATGCCTTCACACCAACCAAAAGATCATCTGACAACTTGAAGAACTGGAAAATGAAGCATTTATAAATTACTGGAATATAGTACCTAATTACTACATCATTTAGACATGTATATACAATATCAAAAGTTCAAAAATTACATATATTGGTACCAGTTTTATATTTTAAAACTAGTAGAAAAATAACTGAAAAATACTTTATAACTGTTAAATTTAAATTAGAATGGATTGAAATTAGTAAGCTACAATGAGAAAATAGGAAATTTATTTGAAAAATAAAGGAGAGGTACTACTGGCACATAATTTTATGAAACAGTATAACAGTAATTTATAGAAAAATTTAGAAAAAAATGTAGGAAATAAAAATGTGATTTTCATGCATTGAAGCCATTAAATTTCAGCCATTGAAAATTACAAATTAAAATGGAAAAAGTTTTATTCATTCAGGTTTTTAAAATAATTGATAAAATTTATGGTTAATTGTTAATTCCCACTGATGAAAAAACTTGCACGATAGAAAAATTGTCTTCCCTAAAATAATGAGAGAAAACTTAAAAATTAATCATTAATTTTTGAAACTAACAATTTAATAAAATTAGTGCCATACAAAATCTCTAAAACCCATTGTACTTTACACACTTTTCAAATATTTGGCTCATTATTATTTCATTTAAAACAGATTAAATCATTATAACTCTATTTGAGGCATGTAGGCTCTATTTTGTCCTTTTGAAAGTTCAAAATAATGCTTACTTGTCAACATCATATCCAATTAAGGCACAAAATTTAATAAACTAAAATGTAATTCTCCTCTCAGAAAGTATCCATACGCTGGTTGCAAATATCATCACACAAAATAATCCAACATTTTCAGACACATAATAAATCCAATAGCTTCTTTCATTTACGACATCCACACAACGCGTATCCAATCTATTGTGTAACAAGTTGTCACAGACACCGCTAGCCGGACACAAACAAAACCTTAAATGTCACTGAACTTCCGAGGGCACTTGAAACTGAAAAATTCTCACTTTGATTGACACATAACCAAGAGATTAAATCCGAGACATTTTTAAGTGAAAAACATCCGCACCTTGCGATTCAACAGCTAACGTGGGAGCGCGTTCCTTATGCAAAAAGCAGGTAAAAAGGTCGCTGCCTTTTCGTCATGCTTGGTGGACGGCATTACGTTTTCGCCTACGGCAGATACTTCTTTTGGCCAGCTTCTTCAATGAAAACATCGCCAAGCGCCATTGATGCCCACAGGATGAACCGAGCTTAACCTTGAAACTTTCCTCGCCAGCTGTAGCGATGTTCTTGCCAAAAGTGCTTCCGTTCTAGGTTTGCTGCTTCAAGAAGCGTCTGCTGAACAGGTAACTTCACAGGGGGTAAAAATGGTTTTGGAATCACAAATCGAAAATTTCCGAGTTTGGAAAGTTTTTATTTGTTGCGCGCTCCCTTGTTGGGAAAGCGGCAGGTGTGAAAATCATGAAAAATTCGAGGGCATTATTTGGATGGAAATTATTTACGGGGCGGCCTTGTAGTTTCTATTAAGCTATAAACATGTTTCACACTTGGGTGAAGAGCGTTTTAACGCGTTTATTCGGTTGGGTGGTTTTGACTTAAGATAAGATGCACACATCTAAAAAAAGGTATCTTTGTCGAAAAGTAGAAAAATAAAATACCGTGTTTTTTAATACCTGAAATTTTCCTTAGAGAAAACCCTACGGAATCACGGTAAAGAACACAAAAATTGTTTTTGTTAACTGTCGCCTGTTTTTGAA
Organism: Tetragnatha montana; assembly: GCA_963680715.1. Lineage (NCBI taxonomy): Eukaryota > Metazoa > Arthropoda > Arachnida > Araneae > Tetragnathidae > Tetragnatha > Tetragnatha montana. The sequence goes on along the minus strand of OY796683.1, from coordinate 2,856,120 downwards.
ACTGGTTTTTGATGGGAAAGTGAATAAAAAATATTTATATCAATTATTTAAATACTTTTTTATAAGGAGAAATGTTAAAAACATTTTCCGAATGAGCAACTTACATCTTTTTTTATTAGATACGCTCATAATACACTAGATAAAATATAAACAATATTTATTTCAATTTTTTTAAGTCTCCAAAATATTCTAAGAAAATCCTTCGTCTTCCCCGGTATCGACGCCTTGCTTTTAAATCAAAGTTGTTTTAGGTATTTTTGTGAGTGTAAAACAGTGTTCTAGCTCAGGGGTCCAGATAAAAAAAAGTTTTTTAATTATTTTTAAATTCTCATAATCAGATGCACATATTTTTACATAGAAGTAATTTGAGTAGTGTGCGCTATCTTCATCTTCTTAATTAAATTGTTTCATTAAACAAAACTGTTGTTAATTGCTGTTAAAACCGTTTCACATCACAGAAACTTTATTTAAAAAATCAAATCCACTTATAAAACATTTTTTAAAACATTAATAAGGCTATGGCTTAAACTTAAACGAATGGACGTTGTCAGCAAGAGAATATTGACAGGAATGGACCAGGAATTTGGGATTCTTCGCCAAAAGGATTTGCAAAACCTTGATTTATTAACTACAAAAGAAAAAAATATTTAAAACCTAAATTATAAGATTCGAAACCATTGAATTAACTTGTGTCTTAAAAAATTCAAACTTGTAAATTACTACTAGCTTTATATTAAAAAGGGGGGTCTGGGAGTTTTCCCTCAGGAAATTTTTGAAATTTGGCCTTTAAAAAGAAGGTCAAATTAATTTTCAGAGTCTAAGAAAAAATATTAATGATTTTCAAAATATTTTGGCGGTCCAGTAAATAACCTCACGCGGTCTGGATGCGGACCGCCAGTTGCCGACCCTCGTTCTAGCTTCAAGACGCTTACAGCATTACGTGTTATAAGGTGCCATTAAAATTATTTTAATAATTTTAATGTATTTTAATAATTTAAAATAAAATACATTTTGAGAAATATTTAGGAAGATTTCGGTTTCACAACCTCTTCATATTCACAACCAAAACTCCTCCTCGCCTCTGCAACCATCACACATCTTCATACACCATTACTTTTTCGCAATTTTTAACCAACGCATTGAATAATTGATCGAATTGATGTTATCAAACTACCTATTTAATAATCTCTAATGCAGTTATATTAAATATTCATGAGTGTTTTGAGTCTCCCAACAAGTAGAGCACAGCTTTCTTACCCGCGTATTGTCCTCATTCAAATTAGATTGATAACTTGTCACAAACGGCATTCAACCAGAAACAGATATTTCTCTGTGAGATTTCATTGTTAGCCTTTCGAAACGTGAATCTTGTTAGCACTGTCCGGTTGCCCTGTGGACCACCATAAATTACTACTTCGAATGATCTTATATTCTAAAGAGAACAATCTACTTCTCACCTTTACTTTGGTCACGGCACTACAATCTTTTTTATTTTGTTCACACCAACGCACGTTCACTGTTGGCAACAATATATCTCCCAATTTTTTCAATTCAATCAATTTAAATAAATGAAAAGGTAATGAAATTCTATTCTTGTACTCTAATCAGGGCGATTTTCCATACCCCCTTCTTTTCAAAACACTAAATAGAAAAATGCGTTACAAAAATTCTGTGAGATTTTGATGCTTTATTTGAACAATTTTTTGTAACAATTAACAATTTCATTTTTTGCTACCTCTGGAAAAAAATACTTTAGGCCAAAATACAATTTAAACGATAAACCAGAGATTTCAAAATGATACTTGAACTACATTTCTATGGCAAATTGGCATATTTATGCATGCGAATAAACTAAAAAGTATGCATTTTTTGGCTATCATTTAGCTATTTAGCTAAATGAAATTGTGCGCATTTTTTTTGTTGGAAGTACACTGCGTTCCTGCGTACTACTTGTTCCTTTAAAACATAATCGTGTACCCCCATTTGAACTACCCACGAGCCGCCACTGATCCTACTCCAATTTAAAGCGGTACTAAATAATAAAAAGAACTAGGAATGCATTTAGTTTTTAAGATAACTTCTAAATCATTTACAAATGATGTAAGAAAACGTCCCATTGTTGAGAATCAAATCACGTCCACGTTGAGAATCACTAATACTAAAACATTTTTAAGGAGGTCCAAGGAACAGAAACAAAATTTAAAATACGTTACAAGAAATAATTTTTTTTTTAATTTCAGTAAAAATTTAAAGTATTGAACAAAGGTAGCCAGGAACCGTCTGTTCCCGTCTATAAAAGTTTAGGGCCTCCCAGATTTTGCACTTCCTCTATCTCCATCAAATGCCCGTCCTCATAATCAAACTGGAGTTATTTCTTTTAAGTTTTAAAAAATATTATTTACCATACTTTAGGAATTATTTATTACTAAAAAAAATAATTTCCAACACAACCCTTAATTTTGTTGCTTGCTTAAATTGTGCTTCATAGCTTACAAACCCATTTCTGTAAAAGTATATTTCCAACCAATAGAGTGTATCGGCAGGAAAACAGAATATCAGAGTAAAGATTCTTTCCCGCTCGCAACCGCATTCTCACTTTTTCTACGGTGTAAATGCGGGGTATTCAAAAGTATCGCAAGCAAAACTCTGAAGCTTAACTTCACATTCTTAATTCTTAGCTATTTTTTATGCTTCAAATTTTGTTCTTTTTGGATGTAAGTGAGTAAATCCATGCAATAACAACTCACCCCATTCACAAACTCAATGGAAAAAAAAATCTGAAAATCATTTTTTTATTTTAAAGTAAGAGCTAAAGTTATATTACGGGTGTGTGAAGATAGTAGTTTGTTTTGAGCAGTACTTTTACTATGACTTAATAAAAATGAACTACTATTGAAGAGCATCACGTGGAAAAACACTGTGTATCCACAGCAACATCCGTCTACAAAAGAAGACCGACTCCTTTCTAAACACAGTGTCTCACGTGATTTTCGGCATTCTTTGTCTTCCACAAAAGCGTTCGAATGGCGCGATCTTATCGAAGGGAATGAGCTGAATTCGAAGCAAAAACGGTGGGATATCGGGCCTGCCGGCTCTGTCCATGCATTCAGGAGCCGCTGGATGTGTAATTGTCCTGACCCCGTGTGCCGCCGTGACATACATCCACCGGGTGCTGCTTTCCTGTTCTGGCGGTCACTTCTTCTCGGGGAAGGAAGCGGAAGATGAGTTCTTAATGAAATTTGTGGTTTTGGTTCATCTTGAACTTCATTTGGTACTTCCCTTTAAAAGGGTACAGACAGTGTTATTCCTAGGATTTTTTTGGAGGAGTAAAAATACTCCTTGACTTTTTTAGGAGGAGTGAAATTCAATTATGAGGAGTGAAATAAGGAAATAGCATGAACTACATATACAGACACAAACTTTCTGTTAAAAACGCTTTCTTTTTAATGGACAAAATGAAATTGAAAAAAAAATAAGGATGCCATTTTGGGTTTTAATGAATCAAACTCCCTAATCATCAGAACAATAAATGAAAAAAAATTACTATGGCTGTATGAAAACCCAATTAAAAAGTACGATAATTAAGATGTCGTGGCTGAAGGTTTAAGCTAAACCTTTGTGAATAATTCAAAGAGTGAAAATACTCCTGTCTAAAAGAGTATTTCTGATTTTCAAGGAGTGAAATACTCTCTCAGAGGAGTTAAAAACATCTCTGGGTACAGGGACAATTTTTGCAACCAGGGGAGAGGGCCCAAAATTATTTCGAAGCCTCCTCCCATACATATTTAATAGGTTCAATTTAGCTTTTTAAAAAATTTTAGGTAGGAGGATTTGCATCTTGATGAACTTAATGTAAAAAAAAAATAGTGAAAATAGAATTCCAAGTACGCAAGGGGAGCTGGGGGTCCATTCCCAAAAAATTTCCTTGAAATTTGACCCTATAAACAGGGTTTTAGTTCGCTTGGTACACCTAATCCGAATTTTTGGGGGAGGTTATGTCCATTCGGTCTCCACCCTGAAATGGCATGTTCATTTTCAGAGTTTAACCGAGGTATCTTAACAGTATGGGACATTCTTCTATTCCGGGGGATGCAATTTTTTTACTTCAGTTCTTAGTAAAAAATTTAAACATTTGCTCTTGAATCGAAATGGAAAGTATCACTTCAAAGCTAGACTTCTCTTAAATTCTTATCATCTCCATTTTATGAGGTTAATTGTAATCTTAATCTATCTGTTCTAATGGGCGTACCTTTACGACCCTAAATATTATGGAGAAAGTGCAAATTCAAGCAAATAAATAGGTTTGTTTTTTTTTTCTAAAAATCTTTTCATTTTAAAGTGCTCTTCTTAGTTCCTGCTTTCTATGGTTCATGCGAAAGCTTAATTTATTAAAATCCAAAATTTTTAGGAATTTCTAGACAAGTTGAGAAATTGCTTACAGTAAAAGAAAAGGATAGATTTTTCGACCAACCCATTTATCTAGCTAATTTTTTAAATAAATTACTTACATTTAAGCCCAAATTTAATTGCATTCGTATTAAATAGTTTTTGGGATATATTAATATAAATACGTACTTTTTTGCTATTTTTTTCCCAGAAAAAGTTTTGCACAACAATACGAAAATTTTCGCAAGAAACCGGGTGGAAACAAGCATATTCCTTTTTAAACAGTGATTGACCTTTAAATTTTAGGTGTCTCACTACACTTGTATACAGTACAGCTATATTTATCTCCTTCGATTTCGCCACTATAACAACCCATATTATATGCATTTCCCAACCTTAAACCCCAGACAGAATCATTCACTTCATTATTGTGTTTTGCCCAAAATAATAATAAGAAGAAAATAGTTTCGATCTGGATTCCAATCCAGATAGACCGGTATTCCTATCAATTTCAATGCTAACGATCTTTTTTTATATGCTGCTAAAGTTCATCTATATGATGGAACTCATTAATTTGCGTGAGTTGAAAATTAACGAACATTACTATTAACACACATAGAGCAGGATGGTGAAAACATTAGATCAGTATAAGCATGTTTTCTTAGGACACTATGAACGGATTTAAGAAATAGGGCGGATATTGGTGACTTTCTGACTTTACAAGGCTTTTTACGATAAAAAAAATTATTTATAATCTTATTTTTGATAAAGAAAAGGTGAAAGATAAGGGTAGATCAGTGGGGTAGATGGGAAGAAATGTTCCCCAAAACTATAAAGCAATTACTAAGGATTTTTTTCTGGCTACTCCCCGAATAGGAAGATGTGTAGTTATTTTGAACAGGAAAAAAAAACGTCTAAAAACTACAAACTGGCTAAATCTTAGAAATAATTTTGATTTTAAATAAATAATGCTATCGAATTCTAGACAAATAATGACAATAAAAGTTAAATAATTAGATAAATTAATTAATTAAATGTCTTTTAAAGATTTATAAGTTACAAATTTGTAAATTATGTCGTGCCATATAATTTTCAAGACGTGACACCAATGAATCATACGTTATAGAAAGAATTGAGTGCACTGTCTAACATTTTTATAGATTTTAAAGTAGTAGGGTTTTTAGACCGCCTACCCTTCCTTAAACAACCGTTAATTAATTGTATTAGCATTCTCTGTTAGCTGTTTACTCTCAGGCCAGGTTAATAAATGACTACAGCTCACGAACAGCATTCAGCCTTTTCCAAATCACTATAGCATTAGCCCTGATAGCCACAGCAGTGTTTCCAAAGCTATCGCTAAGATAGCCTCCATTCCAGGCAAGTGTTACTAACGGTTGCCGAGGAACAAAAGGAAAGGGATGAGTTGTTTCCATGCTTCCTAATTAAAAGAAGAGGGTCGACAAACGATCCATTACGATCTCCAACCAATTAACGCGAAATGTCAATAAAAGGTCTCGGTTCTTTTACCATTGTAGTACTTAATGTTCGCCATAAGTTATGGCTCTGGGTGAAGTAACAGTAAATAAAGTTTTTATTAGAACAAACGCATTTGAAAGAGGATGTTTTTACTGATTTTATTTTTCTAGGGTAGTCGGATACGTACAAAAACCCCTCTTGAACTCATACATTTAAATTTATTTTTGATCACTGAATTTTTTTTAGGTATAATCATAAAGGAAGCCTATATTGTGAACATAGGTAAATGTAGTACATTTTGTAGGATTTTTAGTTATGAACATTTTAAATAACATTGAAATAAGGCTGCAAAAATCAGATAGGATTTTTTTACACATTTTGTGATGTAGTCAATAACAGACAAAAACGATATTGGTCAGCAACAGTGTCCATTAAACTCCTCTTCTTCAAAAACAGACTGTAAAAAGAGTAATTATTTTTTTTAATAATCTTTAAAATGTAAAATGTATAGGAAATATTTTTAAAATGTTGTGGCTAGCTAGGCTTCTTTTCGGGTTATTTGCGTGCTGATTCCTGATTGTAATAAATCAGGAATAACTAGGTATCTTAATCTCAACAATCTATCCTCTTAATCTTAACCCGACAGGGCTTTGAGTGCAATTACAATTTTTGAATTTTCTCTCTGGAAGCAATTTATTTTCGACGGAATAATTTCCGTCTTACATTACAATGGGTGTAATTACCGCTGTTCATACCAAATCGTCTGCAAAAAAACCTCATCAAAGGCGCTCTCTTTCAACAGAAAATGAATTTTTTATACAACTTGGTCCAAAAATATTGTCATTCTTTTTCATATCATAATATCATAACACGCATAGCGTTACAGAACACGAACTTTTTAGATCCAGAACGGTGTGGGGCGGGAATGCATAATAAATTGCTCAGAGACTATTTCTAACCATATCCCTAATGTCCACTTCGTATATCCGGCCATTTCGTGGAAAACGAAAAGAATCGTTTGACTGCATAATCATAACCGCGGGTTATTGAACTCTGGGGTTTTGTTACAGTGTTATCTGAGACCATACCTGGAAATCTTTTTGGATAAAACTACTTTTTGGAGAAAATATGGCTTTTGAATGAATGGATCGCTACTGCTGAAGAATGGCCAAGAACTCGGAAGAATAGATGGATGGGCGGAAAAGGGGAGAATATCGGAAACATTTTTTTTATCGTTTTTCATACCTCCTATAATGATGAATGTTCTTTCGGTGTGGGAGTGATAACTTTTAATATCATTTTACTGGTGGGAAGGTTATTGGCATTGAAGTATCGGAAATCGGTTCTGGTGAAGCAAAGTTGGTATGGAGAGCTGTAAAAATAAGAGGGAGAAAAGATTGAAAACAGCTTAAATAAATTTTGCATCGTTTATCGTTTGGATATTTCTTTATAACGAAAGGCCAAATAAATACTTATCCCATATTCTAAACCAGCGGTTCCCAAAGTGGTCCATATGGACCCCCAGGGGTCCACAGCGACTTCCAGGGGTCCACAGCGACTTCCAGGGGGTCCATGGGCATGAAAATGAAAATTGGGGGTCCACAGCAACTTTCAGAGGTCCACGGGAAAAACTTTATTAAAATGAAAATTTTGATATGTTTGAGAAATGTTGTCTTTTGTTTTGATGGCAAAAAAGTAGCTTTAGAACATTTTTTAGCACACTAAAATTCAAAAATTTTTCCTAAATTCTCAGTTTTTTATTATTATTTTTTTTTAAAAACTTCATTCAAGCAATAGTACATAATTTTCTTTGAAAATTGTGTGGCTTACAAGAAGCGGTTCTGTTCGGCCCAACGACTCTCAAAATGAGCTAAAACACTACTTTGAAGTGCGAATTTTAAAAAATTTTCTGGGGGAGGACCCCCAGACCCCCCGCTGTTAAGCTTGCAGACTATTTTTAGGGAAAATCTAAGCATTAATTCATATTCATATATTAAAAGATGTATACGGGGGTCAAAAATTTATATATCCTTTGAAATTTTTGAAAATACAATAGTCTTTCACAATATGTAAATAACCTTTGCTCCTCTCTCGCCAAAAAAGTTCCATATTAAAGACTCTCCCCCGAAAAAATACCATGGATAAAAAAGAGCCAAATAACTTTGCAGCCCGCCACTTGACTCGTGATTTCAATTACGGCCTTCGAATACTTGGAAGTTGGGAACCCCTGTTATTTTACGTTGTAATTATTTCTGAATTTTTTATGATTTGGTGAATGAAAAACTCACTCATAAGCCATTAACTTTTGACAAGATTTCGACCAAAACTTATTCTTAAAATTAAAAGTTTTTGTATCTTAAAATGTAGTGATATTACAAATTTAGATTTGTCTTTATTTCAAACTTTTTAAATGTTTGATTGTTACAATTTCCTTAAAAATATTGTGTAACCACATGAATGGCAAAAATATTTTTTTTTTAAATATGCAAATCAATGCACGAAAAAATACTTGAAAAATTACAAAATTTATTAGTGGTTTAGAAATATACAATATCATAAACATAAGATTTTTAGCCTTTTTGAACGGTCCCTAAGACAGGGGGTCCACGGGGTACGAAAAATGTCGTCAGGGGGTCCACGGGCCAAAAAAGTTTGGGAACCCCTGTTCTAAACACTCTTAAACCGACTTTTCAAATGCTACCTCTCCCTTTTATTTATTGTCATAATTTCTTCCAACTTTGGTTCGAAAATTGATTATTTTTCAAATTTTGTGTATCAACTTTCCAAAATTAAACTTTGGAAAATATTGTTTTGCTGATATTATCCTAGATTGAAGTGAAGAACAAAAAATAACGCCAAATTTTTCTCGTTAACGTAACGACATAATAGAGACTGAGAAACTGTATATAGGAATACGTCCCCTCCCTCTTCAGTGAAAATAGTAAATCCCAGTAGCAATGACGTGATGAAGTACCTAAGAATTACCCAAGTTCTATTCACACAAGGAGGACACGCAACAGTTGCTTTCTCAAAGCTCTTAACGATTCGAGACATGAACACACTTACGTAGCATGTGGTGAGCCGTTCGAGAAATATCTCGTGAAAATTATATCGGAGATAATGCTAAATCCAGCAGTTCCCAAAGTGTTCTCCGCGTAGTGCTGTGCCTGTGATGTAAGCGTCTTCAAATGCTTCGAGATGCATGGGTGGATTATAAGGCAGTGATTTTCAACCTGTGGTCCATGGGATATTTTCAGGTGGTCTCCGAAAAAGTGACCTTTCGGCTTAACAATACAAAATAGTTTGGAGAGGAAGAAATGAAACAGGAATCCAATATCTGGTTTAGGAATTTCAAGTGTGTACCTACATAAGGAGGAAATCAATGAACTGCAATATTTTTTTGCCATTTTATTTACCCTATTTAATGAGTAGTAGGTATCTACTAAGCCCATACAAGTTTTCATTATTTAGTGTATGCGGTCCCCCATAGATTATGTTAGTTATCTAATGGTCCGCCATTGATTTGATACGTCATGTAAGTGGTGCTTTGTTTTTATGGAAGAAAAGGGATTTTTTCTTTAGAAAAGAGGGATCCATTCATTTTCTTTGGATGGACTCTCTATTGAAAATTATTCAGACTGAGGCAGAGGCATATTCATTTCAACTTTACTTTTAATTAATTCTTTAAAGGCTTTATAAATCTTTTTCCCAAATCATGGCCCAGATATTCATCCCTATAAATATCTGGGGAGATATTTTAATATTTTATAGGTTCAATTTTGATTAGCTAAAGGTTTCAATATTTATCATTATATTCTTTATTTTAAAAATAAATTTCAAAAGGATTTGTTAAAAAAACACATTTTTAAAAATGATAAACATCGATTTAAAGATATTCTAAACTCTGGAAACGGCTGTTTTCTGTGATTTAAAGTAACCAACACGAAATGGGAAAATATACTTAAAAATCCAATTGTCTAAAAATGTAATTTAAATAAGATTGGGACGATATCAAACATTTTACTCCAAGCAAACAACACTCTTTTGTTAAAAGTAATACGCGTGAGCCTAAATAATAACCTTTTGAGGAATAAATCGGTGAATGCGGTATTTCTGAGAAAGAAGAAATACAACATTTTAATCAACAAATTGGTAGCATTCCAATGATTCTTCCTCAAACCATCTCTGTGTTAATTAACTTTAACACGAAAACGCGATCTCAATCTCCTCCCCACAGGAGTGTTGCCACCGAAAGAAAAAAAAACTCGAAACGATGTTTCATTGCCCTTGAATGAATTCGACTGCCAAGTTCACTACTCCAATCACAATTCCACACGACATGCATGTTAAGTAGAATCTGCACGAATATTTTGCATCAGTTTTTGTTAATGAAACGTTTTCTGCGGGGGGAGGGGGAGGATTCAGTGGCGACATGATCTTTGTGGTGGTCCGTTTCGTTGCCAAGGTATCACTTTTTTTTTTTTTTTTTTAGTTTTTGCTGGAAATCGAAACATTGATTGGCACCTTTTGGGTGCGTCAAGAATTCGGAGAAATTTCATTGTGATGAACGCTTTGAAAGGATTGGTCAACACGGCGCGTATCTTAATCTTGTTAAGAAATTACATGTTGGGAAGGAAGGGAAGGGTCAATATTTGCTTCAGGAACTTTTCAATTTTGTCAGTTTTTAATCATGTTTTGTTGAAACTCCATCTCGGAACACTTTTTCAATAGGTTTAATGGAGCTTAGCTTAATTGATGAAAATTTTACTATTTAATACTTTCTTGAACAAAATCAATGAAGTTGAATGTGCCAAATTTATAATTTTGAATGTTAAGGCCCAAATATTAATCAGTTTATCTCCAAATTAAAGCATCCACTTGTTTCCAATGATGAATTGTGTGGCTCTCTAACAGTAATATTCACAGCCATCAGCGTCGGTGTTAATTCCTTGGTCAAAGAAGGATTCCACCAATCACAGATTCCGTGAAATGCTAATTTTTCTACCTATAGCAGCTGGTTAACACCGACGCTGATGGCTATGAATATGGATGTTAGGATGTTAGAATATTACTTAATACCTGCAAAATTATACCTGTTATCCCTAATATATCCCTAATTTGTAATGGATAAGTATTAATACACATTAATTTATGGATTAATTTTAAATTTAAAATTATTGACATAGCCTGAAATAATGGGCATAAGTTAGGAATATCATACCTTCAATTAAATAAATAATGAAAAACATTACATAGAACCCCCCTGACTTCATGCTTAAAAAATAAAAGTTTCTCTGCATCCCATTTTCTTGTACACCTAAACTTTATCCAACGAACACTGTTTAAGAAACATTGCTTCCTGTCTTATTACAACCTATGCACTGAAAAAATTAAGGTTAATTATATGTTAATAATATTCCATTGTTCAGTGAAATTCCGACATATATCTCTAATTCGATAAGGGGTGCGCGCGTCTTATTCAATTCTCTCATCATTTTTCCATCATATTGTATTGTACACTTCCAGAATATATCCATCAGTACCTATTTATTCGCAAAAGTCCTTGGTAAGGCAATCATTTTAAAAATATGTTTTAAATAGATGAATCTCTATCTATCGAGGTGCAAGAACCTCAAGAGGCTCATGAGTTTGTATAAAAAGGGTTTTATAAAACGGTTTTTCAAGGGGCCGTTTAAATACTACCTAAGCATTTTTAGTAGTTTTTAACCCACCCTCTTTTTTAGGAAAAATAAGAAAATCGCAACACCCTCTCATATATACTTAAAACTGCCCGACCTCCTAAACGTTAAGATTTTCTCTTTTTTTATAAAACATTATAAAGTAGAAAATATATTTTTAAAAGTATGCCAATTCTAAGACTAACTGGGATTAAAATAAATAAAGTATAAGTTTAATTCTTTTTCAGTTTTGTGTGTTATTAAAGAAAACTTTATTTATCACAATTTTTGATGAACATATAAGTTATACTTAAAATTTATACATGCTCATCAGCAGACGTTGATCAAAGCAAATTACAAGGGATTCTTGATGAAAAAAATGTCAAGTTTTTAATGTATCACGTAGGTGTCACCCATTCCCCCCCCCCCATTTTTAGCGAAAATAAGCAAATAGCAAACACTCCTCCCCTTAGGTGCTTATATACTAATATTTTAATGAATGCCCCCTAATGGTGGAATTTAAAATTCGTTAAATTTACAGCAGTATCAAAATACCTAATGTAAAATCAAAAACATTATTACGATTAATACCTGTCATCATGGGCGTAGCCAGGGGGCGGCAGGGGGGGGGGCAGCTGCCCCCCCCCCTAAATTTATCTTAACTCTTCAGAAATTTTCCCCCAAAATAATTTTTTCTGTAAAATTGAAAAACATTTTTAATTTTTTTTTTTTTTGAAAAATTTTTTTAAAGCTGAAAATATGTGCCAAAAAACGAGCTTATATGTGAGATGTGGCGGAAGAATTCAAGCAGAATTCATTTCATTCAGCATTTTTAGTTCCCCAAACGACCGGGCCAGTCAAAATATTCGACAAATACAAAGATACGAGATAAGATACAACCCCAGTTGACCACCTCCCGCGGAGTGGAAATCTATTGAACGGCTAGAAATGGGAAGAGTTGACAAACAGCCCCAAGATAAGATAAGGGTAAAGTAAACTCGTTACTGGTCACACCTGTTGTTCACGTACAGGAGCCAGCGGGGGGTGAACGCTACCTCTTTCCTATGTTGTCCTATACTGTCCTAATTGGAGAAGAAATGGGGGTGAGGGGGAAATGCTCTTCCCAAACACAAAATCTAATTTTACGTACACCTCTGCCTTTGACAATGGATTAGGGTGTGAAAGGGTATCATAAATCTTCGGCACTCAACGACTCAAACAAGCAAGGGGGCTTCAGGTGTCTGGGTGTGTCAGGAAATTGTTTCAACGTGTTTCTCAAGTGTTTACACAAAACAGAGGGGTCTTTTGTGAACCCAGCCATTATTATTTCGAAGCTTTGGCTGACCTTTCAACGAATAGAAAGAAAGCCGTGTGGTCATTGGCTATTACTGCAGAAAATACCCTTTAGTCTAAGATATGTGATTTAGTTTTCAAGCATTGAACTTAAAAAGAGTACTATTTCAGTCCTCCATATTGTAAAGCCTTAATCCAGCACTATCACCAGCAATTAAAGTAAGTGGAATTTAGTATTGCATCTTAGTTTTGGGGGATAAACTATTTGTTTTAAAATATCTAATAAGAGAATTTTTTCTTTAAGAGTGAAAAAAAGCTAAATAATATTTGAGAAAGCAGGACGGTTTTACTTTTACATTTTAAGGTTATTGTTAAATGTTATATCTTATATCATGGTTATTCAAGTAACTGCAACAACTTGAACAGTTGATACAAAGTTGCTCGGACTATTTTCAGACTAACTGTAACTTATTTGTATTCTTCTTTATTCTCTTGTAAATTATTATGTAATTAAAGCAGTTGCGTATTTTCCTAAAGCTTGATGTTTTTTTTTAATGTCCAAACATACGAAAGTTTCACCCGGTAACATAAAATATAATAGATAAAATTTATTGAATTTAACTCAACTCGATTAGGTTCTACAAATTATACTTTTAGTCATTAGCCACATAAATTTCCTAGAAAAGTATGTGGCTTACAACTTACAAGAGGTGGTTCTGTTCTGGCCAAAGAGTCTAAAAATGAGCTAAAACACTACTTTAAGGGGCAAATTTTAAAAAGTTTTCTGGGGGAGGACCCCCAGACCCCCCCCCCATTTTTCTTAGAGCACACATTAATTACACTATTATTTACGTTAAGTGTGCAAAGTGCAAAAGTTCAAACCTTTCGTGTAATTACTCTAAAATTTAATGTGTAAAAGTTCTCCCCATGGGGGTACCTGAGACCATGCCATGGGGCAAAGGTAAGTATCCTTGCCTTGCCCCCCCCCCTAACATGGAACCTGGCTACGCCCATGCCTGTCATGACGACTAATTTATTTCTTTTAAAAACAAGAAAGAAATATTATTTTAATATAAGAGGTTCAAAAGGGTTAGAAACCACTGTGCTACCACATCCATAGTTATTTTATCATCACTGGACGTAATAGGGTGTCATCATTAGCATGGCTTTGTTGTCACGTGTTTTTGTCTAACTTGGAATTCCACGCTGAAAAAGGTCGTTGTCAGCGCGAACTCGTTTTTTCGCAAAAGCCTCTCGCATATTATTCACAGCTTCTGGACATAAACATGTTCTTGTTGCAGCTGGGCGTTCACATTTAACCTCTCAACTGCGGAACAATGAAACCGTTCGAGTTATTTGCAGGAAGACTTTTAGCTCATCCCAATGCAGAAGATCTCTTCTTCCCCTTATGCATGAGTTGAGTCCTTTCAATCCACCTTCTCTTTCTGCTCTCTCAGTGTTTGTTCAGTAGATTGAATCTAAGTTGGTTTTGATGGACGGCTCTGAATGTCGGGATTAAGCGCTTAATTCCTTATGAGAATTTAATCATTAACTGTAGCGAAAGGAATTTCATTTTCTAAGAACATGGAGGATAATGGAATCGAAAATGAATGCACACACTTCTTTAATTAATTTTGAGGGTTTGTCATTTAGGTTTTAATCACGGGCGTAGTTACGGGGGGGACGCGAGGGGCGCGTCCCTCTAATATTTAAGACCTTTAAAAGTGTCCCCTTCCAATATTTAAGAACTTTAAAGAATTTTTTTTAACTTTAGAAGACCACAAAACTTTCTCTCAAAAATTTTAAACTTTTTTCAAGTTAAAAATTTGTTTGTGTCAATTCAATTGTGTCGAGAACAATTTTATTTCAAAAACCCCAACTCTGAATTATTTTATAATCTGCACAAATTATGTGTTTCAGAATTGATCGTTTTGCATACAGAAAGAAAATAATCGAACTTTTCATCATTCCTGCCTTAGCCTTTTAATGCATTCTTAATTTCTTATTGTAATTCTTTGAATTGGTATTATGAAAGCAATGCAAATTTTACGTTTGTGTGTGTTCCTGGCACGGACGTCGATCCTAGGGGATCCCCTCAATTGGGAACATTGTTTAAAAATCTTATTTTTAACTTTTGAGGGAGACTGAAAATTCGCTGAATGTGTTTCTCCATAAGGATAATAAAGGATGGTGCCAGTTTACCAATGGCACCTAAACATAAGAGGGGGATAGACCCCCCCCATGATTTAGAACACGATTTCATTCAGAATTGGTTGAGGCCAGTGCTGAGGATTAGAAGAAATCTTCCCAACAAAATATTTTGTTTCTAGCACAAAAAAAGGGGGTGAGCCCATTTCCCCCCAAAAAAGTTCCAGCTACAGCACTGGAGAAAAATTTATTTTGAAATTGTCTAATTTATACAACACTGAAAATGAGTTTAAACTTGTTTTTAAAGATCAAATTTCAAAACCTTTTTGGGGGAGAACCCATGAACCCCTTTTTAGTGAAAAGTTACAAATAATTCACAAAAATTTGGGACAAAAGTTAATTAGTTGATTTAAAATCATTGAACGGGGCTTAAGCGAAAAAAATATTATTTTTGGGGTAGTTAAGTATGGTTTTGTAAAATCCTTCTGGGGGGAATCCCAAATCTTTGGGTCGTCCCTCCCAATTTTCAGGAGCCGACGACGCCCATGTGTGGTTATAGTACGCAATGTGATAAAAAA
The DNA here is from genome assembly GCA_963680715.1 of Tetragnatha montana. NCBI lineage: Eukaryota > Metazoa > Arthropoda > Arachnida > Araneae > Tetragnathidae > Tetragnatha > Tetragnatha montana. The sequence goes on along the minus strand of OY796683.1, from coordinate 2,840,561 downwards.
AGTATTTTGGTAAGTAAAATTGTTCACTTTTGCATTTTATGTAACCTTATTAGTGCTTTTTCAAAACTGTGCTTGTTACATGATTGCCGGGCTGGGTTTTTTTAGGGTCAATTTTCAAAAACATTCTTTGGGGAGGACTCTCAGATCTCCTTTCTACTTGGAACTCTATCATTCACAACCTTCTTTATATTAATCAAAATACAAATCCTAACCTAAAAATGTATTCCCGAAATTCGGACTGGATGTACTAAAACTATTTAAAAACCTAATTTTTTGAGATCAATTTCCAAAAATTTGGAATTTCCAATATTAATTATTAATTGACATGCAGAAGTAGTTAAAAGTAATCAGAAAATTAGGAATTTATTTCTATTATTACAGATTGATAAATAGAGCATTTTCAATCACATGACTCGGCCTAACAACGGCCTTAGCAACGTTGTTGTTGTCCTCCAAGTGACGTCATGTGCGAATGATTAGTTTAGGTCGGTTCACAAGTGACGCTGTGACGCTTGATAGTAGCTTTTTGCCTACTGACTAATCTGTTTCTGTATACAAACATAACATTTTTTTTAATCTATTATCTCTATTCTTTTCTTTTTTAGAATAATTTTTCTTGGTTCTTTCTTTTTTAGAATAATTTGCCTTATTTTCTAAGTAAAATTACTTTTGAATTGAAAGAGGCTGCATTTGTCTTCTGTTCGAGCCTCATCGGCTAAATTTTATTTATGTAATCATATTTCGATTTTGAGTGGCAACATAATACAACTATCTGCAAAGTGCCGACGACGGATTTGAGAAATTACTTTTGTGATTTTTAATAACTCAAATAATTTGCTGTTATTCTTAGAAATTTCAGTTTCTATAATTTCCAACAACCTCTAACGATCTAAATCGGATTGTGACAACCAAGCATCTGATAATGCCGGGTTACAAAGGTAATTGCATATTCTGAAACTGTCAAGTCATTCTGTAATTCCCTTGTTTTTATTATGATCAGTTTCGTTATGTTTAATTTAAAATGAAATTTCTACTTCTTATTTAAATTGTTATTTTGAATCTTATGTTTCCATTGGTTGTATTTTGGTACGAAAAATTTAAATGCCATGTTTAGTTTACCGTTGCGGATGTAAACAAAGCGTTATGATCATAACGATCACTTTTTGAAGTCTTGGTTTTAGTAATTAATTTTAAATGGTGGCATTTTTTGGTGATATTTCTAGTCTTAGGGATATAAACTGTTTGGCTACATATAACAGCAGATAAAAGGCCGTCCATAATTATCATTACGCTTAGAGGGGGTTTAAAATCCATCTTTGACACTATGTGACAAGGAGATGGGGCTTATAAAAGTCGTGTCATCCATCGAACACTGCAGCTGCAAATCAACCTAAAACCAAACATGTATTTTATCCTAATAATAAATTTTGGTACTGTAGGATTAGCTGGGCACCATACTTGTATAATATACACGAACGCGCGAACGGCGTTCGCAGAAAATTTTGCCCTTTGCAGAAAATTTTCTGCAAAAAAACTACAAAAAAAGGTTTTTTTTTTAAATTTTTCAGCAGAATTTATTTTTGATCGATAAATTTTTTTCTGCTAATCCCTGTCCTTGGGATTTTCTCAATTTTGGCCCTTTTATTGAGTGAAATTTTGCTATTTTGTAAGTCTTTTTCGAATTCGCTGGCGAGTCTTCAAGCGCGCTCACCCGGTAAGTTTGCTTCTTCTCGTGTTCCGATCGCAATGCGGAAAAAACAACTTTACCGAAAGCGGACCTGTGATTCATCATCGTGTCTCCCTCAATTCTCGCTGATGTTTTTAAGGCTTGTTAACACTAAAAAACTGATTGCTAGTGTTTCATTCGTAGCAACTCGAGCTTATTTCAATTCAGCTTTATCACATCCTGCTGAAGATGTTGATTGAAATTTATAAATATTTTTTAAAGCTATATAATCAAAATATTAGATTGAATAAATTGATTCCAAACATAAATTTTAAATAAAATAGTTTGGGGAAAAGTACAAGATAGTCAGGTAGCACTGATAAAAATAATTATGGTACCAATTTGAGTATTTAAGAAAGAATGTTAAGATTTCAAAATGTGTAAATTCTTGCAGAAAAGTTTTCGGAAAAAATTTAAGTTTGCAGAAAGGTTTTCATTTTATACAAGTATGCTGGGCACCATGGGTCAAGTTTTATGCTAAGTCATATATCAAAGGGAGATCATTAAAATATTTCTATTTAATTTTGTCAATTTTATGTATAAATAATAAAATGTTGTTAAAGTAGTCCGATTGAAGACATTTGCGCCCAACTAATTCTAAAGTACCTTTTTTCTAAAACAAACCTCTTAAAGCTTCTGATCTGGTATAAATGAAGTAAAGTTGTTGCATTTAATGCTGGTAGTACAACAAAGTCAGACTGAGATGGTAATAGCAACGAGAGAACTTCTCCGATTGACTGCTTTTAAGAAATATTTCTCCAACATTAAAAGATCCGATAAAATTTTTCGGTACTTCCGTATTATCCCGTCGACTGTGACGCTTAATCCGAAAACGTTATCAAATCCCATTGACTTTACTATTACTGTGCCGTTGAATTAGCCGGCCGCTGAACGGTAGACGGGATAATACGTAAGTACCAATTTTTCAAGCTTGCTTGTATATTCAGTTATTGTCTAATTTATACTTTCTCCAATGTGTTATGTAAAAATATCGTTCTTGTTTCACAAATACATAAAATCTTGGTTCAATTCCGTTAGAGTCCCCGCTATAGGTATATCACCCGGTTCTTTTAGACAACTAAAAGTAGAAATATTCTTAAATAATTTCAAACTCCTGAATTAAAATGTTTAATTAGATCAATAACTATTCAGTTTATTAATAAACATCAAAAAAATTTGTTGATATTTGGATATTGGCGATATTTAGCGGGGACTCTAACGGAATTGTACCAAAATCTTTGATATGCTGCTTTAAAAATTTTACTTATTTAGACCCATCTTTTATGTATGTTTTTTTAGAATAGAATTAAAAAACTTATGACTCATATAATCAATTTTATTGTGATTATCTTCATAATTCCCCTTATTTATTTTGTCCTTTCAGTGAAAGTGAAATGGGGCAAGGAGATGTTTAATGATGTTGAAGTTAATACTGATGAAGAGCCCATAGTGTTCAAGGCTCAACTTTTTGCCATTACTGGAGTGGCTCCTGATCGTCAAAAAGTTATGATCAGAGGAACTACTTTAAAGGTTTGCTTAGAATTAATTGTTTTTTTACAAAAAAAAGTATTGTTATTAGTTGGTATGGTTGAGTAATTTCTTAAAAATAATTTTTTTGAAGATTGTTTGCTTTAAATGTTTTTGTTTTTCAGGGTACAAAAAATATCCTGTAAACCCATCTTACTCTTAAATCATCTTTTATTATGCTTTTCTTTCATTATAAACTTGCATTCAACCTCTATAATTACATTTAATGTTATATTAATTTTAATAGGCTGTTATATTTTGTAGGATGATTCATGGGGAACTATCAAACTAAAAGATGTAAGTTGTTTTTCAGTACTAATATAAATGTAATTTAAATGTGTACAGTACACACCCTTCCCTTTTCATTACCACAAGGAGGAACAGGTATTAATATTCAAAATAGAATTGCTAATGCCTGCAACTGTGTTAGAAATTTAAATAAATTATGGAGGAATTCAATTATAACTTTTAGAGTGAAATTAAACTTATATAAATCACTAATCAGTCCAAACCAACAGGTTAAATTCATTTCAAAATGGTTTAAGAATAATAATGAAGATTTTTTGGCCCAATGCCATTATAAATGATAAATTATTAAAAGAAACAAAAATGGTATCAATAGATCAAGAAATTAAAATAATGAGATAGGTGTTTTACTGGCCATGTACTCGTATTAAGAATGGGTTGAAATGAAATCCCAAGTGTTGCCCTGGAGTGGATGCCAGAGGGAAGGCACTACATGTTGATAAAGTTTACTTAAAATTATAGTTTTATACTCCAGCGAAAAGGACTTTTCCCCTTTTATTCAAAATAAATAAGGCTTAATTGTAATGCTGCCTTTGCCTTGCATGTAATCCTCCTTGTGAATCTTTGCTTTAAGGATTTACCAAAATTTCCTTTGTTTAGGGAGCATCAGTCCTTCTCATGGGATCAAAGGAGGAGCTTCCTTCTGAGCCTGTGAAAAAGACACTCTTTGTGGAAGATATGTCAGACCAAGAGTTGGCAAGTGCGGTATGTTAATTCAAGCACTACTAGTTTCTAAGATCAATTAGTTAAATATAATCAAGTAAAGGATTTTTCCTGTTATGAAAACTTTACAAAATGTAATAAGGAAATCAATGTTTTACATACATTTTGTTATATTGTTTCAACACAGATTTTTTAACTTGAAAAAAAAAAGTTCATCCTGGGTTAAATAAATAGGTTTTTCCTCCCTCACACCATTCATAGTTGAATATTATCCCAATAATATTCAAATGGAATGAAAATTTAATTTTACATTTTAACTAATAAATTTTTTAAGCATGTGTAGATATTTTCAGATTTTTAAGTGCATTTGAAGAAAATTGAAAGTCATTAATTTAAATAAAATTTATTCCAATGAGGTTTGATGTGTATATTTTAACTACTTCAAAAACTACAGGCCTACCATTTACCCAAATTTTTAAGAATAGTTATATTTATGTAAAGTGTCACTTTTTTAAGAATTTATAATTGAGCATTTTATAATCAGAAATTTTCAAATCTAAATTTTTTTTTTTTGACCTGATCAACTTATAGAAAAGTGAAAAAATAGTAGCAGTAAACTAACATAAAAGCTAGTCTTGGAAATTCAAATATGTAACAAAAAACCCAAACTTGAAACTCTTGGAGACCAAGAAATTCTATGGTTCTATAAAAAAACCTCAGATAATTTGTCTTATATTTTTTCAAATTTGCATTTTTCTTACATTTAAGAGCTAATAAGAAGGTTTTTTGCAGCTGGAACTTCCACCTGGATTAACTAATTTAGGAAATACATGTTACATGAATGCAACTATCCAGTGTTTAAGAACTGTTCCTGAGTTAAGAGAAGCTCTTAAAAAGTATTGTTTAGGCTTTCTCTTTTTAATTTATCTGTCTCATTCATGTATAAATTTCATTGATAAATTCAGTTTAAGTTGAAAAATGTTTAGTAGTTACTATAAGCTTTTCAAAAATTCAAATTTTTATATTTTGCATAAATGATGAACACTTATTAATTATTCCATTAACTTCTACATGGTTTTAAATTGCTTTTTATTGCACTTAATAAGCAATGCATTTGTATATAGATAATAGTAAAAACAATTTGTTAATTTGGCTAATAAATGTTTGTATAATTGAAGATATCTATCATAATGAATGCATCAAATCTAATGTTATAAAATCATTAACTTTAACACTTAATTATTATGAGCTATGACAGTATAAATTTCAGATAAAATGTTTGGTATGGTTATGCTTTGTATTTATCCATTTTACAATTGTTAATTTTTGATTGATATTAAGAAAAGAATGTGTCTGGATGTTTTTGCTTCATTAGCTGAGTATTGCAAAAATTTAGTGTAACATTGTTTTTAATTTCAGGTACCAGGGACATCTCATTTCAGGGAGCGATCTTGTTCCATCTCAATCAATTACAGCTGGTAGGTTTTCTTTGATTCTTGTGTTTCTTATTTAAAGAACTGTAGCAGAGTCCTGATTATCCAACTAAATGGGGACAAAGACTAACTAGGATTACCAAAAAACTTAGTTAAAGCGAAACTCATACATAGTATATTTTGTTTAAATGTATATCTTAGCCAATACAAAAGTTATACATGTATGCTACATGCAATCCTTATTGTTTCGTTGATTACTGAGTTCTTTTATTTGAAAAAAACTCCATAATTTTTTGTTATGCGTTATTTTGGCGTTTTTCTACAGCTTGTTTTCGTCATTTTTTTAAGGGGTAACAGGATTTTAAAAGTATCTAGTGGCTTGGTTAAAGCGGGAACTCGGTTTTGCCTGTATATGCATTACATGATCCATAACTCATGTTCTTGATTTCAGCTCTTAGGGATACGTATAACTTCATGGATAAGTGTGGTACTGAGTATCAACCAACCATGTTTTTGCAAATGTTCCATGTCATCTTCCCTCGTTTTCAAGAGAAGGATGATCATGGTACCTTCATGCAACAAGTGAGAACATAATTTTTCATTTGATAAAAAAATGTTCAATTGGAACTTGTTACGTATCACAAAAGTTATTATTAACATATTTTTTAATTACTTTTAAAAGCTTTCAAATATATTTTGGTTACAAGCAAGTTCTTGAAAAACTTGCAAGTGTTATGGAATTTAAGTTAAGCTCTAAAAAGTTTGGGAGTTGCTTTCATGCCAAAAATCTGGGAAAATCTTCCAGAGAATATGCAAATGTGACCAACTTTGATGGCAGTGTCTTAATTTTTTACTTTGGGAGAATCAGATAGATATCAGTTCTTTAAAATATTATTTTGTATCCAGATAACAGTATCCCAAAATTTCCAAGGAGAGCTTGTATTTTGTGATTTGGAATTAACTTGAAATTTAGTTGGAAAACTTGAAAAGAGTGGAGTCTAAAAATGGAGTAGAATTTTAAGAGTATGAGGTGGTGTCAATCGTATAGTTTATATTTGAATGCTTATTCCAAAGATAAAAGTATTTTGTATCCAAACTGATCATACTGATTTTTTTTTTGTGTATTCCCTGCTTATCATGCTATCTAAAAAATTGAATCCATTTAAATTTTTTATTGATAATGTTTGCTTTGTATCTAAATATAAATTTTCTTTGAAATCAGGATGCAAATGAGTTTTGGACTGAACTCATGAGAATGCTGCAGCAAAAGTTACCCTCTGTGCCAAATAAAGAGTTGTCCGATCAAGCATCTGCTTCTAAATACTCAGGTTTCATTGATCAGTACTTCGGTGGGACCTTTGACACAACGTATCCTTTTAGTTTTCTATGCACCTATCATTTATGTTATCAGCCTCTTTTTTACAGTTGAATTTTTGTTTTGTAAGTTATAACTAACTTAACACTAGAACGACGGGATGGGCTTTTTTGGCCCATCGCGCTGTTTGCGGCTTAATCATTTCAACTCTAATCAACCGAATGGCTTGAAATTTTCTGACTTTTCCTTATTTGGTTCAATTAAAGTGCATACCAAACCGTTTTCATTTTAGTCTCATAGGAGCAAAGATAGCGAACCGTATACCTAGAAAGACGGAGCGGGCTTTTTTGGACCGTACCACCTCTGCTGTGTTTTCCTTGCTTCGTTCCGCTCGTATTTCCATGAAATTTTCCTATAGAAAGGGAAGGGGATCTTCTTTGTTTGTTATCTCCTACAAGTGTTATCTCTTTCAAGTTCCATTCAATTCGATTTAGAACGCCCCTTTCTCAGTTGGGGTTGTGGTCGAGGGGAGGACGTTTCAAAGGATGAATTTATGGTGCCCACCATAAAGATAAAGGTTCTCACCATTGAATTTCGGTCAACAAGGTGACCAATAAGGTTTGTTTCTCACAAAAGATATACATTTTACAACTTGAACTGTACCAGCTGTTTTCTTTGAATGGGGAAACTACTAACCTTCATTCCCTATTGAGGCATTGAAAATGATGCGTTGTGAAGTGTACCCAGCCATACTGGGGAAAAGAAAGGAACTTAACAACTGACAGCTATTTTACAATATAAAAACTGTGTGAAAAACTATTGGAACACTTAGAAGAAACCGTAGAGAGGTTCCGCCAACTGCATAATTAGGAAAACAAAATCTTTATTCAACAATTGTTTATTTAAAAAAATAAAGACATAACCTTAACTGCACAACACCGTATCATAGACAACTAGAAGGAAAAGAAAAAGCAGGATACAATAGCTTACTACAACGAAACTAAGTATGGAATTGACATCATTGTGGATCAAGTGATACGACTGTATAGCACCAAATCAGGCTCTAGCTGTTGGAAGGTTGGCCTATGCATGTTTTCTATAACATATTAGATATCTCTGCTGTAAATGCATGGATTTTATACAAGGTAGTAGCCGGAAAAAAGAAATTAAGTCGTAGAAATTTCATCTTGAGATTATGTGAAGAGCTCCCGTGCCCCTTATGTGTCTGCCAAAGAAACAACCATTTCTACCATAAAAAGGGGAAAAAAGCATAAAAAGAGAAGACAGCAGTGAGAAAAAGGTTTATTTGTAAAATTATAGTATCCTCTAAAGCAGTGGTTCTCAACCTTTTTCACGATTGTACCCCCAAAGGAACATATATTTTCCTGCGTACCCCTCACATGTAGTTGGTGTCGTCGGCTCCTGAAAATCGGGGACGACGACCTAAGGATTTGGGACTCCCCCCAGCAGGATTTTACAAAATCATGATTAACTCCTCCAAAAATAATATTTTTCGCCAAAGCCCCCGTTCAATGATTTCAAGGTGGTTTTAAATCAATTAATTAACCTTTGTCCCAATTTTTTGTGAATTGTTTGTAACTTTTCACTTAAAAGGGGGGTCTGGGGGTCGTCCCCCATAAAATTTTTGAAATTTGACCTTTTAAAACACGGTCAAACTCATTTTCAGTGTTATATGATTAGACAATTTCAAAATCAAATTTTCTATACTTTAACCAGTGCTGTGGCTGGATTTTTTTGAGGGAGCCTCGGCCTTTATTTGCTAAGAAACAAAATATTTTTTTTTGGTATGATGTCCTCCCATTCTCAGTACTGGCCTCAACCTATTCTAAATGAAATCGTGTTCTAAATCGAATTACTATATATCCGTCACCCTCTTATATACGCCTCTAATGTTAGCTGCCATTGGTAAATTGGCACCATCCTTTATTATTAAACATTGAAGAAACACATTCAACGAATTTTCGGTCTTCCTCAAAAGTTAAATATAAAGTTGAAAAACTTTAAAATCATTGAAAGTTGAAAAATAAATAATTTGTGGCGTACCCCTTAAAAGCTCTCGGCGTACCCCTAGGGGTACGCGTACCCCCGGTTGAGAACCACTGCTCTAAAGAAAACCATACATTAAAGACATGTTTCGACAGTAAAAAATTGGTTTGTGGAAAATGCGCATTTAGAGAAATGCTTTGTATCCATTGCTCCAAAAGTGCAAAATACGAATAACCAGGTCAGTTTTAAAAACTTTGCTTTATTTATTGAATGGGTTTTATTAATTATTCCTACCAGTGTCATTTATCTAGAGTAGCAACTCATTTATCAGATCTATGGATAAAAATATAGCCAAAGCACTTTTCATGTCCATAATTACAATTTATTTTAATAATTAAAAATTATAAAATCCTATAGAAATCTGAAGATTGAGTCCCTATCTTATACTCTAACAGTTATTTATATGATATTATTACATTTTAGATGTATAATTAGCTCCGTATGCAAAAAATCAGAGATGGGCCAAAAAAGCCCACTCAGTCTTTCTAGGTATACAGCATAGTGCCGTCTTTCTAGTGTTAACCATGTGTTTTACTACTCTAAATCTAAGCTCTATTTTCTGTTTGTCGTTTTCCTTGACCTTTGAAGATTAAAATGCATCGAATCTGATGATGAACCTGAAACTCGTAACAAAGAAAATTTTCTTCAAATTAGTTGCTTTATTTCTACAGGTAATGATTTTTTAACTATTCATTGATTTTCAATGTGCCATTTATAAGCTGTATTTTCTCAATATATATCATTTAAATAAATATTTCCTTTAATCTATATTTACCTATGATTTTTCAGATGTTAAATTTATGCTGACAGGTCTAAAACAAGTAAGTTACTTCGTGTATTAGTTTTCTATTGTTTGTCAATACCTAGCAAACTTTTTAAAGCTTTTTTTCTTCTAATAATTTGCAGTTAAGTCCTAATTTAGCTTAAAACAAACTGTATTTGGTATGAGCAAATTTAATTTAATCCTATTTCACTGTTGTTTTACTTTAGCGTATGCAAGAAACGTTGACCAAATTCTCTTCAACTCTTGAAAGAGATGCCCAGTATAAAAAATCAGTAAGTTTCCTATCCTAGTCTCATTTTTGGTTGTATGAATTCTTTGAATTTTTTTGTGAAAGAAGTTTTGAAGCTTGAGCCCAAGTTTTCTGCAAGTTTTGTTTGATTTTAAAATCTGTAATTTTTCTGAATATTTTATGTGTATTTAATTTTATAGTACCTGTATTTAATGCTGTTGTTGAAGTCACAATCGATCATGGTTTTTATTTTTCAGAGTAAAATTAGTCGTCTGCCTGCTTATTTAACTGTGCAGTTTGTTAGATTTTACTATAAAGAAAAAGAATCAATAAATGCTAAAATTTTAAAGGTAAGTAAAAATTATGAATAATTTTCTTTTGCTAGAAAAATCTTAAGTTACACACAGTTTTCATATTTTCTGTAAATTAGCTGCTAAAAGTTAGCTTTGTTTATCTCAACCCTTAACTGCATGCTATAAAGCAATATTATTCCCTTCCCTAGTGCTAGATTTTACGATACATTTCAAGATGTACATTACATTGTGATTTATTTACATGTTGTATTATCTGTTTTTAGGATGTTAAGTTTTCGTTAGAGCTAGATGTTTTTGAATTGTGTACAGAAGAATTACAAGCTAAACTCACTCCCATGCGAGCAAAGTTTAAAGAATTGGAGGACAAAAAAGTAGAAGAAGCACAAAAGGTTTGTTTCTGAGCAATTGATTTGTTTGATTAATTGACACTGATTGACTGTTTGATTCTAATTTGATCTCACAATTAACTGTGCAAAATATGCCTTATTTTAAAAGCTACAACATCCTTTTGAGTAGGTAATTAATTTAATAAAGTAATTAAGTAAAGTATTACTTTAATTAAGTAGGAAATCTCTCCTCTTTATACCCTAATAATATATTAAACTTAAAGTCATCAACTGTGCCAAATTTCTATGTAATAAGTAAGAATAGTTTTTTTTTGCACTGGTAAAAAAAGTAGATTTGATTATTAAAAGTTATTATCCATTCAAATCTAAAGGTTACAATGATAAATTTCCAAGATATATTTTAACCTTGGAAACTATCTTGCACTAAAAATGAATGATAAGTTTACTTTTATGGTTTAAAATTTCTGTGCTGCACCATCAATGTATTTTGTTTTTACTTTTTTTTAACTAGATTAAACTTTATTCTGATAAGTGATTCGCTACTTAAAGCTTTGTTAATTTCAAATACTCTTTTAAATAAGTTTTGCTTCTAGGATCTTTACATATATCTTAAAATACTACTTCTAAAAAATACTTATGTTTTTTAGCTTATACAAAAAAGTGTTTGAGTTTTCTTTTTTTTTTTAATGTAGGGAAAGCTACCACCTCCCAAGGAAGCTGCTCAAAATACTCCAAAAATGCACTCCCATCCATATTGGTTTGAAGATGGTAAGGAATGCTGAAATTGTTTCCTTTCTCAAAAATGAACAGTAAATTAATTCAATGAACTGTATTTTAATGCATAATTTGTTATTTCTTGATTCAATAGACTAAAACAGTTCCAAATTTTTCTTTTAGATATTGGATCTAATAACAGTGGTTATTATGACTTGATGGCTGTCCTCACTCACAAAGGTAGAGCCAGTTCTTGTGGTCACTATGTGGCTTGGATAAAGAGAAAGAAAGGTATATCTGAATATTTCATGTGTTAAATCTGTGATGTTTGGAAATTGATTATTTATTAATGAGCCACTAACATATATTGCCTTAAAGACATGCAGTGTGAAATGGATTTAGGTTGTTTTAGAAAAGTTAATCTAAGTGTTTTTAAATATGGTTTCAAAAAACTGTTTTTAGCTTGGAAATATTTGTTTTTGACTATCCAGCATTGGGGAAAATATTTCAATCAAATGAAAGTTTATTTCCAACAATATACAAAGCAATACATACAATAATACAAACAATTTAAGTAGGGAAACAACTTACAAGGGGGGAAACACAAAAAGCAAAAGGAGAAAAAAACATTGAACAGGGTGGCGACAGATCAGGGAGATCAGGGAAAAGTCAGGGAATTTCATTCATCTGGAAAAATCAGGGAAAAGTCAGGGAAATTCAGAAAAAAGTTAAAAAATCAGGGAAGATTTTAGTAATTCACGCCGCAAATACGCGATCGCATCCTTCACTCTTTTCCATGGCTGGGAAAGTCTGGAAATCCTATAAAAATCTGGAATTTCAATAAAAAATTCCGGATTTTCACCGGATTCCGGACGTTTGCCTGTAAAGTTGGCATTTTTACGGCGTGAACGCGGGCGGAAAAAACAACTTGACGGTTGGTTCGCGATCGCGTTTTTCAAACTTCGCGTCAATATCCTTTACTTTAAATGCTTGTTTTTGGAGATTGGTTTGGTAGTTCAAATGTGGTGGATATTTAGCTGGCAAATTAAGAGGTTTTTTAGAGGAATTTCCTGTTGTTTGCAAGAAGGCAAATGGAAATTTGTAGTTTGAACTAATATCAAAGAATTACAAGCTGTATTGATAATAGGATATATGAATATTTTAAAGTATCAGAAAGGAAATCTTCCGTATAGGTAATTTTTGGGGGTTGAAATTAAACTTTTTGGACTAAAGTTTTTTATTCCTTTCAGATTGTTTTAGTTTTTCATTTTCTGCAATTTATACATTTTGAGTCAATGCATTAGATAGAATAACTATTGATCATTATTTACAGTTTTATTGAAAGTATCAGATAGTTTTTTTATTTTTTGAAATTAAATCTCTCTAACAGTGGCGTATATAAGGGGGAGCCGAGGGGGCCCTGCCTCCCCCCCCCCCCGAAATTCGAAATAGGTGTACCAAAACAAGTTAAAATCCTGCTTTTAGGGTCAAATTACAAAAATTTTCTGGGGGAGGACCCCCAGACCCCCCTTTTGTAAGACTTGGAACTTATTATTAACAACTTTATTATAATACATTCATCCAAATCCCACCTAAAAATTTATGTCCAAAATTCGGACTAAGTGTACAAAAAACAAGTTGAAACCCTGTTTTTGGAGTAGTTTCCAAAACTTTTCTGGGGAAGGACCCCCAGATCTCCTATTGTACTTGAAACTCTGTTACTCATAACTTTTTTAATATTAAGTTCATTAAAATTCAAATCCTAAAAAATATGTATATCTAAAATTTGGGCTAAGTAGTAACAAAACTAGTTAAAAACCTGTTTTTTGAGTCAAATTTCCATAAATTTTCTGGGGGAGGACCCCCAGAGCCCCCTTTGGTGAAAGGTCCTTGAAAATCCTTGTTGAGTTTTTTCCTTAAAAATTGTATGAACCCTGATATTATAAGCATTAAATACATAGAATAATTGAAAAGAATACATTATATTTCCTACTTGTATATAGCTGAAGATTTGAATTAAAAAGAACATTCATATTTAAGCAATATGTCTTTGGATTAAAATTTTAAAATATTCTATGTATTATTTCTAAATAAGAAATATTATACAGGGTGTCCCACGAAAAGTGACCCAACCCCTATAACTTTTGAACCCCTACAGATATAGTCATGAAAGTGGGGTCTAGGTGTAGTAAAGTGACCATGCCCTATCCGATGAGGCAACTTTCAACGCCCTCTACCGGAAACTTTAGGAGTTATAATTTTTATTTTAAAAACTATGTGAGGTATGTGGAAAAAGTCAATGACTAAGTTGTAGAGCAGCATCGATTCATTATAAATCGACACCTCCACCACAAAAATGCCTACAATAAAACTCATTAAACTCCCGTTTATTTAATTCTGATTTGGAACACTCAACCTCACGAAGCGCTTAAAACGCTTTCTTGTTTATTTGAGGTCTCGAACACTTAACCTCATGAAAATAAACTTTTTACATATACCGCTGATGCTGTATGTGCTTCCCGTCCGCGACAAAGCACATTTGGACTCTAGATTGAATATCGAGTTGCACATTTTACGCCTCACACACAATTACGCATAATTAAACAATAATATCCAAAATTCAATAGCCTCTTAATTAGTATATCCAACAAGACAGAGCGTTTCATGCACCAAGTGCACACATGCAAAAGCGTTACGTGAGGTTAAGTGTTCGAGACCTCAAATAAACAAGCAAACGTTTTAAGCGTTTCGTGAGGAGGAGTGTTCCAAATCACAATTAAATAAACGGGCGTTTAATGAGTTTTATTGTAGGCATTTTTGTGGTGGAGGTGTCGATTTATAATGAATCGATGCTGCTTTACAACTTAGTCACTGACTTTTTCCGCATACCTCACATAGTTTTTAAAATAAAAATTATAACTCCTAAAGTTTCCGCTAGAGGGCGTTTAAAGTTGTCTCATCGGATAGGGCATGGTCATTTTACTATACCTAGACCCCACTTTCATGACTATATCTGTAGGGGTTCAAAAGTTATAGGGGTTGGGCCACTTTTCGTGGGACACCCTGTATATCATTGTAATTAATATTTTAATATGCTTATTACGTTCAAGTATTTCTTGGTATAAATTACTTCTAGTTTACAGTTTATTAATATTTATCGTTAAAAAATTTTGATGTAGGTATATCAGGGAAATTTTAAAATTATAGTCAGGGAAATCAGGGAAAAGTCAGGGAAATTTTTTCCACAGATTCTGTAGCCACCCTGTTGAATTGTTATTAAATCCCAAAGGAGCTAAAAGCTCTTCCATGGGTTGACGGAATTCTAAGTAATGAGTACATGGAAACAAAACAAAGTGAAATATAATCAAAGAAGGAAATATACTACAAAACATTACATGGAATGAAAATCATATTATAAAACCAAAAATTTACCATGAAATGAAAAACCATGTATTGATTAAATGCAAATAAAAATATTTTAAACTTAGGACAGATTTTTGAAACTTTTAACTGTCTCCATGAGTTATTTAAAGTTCTCATCATTAGTTGGGATAAAATGGCTAGATTTACTAGTAATAATGGCTAGATAAGGTTTTGGTTTAGAGTTAATAAGATTTTAGTATTTTTTGTGCTTTTGGTCTTTATTTATTGAATCTTATTTTGCTTTCTTCAAAATTTAGATGAATGGTTCAAATGTGATGATGACACTGTTTCCTTGGTACCATCAGAAGAAATTTTGAAGCTATCTGGTGGTGGTAAGTATATTTTATCTATTGTTTTTGCTTGCTTGAACTTGTTTTCTGATCATTAAATGGGCTTGATTACAGATGGGTATCCATAGGGTTGGCATCCCTATAGTTGGCTTTGTGGATAAAATAAGAAAACTGGTCTCTTGCTCTTCTAATGTAATAAAATGAATAATTTTAAATTAATGGAAGTAGTGTTGTGGTTTATCCTCCATTTTTTTATTTGTCTTAAAATAAAAATTTTTACTTGTCTTTGAACTAGTTAAACTACTGGACTAAATTTAAGAAATAGTAATAGTTATTCAAGCAGTAAAGTTAGGAACTTCTTCTGACTTAAGAATGGACAAATGGTGAAAAGATTTAGCAATACAGTATTAAATTGCTTCAGTTGTTTGAAAAAAACTTGTATAGATGTTTTTAATGTGCAATCTGGTTTCAGGGGATTGGCACTGTGCTTACTTGCTTTTGTACGGCCCCCGAGTCTTAGAAACTGAAGAAGAGGATGAACCCATGGCCACATCTTGAGATGAAACCTTTTTTAGCTGAACAGTTTATTGCAAATAATTATAAAGGCCTTAACCTGTATATTTCACAGAGTTTCACCCATACCTTTTTCATTCTGTTTATTCAGATTAAGCTTTAAGATTGTAATGAAATGTCTGAGCTGTATAAAAGAAAAATTGATTTTCTTGTTTCTCACTTGGTTTGACCAATGCTTTTTGTATGCATTTGATATGTTGTTATAAATGTTTTGGAAATCAATGCTTAGTTTTTTTTGCTAAAATACTACTAGAAATATTGTGGTTACCTAAATATCAAACACTGTCTACAGACATGCTTAGCTTTAAATCTGCAGGTTCTTGGGCACTAGTGGAAAACATTGAATACTAGGTAAGTGGTGCTGAAATATTTAGTTTTCAGAAGTAATAATGACCTGTGTAAGTAAATGTTTATTCCTTACTTAGGAAATGGATCGGTGGATGGGAAAATAAAAGTTTATAACTTAAAAGAAAAATAATACACATGAGGGAATTTTCAAACTACAGTATACTCTCAATATGATGAATTTCGTTATGTCAAAAACCACTATTTTTCAGGGGTGTATATAAGGGGGCCCAGCCCCCCCCTCAAATTCAAGCTTGGTGTACCCAAAATAAGTTAAAACCAACTTTTTTAGAGTCATTTCGAAATATTTTCTGGGGGAGTATCCCTAGACCCCCCTTTGAAATTTAGAGGCAAATTCTACCAAAAACATTTATTCAACCAAACCTACATTAGACCTCACTATAGTCTGTTCATTTAGAATTGACGCCTGAAACGATCAAAAACGCTCAATAATGCTTCATAACGGTCATCACACAACTTCAGTGACCGATTTTTTTACAGTATTTTAACTACTTCTGTTTCATTGCAGAAGAAAATGCTTTCGATGATAATTACAATAGTATCTGCTTCTAATACATTTCGTCTCAGGCGCCAATTCTAAATGAACAGACTTATAAATATGTATGGGACCACTGATAGTTCTCAAAAAAAAAAAAAAATCCCTAGACATTAGGTATTCTTCTAATGTTAATTACCATTAATATGTCGAGTGTGCAGGCTCCTGCCTTAAAAGTTATGCTTTCAGCAGAATCAATCCCGTTTTGTTTATTGAAGTCATACAATTGTATGACTTCATCCCTTCTGCGCCACGCCACAAATATACCCGTGTAGGGGGAGATAGAAAATTTTTTAATCAACCGCCTAACACAAAAGTCTAGTTAAGGGCTTTTTATTTCTCCTTATTTCTTGAACCACCTGTTCAGTAGCAAGAGAAGACTTCCCAACCGCGATATCCGATCTGATACCATACTGCAGAATCTTATCTGATGCCTCCCAATTAAGCTGCCCCTCCCTGTGCGTATCTTAGTTCCCGACGCTTTAAAATTGAGATGCGTCGACACTCGAGATAATCCGCATATCAGCGCGTTAACAAGAGTCCGTTTCACCCGTCCCGTAAACAAATAACAGGAGCCGTTTAGAAAATCAGTGGTGCAAGTCCAAAATCAGTAAAATTTGAATTATGCAGGGATTTTTGGATTACTTTTTAGGTCTTTTATTCAGGGCAGTAGCGGATCCAGGGGGGCATGTGCCCCCCCAGAGGACTAAAAAATACACTGCATAAAATGGGTCAAATTTCAAAAAATTTCCTGGAGGAAAACCCCTAAACCCCCCTCCAAAACTTTGACGTCTGTTAACAGTGTTTTCCCTTGAAATTTTGCCACTTACAAGATAATAGGGGAGCCCAGAGTGTTTTTGGGTAGTAACTCGAGCGCGTCAGATAATCATAAGGGGGATACCTTGCATGCTTTTGAGTAACTCCACCAAATATAAGCTCTCTATGTTGGGTTTGTCTAGAACAGCCCGTCATATTTGTAAAAAAAAATTAGTTACATGGACATACTCGAGCGCGTCAGATAAAGATAAGGTAGGTTAGTTGCCAGCTAAAAAGTGTACATTTTCTAAAATCTGCCGATTTAAGCGGTGGGCAAGGGAGTGGGAGGGTTGCAAAGTAAAACCAAGACCGGAAAGACGCTATCGCTCTCTCTTTTTTTTTTTTTTTTTTTTTTTTTTAAGAATTAACACAAAGATACATAAAGAACAAAAGACAAAAATGGGGGAGACAAACACAGACATACATACAAAAAAAAATATATAAATATATAGTTATGAGTACCAAAAGAGCTCATAGCTCGTCCATGGTACTACACTTATAATTTATTTTCCTTGGCAACGAAACTGCGCTGACTCTATTTGATTAAATTAAATAATTTCTCGATGTTATGTTGCTTGCTATAAAATCATAAAGACCATCTTTTCGAGAAAAATGTACGAAAAAAATTGTTTATTAGACTAGCCAGGAAACTAGTCTCAACTAGTTGTTAATGGACTCTAACCGCCTATCTGGTTCGAGACTTCACGGAACCAACACGTGACCTACAACAGAGCTTGCGATTGGTTACCACAGATACTACACTAGTAGATCTACTAGTGTAGTATCTGTGGTAACCAATCGCAAGCTCAGTAGGTCACGTGTTGGTTCCGTGTGACGTCAGACGGTTAGAGTCCATTGTCTCTGTAGCCAATCTGACGCGCTCGAGTATGTCCTTGTAGACGTCCCCCTAGAAATTTAGACGTCTATTTAAAAAAAAATTCCTTGAAAATTATGTGGTTTACCTACAAGGAGTTGTTCTCTTTCTATGTAACCCAAAGGGTTTCAAAATGAGCTGAAACACTATTTTTAGGGACAAATTTTCAAGCTAAAACATGATAATTGTCCCTGGAATTTATTCACACCCGGGGCACGGGCCACCCTAGTGCCCTGGGATATTGTTTCGGGTGCCCCCATTCCAGAGTGATTCTTAATTTTCTTTGCGTAGTCGAAATCCCTTAGAATTGTTGCCCATGAGATTTAAATCTCCCTGTTTATAAAAAACAGCCTTCAATTACTCAAAACTAAATCCGGCTGACTTAAGCCACTATGATTCGGAGCACCTTGTAGTCCAGAGATAGACGAGCCGACGTATGGTCGGCGTTGGTTTTGCATATGTGCTGCTTATTTCTACATTGGAAATATGTGAAGGAAGTTCACATTAATCAACTTCTCAATCCATAGTTTGATTGGATTTCATCAGCTTTTTTAGAGATCTTTGTTTGAGAATGTATTGATGGAAACGTCGGTTCAACAGTAAGTTAAATTGTTTAGATGTTAGATATTTGTGAAAGCAAAATTATTATAAAAATGGTTCAAGAAAGTGATTGGAAATCTTATAAAACTAATTTTCTATTTGGTTAATGAGGTTAAATAAATGTAACTGCGGGATAGAAGCACCACCCCTTTACCTTAAAATGAACGGAAATAATATTGTATAAACCAGCTGAAATATGGTTTATCAGCGTAAAGGGTAACTATGATCATAATTAAATTAAATACCATTGCCATTTATTAAGTGATAACGGATAACTACTTCGAAGTGTGTGCAGAAAACCCTGTATAAAATGTATTCTTCTCAGAGATGAAGTTCAACTCATTTGGGATTCTTATATATCAAACCAAATAAATTAAGGGAGTAAGAGGCCCCCACAACTTTAAATTTGATGCTGGCCAACTAGCCGTGGGCCTAAAGATCAAAATCTACTGTAAATAATTAAATAATAGAAAAAAAAAGAATTCTATATTGTGTATAATGAAACAACATAAGTATTGAAAAATTGTGCATTATAATTTCAATGAAAATTGTATATTTTTGAAGATTACGAGGTTTATAAAACTTTTTTTACCCTCCCTTTTAAATTAGTATTTGCATTTGTAAAAAGTGTAGCATTTTCTGTAAGGGAATTCTTAAACAAATCATTAAATATTAACAAATCGAATGCATCTTATTAAATTTCCTCAATTATAATTACTTTAATGTTTAGAATCATTATTGGGCCCCAAAAAGAGGACTGTCGGGCCACATGTGGGGTGTCAGTCGTATGTTTTGCAGGCCTGGAGTAAATGATGGTTATCAGCTATAGTTCTAATTTTAAAAGCATATGGTCTGCATGAATAATATAGACGTAAATAGTTTTTGAAAAGAATCGGGTTTACGTTTTGCAATGATTTTCACATCAATATTCTGGTGGGTTGCAAAAGCAAAATGTATGAAGTAAAACCTCTCTTTGACCCTTTGATTTTCTAAATATTAATTTATTCACGGATTAATTTAAAGGCAGTAATCAGTTGCTTCATCAAAATGAAGTCCGGCTGTTTTCTTCTCCAAGATCTCATTCACCTGTTTTCTTCTCATAGCTCATAATGAAACCACATCCAGATCGCCATTAACATTCCGTAATTTTAAACACAAGTGATCTTATCTCTAGAATTTATTATTTCTCCCTTCTTAATTCTCCCCTCCTTCGAACGGGCCCTCGGAAAAAATGTTCTTTGGCGCTGAGGTCAGTGATCTGACCTTCGAAGCTCACCTTTCTGAGATGATTAATCAACTTAACAGCCTGAGAACGTTTTTTACGTTCATCCCATTCTCGTTTGCATCGGTTTTCCACTATAGGGTCTCGGTTTTCGAGTTCTTACCTGTATGAAGCAATAAGGATGAAAAATGAGCTAGAGCAGTGATTTTTTATGGTTGAAATCACTTTTACTGTAGCTGGAAGAAATATAAAATAGTTTTTCTTCTCTCCGATTGTTCAAAATTGATAGGTTATTATAAACATCGGTTATCGCGACTATACCTCCAAAAAGTGAAAGAATGTCCGCGGCCACTTTTCCGGGATTGCCCCTTAAATCCGGGTTTTATCGAATTTTTCGAAAATCTTTGCAAGAAAGCGCAAAATTAGGTCTAATTAAGATAATAAGTGTGGAGCTGCAGCATTAGTAAAATTTTTTATAAAGAATCTTGTCCCACCATCGCAGTTACGTCATTCTGCACGTCGTGTTTTACCATAGACTGTTTAACCCTTTCAGCAAAAGAAGTTCCATTCTCGGATGCCCGACAGCAGGAAGAGCGGCTCCGTCAAGATCAAGAAGACGGCGGAAGGCGAAGAGTGATCCCGTGTGATGTCACAAAAGACCTGTCACTCCTGATGCTCTTTATTTAAACCCTCTCTTCCGAAACTGCTATTTTTAAGGAAGAGAGATCGCATCCTTGTTTGCTGCAGTTTCAAAACAGTGGAGGTGGTTTTATTTGTTTTAATGTCTATGTGGGAAAATATTTGTGTTTCTTCTATCTTATTCTTTTTTGAGGGCCGTTCAAATAGTATTATTACATAAGCACCGGGGATTCCTATTTGCTTATTTTTGCTGCCTATTATGGGGAAAGAGCGTGAAATGTAACAGTAAGAACATTTAATTTTAGAACTAAATGAGAAAATATCATTTTTAAACAAATAAATTAAGTTAACATTTTAAAGTAAATCAATTATGGATTTATACTTGTTCTTCAAAAAATATTTTGAAGAAAAACAATAATTTTGATGCAAAGGAGGCAAAGTATAAGATGCAAATTGTAAATTGAGGGTATCACCATCAGGGCTATACTTCATACTTTTTTTCTGTAGTGGTTTTTTTTTCGAAAACTATGGGGTTATTATAGAGGTATAATTCGCGTCACTTTTTATGTATTACATGCAAATAATATGGCTGTACAGAGTTTTTGGGCACACTATTACGAGGGTAGTTTGAAAAGTTCTCGGCCTCACCCAGAACACGCGCTCTAATTCGCCCGATTTTTTTTCTCCTGTTAGAACTACTCTTCAAATGAGCCTAATTAAATTTTTGGGTTGTTCTGATCAGAATTCTGCTTTCGGGAATTTTTTGAATGAGTTAAGGTGAGCTTATTTTCAATAATGGAGAAAAGCAAGTATGGAGCTGTAATAAAATTCTTTTTAAAAGAAGGGATATCACCAAATGAAATTAATTCCATGATCGTAAATGTGTAAGGAGACTCTTTACCTTTGTTTTCCCCGTGAAAAAATTAGAGTTGAAGCTTTAACATGGGTGTGAGAGATGTTCTTACAGAACCATGTGAAAAACGTTCAAAAAGAGCCGCCATACCAAAAATCTTCTAAAAGTGCCCTTTATGATTTTAGAATAATGATGAAAGAAGGTGGGGACATTTCTAATAGTCTAGGGATATCAAAGGAGCGCATAAGTTATTTTTTGCACGAGGAATTGCGCGTGAAACCAATTTGGACAAGATGGGTGCCGCGAATCCAAATTGTGGCTCAAAAATGCATTGAAATGACGACTTCATTGAGAATTTTGACACGATTTACACAAAATAAAAGCGTTTTTTTACGTCGATATGAAGACATAGACATGACTTAGAACTTTTAAGCAAAATAATAATCAATGCAATGGATAAAAGTCAGTTTTTCAGCACCAAAACGTGCTATCGGCTGGAAAATTCATGGCGTAAGAATTCTGGGATTTCAGGGAAATTTTGTCAATGGATTTCAAGGAAAATGGTATGAATATAATAGCAGAATACTTATCTAAACTGTTGATAAGAATACCCGAGAAAAAAGACCCATTTAGCAGATTAAAATGTCATTTTTCATTAGAACAGTGCTTCTGTTAGCAAATGTGTTTTTGCGGTGGGAAAACTAAGGGATTTGGGTTAAAAATTTTACAAGCACCTATCCTATTACCCAGATTTGGTATCTTCAAACTTCCATCTCTCCTCCAAAGTGAAAACTTTTCTCTCTGGTCACCGGTTTTCTTCGAATTAAGAAGTAATTGTGAGATGAATAGGTTTTTTCACGAAAATCTAGAACAACCCCCAAAAGAACGTAAAATAAGACAGGACTGTCGTTCTAAGAAGTGAGGCAGCTTAAAAGGAGGCAATGTTGAAAAATAAACCATTTTTGAAACCATAAGTTGTCATTTTCATGGTCAGGCCGAGAACTTTTCAAACTACCCTCGTATAAGGAACACAGTCCTCTTTGGGTGTCAGCCCATTTCAAAATGAGTAAAAACACATATTTTAACACTTGAATTTCAAAATATATTATGGGGGAGAGTACCCCAAGAACCCTATTTTTATTTGAAACCTCGCTATTCTATAAAAAAAAAATACCATTAAATGCCTGCATCACAAATGTTTTTTCTTTACAAACCGTACTTATCCCATTTTGGGTTTGTACTACATAAACTGAATTTTGATTAATTAATTATTTTGAATTTTGTTATTAATTTTATACTTGCTTGGTTGTATATCCAAGATAATTAGATATAATAACGTTCCTTTCATTTTGCGATACCCCTCTGCAGGTCAATAAGTGGATTCTTCAACTATAGTTCTACCAAAAAATAGTAACTGAAAACTTGAAAATTATTGCGCTGATTTATTCATCTAATCAAATCATTTCTCGCTGGGCACAAGGGCAAATTTAAATATTCATAGGTTCCCTCATTTATTCATGCCTTAATTTTCGAAACCGCCAATGCTCGAGCAATTTTTCCACTTAGCAATTACAGAGAACAGAGCTATTTGGAATTATAGATATCTAGAGGGAGTGCCAAACGAAATTTCGCTCCAATTATACGTTCCATTAGAACAAAACCACAGCCATAATTACATTATTGACCGATAGATGAAAATGAAACATGTTTTGTACCTGGTTTCCATTAAATATAATACAATACCTTGGGAATTTCCGTTTCGCCGGTTGTTCCAAATATTTCATCTTCGGAACCATTCCACTAGAACTAAATACTTCTCTTTCATTTGTATCAGGGGAAAGAAATGTACCTGTGAACCTGGATGACTTTCCCAAGAAAGTTCCATTCATCAATTTTTAATAACAAGGCAGTCTTTTACCTCGTGTCTCGTTAAGATGTCAATCTTGATGGGACTTGAAGTGAAGAAATGTGATAAAACCGGTCGATTGGGTTTTCTTAGATTTTTTTATAGGTTGTTAAGGAGATGATACTTCCAATACCAATGACGATAATTTATGATTGGATATGTCTCAAACTATTTTGTGGTTGAGAAAATTTCAATGCGTATTGGTAGCACGTATGTCAATCCTGAGGGAGATGTGTCCCCCCTCAATATTTAAAGCCATTGTTTAAAACCTAAATTTTTCTTCTATCTTGAAGATTTTTAACTCGAAGGGGATTCCAAAATCTACTGGTCTCTTATAATCTTTAACACACTGTGGTGAAATTGGGGTACCCCATAATATTTAGTTGACAGCCCCCTGAAATATTTTAACCATCACCCAATATATTGGGTTTTTGGCTAAAACCATGGGAAAAAAGTAAAAAACAAGAGGCGAGTCTCCCCAAATATTTTTCCAACTACAGCACTATTAATACTCCCTTCCCGCCGTCCCAAATTTTCGATAGGATTCCATTACAATCTCAGGCGCGGTATTGGATAGAAATTTTTTTTCCCCCAATTGGCCCTATCCATTTTTCAATCAGGGGTTTTTAAGAGTGTGTAAGAAAGTAGACTATTACTATTTACTAAAACTAGACTATTTTGAAATTTTTTATGTATTTTAAGCACAGCAATACTAAATTTGACCTTGATTTTAAATTACTTTTGGGGGGAGTACTCGCATATCCACATACCTATAGAATTACTGATAACTCATAAACATTATCATAAGACTGTTAAGTAGCTCCCTAGAAAAGATAACTCAATTGTTATTCCAAACATAAATCGCATTTAAAAGTAAATGCAAAGCATTTAATTTTTTTTTTGGTCGTTTTATTTTTTAAACCTTTCGGGAAGAGGGATCCCAAATTCTCAGTCCGCCCCCCCCCCCAATTCTATTCCTAGAGACGCCTATAATTGGTAGAAAAAATTCAATCAAAACCCTATCATCATTAGATATTTACGATCTTATTTTATAAATTTTAACATTTTAAAGTTGTTTCGAATTTTATTTGATTATTGAACTTACGTTTTAAAATTTTTAGATTACAGAAAAAACATTGGCGCAAGTTTAGAACTGCTGATGGTTGGCGAGATTTGGGTTTTTAACGGCACATTTGGCGTTTTTAACGGCACTTTTAACATTGTTTTAGGGTTGCTTTTATCGCTAAAAATTGGCGCATACATCTGCAAGAAATTTTAACTTTATTCTAATTGCCTTCCAAATTTAATTATGACAGCAATAATTTTAAAATACTACAACCACTGTTAAAATGCTTCCAGCTGTTTTCCTAAGATTATTATCAATTATTTGGTCATGCATTTCGAACACAATAAATTAGACCATGATTGATTGACGAGGTTAATTGTTTGACTCTGAACGTTATCTATTTCGTGAGAGACATACCCATGCTAAAGAGCAGCATGTCTGAATTTTATAATAGAAACATCCCTTAACCACGTCCTTGAAGTGTCTGGTTTAATTAACTTTTCTAGCTACTGAAATAACCCGTTCAAAATCACGTTTTACTTTGTTCCACGTGTGAGATTGATGGGAGGCGGCTCAAATCGCTTTTGACTGATTGCAGTTGGTGGAAAACTGGTTTCTTTCGAATACAATAATTCAGTAAGCCCTCGTGAATAAGGTACAAAACCGTTCCCTTTTCATGTCCGAACAAAGAAATGAAAGCAGATAAAAAGGACATTTACATCAACATCTGGAGACGGTATACTACTATATCCCTTTTCAAATATCGATTTTAAGCATTTTTCCTCGGACATTCATACACAGATGTTCCTTTAAAAGTTATTGCAGAATTAACTTAAATATCCTTGCAAGTATTAACTTATGGAAATTTAGGTTTTATTCTGTGAGAAAAAATGTTTGTTTGAAAAGTTCCGAGACTCTGAGTGTAGCCAGAAATTTTTTTTTTTTTTTGGGGGGGGGATATGGGGTAAATTTTATGGTCGTGCCGAACAAGGAAAATTTCTAACTTTATAGGGAGATATATCCTCGAATCCCCATTTGTCTACGCCCTTCTAGAGATTCCTGATGTAAGTGCACCCTAAAAAGTTGTAAACGATAGAAACAAACAACTATACCTCAGGGCATCCCACAGTTTTTTAAGAAAAGGAAAAAAACTAGCCCTGCTAACAGAGGCCGCTTCATAGCTATATATTCACAGTCATCAGCGTCGGTGTTAACCAGCATCAGCTAAATAAAGAAAAATAAAAGCTTTTTGCTGACTCCCTGATTGGTGAAATCCTTCTTTGACCAAGGATTCAACACTGACGCTGATGGCTGTGAATATGGTTGTAAATGTCAAGGTCTTAACTAAGTAAAAATGTATTCTTTGCAGGTTTCCAAATGACAAAATTAGAGTCGTACAATAACGAAGATGGAATGCCTTGTCACTGTCAGCCAAAAATCGCGGATTAAAATAAAATACCCCAAAAACATTTCCAGAGAGCCTGTATCCGCCATATTGATAGCTATCTCAACTCCTGATCACCACAAGGCTGTTTTCCGAGAACATTTCAAAGAAGCCAGCAGCAGCAGGCCACATTAAGAACCAATCCCGAAGCAGGATATGCAGACAAGCATAAAGAGAGGATAAAGGGAAGGTTGTAAAAAAGAAACGACGCTGAGGTAATCAGTCTTCTTGAAGTATAATTGGACGTGAAAAACGGTTTTCGAGACGTAAGAAAGCCTTTTCAGACGGCGTCATTTCGCAAGGAACAATAATCCCGAAACTCGGGAAAGGCAATTTTCTGAATTCAGATAAATGCGTGTTCTTTTGTTTGAAGATGTTTTTTAATAAGTCAAAAGGACATGTGAATTGGGAATGTTTATGAAAAGGAAGGGACTCAATAAAAATTACCGTGAAGAAAATTTATGATGTAAAACTAACATCAAGGGATTAAAACGGTTTTAATTGGCGAGAAAGGAGGACATCATAATTCTAATTCAACTATAATTTAATTTGTTAAATGGCAGTAATGGTGCATAATTGTTTTTTGCAACGTTTCTCTATGTTCCTGTGTGAATTATTATAGTATGAAAAGCATCATTGAAATAGCTATAATTCATTCTTTTCGATTCGACGTACAGCCGAGTCCCGAGACCGAAAATAAACAAAAGGGCAGAATTATCAGGATATTCTATTTTTTTAATGTTAAAGGATGTTTCAATTGCAATCAGAGACAGAGTCAGAGTATGCCCCAAAAATATCTAGGTTTTAGGAAAAGGAACCCCCCAGGGTCCTGGACGGTTCTACTGCTGCAAGAGAAAAATATTTTCGGTTAAAAAAAGCTATACACAGTGAAAATTAGTTCAAAGATTTTTAAAAGTAAGCCGGTATATTAATGATCTTTGTAATTACAGTACTAATGGCGAGAATTAGTGGGAGTAGTCCCGTTATTAGACCTTTGATTCGAGGCGAGGGTCATAGGGGGAAATGCCCCCCCCCCACTTTTTGAGAAAATTCCATTTTTATAAGGGAAGAAAGTGTTTCCAAAGCCATCAGGGTGAGCTTGCCCCCCAAGGTTTCCAGTGTGCCCCACCCAGGGTCCACCACCTATAAATCCGCCCATTGTTAACTCAAAATCTGTTTAAGGCCCCTCATGCGTATATTATTGGTTAAATGTAACTTTTTAGAACACAAAGATATTATTTGAATTTTGGTTAGCTAAATAGTATCAAAATTTTGTAAACAATATCGAGTCCAATCATCCAAATAAATATAAGAGAATCACAAAATCATGTCTTAAAAAATTTTTCAGCCTTCCTCTTACTTCTTGGTTGCATGATATGGGTTCTTGTTAAGACCAGTGAAAGTCTTCGAAAGGTACCAGTCGATCAATCGCTTCACTGTGCTCTGGTCTTCATCACTGATAATGCTCCTTCCTTGAACATCCATCTTTGTTACCAAGGCGAGAAACAACGCAGAAACCCACCGATTTACATCCCGCATCCCTTGGTGGTCTCGCCAAAAACAAACTTCGCAGACCTTCACCCCGCACAGCGGGATTCCATCCCAAAATCACCTCAAATCAATGCCTCATTGAAAAAAAAACCTCAGCGCAAGACTTGAATCCCAATTGCCTGCACGGCGCCACGAGTCCACCTCGAAATCAAAATTCCATGAAAATAAATCTCGTGAGGTCACGATTTTAACGAGAGTTTGTGGGCCAGGATTCCAGTAGGACGGGTGGGCGTGAGCTCAATAAAATAAGACAGATGTGATGCGCGGCTACCGTGGATCTGTCTCACCTCAGGTGATTACCTCTGGTCTAAAAACCAACATGTGCAGTTTTTTTTCCCTGTGAGGATGGGTTTCGGTTTTGCGTGCGGGTGGTAATTGGGTGTTCTTGGGAGGGCAATATGAAGTGGTAATGAAGTTATGAAGAGTCATTAAAGAGGGTCCACATTAGAGAAACAGGAACATGAACAGTGTTCATTGAACACCAACAGGGATGATTTCTTTGCGAAACTCATTTGAGCCCTCTCTTTTCCACCATTCTTTCTTTTATCTCCCAACTTTCGCTCTTCAAGTACCTGACCCGACTATGGGGATTTCCTTTCTCTTTCTAAATAACTCTCTTTTGTGTGTTGTTCTATCTTAATCTCTCTCTTTTAACCCTCTTCTCCTCACTCATCTCTATTTCATCTTCTCCCATTTTCTCTCCCTCCCCCTTCCTTCTCTCTTTCATTTATTCTCTTTTTTAACTTCTTCTCATTTTCCTTACCTCATCCTTTATTTCTCGTGCTTCTCACTGTAGCACTATTTCTATAATCCTATCTCCCTCTCTCATTTCTCTATCACCTCATTATGTCTCTTACTTATCTCCCTCTTACTTTACCCTTTTTCCATCATCTCCCTCACCTTTTTCTTCTCTTTTTTATTCATTCTCCTTCCTTTTCCATTCTCTCTATTTCCTGAATAGTAGTATATCTCTCTTGTTCTCTTATTTTCTTAAACTATCTGTCTTTTTTTTTCTCTTTCCCTAATATCTATCTCTATTCTTCCTTTCCATTTCATTCTCTTTCCTTAATATACGTACCTCATTTTTTCTTTCCATATTTTAAGAATATATCGCATTAATGAGTTAAAAGAAAGATCTTTCTTTCTTTCTCATTTATATCTTTATTATCTTCATTATTTTCCCCCAATGTTACTCATTCTCTCTTACTTCATCCATATCCCTTTCTTTCTCTCATTTCAGAATTGAGGTTCCGGAAAGTAGAACCAATGAAAACTCTAATCATTCAATACATATTTCAAATCATCACCTTTGAACCGAATGGAACATTTCCTCATCCAAGTATCCCATCTTCAGCACACGACCCCCGACATGAATCACTCCCATTTCGGCCGTACATCTCCACTCGAACTCCCCTTTAACAAGAACAATAGAGAGAGAATATCCCCTCCTACACTCGTCTGTCGGAACAACTGACACCGACCGCCACCCCTTGTAAAGAAGCATCTCTTCTTCACATCAGACGGGCATTATCGCTGCCGACCATAGAGGCATTATGATATAGAGAGGGCATTGATATGGCAACCCAACAAGGTGAGTGGCAAAAAGAGATCCCTAATTCCATAGCTGGATGGATTGGCCTACCCCTACACACTTGAAAGTATTTCATATTTATTATTACTCAAATGGCTCGTAAATAGAGAGTACGTAAAATCCAAAAAAACATTTGAAAATATGACAAATTTGGAAAACATTTTCATCATCGTTTTACAAAATAAAGTTTTTAAAGGTTATTAGGCTGAAGAGCCAAAATAACTGGTACATCTGTCGAATATCGTGTCGAGCCCTTACAAGCCCACATAATACCACAAAACAAAACGACACGGCAGAATCCCCCTCAAATCCATGGGGGAGATGAAAAGTTTTACTCTTTCTCGAATTGGAGTAAATTTTAACACTGGGGCATGGACAAGCTGCCAGCATTGTGGAAATATGTAAATCAACCAAAATATGTAAAATAAATAAAGCATTTTTAAAACCTTTTCATTGGCTTGCAGACGAGAAAAATAAAAAATAACAAAGAATGTATTTATAAGTATAAAAAATAAATTTCAAATTACTTATATTAACTGATGTGTTTTTTTCACTGGCCGGGCGCGCGGGATTCGAATCCCCGCTTGGGCATGGATGTTTGCGTGGATGGAGATAGATGAACGTGGCCCTCTCCTCAGTAAAAAAGGGTTGTGCATGCGAATATGTGTGTGGCGCAGGCAACAGTACTTCCCTTCATGCCCTGCTTGCCATTGGAACTTAATAAAAGTTTGTGAATATGATGACCACGCTGGCTTCAATGGTAGCAGATGTTCGAAGTGCTCTCTTCACGTGCGATGTGTCTCTCCCGTCGACCACTCCTCCGAGGCCTTTGATCCTCTCAATGGAACATATGTGGGAGACACAATCACACACCCGGACTCTGTCGTTCGCTGAATCACGGACGTTTTTAGAACGCCCTCCTCCGCCGGATATTGTCTTCTTCGCCGACGTCGTCTCTTGCGTTTTTTTTCGAAGGAGGGAATCGTTAACACAAGTTGTAACTCATTTTTTTTTTTATTTTCTATATAGGGATTAAGGGATCAGCTCTCTTTACTGAGATATAGAAGGGGGTATGATCGAGGATTTCTGTTTTCTTTGGACCTATTCAGTAAGGTGGTGCGAAAAATAACTTTGCAATCGATGTATTGAATCAAATGAACTTTCTCGCTGCGGTTACCATATAGTATAAGCAGTATAAGGTAACCGTAGTGGGTTAGATATACTACTATATCTCCCTCCCCGAAAGTCAATTGTTTTTACACAGAAAAAGACCAAATACACCCTATATCCCCCTCCGAAATTGTTTTTGGTTACGCTACTGTATGTGAGCTTTGTTCTGTTGATATCAAATATTTTTTTTTGTTTCCATTTATTTAGTATACACTATACACTTCTATACAATTTGTTTTCTATAAATTGGGTTGGTTTTTTCCACTTTATGCAAGCTTTGTTTTCAATCAATTTGATTTCCATACTCTTCAATGAATTTTTTACCAAAAAAGAGTGATGCAAAAATAGAAAATTTTTTTACATAGTGAGGAAAAGCGGCGATATTTATCCAAACAATCTATTATTCACTCTCATTAAAATTGAAGTGACCCGAAATTCGACTTTTACAGGCCTTCCTTCAAAGCATAATGCATTCAATGTATTAAAACAACTGTCTACTTTCGTCTGGTTATCACGACCCATAACTCTTAATCTCCTACTTGATAGGAAATGCAAAGCTTGACAAGCGTGGTAGACCCATCATGTTTTATTAAAATCACATGTTCTTGCGATAGGCAAAAACAAACGGGTTCTCAGAATAGATAGAGAGAAGATGAAAACAAACGAAACTTCATAGAGGACGATAAAGATAGGGATCTGGGATTGACTTGGCGAAGTTTTCTTCCTCGATGGCAACCCTGTGCTCCTTCAGACGGAGAAAGATCGGATCATCATTTCAGTTTGGGATCCTCATCCTTTCCTTAAATTATGAGTGCATCTCCTTAGGTGCCTGCTTGTGTGTGGTTCTTCAGCTTTACTTGGATTATTTTAT
This sequence comes from Tetragnatha montana, assembly GCA_963680715.1. NCBI lineage: Eukaryota > Metazoa > Arthropoda > Arachnida > Araneae > Tetragnathidae > Tetragnatha > Tetragnatha montana. Next base: position 2,809,346 of record OY796683.1, on the reverse strand, counting down.
TGTTTTGAAGAGCGCTTGGGATTACATTTTGGATTAAAATTGCAGGTGAGAGAAAATTAAATAAGTTAAATGTATAAGAAAAAACTGTAGGAAGTTTCTGATTAAGTTATATTTTAATTTCAAAGTTAAATATATGTGTTGTGTCAATTACTACCACTTTAGAGCATGGAGCCTTTTTTCACTTATGAGCTGAGAGAATTTTTTACCTGTTAATTTTTAATTCTTTTATCAGAAAAAATATTGAAAGAAATTAAAAAGTGAATTTAGTTTTTAAATGCCTCTACTTAATTTTTAGATTGAATTTATTTCTTTTCATGTGATGTTTCCAACAAGAATAAATTTATAAACTATGAGAAATCCGTAAAGTTTTTTTTTTGCTTTAAAAAACTTTTTTAAGTTTTTATTAATTTTTTAAAGGGGTCCTTCTGGTATGATGGAAATAATTGTTATTCAGGAAACAATAAACTATTTTAAAGTTTCTTAGCAATAAAGTCTATGTGTGAGGTTTATTAAATTATTTTTCAAAAATAAAAAACAAAGAAAGAATAGTTGAGTCATTATCACTCTAACTAAACAGTGTTTGTAATTTTTTATAATGTGTACCCAACCTGAAAACTAAACTCTTATACCCATTTAACAAATACATATAAACCTAAATTTAACGTTTAAATAGGTAATTTATTTAATAGGTTATATGAAATTAATTGTTATAGTAATTTAACTTACCTGGCTTTTGTAAGATTCTTAGACAATAGAGAAAACAGTAACGGAATTTCAAAACATAGAATAAAAACTTAATTTCTAGTGTATGTTAAAAAGAAGGCTTTAATATTTTCCAATTTGATATCTTCAGTCTTATATATGTCTATATCCGTTGAATAACTTAGTTGTTTTCTGGATGAATCCCCTGTCCACCTCTTCACTAAATTCGCCCCCCCCCCCCCGAGTATGATGGGTAGAACGCCCCATGTTGAGAAACAATATTTTAAAAGTTCTTACAATAAAAAACACTTTTTCATTGATGGAAATTTTTATCCCTTAATGTCCTTTGATTCATGGTTTACGTTTTATGACTTAAAAGTAATAAAAATATTTTATATACAGAAAGGTTTGGTTGAGAAATATATTCTTGCAGAAATAGCGTATTCATTCAAATTCCATGCCAAAGATAACCAATGAAAGTAATTTTTTTTTTAAAATTTCATTGTTAATACTTTGGGAATTGAGTCGTTACTTATAATCCATATTCAGTATACTAATCTATGCTTCTGATCCATGGTATTCTTAGCAATATAAATTACAGGTAAAAATACGAAACATGCACTGCACGTAATATATATTCATTAAAAACTTCATGAAATTTATGATCTATAATAATCAAAAGATTATATAAGATGGTTTCTCAAGTAAAATGTTATAGTAAGTATTTAGAACTTCCAACATCACGCAAAAGTTCTATGGAAAAAAATATGATACAAATTAAATTACTATTTTTTTTTTCTGAGGGGCCTGTACTAAGTGTTGAGATCACAAAAGAGTCCATATAAAAAATTTAATTTTCAAGTCATTAAGTTTAAAAGATGTTATTTTATATTTCGATTTTTATGGTATTTCATTTGATTCAAAATAGAAACAAAATATGACATTCTATTATCTCCTAGTACAAATAGTTAATAATATTCACTTAAAATTATAAATTTACTATAATACTTTTATCAAAATCTTCAAATATTCCATTCACGTAATACTTCATTAACACTGTACTCTATTTTCTAACAAATCTAGCAATGATCCAATGAACTACGTATAAAAAAGTTATAAAATTTACAATAGGTAAAGCTAATAACAGCTGAGATTTCTAAAACTTGCTTAATTTTTTAGGAAATTTTCCTGTCTCGACTTAGAAATTTATCAATGTCGGATAATGTTTTGATTAAAAGATAAAAGATTTTTTAGTTTCATATGCATATTTTTTTAAACCAATAAAAATGCTTAATAAATTATGAAAATTAGAAACTTATCTATAGCGTTAAACTCAAAGGTCTAATTAAACTCAATACGTAATGAGAGTATAATCTTTTTTTTAAAACAAGCAGTTATTTACTTTAAATTGATAGTCACAAAAGAACTCTTCTCTAAAGAACTTCTTGACAGTACAGTTGAAATAGGGAAGTAAATAAGACTTTCTTAATTTGAAAGCATCTATTGTAATATTTGCGCGGTTTGTGGTTAAAAACCGCAATTATTCACATTTCTTATTCAAATACGAGATCCCGTGGATATTTGTTTTCAGTTTGGTTGAAATGAGCACCACAGAAATGAGTAAGAGGTCAAAGAGAATTAAGAATTACTGCTAATTTTTTATTAAAAAGCTGCATAAAAGCATTGAAGCAAAACACGTAGATCACTTGTGTTTTGTTAACATAAAAGAACTTCGAAATTTTAGGTGAAACATAATGTGGTTTTTCATATTAGTATTGAGAATACTAAAATTATAATTCTTATACATTGGATACAGGGTTAATATATTAAACTAAAAAAAAACGTTTGGAGGTGATTTGAGGTAAAAAATTAGTAATAGATTAGATTAGATCTTAAAATTTATAAAAAATATATTAACTTATGATTCTTTATAATACTTTACCAATCTTAAATATCGTTCCTTTGATCCTTTTTAAATGAGATAAAAGTCCCATGCGTCTGTAAAATTGCTGAGTGAGGATGATGACTAAAATTTGAATGCTTTTAGGTATCAGGATATATCTATAACGTTTTCGTAAAAATAAAGCTTTCAAAGAGAGTTTGGTGAAGTACTATATTAGAGACCCTACTCGGAATTATTCAAAACCGGTTCATTTTTAAATAGCTTAAACCTGTCCTTTTAAAAAAACATGTGTATGGTTGTCTAGACATAACTTTCAAACTACTTTTTAGCTTGTTTTCAAAAAGTAGTTTTTACTTTCTTGATAAAATTCAAGACCTCCATAACGATCGAACCAGTATCTCAGGACAAGAAAGTCCAGATTCCATGGCCAGACGAACCACTCCGAAAACAAGACCCACTCCCTCCTTATCACCCCTCCCATCTGACTTAATAACCCCCGAGAAAGAGGGGGGGGGGAACATCCTCATCACTAATTTCGTCTCTGCTCTAATTACAAGACCTCCGGACAAAAAGTACCATGCTCTCTAATGGATTTTTTTGAGCCTCTGAACCTGTTATTATCAGCCACAGACTCCATGGGATGTATAGACAGACAGCGTAGAGCAATATAGGAATAGAGTGTTCATTGGCTTATATCTGTATACTATACAGCAGGGTGTTTTAGAAAAACTGCCCTAACTGCACAGAAATATTCTTCTCCCACTAAAAAATCTATTGCAGTGGACATTGTGAGTGAACGACTGGGGTTAAAAATATCATTAGAGTTCCATTATTCATGGTTTAGTGCAGGTCTGCACAACTTAAATTGAATCTTCAGTTTGAAAAATAGGAAATAAGTTCAAAAATCAAGTTTTGGGGGAAAAAAACCTGCATGAGTAATGGAACTTTCATTGTATAACCATCAAGTATCTACTGGAAATACAGGACCTTATTTAGAATACAGAACAATAAACGAAAAAAATAAGTAAATAACACTTTCAAACACTTTCAGATTCTAAACCTATTTTACAGCACTATTTTTAGAACACATTTCTGGATAAAACACATTTCTAACCCTGTTTGAACATATTCAGAACACAATCTCAACACAATAAGGTGATCAAGTGATCTACTTAACAACACAACCAAAGGGTTGTTAATTTGAAGAGAAAAGAGTGTTCTTAAATGTGGTATATAATATTCTAGTTAAAATGTTTTAATTTTTTAGATAAATGTGTAACTAAATGTGTTTAACTAAAAAACGTAAAAACTACATGATAACACTGAAAAACTTGCCAATTTGCGAACTTTTTCTGTTTTGAGGCCTGAAAAAGTTAATATGTATCTCCTCGAATATTCACGATATTTTCATGAAATATTTTTCAGTAAGTTTTTCTTAACATTGCGGAAACAATACTCTCATTGAGGTTTTCGATCTATCTCCTTTAGTGTTTTTAATTAGTTTTTTTAACATTCTTATTTCGTCGCTAGGGGCGTTGTAAGTCATCTCAATGGATTCTCCATGGTCACTTATCTAGGGGTACACCTTACTTCCATGACTCTAGGAGAGACGTTGATTCCAAATAAAAGCCGATAAAGAACTTTTGAAACACCTTGTTACCTAGCCACGCAGGATTACTTTCATTGCACCATCTAATACTTCTTTAATACTCTGTGATAGACAACTGCATGTCCGAGAGCAAACTGATTTGATATTCATCACGTATGGTAATGAATTGCATAGACGGGCGATTTCTGGACAGAGTGGATGTTGCGAGTCGTAACTCATCGGGAAGGGGTGGAGGATGCCGTTACTGCTGCTCGTAAATCGTTTGTTCCGTGTGTTCCTTGTCTTGTATTGTTTATGACCGCCATGGGATTACTTGCTCTAATAATTGCGTCATGAATATAGCAGAGATAATGTTATTTTTGTAGAGTATAAATGGGTATTATAGGGGTGCGCTTGGTCAGAGGTATCTGGAGTTAAGAGAGGTAATGATAGTGGGCAAAATTAATTGGTCAATATGGATTAATCATGCTCCAGAGAAATGTTCGAGAAAATTCCCCTAGAAATATCACACAAGATAGCTTCTTAGTATTATGTTTTTCCTAGTTGATTGCCCAAAAATTATGCACCGTTGCTTAAGGCGCATAGTGACATAACTCATTTTTCCCGCGTTCCAGGAGAGGAGAAAAACTACTCTCTTTATTATCGATTCATAATTGAATCTACAGTTTGAAAAAAGGAATAAGTCCAAAAAACCAAGCTTTTAGAAAATAGAAAAATTTTTCGTTGTATAACCATCAAACTATTACTGAAAAACCAATACCCTATATAGAGTTTCGAATAATCATCGAAACAAATATAAGTACATTCAAAAATAATTTACAGTTGAAAAAAGTTGATTGACTTTTTCCCTTTTTCAACCTTACGAAATTTCAACTGAAGAAAAATCTAAAAAACAACTTAAGTTGACAAATTATATTTCTGCTTAGTTCACAGTACAAAAGTGAGAAATGACCAAAAGTGAGTGAGACCAACTAAGACAAATAAAATTCTAAATTATTACGAAACTGAGTCATTAAGACAGTATCAATGGAATAAATGAATATGAATGGAGTTAAACATTCCCTGGATAAAAAAAAAGTTCAAAACACTTTTTAATCAAAAGCGAATTTTATTTTGGCTTAGTTTACAGCACAAAGAATAAGAAAAGAAAGACAAATTAACTTTAATTTCATATTTAATCAAAAAATCCAATGAATGGACATCGATTTCGCAAATTCAAGGGACTATATCTGCTTATAGAGGGTAGTTATTTTCCCCTCTTTCCATTCATATGTAGAGCAAAGTGTTGAGATGTTTTTGTGCACAATAAGTCAATTGGTCATTTTTTGGACTTATTCCCTTTTTCAAACTGAGCGATATCAAAACTAGCAATAGCAGCGATCCGAGTGATTTTTTTGCAAAATCATTTGCATCAGGCGATCCGAAGTTTAAATAAAGATTAATGTTGAAATGGTCAAAAATTCAGTTGTCATGATGCGCCTTAAAAGACGATATATCATGCATCAATATCTACAATATCTTGCGTTCGAAATACATCGAATTTCTAGTATTTTTTAATTTTATTCGCTATGTTTTTTGTACACTTATTAATGAACAAAATAAGCATACTTTGCTAATTCATTTCTTAAAAGAGTCATTTACCCAGAAATTCTATAATCCTAGAAAGGGGAATGAAATTACTTAAAATAATCTCTAATTGACATGCTAATTGATATCATTTTCTTCACCGAAAATATTTTCTTTTTAAAGTATTTGAAGAAAATTGTAATGTTTGAGTTACTAAAAAGTACACAATCAGTACTACTTGATACAAAATTTTCGTGCGTATAATTTTCAAGCACTGAAACCCTCTGAGTTGGTTTTTAGAACTGAGAAAAGGCAAACCGGAGCTAGATTTTCCTTTAAAGATAACTAACATCAATAACCTTGGAACTAAACCACATTCTATGTGTTTATAACAATGAAAAACTTGCCTTTAGCTTTCAAATCACGTAGTATGAATGAGTATTAGCATAATAAAAATACCTAAAAATGTGTCCTTAAATTAATCTTTTTACTAGAATATTTACATAAGAAGTATTTTCATTCTGTTTATTTATGTGCTAGCATTTTGTTGTAATGAATTTTAATATGTTTCTACTTGCTTTTAAAACTTTACCTGAGTTGTTGCATAATCCTAAAATTTAAAGACCCTTTCATTTCCTCAAACATTATTTTTAAACATTCTATTATGCTCCTAAAATAATAAGAAATCGTGTTAAAACTCAAAGAGGATTGATACTGATGTGTAAATAGTAATGAATGTATTAAGTACAATAGATAAAATAATTTAAAGTCTAAAGCTCAAAAAGATCTATGTAAGATTATCTAGAAAATGTAACTGAAAAATTAAAACTTCCTTTAAAAAATAAAAGTAAAGATCCCATACTATGTATAGATTACTTTGAAAAAAGAAATTAAAAAATGTTGCTATCTAGCATCTTTTAACGGACTGAGTTTGTGAATGTTTTTGAACTTGTTTGAAAAAGAAATGGCTGAAAAAGAGAATCTCTCTATATATAATGAAGGTGTCCCTGGGTTCCTGCCTGGGTTTGTCCGGAACAGATTTGGCTCAATTTCTCCAAAACTACCCGTCCGAATCTAACCAAACTTGGTACACATACGTATGGGGACGGGGGAAAGACAATGGCATTATTTCCAAATTTCTAAAACCACCCCTTCATCCCCTATAAGGCCTTTTTGTAAAATTCACCTTACTTCTCTGCTAAAGAAGATCTGTTTAACTCGCATTGTTGCAAATAATACAACAAAAACAATTTTAAACATAAAACAAAGTATTTAAAGATAAAACTTGGCTAAAATTGTTTTAAATGTTTTAAAAAGGTTATTAATAATTTAAAAAATTAAAAACGGCCCTTATAAAAAACTTTATAACAGTATTTTCTTATTAAAAACTTCATTTTCCATGAAACTTTAAGTTGAAATAGAAAGTTTTAAGAATTAGACTGGTTAAAGTAAAGATTACATCATGCAGTTTTTTTAGAAAGTTGATGATAGAAACACTAGATCAATTTGTTATTTAACCTTATAATTTGTTTCTTTGGTGTAGTTTAACGGGATTTTTTTTTTTCAATTTAAACAGGGGGTATTTACAAATTTTGGGATTTCAAAAGTCTGTAATAATTTTAATGGATTTTTTTCACTTAGAATGGATAATTGGGTAACAGTCGTAATTAAATGTGCAACACCGGAACTGGATGGATAGGTTAGATTTACACAGTTGGAACCGGGAGGGAAAAGGCACAGGGAGCACGGTGATGAAAATGCACCGGGAACACCGAGATGAAAAGGCACCGGGGACACCAAGATGAAAAAGGCACCGGGATATGAAAAAATACTGGGAACACCGGGATATGAAAAACTACCAGGATGATTGGTAATTATGGTTACAGAAAATTAGGCATGTAACTTGAGAAAATTTTAATAAATTGATACACTCCACCCGTGCAAGGCCGGGCATATCAGCTAGTGTTCTATAAAATTTAAGACTTTTTTTTTGGGCGTATAAATTTTTACAAATTAAATAGTTTTAAGTGAGTTAACTTTAAAATCCAGTTAAATTATTGGCTATTATTCTTGATACCCCCATCACAACTTGCTGAATCCCTTATAAGAAAATAATTTTTATCATGGAACCTTTTTTTCTAGATCTAGATTTATCAAAAAATATAATTCTCAAGCTTCTTAAGATAATGCTCTTAGTTGCTTAGGGAGGACTTGTAAGTTAGATTGTTATGTTAGAGGGAAATTATACTGTCGTAGTGTCATGAATAATTTGTAATTAAATTTGTGTATAAAAATAGATTCTTTTTCGATATGTTATTTAAAATTGATGAGGCATAAAAACTTGTCATTTAATGGAAATTTTTAATTTTTCATCAAAATCGATATTATGATTAGCTGAAAATTAAATACAACTTTAAAATCATCACTATTCTGAAAACATGTAAAGAATAAATATTAGTATTTGAAAAATTTAGAGAGTTTTTATCATCATAATTATTACATTAACTTTTATGTAAATGCTAATTACATAATGTCTTTCGTTATTTAATGGGTATTAAAGTTTATCACATATTGATGTATAAACTTCATACCACGCGTTATAATTTGATAATTCATCTGGTATTCTTAACTAAAAAAAATAATTGCTTTTTTAACGTTTTGAAATACTTTTAATCTGATGCTAATCCGATGCTAAATCTTCATGAGTTTTTGGCAACAAATTGTTAATTTTGCACTAAATATTGTTATTATTAGTTCAAATTGTAAAAATAAATTCCATGTTGAGTCTAACAATTTGCACACCTCTCTATTTCAACAATTAAAAACTCCTTCTTACTTTCTTGAACTTAAAACTTTCCTTAAAGAACATCACATTTTTTTAGCCACTAAAACTTATCCACTAAAATTATGATCCAAGAGGGAAAAGCCCATTTCTCTCAAAAAAAATTAATGAAAGAACATAAAACTCATTCTCTCCGCCATTGCACAAAAGGGAACACTCCGAGAACAAAATAAATGGAGAACAACTTCGCTCTTCCACCTCCGTGTAATAAGAGCGCGGGAAGATTAAAATAACGTTCTCCGCTCTCGCTGTAATTGGAGGTTGCGATTGTCAAACGATTTTTTTTCTCTTTCGCTGCACTAATGATAGGTCATTATTTAATGATGAGGAGAAGGTGAGAATAAATTGCAAGACAGCTAGAATTTACACCCGTTTTTAGAGCTTTTCTCACGTGAGACAATGTAAGAGGGTTTTTTTTATGGATTTTTAATTAGGTGGGTACATTTACTGAGCGGTTTAAATTGCTTGGATATTCGATATGGTGTCCATCTTTTATAGGAGTCTACCTTTATTATCAATTTTCTAGGATTCGTCACAACGCCTAAGTTTAGTAACAGAATTTTCCGTTTTATGATGATAACTCTACTCAGATATTATCACTTTGTGTATCTCCACAGTATTATGTTTACCTGTTCCTAAATTAGGTCAGCTGATTTAAAAATATAACTTCATCATTATTTCAATTCATACAGTTTGCAAGATCTTTGCAGTAGATAGAAATGCTTTATCGCCTATAAACTGTTCTAATTTTAAAAAAGATGTTTCACCTAAATTTAATATGCTAACAAATCAAACATTCACTTAACAGAAGTATACGTAAGTTACATCTTTAGCTAAATGTTTTTTTCCATCAAAAAATACAATCGGGGGAGAAATACAATTACTATGAAATTTTTTTTCAAAATTATTCTTTTTAATTTCTAACCTCAACATCAGAGTAATTCAAATCTGGGCAGATATTTTTTTCGCAAACCTAAAAATTCATTTTTCAAATTCTTTCAGAAGGTTTCAAAGATTTAACTCTTTGACTACGGTTTTGAAAATACGTTATGTTTTACCTACCAAGCTTGTTTATTTGTTTATTAATTTCTTTATTTAAACTTACTTTTCATGTGAACATTATGCTTTTACTTTTCTTTCAGCTCAAAAATTCCTATGCGTGAAGAGGTGACTGCTGAAAAATAAGTGCTTCACCTCTGCACACAAAGTTGCAGTGAAACATGATACCTTGGTCATGAAATATAGCTCGGTGATTGACGATGACTTTAAACCGAGTAGAATTTCCAGATTGTCATCCAGGTATGATAATATTTCTGCTTTCATATTTAAATCCTTATATGTTCTATATTTTCTGTGATTTTTTTCGGGAGCCTACTAGAAAACTTTAAGAATTAAGAGAACTCGTTCGTAATAGTTGTTGTTGGTTTTTAGTTGTTGGTTTTTAGTTGTTGGTTTTTAGTTGTTGGTTTTTAGTTGTTGGTTTTTAGTTGTTGTTGGTTTTTAGATGTTGTTGGTTAGTTAGTTGTTGGTTAGTTGGTTTTTAATTTTTATAGAAGCTTGATCAAAAAGAAGTAATTAAAATTTCCAAATTAAGTACAATTCAAAATATACTATTTACCGCTATTACCCTCAAGATTTCATAGGAAGCGTTCAATTTTTAATTATTAACAATAAATTAAAAAACATAAACTGTAATTTTTTGGGTTTTTTGGAGATCCTGCAATAGGATATAGAATATTGAAAAATTTAAATAAAAGTTGTGTCATGAAATGGCATGCAAAAGCGGATGTGAAAATTTATCCAGTCTTTGTAAAAGTTGTCTTGGAGAGGGTATCTAATTGCATCCAACAAGGATGACCTTGTTCAGAGGTTTTTAAGAAGCTTAAGAAAAGATTAGAAGCTACGAGAAAGAAAATATGTCTAGCTTAAGGATCTCGTTTTAAAAGTATCTTTTAATCATGGATGGAATTTCTTCAGAACCTTTACCAAAGAGTTGACTTCTAGAATATTCATCAGATTTATCATTTCACTTTAAAAAATTTGGAATCCGGTAAATAGGTACTACGAAATCGCTTTTTCCTTCAAATTTAACTGGAATGATTATATTTATTGGTTATTTCTTATTGGTAAATTTATTAAAGGATTAATAGATACACCTTTACAATTGTTTTGAAGATTCAGTGCTTACTTAGATATCAAAGAAATATGTCATTTTTTTCAAAAATAAATTCAGTTTAACTCATTTGAAGTCACAAGTTCTGTAAAAGTGATATTTAAAGATATTGTGGCGAGCTTACTCTTTTGAGTCGTTTGACCTTCGGATCAGTATATCTCCCTGTGTCTCGCATCTTGCCACAATATATTTTGCAATGTCATTACACTTTACTTTGTTTGAATAGATGGTTTTTACAGTGCCTCAAAAAAATTCTTTAATTAATATCACTGATTGTATTGTAATAAGGAAAGCTAAGTGTTTCACAAATCGTAAAAAATGAGAACAGAACCCTATAGTCTGAACATAGTAACGGCATCATAAAATCAGGGATTTCTGATCTCTAAAAAGTACTCTTTACGTTACGGATTTTACTCCTTTTTATGGATTTGGCTTTAGTATAACATGATCTACCATCCATACATCAGTTCCCGGTAGCAGTTATTTTTAATCGGATACTCTCCTATAAACCCATTACGTCTTTTTCGGACACCCTAATGCGTTTTTGATAGGCGTGTAACTGAACGACTGCATCTCTCAGAGCCAGAATACTCTTCTGGAGGAGACATGATGTATTTAGTCGCTTGAGTTGGTCTCGAACGTGAAACAGAACGTGTTTTAACTCTCCAAGGACGGGTTTTAATGTAATGCAAACACGTCTGATGCCCTATGGCGCCTTCGCTCGCTTCAGACGGTTTCTTTACTAATGGTGGGTTCATTCGTGTGTCAAAGGTTTTTTTTTTTAACAGCATTTAGTTAGACATTACAGCAATGTTACTCAGCTCTTTTCATGCTCTATGCATCCTATGCCCTTCAAAAACTTTCATGCCCCTCGCCAGTGGCTTAAATAGAGGAGATTTTGGCGTAGGTCTCCCCCCGAAACTCCGAAAAATTTCTTCTTTGACTATAGAACGAAATTTTTTCTGCCTACGCCACTGCTCCTCGCAGAACCTTAGCTAGAATTTAACTCCCTGGGGAAGGGATGTAAATCCCGAACTATTTTTGAGACATGAATTTCATGCATATACATAAGAGTTCAAATGTAGCTTTTTTAGAACATTAAAAGGGTAGCATTTGAGTCTCAGCACACCAAATTTTTTCTAATGTCAGAATGGAGAGGGGGTCTAATGGTCCTCCTACTGAAAATTATTTGAAATTTAAATTTTAAAAACAGGGTTCAACTTAGTCTTTAATAATCTGGGTTAATTTGCAGTAAAAAAAGTTTTTAAGAAATTACCGAAATTTGTAAATGTTCCCTTGCTTATTGAGAAAGGATGATTGATTATAAAAAAAGGGTAAAAGAGAGAGAATAGATAAAGTCTATGTAAAACAAAGTTATTTCGTTTATAACTAGTGATGAAAACATGTTTGTATTATCATTCAAAACTGATGGCAAAGAAATAAAATGATACACGTGAGCATCGTTTTTTAATTTTCAAAGATTTTTTTCAATTATGGAGAACATTTTATCTGCAGAGAGGGGTAGACTTTCAATGTCTACTGTCGAACATATGTTAAATGTTTAAGTTAATTTAAAGCTTTCTTCTTGGGAATTTTATGATGTGATTGAACCAAAAAAACTTTTCTGAAAAAAAGTAATGTATAATGTTTAATATGAAAAGTTCACCTGAATAAAATAGCATTTTATAATTTAGTAAACTATTAAAAACTATTGTGGTATTATGTTTAGTAAACTATTATATGCCCTGGGTGTGACTCAAAAGAATATTTTAAAGCTTCCACACACGTACATCAAATCTCGCAACAATGCTAAAATAAGTTTCAATCACTCTGAGACCACATGTCGAGCACACGTGGCACAACTCAAAGCGGTGGTTGCAAATGAAGACATTTCATCTCCCCGCCGCGTGCCTCAATTTTTTTACGGAAGCCAAAGAACAGAACAAATCCTTGGCCACAAAAGGGTGTGCGTGGCAGCTTATAACTTATTATTCCACCTACGTGGTTGTGTGTTCGTTGGCCAACCAGACTGGGATGGCCGCCGCATGGGGCCTCGAGAATCGGAAATGTCTCCTTTTTGTGGTTTTTTTACCCTCCGATACAATAGAAATGCTTTAGACATCTGTATACGTTTCCTTGTTGTAGGTCCAGTGTTTGGGAGGTATGACGAGGGGGTAAAGGGGAGGTTGGTTGACTGAGATATCACTGATGTTTCATTTTGGTTTGAAATGCATGGTAGGAAAGTGTCATGTTTCAGTGTTCTTGTATTGTAATTTAATGTTATATTGCACAATGTAATGATAATGAAGGGTGGAATAATTGATTTTGAGAAGTCATAAGGAAGTAATAGAAGCAAAAAACTGATAAAGTGTCTCTATTGGTTCAGAGCATAAATTTCTCTTATGATAATATTATGATTCAAGAAGAAATCCTGTGTGTACCTTTTTATATTTATTTATAGTAAGTACTACTTAGGAATTTTTTTTCAATTAATTTTTTTGGAAAAGGATATAACTCTGGTAGTTCTATTGCCTTCAAACCCTTTTAATCTTTTAAAATAATAATTTATTTTTACCCTTTTCCTTTAAATTAATCTTCTACTTCCTAATTAAATTTCAGAAACCAATTTAATTTGATTTCGTTTTAAAGTTCTTCTTTTAAAATTTTTCTTCCTATCGTAAGCACGGCTCTCATAATTTTCTCTGTGATGAGCTAATTCAATGTAGTACTAATTGTAAAATATACTAGGAATTAAAAGAAAGACGAAGATCATCATGATAAAAGCCATTTCTGAGTTGAAAACATTAATACAATCAGTTTAACACTCTCCCAATCCATTAGCTTTTTCAGCCCATTTACGTAAGAGTATTAAAGTGTTTGTGTTAAATAGTTATTTACATATGTTCTGCAGGACACATAAAATTAAACTAAAGTGATTCAGTTAGAATACTTTAACTAAATTTTAAAATAGCTACTATATAAAACTGAAAATACCAAAATAGTTTTTATCTTGCGTTAAAATAAAAGGGAAGTATTTCTTAAGTGAAAAATAATTCATTTTGTTGAAATTGCAAAAAAAAAAAAAAAACCCTAGAGTAAACACATGAGATTCCAGGTTTTATTTCCTTATTACAAAAAAATACTTTCCATTCCCTTAGCATACCAAAAAGAAATTTCTCAAAGCAGCTCATAATCAGCTTCATTCATCTTAATATCCCTCATCAAATCCTCATTCCCCTTCTCTTCCCAAAAGGCAATTACGCAAACCGTCATTAGTTCAACGACTCTAATACGACGACAATGCGCTTGACAGGTGCTTCTGCTGGGACGCTCTGGAGCAGTTCCAAAAGGAAAATTCCGAACCTCCTATTCGGCAGCAGGAAGTTATCTTGGGGCGGCATATTCACAGAGGAGGAGGAATGTTTTGGGTTTTTCCGAACCACGTGCCAGGGTTTCTTGCGTTGAAAGTTAAAACAAATGGAAGGAATTGGGCATCGTAGGTGGAAAAACATAGAAGTCGGTTCCTTAGATGTGTTGCGTGTTCCCAACTACTCTCGTGTCTAAAAATTAAGTATAATTTTATTTTAGGGGAATAATGACACAAATATTCCTTCCTCATCACGAAAGATTTTCTTGTCAATGAAATCCATGCCATAGGATCTTTTAAGAGTGGAAATATTTTGTCCGGGATCAAATTAGTTTAAAGGCCCTCCTAAATAAATTAGTCAAATTGGTAGCAGAGACGTTCATGTGAGAGTCATTTAGCAGAAAATTCCCTGTACTATTTGTAAAGGATATCCTCCGTGAATATTCTCTACAAATTACAGGGGGAAAGGAGTATCTTAAGTAGATATTCAGTGGAAAGGCTAGGATGTTAAAAATAACATCCCAGTGGGAATAGCAGACATGGGTGTTTAATTTGCCATAGGGGAACCAAGGAAAAGTATCCTTTTCATTGAAACCAAGAAATAGTCGCTTTAAAGTAGTAGAATCAGTGCCGAATTTAAATTCAAATCGAAATTCATGTCTACTTTCAAAATTTCAAAGTACTTTTGAAAGAACCTTGAAAGACAGACTTCTGCTTTGTAGAAATACCCAAATATTCGACGATGATGACTCTTATGATAAAAGCTCTTATTTCATAACATATACCATGACGGTCATAATCATCTTCATCATTCACTTCAAGTATAACTTTCGAAAGACATCCCTATATTCCTTTTGATAAGAAGAGCTAAATAAGCAGTTGATTCATCTAACAGCAATCAGATGGTTATCAATGTTTCTAACTATAGCACACATTCCAATTAAAATCCTGACCCCTCCTTGCACAGTGACCTAGTATAGCTATCAAAACATCTCAACCTCACGTCCCAATGATAGAGTCAATCATTCCAAGATGAAGAACTATTCCAAAAAGGTCTTCTTTACAACAAAGTCTCTTTCAGTGGCACACAAACAACAACGTAATCCGATACAGGCTATAACCACCAATTACCTAAAATCAACATCGACTTAATGTTCTTTTAATTCCAGATGCCTGTTGCTGGCTCTCATCGCCGGGGTCGTCTTCTATTGCGTCTACTCCATCATCCAAGTCCCGGTCGACGGAATTACGTCCGCCCGTTTGGCAACAGCAGACACTCGTGAGTGACATTCCGACTTTTTCATGGCCTCGCCCTTCTGCCATCAATCATTGAAAGCGTTCAAAGACTCGATTCTCCTTTCATATATATCTTGTAATCGGCTGTCGGGTAACATGTGGGGCTGTTTTCCTGGATATTCTTCTGGATTTTTTAAAAAAAATTGTGTTATCTTAAAATGCGTTTGTCGTTTAGTGAAGACAGTTTGTGACTGATCTTTTCAGGATTCTGAGATAAGAATGGGTAGTAGAAGGCTTGAGATGAATGTTTGCAATTTTTTTTCGTTCTATGGTCTGTGGAATCAAAGGAAGAAACAGAATTAAAACGGCTAGATAATCTCTTATTATTACTATCAGAAATTTAGACATTTCATAGAAAATCAGTTTTCTAATATCTAATGCTTCTAACATAAACATTCTTCTTAAAACGTCTTAATTATTAGTCCTCCATATAGTCACTCATCGGATGAGTGTCGGATCCAGAGACTCAATTTGGGGGGGGGGGCGACTCTAACCAAGTACAGAGCCAGACCTCTATCTACTTTCATTCGGGGTGAGGAAGATTAAAAGGAAGGGAAATTATTTTTACCCCAACCCATTTTGCCCACACTCTCTCAAAAAATATCAGGTAATTCTACCCTTTTAAAAGAGGATTTAAACTCGTTTCTGTCCACTTAGTCCAAATGCTTTAAGAGATTGGGCCCTTTGCCTCACCCTCAGCCTTCAAAACCCCCTGTTTTGAAGGCTGCAGAGGGCCTTCCGCAGGCCACTTCCAAAGCTTTCGCGGACCACATATAGTTCGCGGATCTCTAGATGAAAACCACTGCTCTAACAATACACTAGATGAACCCTTAACTGAATCTTGCATGATGGCGATAGTTCCCACCCTCGAGATTCCCACGTATAATGGGAGACGCATTAAATAAAACGCATCTCAAGACGAAAATGGACACCCTTTGATGCACGGCAACTCTGATACCACAACTGTCTTAATGGCCGCCCACGAAAGGGCCTTCGCGCCCATTAAAAGCCCAATTCAAGATTAAAAAGCCCGACTTACACGGGGGTGGGGCGCGTTAATCAATCACAAAGCTCGCGCGTGGATCTCGCTGACGAATATTTGCCTAATTAAATTATTCCAGCAGTTTCCAAAACAGTTTAGAGTTTCACTTCCTCTTCTGGTGTGGTAATTTGTGAGAATATATTTAAAAAGTGATAGTGAGTGGAGTTTGATGAGGTGCTGGGTTTCTGATGGCGTCTGCTCGCACTGTTTTTCTTTGGAGATGTGGTTAAGTTAAGGATAAGGGTTTGGTTGTTTCATGAATGATGAGCGTAGGTTCACGAAACAGTCTAGCTAGAGCGTGAAGGGGTTAATGTTAGGGTTAATTGATATTCCCTGAATTGAAAGTATTTTTAGCGTGATGTATATCCGAGGTTCCAAGGGCAAGATTTCCTCCCCTAGAAAGTCATTCAAAGGCGTATGATTTCATATTTAAAAATACTAACACAGAAAATGTGCTATCATGAACCTCTCAAACAGGTTGATTCCAAATTCATGGGCAAAAAAGAAAGGGGTTGAAGAATATATACCAAGAAGTAATTTAGAACCCCCGAGTCCAAGAAGCATGAGTGAGACGCTGGAGACAAAAGTTTAGGAATAAAAATAATTTCCAAAGCCTCTATTATGTTTTAACTCGTTTAGTAAAGCTTTTTACCTGAAGAAGTCGTTTTTTTAAAGGTGACAATTGCATTGTTTCTATACATTCGCATTTTGAAAGACTTAAGGACAAGAAGCTTTACTCAGTTTTTATGACTAAGCTAAATAAAACATGTTAATTCACAAAATGGGATTTCATTTTATCCCCAAACGTTTGGCTCACAATAACCCATCTTTCATTGCTTCTGGAAACTTCTGTTTGATGTTGTTTCGGGGACCTCCTGTCCCTGGGGTTCTAAATTCTGTCTTGGGTAAAGTCTACAAAATCCTTTTCATTTCTGCCCATGAGCTTTGAATCACCCTCTATAACCGCAGTATACGCTTAACCTACGCGTATCCTTACAAATGAGAATTTCTCAAGTGGGTTTACTTTGCATGGGATTTATGAACATGCAGGACAAAGAACTGTAGGCGTTATTTTTTTTTAACCTTTGTGTCGAGCTTTTTTATTGCAGGAACTAATGGGGACATAAAGATATCCCACTCTGTTTTTAACAAGTGGTTTGATGCAATTTGTTTAACTTACACATTTATATAATTAATGCGAATTTAAAATGAAAGGTTTGGGTTAAAAATTTCTTTTGAGATCTGCTGCTGCTTCCATTCTTATTCTGCTGTTGGTTTATACATAGATGGAGATAATAACAACAGATGCGGAGAGTGTAACAAAAATGGTAACGCATAAAAGGATATTAAAATTCTAGAACTGAATATGCTTGGTAAAAGATTATTTTTGTTTTAGAGTTTTCGGTAATTTTTTTGAGTGGTTGGCTAAAAAGGGTACCTCTAAAAACAAGTATGCTAAAATACATGTTTATGAAAGCATCTAAGAGGGGCGGGAGTTTTGCTATTTGCTTACTTCTGTTGAAAAGCAGGAGGGAATAGGGATACGAATGTTTAGATAAGACACTAAATAAATCACTATTTTCTGAAATCTTTTGTAACTTTATGAACATTTAATTTGCGAAATGAAAACCAAAATGTAGTCCAGAAAAACACACGACGAATATTTAAATGAACATTTAAAAAAAAACTTTTTTTGAAGGTTTTTGTACAAAAAAAAATACAGAAAGGAACGGGCGAACATTATAATAAGAGGGAATTTACAATTTGCTTATGTTTTCTGACAAAGGGAGGTGAAAATTTAAATTATCAAAAAATGCTCACCACATGCTATTTGAACGGCCCCTTATAAGTAACGTGTAAGACACAGTGAAAACTTTAATGCAAAAGTACCACACGTTTATTTGCATGGCCTAAAATTCCGATTATTATTAATGATTAAAACATCAAAATCAAGGTCACGTTTCCCAAGTACTACCTCCAGCTCCACCCACACCAGACTGGGTGGTCGGACTTTTCAAAACCCTCCACACCGATAACCCCAACCGATACCCCTCACTCTACATCGAACACCGCTCCCTGATCGAGTATCCACAGACACAGCAAACAGAGATTAAAATAGGGTGTGATCTGCTTTATAAAAAAATCCCTATTTTTTTACGACTGCTGATAAGATCCATCGGGCGGGAGGAAGTGGATTTGATACACGAGGACGGAAGAGAGGACAAAAGGTCTTGAGGGTGGATGTTGGCCAGAGGTGTGGAGTGCTATTTTACGCCCATTGTGGGCGTATATTGTTTGGATGTGAATAGCTGATTAGGGAAGAAGGTCCATAAAAAAATATTTTGGGCTGGATTTGGCGGTTTTGAAGAAAAGGTAATTTATATGGGAGTTGGTAGCAGGGGCATTCAGTGAGGTGAGTTGTTTTATGTGTAAGAGGGAGTTTTCTTGTACATTCACTTCTTTGGAATCTTTTGTAAATCATGGATTGGGAAGTGACAAGAAATGGACGTAAATAACGCTGAGAACTTTTGGTCATTGGACCCGTTTTGCCAGAATTAACTCTGCACGAATATAAAAAACGGAAATTTTAGTTGAGGTTTGGAAAAAATAGAAATAAATGCACATTACTGATCATTGACAAGTCGTTTCACAGGTGTCGCGAAAATACCAGTCAATGTAAAATTCGGTCTAAGAAAAAAAAAATGTACAGCTTTACCCATGTTTTAAATTTGTTTTTTATTGACCGAATTTTACTGATGTGCAGACTGTGTTTTTACATATACCGGTTTTTTTTGTATAACCGTTTCACCGAAGCCCACTTCATCAAAAGACCATTTTTCTTATAAGATGCCACATCGAATTCCAAAACACCGAAAAATCATTTCACCGAATTAGGTAAGAGGTCATTTCCCCGACATATGACGTTTCACCGAATTGGACAACAGCGAAAGTGTAATAGTCGATTCGGTGAAATGACATTACGTCCAGTAGCTGAAATTGCTTTTCTTCTGTGGATTGGAATTCGATGAAATGTCTTGCCAGTGAAATGGTCAAGTCGGTTATGTGGATTTCGTTGTGTTTCAGTGTGCGACTGTCCCGTGTGGAACGTGAGCATCGATAGGCAGCGTCTGTTCTACAACCGGGTGCCGAAATGCGGGAGCACCACCCTCATCACGCTCATGCGGAAGCTGTCCATCAGGAACAACTACATGCACTTCAACTCCAAGGTGTACGACAGGAAGAACGTCGACGAAGCAGAACAGGTAAATCAAGGGCTACACAAACAGGGGACATCATGGATTGGGGTTGTAATAATTTATTGTATTCTCGAAATATATAATTGACCATTTTTCTCTAAGAGGTCAACTTCATACGTAACGCAACGCAAAGAGGTTCTTTTTTCCAAGCCATACCACAAATTTATTCCATATTCTGTGAAAGATTACAAAAAAATACCTTCTTCCAAGTATTATTTCATAGGAAATCATATGAAATGATACGAGCCGAAAAAATTCCAAAATTTAACATAGAAAGTATTGGGGGATGTATTGCAAAAAAATTTTGAAAATTTGTGCTTCAAAGTTGTGGTTTAGCTTATTTTGAGCCACTTTGGAAATTTTCAAGAAAAAGAATATAAAACTTCAAATGGGGGCCAAAACGTTTGAAATTATGGTTTAGCTTATTTAGCAACTCTTTGGGCGACCACCAAAGAGGAATGCGCTTTGAAAGCGGCAGAATTTTCAAGATAAAAAAACAGTATTAATAGGCAGGAAAATTTTGAGGGAGGTTTAAGGGTCCTCCCCCGAATTTTTTTTTTTTGAAATTTTACCCTTAAAAGTAGTGTCCTAATAAATTTTGATACCCTTTGGGTTACATCTGAAGAGGATTGCTTCTTGTAAGTTGCATAATTTTCAAGGGAAAAACTGTATAAAAAATTTATTTTAAAATTTCGGGGGGGGGGATTGAACCCCTATCCTCCCTTGGATACACCCCTGTAGTCTACTAAAACGAATCGGTTACTAGAGCTCCAAAACAGTAAAATCCCCTCGTTTCACCTTCCATATCCTCCTGAACTAAAAATACCTTCTTCAAAGCAATCCTCGAGGTACTTAAAAAACCTTATTAGAAAAGCAAACTCCTCCAACCGAGAAAAGCACAACATTTTTCATACACAACTAACTCCTCCTGTAGACATATTAAGTCCTCCAGAAGAAGCCGTTTCCGAAATTTGTCGTCTTCAGCTGTTCTCAGCTTCGAACAACGTTCTGAGATGCTTTATGATAGAGATGTCAACCTTTTTTAGCTTTCTCTAGCGGGTGCACGGGAAGTTCACCTGTAATGACATAGAATACAATGGAGTCTTTGCTTTAGGAATGTGAATAAAGCAAATTAATTGAATGATTGAAAATGTTCTTCTCAACTTTTATACCACCTGACATCGGGGTATCATTTCTATTCAATGAATATTATAGTACTATTAAAAGGAAGTTTTAATTAAACTCAACACCAATTTTCAAAAATTATTTTATGAAATAAAGCGATATTTGCATTTACTGCAATAAATTTGGTGTTTTTTCATAATAAGGTAAAAGGTTCTATCAAAAACATTTTCTAAGCAAATGAAGTTAAGTCACTAAAAAGGTTTTAAATGAAAAATTAAAGGGAAAGAGTATCTAAAGAAACAAGTGAGTGGATAATATAGTAGCATTGTCATTTGCCATCCATATTTTAGTAATCTGTCAAGTTTCAAGTCTCTAGTTTATCGGAAATTGCACGGAGGACAAAGAGACAAGAAAGAAATCGATCTAATAAAAACATTTTTACTATACTATACTGTTTTCTTCCTTGAAAATTCTACCGCTTAAAATGAGTGGGGCTCTTTGGGTATTATCCAGTCTCAAAATGAGGTAAAACACTATTTTGAGGGGAAACATCCAAATTTTTCTGGAGGATGACCCCTAGACCATCTAGTTTTACTTGGGATTTACGCCACAATTCACAGTCCCACTGTTAGGTTTCGGAGGCGACCACTAGATGGCGCTCCCATTCACTAGATGGCGCTCCTCTTATCCAAACACAGGGGGTCTGGGGGAGCAGGTTTGGACCGGTCGAGTTTTGGCTTGGGACGTAGGAGAGTGAGTTGGCTTTGTGTTTGTGCAGTGAGAGGTGTGTTTTTGTGGCTTGTATTTTTGTGGCTTTGCTTTGGTGATTGGTTTGGTGAATAGTAACGGAAATTGTGTAGTGAAATCTAATGTAAAGAACATCTAGCCAAGAATAAACCACTTATTATTAATGAAAAGTGTCAGTATTCATCTGGAGTGAATTTACAGTGAGCCGTGATTGGATGTCCCTAGATTGAGGTAAGTGGCCAACATTTGTGGTTAATTTATGTTCTGTCTCCATTTGTAGACCCCTTTTTGGTTTCCGCTACGGCACCCCTAACTATCCCCTTTTTTTTATTGTGTACAATTACATAATTGGCGAGCCAGCCAGGATTTCGATCCCTGGAATTCTTTTCGATAGTTAGGGTTAACGTAACACGTGTCGTGGCGATGGAGACGGAGCAGCTTAGGCGCAGGAGTGAACGAAGAAGTTTTAAAGATGCTTTTGATAATCTAGTAAGGGAATTAGTGAAAGATAATCCTGATAGAAGTAGTTTAAGTACAGGTATAGAAAATTTGAAAGATCGTATGGGACGGATTAGGGAGGCTGACGACAAGATATTGGATCTTATGTTAGAGGAGAAGGCAACAGATGAGGATTTAGACAGAGAATGTGATGAAAGTCACGAATTTAGAGCTAAATTTTGTTATATTAAGTTTATGGTGAAGGATATTGTAGAAGGGGAAACGGTGTGCGGTAGTGGTAACACGACTTACCAACTTAACGAGACGAAAGTCGCGTGGACGTGGACAGATAGCGCGGACATTAGGGTTAGGAAAGAGAATTTGCCTACGGCCGCGGGGTTGTTTGAGGGGGATGGCGTTAGGAACATCACTCCTGCGTCTGCGATGTTGGCCACGAGTCTTCACATTAGGGAGGGATCCGTGACAGAGACGGATCTGTGCGGGCTCGGGACGATAGGCCTTCAGGACACAGGGGCCGACGCCACTCAGACGATGGAAATAAGTGAGGCATGCGAGGACGGCCTGACGGACGGAGTGACAGAAGGGGTTTCTCCTCAGGCCCTATTGGTGAGAGAGGCATTTCTGCCGCACCACCCCGTGATGGAGCCGGACATTTTGACCAAGAGAGTCGGGCCAGTGGTCAACGTGTTGGGCGGACCTCAAGAGTCCCCTTCCCTGAACGGCTGCTCGAGAGATGGGCCTGACTTCATCGAGAAAGCACCGGCGGTGCGACGGGGGCTCCGAGATGACCACAGAGCAGTCGTAACGGACATTAAACGGGCCTTCCTGCAAATGGCCCTGAAGGATGCTGGCCACCTCCACTGCTTTCTGTGGTGGGAGGAGGGAAAGCCTCGGAAGGAACGGAGCGAAGAGGCCATGGACCTGGAAAATGATGCTGGCCACTTCCACTGCTTTCTGTGGTGGGAGGAAGGGACGCCTCGAAAGAAACTGAACGGAGAGACCATGGAGCTGGAAGATGGAGCGGTGTACTGGGATACGGGCCAAGACACGTACAGAACTGTACTAATTTTGAAATTAGAACACTGTGGAGAGGTGTTCGTGCGAGTGGTGGGAGCACATACCTAATTTTGTGTTTCTTTGTATGAATTTAGTGTATAAGTGTAATTAGTGTTTTTTTTTCCATTTTATGTTATTGAAATGTAAGGTCATTTGTGTTTTTGTGTGATTTGAGATATGTCGCATAATATTACAGAGGGGTTTTTGGTCAGGTTATTTGGGTATAGCAATTTTGTATTTTTTACCAGTTTTCATATTGCCATGTTGGAATGTTTGTATTGTGCCATTTTGAAATGTTTGTATTTTGCCAATGTGGAATGTGTATTTTGCCATTTTTGGAATGTTCGTATTTTGCCATTTTGGAATTTGTATTGTTTCATTTTGGAATATGGGTAGTTTGCAATTTTGGAATATGAGTAGTTTGGAATATTTGGGAAGGGAAAATTTGTGATTGTAGCTTTTCCATGACTTTGTGCTATAATGTATTTTTTGTCAAGTCTATGATAGTGTGTGTAGATTAGGGTTTAATTTGTCCCTTGGTCCTCAAATTAAAGGTGGGAGGATGTTAGGTTTCGGAGGCGACCACTAGATGGCGCTCCCATTCACTAGATGGCGCTCCTCTTATCCAAACACAGGGGGTCTGGGGGAGCAGGTTTGGACCGGTCGAGTTTTGGCTTGGGACGTAGGAGAGTGAGTTGGCTTTGTGTTTGTGCAGTGAGAGGTGTGTTTTTGTGGCTTGTATTTTTGTGGCTTTGCTTTGGTGATTGGTTTGGTGAATAGTAACGGAAATTGTGTAGTGAAATCTAATGTAAAGAACATCTAGCCAAGAATAAACCACTTATTATTAATGAAAAGTGTCAGTATTCATCTGGAGTGAATTTACAGTGAGCCGTGATTGGATGTCCCTAGATTGAGGTAAGTGGCCAACATTTGTGGTTAATTTATGTTCTGTCTCCATTTGTAGACCCCTTTTTGGTTTCCGCTACGGCACCCCTAACTATCCCCTTTTTTTTATTGTGTACAATTACACCCACATTTAAAATTCTATATGTAAGTGATCTAAAACTTAACGTATAAAAGTTAGTACTCGTAAGGAGGTACCTTAGAAATAATGTTGAGACAAATCCCCTCGATCGAAACAAAAGTTTAGTTACTGCACTAGAGGTACCCGTATTTACATCTTTTCTTCTTTTGTTTGGGCCACTGATTTGACATCTTTGCTTTATAATGTCAACATTCGCGCCATAAAAGAGCGGGGGCGAACCCAAAATAAATCCGTTCCCGCTGTGGTCCACAAGGAGCTGTTTGCCTAGTTACTCATCTCGCCTTCTGGGACCGATTAAGTAATGTCTCTCTCCCTTGCAAAAACACCCGATCTCTCTCTGCCTCGTAGTTGAATGAATTTACGCTCGACGATTGCAGGGGTGACAGATCTCCTACCGCTGCCGGAATCGAGGAAGATTAAGCATTGGAAAATATATGTTCCGGAATATTTTTAGAAAAGAGTAAATAAGAGTTTTTTTCTTCTTTGGGGAAGTTGTGAGTGAGCTATTGGTGACAGTTTGTGGGATTTCCTTGAGACTCGGTGGATCCCATGGTCGTTCGTTAACTCTGGTTGAAGAGTGGCAGTTGCGGAATTAGTCCCCAAGTTGCGTTTAATGATGACGAATTTATTTCTGGTGGGTGTGAAAGCCGTTTCGGGAGGATTTATATTCTGCAAGATATAAAACCTGAAGATAATGAAATGTGTTTTTAAAATGCTATCGACAGTGGAAGTTGGCTTTTGATTAAGAAAAAAAAGCACTGCTAGTTTTTAGAGGGCACTTGTATTACAAGTATAAACTAAGCGTATCAAACTCATTTCAGCGGTAACCATATACCGTGATAACAAGATGAAATTGAGAACAACGTTTATTTGCGCATAAAAACTGTAAAACTGATATATTTTAAGCAAAAGAGAAGTCCTTTTGGGTAAAAAAAAAGTTTCCACTAGGTCAGTTTTGATATTCCATTTGAATTTTGAGCCCAAAACGTCTTAAAAATTGATAAAATTAGAAAAAAACTCATCCTTGAAAAGGGGGCACTCGGGTGTTCTACTAAAAAAATTAGGATAATTCAACCCCTTTACACTGGTCTTTAACATATTTTTTGAACATTTCTGTTATACAACTGAATTAAGATATTTCTAGTTTGAATGAACATTATTGTAGCAGCGGGCAGCGGACCACTAAAATAAGGGCGGCAAGTTAGAAACATCTGATATGAACAATAGGATTTTCGTCCTCTACACTGATAAAGTCAGAGTCTGGAAAAATTCTCTTAATTAATTTGCATTGTTACCCAGAGTCGCAGAGATAATAAGTGTCTTTGAAAAATACTGAGATTTAAAGTTAATTTCAAGAGTGTCTGTACACTTTTTTTATAATTTGTTTGACTATTTCTATTTAGTTAAAAACCCTTTTTTGTGTCTGGACGGAACTCATGTTTTCTTTTTTTCTCGTTAGCGTAGAATTGTGAAGTTGGTAAAGAACACCCCTCCACCTTGTAGCTTCGATCGCCATGTTTTCTTCATCAATTTCACCAAGTAAGATAATCTGACCTTTTTTCCCTCCACATTTCTAATTGCTCTATTTAATCTGGCACGGACCATGGAAAAATGATTTGGGGCAAAGCATAAGAATGATCCAGGGTCAAAAATAGAAAATTTCAAAATTACATATTGGGCGTTGCACCATCAATACGAAAATAAGCTCTCACTTAATATTGACAAGTGTTTTGTTGTTACTTTTTCTCGTAAATCAATTCATTATTTACATAATTATACAATAAACAATGTTACCCTTTCTAGAAAATCTAATATTAAGGATCTTGGTATTATTTATGAATCTAGTTTTATTTTTAAGTTGCATATTCAAACAATTAAGGGGATAACACATCTGGATTATAATGAACGTTTGAGCAGGCTCAACATGTATTCACTGGAAAAAAGAAGAGAGAGAGGGGGGATTTGATTCAGCTATTCAAGTTGGTAAAGCAAGGGGATACGGAGGGCTTAAGTTTCAGCAAGGATAACAGAACAAGGGGCCATGGGTATAAACTAAATAAGACACATGTCAATCGGGATTTAAGGAAGTACTACTACTTCAATAGGGTAATTGACATATGGAACGCGTTGCCAGAAAATATAGTTTATTCAAAGGGAGTGTTTGAGTTTAAGAGGCAACTGGATAGGCTGTGGGAATTGGGGAATTCATAATCATAGGACCAGCCTTGTTGGGCTATGAGCCTGTAGCTGGTTGTCAGTTTTGTATTTGTATTTGTATAATATCTTTGAAGGCCAACAGGTGCTTGGGAATTTTAAAGAGATCGACCAGCAATTTCTGCAATGAGTCTGTTATTTTAAATCTTTTTAGCCTGTTGGTTCGTCCGATCTTGGAGTATGGCGCTGTGGTCTGGAACCCTACACACACATCCCTTATTATTTTAATTGAAAAAATACAAAAGAATTTCCTCCGTTATTTCCGTTTTAAGTTCAATAGATCTAATTTTGAAATCCGTATCTCACTTGAACGGCGTAGATCTATTGTTATACTTAAGTTCTTTCATAATATTCTCCACAATAATGTTGATTGTCCTACTGTACTAAACCTATTTAAAGTACATGTACCCACATATCAAACTAGAAATAAAACAATCTTAATTGAACCTTTTTATTCAAAAGATTATTTAAAAAGGCAAACAATTGTGCAATTTATTAAAATAATTAATAGTCTACCAGATAACAGTGACATATTTTTTTGACAATTTTAGTAAATTAAAAGAGTGATTTTTTTAAATAATTGATTTGCATTTTGATGTTCAAATGCTTTTCCTTGTATTTTAGAATATGTGTTTTGCGAGTGTTTTTCTGTATTTTATTGTCTGATTTTCGGTATTTGTGTTTTTTTTTCTCTCCTTTCCCATGTAAATGGATTGTAAGTCTGTATGGTGAAATAAATAAGTATGTGTGGTGTAAGATTGTATTCATCTTAAGTTATGCATTTTATTTTACATGGTGTAAAATAAAATGCATGAGTTAAGATACATCAGTGTAGTATGATCATCATGCTTGAAAATATTTGTGTGTACGGCGTAATTATTTTTAGCAGGTGATTTTTAATTTTGCTTTTGATAAATGTGCCATTTTCAATGATTCAGGGTGGAGTACATATTTCTAAATAATTTGTGATTTTAAAAATACCAAGTAATTAATTAAATTATCTGTAATTCCATTAGGTTTGGTGAAAGACCGCCAATATTCATCAATATCATTCGAGATCCGGTTGAACGCATCATATCCTCGTATTTCTACAGAAGAATGGTAGCCAGGCAGAACAAGACAAAGGTCAAGCCCAGTGCTTATTGGCTCAACAAAGTATGAATGAATTGTAAACGTTTCCTTTATTCTGTGACGAGAACTCTTAATGCCAATCTTATCATTTCCCTTAATTTATGATGAGAATCTCCACCTTTAATTTTCTGGAATCTCCCCATCTGTTCCTTGATTATTTTATCCTGTTTATTTTGAAAAGGCACGGTTCCAGTTCCATAGTACTATATCAAAACATCCATAAAAATTACAACAAGTTTTTAAATTTGATTAAAATTAATCACAGTATATTATACCTTCATACCATTAAAATATTGAGATCCATAAAACTGGTTCAGTTTAGTTAAAACAATTTTTGGTCCACTCAATACATTTGAAATTCAATTGTATAATTCTCGTTAAAAATACATGATGTTCAAAAATAGTAATAATTTTTATTCTTAACTCTTTTCTCAGAAATTCGAGCACTGCGTTCTGACTCCTGATCCAGAATGTACTTTTCTCGATGGTCACAACTACAGTGTTCTTCAGTTACCCTACTTTTGCGGTCAAGAGATCCAATGCCAGTAAGTATTTTTTATCTATTGAAGGCCAATTGGCCAATCATGACATGTTAACATGACATGGTCATATGACACCATTTCACAACATAACTCAATTTCCTAAACTTTTCAGGAGATAAAAATACTACATCCTTAAAGTACAGAATACTACAGGTACAGCAATAACTAAAACCGTACCATCGCAACTATGATGCACTTTAGTTTGCGATTCGGGCAATAGGGGAAGGGCAAAAACGCCAAAAACTAAATTGGCGATAGTTGAAACTCAATTGCAAAAAAATATTTTAGGCGATCCAGATTGAAATTTTGAATTAAGACCATGAAATTAAGACCATAACTCAAAATGAACAAACATTGAGCTGTGCGTTAATGCGCCCTTAAAGACGATTTTCCAACCAAGTTCTTCTGAAAGGTTTGTTTCTGTAAAACGATTTTTCCTTCATAGTACACAGTATGCAGAAAAAACAACTTAACAAGATCGAAAATTACGACGTTGATATCAGAATTATTTTATAAAGGACTTAGTCAATATTATCAATTGTAAATAATCCGTCAATTGCTAGCCATATTAGGGTAGGCAATGGGCTACCTTTAAAAAAATAATAATAACTACCTTTAAAAAGTAATTTTTCTCGTATATTGCGTACTAGGAAAAACACGGTTTCAGTTCGATTGCTGAATTGAGCCATTCGTTGCAATGCCATCAACGTAACTAAAACAATTCAATTTAGAATAATTTGTTTTTCTTTTAAAAGAAATCTAACAATTCCATCTTTTTGATTAGTTTGAAAGTAATATTTAATTTGTGAAATGAAAAATCCTTCTTGTAATAAGCGAATTTTGTATTTGATTGCCTTTTAAGTAATATTTTTAATCGTAAGGTAAAGAGATAGCACAGTATCTCTATCGTCTATTCGATCAAATGACATTTAAAGGAAAGAGAAATCAGAGCTTATCTTCTTAAAAAAGGGAACATCTTAAAGACCTCTTTCTTATTACCCAAAATGCAATTGTATTAGTTTAGTTATGCGCTATTCTATTAAACTTTGAGGTTCCTCAACGTGAACCAATATTTAACGAAAAAGATAAGGGATGAGTATAGCAGTGTTTGTTTTATAGACAGTTGTTTTCCTTAAAATATCTTGAAAGTGGACTTGAAAAAGAGGTTTTGCTGGCATACGTCAAATCATGATCAAATTCGATTAGATAAGAAGTTTTTAAATTTCATATTATTTGCAATTGTTTGGGATTATTAGATTAAATACTCCTTTTACTCCAATCCTTTACGAGTGAAACAGGGATGAAAAATATGTTTGAAGAAGTCTTGAAATAATTAATTGAATAATAATTGTTAAACATAATTTTTATAAATTAATATTAATTCATTACTTTGTAAATAAGAACTAGAATGTTAAATCTGAAAACAAATCTTTAAGATTTGGAAACTCCAACTCTCAAGCGTCACCTCCAGCCATGGACCGGTTTCGTCCTTGTTAGGACTCATCAGCACGGCATAGGAAGGTAACGCAAAAGAGTGGAGGAAGGCTTCTAGTCAAGCCGACTATAATGGAAAAAGTGGTGACCATGATTAGTCTACCACTATCTGCCGGAATGAACTGCGCATTCCCTGGACAGATTTAATTTCCATATTGGCAAGTGTGAGAAAAGGAGTATTTTTCACCATAACCACTGGTTCGGGAAAGGTTTGGAAACTCCAACTCTCAACTAGAAGCCTTCCTCCACTCTTTTGCGTTACCTTCCTATGCCGTGCTGATGAGTCCTAACAAGGACGAAACCGGTCCATGGCTGAAGGTACGCTTGAGAGTTGGAGTTTCCAAACCTTTCCCGAACCAGTGGTTATGGTGAAAAATACTCCTTTTCTCAAATCTTTAAGAATTTGAAAGATATATAGCTTGGAGGTTCTTGCAACATCTTTTGTTCAAACGAGCTACATAAAATTGAAAATAATTATTTGTTTCTTCTCAATGTACAACCTTTTTATTTTATACCTGGAAAAACTATTGTATCCAAACGGAAAAGGCTCATAAAAGTGTTGAGCCCAAACTGAAATTTCAGTTTTAAATTATAACACCTATGAAGGAAAACCTCAAACACAAAATTTTTTTTTTATGTCAAAGGTCATAATTTGTTCATTTGAGTAAACAATGTTTAAAAGTCTAAAAATAGAAAATTAATACAAAATAATTCATAAATTTTCAGGTTTAAATCATTTAACCAATTTTATAAAACCAATTTCACTAGTGAATTTGATTTACTGTAAATACTACATGAAAATATTCTAAATTTAATTATCTTTCTTAGATATTTGAATGATTATGGTGCCTTGCAAAGAGCAAAAAGAAACATTGAAAAGTACTATGCAGTAGTTGGAACTTTGGAACAAATCAACATGACTTTACAAGTGCTGGAAGCGGCATTACCAGAGTTCTTCAATGGGGCCTACAAAGTATATCACACCCTAGGTAAGTTTCTCAAATCTAATAATTTTTTAAATAAGAATTATAACTCCCAACATTGCCGGGGGGCATTGAAAGTTGGCTCATCAGAGAGTGTATGGTCACTATACTATACCTAGACATCCTTCCCATGACTATATCTGTATGGCTTTTAAAAATAAGGGGATGGACAGAACTTTTGAAACACCTTGTATTTGTGCTTTATAAGAACTAAATAAAACATTTTCACTTGTTTTAGGTGTGCATCGCAATCAGAACATGCACAAGGAATTTGTTAAGGAAGAAGTTAAGGAAATTCTGAGAGCAAATTTAACAGCTGAATACGAGCTTTACAATTTTGTGCAAGAAAGGTTATATCAACAATATAAAAAACTAATAGATGAGACCACTGATCAATATGATTTTTCATATTTTAGTAAATAAAGTGATTATTTTTCATTTATCTTTTAACTCATATAAATTATTCCACCGAAAGAAGTTATTTTCATTCAAGGATATAATTAATTTGAGAATAAGTGGTTACAGTTACACAGTATATCCATATCATACTTAGTATTGCATACTTTTTTGTATAAAATTAAAACTTAATATTGATGACTCATTTCATTGTTTAATACTTTTTTAAATTTGAGACGCCACTCAAGTTTTTCTGTAAATATCCAGCGTTTTAGCCTGGTATGTAAAAACTTATGAATTTGCTTACATTACTATGTAATGGATAGCTAAAGAAAATCAAAATTGTCAAGGACTGGGTGTTATGTTTTTAAAGTATTTTGTATGTTTTCTTAATAAATTGTTGCTTATAAATATTGCTTTCTTTACTTTTGTCAGACACTAACAGCAGCCCCAAGCACGTGCTTGATGTGTACACATCACCATTTCAGAGAGATATACTAAGTTATGTCTTTAGTCTGTGATAATTTTTTCTGTCTTTCAGCTAAAGCTAAAGACATAATATAAGTTCAATAAAATTTCACTTTGGAAAGCATATCAAAATACACTTATGCTTCATGGTTTTAATTTCAAAAATATTCATTCTATTCTCTTTAAAACTATTTAACTCTCAATTTCATCAACTCTTTTAAAACAGTATTCCATTAATTTTATATTCAATTATTAATTTAGATATAGTAGTACTTTTGATACAGTTAATTTAAAAAGAGAGGAATCAATTTTGAAATTATTTTCTGTGCTTCTGAAATTTTAGTTTAAATTCTTTACAAATTTTTATATCTGATAAAAAAAACTGATTAGAAGTTGTAGGTCAGCTTAACATAAAAACCAATGAATCAAAATGCAAGCAGTTTTTTAAAATTAATTCATTTAACAAAATTTAATGGCCTCAAAACTTCCCATGAGGAATGTACAATTATCACGTGTAAAAACAGAAGAAAGATAAACAGTCCAATAAATGGTCCTCTTCAGTTTCTTCAATGTCCATTCGATTTGTTTGTTGATTGCTGAAATAAAAGGATATCTTTTGAGTTCTATAAGGTTTAATTTTTTAACCACAAAAGGGCCTTTCACATATTAAAGTTAAGGGGCAGAGGGATTCTGTCTGACTAATATAAAAAAGAAAAAAAGGGGATTTCAAACTTTACGACATCATATTGTTGAAAACTCAAATGTCCTTCAAAATTCCTTTTAACAGTTTTATTAACCTTGAAACTAAATTGGAATTTTAAAGTCTCTGATGCAGAGTGCAAATGCACTTATTCCTGAGCCCTCTTATTCTCAGTCTATTTATCTCAATAAAAAATAATTATTTTTGCTACGCTAAATAATTGTATCACTGTATATATTGCGATTAAATAGACATCAAATGGAAGTAGTTTTTAGAATTGAAATTGCAATCAGAGATGTGACAAGTTTTTCTCAATTCTCACCATAGATTAAGTTTCTCAACTCTGATATTTCAATGAATAAATTACTGAAATGTGCTAAGTTGTGTCATGGTGAGGGAAAGGTTAGGCAAATCTTAGTGTGAAATCAGATTATAAATGTTTTAAAAAAGGAAAGGAAATTTATCACTGGTTGAAATTTCTCAAAATTTTCAGGAGAGGTTCTTTCTGAAAATTCAGCTAAAAACCTTCTCTTTAAAAGGTAAATTTCAAAAGTTAATCAGTCTAAACTATCTCTCCTCAAAAGTTTTGTCTGCATTATTTGTAAATGATCCCCTAAACTACAATTATGTTAAAACATAATTGAAGAAAAATACAAACAACTTACAGTAAAGTCATCCTCATAGTTAAGATATAGAATGCTTGAAAAATACAAATGTTATATTTGTTATTAACACCCACAAAACTTATTTCAACTACAAAGGAAAAACTTTTGGGTGAATAGTTTCTTACAAGACTAAATTTATACAGACCTTTCAAGTTTGAACTATCAGAAGAAAAGTATTGATGTGTTTCATTAATATAATTTAACAAAAACTTGGTTAGAATTTTTTTTCCCAAATCAGTAATAATTCCATCACAAAAAACTTAATAAAGTATCATTTTAAATCTTGTTGTTTGAGAAGAAATTCAATAAGATATTAATGATGACACAAAAACTAACAAATGGTGACAAAATCATTTTGAAAAAAATAAAAGAGCCACAAAAGTAGATATAACTTACTGAAGTTTCTAATGCTTGGTCTAAGTCAGCTAAAAGATCACTAATGGCCTCGACTCCCACGGATAACCTAATCAAATTGTCACTAATGCCAAGGGTTTCTCTTTGCTCTTTGGGAACTGATGCATGGGTCATCAGGGACCTGAAAAATATAATAGAAATTGTTAAATTTATTTACATCAAAATACATAATTGACTCGGTTAACAACTCGATTCACTGTTTAGAATGGCATTTCAGTGGGAACAAGAGTATGAAATGAATTTTTTTTAAATAAATAATAATAAGATGCACAACAGCTTTTTAAAAATTTTGCTGGTTTACTTTTACAATAGTAAATAAAACCAGTAGAAATGATAAATTTTATAATTTTTTGAAACTTGGAACTGTAAGTTTTGACAATAGAGTTAGATAATCTGCAGAAAACTTTTAAGCACTATTTTTATAACTGATGAGTTTAGTTTTAAATTTTTAATAAAAAAATACAATGAACATCTTCAAACAGGGAAAGATGTCAGAAGTCTACAGTGAAAAATAATAAATTTAAACAGATGATACCATGAACGTCTTTAAACAAGGATGAATGATAACTTACGGAACTTCAGCTAAACTTTCAATAGATCCTAAACTTTCAGCCAGAAGAAACACCTTCAGACTTTTGACAAACGTTTGTGCCTCAGGGAGTCCACCTTTAATGTAAAAGGAAACCATGCCACTGAAACCAGAGCATTGTCTTTGAGCTAACTCATATTGGGGATAGCTTTTCAAACCTGAAATAAAAGTTTAGGGTCTTATTAGTATAGCTATAAATAGCTATATTACTCAAATCTTACAGATTCCAAACTTGTAGGTTACACATTTAAAATGCTGACCAAAAAAAATTCTAAAAACCAAATTTTTCAAAACCTTACTTCTGCAAATTTTTTTATGGCCAATTTAACTTTTCATACACAAAAGCTGTATTGCAGTAATATGAGGCTATTACAAGTATTTAACATTTAAAATTGTCATACAAGATTTAAAACATGAAGCCCTTTATACCACTAATACACAACTTACAGTCCTGTTTTCATGGTCAATGAATGTTAAATTATCAAAAATTTAAAAAATTTCAAACAGTTTGGAGATGAATTGCTTAATTTACTGATTTGAAGGTAGCCGTTGGAAAGGTTTTTAAAGCTTAATATCAAAGTAAAGAGATATTCCTTTAAAGTTATAGAAATCATAATAATGTCTTTATGTAATGTAATAATCTAATAACTTTTAGTATGTTTTAAAACAATAAAACCATATGAAATACAGGATTCTATTTATCTGTTATTTCATCATTTGTAATTAGGAATTTAGATTTTTCCTTTCAGTCATTATGGTTAAAGTAGCATAATTTAGGCAAAGCTGAAAGATTTCCATCTAGGTTATAAAATCTGTCACAGTGATTGTCTTCAGAACGAAACAGGATGGAAAAAATTAACTAAAGTGATCAGAAGATAATAAAACGTGAAGAAGATAAAAATTTCATTGAAGTGACATGTCTAATTCTTCCCTGGAAAATTTTCAGCCATAATTTCCCCTGCTTCACCATTAAAGTTGAACAGGCATTCTCTTATACATTAAATTAAAACATTGGTTCAATTTTGTTAACTGTCCCATTAATCATAGTGTTTTAGACACTAAGTATTCAAATATCTATTTCGATTGAAATAAAAATATTTTCATTGATCAGTTTGCAATTTTTGGGGATATTTCTAATATTTGGTGCCCACAACATCATGGTGATATTTAGTGGGAACGGAATTGAACCAAAACATTTTTGTATACCTCACCTGGATAGATAACTTTTTCTACTGCTTTGTGATTTTGTAGGAATTCAGCCACTCTCAGCCCATTCTGCATGTGCCTTTCCATTCTCAAGTGCAATGTTTTCAGTCCTCTGTTTACAAGGAAACAGTCAAAAGGAGATGGAACTGTGCCCAAGGCTAAATGATAAATACATTATTTTAAACACTAACATTTATTTATAACACTAAAAGCAAACAAAAAAAATAGATTGAACATAATTATTTAAACCATATCTTTAATTTAAATATATTTTATTCCAAACATTAGATAATAATATTGGTTTTTATTACTTTAAAAGATTATTATCATACATTAAGCCTTTTTCAATACCATTGGTTAGCAGACTAAAAATAATTCAAAGAGTGAAAGTTAACTGGTAAGATGGTTAACATTTCTTTTAAGAGCCATACATTTTTTTGAGACCCATGTCTTAAGAATTAGTCACAAATTTTGGCAAGTTATTTCAAAATAATTTCATACACATACAATTTTGGTAATATTTCATCTTTTCATACAACTCTTCATTGCTTGTAATTATAGCACCCATAACAACATCAGAATGGCCTGGAAGGGAAAAGAATTCATTAATAAGGAGTTTTCGATATTTTCTGTATAGTACAAATTATTAAATATAACTAATTTTGGAATTTTCTAATAAAAAAATATTTATACATTGATTTAGCAATTTAATAATTCTGGAGATCTAAATTTACACCATCAGGTACTTTTTAAAGTTATAATCATAATTTAATAATATAGGTACCCAGAGCATGAAACTATTTTTGGATTATGCAGAAAGTGTTACTTTAAAAATATTTTCTATAAAATTCAAAAACTTTTTCAATATATATTTTTTACAAAAGTTTTATGTAACTAAAATTCTGATTTTTAAATACATTTTATTTATTTTATTTTTATAAATACAAATACATACACATGATTCATTAATTTGTAATTAACATATTGCTAAAAGAAACCTAAAAATGATTGAGAGCTAAATCACATTAGCTTATCTACAACTTCTTTGGATTAAAACTAGCTATTCATCAATAATACTAGATATTAACTAATTGATTTTCCTACTTTTTTCAATAAAAATCTGTTTAATTTTCATAAAAAAACTATGTGCTTTTTTACACATTTACAATACATTTTTATACCTAAATAAGTTTCAATAAGATTCAACCAACTATGAAATGTCTAACAGTATTTCAAACTTAGCTAATCATTTTACACTAAAGCAAAACACTAACTTTTAAGCATGAATATTAAATTAAATTGATTATTTGTAGTTAGGAGGAGAAAACTGTAGTACCATTCATGTATTTGGTCAAAGAATGCATTACAATGTCAGCACCTAGATTAAGGGGGTTCTAAAAAGAAAGAAAATTACTAAGCATTTTGTAAAGTTAGTATACCTGAAACAATAAACACATCAATAAAACATCATAAAATTATGAATTAGTATAAGCATAATAAAATTTTAGTCATGATTTGATAGCATACTTGCATAATATACACGAACGGGCGAACGGCGTTCACAGAAAATTTTGCCCTCTGCAGAAAAACTACAAAAAAATAATTTTTTTTTTCAGAAATTTTTCTGCAGAATTTATTTTTGATCGATAAATTTTTCTCTGCTAATCCCTATCCTTAGGATTTTCTCAATTTTGGCCCTTTTATTGAGTGAAATTTGGCTTTTAGTAAGACTTTTTCGGATTCGCTAGCGAGTCTTGACGCGCGCTCACCCTGTAAGTTTGCTTCTTCTCGTGTTCCGATCGCAATGCGGAAAAAACAACTTTACCGCAATTGGACCTGTGATTCATTATCGCATCTCTCTCAATTCTCGCTGATGTTTTTAAGGCTTGTTTATGCTGAAAAGCTTCTCCTATAAAAAAAATCCTGCACACCTGCTGAAAATGTTGATGGAAATTTAGAAATATTTTTTTAAAGCTATAATCAAAATATTAGATCTGAAATTGATTCCAAACAAAAATTTTAAGTAAAATAGTTTGGGAAAAAGGTACAAGATAGTCAGGTAGCACAGATAAAAATTATTATGGTACCAATTTGAGTATATTCAAGAAAGAATGTTAAGATTTAAAAATGTGTAAATTCTTGCAGAAAATTTTTTGGAAAAAATTAAAGTTTGCAGAAAGGTTTTTATTTTATACAAGTATGTTTGATAGTTACTGATTAAAATGACCAACATAAAGTTCCTCCATATTGAATAGTAATATATAAAGGTACATTAATATGCAAAAAAGTAGAGCTCCTTTGATCCCATTTTTACCTGTTGTTTAGCCTTCAAACTATAATTTGGATAAAGCAGACAAGGTTAGGAACCAGCTGCCTTATAATATAAAATTCTGTGATTCAATTTAGATGATTAGGCTTAAATTGTCATGCATCATAACTAAACTAAAATGTAGGTATTATTTGTTTTTAAGACAATGATAGCATGTTAAGTTAAAATCATCACATTTTCAACCTTTTCAAAACTTTCCTCTAATAAAATAATATTTAATTTGATTCTACAAACAAACCTGGAAATATGAAGACATGAAAGTGTTGTCTACAACAGATATAATGCCTGGATGTTTCTTCACTAACTCAGCAACTGCTTTAATATCAACCATTTTCATAGTAGGATTAGTGGGGGTTTCCAGCCAAATCATCTAAAACAAAGCTTAGTGTTTTAGAAACATAGGATTATAAAATATACTTAAAAAAGGGAACTGATTATAATTTTAAGAGTTTGTCAATTCATTTCATTTTCGTATTCCCCTTTTAAATAATATATGTATTAAAAATCAAAATTGACCAAAATTTTAGAATAAGGCAAGTTTCCAACTCCAACAGAAGTAAACAATTACGCTTTCTCTTCTAGAAACATAGAGAAGCGCATATTAATTACAAGAACTTGACATATATTATAATAAGGTTTAAAAGGGTACATATAAAAGTAACCTAAAAAACCTTCATATTCATGTTTCATGGCTCTTGTCATGGTGCATGCTGTATTTTAATTATCCATAAATAAAAAAATCCAAAGGCATCAAGTTTTAAAATATTAATTATTAAAAATATACCACTAAAAAGCAGGCACTATTTTTTAATAGGAAAGTGGAAGAACTGTCCATACCACTGAAGTTTTCATACTAAAACTAATTCAAATGCACCATATTCTTCCTCATTTGAACAAGTTTCTTAATATTCTAAAGATCCATTTCATGCAAACTATAACTTTGTCCATAACTATATTTTAATATTGATTGAAAACATGTCTATATGCAACCCTCTAAATAGCCCATATAAGAATTAGAACAGTCTCTACACTTTTATCTATACTATAATTTAAATCAAATCATTAACTGATGAAGAAAATTACTTTTGTATTTGGTTGGATAGCCTTTTCAATGTTCTCTGTGTTTCTCATATCTACAAATGAAGTTTCCAAACCCATTTTAGCAGCACAAGTTCTAAAAAGTCTATTGGTTCCTAAAAGTAAAATGAAAAACATGCCAAATATTTTTTATCAACAAATCAAGAATTCAGATTTTAGAAACAATTAAGTTAAACAAAATTAATGTTAAAACTTTTTCAGTATTATGTAGACATTAAAACCATCGGTTAAATGGAAAACAATCAAGAACCCTGTTATGGATACAAAGCTTTCAAAAGATACTTTTAGTTAATTAATATAGCTATGAAATAATAGGTTTATATATATGCTTAGAGAAATATCAATACAAATATTATATCCTTCTTGGTGTAATGCTACTTTAAAATCAGAGGGATGTTTTTTAAAATTAATTTCTGTTTTGCTTATGAAAAAAAGCTAATGACTGTACTTCTGTACACCCCATGACATTGGAACTAATGTTGTTACTGGGAAAAAATAAGAATTTTTCTTCTGGTATTCAAGTACACAAGTGAGCAACTTTATTTTCCAAGCTGCCAACCCATAGAGAATATATGCAATAAGGCAACAAATCTCATAAGAACTTTTGAAAAACTGATTTGAAGATGTCTATTGACCTTGAAAAATTCCATTTGAAATAAGTATTTAATCAACAAAGGCAAGTTTCAATGAGATTTGAAGACTTATCTCATTGCATATCACCTCTTGTCTAATAAGAGTATTTATCTTATCTAATTAGCAGAAAAGGCTTTTAATCTTAAATATCTTTATGAGCCAGAAAAAAAAACTGTCTGAGGATGACATTTTAGATTAGATAAGTTGTCACTTAAATTGACACAGCTGCTGTGATACCATTTGCTGATACTAAACCCTTCAAAGTAAAGTTTGAATGATATTTGCAGTCCTTTAGTAAGGATTGAGAATATTTAAAGCAGGAATTCTGGAGAAAATTCACATGTTACTTTTCTAGAACTTGGCAGTTTTTATTTTTAAAAAACCCAGTCATTTACTGAATTGTCAAAAAAGAACATTTAGAGAAATCAATAACCTAATATTCTAAATATCCTCTAACAAATATTTCAAAAGGTGAGGAAAGTGATGGGTAGTGGAAAATAATTTTTCCATTTTTATTTAACTTCCTTGGAAAACTATATGTACAATGATTAATAGAAAGAAACCATTATTTGAGTTATTATTGATCCTTTCCTTTTGACAAGTATACTAAAGATTTCTTTGTAAATTTAAGATACCCAGTGATTACAATGCCTAAAGGAACAATATGGTTTATTTGGTATTTTAAGAACCACATTTTACATTTCAATTTGCTTTTCAGCCTAAAATTACTACAGTAGAACTTCAATAAAGGGACCCTTCCGAGACCAACAATATACAGTTGCTTTAACGAAAGAACATGATGATAAATATAGTTACTACTGCAATAAAACAGGGTTGGAAAAAAACATGTTTTTTTCTAAAAAAAACAAAAAACGTGTTTTATTTGTTTTAAACGTGTTTTTTTTTTGTTTAAAACGTTTTATTTGTTTTTTTTACCCACAACACAGAAATTCTAAAAAAACCCCATGATTTTAAAAAATTAAATTAAGTTTTAAAAATTGATAATGGATTAACAAAGTTACCCCCGACATCAAATGGCATCTTGAGCTTTTTAGCACTAGAAGTAAAATGACTGTTTTGGAAATATGATACTATGTCAACAACTTCAGCTTTAACATTAGAAATGTAAATATATTTTGCTAAAAGGTTTAAGATATGAGCTAAACATTTATAAGTTATTATATTCATATTCATTTCAGTTCATTGGGTATTTTGACGACATTAGCAGTTTATTTGTATTTTTTATTAAATAAATTTCTAGAAAAAAATCGAAACAGTTGAAAGTTAAGTTCTACTAATACTAATGCCATCTGTTCATAGAAAAAATAATTACTATAAAAGTACAAGTGTTTTAAACAATGTTTTTTTTGCTTTGTTTTAAACGTGTTTAAAACAAGTGTTTTAAACAAAGTGTTTTAAACGTAACAACCCTGCAATAAAATAATTGGTACTTTAAATTACTGTCACTGTAGCATATGGGGTTGCTATATTGGAGGTCATTGTAAAGAGGTTCTACCAAATATATAAATGTTATATGCATAGTGCCATCCATTGATACCATTTGGACTAATTTTTCAGTCTTTTTGTTTTTCTTTCTCTTTAAAAGATCCCCATATAAAGTTTCAGGTTAATGACTATTAGTTTTTATTTTATGGAATTTTAAAATTTTTTTATTAAATTATAATCACTCTGCATCTACATTTCACTCCGATAGAGAGTGACCCTAGTCTACTACTTGTTACATTTCACATTAACAGCTTGACCTTAGCTGGCTAACTAGTCATCCTTAATCTGACCACCCTGATTCATTGTTTCAAATAGCTTAGAAACCCCCACAAAAAGCTACAGTTTCTGCATCACTGCAAAGGGATTTTAAAATATATATAATTAAGAAACACACCTCCATAAAGGTCATCGTAGCAAATCACATGTTCGCCAGCTTTTAAGAGGTAAGTGAGAGACAAAGTTGCAGCAAGACCAGAAGCAAAGGTGAGAGCTGAAACACAATATTCATAAAGAATTAGAATAAACTGTATATTTCTGAATATTAGCCATTAGCCTTAATATTAGAATACAGGGTGATTCAAAACTAATGTTCAAAAATGAAAGTGGAATCTCCAAAGCAATTTTGAGCCATTAAACTGCAGGCAAAGTTGTCAGAAGAAAAATATATTTTTTATTGTAGGCAAAAAGGTTTTTCAGAGCCAATTATCATGCTTTTACTTGATTTTAAAAACTGGGTAAAGAATTTTTCCTTGAGGAGTCTGCTTTAACATGTGGGAATAAAGAATTGAATGTGATAGCTAATACAAAGGTTTCTTCCTTCCTTTTAAAAACAACCCCCTCATTTTATGAGAAATATTTCTGAAAATTCTTAGCTTACATTCAGAAATATACTACAAAAAGGCAATTAACTCTAAAGAGTAATCTTGTATATGTCATGTGAAAAGAGGTCTAGAGAAATCAAACTTTGATAAATCTTGAACTCACCATACTTCCCATTTTCCAAAGAAGCCAAACTTTCTTCTAAGCATTGTCTTGTAGGGTTTCCACTCCTTGAGTATTCAAAGCCCTTAAATTTAAATAGAATAAGGTTGTCAATAATACTCAAGATCTTAATCTATATATTTTATACTTTATACATGTATTGAGCGATGATAAAATACGTATATAACTTGAACTACATGTACACAGTATTGAAACAATAAAAACCACAGATCAAG
Organism: Tetragnatha montana; assembly: GCA_963680715.1. Taxonomy (NCBI): domain Eukaryota; kingdom Metazoa; phylum Arthropoda; class Arachnida; order Araneae; family Tetragnathidae; genus Tetragnatha; species Tetragnatha montana. The sequence goes on along the minus strand of OY796683.1, from coordinate 2,767,572 downwards.
CCTCTTTATAACTGAAAAAGTAATTAAGGAATCGAGCCCTGCATAACGAAACCTTACCGCATGTTCGGCCGGAGCGAATTGCTGAAAAGTTGTAGCAAGAGAAATCGGTGGAATTACAGCTCTGTGGTTCCATTTGTCTGGATCTTGTCCGGCATGAATAGCACGGGTGGCGAATTCAGCAGTTGGAGGAGACATCTTTAATTAGGCAAATTCTAGTTGCTTTCGACAAGGATGCAGATGATCAGCGGTGATTTCGTCAGAGAAAAGGGTTGATAACAAGGCAGCAGACAGCTTTATAGAGGTGTATGGGTGTAGATGTATCAGACTGCTCACATGGTGTTTGTTTACATTCTGCTGGTACAGCCTCTTGAGAACAAGATAACGTTTTAAATTTTTTCTCTCTTATTTGGCTTTTTATCGCGCCTTCCTAGACCACAGATAGTCCAGTCAATATCAATTTTGCTCCGGAAATAATTCATAAAGTTTTGAAATTTGGCACACTTGTTGGGATGGGTCTGGAGGTGTTTCACACAAAAGTCCACTAAATTTGCCCTGGAGGGTTTTCCGCTACGGCCATTTTAGTGGTCAGTTTTTGAAAACGCACGTCGCCAAACCGGCGGTAACGCGCCAATAGTAGAACAACCTGTTTGTACTGGAAACAGCGGGTGCCTCCGGCTGAATGGCGACTGGTCTGGCGCATTTCTTGTTTGGCGATCATGGACAATGCGGTAGTATTCTCTAATGATGAGATGCTTAACTAGGATATAATACATTTTTTTTTACTCAGATCTCAGAAACAATTTAAGATAATCAATTGAGCTTTGAAAATAAAGTTTTAAGTAATTTTAATAGATTTTTAAGCTAAATACATCAGGCAAAGTAAAACCTGATATCAAACTTATTAGTGTTCCTTACGCTAAACTATATTTTACATGTAGAGATTAACAGCTGTAAATGAATATTTATTTCATATTCTTGCAATTCTCCTTAAACAAGAAAGTATTTCTTGATCCTATGAAAAAAATGTTTCAAGGGAACTAAAAAATAACGCATTTGTTATAAATACAAATGAATATTTTAATTAATAATATAATGCACTATAATAATTTCCAAACAATCGTAAGCTGCATGGAAATAATAAAAACAAAATCACTCTTGGAGATAAGTGTAAAAAATACAGTAAATTATATTTTACATGTAGATTAACAGCTGTAAATGAATATTTATTTCATATTCTCGCAATCCTCTTTAAATAAGAAAGTATTACTTCATCTTATCAAAAAATATTTCAAGGGAACTGAAAATAAATGCTCTGTGATAATTAATGTTCAGATTATTTTGACTAATTTTTTTCTAGTTAATATTGTTTAAATGATTTCAATACAAAAATGGGAAAATAAGTGTGCATTTTTAATTGTTCAATATTCACAATTCCTGTAGAGTTTTAATGAATATACAGTGTAAACCAAGAATAATAAATGTACAAATAAATTTTCATCTCATAAAGGCCAATGATATTTTATTATAAACTATCGTTAACAACGTAAAACTATATTAGTAAAGGTTTGGAGAAAAGTGTATAAAACATCCCTGAAAATTCCATTAAACGTTTCCAAAAAGCTTGTGTTGCACAAAATTATTTGTTTCAAAACTCAATGAAATTTTAAGTTTCACCTTACAGCTGAGGATGCGTATTTTCTCAATACGTATAAATATAAGTAGCGATTTTAAGACATTTTCCAAATACATACTAATGGCTAATATTTAAGCCCGTATCGATCCAATTAAGAAGGATTACCTCTGGTAATTCAAAGTTGAAATACTATTTTATTTGTTTTAAATAGTCTAAGTTAACATGGTTTATTCATGTAACTCTACATCTACATAAACTGTGTATGTTATGAGATTCGATGAGACTATGAAGTATTATTTTCTATTTTTAATTAATAATATTAAATTACTGTTGACACAAAAATAGTTAGTACTAAATTAAAGCATTTAACAGCACGCATGTTAATTACTAGAAGAAATATGCTTAAAAAACCACAGGTTTCAGTAGGATAGAAGATAAAGAGGATATTTATTGTAACAAATTGTATTTTTTTATTCTAAAACATATTTTTCTTAGATAACAAGGGAAGTATTTAATAAAAATTTTGATGTAGAAGAAAAAACATGTCTATAAAAAACATATAGGTTTTCATAGCTATCAGTTTCAACTTAAAATTTTGGAACAAAGTATATAACTTTGTACAACAAATCTTTCAGGAAAGCATTTTACTGTTATACTTTTCAGGGATATTTTTAACACTTATTTTCTCCATAAATTTTTATTTTATTAATATACTGAATACGATAGTTTGGAAATTACTCTGGGGCTTTTTTAATTGAAATATTCATTTGTATTTATAACAAAGCGTTATTTTTAGTTCCCTTGAAATATTAATAGGATTAAGTAATACGTTCTTTCAAAAAGAGATAATTGCAAGATTATGAAATAAATATTCATTTACAGCTGTTGAGCTACCAAATCTTTATGTTTTATGTAGTTATCGATAGTTCATAATAAAATATCACTGGCCTTTATAAGATGAAAATTTATTTGTTACATTTAATATTCTTGGTTTACACTGTATATTCATAAAAACTCTACAGGAATTGTGAATATTGAACAATTAAAAGGGCACACTTACTTTTCCATTTTTGTATTGAAATCATTTAAACAATATAAACTAGAAAAAAATTAGTCAAAATAATCTGAACATTAATTATCACAGAGCGTTTATTTTCAGTTCCCTTGAAATATTTTTTGATATGATGAAGTAATACTTTCTTATTTAAAGAGAATTGCAAGAATATGAAATAAATATTCATTTACAGCTGTTAATCTCTACATGTAAAATATAATTTACTGTATTTTTTACATTACACTTATCTCCAAGAGTGATTTTGTTTTTATTATTTCCATGCTGCTTACGATAGTTTGGAAATTATTATGGGGCATTATTTTTTAGTTCCCTTGAAACATTTTTTCATATGATCAAGAAATACTTTCTTGTTTAAGGAGAATTGCAAGAATATGAAATAAATATTCATTTACAGCTGTTAATCTCTACATGTAAAATATAGTTTAGCGTCAGGAACACTAATAAATTTGATATCAGGTTTTACTTTGCCTGATGTATTTAGCTTAAAAATCTATTAAAATTACTTAAAACTTTATTTTCAAAGCTCAATTGATTATCTTAAATTATTTCTGAGATCTGAGTAAAAAAAATGTATTATATCCTAGTTAAACATCTCATCATTAGAGAATACTACCGCATTGTCCATGATCGCCAAACAAGAACTGCGCCAGACCAGTCGCCATTCAGCCGGAGGCACCCGCTGTTTCCAGTACAAACAGGTTGTTCTACTATTGGCGCGTTACCGCCGGTTTGGCGACGTGCGTTTTCAAAAACTGACCACTAAAATGGCCGTAGCGGAAAACCCTCCAGGGCAAATTTAGTGGACTTTTGTGTGAAACACCTCCAGACCCATCCCAACAAGTGTGCCAAATTTCAAAACTTTATGAATTATTTCCGGAGCCACCCTTTTTTTGTTCTACGTTGACTGGACTAAGAGTATAGATTCTAACAGAGGGTCCAAGCGGCGATTTTACTCTTTCGGAGACAATAGTTCCACCGTTATCGCATAGTGGCGCTGATGGTCCCAGTTGTCAATCGATATCATATCGATATCAAGTGGGAGGGAACAAGTCGGAACGAGTGATTCTGATTGGATATGGAACTTTTTATGGGAATTTCGCAATCACTGTTATTTTTCCCCAGATCAAGGAACTTTTCCCTAAACTTTCCCTGCCGGTAGTAAAATTTCCCCATAAATAAACATGGATGATTTGTAGTGTCTCGGTCTCATCAGTGATTGCTCTAGCAGATATTATTATTTTGCATCATTCTCCAAGTAAGTCTCATTTAACATTGTTTTATTCAATAACTTAAATCCTATGATTAATCATAAAAATGCTTCTTTTCTAAAAATGTCTTTCTTTTGCTATTAGAACACCGTTTAAGTTGAATTGTAAACAACTTCGTCCAGTTTTGATGATTTTCGTTTGGGAAAGGATAAACTGTAAGTAGGTAATGACTCTTTAATAATTTTCAAATCAATGTTTTAAAAAGCAAGATATGTTAAGAATATTTGTTTATCAAATGAAAAAAGCAAAGGATTAAGACATTACTATAGTAAAAATTTGCCAATTATCAAATGAAAAAAAGTAAACAAAATGGGTGAATTTCCATTACAATGATCCGAAAGTTGTTTAGAACTGTAAATGAAATCTTTATTTATTTACTAAATATCGTCTGGTAATACATATATATTTGAAGATCAATTATATGTTATTTAATGTTATAAATGGTTTGCGAGTACTACTTTGTTTCCTGAATTTATTCCTTGAGTTTTTATTAGTATGCAGTTTATTATTTTTACAAAGCAACTTTCCAATAGCTAATAAATTGCAAGTACGTTTCAATGCTATTCTTACCTTTTGATTATTTACTTTATCACTGAGTTTTGATGAGTTACTTTATTTGTGAAAATGTTATTTAAACTTATATTCGTGCTTTTTGAGTCATGTTTTTATAATTAATTTGGAACTATGCTTCTCTGGTAATTACTGTTGACTTGTAAATCAAGTCTGTATCCTTTTCCCTTATTGTATGTATATTCTTCAGTTTATTGATAAATATATTAAATGAAGCCATGATAAACTTTTTTGCAGTTTTTAATTATTTGAATAGGTTTAAATTACCTTTCTCAAGTAGTATAATCTAAGTAATGGTTGAAATTTTGAAATATGTTTTAATTAAAACTATAACAAAGCATGGTTTGGAAATGCAGGCAATCACTTTAAAATACTTATTTTGAAAAAAAATCTGATAAATTCATCAATTTTCAGGGGCTTTTGAATCTGCATTGGTTGAATTCAAAGCTATCAAGAATGATTGCATTATATTACCCTGCACTGTCAAAATTGTTATTGAGTTATTGTTATTCAAAGTTATGTTTTTTATGTAAGAGGTTTTAAGCTTAGGTTGAGTATTGTGTGCCTGTGAAAGCAAAAGCTTTTACATAAGTCAGATACTAAAATAAACAATAATCTGATAAAACATTTAAAAATATAGAAATTATCTACTATCTCAAATTCTATTGTGGAATAGGTTGGCAAAATCCCTGAAGGAAGTCAAGGCACTTCTATGTCTAAATCATTGAAATTTCCTGTTAATTTTTTAAAAGGAAAAATGCTTTATTTGCAATGACTTAGAAATCACTACTAATCATTTTTCTTAGTCAAATTTTTCCCACTTGTGTCATTTTATTTAATTTCAATTTGTCTTATATTTTTGCATACATCCCTTCAACTAATTGGTTCTTAAGATATCAGAAATGCTATACATAAAATTTGTCTAGTTTTTTGTAATATCTGTAAATATCTGTTCAATAAACTATTTTTTATTACTACTTGTCTTCACTGTGTTGAAATTAATATGAAGTAATTATTTTCTATGTTTCTTCCAATCTTTTCACCTAAGAAAAATTATATTTGGGTATAATTTATGGTGTTGTTTTATTTATGGATAATAGAATTGTTTATATTATAAATCACCATATATTCATTCTACCTCACCTGCAATCCAGTTCAATTTTTGAATATACTATAGCATAATCTAATGTGAAATAAGTTTAATAAATTTACTACTTTTGAATAACCAAAAAAAAATAGCATTTTGTTTGCAAAATGCTAAAAAATGCAAACTTAAATCATAATCACTCAGTTAATCAACTCATTGTTTTAGTTTAATGAAAAAAGATAAACTCGCGATAGAAATAGATAACAAAAACTTCAATTGGTGAAAGTAAAATTACAAAGATAATTCAATTTCTAAGTCTAGAAATTATTCAGATCAATCGCTGTAAAAGGCGATTTCCAATTCAAAAGCCGAAGTTAGAAATTTCCTCTTTCCCCAGCGCATGCTCAAAAGACACACGTAGCTGTTTGAAAACTGGGAAAACAGAAGAAATCTTTTTCCCTTTCTAGCGATTTGAGTGACAGGTGAGAGATGATAGCTGGCCAGGTGGGCGGGGTTAATAGAGAAAGAGGAGGTTGCAGAGAGAGAGATAGCATGCGAATTGAAGAGAGTCAATAACGTTCGTCCTGCACTGTCGTCCTGTTCTCTGGTTAGTTCCACCGTTATCGCATAGGGGCGCCACGTTCTATGGGAAAAACCATGCTTTAAAAGTTGCCATTAGCGTCTATGGAGATGGACCCTCTGTTAAGCTCTATACTCTGTGTCCTAGACCAACTTAATAAATCAGTGAATTTCAAAAAGTAATTCCCTTTTTGCGAATGAATTTCGTCAAAACAGTAAATAAGGAAAACGACTAGAGGGCGTTGCGGGCAGACACTAATTTCCCGTCGTCCCATGTTTGTTTATTTACTATCGTGATTCGTGTTTACAAGAAGAAGAAAGCGACCCAATCTTGGTCAGCAAATGTCTCTAACAGTTCCTGATTGTAAATTGCTGTGACTGTGAGCTCCAATAAAAACAATAAAAATGACATCGTTATTAACGAAACAAATAAAATCCCGGCGGCGAAAATGTTTTGTCCCTGGATGCACAATTGGGAACCATTCCAACAAGAGTAAATTTACTTTATTTGCCGCCCCTAAAGATAAAATATTGTTTGAAAAGTGGGCAAGTACTATTCCTCGGTACGATGAAGACTTCAGCGAATACTCAGTCGTTTGCGAAGCTCATTTCGATGAACGTTCTATTATAAGAAATTATAAATATGTGATTGAAGGTAAGGAAGTTTTGCTTCCGCGAACAAGGCCCGTTTTGAAGGAGGATGCATATCCTACTATTTTTGATAACGTGCCGAAATACCTCCCACGAAAGTTGCCTCCTCGTCAATCCATACGAAATAGTGCTCCTACTTCTCCACCAAAAAAAGGAACAGATTCAATGGATATTCCAGGTAAAGGTTTGCTTTGGCACTTTCTTTGGTGCCATAACGAAACCTTTTCAAATATCATGTTAAACTGCCTTATCATAAATTAATTGGTAAATTTTAAGAATCTGGGCCATGGCGACTTTTTGGTGAAGTACTTTCTTGCCAATGTGTGGCACTTCGCAGGGCGAAAAGATAGAGAATATAGTACTTACTTACCAATGTTCGGAAGTAATTTTGCCTCTTCTAAACAATGAGGATGTAGCTCTGCACATCATCTTGAAAAATGAGAGCATTTTCTCTACTTGTAAGATAAAGCATTTCATCCACACGAAACGTGGCATAGCCAAAAAAAATTGGGGCATATATGTTAATTTGTTATTTTATCATACAATTAGTAAAGAACTTCTTTGCTTGTTAGGGGAATAAATCCGTAAGTTTTTTTTTTTTAGCTATGCCCCTGCCTGCACAGAACACACAATGCATACACTCAACCATCACAATCAAAAATCCAATAATGTGAAATAAATAACAAGAAAATTTAAAAATACATGCAGAGTAAAGCTATCCTTATAATTAAAAATGTGCAGAGCTTACCTTACAAAGGGTAATCCAAATGTTTTTAAATAATGAAATGTCTTGAGACTGAGACGGGAGAATGCACCGATAAGTGGGATAGACCGGCACGACGGAGGAACACGGCACAGCAACACCATCTCAAACAGCACCAATCTCAAACCAGTGGCGGATCCAGAGACTTGGTTTGGGGGGGGGGGATTTTACCTATATGCGCATTCGACATTACAATCAATTTTCACTTTTACATTCAATGGACTCTAACCGTCTGACTTCACACGGAACCAACACGTGACCTACTGAGCTTGCAATTGGTTACCACAGATACTACACTAGTAGATCTACTAGTGCAGTATCTGTGGTAACCAATTGCAAGCTCAGTTGTAGGTCACGTGTTGGTTCCGTGAAGTCTCGAACCAGATAGGCGGTTAGAGTCCATTCGTAAGAGGAAGACACATAAAATATATTTGGTGGAAAGTTTCACTTTCTACTGATTTAATTGTAAACCATTAAATGCAATTAATTCATTTTCCCTTTTTAAAATGGAACTTCAACTTAAATGCATAAAGTATACACTAATATATAACAAGACAGACCAAAATAAAGAAAAATTAGAGAGACAGAAAAGAAACTAAAAGTAAAATTACCGCAAAGCCAAAGCCTGTTCGTTTCTGAGCACGACCATGTTCACTATTTCCGGAATCCATTTTTTGTGATAGTAAAACGCCAAGTTTTAATAAAACAGAAAATCAGTGTAAAAAAACGAGACAAGTCAAACGTTGGAAAGAAAATCAACTAAATTTTTTACTAGTACAGCTTGGCATATGTACGACATGCTCCGCCCACAAGTTTTGACTATCCCACTGCCAACAAATAGCTGTTATCCCCTCCCAATATGGGATTGTCAATCGCTCTGAAAAAGCTTTGATTAGCCCTTAAATAGATGTTGAGAAACAGTGAGATTAGAAAATATACAAACAAGCCGCCCGCTCTGGTTTTTGTGTGCAATTATACCAGTAATCAGCCTCGATATGAGGTCCAATTCACCCGGATACAGATTTCTTTAACACCGGCTGAAATTTCCGGTGACCAAAGAGTACCGAACCCCTAGGACCCTCTGTCAACCCTTTTATTAGGGCTAGGGAAGGGAGCTCCTCTGAAAAGTGATCGATGCATTGAAGTTATCATTTAACGAGTTGCTACTATTGCCGAAAAGGGGCACTGCGAGAAACCGGAAGAAATACTCGCTCAGATGGTGACAGCGGCTTCTCAGTAGAGATTATTCACAAGTCAAGTTTATCGCTATGTTATCGGGGATGTGATTTTCGGCCCGAAATTCGGCGAGGTCACTTTGTTGGGGGGGGTGATCACCCCAATCACCCCCCTCGTGGATCCGCCACTGTCTCAAACCTTGAACAAAACAGGGGTGCAGAATATGTCCGAACGCCCGAACATGGTTCGGGGGAAATTCAGGCAGTTCTGGGGAAATTTTCGCCCAAGTTTATAAAGAAAAAAAACTCTACAAATCCAAATTGTTATAAGAAACAAATATTTTGGCTGGTGACAATATCCATATCCTCCAAATTCACCGGAAATTAGGTGAAAACTACGGAATTATGGTTGTACATCGGAAAACTACGGAACTAGGCCAAAAGAAAAAGATTCCTTGGCAAATAACTGAAAGTTGACTTTTCCTTGTGTTTTGTTCCTTATGCAGGAAAAACAACGTATTTGTAACAGGATCGGTGATTCTCTCTAAAAATTGCGTTCTTGTTTAATCACATCAATGTTTCTGACTTAAAAAGTTAAGTTAAAGACAGGGGAGTTTTACGGTAGCTCAAATTGGGAGTTTATAACTAATATTTTAAGACATTTTTGAGGTTAGGTGACTTGTGTATAAGAAGATAAAGTTCATAAAAATTAAAACTTATTGATTATTTGGTAATTATTGAACCTCACAGAAGTTCAGTAATTAAGAAAACTATATTTTATAATAAAAACTCGTACTTCAGTAGTAACATAAACTGGAATGAAAATATGGGGACATTTTTGGGTAAATTTTAATGAAAGATGGAGACATTTTTTGGGGAAATTTTGGACGAAGTTAATAGTGTTCTGGGGAAATATTGGGCCCTGGAACATTTTCTGCACCCCTGGAACAAAATAAATCCAGATGGTTCTATTCTTTCAACCAATTAAAATTTATGAAATAACATCCTCCTTCTGAAATAATGAAGTAAAAAAAACATGGTTTCAACTAAAAAGATAAAGTAAGAAAAAGCTGATAGTATAGAAGAAAGATGTGATTAATTTAAAACTGAAGCATCAGTAACGATCCCCCTGAGAAAAAGGCTCCAAAAAATGTGAATTTAGAATTAATAATCTACTTAGCCATTGAAAAATTTCGGAGGGGGATATTGATATTTTGGGAGGGGATATGGGATAGTTTTAGTAGTTTTCTATGGTCAAAAAAGGAAAATGTCTGAGTTTCAGGGGGTGGATATATCCCAACCAGATTTTTTTTTGGGGGGGGGGGCCATATCAGAGTCGGAGGGTATTACATTCGAAATTTTCGGTGCCTCAGAAAATTTTTTTGAAGAGTGCTTGCTTTTAAGCAGCTTTTTAGGTGTGTATAGGGTTCCATGGTCTGTGCCATTGTTTTAGAAAGTGGGGGGCGAAAAATTTTTGTAGGGCCATAACAATACTTATAATTCGTGAGGTGTTTGGCTCCCAATTTTCCGAGTAGAACAGAAATAAAATGCGAAACTTTGTTAAAGTTAAAAAGGTTTTATCAGATAATGCTAGCTCGAAAGCAAAAGGGGGGTCTGGGGGCAGTGGCGGATTTACACATTTTCAAGGTATAGGCTGCAAGTGCTTCCGTCTACCTATCCCTTCCCTATGGCGGCGCCCTTCCATTCTACCTACCTTGTCATGTCCTAGATTATTTTTACAATACAACAATTTCGTTGAAATAGCACGTAAAATAGTTTTTGGGTATATTTCTGAGATAATCAAAGCTCAATCATGTACGATTAATAAGGCGGGGTAATGTATGCTACTTACACAATGATATTGCACAGTTAAAAATAATAAATTCAGGTAAGTTATATTATAGTAGTTTCTTACAATAACTTTTTGCGCGAATTTTTGTTTGCAAATTCATTGATGATATCGTCATAATTAATATTTGTCATTAATTGCGACTCTATGCACAAAAGAGCTAAAGAGTAACTTATTGGCTTAAGGTTGATCTGAGATAATTTTTAACTCTTTTTAAACGAGAGAAGCTTCTCTCGCCTGAACAATTCGTCGCTGGTGTGCATAATGCCATACGAAGCGCTATGTCCAAGTTTGGATAAATATTCTGCAAATTCTGTTTACGCAGAAACGAAGATATACTCTTTAATGATCTAGTTGAATCTGGTTTAATCAAAATGTTTTGTGAAGATAAATGACTATGAAAATGAATGCATTCTTCAACAAACTCAGTCTCTAAATCAACGGTGGGCAACCTCCGGCCCGCGGGCCGGATCCGGCCCGCCACGTCATTTGGTCCGGCCCGCGGAACATTTTAAAAATTGTACTCAAAAATCACATATTATTCTAGTCCAGATTTTTGTAACTTTAACATAATTTTTGTTTCTAATCAAAATATTAATCTATTGTTGATTAATGTAACTAACTTTATAATTATTGTATGTAATATTATTCGAGTCCAGATCAGTGGCGGATACAGGGGGTGGCACTCTGGAAAGTGCCCCCCCTTGGACCCAAAAATCATTCATAAGTACAAAAAAAAGTCCCAAAAAGTACTCAAAATGAGTTAAAAACCTACTTTTACAGGTCAAATTTCCAAAATTTTTCTGGGGGATGACATCCAGACCCCCCAGCGGTACCAAAAGGGGACCTTGAGTGATACTTTTTTGAAAATTCCCAAAATTTTGACATTTTTTTCAAAAGATAAAGATGATGGTCTAAAGAAGTGCCCCCTCCCCATTGGAGCCGTGCTGGATCCGCGCCTGGTCCAGATTAATGTAACTTCATTATAATTATTTTATGTAATCTAGATATTGTACAAGTCCAGATTAATTTTTAACTTTAGAATTAAACTTCATAAATATATATAAGAAAAAGCCTCATTTTTTTACTTAAAGAATATTACCTATTTCTACTCTTTGGCCCTCCACGACATTATAATATTTGAGTCCGGCCCGCGGATTCGAAAAGGTTGCCCATACCTGCTCTAAATCATTACATTTTTTCTAAGGACAGGGCTTTTTAAACGCTTTTATTAGACTTGCTCTGGGCCAAGGTCACGTGTGAAATCTTACAACTCGATTTTCGGGCACTTCCTGATATGCCAGGACCCTAACACTTTGTTTACACATTGATGACACCTCATGACACTCCAATATCCAATTATTATCTAATCAATAACCAAAGGATTAAGTTAATTAACGAGTATTTTTAATTATCAGAAAAACTGAAATTTGAGACCCTTCCAAAGAGATTTCAGCTCACTTGACATTATTTTTTAAAGAATTCTTTGTTTACTTTAATTAGATCATAAAAATCACAACAATTGAGTTGAGAGTTAATCTTTACATTTAAAAGATGTTTGACAGTCAGTGTTATTCCTAGGATTTTTTTGGAGGAGTAAAATTACTCCTTGACTTTTTTAGGAGGAGTGAAATTCAATTATGAGGAGTGAAATACGGAAATAGCATAAACTACATATACAAAGATAAATTTTCTATTTAAAACACTTACTTTTTAATGGACAAAATGAAATTGAAAAACAAAATGAGGATGCTATTTTGGGCTTTAACAATTATAGCATATGATAAGTTTAAATAGAAAATATTGAACATTATACACTGTGGATTTTTTAAGCTAAAGCATTGTGAAGAATTCAAAGAGTGAAAATACTCCTGGCTAGTTTTTTAAAGAGTATTTCCGATTTTCAAGGAGTGAAATACTCTCTCAGAGGAGTTAAAAATATCTCTGTTTACACAGTGCAAACAGAAAGTCTGCCCCTTTCAGCAGTCCAAATGTTTTCCATTATAGAGAAATCTCTCCACTGGAGCAGATATCCCAGGCAGGGCCGTATCCAAGGGGGGGGGTTTTAGGGGTTGAAACCCCCCCCGAAATTTTGACATCAATTTTTATACTGCTATTTTTCTTGAAAATTATGTCTCACAAGGAGCAATCCTCTTCGGGTATAACCCAAAGGGTCTCAAAATGAGTCAAAACCCTACTTTTAAGGGTAAAATTTCCAAAAATTTTCTGGGGGAGGACCCCTAAACCCCCACAAAATTTTGAAATCTATTAAGTACGGTTTTTCCTTCAAACTTGTGTGATTTACAAGGAGTAATTCTCTTTGATGTAACCTAAAGTGTCTCAAAATGAGTTAAAATGCCACTTTTAGGGGAAAAATTCAAAAATTTTTCTGGAGTAGAAACGCAAAAACCCCCTCAACATTTTGCCATTTATTACAATATACCTTCTTTTTACCTTGAAAATTCGGCCGCTTACAATGAGTGGTGCTCTTTGGGTGTAATCTAAAGGGTCTCAAAATGAGCTAAAACACTCTTTTGAGGGGCAAATTTCCCAAAATTTTTCTGGGGGAGGACCCCCAGACCCCCCTTTTACTTGGAATTCATATTGTTTATACAATTTTAAAATTTAGTGCATCAAAATTTCAATCCATTGTTGCCATCTAAAACTTAACGTATAAATAAGTATCCGTGAGGAGATACCTCAGAAAATATTGGAGTCAAAACCCCCCCCCGAAACAAAAGTCTGGTTACGGCCCTGATCCCAGGCAAACACATTGCAAATTCAACTAATTTAAAAATGTTACTGCATGAAACATTAGTATTTTTACAGCTGGAACACAGCCCTCCATTTTTCTTGTATCTGGTACTTTATCACCATTTTAACTCCAATCCTCTGTTTGTTCAATGTCGACACTTTCACCCGCTATAATGGGTAAAGTACGGCCATAGGAGGAAGTAATAAAATGCTATTAGAATATTTTGATCAAAATTTTAACAATTGTTAGGGTTTCTCGGGGGGGGGGGGCATGACCCCCAGGCCCCCCCCCCCTGGACCCGCCCCTGCCTCTGGCTACGCCCCTGGGTGAGGAGAGCAGAATTTGAGATTTTAGGGTTGCTGTAATAATCATAGTAAACTAGATAGAACAATCTATCGCCCAGCTTTCACCAAACCTTGGGGATTGGCCCAGATTGTTAAAATTAACCAGTTAATAACAAAAAATAGTGTTCCAAACCTCATAAAGCCAAATAAATAAAGGTAAAGGTTAAAGGTATTTTTTAAATGCGCTATTTTCTTACAAAGTTTGAGATACTCCTAAAACGGGATTTTTCTTTCTTTTTTTTTAACCTGGCTTTGATCATTTTGCCCTAAGAAGTACATTTATCAAAATTTATAAATTTTACAATGTATGATACTCGTAATTGAATTGTTTATTTCAGAAACATATCAAACACTAAATTTCTTGTTTTGAGAAAGCGAGAAAAACTGTTTAGCAGCTTACTTCCTTTTTATGAAGACGTCCAGTTATTGTTTTCTTAAAGTAGACCTTATTTAGATATGTAGAAAAAAAATTTGGTGTGGAATTTTTGTACTTGACAAGTTTTTCTAATAGAAGAAGGAAAAATAATAGCATTTATTTTTTAAGTTATTAAACAGTTCTTATTAGATGTTGTGTAAAATCATTTTTTTTATTGTTCCTAAACAATAATGTGTGTTTATGTTTATCCCTATTAGAATACCATGACATCAACAATTCCATTTTGAATTAATTTAAAAATGACTTAAATATATAAATTTCTATCTGAAAGCTCAAAATCATCTTCCTAAATTTCCTTGAAAATTTTCATGAGTAGATTTAATTGTTTTACAATCATTTAATTAAACTCTTTCTGAAATTAAATCTGATCTTTCGCGGTCAACTTAAAAAAAAGGAAAATGCAATTTTCCCTCAGAGATTTATTGAACCCCACAAAGTAAGTAACCTCTTGAATTAATTTTAGTATTTCAAAGTTACAAAACCAATTAAATTTTTAATAATTAGGCAAAACCTATCGCTATACACATGTGGGTACTTTCTTCTCACACAGTCATGCTCCTCCCAGCCCAGAGAATGAGTGAGCACCAGTCCCGACAGAGAGAAAAGCCAAAAAACAAAGTCGCAAATGTCAACCATGATGCCGTTATCGGTTGAATCTGGATGCTTTGAACGCGGGGTCACCGCTGTAGATTGAAATATCAATAACTTTAGCATTGCTTTCTATGGAGAAATACTGAATATACTTTGTATACAAGGATGGATTAAAAGAGGGGTGACCGCCCCCCCCCCGAAGAAAAATCCCCTAAAAGTAGTTTCATAACACTTTTTGCCATGTTAAAATTCAAAAAATTCCCGGATCCCCCTATTATTTCTTTGCCTAGACTAGAGAGTAGCTTAAGGGACAAGCCACACTAGTTTGAGCGGTGGCAAGTGCAATAAAAACGGTTATCTCGCTTCTATTAGATACCCTGTCTTAGATAACCATCTTTATTGCGTTTTTATTGCACTTGCCACCGCTCAAACTGGTGTGGCTTGTCCCTAAGTCATTTTATATGATGATTTTTTTTTGTCTAAATAAATAAATAAGATGGAAGCTCTTTATCAGGGAGCGTATCCGAGGGGAGGTCCCCTGATCCGCGTCCTGATCCCCCATTGCGCCTGACCTAAAACTTTTTAGACCTTATTTTAGGTGTTATATTTATGATTAGCCACTCAATACGTCTATACCCCTCAAAAGTGTGATAGACACTTTTTTGCTTGCTAAACTTAAAATTTAGGGGGAAATCCCCAGTACCATGCCAGAGGCTTATCGCTTATATAAAAAAGGGGCCTGGCCTCCCCTTCAAAAGTCGGACTAAGTGGATAAAAACGAGTTAAAATGCTATTTTTAATGGTCAAATTTCCAAAAAATTTTTACGTCCACATTTTTTAAAATTAATGTACTCCCTTCTCCCCTATTTTTAAACTTATTTTACATCAGTTTTAAGTCTCAAAACAACTTAACAGTACTAGTTTTAGAGATATTTTTAAAAAAATTAAGGAAAGGGGTCAAGTTTTTTCTTTAAAATACTATAATATGCTTTTTTAATGAAGAGTCCATTTTTACAAAGTTTTATAGCCTCAGTAAAAAGGATGATTTAATTTCTTTGTGTAATATCAAGTATACCTTTTCTTTTTCTTTTAATGCCTGTAGAATAATTAAGAAAGATTAACATGCTTCCTTTTTAATTAAGAGCAACTTGTTTTAAAATTTATTTTAAAAAGTTATTCATGTGCCAATTTCTTGCAGGGTGCAGTTGTTTTGAGATTCAATATTTCCCAGAACACAATTTTGTTTTGTCCGAAATTTCCCCAAAGTAAACTTAATTTAAAAACAAGAACATTGAAGTGATTAAAAAAGAACGGGAATTTTAGTGAAAATCTCCAATCCTGTGTCCTGTCACCGCTGTTTTACCCGCAACCGCATATGGAAACGCGATAAAAAAAAACAGATTAGCTCTGTTAACTTAACCTTTTTTAACCCAAAAACGACAGATGGGAGTGGTTATGTTCACGTGATGGCCGGGGGGGACGGAGATTGTTTGTTTATGTTATCATTTTTACTGTGCCAGTGCAGATGCAGATCTGCTCAAAGTTACTGTGCCATGTTAAAGCATGTGTATAATTATATTCTTTGGTTAAAGTGTGAACATTAACTGGAAGATATTTCTTATTAGAAATGGTGCAGTATTGCTATGTCAAAGGCTGCAAGACAGCATTTGTAAAGGGAGGAGATGCTACCTTTCACAAGTATGCAATATTTTTCCCATTTAAAATTTTATTCTTTTTTTAAATGAGTTTTAATATGAGTGACTTATTCCATGCGTGACTTACACTACAAATGAGCTAAATTTGAATTTTAAAATCACAATCAAAGGATTATTATTTGATTAAATTAGATTTACCCTTGGTTTTCTTTTTGTTGATAGTCGCAACTCGGATTTTTGCCGAGAACAGAAAATCTATCGTGTAATAAAAGAAATTCAGTAACTTGTATAAACTATGAATTCTGATAAATCAAACATCATGAAAAAACAAAGGTGGATCTATTTTAATCAAAAAATATCCTTTGGTTGTGATTTAATTTACAGCTTCTGTTTAAGGGTATTACAACTTTTGAAAGTCGCCAAATCCACTTGGCAACTTTTGAAAGTTTCCAAAGGAAGATGGAATGTCTTAAGGGTTGCTGAAAAATCCAAACCACCACACCAGACTGCAAGTTATCGCCCATCAGGTGAAAAAGTATTCCTAATGTTTGCAGTATACCCATAGAAGAAAGCTTTACCTTCATTTGTTATGGGACTCACACATGGAATTAGTCAAATTTAATTTCCAGATTAACCTATCATATATCTATTGAATTTCAATTAATTATTGTCATTAAACATTAAAGTACTGAAGAAAAATGAGCTGCTAAAGATGATGGATCTTTTTATTTCACTAGAATGGTAGTAGGGTTTCAATAGAAAAGTGAAAGCCACAACATCGGATTGTTGGGTATAAATAATAGTTTGTGTAATGAATTTTATTTTCTATTTAGTGTGAAATTTAACTATTAAATGCCAACATTTTTTTTATCCTGACATTCATCTGTATTTCAATTTATAGATTTCCTAAGGATGAAGTTATTCGTAAAATGTGGGTAGCTAAGCTCCAGAGAGGAAACTTCGTTGTGAAAGATTCAACGAAGATTTGTTCAAAGCATTTTCAGGAAGAATGCTTCGATAGGTCAAAATTTGGAGGAACCTGGCTAAAAAAAGATGCAATTCCCACTATATTTAATTTCCCTAACTGTCCTATGAATCAAACATTTGTCAATGCATCTGTTCCTCAAGATCAAGGTAAGTAAGTACAAAATGTATAAGGTTGAATATATTGAAATATATCAGTAAATAAATGCTATATTATTATTATTGATAAATGACATAGTTGAACTAGTAAGGAAAATTATGATGTTTTCTAAATGCTTGATTTAATTTCCTTTATTTTAACTTTTATTGTTTACTTTGTAGTAGTGAGAGTGGATACAGTTCCACCCAGTTCAAATATCTCGAGTGTTCAAAATCAAGGTAAATATAGCAATACTTTAATAAATCCTATACAATTACTGTCGTTAAAACAGAACAAGTTAGGGAAATTTGATATTTTTTTAAATGCTAATTTAACATGTTACTGTTTACTTTGCAGTGAGAGCGGATGAAGTTCCTCCTCCTGATGGGCAAATATTTGTTGCAGTTCCTTTTTTTCAAAATCAAGGTATGTAGTGAGTACAGTGTAATTTCTAGGAATACTCAACCGTCTGAAATCACGTATAATTCGAAGTCCTCTATTCAAATCAAATTCTGCCCCGGGCCTAGTGGCCCATCAGGCGGTGCCCATCTCTGTTGAAGTCCTCTATTGATCCCTTGTATTTTCTATTAAATCAATGTCAAAAAAATCTTGGATGATTTGAAGTTTTTCTAACAAAATTTTGAAATTGTAATGGTTTTTGCTATTTAATGTTATAAAATCCTTACCGGACCTAAATAATAAAAGGAATGGGAACTTTCCAAGACAGTTTTTCAGAATGAACATTCTTAGCGTAAAACAGACATGGGAAAACTTTTTAGGGGAGGACCAGATAAAATAAAAAATTACCTAGGAAGGCCAAAAACAAATAATTGAACAAAACAAATTTTTAAAGTTGATTTTTACATCACACACAACTTATATTACATTGGTAAACTTAGAAAAAAGTTACAGAAATTCATTATTCTATAGAAGAGTATGAAGGCGTATGTGACAGATGAAACTGTGACTGAGCTTCTAAATTTTTTCATAATCTGATAGAAACTAAGATGAGCTGATTCGCAGTAGTGAAGCTAAATGGTGGTCAGTCAATCGGTTTCTAATGCTGTTTTTGCAAAGCTTCATAGTAGAAAACACCTATTCACAGATCTAGGTAGATGCAAATTTTGCAATTATATTGTGATCATGAGTTTTTAATACATTTTGTCCTATGTGTAATGGTAGGGGTTATTCAAAACCATGTCGCGGGCCGGATTGACTAGCCCGAAGGCTATGCCCATGCTGGCATAAACCATGCATTCAGAACAAGAATTTAAAGATTTCTGAGTAGAACAAGTAACTGGTCGAAATGTAGAAAGTTATCTTTTCAGTGAATCTGGATTTACAAGTAGAAGATGGAACTTCTTTAGGTCGAAGTTTTTATTGGTCATTTAAGCTTAGAATCATCCAAATTGCCCTGTGTAATGCAAGATAAAATACACATCTCATTTAATAAATGCTATATCATTTTTATTGTTAAAGATATTAGAACAAGTAATGGGGAATTTTGGTATTTATTTCAAGTACTTGTGATCTAATTTAATATGTTACTATTTACTTAGCAGTGAAAGTGGAAGAAGTTTCCTTGAGTGAAAGTGATAGAAGTCGTCCTGAGGAGGAAACAATTGTTGCTTCTGTGTTCCAATATCAAGGTGGTAAGTACTATGCCAATTATTATTGTTAGAGACACAGTACAGTAGAACAAGTAATGGAAATTTTTATATTTTTTTCAAGTGCTTCATCTAATTTAATATGATATTGTTTACTTAGCAGTGAAAGAGGAAGAAGTTTCTTTAAGTGAAAGTGATAGAAGTCGTCTTGAGGAGCAAACAATTGTTGCTTCTGTTTTCCAAAATCAAGGTGGTAAGTACTTTGCCAATTATTATTGTTAAAGACATATTAGAACACGTAATAGAAATTTTGAATTTTTTTCGAGTGCTTCATCTAATTTAATCTATTGTTTACTTAGCAGTGAAAGAGGAAGAAGTTTCTTTCAGTGAAAGTGATAGAAGTTCTCCTGAGGAGCAAACAATTGTTGCTTCTGTTTTCCAAAATCAAGGTGGTAAATATAATGCAAGATTAATCCTTAAGAACAACTTTAAAATGAATATTTTTTTTCATATTTTTTTTATTTAGATCAAAAAGATAAAAAAAAATCCTACTTTCAGATTAAAAAAAAGGCAATTTTTATTATTTTTAATTGCCAGCTTTTCCTGCCTACCATCCTAAGGGGGTTCAAACTCTAAAAATTTAAAGTTGATAAAACTTGTTATAGATAGTTAAAGATTTAAAACTAATGTTATAAATTAAATAACACATAATAATAATAACACAAAATTAAAAGGGATTACTATGCATATTATAAGTGAATATAGACCCAATCAGAAAAAGGGGTTGCGGAGAGCATCTCCAGAGTAAGGCAAGTTTAGTCTAGAGCAGTGGTTCCCAAACTATTTTGGTCGTGGAACGCCATAATTTGTGTCCAATGATCGCGGAACCCTGAATATCTTTTAATCGACGCCTTTTCAAAATTTAATATCTGATATTAAATGAAACAAGCCAACTTAATGTGAAAAAAGTTGTGATTAATCAAGTTCCAAGAACCAACAGGGGGGGTCTGGGGGTCCTCCCCCATAAAATTTTTGGAAATTTGATTATAAAAATAGGGGTTTAACTTGTTTTGGTACACCTAATCCGAATTTCGAACATACATTTTTAAGAATTTAATATATATTTTTAGTAGGATTTGCATTTTTTGATGAACTTAATAAAAAAAAAACATTCTTATTTTCTTTAAGGAAATAAAATTTGTCACACGGAACCGCTAAATTTTTTTGCGGAACCCACTTTGGGAACCATTGGTCTAGAGTTTTTGAAATTCACCTCATTTCAACATTTAAAAATGGGCAAGCTAGATTTTTCATATGTATGAGTCAAAACCAGTTTGTTTATGATAGTTTAGAGATCTCTCAAGAAATCTCAAATATCTTGCTATCTTGAGTATATTCCGGGTCACTTTAATTTTGAGGTTATAATGTAAACAATATTAAAAAGAAGTTGAAGAACAATATAGAAGCTCCCCAATCAAGATCTAAGTTCTAACTACTACTGTTTTGTAAACTTAAAAATCTTGCAGATGCTGTTAGAAAGAGGTTACAAAGGAAATATTACCTGGGTGACTATGATGAAAATGATATGCATTCACCATGTAAAGCTAAGCAAGTTCTTGCTCTAGCAAAGGCTCGGGAAGAAGTTTATAAAAAAGATATAAGGAACTTGAAGAAAAAGAACATGTTGATGGAACGAAAGATAAGGTCTCTTAAAAAAATTCTGAATGAGCTGATGTCAAAAAGGTTAGTATCTGAATAAGCTTCTAATGTCATAATTTTTACTAGGATCCCTAAATTAAAAAAAAATATTCTGTCTATTGCAAAAAACTATTAGATCCTTTATGTTTTTCTATCTATTATGTGCACCCAATCTGTGGGTATCTTCCCATTTTTTAGTTAAATATTCAGACCACTCTTAATAAATCAGGTTCTTTCCCCCTGAAAAATGTTTAAAAATAAGATCCCAAACATTAAGTAGTAAAAAGTTTTTGAATTATGATAATGTTCTAGATTAAGAAAGGATCAAAAAATTTCCAAAAGAGTCCGGGGTACCCCTGTGAGGACTCTACAGCACCCCAGGCATAGGTCATTGGTACAGTTGGAAAGGTATAGCTTTAAGATGTGAAATTAAAATACAGAATTTCATTAATAAACTGTATAACTTCTGTAAAATTGACACATAATTTTTTTCTTCAAAAAGTGCAGACACAGACGACATGGATGAGGATATTGCAATGTTAATCAACGATCAAAGTCCTACTACCTCTGACTCCGAGGCCGACTCGTTTAGATTTTGGCCAGATAAGAAAACACAGAGATCAACTGCTTCTAGCCGCAGCTCCCCTTCAGTTCCCACTTCAAACAAGTGCGAAGCCCTAGATGAGGGTGGCCAAAGCCAGTGACAGCTCATGGGTCGTTCAAATGGGGGTCCAACATTATATGTTAAAAATACAATTGAGAAATTAAGTCCCTAGAAAAGTATTGTATCGACTGCAGAAAATTTGGACACATGGCAATCTGACTGGTGGATCTGGAAATCTGGACACATGGCAATTTATTTTTAGTTACTGACTTGTAACTGATTAATTTTAACTTCAGTGAGGAACCTGAAATGTATCGATAGTTTGGCATCTCAATACTTTGTCAGAAGCAACACCAATGGTTCAGATCAACCAACTTAAGATCTAAGTTTTGTACAATATTCTCAGTGTAAATAACATAAAAATATTTATTTTGAATGATGTATTTTTCTATTAAATAAATGAACTTTTCAAATTTTTCTTACAATCCTTAAAATTTATGTTAAATTAAAAGATTCAGCTTAAAAGATCAATTGTTTCTAAACTTCTTGAGGAGTGAAAATGTTCATCAGAAAATAAAGTAACCTAAGAGTAATAAAATGTAAGAATACATTGATAACATTACACTTATGACACTAACTAATTTCTGTATGAAACTTTTTGTTTAACAAGTGTTTGTGCTATGTAATAAAACAACAGTTTTGTTCTCTAAAAAAAACAAGATTAAAATATTTATTTGGATTTCCAAAAATGTAACCAAAATCAAAATATTTTAACCAACATAAACAGATATTCTGAAAAATATCACGACATATTATTTGCACATACTAATAATTCTCTAAATATTAACACAAATAAAACTAACAGTATGGGAAACCAGCCCACAAAAAAAAACATAGAAAGAACTTAAGTAAACTGTGAAATATTACTATGTCCATAACAATATAATTTATAAGTAATAGACATATACAAAATTATAATTCTTTGATCAATAAGCTGCAAACATGCTTTGAACACACTATGTACACTAATAAGTTTAAAACCTGACTAACATAAACTTGCACCAACATTTCAACACAAATCACAGGGAGGTTTTTTTTTTGGTAATAGTGAATTATATACACATGTGCATTTCTTTACTTTTTTTACCAATATTATTGAAAATTGAAAGATATTACAGAGTAAAAAATATAAATATGAAGTTTGAATCTTGGTAATAAGTGTTGGTGGGTTAAGAAAACATTTACTTGTATTTGGAAGCATTGATTGTTAATAACAAGAACTACTCAGCCAACTACATTGCACTACAAAATTTCAGTAGAACCCTGTTTTCTGGACTTAAATAGAAATAAAAGCATATTGGGCTTCATAGAATATATTAGAAAAAGTTTTTGTTTCAAAAATAGTTATTTAAAGGACTGCCAAACATATAGATAAAATATGATGACAGATCAATTAAATCCTTTCCATTTTTGGGTGTAGGATATAAATTTTGACTATTTTTATTAATCAAATACTTAAATGCAGTCACCTTATGGAAATTAATTAGATGCTGGATTACTTATTGGTAACATAGGATCTAAAATATTCACGAGTGACTCAGCTATTTGCTCCCATGATGACCCAAAAGCCAATTATTTTGAAACTAGTCCAGCTTTATTATTTACTTAGTCGTTACCTATTTTAAGAATAATATTTTATGTAGGTGTTTCCCTTTGTTTACAGAATGAAGAGATCTAAGCAGTTATTAAAATCAACTATAACTGGAGAGAAATAAAATATAGACTTACTGAAATTCAAGAATCAATATAGTTCCAGCATTTTGAGACTTGGCAAAATGCAGCAATTTCTACTTTAACCCATCAAAATGGGATTGCTGTTTCTTTTCCCCCTGTTTCTCCTTCCTGGGAGATCTCGGAAACATGCATCAAATTTGAAGAGAACTTGATAATAATTTTTGATAAAAATACAGGTTTTTTTAGGTGCAAATCTGATAATTGAAATAGATAAATTTAGTTAATTAAAGATTGGTTAAGAAAGAGTCTACTGATATTAGTAGTAAAAAATGGTGAATTATAGAATTTTTCAGTAAGATTTTCAAAAATGTTTATTTCTAAAATGAAAAACAATATTGACAAGAATTATTTTGTCACTAAAAGTTTCTAAAGGCAAAAATAAAGCATCAACTTTTTTAAGTGTTTCATTAAGCCCGATTTTGGATAATATTTTAAGGTGAGTTGGAAAACATTGCAGGTGGAGTTTAGCATAAGTGCTACATACTACACACACACACACACTACTCTAGTCATATTACTCCTAAAAATAAAGTGATAAAAGTTAAATAACAAAAGCTAGCTCATAAATTTAGAAATTCTTCAATTTAGTGGAACCTCATACCTCCAATGAAAAGTGTATCGCCAAAAATCAAAATTTATAGAATTGAGAAAGTTTTTCTGATTAACAAGACAAATTTATAGCTTTTGCTAATTTGCTTCAGGGCATGATTAATTAATATTAGAAGTACCAATAGAATAGGTCAGTACAATTTAAAGGATATTTAAAAACAACCTCTTAAAACTTTTGAAGAGTCCTACATAGGAATTTTCCTCATATGTAAATGATAATCTACATCAAATGAAAATGAATAGGGCGATTATAATTATGGATATTTAGGGCCATATTCAGATTGACAAAACATGTAAAAGAAACAAGAACGTTACAGAAATGGTGGATTAACTCGAGCTCTCGTTCCTAAATCGTTCCGAGATTTGAATCTCTGTTACCAGTAGGATTGCTTTAACGTTTTCGTGTGGTCTGATATATAGATCCACCAACACTAGAACAGCTACTTATTATCAAAAGTCTTCAGTCGCTAATACATTATGAAAGTAATAGAAATCTAGTGTACAATATGTTATTATTTGCAAGTGTGTGCTCCTGGTGTCCATAATTAAAATAACAAAATGTCGCTAACACTAGAGTTCCTTTACTTCTGTAATATATTAATGTCTGAAGACTTTTTTTTGATAATTAGTAGCTGTTATAGTGTTTGTGGCACTATTTAACAGACCACAAAAAGTGTTAAAGCAATTAAACATAGAAACAAAATCTATCTGTCATCTGAACGGGACAAAGCCCCCTTGGTGATGAATGTTACTTTTATTGTACTAATTTTCGTTATGAAATAATAAAGCTTATTATTATTATTAGTTCGCCTAGATAGAATCTCGGAACGAGAGATCTCAAGTTAATGTTTCAAATCCGTTTCCGTACCGTTCTCGTTTTTTCTACTTGCTTCGTCAACCTGAATATGGTCCTTTAAAGCATACACCCCATAACACAAAAGATTCAACACAGGTAACCTAATGATAACTTATAATAAAAATAATGAAATTTCCACCCTAGTTATACCAGATAACAGGGAAGCTACTTGAATTCTGAATTCAGTAGCAAGGCTCTATTGCTGAAAATATACTTTTAAAAACACTGGATGCTTTCACCGACAATATCTCATTTTCCAAAAATAAGTTCTGGTATGTGACTAATAAAATTTTAGCCACATGAGATGATTGCAATGAGTGGGTGAATTCCTGAAGAATGGTGATTTTGTATGAATTGAGCTTTCAGGTAAGATTACTCAAGAACTGTACAATAAAAATGCAACAATAAACATACAAAAAACAATCTTCAGGCAATCAGTAGTGCAAATTCAACCGACATAGGCATGGGTAATGAATACGATAATCATAAGTCTGGGAACCGGAAGGGGTCTTCTTGAAAGTCGGAAGGGATTTCAAAAAATGAATCCGGGATTTCAACATTGAATTGAAAATCCTGGAAAGTGATGCAAGCAGTAACAGTAGGGAGTATAGGAATATCTGGAAAAAGCAAAGCAAACATGGGATCATAACTTTTAAGATATTAAAAAAATTAGTTAAAAACTATTTTATCTCTCATAGAAATTCTTATTATACTATTAGTATCATGGAGTAAGTTTTGCCAGTTGAAAAGGTTGTGAAATAGAAAGGTTGTGAAATGGATAGGTGAACTAAAATAGTAACAGCTCAATTTTATAAAAAAAATCAGTTTTCCCAGGGTATTTGGAAAAAATTAAAAGTACTTTTTTTACCTCATCATATTAATTGGGGCATTTTAGGTGCAGAATACTTGGATACTGTTCCATTCTTTTTGTTGATATTGCTATTAATACAGTTGTGGCAAATTAAAATAGGTTGGCTTTCTATTTTTAACTGACTGCAGCAGAACATAATAGTATATACAAACACTACAAACCTGAATATAGATGATAAAATATAGAGGATTTACATTTTTCAAAACAACATTTCTTTTTTTAGAATTAATGCCACAAATCAAGCATTAAAAACAAGTGGACAAAAATTTTAAAATGCTAATAAAAATGAGTTGAGTGGGTGAGAAGCACAAAGGAGATCAATGACACATAATTTTTTAATACAATGTGAGTCACCAACTTCACAAGGTTTTTTTTTTTATTATTCTATTGGCTTCCTATGGAAGGAGTTTAATATTCCCTTAGCCTCCAACAGCAGTTTAATTACAGTGATAAATCGAAGTACAGAAAACCAAACTGATTTTTCAGTGTTTACAATTCTATCCACCAATTCAACCTATAAAATGAATACCTAAGTCATAGTAAACCTTAACTTTTTGTCAGTGGTATCTCATGCTTTCTTCCCCACTCAGATAAGTTATTGTAACAAGAATACAAGTTTAAATAGGTTTTCTAAAAATATCAATGCATTAAAACAGTTTATTTTGAAATAAAAAAAACTGAAGTATACCTATTTTAACAGGAAAACCAACGGGCAATTTTAAACGGACAAAGTCACGTAGCTTCTTAAAGTGCTTGAACGGTGCAATAACTTCCAATACATTTAGAAGCCTATAAATACAAAAAAATAAAAATGTTGACACAGAATAACTAATAAAGAATAACTTAAAATGAGTAAAAACATTTACCCTCAACTGATA
The DNA here is from genome assembly GCA_963680715.1 of Tetragnatha montana. Taxonomy (NCBI): domain Eukaryota; kingdom Metazoa; phylum Arthropoda; class Arachnida; order Araneae; family Tetragnathidae; genus Tetragnatha; species Tetragnatha montana. Next base: position 2,741,101 of record OY796683.1, on the reverse strand, counting down.
TTAAGTTGAATCTAGAACGGGGTAATAGCATTTTTATATGAATAACACTAAGTATACAGACAGCAGTAAAACAAATTTTAAAAACTTAATTCAAATTTACTTCTCTTGCACTATAAATAAAAACTTAGTATAAGTTCTATAAGCAAAAAAGAATAAGGTTAAGTTTTTTATAATAAGTAATTAAATTCAAACTTACGATTCCACTGACAAAGGAAAGTCTTGAGACTGAAAAGAGAAGGGACAAAATCTTATTTATAAGTATTTTTAAAGAAATTTTTGAGTTCTCTGTAAGTTTTTAATAACTTTTAAACATATATTATGATTTTTAAAAAATTCTCATAAATTTAGTGGATTCAAACTTCAATTCAGAGCTTAGAAATTAAACTAAATACTTATCATTCAACAAGCATGTCTTAATATGTTCACATTTAATTATGGAATGACACAAAAGATTTTAAAAACATCATTGCACATTCAAATGGATACAAGAAACTAAGAAATTACATTGTTTTAAAAAAAAAAGTTTGCTGAGGGATAGAAAAAGCTTAAAAGCTATAATTACCATTGCTAAGGTTGCCTTAAAATGCTTTCGAGTTTCTTTACAAACCATTGGTCTGCCAAGATGAATGTTTTTATCATTGGAATTTATGTATTCCTCCCATGATATAGGTCGAACTTTAGGAGGGGGTAAAGATTTTCTTCTTTGCACCTATACATGAAAAAGCCTGCTTAATACAAAACTTGTGTATCACAAAACATGTTTGAAATAATTACTCATAAAATTCATGTCATACCCTTCATTTTAAAATAAATCTTAATTTCTACACAATTTTTTAAGGGTTTGGGAATTAAATATTGAAATTTTTATTTTAATAAGTAATAGCACTACTCACTTCTGCATTGTCAAGAAGAATATTTCCACTTTTAGTAAAGCTTTCAAACAAGGCCTTGTTTTTGTGTAAATCTTCATCAGTTAAATGTTCTCTTCTGTAATTAAGACAGTTTATATTAGATTTTTTTTAACAGAGAAACTTATTACTTCTGACTCGTAAGAAAACTAACTAGGCATAAGGATTAGTTGCAATCTGAATAGCTTATAATAAATTAGAGACATAATCTCTTTGTTCCAGATACTTTATGTGAAACAAATATCTACAGAATACACAAAAACTTAGTATGTTTTTAAATAAGTCAATAAAGTGTTTGATATTTTTCATTAGTTCAAATAATATCAAAAGACAAAATATAAAAAGGAATACGGCTACAATAGAGAAAGACGTTTATTCTATTGACATCAGTTAGTGTTAAATTCATGTTGACTCTGAAACTAAGTGAATCTACTTCCAGAATTGATATGAATTTAAAATGGATGAATGGTCTGATAGCAATAAATTCAGGAGTTGGTGAGCAGTTTAGTCAATAATAATAACTTAGTGTGACTGGTATATAGATATTTATAGGATGGGAAGTTACCTTTTTCTAGATTCTAAGTACAGGCCATTTATAGAGTAGACATCAGCCAAAAAGTGACCTATCATTTCCTAGAAATGATATTAAGATTAATTCTTTAAAAAACTTACTCAATCATGCATTTATTTTTCCCAAACACAATGAATGCTTAAACACCTAAATGGTTCTAAACTAATGAAAACTTTAAGATAATAGAAAACTTAAGGGAAGTAAGCTTTAAGATTAACAAGGCACAGTACTTGTATTTCTTAAAAATAGGTTATGGCAGAAGTTTTTATTAGTGAGTTCAAACAGTTAGTCAAAAAACAGGACTTTGTCAAATATTGTTGAAAGAATTTAAATTTTCAAAAAATTTATTTAATAAGAATAATTTAGTTCAGAATTTAAAAATATTTTTTGATGTTTATTATATCTTTTTTTTTACTTTTAATGCTTTACAGAAAAACTTAGATATCAAGAGATGGAATACTGCATGTTTCATTTCTATTAGTTTGGCAAAACATTTCTCTCCAACAAAACATTTTACACTTTTGAATTAAGGAACAATTATTTATACATTAATGAGTAGTACATAAATATGGAGTTAAATACATAGGTATTCCTTAAAAATAACGTATTCTCTCTCTAGAGTAAAACACATCTTATTTTAACAGATAAGGGTCATAGGGGAAATCGACCAAGTTGGTTGGGTTGGGTCCTCCGATTTTTTTCAAATTTTCACCAAAAATTGATCCAGTAATCTTATCGACAAATCTGAAATATTTAGGCCGAAAATTTTTTTTTCGCGGAGATACGGGGTTTTGAAGTTTCGTGAATTTTTCAAAACGGCGGCCATCTTGGATTTGCCCGCGTGTCTAAAAAGGGCTGTAGCTAACCTTCCACAAATCACAATCACATAATTTTTGTGTCATTTCAAAGCTAATTAATCACAGAAAGTGGATGTAAGGAGAAAATGACCTAAAAATTGGATTTTAGTAGTTTTATTAGCTCTCAAAGTCAAAATTTCCCTTTTTAAAAGGACAAACTTTGAAAAAAAATTAAAAAATGATAACCCCTTTTAAAAATTTTTATTTTTCGCTCAAATGTCTACTAGGATGTTGACTTCATTTTAAAAAATTTTGGGAGATGTAATTTTTGTCTTTATGGAGAAAATGATTTTTTTATATCTGTATGTATACTTCGAAATTTGAAGGATTTCGCAGAAAACAATGACTTCAAATCCACACCTAACCAACATTTTTACATGTTTTTGGTGCCATTTCATAGCCAATGGGTTGAACGAGGTGGAAAAGTGTGAAAAAAACCTTTAAATTAACTTTTATTGCTTTAATAAGCTTTTAAACTTCAGATTTCACTTTTTCAATAGCTAAACTTTGAAAAAATATTTAAAAATGATAACCCCATTAAAAACTTTCGAATTTGAGCTGAAATGCCTATCAAGATGTTAACTTTATTGCAAAAAAATTTCTAAGAGGTAAATTCAGTCTCTTCTTAGAAAACGAAGTTTTTATTGGGTGCCTGATTCTATGGTAATAACAAAAGGTTTACAGCAGACGGTCGTTATAAATCGGCTTCAAACGATCATTAAAACTTGTCTGGTTGTATTTTACTTCCTATTAATAGTAATGCAACATTTTAAATTAAAATAGCAAACACTAAAAGCCCCTTAAATATCGAATGAAATTTGCCGGTAACGTTCAAAACCTATGCCGCTAGAATAGCGGAAGGGGTACCGCCTGAAAAAAAAAAAGCCGTTATTGTGAAAATGATGATTTTTCTAAAGAAAATGGAACAATTTAGCAAGAAACTTTAATACTTCATTCCGAACCAATCATTTGGCTCTATTAGCTGTATAATTTAAATTACAGGTTAATCAAACAAACCTTATCACCGTCAAGTTCCTTTGACCTTAGGCGGCACCCTATCGTTATCATCGCGGCATAGATTTTGAACGTTACCGACAAATTTCATTCGATATTTAAGGGGCTTTTAGTGTTAGCTATTTTAATTTAAAATGTTGCATTACTATTAATAGGAAGTAAAATACAACCAGACAAGTTTTAATGATCGTTTGAAGTCGATTTATAACGACCGTCTGCTGTAAACCTTTTGTTATTACCATAGAATCAGGCACCCAATAAAAACTTCGTTTTCTAAGAAGAGACTAAATTTACCTCTTAGAAATTTTTTTGCAATAAAGTTAACATCTTGATAGGCATTTCAGCTCAAATTCGAAAGTTTTTAATGGGGTTATCATTTTTAAATATTTTTTCAAAGTTTAGCTATTGAAAAAGTGAAATCTGAAGTTTAAAAGCTTATTAAAGCAATAAAAGTTAATTTAAAGGTTTTTTTCACACTTTTCCACCTCGTTCAACCCATTGGCTATGAAATGGCACCAAAAACATGTAAAAATGTTGGTTAGGTGTGGATTTGAAGTCATTGTTTTCTGCGAAATCCTTCAAATTTCGAAGTATACATACAGATATAAAAAAATCATTTTCTCCATAAAGACAAAAATTACATCTCCCAAAATTTTTAAAATGAAGTCAACATCCTAATAGACATTTGAGCGAAAAATAAAAATTTTTAAAAGGGGTTATCATTTTTTAATTTTTTTTCAAAGTTTGTCCTTTTAAAAAGGGAAATTTTGACTTTGAGAGCTAATAAAACTACTAAAATCCAATTTTTAGGTCATTTTCTCCTTACATCCACTTTCTGTGATTAATTAGCTTTGAAATGACACAAAAATTATGTGATTGTGATTTGTGGAAGGTTAGCTACAGCCCTTTTTAGACACGCGGGCAAATCCAAGATGGCCGCCGTTTTGAAAAATTCACGAAACTTCAAAACCCCGTATCTCCGCGAAAAAAATTTTTTCGGCCTAAATATTTCAGATTTGTCGATAAGATTACTGGATCAATTTTTGGTGAAAATTTGAAAAAAATCGGAGGACCCAACCCAACCAACTTGGTCGATTTCCCCTGGAATGACCCATAAATTAAACCTTATGTAATGCAATTAATTTGTTTAAGAAAAGTTGAAAGAAAATTAAAGATATTTAAAACTAAAAATCATGCATTTTTTATCTCTAAGAAAAAATAAAGTAAGAACCATACCGTTCTGTCTTCTCTAAAAAGCCAACCACATTGTGCCCTAGAAAATTCAATTGACTTAGTTGAAATTTGCGCTGCTACCACATCACTGCTCATCAAGATGTCTACCTCATCTTCTATTTCTCCTTCAGTTTCCTGAAACCAGCACTAAGTTAAAAATAATTACATAGTCATTGTTACACTAAAATTGTATAGTTATTGAGTTGAATCTAACCTCATAGCGCATCCTTTGAAAAACTTTGAGTTTGTTATCTAATATGACTAAAGACTGAGATGGTTTTGCATCACCGGTAAAAAGGAAACTGATGTCTCCTCGTTCCCATTTCATATCACTGAAGTCGACTAAAGTGGTATCCAGCCTAAAAATACAAAAAAAAAAATGTATTTAAAATATTAAGACGAAGAATAAATAAAAGATTTATAAACATATTATTACTATAATAAATTAGTGGATAACTGTTGTAATAAATTAATTCGTATATTAGGGGTAAAAGTTGAATCAACAAGACTCAAGGACTGCAAGTGGACCACAAATGGTTGGATAATAGGAATTCGAACAACTTTATATTACAACTTTATTTTTTAGTAACAACAGATTATAACTTTAAAAACTGATACCTCTCATTGAATTTAGACTTGATAAACAATAAAGATATGATTTTTTTAGATAAAACTAAAAACATTCATTAAATGTTCTGAAATGCAGATTGAAACATATCGTAGGGTGATTCAAAACTCATGGGCAAAAATGATAGAGGGATAAAAACAGATCAGAATCAGGCAGATCAGATCAAAATCAAATTCTGCCCAGGCCTAGTGGCCCAACAGGTTGTTTCTATCTCCTTTTCATTAGCCTTTGGGCCTGGGGTGCTAATTACTTAGCTTGTGTCCAGGCTGAGTGGCTAGCCTGACGCTGGACCCCCAGTTGGGCTGAGTTGACCCATGACCAGCTACCCAAGCAGAAGGCATCGAACCTGGGTCGGTAATGCTCGTAGCCAGGCATGCTGACCACTACACCCATGATCAGATCGAAACTACTCGAATATAATTCAGAATTATCCTTGAAAATGGACCCTGAAGCAATTCTAAGGTGGTAGAGTACTGATGAAAATTGCCAGAACCAATGTAAAATGAGTTATTGTGGGGGCAAACAATTGGAGGCAGAAATAAAATTATGATGTTTTAACTTATTTATAAAAACTGTGTGAAGTTTTTGATCTTAAGAGATTGTCTTCAAGAAGAGACAACTTTCTTGCTTTTTTGTTGTTAAACTTTGAAGATGACCTCTTTACAAGAACTTTACACAGTTTTTATAAATAAGTTAAAACGTGATAATTGTCACTGGAATTTTATTTTTCTACTACTATCAACCATTTGCCCACTTTTCCGTTTCACCCATTTTTCATTACTTTTGTACACAATTTATTTTAATGCCTCAGGATTGCTTCAACTTTGGGTCTGAGATGAGAAGTATAGGACATATAGGGCATTTGCAAAAATATAGGACAATATAGGACGTTTTTTAAGGTTTTTGGAAAAAATATAGGATATATAGGACAACTCTGACCCCTGTAACAACTAACTTTATAACTGATAATTTAAAGAAAATGGGCCATCCATAAATGGTGTCACGCTTGGAGGGGGCTCATTAATCTGTGACATTTTGTGATTAGGGGAGAGGGACATTTTTATAAAATTCATTCATACTAAAAAAATAAGAGTTCACTTTGATATTATAAGATGGGGTACATTTAAACTTGAAGAAAAACATTGGTTATAAACTTTATTCTTAACTATTATTGGTAGCAGAGCATAACATGTGACAAAGGTGGAGAGGGTATAGTGAAGTGTGACACTTTGTGTCATAAGGGAAGGAGGGGGTATAAAATGTTGAAAAAAAGTGTGACCCCCAAGGAACTGTATTCATTCCAATTCCAAACTGCTAAATCCATAAAAGGCAATTATTAGAACCAATTTTTACAATCTTATTCAGTTTTTTGTTTCATTTCTTATCACAGGTCTAAATAGGAAGTAAATTTGGGATTTATTTATCATCTCCTAAAGTCAGAAGTGTTTCTTATTAATTATAATACCTCGCTCCAAATTTTTCAAGTCACATCATTGTTTAATTAATGTTTATAAAACTTGGTTTTATTACCTGATATTTGATCCCTTTTTATGAATACGACAAATGTCAGAAGGCAACATTCTGGATACCAAGGGAACTAAAAACATTAATCAGAAATTAGTTACTTAAAATTGCAAAACTTTAATAAACTAAAATGTCTTAATTCTTACCCCAACTTTGGAAATCCCATTTTAACTCCATGAAGAAATCCCCCATTTCACTTAGAGCTAAAGTTAAATCCGGTCGTCTAACTTCCATAGCTTCACGTGATTGAATGTTCATTTTTCGAATTAAAGATGATACTGAAAGAAAAAACCAACATCAGTTATTTCACATACTAAATCAAACATGCAAAATATTATTCCTATAGTTGTGACTTTTGACTAGACGAACTGTAAAGAATAAATTATCACACTAGAATTTGGATTACTTACTGGTTTGACGATCGCCATAGCTGATTGCTTCTGCAAGTGGACTCCATCCAAGTTTGTTTTTCACTTTTACAGGGGCATTATGAGCAAGAAGTAGTTGAACACATTCTGGATAGATAACACAAAAAATTAACCTTGGTTTCTTTGAGTTTTTTTTATATAATTCTTTAATTATAAAACACTAGTTGAAAAAAGTATGAAAAGAAAATACATAAGAACCTTTGTTCTTAATCCAACTTAATATAACTCACCTTTATGACCTTTCATAACAGCTATATGAAGAGGTGTGTTACCTAAAACGGGAAAAAATTTTAAAAAAATCCAATAGAATTTAAATTGTTTATGAAAAATAACTATAAATAGTTTTCTCATAACTTAGAAGCACTTTTTTTAATAACATCCTTTATGTTCCAAATTTTTCTATTCAACTATACACATTAAGGTGAAGAGTAGTAGGTACAATACAAAACTTATAAAATCTCTATTGGAGAATTATTTAAAAATTGCCAGATCTGGTTTCAGTACCGAAACACCCAATTAAGGGCTGGATGTAGCTTCCCAAAAACAGAACCAAATAAGAGAGGGTTTTAAATTTATTTTACCATTAGCTTAAAATCTAAAACTAATTGTGGATTTTTTTACTTCTTCAGAGAAAAAATCTACTAAGGTTGATCTTTCTGTTTACAAGAAAACTAGTGCTCTTGAGATCTCATTTTTATTATCTCGATTATTTGGTCGACAAGATTTCAGTTGGAAGGGTCGATTTCACCTCGTTTTTAGAAATCTGGGTAAATCCAAAGAAACTGGGCCCAGGCGACATTTTTGGTGTAGCCAACGTAGCTTATTGGCGAGTATGCAATTCAACTCTTAAAGCTGGGACGCCAGAATCCACTATATCACCGTTTTTAGTGGCAGGCCCTGTTTCTTTGGTTACTTGAATGCTGCATTTGGCTCAAAAACTTACAAATAAAATCACTTTATTTGGTTGGCAAAAAAAAAAAGGGGGCCCTGACCCTACTATCGAACCTTCTGCAGTTAAAAGAATCAATACAAAACTTTAGTCCATCTTGTAATTGAATAATCCAAACAAAACCTTTTATGTTTTAAATATTTGAGTAATGATTTGGTTTAGAACTCTATGTTTTAACTTTTTAGTTTCTTTGTAATTCTTGAGTAGAATACTTTATTTCCTAGTTGTGCTACCTATGTTTACAACTCACGCTACACCATTTCTTTAACTTCTATTCTCAAATTTTTCGGTGGAAATAATGACAATTTCTATTGTCTAATACTAGATAGATGATATTTGCTACATCTAAATAGCATGTTTTGTCCCGAAATTTCTACAAGAGCACTTGTTTGAGAGATAGAACTGAGAGAATTAAACCAAGTCAAAACTTACCATGAATATCTTTCTGTGCGACATCATGAGTCCGAAGTGAAGCTGCAACTCTTTTTAAATCATTTTTAAACACAGCCTCGTGTATTTCATATCTTATACCGTTGTCAGACATAATTATTAAATAATATTTACAAAATGAGAACACCTATCGCAACGAAAACAGGAAGATAACACTGATGGTACTAAATTCAAGAATCATATCTATTGCACAGAAAATCACAAGGATTGTAAGCTATAGATATTCTTTGACTATAGAACACAAATCAAAACAAATAAATAGGGTTTAATTACTATTTCTTACAATCCTTGCGCAACAATTCACTACATAAACCAGAACTGGGAGTAAAAGTGGAATTGATAGTGCATATTACGCATACATCAGCTTTAAATCTTAAAACTTAGAAATAGGCTATGGAAGAGTAAAATTTAGCATTGATTATCGAAAAATCCTAATTTTTTAGTAAATTTAAGTATTAACAAAGATTTTCAGAGTTTCGGGTGGAAAACGGAAAACGCTATTAGCGAACGAAACAAACTGAAGCATGTTTTTTATTCCATGGCCTCTCCATGGCAACATTATTTTATGAGAAATGAACTGAAATGTATTTTATTAAAGTAAATAAACAAATAAGAGCCCGTGTGTAGTGTGTATTATTTTCCGTAATTTTAAGGAGTTTTCTATATTGAAATCGAAGTTTCTTACATTCTTTTGTGATGTTAACTGTTAAGTATCTCCTAAGTAACAATCTTATCCAAAAGCATTGTTTCCTTAACATTTTTAAGAGCATCGGTGCCCAGTCTATACATACCTCTAAATTTTTAAGTCAAACATCAGAACCTCCTCCACCAGCTCCGGTGTTTATTCCAAAAAACAAAAAGAAAGACCCTCCCTCAGATTTTCTTCCATTCCCGTGGACAAGAAAAATTAAGAACAATCTTCTTGAGAAGAGTGGTAAGTCCTAAAATCACTAACTATCAATCTTAATTTAACTTCTTTAATTCGTTCTTCTTCTAAAATAATTTTCCCCCTTTACTCTTCCATTTTTTTTTATCATGTATTTATTTTTATTTTATCATGGACAAGCAGTTGCTCCTTTCGCTTTTGGAATTAATTCTATGATCAGTGTGATTTTTATTCCCCCGTCATGTTTTTTTTGGTGTATAATTTTATCAAAATGTAATTATTTATGTATTTTTTGATATTTCTAGTAAATTTGATTTAATTTGAATTCATGATAATACTATAAGTTTCTTTTTAAAATTCTAGGTGACCTTGTAAAATTTAATGAACTTGATCCAACTTCACCTAAGCCTGATTTTGAGTTTTCTGAGGAGTTGAAAACGTAAGTCATTATTCAGTTGTTGCAAATTTGCGCTGACTTCTAGCAATTTCCTCAATTTGTGTTTACTTCAATACTATATTTTTATACCGTCACATCGCTTCTCATGTTGTTTACCAAGTCTGGTTCTCAAACAGTAGTTTCTGACAACCTCGATACTTAGTTCCTGAGAAACCAGATGGTGTTATTTAATTTGAAATAAACAAAGTTTATGAAATATTATTATTTAACTTGAGTAGGGATTTGTTATATGACTATGATGGATGGGCTCCATTTTAATATTACTTAAGCATCTGAGGAGGGTTTTCCATTTGCTTATTTTTGTTGACTAAGAGAATTACAGATATATGAGTAACGCTCATAGTAGACACAAGCGCCAAACCTGGCATTGCCTGGGCAGAATAAGGTTTTTTAAAATTTTTTTAACAAATTATTAGTTTTTATACAAAATTAATTGTACATCTTTCCTTAATCTAGAAGAGTATAAACAATGTTTGTTTAGTAAGTAAACATAACATTTTATCAATCTATTTATTGAAATATGAAAGATATTTACAGTGTTACTATTTTTAGTATTCTTATTTTGTTATTGATATAAATTTTCCATAGGGCCAATGAAACTATCAAGAATTACTTCTCTGTGGCTACAGCATCATATGTAATAACACTTTCTTTAATTCATTTTTCCTTTTTTCGCATTACTAAAAAATACTAAAGGATTTGTGTTATTTTTAAGCCTGAAAGAAGAGAAGTATGCAGAAGACAAACAGTAAAAAAAATCCAGAGACATCCAGTAGACTTTGGCTCTCTTGAAGTGAGAAGTAAGATTGGAAATGTTCCTGTATCAGCCTAAAAAGTTTTACTTAAATGAGATTTTAACTTGTGATAAAATTGAGAAAATAGGAATCAATTTGAACATTTTCATGTCCATAAATTAATATCTTTTATGAAGAATCTGGTCCCACTTTTGGTTCTAAGTGAAATTAATAATAGCTAAGTCATTCTGGAAGAAATTTTTAACTGTTGTAGCTACGATCGAGTTGAGTTTACATGCAGCTGTAGAAGTAGTTAAAACATTACATCATATTAATACTCTGTCTCATCGTTTCATCGAGTGCACCATAAGTTTTGTGTAAAAAATACCTTCAGAACAAGAATTTTTAAAAAAAATCTGTTAAAGTTCCGGGTTTTGGAGCATTCTTTGGAGTTGGTGTTTCCGGATAAAAGGTCCATTACTCTTTCAGTTTTCTGAAATTTTGATTTAAAGTCAGTAGCACCCCTGTTGTTAAGTTTACTAAATAATATTTCTAAAAAATAACAATTATTTTCTTAGGTATGATAACAATAGAAACATAAAAAAAAATTACATTTTTGTTTTAAAATTAACTCTGCAATTTGTAGAAAAAATCCCAAAAATTTATTCTAGCTTTATAAACTTTGCTTTTGATCAATTTTTTACTCTCTGATACAGTTGTACACAATATATTTTATAAATAAAACTGACTTTTTTTCTTAAATTAATAGTTCTATTAAGCTATTAAGGAAGCATTATCTATTAAGCATTACAACAAATAATACAAAAATTATGTGTACAAAAATCAAATTATTTACTTAGTATCCAATGACAAAATTAATTAAGAGTTGTAATTGTTGTATTTATTGAAAATAAAAGTGGAGATGTGTGTTGCATACTTGGGAAAAAGAAAGCCTAGCTAAAGGTTTTCAAAATCTGATACCAACATTACAATCATACAATATTATACTTCTTCATCAGATTCACTGCAGTTATAGTTTATATCTACAGAAAACAAAAGTAATCAAATCATATTTTCATTATGATGATCCCAGGGATAATTGATCCCTGGTGGTATCATGTATCCCTCATAAAAAAGCATGTATAACATATTTGCTTTGAAAAAGGTTTTCCTTGGTATATTCAGACAATCATTAAAATTGTAACTAGATTTCAAAGCTCCATTAATTGATTTTGGTATATATTTTTTGCTAAGGGATCAAGTCTCCCCTATGGAGGGGCATTTTAAAGAGGGTCTACTGTATTAAGATGCTTAAAAATGTTTCACTTACACACTTACAAAAAATTAATTTGAAAGTTCCCTTTTATTTTGATTTTTAAAATTAACCTCTTCCTAATTCTTTACCTGAGAGGTACACTGTCCCTTCTACATCATCAAACTTTGGCAAATCTTAGATTTAGGGGTTAGGGCTGCTAAATTGGCTGCTTTTGTTGATTATTTTCTCTTTTTCCAAGTGCTAAAGGCACCGTTTTCATAGTAGAGACTAATCTACTAGCAACCAAAGTAAGTTTGGTTGCTAAATGTGATACTTTTTTGTAAAATGGACATAATTTTATAAAAAAATAATAAAACTCCATAAGTTTATTCTCTCAAAAATATATATACTAATTAATTGGCTAGTGAATTAACTTAAGTGGATTCTCTTTTCTAGTAACGCAACAACATGTTTTAAAACATTTTTGTTTATTGGTTAGTTTATGCGGGGAGCTTCCCAGAACATGAAGATGATTGATTATTTTATAATTTAAGTGTGATGCTAATCTAAACATGTACTTTAAAAAAAAAACAATGTATTGAAATGTAAATTCTGCAATCGGGGACTGATCTCTACTTGGCATTTTGTAACCAATAATATTACCCACTTTTTTATGATGTAGATGGAATAGTTTACATCTTAGTTACAGAATTATTCATTGAATTTGTTTTTATCTCTTTAGAATATTGTTATGTATTTAAAAAAGTGATATGTTTTAAAACTTTTTTCCAGTTGCTGAAAAAACTGTTCAAGTTAGAAATATGTTCGAACATAAGGAGAGAGCCCATAAAAGGGTTTGTATTTTAATTTAATTTATTCATTGTTAAACGTTGCATTTATTCGAACGTGTTATTAAGCTTGTTTGCCAGACTACAGTGACATTGATAGCATTTCACCTGTAAAAACAGGATTTTTAGAATTCTTTTATCACAGAAATGATGTTTTTTTTTAAATTTTTTTTGATGGTTTATTAAGTTAAGTGGGAATTAATGTAAACACATGCACATAATTTTATCACAAAATACAGTTATCACTACTCAATAATTTAGTGATTTTGTTAAAGAAATACATTTGTACTTTTAAGGTTACCCGGGGGCAAGTGCCAAGTGTTCTGATATATTGACAAAAAAAGCAAATAGCAGTACAGTTAACAATCAAATTATTGCTTTTAATATTTTAAAGGATTTATGTGTAATTTGTAAAATGTTGCTAATAAAATCCAATTGTCCAGAATTGCGCTCGACTAATCCTAAATACTACCTTTTTTTTAATTGTGTTTTTTTATTGTAGAGTTTACATATTGTTTTGTGCAATTTTCTAATTTTTAGGATCGCCGCAATGGCAGATTCGTCTTACCCATCTTGATTCAGAAGCGCAACGCCCTGCTGAAGAAACTGTGGGTCATAGATGAAGATAGATTCAACTGGATTGTGAAAGAATTGAATCTCTTTCTTCTCCCAACACCACTCGGGCCTCCTGCTAATCTAAGATACACCAGGAAGAACGACATGAGACAGCTAACCAAAGCGTACTGCCAAAAGATGTTCGCTGATAAGAGAGCTGCTTACCACGAAACACTGAAGAAAGAACAGGAACTGTTTAAGGAGGAGAAGGCTGAGGTTCTAGCTTGGATTGAAGAAGAGGAAAAGGCCATAAAAGCTCTTGATGCAGTGATTGGAAATCAGTGATTAGAAATAATTTTCCTAGCTGTGCTTTGAAGATCATGTGTGTATATTTTTACAATCTAATAAAAACTCTCAAATAATCTTTCAAATTTCATGATTAACTTTAAGAACACTTGTAATACTTTCTAGATTATTCTTTTATCCTTGTATATTCTAGTTGAGACTTGTGGGCAAAAAAAAATTATCTTCAATGGGATCTGCTGAAAAAACGTTTATTTATTTGATTACAATAAAGCCTTAAATTAAAAATAACTTATTGACATAATTACAACTAATACAATTTTTGGTTTGAAGGCTTAAGTAAAGAAATTAAAAATCAAAATTTGTGTGCAATGCTTGATAAGTATTAGAGTTATTAAAACGGCTAGTTTGGTTTCAGGTCAACCTGCAGAATAAGAAAAGTATAAAATGTGTCCCCTTGGGTTAAGACTTTGTATGTCCCTGTTCAAGACAAAACAGTGAATTTAATTGGGGCAGTTTAATAGCACAGAGTACTAGAACCGAGAGTCCACGGTCATAGGCCGTAATGGAAATCGAAAAAGCATGAAATATTGTAGGTTGGGGGAATTTTGGCACTGGGATCGCTTCACGTCACGATAGGCGGAGAAAAAACTTGATCCTCCAATAGCCCTCCGAAAGGACTGATTGAATGAACACGTCACAGCCAATCACAGCTTTGTGATCACCAAAATGTACTGCCTACCTATCTGTCAATCATTGAGTTTCTCGTGCTGCCCTCACACCTGTACAGAATTTGAAAATAGCTTTGTGGACCCTCTGTTAGGATATTTCTCTGTGTTTAATTAATCTAGCATACTTCCAATGGAGGCTAGGGCAAAAAACAGGTATCTCCAATTTCAATTCAAATTTACTTTTGATGTTTTTTTAGCATGCTTTAGGGTTGCTGTATAAACATTGCATAGGTTAGGATAAATATGGGAGTGAAAACAGCAACCTTTGTATTTGTACCATGAACTCTCTGTATATAAGAAAGTTTATGTTTCTTATAAATTTAGTTTGTTAAAAATTTCAAGCTGACCATATAGTGGGGTCGCTTATGTCATGTTTCGAAAAATTTTTGGCAGAAGCTTAGTGAGTGGTATCATTCGATTCGTAATGACGTCTACATTAACGTGGTACCGGGTGTTTTTTCCGAATTCCGTGCAGGGGGTTTCTATGACGTCATAAATGCAAGATGGCGGCCGCAGGAAAAAAGCTGTAAATGGCGATCTAGGGATGTTATCGGAACTATTTTTGAACAAAAAGCTCAGAAATACATATTTTTATCGAATAGCTACAAAAATAAGCATCTAAATCGGTTAAAAATTGCGTTTATGACGTCATAACCAAAAAATGGCTATTTTCACCAAAAATACAGTATTTTGTCATGTAATACTTTAAAAAGATGCTATTTTCAACGTGAATGTAATGAAAATATGTTCATAATAAAAAAAACAACAATGGAAATTTCATTGGTGGTCACAAAAGGCGGATATGACGTCAGAAATCCAAAATGGCTGCCACACAGAATAAAATTTTTTATTTTTTTATTCAAAAATTTTTTAATTGGGAATTATTACACTTATATGAATGTAATAAAGGTATTTTGAGGATAAAATGTAACAAAACATTTTAAAATTCCTGAAAATAGCATCGAAATATTAGGTGTGAAAGACAGAACTACAGTATTTTGTCATGTAATACCTTAAATAGATGCTATTTTCAACGTGAATGTAAAGAAAATATGTTCATAATTAAAATGCCAGCAATGGAAATTCCATTCTTTGTCACACAAGGCGGATATGGCGTCAGAAATCCAAGATGGCTGGCATGTAAAATGAATTTCTTTAGTTTTTTACTCCAAAAATTTTTATTTGGGAATTATTATACTTTTATTAATGTTGCAATAAAGTCATTTTAAGGATAAAATAATTCCTAATTAAAATTTTTTGGAATAAAAAACTAAAGAAATTCATTTTACATGCCAGCCATCTTGGATTTCTGACGTCATATCTGCCTTTTGTGACCACCAATGAAATTTCCATTGTTGGGATTTTAATTATGAACATATTTTCTTTAAATTCACGTTGAAAATAGCATCTATTTAAGGCATTACATGACAAAATACTACAGTTTTGTGTTTCGCACCTAATATTTCGGTGCTATTTCCAGGGATTTTAAAATGTTTTGTTGAATTTTATCCTCAAAATACCTTTATTACATTCATATAAGTGTAATAATTCCCAATTAAAAAATTTTTGAATAAAAAAATAAAAAATTTTATTCTGTGTGGCAGCCATTTTGGATTTCTGACGTCATATCCGCCTTTTGTTACCACCAATGAAATTTCCATTGTTGTTTTTTTTATTATGAACATATTTTCATTACATTCACGTTGAAAATAGCATCTTTTTAAAGTATTACATGACAAAATACTGTATTTTTGGTGAAAATAGCCATTTTTTGGTTATGACGTCATAAACGCAATTTTTAACCGATTTAGATGCTTATTTTTGTAGCTATTCGATAAAAATATATATTTCTGAGCTTTTTGTCCAAAAATAGTTCCGATAACATCCCTAGATCGCCATTTACAGCTTTTTTATTGCGGAGGCCATCTTGCATTCATGACGTCATAGAAACCCCCTGCACGGAATTCGGAAAAAACACCCGGTACCACGTTAATGTAGACGTCATTACGAATCGAATGATACCACTCACTAAGCTTCTGCCAAAAATTTTTTTTACACCATTGGTTTTTGACACAAGCGACTCCACTAATATATACCTCCTTAGATCTTTTTCAATATGTAGCTACTTTCAAATGTAGAATTTGTGAATGGCCCCTTTAAAATGAGCTAGTACTTGATAACCTTAACCTACAAAGTTAAATGCAAGCCGGGAAAATGATCTCTTTCAAGCTGATAAGGGGTATGTTATCTGCTCAAAGCACAAATTCACTTCTTGAAGCAGTTGGTTATCGTAAAAGAAACAACTGCCACAACACTTGCTCCCTTCGTTGGAGGAGGCTTCACATCGAAGAAATGAGTAAACTAAAAGTGTTCGTTACTCGGTCCGATTTCCCAGAAAATGGAATAAAGATGTTGCGAGAAAGGTGAGATTTCCAACATTACTTAATTTTTTACAGTTTGAATAAATCTTGGGGCACTCAAATGGGTTGCTCTTTGTATTTTTTTGCTTTTAGAACTCTTCATGGGACCAAGTTTAAAAGGGAAATGTCGTATGCCACATTTAAAGATATTATTCGAATTTATGTGACATTCCAATTTAATTTTCAAATTACAATTTTTAATTTCTTGTATGGGTCCAGGTTGTCTGGAGATTATCACCCTTCAGAGCCATGGCAAAATTGTGGAGATGGCGATGGATGAGTGGAGAGTTCACTTTCTTAATCAAACGTTCACTATATGAGATTCAGGCCTCGCAGAGTTCCTTAAATTCCTAAAATTCCTTTTAGTTTGAGGCTTTCCTAAAATTCCTAAAATATAACTAAAATTTTATTATCATCCTAAAATTTTTGATTGAACGGTCTTTGTTTGTGTTTCCAAAAAAGTTCTAATTTGTCCGTTATTTTTATGTCAGCAGAACCAAAATAGCCGTAGCATCTGCTTTTTTTAGTTCAATAAACTACTGTTGCGAAATGGTCTTACACTGTTGGCTTTTCTGAATGGCTACCGGAAGAGGAGTGTGACAAAAATCCTTTTTTAGGATTAGGATAGTAACACTGATAAAAATTTGTCTGAATCTACTGAGACGACGTCTGTGAATTAACTGTTATCTGGCCAAGACTGCTGCTTTGGGATTGGGCACCTATGGACCGGAGCCGAGGTACTGTTACCAGCTCCATACACAAATTTGCTCACACAACCCCTTTTTACAGGGGGCCACATTCATTCAACCCACAAGGACAGAAACTAACATCCATGCCAAACGGGGATTCGAACCCCAAACGTATGGCTTCACAGTCAGAAGCTCTAATGAAACATTTGATGTATCAAACAGTGGGTTTAATCAAGTAAAATCATGTCATAAAGGAAAAAAGCATACGATCGTTTTTAAAAATCAGTTCAAAAACAAATAAAAAAACAAAGGGTTTTCCAATTTTATGTTCTATGCAGTAGTTTTTCTGTTTTTATAAGCAACTTATTTTAATCAAGCAGTATCGTAATTGCAAAAACCCAAAAACAAGTTCCTAAAATTGTTTTTAAAAATTCCTAAAATTCCTCCCTAAAAATTTTAATGAGCTCACTATGAGGCCTGGAGATTCGATTGCATTTTAATAGAATTATTGTTTAATCACCAGGTATGATGTTGTGTGTTATTCGCACCCCAGTGATGTTACTGAGCAATATTTACTAGAAAATGTCTCCGGTTCCAGCGCCATATTTTGTTTATCGACAAATAAGATAACAAAGGAAGTTTTGGATGCTGCAGGTATGGGAAGACAAAGTTATTAATTCATTAATGTGTTTTCTTAATACAGGGAACCTTTTTTTTAAATTTCAACAGATTTTTTTTTACTTTATTGAGACATGTAAGTATTGATTCAAATATAGTTGACTGCGTTTATTGGCCCCTAGACCCATAAGGCCAGAAAAGCTCGAAATCTTGACGTGAAATAGTAAGACGTCACTCTTCATAGCTTTTTTGAACAACAGCGCAACTCCAGTCTGAAATCTTGAACCTTGAGCTGTTGAAAAGTGACGCATTGTCTACTATTTCGCATCACAATTTCGAGCTTCTATGGCCTTATGAGTCTAGGTAGCCATGGTTTATTAGGTAGATATTAATAAGTTTCCTACTATTTATTTTTATTTGCAAGTCTTTAAACATCTCGTACAGTTTAAAGTACATATTTTAATCCATCCATTAACACCTGTAATATTTTGTTAATTTCTATGAGTTATAGTTTGGGTTTCTTTGAAGGAAAGTTGTTAAACTTTTGTATAGCCAATACTAAAGAGCTTTATTTCACTATATTTTCCACTCTTTTTAATGGATAAGTGCTGAAAATCGTGATGCTGCCATCTATAGGAGAAACTCTTCACTAAAAACATACCTTGGGAGTGGTACTGTTTCTCAATAGGAATACGAAAAATGGAAATCAATCGACAGCTTTTCTTACGATAAGATGGAGGGTAGTAAACAATTTTCGTAGCCTCCAAAATGTACTCTTTACATTCACAGATGGTTAATGGTAAGAGATTTCGTTTCTTCTGTTAACCCGGGAGGACGCGCCTCTGACAAACGATTTACCCCCTTTTAAAGAGCACTAAATGTAAACACTTTTATGAGAACAAATAAACAACTTAAAATGGATTATTTAAATATGCTTTGGAAACAATATCAAGAAAAATGTTTTTAAAAAGAATAAATAAAGGCAGATATTAGACTGCGTTTTTTTAAAATTACTAAGAATCGTAAAAAGGATGAAATTTAAAATGGTTAGGTGATTATACTATGGTAGCCCAGGCAACGAAATGGTATAGAGGGAAATTCTTGGAGCACAATTTTTGACTTCGGAACTTTGTTTGGACTAGTTAGGAGGTGAACATATCAAAAGTCCCCGCCCGTAGCCCTGCCGCCAAAGTGAGGGGGGGGGGTTTGAAAGTCTCATTTTTCAGCTTTTGGCTAATTACTCTTACAAAATGCATCCCCATGAAAAAGTTTCAATTATCTCTTTTAAAGTAGATAAAATTTGCAACAATTTAAGACCATTCCCAGGTTTATACGTCCAATTGATCCCGAGTTACATCTCTTCAAAATTGAGAAATTTTTCCCAAAATTCGAAAATTTGTGAAAAAGTCGTTTTTAAAGCAATTTATTGGCTATATTACCCATTTAAAAGGAAATTAAAGGCTATAATCTTATAAGGCACTTATTTTGCTTTAATTTAAGCCCTGAACCAAGTTTGTGAGATCAATAGTTCTCACGCTATCTTAAAAAAACAATTATATTGGGAAAATGGGATTTTCCCAGTAGTGCAGCCTACAGGTTTGTAGGTACAGTAAAAGAGAAGAAAAGTCGTAAAACATGAAAGACAAGACCACTCTAAACAAAATGAAAGCTGATTAAATTTGCTACAAGAAAGTCCCCGCCCGTAGCCCTTATGCCGGAGGGAGGGAGGGTGTTTGAAAGTCTAATTTTTCAGTTTCTGGCTTATTACTCTTACAAAATGCATCCCCACGAAAATGTTTTAATTACCTCTTTTAAAGTAGATAAAATTTTCAACAATTTAAGACCATTCCCATGTTTATACGTCCAATTAATCCCAAGTTACATCTCTTCAAAATGGAGAAATTTTTCCCAAAATTCGAAAATTTGAGAAAAAGTCGTTTTTAAAGCAATTTATTGGCTATATTACCCATATAGGGTCACTTGGGGTAAGTGGGTCCCTGGGGTAAGTGGGTCACCCCCCTCAAACTAAAATATGTAAAGGACATTTCACATTTATTCACATTGATCATGTTACATTTTGTCACACTGATGGGTTTTGCATATATTAGAGTTTTGTGTCATTTCTATTTAAGATTATAGAACTATTATAAAAAAATTTCCATAATAATTTTTTTTGGAGAGTTCAAGATGCATTTTTCCAAGAAGTGTTTCCAGGAAAGTTTTCACTATATTTTAATGTTTTTTCAACTGTTGTGCCAGGTTTGACTTAAAATACATACTGCAATTTGAGTTTTCACAAAATCTCTGATTTAAAAATTTTTAAGAGGGGGGTCCCACTTACCCCGTAATTTAAGCAAAGTAGGGGTAAGTGGGTCCCCTCATTATGGGGTAAGTGGGACACCCTAGACTCACCATTTTAATGTTTATTGAAACATTTATAAGTAATTTATTGAAATTTTATATTAATTTTGTGTTTTAATATAAGCTGTGGTAAGTAAAGAAAACTATTAAGTTGGGGTTTTTTTATTCACATTGCCGAGAAATTAATTAAAACACACAGTGGGGTGGGGGAATAGTTTCTAGGGTTTCTTTATAAGTCTCCCGAACCATTCGAACCTGAAGAAAACATTCTGTAATTGTAGTGTTCCAAAAAGGGGTCCCACTTACCCCAACCAACCCTATTAATTTAAATGTGAGTAGATATCTCGTACATGGATTAAGTTACAATAAAATATTTTGTACCTAAAACTTCTATACTTTATCAAGTAAGACCCACTTACTCCCTCTTAAGTTTTGCTTGCTTTCAATCAAAATAAAAAGGGGGTGACCCACTTACCCCTTCCTATGGGGTAAGTGGGACCCCCGTCTCATTTTTTACAAAAAGACCAGTTAAGAAAAATGTAGAACATTATTTTAGAACTTAATTATAAATTTTTGTTTATTAATAGTGTCTTAAGTAGAATATGTCATCAAGTTCAAATTGAACCTCTTCAAAAAAATTTTATGAACCTTCAAAAATGTACTGTTCCAAAAAGGGGTCCCACTTACCCCAAGTGACCCTAAAAGGAAATTAAAGGCTATAACCTTATAGGGCACTTATTTAGCTTTAATTTAAGCCCTGAACCAAGTTTGTGAGATCAATAGTTCTCACGCTCTCTGAAAAAACAAATTGGGAAAATTGGATTTTCCCAGTAGTGCAGCCTACAGGTTTGAAATAATAAAAGACTTCACTAGAATAATATAAGAACTCAAGAATAACAAGAATAAGATAAGAACTCAAGAATAACAAGAATAATATAAGAACTCACTGAAAATTTCAGAATAAGCTCTCTATGATGTCTATAATCAACCCTGAAAAGTCCCCTGAAATCCCCAGCGGGCTTCATTCCAAAATGGCGGATCAAAGATGGCCGCCAAGCAATCAAGTTTTTTTTGCCATATCTCAGTCAAAAATAAATATTTTTCAATTCTGTAAAAAGCAATATACTTAGCAATAGAACCTCTTGGAGTTTCGCTCACTTTTCCCAGTGAAAAAATCGTATAAATATGGTTTAAGAGGGTGTAATCGACGCCAAATGAATTTTTTTTTTGTTTCTATTCACCTAATTTGCCCCCTATCTTCACCCACATAAAAATCCCCAAAAGAAATCGATATAAATTCATAAGTACTATAAATAAGGATTATTTCAAAACAAAATTTTTGAAAATCCGCTTATAATTCTTGCTTGCTTGCTTGCTTGAAAACTTGATTGCTTGGCGGCAATCTTTGATCCGCCATTTTGGAATGAAGCCCGCTGGGGATTTCAGGGGACTTTTCAGGGTTGATCATAGACATCATAGACGGCTTATTCTGAAATTTTCAGTGAGTTCTTATATTATTCTTGTTATTCTTGAGTTCTTATATTATTCTAGTGAAGTCTTATATTATTTCAAACCTGTAGGCTGCACTACTGGGAAAATCCAATTTCCCCAATTTGTTTTTTCAGATAGCGTGAGAACTATTGATCTCACAAACTTGGTGTAGGGCTTAAATTAAAGCTAAATAAGTGCCCTATAAGGTTATAGCCTTTAATTTCCTTTTGTATGGGTAATATAGCCAATAAATTGCTTTAAAAACGACTTTTTCTCAAATTTTCGAATTTTGGGAAAAATTTCTCCATTTTGAAGAGATGTAACTTGGGATCAATTGGACTTATACTAATCAGCTTTTATTTTGTTTAGAGTGGTCTTGTCTTTCATGTTTTACGACTTTTATTCTCTTTTACTGTACCTACAAACCTGTAGGCTGCACTACTAGGAAAATCCCATTTTCCCAATAGAATTGTTTTTTTAAGATAGCGTGAGAACTATTGGTCTCACAAACTTGGTTCAGGGCTTAAATTAAAGCAAAATAAGTGCCTTATAAGATTATAGCCTTTAATTTCCTTTTAAATGGGTAATATAGCCAATAAATTGCTTTAAAAACGACTTTTTCACAAATTTTCGAATTTTGGGAAAAATTTCTCCATTTTGAAGAGATGTAACTTGGGATCAATTGGACTTATACTAATCAGCTTTTATTTTGTTTAGAGTGGTCTTGTCTTTCATGTTTTACGACTTTTATTCTCTTTTACTGTACCTACAAACCTGTAGGCTGCACTACTAGGAAAATCCCATTTTCCCAATAGAATTGTTTTTTTAAGATAGCGTGAGAACTATTGGTCTCACAAACTTGGTTCAGGGCTTAAATTAAAGCAAAATAAGTGCCTTATAAGATTATAGCCTTTAATTTCCTTTTAAATGGGTAATATAGCCAATAAATTGCTTTAAAAACGACTTTTTCACAAATTTTCGAATTTTGGGAAAAATTTCTCAATTTTGAAGAGATGTAACTTGGGATCAATTGGACTTATACTAATCAGCTTTTATTTTGTTTAGAGTGGTCTTGTCTTTCATGTTTTACGACTTTTATTCTCTTTTACTGTACCTACAAACCTGTAGGCTGCACTACTAGGAAAATCCCATTTTCCCAATAGAATTGTTTTTTTAAGATAGCGTGAGAACTATTGGTCTCACAAACTTGGTTCAGGGCTTAAATTAAAGCAAAATAAGTGCCTTATAAGATTATAGCCTTTAATTTCCTTTTAAATGGGTAATATAGCCAATAAATTGCTTTAAAAACGACTTTTTCACAAATTTTCGAATTTTGGGAAAAATTTCTCAATTTTGAAGAGATGTAACTTGGGATCAATTGGACTTATACTAATCAGCTTTTATTTTGTTTAGAGTGGTCTTGTCTTTCATGTTTTACGACTTTTATTCTCTTTTACTGTACCTACAAACCTGTAGGCTGCACTACTAGGAAAATCCCATTTTCCCAATAGAATTGTTTTTTTAAGATAGCGTGAGAACTATTGGTCTCACAAACTTGGTTCAGGGCTTAAATTAAAGCAAAATAAGTGCCTTATAAGATTATAGCCTTTAATTTCCTTTTAAATGGGTAATATAGCCAATAAATTGCTTTAAAAACGACTTTTTCACAAATTTTCGAATTTTGGGAAAAATTTCTCAATTTTGAAGAGATGTAACTTGGGATCAATTGGACTTATACTAATCAGCTTTTATTTTGTTTAGAGTGGTCTTGTCTTTCATGTTTTACGACTTTTATTCTCTTTTACTTTACCTACAAACCTGTAGGCTGCACTACTAGGAAAATCCCATTTTCCCAATAGAATTGTTTTTTTAAGATAGCGTAAGAACTATTCGTCTCACAAACTTGGTTCAGGGCTTAAATTAAAGCAAAATAAGTGCCTTATAAGATTATAGCCTTTAATTTCCTTTTAAATGGGTAATATAGCCAATAAATTGCTTTAAAAACGACTTTTTCACAAATTTTCGAATTTTGGGAAAAATTTCTCCATTTTGAAGAGATGTAACTTGGGATCAATTGGACTTATACTAATCAGCTTTTATTTTGTTTAGAGTGGTCTTGTCTTTCATGTTTTACGACTTTTATTCTCTTTTACTGTACCTACAAACCTGTAGGCTGCACTACTAGGAAAATCCCATTTTCCCAATAGAATTGTTTTTTTAAGATAGCGTGAGAACTATTGGTCTCACAAACTTGGTTCAGGGCTTAAATTAAAGCAAAATAAGTGCCTTATAAGATTATAGCCTTTAATTTCCTTTTAAATGGGTAATATAGCCAATAAATTGCTTTAAAAACGACTTTTTCACAAATTTTCGAATTTTGGGAAAAATTTCTCAATTTTGAAGAGATGTAACTTGGGATCAATTGGACTTATACTAATCAGCTTTTATTTTGTTTAGAGTGGTCTTGTCTTTCATGTTTTACGACTTTTATTCTCTTTTACTGTACCTACAAACCTGTAGGCTGCACTACTAGGAAAATCCCATTTTCCCAATAGAATTGTTTTTTTAAGATAGCGTGAGAACTATTGGTCTCACAAACTTGGTTCAGGGCTTAAATTAAAGCAAAATAAGTGCCTTATAAGATTATAGCCTTTAATTTCCTTTTAAATGGGTAATATAGCCAATAAATTGCTTTAAAAACGACTTTTTCACAAATTTTCGAATTTTGGGAAAAATTTCTCAATTTTGAAGAGATGTAACTCGGGATCAATTGGACGTATAAACCTGGGAATGGTCTTAAATTGTTGCAAATTTTATCTACTTTAAAAGAGATAGTTGAAACTTTTTCATGGGGATGCATTTTGTAAGAGTAATTAGCCAAAAACTGAAAAATGAGACTTTCAAACACCCCCCTCACTTTGGCGGCAGGGCTACGGACGGGGACTTTTGATATGTTCACCTCCTAACTAGTCCAAACAAAGTTCCGAAGTCAAAAATTGTGCTCCAAGAATTTCCCTCTATACCTTTTTTTGAGCATTCGTTGCCTGGACTATGGTTATTGAATAATAGTAATTATTATGCCTGGCAAAGACAAAAATTAGCTAAACGGCTTCATGCGCCTAGTTTAAGTTAAAATTCGGAAGTATAATCACTTATTTCGAAAATAAAACGACCCCATTTTTGAAATTTTTAAGTGGTTATTTACAGCTACACGTAGTTTCATATCGTTTATGATAAATGGGGGAGATTCTGTGAAGGTTCCTATACGTGTGCGGGCCTCCCGGGTTAACTGTTTGTAATCTGTAAAATTTTAGAACAAAATTATCTTTGATGAGCTAATTCTTATAAAAATCTCAGATTATCTGATTCAAAAATGCTTACCCTGTTTTAAAATGCGTGATTTATTTTTCTAGGACCCCAACTGCGTGTTGTTGCAACTATGTCCTTAGGTGTAGAGCACATCGATATAGATGAATGTAAAAATAGGTAAGCTCATAAGTCTAAAGGAATGGATCAAACGGCAATTCTTTCCATACATGTATTCATAAAGAAAACGATGTACGGCTTCTTATTCGAATCATGCGAGAAATTTTCCTCACTTTGTCAATGGCCATAGCAATGTCAACTGAACTAGAAGTTAAATTTTCAATTTCGAAACCTCTTTGCTCTCCATCTCCACTCTCTTCAAAATTCATCCCTGATTCTAAATCTTCACATTCATCTTCGGATTCTACGGCATCGATTGATTCTCCTTCCTCCTCAATAGTTTGCTTTTTGTACAAGACATCGCAAACAGCAAGATGAATTGCATGAGCAAAACACAATTGATGATCACAGTCTACCAAGCGTCCCAGTTTTGCCATCACACTTGCCCCATCTGTTACAATGGCAACAATGTGCCTTTTCAGACATAAATTGAACTCTGACAATTTCTTATCAATTTCTTCTCTTATTCTTTCGGCAGTCATACGACCACAAATTGCAATCATTCCCAAGTTCCAAAATTTATCTTTATCCTTATGAACATTTATATTTAAATATCTTTTATTTTTTAGAGAGGAATATTCATCTAATGAAAGACTAAATCTTTTCCCCCTTTCCAAAGATTGTTTCATTTCTTTAATTACAACATTTTTTACTATCTCGTATTGATTATAAATACTTTGCATAACAAGATTGGGATTTTTAGGTAACGTAAAACCTTTATCTCTAAAGGATTCTCTGATGAATTCACTTTTACAAATGGCACTTACTGGAAATCCATCAACAGCAACAAGTTTAGCAATCATTTCTTCTTTGGTATCTTTTTTAATGAAGTGGAGCAAAGTAGGTTGTGAAGAACTTTTAAAACGCTTACTTGAACTTGCAACTTGATCTTCAGCCTGGACATCAGTTTGTGTAGTTGAAAGGCTCGGCTTCTCAATGGAATGCTTGTTTTTCAAATGTCGGAGCAAACCACTCGTAGAACCTCCTTTGCACTTGATTATCAAGGAACACTTTTTACATTTTGCTTCCGAGTTCGGTATTTTTATAAAGTGCTCCCATGCAAATGTACAAGCTTTTTCAGCCATAATACTACAAGATCATAATATTCTCCAGCTAGTTCTTCAAAACTTATAGCCTCTTTAAAAGCTGACGACTTTTTGAGATCACGAGTACTGTATTCATTCGGAAATATGGTTCAAACTATCCTCATAAATAATTATTCATCATATAAATAAAGATTATGAGTTTTGTTTAGAATTACGATCAATGCTTTGTGTTTGAAAATGGCCTCTTGCTGGGAGTTATTACGATTTGTATCTCTTTTCACTAACATACTAGAGAATAAAAATAGTTGATGAGTAACCAAGTTTCACCATTTATCTGAAATGCGAGCATTGTATGTATTATATAAATCGGCAAGTTCCTTGTTTATTGCTTTTTAGCTGTGGAGGATGGAGGCTGCTTTCTAGGAGTGGGAGATCATTTAATTCAGCAGATGATTGACTTAAACCATCTCACTTCCTCCAATTTATAAGTATCTTCCAAGAAAAGGAAATACTTGTTCATGCCATCAGGAACGATTTTCAAGCGTTTGTAGCAGGGTTAAAGAAATTTAAAATTTTGAGGGAATCCCGGGACGGACTGAAAAATCCCGGGACGTGTCCCGGCCTAAAAATTCTACGGGATCCCGGGAAACAATCCCTACTTCTTACCACAGAAAACTATTTATAACTCAAAAGTTTTATGACGCTTTATAATTTACATTCTTACAGGAATATATATGTGTGTAATACCGTAAATCCTCTTTACGTTTCAACTGTAGCAGAATTCACAGTGGGTTTACTACTTTCAGTTGCTAGAAAGATTGTTAGCTCTTCTGGTGCCATTAAAAGGTAAAGCGAATTCTTTTACTTTGAGGTTAAAAATCCTTTCAATTTTAACTGCGTTGGCCATCCAATAACTAAAATCTTTGTTACAGGGGAGAATGGGTGGCTTCGTGGAAGCCTGACTGGTATAGAGGCAGAGGACTCACAAGATCATCGGTCGGCATTGTCGGAATGGGAAGAATTGGTCAGTTTCAAGATGTTAGGCGTTGGTTTTTTCTTTCGTATTGGAGAGTTCGTAGGATATTGAAGAGAACAAAGAAATAACACCTCAAAATAAGGGGTCTCAGAGGGTTTTCCCCGACTTTTCTTTATTGAAAATATCAATCTTTAAAACGGGGATTTCAAACATTAATTGTAGAGGTGGTAGTTATACTCAGAAGTCTCAGTAGTAGTATATACTAATATGTAAGACAAGACTAAAAGGATAAGTTTTATACAAAAAAAAAGCTTTTGTTTAAGATTTTTTTTTCTCTCCAGGGCAAGCAGTACTTGACAGAATTTTACCATTTGGAGTATCCAAAGTATATTACTATGACGTACAACATCCCATTCCTCAAGGTATGACATCTCTAGATACATTTATTTATTTTGTTGCATGCTTTGGTTTATTTTTTTTTTTGCTTTTTCTGGTTTTTAAGGGATTAATACTTATTAAAAAAATGATTCTTTTATAAATAAAGTTATTATGTGGAATTATTAAATAATTAAAAAAGAATAAAGGACAACTTTTTCCATTACAGCCGAAGCTAAAGGTGCTCAATTTGCTACTTTCGAAGACCTTTTAAGGGAATCTGACTTTGTCATCGTCAACTGTAATTTGACAGATGAAAGTAGAGGCATGTTTGATTCTAAAGCTTTCGCATTGATGAAAAGGACTGCTGTCCTGATCAACACAAGTAGGTATGAAATGATCAAGATTGATACACTCTAAAAATAACCTGTTGATTTAACAAAGAAATCATGTAAGCTATGTTATCCTGTAATTTATGCAGGGAAATTATGTTATACGGAATATGTGTGTAGTAGGACTACCAAAAAATCGTATCACGCAGAGACACAACCTGTATCGGTTGCTTTCTCTCAGTGTAAAGTCTGATTACAAATTCCCATAAATATTATAGGATTTCCCTGCAAAAGTTACAGGGGTACCCTTATAAGGCCGATCATTTTATATGGTAGTGAGACATGGGCAATTAACAAAACAGAGGAAAACAGGCTACTCATTTTTGAAAGAAAGATCCTTCGGTCGATTTTTGGAGCAGTGAGAGAAAGTAATACATGGAGAAGTTTATATAACCATGAAATATACACTAAATACAGACAACCTAACATCTTGAGAGTTATTAAATCCAACAGAATTAGATGGCTGGGGCACGTTTTTTCCGACTTGTGGACTTGGACCCTGTAAAAAAACTAACTTTTTCGAAAATTGAGGGTACAAGGAGGAGAGGTAGACCAGCGACAAGGTGGTTGGATTGTGTGGAGAGAGATTTGGAGATCTTGGGAATTAATAGATGGAGAAACCTAGCAAAAAGTCGTGCCGTCTGGAGGAGGCAGACAGAGAAAGCCTTGGCCTGTACCAGGCTGTAGTGCTGTTGAAGAAGAAGAAGTTACAGGGGTTTCTGGTTGACTGGATTTCTATGTTAAATCAACAGATTTTTTTAGAATGTACTCGTAGATCCCATGATTTTTTCCTTTAATACCCTTATGCTACACTCATGTGAATACATTTTCATGAATTTTTAAAAGAATAAACTATAAGTGTTACACTATCTGACCATATATACACCAGTTTCTAGTAAACTAATTTCACTTTTTAGGGGAGGGGTAGTAAATCAAGAAGCGTTGATTACTGCTTTGAAAACTGGTGTCATCAAAGCGGCAGGAGTAGATGTGATGTATCCAGAGCCGCTACCTAAAGATCACGAACTTACCGATGTTCCAAATCTAGGTAAGCATTGTTAACACAGGTTCCACTTTAAGTAATTTCTTGTAGCCGTATATTCTTGAAACAAAAACCTTTAGTTTATTATTCAGTTAAGGATATTTAAGGATGTATCCTGGCAATACTGATATTGGATCTTTTTGAGTAGTACTACAAATACAGGGTGCATAGGAAAGTCCCTTTAACCCGAAAATACTTGCGAACGGAAGGGCTAAGAGCTACAGCTAAGCAAGTGAGGTAACGGTTAGCGACTACGGCCGACCTAATCTAAACGACAGCAGCGCCCCCAATGGCGAAATTTGGAAGATAGCCATTACAAATCGAAAACCAAGAGATGAAGCAAAAACTTCTGTGAGAAAATTGTAAGAAATATAAAAAACACAAAAAATAATAACAAAAATACATGAAAATGTGTTAAATATTTAAGATAATTAGGTTGGTTGGTTCGTTCGTGTTTTATGGCGCATGATCCACTTTAGGATATTATGCGCTATCAGACAAGACATAATAAAACTATTTTAGAAGGCCGGAGGCCTTTGTCAGATGTACTCTATACATCTCTTATTTAAAATAATGTAATAAAAGGTGATGAAACAGCCACAGTTAAAACTCATACATGATGGATAAAACCAATACGATGAATGAAGTTTAGGAAAAGACTAAAATTTGATGAATGGGATAAAATTTCTGATAAGTTAAAATTTGAGCGCTTAAAAATTAGGTCTCTCTGATTAAGATAATTAGCAAGAGAAAAAATACTTTTTCTGGCCTCAAAAAAGAAAAGGTTCAAAATTTTTTATTTTATGTAATGAAAACTTATCTTTATCTAGCTAAAAACCCCGCCAAAACATCAAATATGATGTTTTGGCGTTTTGTATGATATTGCCAACAATTTTCTCATTGAAGTTGTAGTACCTCTATCTCTTTTCGTCTTCGATTTGTTATGGCTACCTTCTAACTTTCGCCACTGGGGGTGCTGTTGTCGTTTACATGAGGTCGAGTGTAGTGACTTTATTATACCGTTAGCTCACTTGAATAGTTGTAGATCTCTCCGTTCGCAGGGTATTTTCAGGTTAAAAGGACTTACCTATGCACCCTGTATATAAAGAAGTTTTAACTGTACTATTTTAAAAGTTTGATTCTTTACTTTTATAGAAGTTTATAAGAATGTTTTGTTTTTCGACAGTGGTGACTCCTCACATAGCTGGATCGGAAGAATTGTCAATGGAAATACAAAGCAATTTGACTGCTGAAAATATCATTGAAGTTTTGCAGGGCCATCAACCAATAACACCAGTGTTTTAAATGATACATTTCTTCGGGTTTGTTGTTGTTTATATTAGTAACAACTATCCAAATTGCCAAATATTATACGATGAAAGCCAAACTATATGTTTGTGGGTCCAAGGTCCAATATCAATATAAAACTGAAGAACTTCGTAAAAATTTTTATACACAGATGTTCTTCAGGTAAAACCCTGAAGTAAATAGAACAGACTTGCATTTTTTAAAAACTGAGTTCACTTTGAAACATCCGCACTTTTTGGAGTAAGAAATTATTCTCAACCAGTTTAAATAGTAATGATGGTTTCCGATCTTAAAATTTTTATAAAACACCCTATAGTTACTGTAAAACAATCTCTCTACTTGAATCTGCATAACAATGATTTCTTACATAAATAAAACACAAATCGGGATGAAAACCCAAGAAAACTGCACGAAAGATATGTAATTTTGGTGTTATAAGATTTATATTTTTATCCTTTTTGCATTTCCGTCGGTCTTTAAGGGATATTTCAGCTGGGAAACTTTTTAAATGCATTTTTGTGCCTTTTTGATAGAAACAAAGAATATCGACAACCCAACAGTAAACAAAGACAAGCCCAAGCAGCCAAAACGAGGTTGTTTGTATCGGATTCAAACAATCGGATTCAACCAATGTCACAATCGCATCAGCCAATGGGAGAACGATTTGAGTACGGCTCAAATTCCGCGCTTTTAAATATGAAATAATTAAGAAAAAATTTTTTTTTTGGTTTTCATGCAAAAAATCGAATTCAGAACAGTTTTCTTCAAATAGGGTAACGATATTATTATTCATATATAAAAAATAGTGGTTTTGCCCATTGATCTGAATCCACATTGTAGTCCCTTGATGCTTAAAATATTTGATAAAATAGAAGCTATAAGATGAAGATATTAATAAAAATTACGTTTAAAAACTTCAATATTATTTAGTTCCATTTTTCACAAACAATACTTTTGTTTCAGTATGATTTTAAGGTCCCAAAAGTTACCTACTAGAAAAATAGCGTTTTAAATAAATTTTAAAGGCATGCATACTACACAAAGGTTTGGTTTTGGCGCTTATAAAATGGCGCAAGACCCATATCAGAATATTTCATAATGGAAAAAGGAAAATAAAAAACAAATATGTAATTTTCCAATACTTCTTATACTCAACATTTGATTATCTAAAACTACAAAAAATCTTTTCAATTAGTAAACTTGTTTAGTAAGTTTAAAGGAAATATTTTTCTAATATAAGGTTCTAATAAAATAAGGTAGGAAAGTATCGATATTGATTCTAATAAAAGGAAGTAGGATACAGTGTGAAAAGTGCATTTATAAAAGACAAGGAAACAAGTCTTGGCATTTCAAAATATTGTGACACTTGACACTTCCTATTATAATTTTTTTCACAATGCATTACTTTTATAGACGCTATACAAACTGGCATCATTGTGAACGATGCCTGCCTATCTGACTGTGTAAAAAATACGAAACTATGTTAGATTGTTTTAATTAATTTAAGGATTAATTTAGTAAGAGAACTTGAACTTAGGAATGATAAGTAATAAAGAGGCAAAAAAAATCTTTTGAAATAACAATCTTCTAGTAAAATACCATGAACGCCGTTCTAAAAAGTTTTTTCAAAAACTATCTTATGTAAAATTTTAGAACATTTTTTAATACAGAACAAGAATTTCACTTTTTTCACATCCACTTTTTATTTTTAATTTAGAACTGTAAAAAGCTAAAACAACACATTTCAAGTAAACAATGGTTTTAAGTAGACCAACTAAAAGACGAATATAGTTTCTCAATAGACTGAACTTTCCAATGGTTTGCCTTCAACACCGTTGACGACGTTCCTTGCTGCCATTTCTCCCATCAAGATTCGGACAGAAACTTCGGCACTCGCAACATGAGGAGTTAGCACTGGAAAGGGGAAAGTTATTCCTTAGTTTTAAAGTAAATGCAAGGATAAAAAAAGAACCATCTTACTGCTTTTAACACTCGAATTTCGTTAGTTTTAGTTGTGTACTGCTTTTGTAATCTATTAATCTCAGCAAATTTCTTATTAAACATGAAGTTATTCTTTAAAAGTTCCCTTCTATACAGGAACGTTGATAAGGGGGGCTGAGGTGACTAGGTGCCACGAAATCCGGAACATTAAGAAACATTAAAGCAATCATTATATCCTGATTAAAAGTTAAGAAAAATTTATTAATAATTAAGTTATTTGGATTGGAAGTCTCAAATCAGCTACGGGGTTAGGCTGTTTTTTTTCTGTTTACCATACACCTTTATGTGATCGTTAGGGTTGGCCATTTCTCACTGTTCTTGGAAAGTCTCATTCTTTCATAGGAATTCTTAGTTTAACCAAATAGTTAAGCTGTTTAGCACATATTGCTTCTTAAGCGTCGATATACTGTTCATACCAGATAAAAAACACCCTACCTAAGTTTGGCAAAGTGGTCAGTTTATGGTCTTTTGGCAGGGGTTCAGGAACCATGACGTCAAGACCTGCACCCTTAATTTTATTGTTCTTTAGGGCATCATACAGGTCATCTTGATTTACCACTCCTCCTCTGAAATGTATTAAAATAGTCAGTTTGATGAAAAGGCACAATGAATATTCTTTCAACAATTTTACACTTTCATATATTAAAACATGCCATCGGTAGACAAGATAAAATGGTAAGTTTTGAAGAGTACCAATGCGCTGCAGGAACTACCCAACTTTTGATTGCATTAAATTCATAGAAATCGAGTGGCTTAAGAAGTTAAGTTTCATCCAAATTCCTGTTATTAACTTTTAATTAACCAGTAATGAGTAAACCTACACTTTTAAGTATGCATCAATACATTGAAAGAAAATATTTTTAGATGACATTTTAAGTATATTTAATATCTAAAAGCTTTTATTGCTTATCCTTTCTCATCGTTATCGTTTCAAAGCATTTTAACATCAGTGACCAAATAAAATAAAAATTTGAACAGAAGAGTAAACTTCCAATCAAAAAGCAAAAAAATCTTACCTGCTGGTATTTATAAAGACTGCAGTAGGTTTCATAAGCTCAAACATTTCCTTGTTGAATATACCTTTGGTCTCCTCTGACAAATTGCACATGCATACCACAAAATCGGACTGTTTCAACAGATCTTTTAACTCAGCGTAAATGGCTCCCTTTTTTTCAGCTAATTTAAACAAATGAAATCTATTATGGCGTGAAGTAAACGAAAAAATATAACTAAACACTACCATGTTACTACCAAGTTACTACATGTGTATACCTCTAAAGCTTTCCTAAAAAGGGCACACTTAATATGTAAGACAAATTATTGAATATTTCTATTGGTAGATTGTTAAGTCCACTTACTATACCTATACTTAATGGTGATAATAAAAGAACAGTTTTCATAAAGATTGAGAAGGTAAAACCCTTTTATATATTTTAAATAATGGTACTCATTTATATTAACTCTTAAGTAACACGTTTTTATGTACCGTCTTCGATCGGGTGGAACACATCATAGTATAAAACTTTCGCTACATCAAAAGCCTGAATTCTTTTCATAACGGCCTGACCTGAAAAATATTAGAACATTAACATGATTTCATAAAAAGTAGTGATATGCTTTAAACTAGTATTAGTGATTATATTATAAGAAAGTACTAAAAAATACCTATTCTTCCCATTCCAACTATTCCTACAGTAGAATTCTTC
Source organism: Tetragnatha montana (assembly GCA_963680715.1). Taxonomy (NCBI): domain Eukaryota; kingdom Metazoa; phylum Arthropoda; class Arachnida; order Araneae; family Tetragnathidae; genus Tetragnatha; species Tetragnatha montana. The sequence goes on along the minus strand of OY796683.1, from coordinate 2,706,859 downwards.
AGACCTTGTCCGCAAAAGAGCATTGGACTCCAACTGTAGACCCACTCTCCTCTGAAAAATGTCAGTTAAAATAGAGTGGTTATTTTATTTCTGCATGTTTTGGCTTGCAATAGACAAGAGTAGAAAAAATTAGTCTTATGAAAAACTTTGGTAATTTAGTTGAGGTAATCTGTATCGCTTTAATGTTGCATAAAGCGCCATAAACCACCAACTTAACTACCTACTTTGCTTCGAATTCCCATCAAGTATTACACTGTTGTTGTGAAAAACTAAGGACGAAACTGTTTTTTCAATACAACACACAGAAGAATTATTTTTCATCTAAGAAAATCATACCTTACGAGATGTTCAGTGAATGAGAATATAGGGCCCGGAAACAAATTTTCCCTACCAATAATTTAAGGGAGTAAATGGGCCCCCAATGTTAATGAAGTCGTTCCATTACACGTTTGGAGCAGTGATAGAAACGTCTATATGAGAGGTATTTAACCGAAAATATTTTTGTTGCTTGTAAAGAATATGATTATTCCTGAACTCAACGCATGTTTTTAAACACGTGTGCTATCTTTAAATGATAATTTTTAGATTTAATTGAGAGATATCGGTTTAATCGTCAGTTTTGGAAAGTTTTAGCTTCTAGGTCCTTTTTGGTAAGTGGTATCTGACCATATCAACCATGTGTGTTAGTAGATTTCACATGTGATTGATTGCATTTAGGTCTGAGGACCCGGAAAGTAACTGTATTCTTCAATATCGTTACTTATGAAAACTTTGAGGTAGCCAAATTATGATTTGCACAGTTTGTCATTCAAAAAGAGAAAATATGGACCCAAAATGTTTTCTAAAAGAAGCAATTGGGACATGAAAACCCATATACACAGTTGCAGACATCAGTGAGAAAATAAGTCATTACTAACGATATTGAAAGAATAAAGTTACTTTCCGGGTACCCAGACCTAAACGCAATCAAGCACATGTGAGAACTACTAAAAACAGGGTTGACGGTCAGATACCACTTACCAAAAAGGACCTAGAAGCTAAAACTTGCCAAAACTGACGATTAAATCGATATCTCTCAATTAAACCGAAAAATTATCACTTAAAGGTAGCACACATGTTTAAAAACATGCGTTGAGTTCAGGAATAATCATATTCTTTACAAACAACAAAATATTTTCGGTTAAATACCTCTCATATAGACGTTTCTGTCACTGCTCCAAATGTGTAATGGAACGACTCCATTAACAATGGGCCCATTTACTCCCTTAAATTATTGGTAGGGAAAATTTGTTTCCGGGCCCTATACTTCCACTCATTGAACATCTCCTAAGGTATTATTTTAATAAATTAATAATAATTCTACTAGGTGTTATACCGAAAAATGTTTCGTCCTTACTTTTTGCACAACAGTGCATAAGGGTCATTCTACAGAAAACGCTTTTTTCCTGTCCCTAAGCCTTTTTCACTATTTAATATGAATATTTTTTTTTGGACTCACGTTTTTTATTGGTATTGGTAGAAGCCTAAACGAGTGCAGATGATAATTTTTTTCACCGATGTTTTTTATTTCGTTTTATTTTAGTCACAACAGTGAAATCTCAGCTCCGTACCATGTCCCTAGCCCAAAGTTACTCTAAAGATGGTTAGATAAATAATTTAATTATTGTGAAATGGAGTTAAATGCTATTTTTTCGATTACTTCTAAGTTAGAAGCTTAGTATTTTGGCATAGACAATTTTTTTTAACATGTCTTTATATTTTTTTAGATCATGTATAGTAGTGTCCCTTGTTTTTTGGCTCTTTCCTTGGAACCAACTTTTAACTCCTTTGAAAGTGTCTAGATGGCAGTCGGGTGTGTAAGTTTTTTTCTACCCTGATTTGATAAGAGCCTTTGTGTTATTTACAGCGAAATCGAGCGGGAAAAGTTGGTTTTAATAGTTTGAGGGAGAGTTTTGTCCATTATTTTCAAAACGGTTCTGCTAGATGCTCAGCTCCGTGGAAACAAATTAAAGGAGGTTAAAGATGCACTAAAAATAAATACTTATTTTTTGCTTGATTAATTAGGTGTACAGATGTTAATTATGAAAAATTAGGATTTTCCTCAAATTACGAGGGCGTAAATATTTAATTTAGTGCGTGTTCCTCAGCTCCGTGGAACTCAGCTCCGTGGAACAGAAGAGCTATTTGTGTTAGTAGGTTACAGATACTCAGTGTTTGATAGTCAATCAGTGAATGGTAGTACTGTTTTATATAAAATTATAATTTTAGTTATAATTTGAGAAATAATATCTCTCATATAAAAGCCCACGTCACTCACTGATTCTGGAACGCTCGCACACTATGATGCCATCTCGCAATAATAATCATAATCATAATCAGAAAAATATAAAAGCCCACGTCACTCACTGACTCGATGCCATCTCGCAATAATCAGAAAAATAAATAAATAAAAGTAATTAAAATTTTAAAATAATATAATAGCTTTTAAATAAATATCTTTCAAGAAAGTTGGTTTACTTAATAAAGGTTAAAAAGTTACTTTTAGGGAAGTTGGTTTCTAATTCAACAATAATAAATTATTAAAGTTAAACTTCTTATTTAATGTATAATTAATAGGAACTTGAAGTAGTAACGAGCGAAGCTCGCATAAAAGGCTAGCCTAGCTGTAAGACCCGGCTTTGCCGGGTCGTAACAGCTAGTGATCAATAATAGTGAACGATATTCAATTTTTACTGTATAAGAAGTAAATGTTTAATTTTTGTATAAAATCTTAAAAAATTTCCCCCTAATTATTTTTTATTAATAAGTATTGCCTTTAGTTGTATTTCTAACAAAATTATAGATATTTTATCCTTTGCCATTATAAACAGTCTAAATTTAGCATATAGCTGGAACTCCATAAATGAAATTTTTTAAAAAATGGCATTTTTGAGAAAAATAAATTAAATGTAGGTGGACCATTAGTCATTTTAACTTACAAAGGGTGTTAAGTCTCTAAAAATAATAAAAGTTTTCAAGAAAAAAAAAATTATTTTCATGAAATTCTCTCTCTGAAAAAGAGCGATTTCTGTAGAATGACCCATAAGCATCCATAACATACCGTTAACAACTCTTCATAATTCTTAAAAGTTAATATTTATGATGCAGTTGCGTCGTTCAGATTGAAATATTGAAGAAATCAACGAATTCGGATACATAAATAATGTATTGAATATCAAGCATAGAGCTGTTTCTGGGATTCCTAGATTTTCTGTGTCAGTGCGAAAATAGAAGAAAAACAGGGCGCTAAGGACCAGAGGACTGACGGAGTGTTTTACATATACTTCATCCAGACATAACATCCAATCGCATGCCGTTAAAAATTATCACAATTTGCAAAATTTAATTAGTTAAAGGAAAATTTCTCAACGTAGGGTCAATTACATTTGTGACAGGCATGACATGGACAAATTGTTTTGCTTCAAATAAGTACTTAATATTAATTTATCTTAATTTTTATAAACGCTTTTATTGGACTTGCTCTGAGGCCCGTTTCACGCGGGTGGAGTTTTACAACTCGATCTTCAGGCACTTTCTGACATTCCTGGATAATTTGGCGCTGTGTACGGACTGAAAGGATTAATAATGCATAAGAAATTCTATCAAACCTACTTTTTGATAGCTGCAGCGTTATCTAACAACTTTCTCCCCACTGTCAGCAGTAGCAAAACTGTAAACTCAGCCACGGAATCTGTAGATACGTGAGGGGTATTTGACACTCCGATCTTCCTGCAAAAAGGGTTTCCAATCACATTAAAACTATAATATCAATAAATTAGGCACGCTTTTAACTGAATAAATAACTTATTTACCTTTTCTTGCATTCTTCTATATCGATATGATCAAATCCAACTGACATTGTTGCAATCACTTTAAGTTGGGGACCTTAAAAAATTTGAGTAAGATTATACATTTGATTTCAAACATTCTTAATCAATAATTTGAAAATTCATTGACTATAATAAAAGCAGTATTTAAAAAACATCTCAAGTCAAATACTAACTTTAAAAAATCTATCCAGTTCATTGATCCAATGAGATTATACGTTCCATTTTCTAAAATGTTTGAATTTAACGATTTTAAACTATATTTGATGTTATGCAAAGAGACAAAAATGGTTTTAGATTGCAAAAATAATTTATGTACTTGTGTACTATCCCGTGGACCCGACCCGACCGTCAAATTCAACGAGCACTAGATGCTCACAGCTGTAGATGGGATGTAATCAATGGGCTTTGATAATGTTTTCTGATTCTGTGGCAAGGTCGAAAGCAGGATAATATACTACTTAAGAACCATAGTTTTTATGAGGGATTATCAAGCGGTCCATATTGACCTACTGCCTTTTGATAGTTTTCAAAGGGGCCTGTACATCTCGAGGTTAAAGGTAGGTTCATGTAGGTCAAACGCTAAATGGACATTTTGAGGTCAAGATAATGCAACAATAATATTTGAATTAACCTTAATTTTTTAAAGGTAAACACTGGTCCAAACTTAGTTTTAATGAAGCATTGATGAAATCAGTATTAAAATTTCAAAATCAACTTAAAAATAGTTTTGTGCATGGAATAAAATATAGAGCAATGTAATTATGACGAATAATAAACTTAAATAATTTTTTAGACAAAGGTAAATTTCCCGATTTTTTGTGGTTACCTTGGGAAAAATTAAAAAAACTCGGTATTATGATAGCAACAATCAAGCTTAATATTTTCATTATAGTTCAATGTCATATTTCAATAAAACTTCACTTTAAAACCTAATAGAACTTATGATAGCTTAAAGATATGCTATAATGGTTAATTATTCTTAAGATTATAATTATTATATTCACCTGCAGCATCTAAAACTGCTTTGTCTATGGTATCCGTGAGCATGCATAGAAGCCCATGCTTCCCTTTCACTCCTTTTATCAATGCATCCTGGGGAATGGGCTTTTCTTGATCATATACTTCTACGTCGAATCTGGAAAAGAAGAATAGATTAATAAGATTCAATATATTATCAAGGGGGATTTTTGAGGGAGTACCTAGGTCGTTGGCCCTTCAAACTCCAGTATAACTAGCCTCACTGGGTGAGGCCATGAGCTGAACTGTTACAGAACGTGTGACTTGAAAGTCACAGTCAGCTGAGGAGTGGCTAGCTTGATGCTAACCCCCTCTTGATTTCCCCAAGTAACCTTGGTACTCATTTTATCGACCCCGGAGGGATGAAGGGCTGAGTCTGCCTTGCCCGTGGACCGGGATTTGAACCCCGGGCCTGTGGTGTGGGAGCGCAAAGCGCTTCCTCTACGCCACCGGGCTTCTTAGATTCAATAGATTTATAAAAAACAAAAATCGTCAATAGTATAATAGATATTTCATTAAAATAACGATGTAAAATAATATACATGATAAGTAGTAACCCATTTTTCTTAATTTCACTGTTTGTAATTAGTTGAGTAAAATAGGAGGGATGGCTCAAATATCCCCACTCTCTTACTACACCTATATCGGTTGAAACATCAAACATTTGATTATACTTAAATATTTCAAGATTTTTAAATAAAAGAATGACAGAAAAATATTGCAATACATATCAAAAATTTGTAAGGTAGCTAAGTAAAATAAATTTAACGTGACTTGACCTTGGGGGGGTAAATTGTCCCTCCTCGGCCTCGATTACGCTTTGTTCTATGTTTTACTCATGGTTTCTGTTTCATCTAAAGATTTATGGTAGAGAACGGTAAAACATCCATAACTTCAAATATTTTTTAAACTTTGAAATAACTCCTCTTTCTTCTCAGTTGACAAATAATTTTTGATTAAGAAATAAATGAATGCCATTTCGCTTCTTTTGGCATCAGAATTGGTGTCAGGATGGCCAGGAGCTTATCACTGATAAAAAATATGGAACACGTCCGAATTATAATCGAATCCGGATAGATTATGGAGGAAACTATTTCGGAAGTACTCGTGCAGTTTCGAATGAGCCTAATAAAAGTAACACGACAGCAAGCGGCATTTTTACGAGATTCATTTAAAAAGAAAGAAACTTCATCCCTAAGTCCCTAATAGATATTTTCTGCTGTAAAATAAATTCTATTAAGTACCTCTGATTTGTTTGGGTGCATAGTACCCAAGTACCAACTTATCTCCTACATACTTTGAGTTTTAGTTATTTGCATTCTGTCTCATAAAAATAACTTTTTCCACTTTTATAGAGCCTAGACAACTTATCTCTGGTCCACGAAACGATTATTTCCATCCTCAACTCTTATCAACTCCAGATAACTTGAGAGGTAAACCGTAACAACTTATTCCCAAAACAGCTCGGACGAAAAAAGATAATTTTGATGGAAAAGTTGGGAAATCTGTTATTAAACCACTCCATGAGCAAGAGCATCCTAGATCTTTATCTTCCGGAACTTTCACGCAGCCTTATCTTTTATACAATGAGTGTTTCTTTTCTTATTCGATCTAGGTCATTCCTCCACAATTACACATTCGAATTTAAATAGTAATTATTAAATTAAGTAGTAGACACTTCTTTTTAGGGTCTTTGGCAAGAAGAGGAAGAAAATTGGATTTAATTTTATGTTCTTTGATAAATAATAAACCCGGTTCTACAGCCTGAAAATATTAATGTAATAAAATATCCAGGAAATCATTTATAGAAACAATAAAATCCCTTAAAAGTTGAATTCTATGCACAGCAGTAAAAACACTTACCTATACTAATAGCATATACTATAGTAATTCAATATATGTAAGAGTAACCACTTTTCACAGTTTAATTTTTTATAATTTTTAAACTAATACACAGCAAAAAGAAATGTGTTTGAAAGTTCTATATTTTCTCTACAAAACTAAGTGGTAATTACTTTTATTCGGGCCATTTTTCTATGTCTAAAACCTAATTCCTTTTCCTTTTCACTGTGGCTCAAGTATCCCCATGAGGGGGATACATGAGCCAATGAGCCATGATGGAGGGATGCTTGAAGCAACTCTAAATATGCCTTCTAAAGCAAAATTTCTAAATTTTTAAAGATAACATTTAAAAAATTATAAATTCATAATTTAACACCATATTAAATTAAAAATATTGCATCAGTTGTTAATTACGTATATAAGATTATTTAAACTTTGAAAGAAGTACATTTTAAATACAAAGCTAGAGAAGAAAAACATTTTAAATAGTAAAATGACAAGTATAGCCTTGTATAATGAAGTTACTTTATTATTTGCATACAATTCTTACTGAAACTTTGTTGTACTTTGTTTCAAAACTGTTTACATGTGAACATATTTATAATTTTGCACATGTGATAAAGTCATATACCTCAAACCTCACATTTTAAACAAATTCTGTAGATGTTTACATAACGAAGCTTTTATAAAGTATAGAGACTCGTATACTAAAAAATATCATGGATCACCAGAAAAATTCAAAGCGAATAGTATAACCTTACAACGAAAAATTCTCCCCGAAATTGTAAGTCTTTAAATGTATAATAAACAATATATATTTCTAAAGTAAATTATTTTTTAAAAATCTAAGTTCTTTATTACTTCATACATACTCAAAAATTTTTTTTAACAAATCACATTTTAACAAATTATTTTTTTACATAAAATTGCATTTCTGCATCAAAACTTCCTTACAGCAAAAAAATCGAAAATAAAATATCAAAATGTACTTACTTTTGCCTCAATAAATCAAGTCCTTCCTTCGGCACACTGGGTCTTGTCACAAAAACCTTCGGTTTACTCATGTTTACTCAAAAAAATTTCGCCTGGAAAATCCAAAATGCCAAAAATCAAATGTCCTTCAATGCACTTCAACCGAGAAAACTTTATTCTAAAATGAAAGATATTTAAATTCGTTGAATAAAGACGGTCAAACAAACAGTTAAAAACACGACAGGTTAAAACAAAAAAAAATTATGAGTCCTTTACCTTGCTTGCCTAGTAGCTGGTAGCTCTAGTAGTTCGATTCCCAAGAGCTATATAACGTCTGTCTACTAGCTGATAGCACTTCAAATGCCGGTCAAAAAAGGAATATATTATTTTTAACCGAAACTCTCCACGCAATTTTTCCCCCAAGGGAATATTTTAGGGATAAATCCACTCTTGAAAACAGCCGCCGCTCTTTGACAGAACTCCGTCACATCTGATTTTTAAAAGGGTCGGATTTAGAGACCCTTCCGTGGGATGATGATGCAATAGAGCATTTTCAATCACATGACTCTGCCTAACAACGGCCTTAGCAACGTTGTTTTATTCCTCCAGTGACATCATGTGCGAATGCTGCTATTGGATACTTCTATGTCCCGCCCCTAACAACAGCCTTAGCAACGTTGATTTTGTCCTCCAAGTGACGTCATGTGCGAATGCTCTATATAATAATCGATTCTAACGGACCTGCCTGATGCAACTGCAGCCGATTCCTGAAAGAGAATGGCTCTCGGAATAAGGCTTCTTTTTTCTTACGTCGCGAAGTCTACCTGTTGTATAATAATAGAGTATTCGGCCACGCTTGGATGCAAATTAGTTTTGTGGTAGAAAGTGGGGCGTCGTCGGTTGGAAAGCTTACGTGACGAGTTTCATGTTGCCCGCATCATGAGAGACCTTGCGTCAGATTTTTGACGGTTGTATTCCTTGTCTCATATTCGGGATGGTCTTTGGCTGTGTGCAATCGAGTTACTTTCTATAATTGGAGGGCTTATATAACACTCGGAGTAATGGTTCTCAAGTTGAAAAATGACCCAAGCGTTGCATCATTCTAACTCCAGGGGATCTTAACCCTTTTCTCCATGATAAAAAAAAATCTGAAAGAAATAGGAGAGCGAATTGAAGCAGATAACCCTCTATTCTAGTCTAACATTAATGACTTTATAAGATATTTGAACTAATATTAACTGCATTTCTTTCAAAATCATTATTTTTCCGATCTTCAATTAAATTTGTCAAAGAAATATCATAATTTTTTTTTTGTTTTGAAAGTTGAATTATTCAAAAGGCAAAAAAATAACTGATTAATTTACTTTTGTCTATAAATATGAAATAAAAATATTATTTAGTGAACGGACGCTGTCTAACCCAAGGGATACTAAATATTTTTATTTAATGCGGTTGGTTTTGCTTATTTACTGGGAAACTTGACAAAATAGGCAGAGGAATAGCTAAAAATTCTGTTTGAGATAATAAACCCAGGAATATAAATGAGAGTAACATTTTCAGTTTAATTTTAAATTTTCTTACACTAATTTTTATTCGAATTATTTGATAAGTGTAGTTAATTAAAAAAATAAATGTATGGACTGGAAACTATTCTACTAATGAAACTTAAAAAAATAAAATTATAAACATTCGGGAAATGTCGAGAATTATTACGATAGCAATAGTTAGGGGTAAGAATTGTCAAGTTATAGTTTCCCCAAAAATAAGACCAGTTTGTCTCGAGTTCCATTTTAATAAATTAGATTATATTGATCGGAACATATTAAGAGTTTTAGGATAACCGACTAATGTCCCTTAAATCTGGAATATCTGGATTTTCAGGGACTATTTTCAGGGGCTGAATTCCTCACCAGGATTATTTCGTGAAGATGAAGTGATAATACACCGACGCTTAGGATATGAAAATCGCAAGTAAGATATCACAATAATAACTTAAGAAATGCTTTCGATAAATTTTTACGTATCATATAATTTTTGAAATTTGATACAAAATATCAAAACTCGGAACTGTCACAGATTTTGAGGTTTCAAATAGCTGTAATAATTTCAATTGATTTTTTTTAAAACTTAGAATACATATTGTAATTTGGTAACTGCCTTAGTTAGATGTGCATCACCCCTTTTGAACAAACCCCCTTTGAAATAAAAAACCCTTTTTTCAAAGGGGGTTTGAAAAAAAAAACCCCTTTGAACAGTTTTTGACTTGGCTTAAAATTCAAAAGGGTTATTAAAAGTGCATCAATAGAACATACAGTTGGGACAATTAAAGTAAAACGAATAATCAAATCAGTAGAAGCTATGAGTTGTAATTAACATTTAATCTACAAATGTCATTTCAGAAATTTTACTACAGAGTCGCAGTTGTGTTGTGTCTATGTATTAACTAAATTTAGTTAAAAACACCCATAACCTCTTGAGAAAAAATCCAACTTCTACTTTTGATGCGAACTAATTTAGAAACGACACTTTTACATGTAAATCACTAAAACCTTAAACACTTCTTGATCTTTCATTTTTAAAACGTTCTTTAAACGCCCATTTTCTTAGAAATGTTTTCTCTTTACTAATAGACTCAGGGGCGGATTAAAGGGGGGGGGAGCGGAGGGGGCGACCGCCCCCTCCCCGAGAAAAATCCCCTAAAAGTAGTTTCAGAACACTTTTTGGCATGCTAAAATTCAAAAATTTCCCGGGTGGGCAGCCACTAAGTCGTTTTCTATGATGTTAAGATAGACGTTTTTAATCAGGAGCGTATCTGAGGGGAGGTCCCCTTGTCCGGACCCGGAAGTGTCTGAAAAGCACTTGGGGGGGGGCTTGTTAAACTTAAAAAATTTCAGGGAGGAAAATCCCCTGGGGAATCCCCAGTACCATACCATGGGCCAGAGGCATATTATAAGAGGGTTAAAGGGACCCGGCCTCCCCTTCGAAAGTCGGACTAAGTGGATAAAAACGAGTTAAACTTATTTTATATCAATTTTAAGTCTCAAAACAGCTTAGCAGTACTAGTTTTAAAGATATTATTTAAAAAAAATGTATATTATTTACTGTAAATTGAATATTCCATCTAACCGCCCGCACCCACAAAATTGCATTAATCCGCCACTGAATAGACTACAGAGTAAATCTTAATAGTTAAAGTAAATGTTCCAGTGTAGAAATATAAGTTTGATTTGCCTGTTTTCAAATAGTGAAATGTAATTTTTACTGTCTCTGGCACTCGCCTCCCTATAAAAAGGTTAATTGGCATTCGGGTAGCTAAAGGTTGGACCACACTGATCTATATCACTGTGCTCTACACCTAAGGACTTTTGCAACAATACGCAGTTGGAGTCCTAAAGTAATAAATCATGCATTTTAAAACATGGTATGCATTTTTGAATTAGAAAATCAGATATATTTATAAGAATTAGTTTACTAAAGATAATAATTTTGTTCTAAAATTTTACCAATTACAAACAGTTAAAGGAAGAAACGGAATTACTTTTACCATACTAGTACCATTTGTGTGTGTGAAGAGTACATTTTTGGGACCACAAATATTATTTACTATCCTCCATCTTATCGTGGAGAAAAGCTATCCTTGATTTCCCTATTTCGTGTTCTTCAAAATTGAGAAACAGATTACCTCTCCCAATAAGGTATGTTTGTAGTGAGGAATCGCCCTTATAGATGGCAGCATCACAATTTTCAACGTTTCGTTTTCTTCAATTATTACACGAAAAAAATACATTATTTAAAATATTTTGACAGAAAGAGGGTACTTATATGATAAAAAGAGTGGCAAAGATATTGTATTTCAAGCTCTTTTAAGTAGTAAGCTCTAGTGTTCGGCAACTAGTGGTCAAAAAGTAGTTAACTACCAACTACTAACTAGTCTGGGAAAATCTAGTTGCAACTAGTAGTTAACTATTTTTTCATGACACTAGTTGCAACTAGTAGTTAACTATTTCCCAAAGTAGTTAACTACTAGTTAACTAGTCTATTTAATTTCATAACCTATTTTTTTGCCCAAATTCTAATACATCTTTCTTATCTTTATCACAAAAAACTTTATGCTTCGCTCAAAACGGCGCTTTATTAATGGTTATGGTATTTTGAGTACTCTACCATGACACTGTAGTTATTAGGGTGATGGTCCATAAAAACAGAAGTCCGATTTTTTTTCGGGGCACCCCCCCCAAAAAAAAAAAATGTGACCCTCGGTATAAAACTAATATTCTGAAAGTTTCAGCTCAAAAAAATAATATTTAGACCCCGCCCCCGAGCGTCAAAGTTCCAAAAAAACTCGAAATTTTGCACGTTTTCACCTATAAAATCCGAACCGGTTGTTGTAAAAATACAAGACTGGTTTCATTTTGTAGATTATTTATTTAGCTTCAACTTTTTTAGTTTAAACTTGTTTGTAGAACTTACAGAGATCAAACTATACAAGGGGTTTTACTAACTCCCCCCGCAATATCAATTTTTTAAGGAGTGTCAGGAAATTCCTGAAAATGTTTTAGCTACAGTAAAATGGTTCAAAAACATATAAATAATGGTTATTGACTGCATAGGTATAAAATTTTAAGAGATTAACAATGAAAAAAATAATTTTTGTTCATACCTGTTAATTTTTTAAATAAAATAATTCAAATAAAATACATAAATTAATTTTTTAAACTAGTTAATAAATGCATAAGGTGTAAAGGTTGACAAATAAGCAAAAAAGTTCAAATTTATTAATTTTAACCCATTTTCAAAATTTTTCTCTTCACTGAGTTAGGTGTAAGAAGACTGAATGGTGTATTTTCCCACAAGATCGCCCTATTTTAGAAGTTTTGAGAGCGGTATTTGACTTAAAAAATGGGACCTCCACCTGAAGTTTTTAAAAGTGTCAATTTAAAATGGACTTAAATCAATAAAAATAGCTACGGAAAAAGAGTTGATAAAAAGAGGTCAAGTTAAAATCATAATGGTATCGGAAATGTTGGAAGCTTCATAACGGGGCTCTTGATACATCGAACCAAATATCAATTAGAGCCCCAGGTGCCATGCATCATGCTAGTACAGATGACAAAAATGCCCTCTATTGAGTGAAAATTATTTTCGGGTACGAATTCCCTCTAACTCTTACAGAGATAGATACATACCATTAGAAGTATTTGTATTACCTTAATAAACATCAAAATTAAAGTTTGGTTAAATGCACCAAAGAAATTTGCAACTATTTACGAAAAATAGATGCAGAAGTATCAAGAGTTATAACCACAGTACCATAGTTTAAGAACTTGGTGTCTTAAACCCTGAGACTTTTAAATTTTTGACGAAAGTTTTATAAAAGAAATTAAAATTAACATGCCTTTGTCTAATGAGGAATACTAGATGAAGACTATAGTGAGGAAAATAGAATAATAAAAGTGAAAGTGAAAAGTTTCCATTAATCACGCCGTTGAGGGCTTTTGACATCCATCTAGATTCTAGAATGATGCATGGCACCTGGGGGTCTAATTGATATTTGGTTTGATGTATCAAGCCTTATAAATATTTGGCCCTTGGAATACTTCCCTGTAGTCTTGAAAGATATTTCGGGTTTTTCAATTGTCCAGGTAGAGTGCTGTCCTTTAAAAACAACCCACTCTGTTTCATATTTTCTTCATTAAAAGCTTAATAAAAAGAATAATTAAATCGAACAAAAAACTGTGCTAGCGGCTCATCCTCCCTAACATTTTAGTGCTTAGCATGTTTTATTCCAAGTATCCATTACAAATTGGCAGTCAATTAAGTAAGAATTTGAAAAAAACCCACTTTTTCCTAGAAGGACTCTAATTGGCGGACTGAGCTAAAACTTTAATATTTTATTCTCATAGTAATGGGATAACATAAAAACGCGCGAAAACTGCTCTAAATTAAGTCTTTATAACATACATTTTTACAAAATCTGTAAATCTGAAGCACATTTTTTGCCAAAAATCTACATTATCTCAGCTTGTTTAAAAAATAAGTAAATAAACCGTTCTTTAACCAGTTTTTACATCCCTTACACTCTAAAGGACATAGAAAGACAGGGTATATGAGATGGTTAAATTATTTTAATTATTTAATTAAAAAATCTCAATGGGTTGTTTTTAGGGTACAATTTGGAGTGGGTTGTTTTTAAAGGACAGCACTTATAAGCTTCCAACATTTTCAATGTCATTTAATTTTAACTCTTGACCTCTTTTTATCAACTCTTGCTCCGTAGCTATTTTAATTGATTTCAGTCCATTTTAAATTGAAACTTTTAAAATCTAAAGGTGGAGGTCCTGTAGTTGATCCCATTTTTTAAGTCAAATACCGCTCTCAAAACTTCTTCTAAAATAGGGCGTTCTTGTGGGAAAATACACCATTCAGTCTTCTTACACCTAACTCAGTGAAGAGAAAAATTTTGGAAATGGGTTAAAATTAATAAATTTGAACTTTTTTTGCTTATTTGTCAACTTTTACACCTTATGCATTTATTAACTAGTTTAAAAAATTAATTTATGTATTTTATTTGAATTATTTTAAGATAGTTAAGAAATTAACAGGTAAGAACAAAAATTATTTTTTTCTTTGTAAATCTCTTATATTTTATACCTATGCAGTCAATAACCATTATTTATGTTTTTGAACCATTTTTATTTATGTAGCTGAAACATTTTAAGGAATTTCCTGACACTCCTTAAAAAATTGATATTGCAGGGGGAGTTAGTAAAACCCCTTGTATCGTTTGATCTGTAAGTTCTACAAACAAGTTTCAATTAAAAAAGTTGAAGCTAAATAAAAAATCTACAAAATGAAACCAGTCTTGTATTTTTACAACAACCGGTTCGGATTTTATAGGTGAAAACGTGCAAAATTTCGAGTTTTTTTGGAACTTTGACGCTCGGGGGCGGGGTCTAAATATTATTTTTTTGAGCTGAAACTTTCAGAATATTTGTTTCATACCGAGGGTCCCATTTTGGGGGCGGGGGTGCCCCGAAACTTTGGACGAAAAATTTTTTACCCATGTTAACCTGGACCACCCTAGTTATAAATAGCAGTGTAATTTTTGAAAATAGAGCATTTTCAATCACATGACTCGAACCTAACAACGGCCTTAGCAACAGAAGATGTTACAGTTTTTTTTGCCCTACAGGGGTTAACAGTTGCAGAAAATGACTAGCCGTGAAATTCTTCTATTGGAGCATTTGCAATCCAGGGGTTCATCCAGGTTTTTTTTCCAGAGTCCTGTTTTAGGAATTTTGTGAAAAGTTAAACGGAATTTTGTGAAAAATCAAATCGAGTTTTGTGAAAATGAAGGGCTTGTAGTATAAGCACAGCGTTCATAACTTCTAAAACGGTCCCAAATTTTGGCAAATTCCATTATGAAATGATAGATACACATTTTAAATACAATTTTCAAACCACTTTTGATCTTTAGACTTTTGTAAAGGGTTCGTTTTAGGGAATTGGAATTTTGTGAAGGGTCCTTTTTTGTTGAATAGATTTTTGTGAAGGGTCCTTAAACGGACCCATTTTCTTTCTAGATGAACCCCTGCAATCACATGTTCCCATACCTAAAAACCGCCTTAGCAACAGATAAACAACGGCTTTAGCAACAGTTAAAAGCCCTACAGAAGGTACACAGTTAAAAGCCCTACAGAAGGTACACAGTTAAAAGAAAATAACCGGTTGTGACGTCACCTGAAAATACTCTATTTTGATAAAAATTTTAAATAGTATTTTTGAAATTTTAAAAATTTTTTTTTAAAGTAGTTGAAAATTTGAAAGTAGTTTCAACTAGTAGTTATTAAAAAAAGTAGTTCAACTACTAGTTAAACTAGTTCAAACCAAAAGTAGTTAAACTACTAGTTAACTACTAGTTGATCAGTAGTTAACTACTAGTTGCAACTAGTTCTAGTTAACTAGTGCCGAACACTAGTAAGCTCTAATCAAAACGTTAAACAACTTTCCCACAACAGAAACCTTAAACATAGCTCAGTACAGAGGTTGGTTTCCAAAGAGAGGGGTTTCCAAAAAGGTTGGCCTCCTGTGGTATAGAAACAGATAATTCGAGTTGGATTATTAGTAATTTTAGTGCAGTAATTTTCTAACTACATTTTATAAAATCCCACGAAGAATCCGAGAAATTTTCTTTTTGACAAAACGTTTTTCTCTGTATCAAAAAAGTAAAAGTAACATTACATTTGATTTTGGTACAAAATATTGTACAAAAGGCCACGCCTCAATGATCTATTGAAATTTAGGATACCGCCCCTGGTTGCGATTTGAATGTACACTTCTGAATTACACGCTCCGGATGGCCATTATCGATGTATTCTGACAAAGGAGTTTCCCAAGGAGCCACCGCTAACCTTGAACGTGACGTCACGGCAACACATTCTAAAATAAAATGGATGCGGCAGATTCCCCGGTAACCTGCTTTTGAAAACACAACACACGTGGCTGATAGTGCTGCTTGCTATTAAATATTGGATGATGGCCAGGAAGCAATGGCTTCTTCTCCATCCAAGTATCAGACGCATAAAGCTCGTTTGGCAACGGGATATTTACCTCGAAAATCCGAAGAGAGCAGCTCTTGAAATTGAGATTCCCTATTGAATGGAGCCTAACGAGTCCCTGAGTAGAAGACGTTTTAATATTTGTTATACAAATGTGTACAAATTTTTAAACTTAAAGGCATAAAACTTGATACGACGCGTTTTGATTGTTCAAGGATCAATTTATTTTTTAATTTATTACTTCGTGTGGTATCTTTTTGGGGAAATTATTGATTTTGTACATTTTGGCTTACTTTTAATCCGTGATTTGCAGGTCAGGGACTTGGGTTAATTTCTCACTGTACATATCCTAAAATTTCAAAACTAAATACAAAGTTTGAATAGCATCTTCAGGGGTCTTTAGAAGCTACATTTACCCTATTATTTGATGCGTGTAACCAGTGTTTGAAAAGGATTTTAGTTAAACCCCAACTCCTTAACAAATGTGATGTGGCTTGTTTGTTTCATGCAAAATTTATTTCTTAGGTGAGATACAAAAATCTTCAGTTTTTCTGGGGCTTGTTGAACTTTATATTCCTGAAAATTATAACCTCTCCTGTTCAGTGAAATGTCCCGATTTTTAGTTTGAAAAACCTTGTCACACTGAAACCAACTGAATCAATATTGTTTAAGAAAACATCGGAACAGCGAAGGCGTTCCCAGGGCATGTTAACAACATCATGAGTGTTTATCACGAAAACGAATTTCACTCCACACAATAATTGGTTAGTTATCCTATTAGCCTGCTGGTGCTTATTATTTCGCCAAAAAGTGTGTTAAATCATTGAGTGTAAATTTAAATTTTGTCCTTATTTGGGAAAAAAATTATTGAAAATGCATTTCAGAAAATATGAAGTTATTTTTGTTTTAAATTTTGAGGCCCTTAAGTTATGGGGCCCCTAGGCCTGGGCCTAACAGGCCTAATGATAAATCAGGGCCTGGGCATTCCAATCCACAACAACTCCGAAAGCCATCAATGAAATCAACTCCATGAAAATAACCTTTGTTCTCGATTCAACGAAGCATGTTCTCTATCACTTTCACTGCTCACCGGCGAGAAGTCTTATATGTCCCGCGGAGCTCGCACGTGCAGTCTCAAGGTCCAGCCGTCCAGCTACCTCCTGAAGACACGTGTATAGAGGGCAGATGGGTGTCACAGATGGTTTATATGCTTAGGCAACAGATTTATCTCTCTATATATTTTAAAAAGAAACGTCTACACCGCTATTTCTGAAAATTTGGACTTTGTTAGAAAAAAAATGTGAAAAGTGCATTTATAAAAGAATTACACGGAAACAAGTCTCCTAATCCTTGACACTTGAAAATATTGTGATACACTTTCCATTTCTATTTTTTTTACAATGTATTACTTTTATAAATTTTATACAAATTGTCATATGCTAGTACTATGACCATTCGACAGCGTAGAAAATACAAAAATATGCTGATTAGATAGACTGTTTTAACAACTAATTCAATCATTTATTTGGTGGGAGAACCTTGGAATGGATAAATAAAATTCCTTTGAAATAACCATCTTCTAGTAAAATCT
Source organism: Tetragnatha montana (assembly GCA_963680715.1). NCBI lineage: Eukaryota > Metazoa > Arthropoda > Arachnida > Araneae > Tetragnathidae > Tetragnatha > Tetragnatha montana. The sequence goes on along the minus strand of OY796683.1, from coordinate 2,689,010 downwards.
CCTTCTAGTCTTCTAGTTCCCCGTTCTAATAAGTAAAATTAATAAATAAAAATTTAACCTTTTTTTTAAATACAGAAAAAAAATAAGTTTTTTTCACATCCACTTTTTATTTTTTAATATAGAACTGTAAAAAGTTAAAACAACAAATATCAAGTATACAATAGTTTTAAGTAGATCAACTACATAAAAGACAAATATGGTTTCTCAATAGCCTGAACTTTCCAATGGTTGGCCTTCAAGGCTTTTGATGATGTTCCTTGCTGCCATTTCTGCCATCAAAATTCGGACAGAAACTTCGGCACTTGCAACATGAGGACATAGCACTGGAAGAAGGGGGAAATTTTCCTTAGTTTCAAAGGGAATGCATAGATAAAATAAGATTGTGTACTGAATATATTATTCTGAGCAAATTTCTAATTAAAGCATGGAATTATTCTATAAATATTCCCTTCTAAAGGTCTTCAAAAGGTGACCAGCAAGGCAAAAAATGCTGATTGTGCATAGAAATGGATAAAATTAATTAAGTGCCCCAGGTTTGGCCGAATTTGGTCCGAATGGGTTACTGGAAAGAACCCGCTTTTTGGACCCCTTTTTGGGTTTCAAAAAAAAATCCCAATTTTGCCCAAGTTTTAAATTTAAGCAAAATATTTGCAACAAGAAGGTCACGAACAGAGCGGGGGACAACCAAGAACACTAGCGACTCATTATACAATTTCTCTGGAGGGCATAGACATCTATATAAATTGATTCTAATTGTGTCTATTCTATATCCCAATAGAAACTTTAAATTAATAGATAGTTTTCATTTAAAATCACTTTAACCTGGTGGATTTTATTTTGTAACGTTGATTCCATATAGTACTAGTAACTAGTACCTACTATTGATAAAACAATCATCCTACCTAAGTTTGGCAAAGTGGTCAGTTTGTGGTGTTTTGGCAGGGGTTCAGGAACCATGACGTCAAGACCTGCAGCCTTAATTTCACCGTTCTTTAGGGCATCATACAGGTCATCTTGATTTACCACTCCTCCTCTGAAAAGTATCAAAATAGATCGTTTGATGAAAAGACGCAATGAATATTCTTTCAACAATTTTTACACTTTCATGTATATTAAAACATGCCAACAATTAGACCAGGTAAAAAGGGTACGTTTTGAAGAGTACAAATGCAGCAGGAACTACCTAACTTTTGGATTGCATATAATTTATAAAAATCGTGTTGCGTAATAAAAAGTTAAGTTTATTCCAAATTCCTACCATTAATTTTTAATTAACTAGTATGGGTATATCAAAATAATTTTTATGTATGTTTTAAGTAAGTATGTACTTATCTTTTTAAAAGCATAAAATGCTACCAAATAAAATAAAAATTTGGACTGGAGAGTTATGTTTCCTTACAAAGCAAAAAAAATTATTACCTGCTCGTATTTACAAAGACTGCAGAAGGTTTCATAAGCTCAAACGCCTTCTTGTTGAATATACCTTTGGTCTTCTCTGACAGATTGCACATGGCTATCACAAAATCGGATTGTTTCAACAGATCTTCAAACTCGGTGTAAATGGCTCCATTTGCTTCGGCTAATTTAAGCAAATTAAAATAAATTAAATCTATTATGGGGTGCAGTAAACTGAAATAAAAATTTAAAACTAACCACTACCATATAATACTATTACTACGATACGTACACTTTTTAACCTTTCCTAAAAAGCGCACTCCTAAATTTATAAGACAAATTATAGAATATTTTTATTGGTAGATTGTTAAGTCCACTTGATTCCTACAGACTCATTGATGATGATAATAGAACAGTTTTCATAAAGATTGAGAAGGTAAAACCCTTTTATATATTTTAAATAATGGTACTCATTTATATTAACTCTTAAGTAACACGTTTTATGTACCTTCTTTGATTGGGTGGAACTGATCATGGTATAAAACTTTCGATACATCAAAAGCCTGAATTCTTTTCATAACGGCCTGACCTGATAGAAAAAATAAATTAGAAGTTTTACATGATTTCATAATAACTGGTGACATCTTTAAACTAGTATGATTATAATATAAGAAATACTAAAGAAAAATACCTATTCTTCCCATTCCAACTATTCCTACAGTAGAATTCTTTAGACCTTGTCCGCAAAAGAGCATTGGACTCCAACTGTAGACCCATTCTCCTCTGAAAAATTTCAGTTAAAATATAGTGTGGTTATTTGATTTCTGTATGTTTTGGCTTGCAATGGACAAAAGTAGAAAAATGTGGTCATAAGAAAAACTTTGCGTTACATCTCAGAGAGTAATCTGTTTTGCTTTAATGTCGTATAATGCGCCATGAAACACTAACTTACCTACCTACTTGGCTTTAAATTCTCCCCGTGCATAAATAAGCATTCTAATGTACCCTCAATAACAAATATTCATAATTTTAAGAAACTGATATTTATGATGTAATCGGATAGTTGGTTTTTTAAAAATAATCATCACATGCAAGTTTAAGCAATTTCTTTGTTCAAATTGAAATATTAAAGAAAACAACGAACTCTGATATACAAATGATGCATTAGAAATCAAGCATCGAGCTGTGTTTCGGGCTTCCTACGAAGTTCAGTGCGAAAATAGGAGAAAAACACCCTGCTATAGGACCAACCGGGGTGTATTTTACATATTTCATCTCGACTCGACATAACATCACAATCAAATGCCATTAAAAAAAAAATACCACAAATTGCAAAATTTAATTGATTAAAAGAAAATGTTTCAACCAAAATTTCATAAAGATTACTTTACATGGAAACATTACTAACAAGTGGAATAACCAATGATACTAAATAATTATTTCAAATCAATACCCACAAAATTGCACTACGATCTGGCCCCAAGCACTCCTTTAAAAGGTTGGATATCTTTGAGAGCTCAAACTAAATTATTTATGGAGAACCAACATTGGAAGAAGGCATGGCATACACACACACATACCACTGTGTCTGTGCAAGTACAGTTGGGGAAATAAAAAACGACTCAGTTGAGATTTCTGACGAACCACTTGGGTTAGGAAGACAAACAAGGTGTCATTTTTCATGTCATGAAGTATTCTTTAAATGAAAAAAATTGTGAGTCCTTAGGGGGTCGTCTTCATATTAAACGATACACTAACTTTTGTTTTTCCTATGGGGACCCCCAATTATTATGCGTTTTTCTGAAAGAGCATCCCCATAAACCCCCAAATACCAAGTTTCATCCAGGTAAGTATCCAAATAGAAGCATAATAAAATTTTGAAATGTCAACCATTCAATGTGAAATTTATCAAAAAGTTTTCGGCGTAAAAACATGAAACTTTGAATTTAGATCAAATTTGTGTCCCGAAACAAAATAATTATGCTTTTATAGCGATATTTAATGGTTAATAGATAGATAATTAACATCTAATTTTGACCCAAAAATTAAATTTTAAAATCTTTTAATATTTTTATGGTAATCGATTTTGGTAGTAATTTTATGTGGAAAACCAAAATTTCAGTCGATATCATTTAATAGTTTTGGAAAAAACCGAATTAAACTAAATTCCCACTCTTTAAGGGACCGTATACCGCTGCCAAATGTATACCGGCGAATCCTTTTTCTGGAAACAGTCGCCTTATTTTAATCACCATAACTTACATTAAAACTTAAATCTATATCTATAAAAGCCAAATACCACTGACTGACTGACTGACTCACTCACTCACTGGTAAGTAAGGAACACTCAACACGAAATCTCCGAAACTACTGGACCCAGAGGCTTGAAATTTGACAGAGACGTTCCTCTCAGCTATGCGACGCGCACTAAGAAACGATTTTAAAATCCAACTACTCCTTCCCTGTTTTTCGGCGCTTTTTCGACTCCGTTTTTCCCATTGAAATAGCATTGTGCATTGTTGAAATGCATAAATTGCAGTAGGTTTATTTCTCTCTTGAGGTTTCGTATGGCCACATTTAATCAAATATAATTTCAAAAATTTCATAATTTATAACAAATTAAGACGAAAACCGTGTAAATTTCAATTTAAAAATTATAACTATTTTCAGGAAACATATAAATTCAAATAATTAATTTTGAAACAACATTTTCCTTTATTTGTAATTTTAATTTTTTCTAAAATAAATATATTTGTGCAAAAGCTAAAATAAAGGGTTTCCATAGAAACATAACTGAAATTATTTCATTGTTCATGGGGCATGGTTTACTAGACTTACACTCACTAAATTTTTATTATTACTAGAAAACAGTTTTTACTTTCTCAAAGTAGCTTTAAAAGAAGTTGGCTATCATAACTAAATGAAAATTAAATTTAACAACATTTTATTATTTTGATAAAAATGTTTTTATTTTTGGAGATGTAGGATCATACAAATGAAAAATGAATTCTTTATCATTTTTGAATACAAATTAAATTAGGTAATGTTAAATATGTTGCTTTAGCGGCGGGAGTTGTTGACTGAATTACACAGGGATTATTTTTTGATTAAATTAATATCATTTTGGAAATTTTAAAAGGGCATCGCAAATACTTTTGAAACAAATAAAAATTTTGTTTAAGATTTTAAACTCTAGATTTCAAAAGACTGATGATTTCAATTGGATTGTTCTTTTGCAGCCAAGGTAACAGCCAAAGTAAAATGCGGGACGGGATAAGTTAGGGTATATTTTCACAGTAAGGAACCGGGATGAAAAAGACGACGGGATGATAAGTCACTGCTAATCCAGAAAAAGAAAATACTTATAACATGATAAACCTGATGATTTCAATGGTATTGTTCTTTTACAATCAAGGTATCAGCCAAAGTTAAATGCGGGACGGGAAAGGGTATACTATTTTCAAAATAAGGAACCGGGACGAAAAAGACAACGGGGGCTACGGGATGATAAGTGGCTGCTATAATGCAGAAAAAGAAAAGACATACAACTTGAAAAACCTTTAAAAAATATTTATTAATTAACTCAACCCGTGCAAGGTCGGGTAAGTCAGCTAGTTTTATATAAAATTTCAATAAACTACTTATAAACTTTTCAATAAACATTAAAGTGGTGAGTAAAAGTCTTACTATCCCACCGTTTTTAACAAGTAGTGTTTTCAGAAAATTAACCCTTCTCACTCTGGAGACGACCCCCAAAACGTAAAAGCTTTATTTACCGCACGATTTGAATGAAACTTGGTATTTGGAAGTTTAAGAGGATGCTCTTTCAGAAAATCGCATAATAACTGGGGGTTCCCATAGGGAAAAAAAAGTTAGTGTTTCGTTTAATATGAAGACGACCCCCTAAGGACTCGAAATTTTTCTCATTTAAAGAATACTTCATGACATGAAAAATGACATCTTGTTTGTCTTCCTAACCCAAGTGGTTCGTCAGAAATCTCAACTGAGTCGGTTTTTTTTTCCCCCAACTGTACACTTATTTGGCAGGTACTGGGAAATGGGACATCAAAGAATACGAACGGAGCTGGCAGTTTACCTTTTGTTCAGAATTAAATTTTCTTTATGCCATCATATTTCTTTTGTTTTGATACTTGTTATAGTAAATAAATGTAAAATCTAAGTGTTATTGCTTTATATTAGAAGAAAAACCTCTGCCTTTAGGTGAAAAAAAGAAATTCTATCAAACCTACTTTTTGAAAGCTGCAGCGTTATCCAACAGCTTTCTGCCCACTGCCAGAAGAAGCAAAACTGTAAACTCAGCCACAGAATCTGTAGATACGTGAGGGGTATTTGACACTCCAATCTTCCTGCAAACAGCGAGTGTTTCCAATCAGATTTTGAAATTATAACAAATTAAGCACGATTTAATTTGAATAAATAACTTCCTTACCTTTTCTTGCATTCCTCTATGTCGATATGATCAAATCCTACTGACATAGTTGCAATCACTTTAAGTTGTGAACCTTAAAAAAATTTAGAAAGATTTTACATTGTATTTCAATAAATCTCAAACAATTTGAAAATTCATAGATTAATAAACGCAGTATTTAAAAACCTCTCAATTCCAATATTAACTTCAAAATAATCTACCCAACTCATTGATCCCATAAGAGACACGTTAAATTTTTTTAAACGTTTGAATTCAACGATCAAAGAGACAAAAAAATGTTTTTAGACTCTTAATAAGGAGAATAATAATTGTAAATAATTTTTTAGACTATAAGTAGACGAGTTTCCAGATATTTTGTGGTTACTATGGAAAGAAATATTTAAGAAAACCAAACTTAAGCAACAATTAGGTTCCATTAATGCCATATTTCAACAAAAATTTACTTTAAAATCTAATAGAATTCATGACAGTTTAAAAGTATACTATATTGGCGAATGAAGATTATACCTGCAGCATCTAGAACTGTTTTGTCGATGGTATCCGTGAGCATGCAGAGAAGCCCATGTTTCTCCTTCACTCCATTTATCAATGCATTGTGGGGAATGGGCTTCTCTTGATTATAAATTTCTACGTCGAATCTGGAAAAGAACCAATGTATAGTCAGTCTCCCAATTTATGGAATTTCTTTTTTACTTTTTAAACGTTTCAAATTTAATCCAACGAGTTCCCTTACCCAATGTCCGTCAGTTAGAACGAACAATGTAATAGACTATAGGGCATCCAAACTTTTCAACGTTGCGACCCACTTTTTATGAACAAAATCTAACGCGACCCACCTCATCTTCAATTAATTTTAGCATGCTACAAGACTTTAACTACGTGCGTGTGGGGTCTGGTCACGAACTATTTTATTGCAATAAGAAATTACATTCATGTATTAGAGGTTAAATTAAATTTTTAGAAAATTAAACGGAAAAATTATTTAAAAAATATTTTAATAAAATTATTTTAAACAATTTCATTTTTTTAAGCATTGGAAAAATATTGGATTAAAAAGCAAATTGAGCGACAAAGCAGAGCTTTCAAAAGGATATTTGAACTACATTTTCATTGTAAAGTTTCATTGTTCATTTCTTAAGGGCGAGCGCGCACGGGCGACTTTTGTCACGGTGACAAAGACAAAAACAACGTTGCTAAGGCTGTTGTTAGGGGCGGGACATAGAAGCATCCAATAGAAGCATTCGCACATGACATCACTGGAGGATAAAAACAACGTTGCTAAGGCCGTTGTTAGGTAAAGTCATGTGATTGAAAATGCTCTATTGTTTTCTAGTAATATTTTTGATACTAGTAATCCTGGTCGCCGTGACTTTAGTCACTCGTGCGCGCCCATGCAAATTTCGTGCGCGCCCATGCAAAACATGCAAATTTGTTTCGGGGATACATAGATCCCCTTCGTCAGTAAAAAGAGCAAATCTTTTCACTAATCGATTTCACTTTCGTACATCTTTTCACTGACGAAGGTATCCATCCATGTATCTCCGAAACAAATTTGTATATTTTAAGATTTTAAATTTCGTGTGCAAATTAAACGTTGTTTTTGTTACTTGTTTGCGACTCTGCACAGTTTGCTTTTATTCTTCAAACTAAGAAGTCTTCATTTGTTTGTATGCTTTGCAAAATAAAATCTTACTTCTCGAGTCAATTGAGTTCCCTATAAAATTTATTTTCGTTACCATGAATTTGAATAATTATAATTGTGAGATTGTTACTGTATTACATTTAAAAAATATATAATTTGAACTACCCACGAGCCACCACTTGTTTTATTTATTTACATTTTCTCTCATAAAAATAACTTTTTCCGCTTATATAAATATATCTCTGGTCCACAAAAGGATTATTTCCATCCTTATCAACTCGTGATAAACTTGAGAGGTAAACCGGAACTTCTTTCCCAAAACAGCTCAGACGAAAGAAGATAATTTTGATGGAAATAAATGTGTGAAATCAGTTATTAAACCACTCCATGATCATCCTAGATCTTCGGGAACCTTCATATAGCCTTATCTTTATTATAACTACAAGATAATTTTTTTCTATGTGATCTAGATCATTCTTTCACAATTTCACACTCGATTTAAATTCTAATTTTAAAGTAGACATTTCATTTTAGTTTATGTGGCAAAAAGAGGAAGAAAATTGGATTCAATTTTAAATTATTTGATAAGATAAACCCGATTCTACAGACTAAAAATAACAATGTAAAAAATATCTAGCAAAGAGTTTAGAAACGATAAAAATAATTTGAAAGATGAATTCTATGCACAGCAAAAACACTTATAATAGTTTATTAATTCACCACCAAGTATAGTAATTCACTGAATTGACAAGCTTCATTGCTTTTAAGTAAAAATATGAAAATCTAACATGAAAATGTATATTTACTTTTGCCGCAACAAATCGAGTCCTTCCTTTGGAACACTGGGTCTTGTTACAAAAATCTTCGGTTTAGTCGTGTTTACTCCGAAATTTCGCCGGGGAAAATCCAAAGTTCCCAAAACCAAACGTCCTTCAATGCACCTCAACGGAGAAAACTTCATTCTGAAATGCAAGATATTTAAATTCAAAGCTGAAAAAAAGCAGGACTAGAAAAGTTAACAAAAAGAGAAGGGAATCGGAGAACAAATAGAGTTAACGAACGATATTATTTCTAGCAATTAAATAACAAAAATAAGAGTAACGAAATCGCAAACTTTAATCAAGAACAAAATTCGCTCAAAGAAGTTGGGAACGAAATTCATTCAGAGCAGTTGCGAGTTTATTATATTTTTAGAGAAATAAAAACTTTTTCTGAAATTTTACCTTTTTCCCCCACGAAAATTTCAGAAAAGTTTTTATTACTCTGAAACTACTGAAGATATTCAAAAATTCAACACATAAAATTAAAAACTTTGTGTTTTATTTATGTTGAGAAAAATATCAAGCCAAAAAAGTAAATATTGAGTGAGAAGATGTATTTTAAAATTAGCTAAAACAATAGGCCTTTTTTTGGCATTTTTTTTATGAAACGCACTTTTTGAATACAGTTTTAGTGCTCACACATTACTTAGAATGGAGTAAAACTCAATTAAATACTCAAAATTATCACAAAACTCAGTTAATTACAAAAATATTTTTTTATGGTACCGAGTCCCCGTAATGTCAAAATTTTGTGTACAGTGTAAGGAAGCCCTCAGATGGGAGTCTGATGGTTCATCCCCAAGCCTCCATAAACCCTAGAAGTTTGTAAACTTGAACATTAAAAGTAGTTTTTTAACTCATTTGAGGCCCCTCGGGTTACATTCAAAGAGGGCCACTTCTTGTAAGCCGCAAAATGCTTTTAAGTATATTATATGAGTTAAATTGTTTCCAGGGGTTGGTGTTTTCCCCAAGAAAAGATTTTGAAACCTGAACCATTAAAAGTAGTGTTTAATATGAAATCTTTTGGGTTATACCCGAAGAGGATCGCTCTATGGTAGGCCTCAGAATTTTCAAGTAAAAAACAATATAAAAATAGATGTCAAAATTTCAGGTGGGTTGACCTCCCCCTTGGATATGGCCCTGGTAGAAGAGTCCTGGCCAGAGCAGCCCAAAAAGAACAAAACAGCTAATTTCGTTACGTAGGCAGAGACATAAGGTGCTCACATACCACCCAGGTCATGACACCCCGTGAGGGTGTCATCGCAACCAACACACCCTTTGGAAGTCTCTGGCAATGACATTCTGCAGAGAGAAGGTACCTGCTTTCGAAAAAATGAGAACCTGTCCCTGAGAGGCCATCGCTATTCAAGACGGGTGCAGGGATGGGACGGCGAGTTGAGAGGCAAGTGGTGTGAGAGCAGGCCTTGACATGGAAACAAGTAAATGGTAAAATTAAGTTTGTTGTAGTTAGGGCTGTCATTTCCGTGTGATTAAAAACGCAAAACAGCCTTACAATACAAATCGCCGGTTACGTGTGCTAATTTCACTACACAGATATCTTGTTGCTGTTGTTGTCGTGTCCATGATGTGTAAAATGGAATAACATTTGATCGCACCGAGGCAGTCGAAGACAGCCTCGGCGACCTCAACAGCTTTGTCTGAAAAAATCAAATCCTCTGATATTACACAATTCTTGGAAGGTGGGGTTTCCGAAACCTCGAGAGGTTGAACTTCTGCCTGTTGGTTCGCGGGAGGTATTTTATTTCCCTCCTACCACTTATAGGAAAATCTATGGAGTAAAGGCTACCTCTGGTAGTTTAGAACTGTAGTTTCAATTGAGGCTACTTGAAATGTTTGATCTTGATTAAGTGTTCCTGAAGAAGAAAAAGAGAAAGAACTATGGAGAGGAAAAGAAAGAGAGAAGAATGTGCAATAGAAGAGAAAAAGAGATGAGAAATAGAGGAGAAATGAAGAACAAGAGAAATGAATGAGATATAAAAGAAAGAAGGAATTATTGAAAGAGAAAGGGAAGAAGCTATATTATATAAAAGAAAGAAGGAAAAAAGAAAGAAAGAATGAGACAAAAGATAAATTTGAAAGAAAGTATCTCTTCTTTCTTTCCTCATTTTTACACCCATCTTTCTGTAACGTCATGAATAACTACTGCAGAGTTGGACACTAAACACATTTAATGAGCACAACGTCACAGCTATATACAAGAAGAATTTACATTAATTTCATTTTAAAGTTGGTAGCGTTTACGGAGACGGAGCTCCTAAAAGTCGGTGTGGTTCGACCGAGAGTCCAAACGTTTCTGCCTCTTCCTCCCACGGTCCCTTCCGTTTCTCACGGATCCCGACACCCCCTTCAAGTCAGGTGTCAGGTCAAGGGTCGCGCTTCGGAGAGTCAGAGCTATCAGATGGAGATGCCAATTAGTGGACCGCCTCCCCGGTCAACATGGCGCGCTGCTGGGACCCGGACCGTGAGAAAAAAGAGGTGGGGGTGATGACGGTATAGCTCCTCCTTCCTTTGGAGAAACTTTTCTTTCAGAGAAAAGTTTTTTTTTTCTTTTTCACACACAAAGTACACACACACAATCCTATAAACTGAAATGAGTCATTTCACACCTCCAAACGAGCAAAGAGTAACATTGACTCCCTTTCGGAGTAGTTCCCACATGTATCTATTGCCAAAAAAAAATCCCCTTTATCAGGTATTTACTTGGAAGGAAATTCACACATTTTAAACAACCGTATCACCCTAACTTAAAATTATTTTTTTTTTTTTTTAACAACCACACACTATGCTTAAATCTGGGTCATGCATAGAACTAGAATACAGGTTCACCTATCTTTACACAGGTTTCATCTTACATTAAAACTCATCTACCACGAGTCAGAATCCTGACTCCACTAACTACTTAATAAGTAGTTTCTCTCAAGCAATTAACTTAGAAACCATACTAACTCTGGATTAATAAAAGTTAGTAGTACAACCTTATAACAAATAACATTTTTTTTAATACACAAAATATCAAGAACTAATACAACCTAAACACAATGAATTAAACTTCGTTATTGCATCTCTTATTTTTCAATGGCTCTACTGAGGCTGTCAGCATTACTATTATTTTTTCCAGACCGATACTTAATCTCGAAATCGTAAGGCTGAAGAACAAGAGACCACCTCATCAATCTGGGATTCGTGCTCGCATTAGATTTCAACCAGCACAAAGGGTTGTGATCAGTTAGCACCTTAAACTTATGACCATCAAGATAATAATGCAGTTTTTTCACCGCGAATACTATACTGGCGCATTCTTTTTCGGTAGCGCTGTACCGTTTCTCTACCTCCGAGAATTTTTTACTTAGGTAAAGTATGGGATGTTCTTCCCCTTTATCGTTTATTTGAGTTAGCACTATTCCCATCCCCACGTCTGAGGCATCAGTTTGAACTAGAAATTCCCGATTGAAATCTGGTGAATTCAAGACTGGTTTTTTCGTTAATTTGTCCTTTAATACCTCGAACGCTTTCTGACACTCCGGCGTCCACACGACCTCTCCCTTTTTTGCTTTCCCCTTCAGGGCGTCTGTGAGGGGAGCCGCGATAACAGAGTAGTTATCTACATATCGGCTGTAGTAGCCCGCCAACCCCAAAAACGCTCGTATTTCCGTTTTCGTCCCGGGGGTGGGGAAATCCCTCACACTTTGCACCTTTACCTCAGCGGGGCAGCGCGATCCACCGCCCACTATATGTCCCAGATATTTCACCCGTTTTTGAGCGAACCGACATTTGGAAGGCTTTAGAGTTAAGCCTGCTGCAGCTATTCGCTCCATGACACTTTTTATATGCTTTAAATGACATTCCCATGTTTCAGAAAAAATAGCAATGTCGTCCAAATAAGGCACCGCAAAACTCTCCAGATCTTTCAAAACTTCACTCATCAGCCTGCTAAAGAAATAGGGGGCATTCTTTAACCCGAAACTCATCCGAAGTGGTCGGTAGGTCCCAAATTTTGTACAAAAAGCAGCATAACGCTGTGCATTTTTGCTCAAAGGTATCTGCCAATACCCTTTTGCTAAATCTAAAACCGTGATGAATTTAGCCGACGCCACTTCTTCGACCCTTTCCTCGATGTTAGGGAGAGGAAAATATTCCGTTCGAATCACTTCGTTTAATTTCCTATAGTCAACACAGGGACGGGGGTCCCTCCCAGGGGATTCTACAAGGATCATAGGAGAAGTGTAATCTGATTCTCCCACCTCAATGACTCCCATATCCAACATACGCTGAACCTCGGCTCTCAATATATCGTTTTGTCGTACGGACATCCGATAGGGCTTAGACCGAATAGGATTGGCATTCGTTAGAGTTATATCATGCTCTACCAATTTAGTTAACCCAGGTTCGTTAGAGAACATTTTAGTGTATTGACTCAGCACTCTCTGTAGTTCTTTTATCTGCACCACATTTAAATTTTTCTCTAGCTCACTAGTGTGTTTAACCTCTTGGAAGTCGTACACCGTTCCGCTTTTTTCTATATAGGGAAAATCGACGTCTTGGTCAGCGTTGAGAGTATTTTTATCACAAGCTAACAAATTTACATACTCTGGACGCTTAAAATAAGGTTTTATCATATTTACATGATAGATCTGTGATTCCCTTCTCCCAGGCACTTCTACCAAGTAGTTGGTCTCTGAAATTTTGTTTTGCACTGTGCCGGGTCCCACCCATTGCACTGAAAGCTTTGATGGTTTCCCGGTTGCTAACACTAACACTAAATCCCCTTTCCTAAAGTTACGCTTTACAGCATTTCTATCGTACCAATTCTTACGTTTCACCTGCATTTCCTCCATTTGATTCACGGCTGCCTCTTGGCAACGCTTTAATTTATTTATCAGTTTGAACACGTATTCAGTAGCCAGATCGGCTTCTTCCTCTGGTTCCATCCAGTGTTCCTTCAATAAAGTCTCAGGGGTTCGGATATTTTTCCCATAAACTAATTCCGAGGGTGTGAAGCCTGTACTCTCATGAGTTACTGTACGTAATGCCAACAATATCAAAGGCACATGCCGATCCCATTCAGAGCCTGACTCTAAACAGATAGCCCGTAACAGTCTTTTTAAAGTTCTATGGAACCTCTCAACAGGGTTACTCTGCGGGTGATAGATTGAACTATGCTTTACTATGATACCAAATTTTTCAAAGAATTCTGTAGTTAAGACACTGGTGAAAGAAGTTCCCTGGTCGCACTGAATCTCCCGAGGGAAACCTGTTCGGCTAAAAATGTTCAGTAGAGTATCAGTAACCGTAACAGAGGTAATATCAGGAACAGCCATTGCTTCAGGGTACTTGGAGGACATGCAAATGGCTGTTAGCAGATACTTATTCCCATTTTCTGTCACAGGAAACGGCCCACAGGCATCAATGTTTATTTTTGTAAACACCTCTGATATTATGGGTACTAATTTTAAAGGGGCTTTTACCTTGTCATTAGGTCGTCCCACCCTTTGGCATTGGTCGCAACTTCGTACGAAATCTTCCATATCTTTGAAACAATTTGGCCAGTAAAAATTTCGAGTCATTTTATCTTTAGACTTCGTCACACCTAAATGTGCTGAAGTACCCTCATGACACAAGGTCAATACCTTATTTCGTAATACTTTAGGGATCACTACTAGTTTTTTTACATTTCCTAACTTACCCTCTAGTTCCTTCACTAAGATCCCCTGCACAATTTCCAAGTGCTTCGTTTCCCCATCTACAATTTTATTTGCTACACGATCATATAGATCCGATAGCTCCTGACAGTTTTTCTGTTGGTTAATCAGCTCTGCCTGATCAATTTTAATTAAATCCATCTCCGGGGAGTCCCTCCACAACGGTATTTCTATATCTCCCTCCCTTTCCCATGATATGGGCGGGGTTTCTTCTTCCTCCCTATCAACCACCTTTTCCCGCTCCTTCCGCTGGGCTCTTGTCTCTACTGCATTAATCCCTTCCACAGAAAACAAATTGTTTTGATTTCCTGCTTTTAACAAGGCCGCCGTTTGATTCCCTAAGATATAGGTGAAACCACTATTCAATTCGTTTGTACAAACAGCTGCCTTTGTTTGCACTTTGCCAAATTCTCCCGAAACCTCAACTAACGCCAAGGGCAAACAAAATAACTCAGAACTGAGTGGCTGTTTTAACCAAACGTGCTCCCCAGTAAAGTAAGCGTTTGGTACAAAGCTCTTACTCACTACATCAATGCTAGCTCCCGAATCTCTCAATATTTTCACTGCCTTACCATTTACGTAACCCTCCTGAATATAGTCATTTAATTGAGCATGATGATGCTCCACATTATTCACTATTTCAATATCCCTACGATTCTTTAACAGTGGACACGCTGGCCGGATATGCCCGACTTCGTGACAATAAAAACACCGCGGCATTCTAGGGCGCTCAAATGCATCCCTGGTTTCCCTCGGAGCGTTTCCGCTCGAACTGGGGTTCGGATTTCGCGGGGTAGAGTTGGATTCCCTGTATCTTGGAGGCGCACTGGTCGTACTTGGATTGTGTTTATTTATCCGGATGTTATTTTTCCCCCATTCTTTGGGTTTGGCCCCCCTTACCTCCTCATAGTGATCTAATAATTGAGCTAACCTAGAGGGGGACTTGATAGTGGTCCATTGGTCGATGAAGTGCTCTTTAACTTCTGGTTTGACCCGTTTTTTTAGTTGGTCGGTGACCATTAGCTCTTTTAGACCCTCAAAAGAGTTAACCCCCAAACCTTTTAACCATTCATTTAAATAGTTGTGAATTTCATACGTGAAATCTTTCCATGACCCATCACCCAATTTTTGGTGTTGCACAAATTTCTGTCTAAACACTTCGGGGCTCAGCTTAAAACGCTGCAAGAGAAGTTCTTTTACCCTATCGTAGTCCCTGGAGACCTCTTCTGATTCTCTCGCAATTAACTGCACTAAATCCCAGGGCAACAACCCTTGTAAATAACTAACCCACTTATCTTTTGGAATGGAAACCTGTTTCACCTGACGCTCAAACAGAACTAAATACAAACTAATATCTTGTTTGCTATCCTTAAATTCAGGAAGTACGCCCCGTAATTCAAATTTTGAAAAAGAAGGAGCTACGGGAACGGAGGGAGCTGTTGATTGAGGAGGTTCTACATAACCGTGCTCGATTCTTAATTTTTCAAGCTCAAACCTCCTTTGATCTGCAGCCTCAGCCCTTTTTTGTTCCTCTTCTGCCCGTTTCCTTTCCTCTTCAGCCCGTTCCTCAGCCTCAATATCCCCCTTAATGGAGTCTATCATTTCCTTTATTACCGCTTCATCAAAATTTGGATTAGTAGTTATCTTCTCAACTAATTGAGGTTTTGTTAAGCGTGCGGATACCTCCTCTCCTAAGTCCTCTGACAACCTCAGTAGTATTATTTTCTTAACAGGTAGTAAAAATGACATCTTGCAATATTGCACCGAAACACAGAATACAAAAATAATATTTAGATATTCTAAACACACCTTCCTTTTACAAGTAAATACACTGACTCCCAACAAAAACAAATTTCACAATTTTAAACAAAAGTTACTCCAACTCGTAAGAAATGTGAAACAACTCACCCCGTTTGTTGACGACTGAAGCGATGATTTTTCTGGGCAGTTTGCCCCACAAACACACACACAGGAAGTTTTCCTAGCACAAGCAATGGTAAAGATGATCTGGGCAGTTTGCCCCACTAACACACACACAGGCAGTTTGCCTAGCACAAGCAATGGTAAAGATGATCTGGGCAGTTTACCCCACTAACACACACACAGGCAGTTTGCCTAGCACGAACGATGAGATGATCTGGGCAGTCAGCCCCACAAACACTCCCAGGCAGTTTGCCTAGTACGAACAGCGATAAAGATGATCTGGGCAGTTTGCCCCACACACACAGGCAGTTTGCCTTATCAGATGCAGTGTTCAGTTTATGAACCGAACTCTCAACCACACACAACTAATTCAAAAAAAATCCACAGCGCTGGCACCATTTAAATTAGCTGTAACGTCATGAATAACTACTGCAGAGTTGGACACTAAACACATTTAATGAGCACAACGTCACAGCTATATACAAGAAGAATTTACATTAATTTCATTTTAAAGTTGGTAGCGTTTACGGAGACGGAGCTCCTAAAAGTCGGTGTGGTTCGACCGAGAGTCCAAACGTTTCTGCCTCTTCCTCCCACGGTCCCTTCCGTTTCTCACGGATCCCGACACCCCCTTCAAGTCAGGTGTCAGGTCAAGGGTCGCGCTTCGGAGAGTCAGAGCTATCAGATGGAGATGCCAATTAGTGGACCGCCTCCCCGGTCAACATGGCGCGCTGCTGGGACCCGGACCGTGAGAAAAAAGAGGTGGGGGTGATGACGGTATACTTTCACTTTCCTACTGATCCCCTCACTTAATTTCTTCCTCTCTTTCCTTCCCCCTCTTTCTATCTGTTTAAGAAAATTAAATTCGACAAATTAAGTATCCTCAATTGAAACCATAGCTCTAAATTACTCGCGGTTTTAAGCCCTTATGTTTTGTATGTCCTGATGTCAAAACGATGTTCGTGGACCTGTGTTCGGGGAAGCTGAGGAACTTCTTCTTTTGAGTTTGACTGTGCCAGAACTCCAAGTATGGTAATCATGCCCATTTATAATTGTAATAATGAAACAAAAATAGCTTTGCAATAGAAATAGGAGAGACACAATGAGGGAAAGATCCAATTTGTATAAATATTCCGGCTCTTACTTTTCCACCCTTACATATACGAACTCTCTTGACTTGGACCACTATGCTTCTCATCCTCACTTCCTCTCGGAGCTCCTTTTCTTTTACGTTTTTTTTTTGCAAAAGAAAAGCAGAAACATTCCCAAAAAAAACTTAAAGCAGAATCTCGTTCCTCTCTCCACCACATTGAGAAAATTCCTTCAGTTGGTTCCTAAACATCACCGCACAATGACCACGTATGTCTGGCTTTTCTTCGCCCAGCTGATATGGATTAATTACGTCCAGAGCACTAATTATGCAACAGGTGACAACCAGAAGCATTTTGTTGGGTAAGTTGTTTTGGTTTTTTAGTTTGTGTCTTTCGGTGCCATTATGGTGGTCGTTTAGAGAAAGATCATTATATTATTGTGTTGAAAAAACGTAATCTAAATTTTTAATTTTTGTTAATTGGAAATACTAAAGTTCGTAACGTAATTATTGCCTATTGCCTTATTGAATTGCCTTTATGTTTATTTTTAATTCTGCTTAAAGGAGCCAACAAATTTTAAAATTGTTAACTACGAAGACACTTTTGGATTTCAAAAAAAAATTTTATCCTTCATTTTTTAACTTTTAAATTGTAATACATTTATTTTATTTCCAATAAAAATAATTTTTATAAAGTGTTAGATGCTTGTTAGATTATGTAAGGGAGGGAAAATTCGATGTTTAAGGTCATTATTTAAAAGTTTTATTGTATTGTTTCGACCTTTCAATTTACTCTCTCGTTTCTAATGTTATTCCATTGCGACTTTTAACATTCGACCTCTTTATTTTAAACTAATTTGTTCAAAGCATTTCAAAATAAAGGCTATTAAAACAAAACGTCTTTTTCTTTCCCTCAAATATTTTTCGCTTTAGCATCTTCATGTATGATTTTCTTCATCACTTTATACAAGATGGGCGTTTACGATTTTGTCTCAAATTTTGAAATTGCACAGGATGTTTCAAATTAAATCAATATAATGCTATAAATCAAGATCAAGTCGAAATCAAACAACTGACTGACTGCACCTGTATAAAATTTAGAACTAATATAACAATTAAATCTCACTGGTGCTACATATTCGGGTTTTTTCAGGTATTCTGTGTTCAGAATGATTCCAACAAATGACGAAGATATTTATAATCTGAGGTATTTGATGGAGAGAGAAGAACTCAATGTAAGATACAATTCTCTTATTTCTTGAATACATTAATAAAGAAAAAATTAAAAATAATTTAATGGATCAAAATAAAAATCCCATTCTTTAATTTTAACTCTCGTGTTATTTTTTCAGCTCGACTTTTGGAAGGCACCTACATTAGTCAATCAACCAGTGGACGTGATGGTTCCCCCTGATAAAGCCATCTACCTCGAACAGTTTCTGCTGGAGAAGAAAATCCCAAGAACGGTTATGATATTCGATGTAGAGAGGTATAGTTTACTATTTGGATTTTATAGACTAGGGGGCTCCAACTGTTCCCCTCCATTAAGTGTAGGTTTAAAATGCTTTTTTAAAAATTGCTTTTAATATTTATGCGTTGTTCCTCCATTTACGTTCAGATTGCGCAAGTACTTCTTCATCATTGTAATTTACATATTATTTTTTTTTGTAATTAAATACAAAAAACAAAAAAATAATTTTTTTATCCGACAATCTTTACTTCAGAAATTATGCAATCAGTTTGTACCATTGACAGTTAGATTTTTTAAAAAAGAATTGATACCAATATGACTAAATCACCAAACTCTGCTCACCAAACTTGACCAGATGTAAAAGTTAGAATGTTTTTGAAGAAGTGTCACATCTGACCTACTTTACATAAAAATATGAAGGGGAATTCAACACAAAATATACTTCAATTTAAATTTGTGACGAAATTCTATATAATTTTTTTACAGATATGTAATGCAGGAAAGAATGGATATGATTATTCCCCCCTTCCTTGTGCCAAGAGACGGCAATGAATTTTTCACCGGCTACAGAAGACTCTTTGAGGTATAAAATCCCTATAATTATTTTTAAAATTCACCATTAAAAACATTCATTTTTAGACTAAAACATACGATGATGACGATGAATACTAATACATGAATCTTCAATTTGACAAAGGAATAAGAGTTCAAAGTTGAATACACACATTACAGGTTTTATTCAACTTTTGAAAGCTCTCTCTTTAATTGTGAAAAAGAAAACAAACCTAATTTAATAAGATTTTTTTTTAAACTTTTGTTTTGGAGGGATGGAGGGCCGTCATTTATCTCATTTTATCACAAACTTTTCATTAAAAAAATTGTCATATTTTAATTCGCATTGCGTGACTAATTTCTTGGTAGATTCACAGATTTCTTGATCAACTTGCTGAGCGAAGTCCCCACATATCATCGATCATATCGATAGGAACATCAACCGAAGGCAACGATTTAAAAGCAATCAAGGTAAATAAATCCTTTAGAGAAGTAGTTTGCGTTGAATTTCTTATTGACGATATTCCTAGCTATTTGTAAGAAGTTATAAAATTATTGGAACTTGAAATAAGAGTATTGTCTAAATTTTCATCAAATGAAGAAAACAAAAATAGTTGTTCAAAGGAATTTAAAGTATCATCGTTCCTCTCTCAAGGGATAAAGATCTCTCGCACGTATAAAAACGCAAAAGTTTATAAAATAAACTTAACGAAATAAGTTAATGATAATCGTGTACCTTTTCAGATCGGTTCACCCTCTTCCAATGGAACAAAACCAGCAATATGGATCGATGGTGGGATTCATGCTCGGGAATGGATCAGTCCAGCAACAGTCACATTCGTTGCGAATAGCGTAAGGGTTTTCATTATCAATTTAAAGCACTTTTTTTGAACATTTAAAAGCTAATTCATCACTCATGATAGAAAAAGTATTCCTATATGCCAAGGCCTGCACAACTTCAACTGGTGATGCAGGCCAAATTATGACAACTTACAGCAGGTCAAAAATCTGTTTCATCTTATTTGGAGGGCCATCAAAATATTGATGAAAATTTCCTGTATTTTCTCATGACACTATAGATTAAATATATGTTACGGGTAAAGTGATAAACCGGGCATTATTATTAATACTCGAAGTTAGGCGGGCAGTGTGATAAATTCAATGGCATTTATCAATCCGTATTTATCACTTTGCCCGTAACAGTATAATTGAATAACAGAGAAAAAAGTGATCACTTAGTTTGTACGTTCAGAAGATAGGTATACTGCATGTTTGAGCATTATAATTTGAATGAAATTTCTAGATCCTCCATTTATTTCTTTTATTTCCATCTGTGTGTAATTTTGGCGAATTAAAAACTTTATCATCTTTCCTCGGGTTATTTCTACATAAAATTCTCAAAATTCAATCACGTTTTTTATTTACAGTACCACAATCACTTCAGTTTTTAGAATCAATCATTCAAGAATTATCGGGCCACAAAAAGAGGGCTAGTAGGTAATTAAAATAAAATAAAAATTAAACATTTTATTAACTTTTTCAAAATATTTGCGTATTTGAAGGCTTATGAGAGAAATAAATATTCTTGAATTGAACTTGAATTGTAACATGAAGTAAATACATAATAGTTAATGTGTAAGACAAAAGGAATAAGATATTGGAAGAATTTGAGTGAATATTTTCATGGTTTTTTTTGCAAGTTTTTAAGCTGTATTTGTTTTTTAGCTTGTCTCTGAGTACGAATCCAACGAAGATGTCAAAGATTTGGTAGATCATTTCGATTGGTATATTTTACCTGTGGTGAATCCAGATGGCTACCTTTACAGCCACTCCTTGGTAAGTTGTGTGTATTTTCAATACAATAAAACCAATCCTATAGGATCAGCTAATTTTTCAGAAGTATAAAATTAATGTAGTGCCCCCTCATAAAAAAAACTACTGTGGTCAAGCGTATGTTGCTAATAAAATGATTTTCGTATAATTTTTCATGAAAAAACTATAAATAAATAGTTGCATATACTATCTATGGAAATGTGCCCAGTCGCTTCAAACTTCGTATTATCATGGCCACCTAAACTAATAAGGCCGTAGAAGCTTGAAATCTGAGTGATGTCATGCCTTTTCTTTCACGTCATCGACGCGTTTAAGACAACAGCGCAACTCCAGTCTGGAATCTTGATCGCCCCACCCTTTACAGCGTGATTGGTCTGCACAACTACGGTGAAAACGTCACTTGAATTAGCCACACCGACACACGTGTCGAATATTTCAGAAGTGAGAAAGTGAATTAGAGATCGCGAACCTCAAGTTGATTCCGTGCTCTATTATAAACAATTTTATGTTGTGTAGTTTCGTTTTGCAGAACTAAAAAGAGGTTTCCCTTAAGACCTGAAAATGGTTTTATGCAGAGTTAATTTTAATGATCATATTTGATCAGTGATTACTAAAATTTGGTTTAATGATTAAATTTTAAATAAAATTGTAAAAATCGGGCCTGGTTTAAAACTCATGATCGGACATATTTTAAGCCTTCAAATTTACGATTACAATGGAGGGGGGTTACATATAATCTGATGTTTCCTCTTTTCGATCAGTTTTACAATGTTATCATCAACAGAAAGATTTTGCTGGTTTTAGGTCCAATCTAAGGTGTCCAATCCAAGGATTGTGTGCAAATTTCAGATCGGGATTGTTCTGCTCTTTAACCCCATCTGTCATTAGGAGAGTAATTCTTAGCAATCCTAAGTCAAATCAATCCTAATTCAGATCAAACTTTCTCCCATCTGATATATTCGGCACGTGTGTCGGTGTGGCTAATTCAAGTGACGTTTTCACCGTAGTTGTGGAGACCAATCAGGCTGTAAAGGGTGGGGCGATCAAGATTCCAGACTGGAGTTGCGCTGTTGTCTTAAACGCGTCGATGACGTGGAAGAGAAGGCATGACATCACTCAGATTTCAAGCTTCTACGGCCTTATTAGTTTAGGTGGCCATGGTATTATGCGTTTTTCTCGAAATTTGGAAAAGGCAGATTTGAGTTTTTGAAGTGGAGGTTATGGATGAATTGACACTAAATTCATCTTCCTAACTCCATCGGTACGTTTGCAATGTCCAATGAAATATGTTTTCAGGTGACTGTAGTATTATAGTTTAAAAAGTTATAAGAATAAGAGCTAATAGATACTTAAAAAAATAACTGACATTTTCCTACATTACTTTCCTTAAATATCATTGCTCTCCTTTTAGAACAGAATGTGGAGAAAATCAAGGGGAGGTCTTCGTATATTCTGCCGTGGAGTTGATCTCAATCGAAACTTTGGATTTCACTGGAGAGGTAATGATACAATTGCTGTTGTAAGTCAAGTTTTCCAAGCTTGTGTAAAAACAACAGCAATTCCAATGTTTCGTTAAGTTTATGATGATTGTTTTAATAACTATTCATTTTCAGAGGGAGGGTCAAGTGCCAGTCCCTGCAGCGAAACGTACGCGGGCGCCCAAGCCTTCTCTGAGCCCGAAACCAAAGCGGTGTCCGATTTCGTCCTCAGGAACAAGGATCAGTTCGTGGCGTTTCTGGCGGTGCACTCCTACTCTCAGCTGTGGCTCACCCCTTGGGGATGGACCAGTCAACTGCCAGACGACTATGAGAAGATGGTGAGAACTCACTCCTCTAATCACACTTCTATTTAGTTCGAACCTTCTTTTTATTTGAAAAGGGAACTCCAGATGTAGCTGCTTTGTATCCGATTCTAATGATGAGGTAATGAGCTAGCTATAATACCTTGAAGTACTCTCATTTGTACATGCATGTATAGTTGACAGTTATTGTATCAAATCCTCCTTTCTGAAGTGTTGTTTACACAGTTTGTTTTTATTAAGAGAAACGGAATAAAATCATTGGAAGTCGTTTAGGCCGAATTCGAAATTTTACACAAACAAAACTAAAAAGCAGAAAGTAATTAAAAATGTGTAAAATAACTTTAAAAACCACGTTCTTAAAATGGACTGAAAGTATAAAATAATTTTTTGTAACTCCTTGAAAACGAAAACGTAGGGCTCATGCAAAAGATTAATTCATCAGCTACCACTCTCGGCTCTCTATTTACCTAAATCTCCATGGCATAATATGAGAAGTATGAAGAGATTATGATTGATGATGATGAGAGAGAATATGATTACAGAAGCTGATAAATTAAAAACTTAAGGCATGAGCCCCAAGTTTCTTACAAGGAGTTACAAAAATTTATTTTATACATTTTAGTCCATTTTAAATACGTGATTTAAAAAAAAATATTTTTTTTATCATTTCTTTAATTATTTTTAAATTCATTAGATTAAACCAATATTTTTACCTCCAACGCATAACAAGATTAAAATAATAGTAACATGCCGACTCGTACGATTTATTCCCGAGACTCCCGAAATACCCCCTCGTCTCTTTAACTCTCGGATTAAATATAAATATCACGAAAAATCGGGAAATTCCCTTAAAAAGTGATTTTGAAAAAGAAGTAGGGAGATTTTCGATCAAAATCTCTATCGATGAAGGGTAAAATAATCCACGAATGAAAAATAAGAGCGATCTGTTGTTGTGTGTGTGTGTTGGGGGTGAAAAAAAAATCTTATCTCAAAGCTTTGCATCACGCCCTTGAAATGGTGTGTGGAAAGAACATTTTGGGACTGAGTCATAGCTCGTGGGTCGTGGGCTCGTGTTGAGTCGAAGAAACGTGTTGAGCGCATAGATATTGAACGTTTGTTTCCCCGCCTTAAACCGAAACCTTCTGTGCCGCTCGCGCGCGTTTCGAAATAGCCTCTTGTTTTAGCGCAGATTAGTTTACGAGCGATCGCTATTCTTTGATGTGTGCTTGTTTTTATTCAGTATTTAAGCATGTCTCTAAAATGTTTACAGGCATTTTAGTTAGTTTAAAGAATGTTATTCAAAAGAATTTTCATACATAATTAAGTCAATGAATGGCCAATCCTTTGCTTTGTGAGAGGATTGCGGTACCGACATTAATAAATATATAACTCATGGCTTTTTTATTTTTATCTTATTCCTTATCATTTATATTTAGTTTGCCTATTTTGAAAATCGCTATTTACATATACTTACATATTTTTTTTTTTAGTCTTGAAATCTTTTCACCCAAAAGTATCCCGAATTTTCATTCCCCAATAATGTTGGAAGCTATGGTATATAATAATGAAAGCATAGTATGTAAAGTGCACTGTTTCCATAGGTAGCTGTAGCTCAAGAAGCAGTAGATGCTTTGCAAGAGGTTCATGGGACAAAGTACAAAATAGGCTCATCAACAAATGTTTTGTGTAAGTATTTTACATATAACTAGCTGATACATGTATACCCGCCGCCGTTGTGCTCGGAAAAAAAGGTTTTTCAAACTGTTTGTAAAAACAAATAAGAATTATTTTCCTTTCTAGGGCGTCATTTAGGAGCAATGAAGTCAACCGCTAGGAAATTTTTTTTTAAAGCTATATACTTCTTTACAATGTTAAAAAAAAACTTTAAATATACTACCACCTGCTTAGAATTAATGAATGAAATCACCGTTTTAAGAGGGTTTTTTTTAAGAAAAAGTCTGGGGGAGACCTTCTGAATCTTTGAGGTGTTATTTCTTAGTTCTCTCCATCCATTTCTGCAATTATTGGTAATATATATTTGTATCAAATTCCTCTTCCTACGCTTCACAATAAAGGTAAAGGTCTATTAATTATTGAACAAAAATTTCTAGACTTAATATTTATTTTCACCTCATCCAGCATTTCCCCTCTTCCCCGTCATTTTCATAAATTTACAAAACAACTAAAAAATAAATACTATAACTTGTAAAATAAAACCTAAAAACTGTTTGGTGTTTAAGTGTTAATAAATAACCAGTTTTTAAGGGTGACATTGTAAAAAACGTCAAGCAGAGACCCCCCTGACCTTTTTCAAAGAAATTATTTTCTTTTAAATACTTTTAAGAAGATGTTATCAAAAGTTCACTTCGTAATATCAACTTCTTCAGCAAAAACGGGTTTTTGGAATTTTTAAATGCAATTCACAGTTAAGTTTCCTTGAACTACTACTATTTAATGGCGGTTATACACATTACATTTTGCACGGATCAAATCCCAATAAAGTATATTTGGGGCAATATTTATCAAAATCGAGACTTGTCGCGCAATTTTAAACCCTTCTGTTACCTATAACGTAAAGTAAAGTATCCCACCTACAGATTTAATAAAACTATCTAAAAACTAATTCTGACTAAAAAGTAAGGAATTTGCCCTTGTTTTGTCAAAATACGCTCTCGAGTGAAAAATATTCACGACTGATTTCTTTCCAGATGTGGCAACAGGGGGTGCTGACGACTGGGCCTATGGAGTAGCCGGAATCAAGTATGCCTACACGCTAGAACTGCGAGACACAGGCAGGCACGGATTTCTTCTGCCCTCTGACCAAATCATTCCAACTGGAGAAGAGACATGGGCCGGGATAAAAGCTATGGCCAAGGCCATTAAGAAGGACAAGAGTTTAAAAGCTCACTAAGATACGAGATGATAGAAACTAAACTCAAAGAGACAACTTACAAGCACCAAATGGATGTTTGGATCATGGATGTTTTATTAAACTTTTATTTATTTTCGATATTAGTTATCCATTGATATTAGTATTCAATAATTTCAAAGGAGTGCAAAGTGAAAACTTTTTATTGAACCTCTTTCGGGGATTGTAGGTAGTGGGCTTACCCGGGAAACCTCCCAATGATGTGTTGAAGAGTTTTCATGATGTTATGAAAACTCTTTTGTTTAAAAATAGGACATGGATGGATGTGATTTCAAAATTATTTTAAGGGAGCACTAACTAAATTTTCCTTTACGTTAAAAGAAATAAAAATATGTAGGAATTTGTTGAAAATCTCAACATTTCCTGACCCTATGCGGTGTCTGAATTTGAATGAAATGAATAACGTCAATTCAGATTAATGATTAATTTTTACTATGATTAATTACTATGATTAATTTTTTAAACCCATGAATATATATAGTCATTTTATCACGATTTGCGTACCGAAACTCTTCCTAGCAACCCAACAAGCTTTCTGTGTACACAGTTTCTGCTTCCGCGTAGTGACGTCATACGTCATAGGGTCAGTCGCTGTCGAGTATAGTTTTAAAGGTTTACTCATGATTTATCATTACATTAAAGAGTACTCACATGATTTTAGTTGAAATTGAAGGTGTAAAAAATATAATAAATCGTGTACATCGGACCTATTTAATATTTATACTTTTTACCCTGTAATTTATTATTTTCTGAAAATAAACTAGTGTGAAATAATTTTTCCTCGATACTTTAATCTTCCATACACAACATATTTTTTTTTCAATATTTTAATTGAAGTATTTTAGAACATAATTAGATTAGGGTGAGTTGAAAACCATTCTTTTCGAAATCTGCGTACGGGTAGCGCGGATTTTTGGTTAAATGACTTCAATAAAAAGTGTAAAAAATATCAGCTCGATATGAAAAATTCATTCTGCTTATTTGAAAAATTATTTTTTCGAAATCTGCTTGTCACTGATGGTGGGGAATTTCCATTACATAGGATAATAAAAAATTCAGCTCGATACGACAACTCCTCCTGCTAGAGCTAGAGAGTTACGCCCTAAGTTTGGTAAAAAAAAAAGATATTTAGAAAATCAGTTTTTCAAAAATCCGCTTACAGTTAGGGTGGATGTTTGACCATATAGCTTTAATAACGTATGAAAAGTTTCCGTCCGATTAGACAATAGAAAATAATATTTAAATTTCAACATTAGAAAGAAAAAAGTTAAGAGAGGTTGGGGGCTGCCACCCTATCAACCCCCTTTCGCCCTAACTACAATAACAAAACTCGTTTTGTGGTCTGCTACTATTAGGCGCGGACCATTTCGGAGCGAGAAAAAAATAAAAGGAAGTAAAGCTCCAAAAAGATCCCAAAACTAACAAAAAACAATTTATGGGGTCGCGCCAAAACGCCCCGCGCCGAATCGCTTGCGCCGAAACGTCCGCGCCGAATAGTCCCATTCCGCTCGTTTTGGTGGGTAATCAATCAGAAAAAGTGACAAATCATTAAAGGAGAGCAAGGCGCTTTTTGGACGTTCTAGAAAACACACCAATCACGAAAAAATAATCATTGAAAGAACATTTAAAAGGCAATAATGAATAACATGAATACTCCTAATATATGCCAGCAAAATTACTAACTCACCCAAATTCTTTACTAACTCCAAACAGAACCTTTCGCATTTTAAGACCGAAATCACTTGCTTACTGTATCGGGTCGAACTAAACACAAACTGAATGAAAAATAAGAGGGACGAAAATGAATCGATGAATCAAAAGACTCGAACCATTTTAGTGAATCGATTCGCCCCTAAACAACGAATCTTCAAAGAACACCGATTCGTGGGGGCTCAGGGCTCGGCCCGTAACCAGACTTTGGTTCGGGGGGGGAGTTGACTCTACATTGTTTTTCTAAGATACGGTTCCTTCTTAAATTTAGTTTTAGATGACGACTTACTTTGTGCTAACTTAAAAATTTTAGAAATTTCCCTCTCAAAATAGCGTTTTAGTTCATTTTGAGACCTGTTGGATTACACTCAACGAGCACCGCTCATTGTAAGCGGTGCTCTTTTTTCTGTAGTGAAACTAAACACTGCAGAAGACATTGTGGAATTAAACTGGTCAACGCTGAAATTTCGTCCACAACAATTTTTGCATATTCAATGTAGTAGCATATATGTTAATAAAAAAGGCATCTAAAAATTCATAAATTACTTTTAATTCTGAATTCTATGGATGGCATGTCCCATTAGCCCTGCACTGTGCCCCAATGTCCCAATAGACCCCACGTATGGGGGCTAATGGGACAGTAGTATAAAACTATAAAAGTCGATACATAACACATAGATGAATAATGTTTTTTACTTTCAAGGAATATTTTCATAAACTTATATGTAAAATCGTTTTAAATTCATAAAAAATATAAAAATAAATACATTTATGCTCTTTTACTAGCATTTTATTAAAAAAATGTCCCATTAGCCCCCACTTTCCCCTATTTCTGTGATAGGAGGGGAGCGCCATCCCCCAAAATATTTTGGTTATCCCCTTAAGATATGCGGTTTTGGGCTTAATAAATGAGAAAACAGTGAAAAATCAACGCTGATTCCCAAAAAAAAAATTTCCCATCAATGTATTCCGAATTCCGAAATTTGTACCTGTGTATTCCACTTAACAGGACGTAAGACAAAAAAGTTGGGTTAGTTCATAGTTTTTATTTCCTTCACTAGATAGCAGCACTACAGAAGATCAGCAGGGCCACATTGAATCTTCTCTTTTGTACTCAAAAACGGGATGTCACTGTTTTTTAAATTATTTCAGGGCCGTAACCCGATCAGACTTTTGTTTCAGGGGGGGGGGGTTACTCGAATTTTTTCTGAGGTACCTCCTTTCAATTACTAAATTCTAGATAACACGCATAGGATTTAGAATTTTAATTTTGGTGCACTAAATTTCAAAATTGTGTAAACAATGGGAATCCCAAGTAAAATGGGGGGTTGGGGGCCTGAAAAGTTTTGGAAATTTTCCTCTCAAAATAGCGTTGTAGCTCATTTTGAGACATTTTGGATTGGATTACACCCAAAGAGCACCGCTCATTGTAAGCGGGAGAATTTTCAAGGAAAACCAATATAGTAAAATAAACGGAAAAATTTCGAGGGGATTTGGGGTATCCTACTTCAGAAAATTTTTGGAAAGTTCCCCTAAAAGTAGCGTTTTAACTCATTTTGAGACCTTTTATGTTAGACCAGAGGACCATTCTTTTTAAGTCACAGAATTTTCAAGGAAAAACAGTACATAACATATTTCAAACTTTCGAGGGGGGTGAATAGGAGTACTCCCCCAGAAGAATTTTGGAATTTTTATCTTTAAAAGTGGTAGTTTGACTCACTTTGAGAGGATTTGGGTTACACCGCTCCTTGTAAGTTACATAATTATCAAGTAAAAAAAACAGTTTAAAAATTGGATTTTTGGCAAATTTCGAGGGGCGGTGTTGAACCCCTAACGACCTAACCCTCCCTTGGATACGGCCCTGGGGCTCACTTCCATTTTCCTTCTTCCCTTTTCCCCATAGAAACCAGTAAAAGGCAGAAGAAATCAGAATTTCTCAAAATCATTCAAATTGGCGAAAAGTAATTGTTTTTAACCGATAAGGGGACGTCCATAAATTATACGTGAGATGCTTTGTTTTCCAAATTTTGGACCCCTCCCCCTTGGTTCGATTTAGTGAGATTTTGGTAGACCCCCTTAAGCTAACTTACTTAAAACATTAACTTTTAAATAAATAAATTTCTTTAATATGTTCTAGACTTAAAGTATTCTTAGATCAATAAGATGAAATGATGACAGACTGATGAGGAAGAAAGTGACAATCATACTTGGATTTATGGAGAGACCATGCGGGGAATTCCCGAAGCCCCTCAAAGCTTCTCAGATAGTTTCATGTTCTTACTGGTAAATCACGTTTACTAAGTCCTAAGGGACAGTTTGTTCCCCAAGCAGGTCTACCGTATTTAGACATGTGCAACAAAGAGAAAAGGGCGGAGGAGAAAATATTATATATTCGGGGAGGCAAAAATTTGCAGTAAAATGAAGAAATATGTGTTCACAATAACAGGGATGCGTTGGAACCCAAGGGACAGTGTCTGATTTACCATTTGGCCCACTAGGCCAGGGCCTAGGGGACCCACAATTTGGGGGGCCCCCTAATTTAAAAAGTTGACAAAAATTATAGTAGAAATAAACTTTTTATACTTCCTAGAATGTTTTTCATTCCTTTTTTAAATCGAAAATAAAAATACAAACCTTTTAGCAATGTAAAAAACGTAAAAGATAACCGTGAACGTGTCTGCCCCTATGGTCTGCCCCTGACACCCTGACGATAGTGAATTTTCACACTAAGCAAACAATTATTTTTCACGCTTCTACATTCATATAGCACCAAATGTGGCAACGGGGGGGGCCCCCTTCCTGTATGTTGGGCATGTTAGGCCGTTCCCAATTTTCTGAATCGGGCCCTGCCAAGGGACTACAAAATCAAAAGATCGCGTCTAAACACTATATTTCAATAAAATTCCTCAGTTTTGATGCTGAGTTTTTGATCAAATCCATCATCTATCCACCTATCTCCAAAAATTCTATGCACAGGGTGACTAAATCCCTAAACACCCTTAATAAAAAACCTTCCTGTCCCCTGTTCCCAAGGTTTCTACTCTCAGGGGCCCTCAGACTGAATGGAAGTGTTGAGCGAGAGATGGTTCTTTGGATTATTTTAAAATTATTAAATAAAGAATAAGAGAAATATTGCAGTTTTGGGGTAGAGGTAGGGGTTTTACATGTCCCTTACACCCCTTAGCAAGACCAGCTCAGTACACCGGAGGCCACGCCGCCACGCCACTGTCGATTTCCACCTATGTTACTAAAAGCTGCGCTTGTCGGTTCGTCTGTATGTTTATTCAATGTTTTTGTCTAGGGGGTGGCAATAACTTCGCCTATACAGAAATGTTGAAAGAAAAACCTGAACTTGTTTTGGCGAAGAAAGTTCAATTTGGCAATATATTTTAAGCGATAAATAAATAGCTATCGTCTCTAATGTCTTGTCGATTTACTTTAATTTCTTGAAGTGACGCCCAGAAATTTATTATTTATTAGTGTTTTAAGCTATATTAACCTGCCAAAGTGTTATGCTCTTGACATTCTTCTGAATTAAACATCTTTGCACTGATTTTGTGATTAAAATCGAGTTTTCTGATTGTTGTTGAGAAGATCAATTATTATCGCCAAAAACTTACAATTTGGCAATCAGCACATTTGATTGATTCCTAAATTGTACAACATCACAGAAACCATACCGAGGCGCGAAAGAACAACAAAAACACTTTCATTTCATGTGGATTTAGAACATAATAATTTGCTTTATTTTGTCAATCTTTTATGCAAAAATGATCAAGTGGATACAAAAACCTTCTATCATAATAGGAATCGGAGTTGGAGTTGGTGTTGTAACGTGTGCAGTTCATGTGTTACGCCGGCAAAACAAAGTTGAAATTATCTCGACTGACTCTAATCGAATTACCAGAACTTTAAAAATACCCAAAGGGTTTGTTGGACATGTATTAGGAAGAGGAGGAAGTGTTATCAAAGGAATTCGTGAGAAGACGAGGGCAAAAGTTACTTTCGAGGACACAAGTTAGTTGCTTTTCCTTATTACAAACATTTTAATTCCAGTTTACCTATTGTCTCGTGAATGAAAATACGGCTTGATAGTGCTTAAAGTTTTTATAGCCTTATTTATAAATCTGCTGCTTACTGGTTGAACATAATCCCTGTCTGTCCAAACCAAAGTGTCTCACTTAACCAAGTATTTTTTGAATTTACCTACCCTGGTAACATGACTTTCATTTCTAGTTTTTTTTTAATTGAAATAAGAACATAGGTTTTTAGGTTAATGAAGAGAATCCGGATTGCAGATTTTAATCGCCATGTTTGGTGACCGATTATCATACTTGGTTTAGTTGTTTGGCATCATACTTGGCAACTAAAAATTCAGCTGCAGCCCGAATTCGCTTCATTTATACCGGTTTTTATGTACGATAAATGTGGAGGAGGGGGAGGCTATAACACACTCATGGTTAAAACAACAACACTTTATTGTAGACTAGACATTGAACTAGGTTAAAACACATCATGGCTTCAGTCTAAAATCCAAAGGGATCAATCTAAAATGAACAGTACACGTTGCAGTGACACCTCCACGCCACGATCATCTCTCTCGGTGGAGCCGTCTGCTCGGTCTTGATCATCTCCCTCGGTGGAGCCGTCTGCTCGGTCACGATCTCTTCCTCGGTGGAGCCGTCTGCTCGGTCACGATCTCTTCCTGCTGCTCTTTTATAGTAGTTGGCACGTGCTTTGCCGACTGTTGCCACTTGCACTAACATCAGGTGCTGCCCTACAGCCTCATCTATAGAAGAGTAAACGCTCGATTCCCACATAAATGTAGTGCATTGTTTAGTTAACTGTAATAAACTTTTGAATAAATTCCATAATTGGTCCTGTTAAAAGTGGCTTTAGCTGTTTTGGTTTCTAGATTATAAATCTCACCAAAATTTGCAAACATCTGAGTAGTAGAAGATAATCTTGACATCTGTAAAAATTTGGCAATATTTCGAGGTGCTTTCCAATCCTCAGTTCTTTTTAGATTTTCTGGTAGCGTATGGTCTCGTGGATCTGGTTTAATTTTGTTTTAAAGCTGATCGAGGGATCAGACAACAGAGAACAGAAAATTTGGCAATATTTGTGTATTTGGTGACCAAAACAGCTCTATGGCGATATTTATCAGAAAAAATGGTGAAATTAAACCAAACTGTTTTCAAATTGATTTTATAAAGATAAATTAAAATTCTTCTTAATTCTAGTTTAAAAATCTTCATTTTATTAGGAATAAAATCAAAAGAGGAAGTTTTAGCCTTTTCATTTTCAAAACTTAAGAAGCTCTTTAGTATTTCTTGGTTTAATAGTTAAGGATAAGTACCTACCTAAAAATTATTGCTTGGATTCTTACTCAGGTTGAGGATTTTCACACAGTTCTTTAATTTTTACAGATAAAGAATTCACTATGGCCACTGTCATGGGTTCTCCTGAGAGTGTAGAAGAAGCTATTGATCTCATCAATCAAATAATTTCTAACCGTCATGCATCTGTTGTTAAAGAAATTCAACTTCAGGGAAACATCTGTGACTCAGTTTGGAAAAATGTCAACTGCATAAAGTAAGTATTCTAATACTTTTCTTTGTTTTAATTAAGGCGCTATCAATAGAGTAAGTGAATATCAATCGAGTCAAACATTCATTGGTTAAAAAAAAGAAAAAACGCTTTCAAATTCAAATCAAATTTTATTTTGGCTAAGTTTACAGGCCAAAGAATAAGAAAAGAATGAATGGACATTGATTTCGCAAATTCAAGGGGATATATCTGCCGATAGGGGGTAGTTAATTTTCCCCTCTTTACACTCATGTGTAGAGCAAAGCTTGGAGATTTTTTTGCGCACAAAAAGTCAATTTGCCATTTTTTTGGACTTATTCCCTTCTTCTAACTGACGATTCAACTATCCCACCTCCCTTCCCTCTTCTTTAAAGAAGAAGGTGCTTAAGTAGCCAAGCTAGCTATTAAAATTTCCCGCACCCCTCCTACTCAAACTTGGATTTTCCCGTTCCCAACCGCCTATACAGGCTAGCCACGTTTTGAATTATGAAAAATATTTGGCAACTTTTCTCGCTAGGAATGCCACATATCAGGTCTTTAATACACCCTAGGTATTGTTTATAGATTTAGTGCTTTGCGTTTTGAATTATGAAAAATATTTGGCAACTTTTCTCGCTAGGAATGCCACATATCAGGTCTTTAATACACCATAGGTATTGTTTATAGATTTAGTGCTTTGCCAGATTTTAGCTACAGTGCCATCTATCGCTTTAATGATTTCTGTATCTATACCAACCTGAACAGTATCCATTCAGCCATGGTTTAAAAATCTTTAGAATTGTAACTTCATCTTTTGGCTTTAACTTACTACAATAAACATCTAGCCTTTTCTGGATTTTATCCTGACCATCAAGATATATAAATTTTCAGGGATTTTTGTTGTGGGTCATGGGTTCTATTGAATTTCAGTGTAAAGCAAACGAAGAAACAGGTGCAAGAACTTTCAATGGAAACCCTGTGACAGTTTTATTACTTGTAAATTCTCCAGGCCACTGTGCCCTTCCCCTTACGTTCTTTGCCTTTGGTAATGAATAGGGATTGAACTGGAGAAAATATTTTAAGTGTTGAATGAAAATGTTTAATGTTGAACAGCAAAATAACCCACAGTGTAGAGATGTGAGTCGAGAATATTCTCGGAGAACGAGAATATTCTGAGAATATTCTCCAGGGGCGGGATTTTTGAGAATAATCGAGAATATTCTATTTTTTGATTGATAAATGAAAATAAATGCAAAAATGTTTGATGATATGAAATGGTCATGTAGTATTAGTGTTAGAAACCTGAAAATAATAACAAATTCAATGAAACTTATTATTTAAAAGACCCTACAGTTCAGAGAATATTCTCTGAACTGTAATAATTTCATTATTTCGCAAGATTTTTTTTTTAAATAAGTAAATTTTATTTAATGAAAATCATACAATTAAAAGAGAGAGTCTGAGTTCTTTTCATATAGTTGTTATAAGCAAAGGTAATACCAATAGTTGTCAAACTGAAGGACCTTTAAAACCTGATATTTAGCTAAAATTTTGATAGAACTTTGTAAAATTAGGAAAATTTATCATGAGAATATTCTCAAAGAACTCTAAATCACTGAATATTATCAGATGCAGTTTAATTTACTTTCTACTTAAAAATTATTTATGAATGAATAGTTTGTCTAAACTTTTTGATTGCATAATTTTAATTCAGATTCATTAATATTTTCCTTTATGAGAATATTCTCAAAGTTACAATTAAATTTATATCTTACTTATCTTGTGTTCCTAAAATAATTAAATCTTCAAATTTTCATTTACTAGCATTGTAAAACCTTTAATATTCTTCTAATTAGAAGTTAATATATACCTTATAATTTTTTTTCTCCAAAAAAAATTATTTTAGTAGCTTCCAGAAGAATATTCTTGAAAATTCTCCTCTTGGAGAATATTCTCGAGAATATTCTCCAAAAGATTATTACCGAGAATTTTACATCTCTACCACAGTGTATCGAGATTTCAGCCCATTGCATGAGGTAAGATTGTTACGAAAATTAACCTGTTTGTGTTGGATCTATGACGTGTGACGCTGACCACAAAGGGGTTGATGGGCCTTGGCTATGCATTTTTTTTCAGCGGCCTTGTCAATGGGATAATACAAAAGAACCAATTTTTTTTTCCCCAAATTTTTGTTGCAAGATTGTTGCAAGATTTGTTGCTATTATAATATTTGTTTACATGTTTGTATTTCAAAATTATAGTGATTCTTTTAACATGGTCTAGTTTTTGTACATTTATACATTTTGGAAGCTTATCCTATGATCTTATGATTATCTTATGAAGTTTTCACATAGTCACATTTCCTCAACTTTTAAAATTTATTGTTCAAAAAAAAAGTTATTCTTAAAATTTTTTGGGGGGTTTTTAGTTTCTCTTACATAGATAGTTAAAAAATTACATGGTTCATCATTGGTCAAAAAAGCTTTTCCATTTACTGACCTTT
This sequence comes from Tetragnatha montana, assembly GCA_963680715.1. Taxonomy (NCBI): domain Eukaryota; kingdom Metazoa; phylum Arthropoda; class Arachnida; order Araneae; family Tetragnathidae; genus Tetragnatha; species Tetragnatha montana. The sequence goes on along the minus strand of OY796683.1, from coordinate 2,653,602 downwards.
CTTATCTTCTTGTAGTTACCTATATTTTTCTATTATTTCAAATTCCATGTCCTCTCTTAGGCAAATCTGTGATTTGACACGAGCAAAAATCAGTTTCGACTTCCTCCCGTCGAGAGGCAAAGATTCCAATGTCAAGGTCACCCTCAAGGGCAGGAAGGAGGAGGTAGAGTCTGCTGCGGAACTGATTGATGAACTCGTCTCTGCAGCGGAGGTGGGATCAACGAAGCAGATTCACGTTGCCGGACGAGCACTGCCTGAAAACAACGGTTTGCACTCTACTGCATTTGTAAGTTTTTTCACTCTTATCATTGGTATATGTAATTTTGTGTAGATCAGCCATGCACAACGCTGAAAAACTTCATCAGGTTAGCTGCACCTCCATAAAGGCTGCTTCAAAAATTATTTAAGTAGGAAAACTTGAACAATTTATGCATTTGTAATTATTAATAATGTTTCGTATAATTTGCAACATATAGACAACTACACAAATAGGCTTGGTAAAAAATGTTTATGCAGTACTGCATGAGTAGTTTCATGAATACTGAGGAAAGAAATGTAAGAGAGACCAAGCACACTAGTCTGCAAAATTGTAAAAGTCGTTAGACTGTCAGGAGTGACCAGTATCCATTAAAATTAAACTCCAAACAATACACTGGCACCTCCAATAAACTACCTTACACTCTGCATGGAGACACACCCTGAAATTTATAACTTCTTGGGATTTTGCAAAACAGTATTCCTGGCCTCTAACAAAGGTCAGTATAGAGGTCAAGTGACAGTATTCTGATGTGAGATAATAAAAGAATTTTAGGAATTATCTGCAGCAAAAGGAAAGGGGGAGGTTTTTCACAAGAAATATTTTGTATAAACGGTCAACATGAGAAGGAAATTCTATCAGATAGGCTGGCCTGGCAGATAAGTCAGCTTATCTACCTGAAATTTACGGTACTTTTTTTCCTGTATCAATTGGGCTGTTGTGTTGGGTTCTATTTGTTCAATCTGATGTTACTGTAGAAATAGATTCTACGAGGGTAGTTTGGTAAGGTCTTGGCCTGATGGTGAATTGTGCTTCTGTGAAATGGGGTTGTGCATGCGTGTATGTCTGGGGAGCAACTTTTCAGGGACACTCATGGAAATCTGGAGAAATGACTTCGGTTATATATAAGTGTGTGTTGTGCTCTGCCAATGGCACAAAAGTAATGTTATTGGGAGTAGTTTAACAGGTTTATTTGCTTTTTGTCACCCCAGTTTAAGAATTAACTGTATCAATTGCAACACCAGTTTCTTAAACTAAAATTGATTTGCTACTTAAAACAATGCTGTGCTAAGCCTACTATTATATTTATTTACTTTAATTTTAAAACAAATTTTGCATTTTAAATACATTACAGATACCAGTAATATATCTCATAGTTTTTATAAGTAGTAAATTGGTAAATGAATTTTCTGTGCTCGCTACCATGTTTCCCAATTACTGCTTTCAGGTTTATCACAATAATCCCTGCTGTATGTTTAATGTTCATGAAATCAGCTTTCTACAAGGGTGTTGTGATGTGTTTAATAGATATTTTTACCTAATATAATTTGAATTCAATTCATTGAGCTCACTACTGACCTTTTACTGATAAATTTCGTTGTTGAGTTCAAAACCAATTGGTTGATATTGTTAGAAGTGACAAATACTTGAAGATTTCTTTCAAGACTCGATTGACATGTCGGTTCTCTTTTAGGGAAATCGATCCCTCCCATGCGAGAAACTGATCCCAAACAGTTCTGACGGATACGTAGAAGTGTTTGTCTCTGCCGTCGATTCCCCGAGCAAGTTCTGGGTCCAAATCTGCGGTTCAAAATCCATCCAGATAGACAAACTTGCTACTGAGATGACAGAATTTTACAACGACGAAAAGAACAAGGAGCGATTCCAGCTGGACTCTATCAATGTTGGGGACATTGTGTCGGCCTTCTTCAAAGGCGACAACAGCTGGTACAGAGCAGAGGTTCTTCACGTGTCCACAGACGAGAGCAGCGTGAAGCAAATTACGGTGTTCTATTTGGACTTTGGAGATGTTTCCACCCTCTCCCCCGATCTCGTTAGCCTTCTGAAGCCCGACTTCCTCTCCATACCGTTCCAAGCAATTGAGTGCAGCCTCTACAATGTGGAACCTGTGGGCGAGGCGTGGAGCGATGAAGCATCGGAACTTTTTGCCGTTTTGGTGCACGAGGGCATGTGGAAAATGATCATGGCAAAACCCATGCAGAAAGAGCCTCTGAATGGAGAGAAACAGCTGGGCAGAGTGCAATATGTCCAACTGATGGACACCACTGGTAGTCGAGATGTTGATGTATCCGAAGAACTTGTTTCAAAAGGACTTGCCAAGCATGTTTGAGCTTTCAAGTCTACTTAAACCTAGAGTTGGCAGCTTTATTCAGTTTTTAACAACCAAAGAAACTTGTGAAAACTATTTAACCTTTTTGAGCTGAGATCTGAATTCTTCCATAGATTGAATGTCCCTTTTTAACAAGTTACCCAGTTCCTTTTTAAGTTTCCAGTTTATTTTAAATTCTACAAATTAAGTGTAATGTTTGGTTTTGCTTACTAGTACTCTGCAAAGACTGTCAGAAAAACTTGTTACTAAAATACAAACTAAATTCTTAAGATCAGTCAGGCGCATAGCCAGAGGGGGGGATTTGGGGATATATCCCCCCCCGAAACTTGGAAATTTTCTTTTTTTGACCATAGAAAACCTCTTAAAATACCCCATATCCCCCCCCAAAATATCAATATCCCCCTCCGAAATTTTTTTCTGGCTACGCCACTGAGATCAGTTGTGCATGTACTAATTAATTCTATTAACAATTGAGGGACTTGCAGCTAGATGACTCCAATGTAAATATCTTGGAGTTAGCTCGTTGCTACAAGCACCTTTATTGTAATATCTATCTAATGTTCTTTAAACTTTGAAGAAGGAATTTCGGTATGATACTAACATTTAACTACCTAAGAAAAAAAAGCATGTAATATTTGAAGGCAATTTGCCTTGAGTAAATTAATAATCCATGTTCAAAAAAATTAACATTTACTTTTTAGTTATATGTTCAATCCTGCATTTATTTTCAGTTTTTTAAATTTAATTAACAATTTCAAATGAACTAACTTCACAACTTTAGCTTTCAAAAATCAATGCAATTAGCTGTATACTTTTTAAAAAAAATAAAAAGATCTTTTCAAGCTTTATGCATTTTAATTTTGCATTTATTTTAAGGTATAAACACAAATGCTTCTTTATAAAAAAATCATCTAAGTAAAATTTTTGTGATTAATCTGAAAGTTGCTGCCCTCTTGTTAAAAAAATCATCAAAATATGTGCCTCAAAGTATCCTTTCTCCAGTTCGGGATGAATGTTGGTATGTTATTGATCTGTGTGCCATGTGTAGATACTTATCATTCATGGGTATTACCTTGTTTTATATATTCGAGGCATTTGTTTTTGTTTTAAAGTCTAGATAGGAAGATTGTGTGTAAAGTACCTATTTTTTGTAGCAGTTGTTAATTTTTAATGAGCAACAAAACTAAAGCTTGTTCGTATTCACTATCTACTGTAAGTAAGCCTTCAAAACTGATATTGCTCTGCATTCTGTTATGTACAAATAACTGCATTGTAAAGAAACAATAAAGATTTTACTCGTTACAATTATGACCAAATTGATTTTCGATTTACAAACTTCGTTAAAGTCTTAGAAAAATAGTTAAGTTTGAAACATTATTAACATTAGAAAGTGGCCGGTCATTTTTACAAAATTTAAGTTACATCCAAAGAGAACAGTCCCTTGCAAACCACATAATTTTCTAGAGAAAAAAGTTACAAATAAACGTTAAAGTTTCAAGGGGAGCCGGAGGTCTTCCCTCAGAAATTTTTTTGAAAATTTCCCTTTAACCTAGTGTTTTATCTCCTTTGCAACCTCATTGGGGAACACCCAGAGGGAACCGCTTGTTGTGAGCAGCAGAATTTTCAAGGGAAATATACTGTATCTGTATAACATAGATATTTATAATAATTGTAAAGGGGGGGTCTGGGGGTTGTCCCCCAGAAAATTTTTAGAAATTTGCCTCTTAAAGTAGTGTTTTAGCTCATTTTGAGGCCCTTTGGGTTACATCCAAAAAGAACAGTTCCTTGTAGGTAAAGCATAGAATTTTCTAGGGAAAAAAAGTTATAAAGAAACGTCAAATTTTCAAGGGGGGCGGAGATCCTCCCGAGTAAAAATTTTTGAAAATTCCCCTTTAAACCAGACTCCTAGGGGCTTCAAACTCTTTGGTTCCCAAAGGCAACTGCTTCTTGTAAGCGACAGAATTTTCAAGGGAGACACATTGCATAACAGACATCAAAGGTCAGGTTTGGGGGTTCTCCCCCAGAAAATTTTGAAATTTGACCCTCAAAAGTAGTGCTTTAACTCCTTTTGGGACGTTTTGAGTTAAATCTGATGCTCCTTGTGGAAGTTACAAAATTTTCAAAGGACTCTCAGCAATTTTTCACTTAAGAGTGGAAACCTTGGGGGGGGGCTATTGCCCCCCCCTGCCCCCCCTAAATGACGCCCATGTCTTGGGGTATTTCATTTTGTTAACTGAGTTCCAAACAACTAAAGGAGGGCCCTTTCCTTCCCCATGGTGAGATTTTGTCCGATCCCCGTATCAGGAGCTCACGTAATACATATGCGCCCCTTATTTAAGAAATAATCGCGTACATCGGTATTATTTGAGTGAGCTGAATCATATCGGAGCTACGTAGAATGCAGTAACAAGTCGCTAATCAGATAACCTTGTTAAAAGCATAATATCCCATTTTAAAAAACATATCAATTTCAACGTCCGTTTAAAATTTAGATTTTACGAAGAAGAGCGATTTTTTTAAAGTGAAGTAGGGATTATAAAAATGCTGATACCTTATATCGCCACTAAAATAAGCAAATTAATTATGTAAGGAATACAAGAAAAGTATAAAAAATGTGTTTGGAATGTAGCATATAAATATCGACGATTCTCCTCAACTCCTGCACAAAAATATTTTTCTTTTAAGAAGAAAACTTTCTGGACATGAGTATCATGAACTTTCTGGACATGAGCCGCCTTGCCTGCACAACCAAGGCTAAACTGGATCTGTTAACTGTGTTATATCACACAGGAGATAAGTAAAAGTAATAAGGGTAAGGAATGTTAAGTTATAAGACAGGTAAAGGATATAACACAGTTAACACTTAACAGATCCAGTTTAGCCTTGGCACAACATACGGCTAAATGGCCGCATGAGACCCGCGAGGCCTCTTTTGTGGCCTGATTGATGATAAACATTGTTGTGTAATTGAAACAAATTTAGATAAAATTCATTGATTAATTTTAAGTTGTAATTAAATGGACCACCTATCGGTGTAAACTTTCTTGTGGGATCTCTCGTCCATTTTTTGAAATTTGACTCTTAAAAAAGGTTTTTAACTTTTTTGTTGTAGTTGGTGCAGAACATTAATTTTTGCCCACCCCAGCATCTTTCTCCCCTTCAGATTTACTGGGTAAACATCATCAAATCGTACTTTGACTTAATGATGATTCAGTTAATGACTCATTCATTTTGAACTACTCAAAAGTGCGTATATGGACTTCATGATAAATCAGATAGGTTGATTGATTTTCATCAACAGGCCCTCTGCGTTACATCTGATATGCTCAGCTGACGATAGTAAAGAAACGAGTTCCACTTTCATAAAGAACTCTTCTAGTTTGATTTTTGATCTATGAAATTGATAACCGCTATCACTTATCATCAATGACTACAGGAATTAATAAAGATATAAATTTAACGAACATAAGTTATTTGAGATGACTATAAATAGAACTATCTCCCCTAAGGGACAGGAAGTCAGTAAGTTGTTCAAAGAAAATTAAAAACGTCTAAGGGAAAAAAACAAAATTTTAAAATATTTTCCAGCTACGATTAACAGAAGTCAAAAAGGCATGTTTTTATTTCTCATAGATTTATCTTTTTAAATGGGTAGAACTGTAAGCCTGCGTAATAACTGGACTTAAATTTCGGGAGGGGGTTTCAACACCCAAGGTTTTTTTTATGTAATCCTAACTACTTACCAGCGCAAAAAAAGTTAGTTGTAACTTTTTACAACATTAAAAGAGAGAATTTGAACATTGGACAACCCTGGTATTGGGTATATTTTTGTGGAGTTGAAATGTGGGATCTAACACCAAAAGTCTGTGTCAGTCAAATCAAGTGAAGTCTGTCCTTGAAAATAAGGTTTTAACTCATTTTTGAGCATTTGGGATACTTTTGCAAGATAGGCTTCTAAAGGAAAAGAAACCAATGCATAAATGATCATCAATATTTCGGGGGAGGGTTGGACTTAAACACCCCTCTAGTTTTAGTTGCATGAGCATAAATTGTATTTTGAGAAAATTCATGAAATTCATTTTGCCTTTTTTTAAAAATCACCCTTTATTTAAACTTAGATACAATTCCATTTGTCAATTTGCAACCAGCCATCTTACAAAGGACATTGTACAGATGTATCTAACAACTCATCAGCCTTAAAGGTTAGGGATATGTAACTTTTCTGGGCATTTCAAATCAAAGTCTAACTTAGTAATTTTGCGTGTTTTAATTCGCACGGTAAATTAACAAAGTTCAGAGTTATTTTATTGCCTTCTTTTGTTTATCTTGAAATTACATTAAAGCGTTTCTCCTCAGATGAAGTTGAAAGCAAGTGTCTACTGATAACAGCACAATAGAGGAAATCCCTCTGAGTAGAATGAATGCAAAGAGCGATAACGTTATGGCTTCCGATTTGAATGTAATAAAAAAAATAGGAGTGAATTTTTTATCGTTTGCAATTAAATCTTTGTCGCATATACTATTTCCTCTGCAGAAAAATTAAATCGAATTGTGATCATGCCAGGAAATCCTCAATAGCGTAGTTGAAACGAAGTATAAATGCTATTAAATATACGATAAATAAAATTTAAAACGGTTCTAAAGCACTTTCATTTTTACGATGTTCAAAATTATTATTCACAACATCAATGGAACAATTTCCAAAGATAGATCCAAGTTTTGAACTTCAACGAAACATTGTTGTAATTAGGGGACGTCCATAAATTACGTGAGGGTTTTTTCCCCAAATTTTGGGCCCCTTCTCCCCCCTTGGTGATATTTAGCTGGACTCCCTCCCCTCAAAATTTTACGTGATATTTTCTCTATAACTTTTAAATAAATATATTTCTTTGATACCTCTTCTTGGCACGTTTTGTTTCGTCTTGTTGGCATGATGCTTAACATACATATTGTTAAGTTTCGATAAAAAATCTATATGTTGTAATAAAGAACATGGTTGTATACTTGTAATTATCATGACTGACTGCCAAATAATTCGCTCTGTTTTGACTAGTGTGCGCATTTTTCCTAAACTTGTGTGAGAAAAGATAAAACTTTTATATTTTTAACTAAAAGTCGACGTGAGATTTTGCTGAACCCTCTCCCCCTTTTTTACCTCACGTAATTTATGGACGTCCCCTTAAGTTACAAGTGTTCGGCAATTCTCCGTGCCTCTATTGGAAACTTTCCTGTCGCGTTGCTAATTTGGCAGCATGATGGGAATGTACGAATTTTAAAATGTAAAATCGTGCGAGGAATGAAATTTTCAATGTTCTAAGTCCTATATAAGGAGATGAAGGACACCTGGTCTATATTAGTTACAAATCACCATTCACCACTTCAAAAGCAACCAAAAAATCCCGAAGTAACCATAATAATATTAACATTACGATGAATCTCGTGGGCATTAAAATTATCCAAAGCTGGCCTCTCGGGTTGTCTCAAGACCATTGACATGTTAGTCAATAAAGTATTCGTACACACACCAAATTTGTACAAATATACTTGGTTCGGCAAAATTCCAAACAAACATTAAATCTTACCTAACAAGGTATGTTTATTATTCATCATTTATATCTACCAAAAAACAACAAAAAAAAAAAAACTGGTAGAAAATCTTTTTTTTTTATAAATGAAGAGATTTGAAACCCCAAAGGAGCAAACTACTATTCGTAACAGCCATTAATTAGCATGGCATCATTGCATTGCTAAAAAGCGGATTTGGTTCCTTACTAATCCTAGTTTGACAGCACTTTTGCAAGCAATTTATTTCTTGTGGTCCATGATGCCATGTTAGGATTTGTATGTGGAATTTTGCCCTTCTTAAGTATATTAGTGCAAATCTGGTGGGTATACGAATACTTTATTGGCTAGCTGTGGGAATAGAGACTACTCCTGATCTACTGGTTACTAGGGACTATTTTTCATCATATAGAAACTCACCAAAGAAATTTTCACGTGTCGTTCACGCGTTTCCTGGACAGATAAAAATTATGTAATCCTTATTCGTTTGTGACCTCTACTCTAATTGTTATATTTGGACTTGTGTCGCCTGGTGTTGTGAAGACTGTGTGTCCAAGTTGTCCTCAAAATATATCTGGCTTCTCTAGAACATTCTAATAGTAAGCGCTGCGATTAGAAGACCTTTAAACTTTATTTTAAAAACATTAGCTTTGCTGATAATTGTTGCTTACATATCCCCACCATTCTCGTTTTGTGTTTTCCTCTTTTTGACCCAAGTTTTTGATCTAAAATCTAGTTTTAGCAGATTTCTTTCTCCAGTAAACTTGGTACGGACAAAATGGTCTTGAAGGAACTGAACATGACTGCTTTTCCAAAGTTGACTCTTGAGAAAAGAACAGTTTTGGTAAGTAAAATTTAACATTATTTTTAAATAACTGGAATTGGGTTAAACATGATTATTTTCTCTTTCTTCCAACTCAAAATCGAAGAAGGTACCGTGAAATGGGGTAACTTTGGCCCTTAAGGGAAACTTTAGCCTAGCCATCGAAAAGAAATTCTCTGTGCTGTATCTATATATTAAAAGAATGTGATACTATCACTTATTCAATTCTAAGGCGAACTAGTAGAATTGTTGTCATGACATCCTCAAAGTGGTGTCTTGATATTCCTAAAAAAGATCACTAGGGGACTTGGGACTGCCAACTTAGGTGGTATCAAAATATCGCTTTTTGTCCACCGTACAACCTTTCTTTGGATAGGCGATAAAGAACATGATTCAAAACAGCTAGGTTATATTTTTCAATCAATTACAGTCTTCTAACTATTTTCAAAGTCATTATTTGTTTCACTTACATTAGTGGTTTTTCTATAATTTAATTTTTATTATGTTGTTGGGGTAACTTTGGCCTAAGGGTATCTGCTTATGGAATGTGGGAAATAATCTTTGAATTAAAAGAAAAATTGTACTAATCTGAAGGAGAAATAATATACCAAGGGTGTTAAAGTACTGTTAACTGTTATACTGTTCAATCTATGTCTTTTCATCAAAAATTTCCCTTGCTAATTCTAAAACTGTTCATATTACAGTTGAACATGCTAAAATAATATAAATCACCTACCATGTCAAATTTGTTTTGTTTATCCACTTTTTTTTGCTTTTAATACGAAAAAAAACCCGCTCCATTTAGGCTAGTTACCCCATTTTACGGTTTATAGAAAAGGGCCCTTTTCTATCTCAAACCAGTGTTTTGTATTCTTGATTTGGACAGATAAAGCAATATAGAGATAGTATGTAAAGTACTTCTAAAGAATTCATTAAATCCGTCCCAGTAACAATATGGGGAACGAAAACAGGAATCAGGAATGGTGTGGGAATGGAAACTGGAACAATGTGAACCCCAAGTAAAAGTGGGGAGATTACCCCCAGAAAAATTTTGGAAATTCCCCCCTTAAAGTATTGTTAGTTTTAGCTTATTTTAAGACCCGTTACGGTTACACCAAAAGAGGGATACTCCTTGTAAGTCACATAATTTTCAAGGAAAAATAGTAAATGTAATAGATTTCAAAATTTCGAGAGGGGTTTGAATATCCTAGGGGTTTGAGGGGTATCCTAGGGAGAGGGGTTTGAATATTTGACCCTAGAATTTTTTTTTGGAATTTTCACCCCTAAAAGTAGTTTTTGACTCATTCTGAGACCCTTTGGGTAACACCCGGAAGGGAACGCTCTTTTCAAGTCACACAATTTTCAAGGTAGAAAACAAAAAAAAATTCTGTCCAAATTTCTAGGCGGTCTAATTCAGGCGCGGATCCAACACGGCTACAAGTGGGGGGCACTTTTTAAGACTATCACCTTTACCTTCTGAGAAAAATGTCAAAATGTTGGTGATTTCTAAAAAAGTATCACTCAAGATACTATTTTGGTACCGCTGGGGGGTATAAGGGTCCTCCCCCAGAAAAAATTTTGAAACTTGACCTGCAAAAGTAGGGTTTTAACTCATTTTGAGTACTTTTTTTTGGGACTTTTTTTCATACCTATGGGTGTGTTTGGGTTCAAGAGGGGGCCACTTTCCAGAGTGCCACCCCCCTGGATCCGCCACTGGTCTAATTCCAAAACCCTCATTGGATACGGCCCTGCCCAGTTTTGTTAAATATCCCCCCTTACGTTGAGAAATACTACCCTATTTGTCCTAGATTCACTCCTGTTAAAACTACTAATTTAGCTCCTTCGACAGTCTCTGACATTGAAAGAGAGAGAGAGTATGGGAATTCGAATCCCGAAATGGCTCTCGTATGTAATCAGCCGCCGCTTTTGTTAGAGCAGACTGCAGACACAACAGTTTTCCATTGAAGCCGAGCGTTCGAAAAAGGTTATCGTGTAGTCGTCTGCAGAGAAATTTACAAAGAGGGCGGGATGGCTTCCGAGCCATCCCGCCATCACAATGATGATCATTTGCATTCCTTAATGAAAATTTGATTGATGCTCGATTCAGGTCAGTGAGAACTTTCAGTTGCGCATTTTGAAATATTTTACACAAATATATTCGCATAAATTTCCAGTGCTATAAATTATGAGAAGCAGGGCCATATTCGAAGGTGGGTTTAGGGGTTCAACCCCCTCCCAAAATCTTGGCATCAATATTTATACTGTTTTTCCTAACAAATTATCTTACAAGGAGCGGTCCTTTACTTAAAGGAGCTTTCAAGGAGCAGAAATTTTGTATCCATTTTAGATGAATTTATCAAAAATTTCGCCCTTAATTCATCGTTCTAAAAATCTGTTCCAATGTGCTCTAGTGGTGGGGTACATTGGAACACATGCAAAAATGACACAATAATTACTTTTACAATCTCTAAAACGTTTTGCTCATTAAGGCTTACTTTTACAGCAATCAATTAAGCTGAATGTTTGGCACGTTTACGTTTTTTTCCCTTAAATTTCAGAGTTTTTATGACGTAAAACTTTTAATTCCCTTTGATTTGACTTGTTAGAAGTAAAAAAAAATAGATATAAATATAATTCAAAGGAATATTCAGATGAAATTGATGCACATTGTATTAACCTAAGCTGGAAACAAACTCAGAAAGATTTTGTAACATATTTGCCATATTTGTTAATAGTTGTATTTTCTGAAATCTATGTTAAATTTTTTGCATGTTTTAAGTCCTATGAACACCATCAAGGGATGTTACGAATTTTCCGTGAGTGAATCGCTCTTGTCGTATAATTTGAGGAAATGTTTAGAAACTTGCCAAAATTTGGAAGATTTTTATTTTTTTCTACATGATTAAATTTTATTTTCAACTTGAAATTTGGTAGAAATGTTTATTTTAAGAGTTAAAAAGCTTTAAATTTTCTTAAATAAAATTTTTTTTGAAAAATTTTTATTTAATTTTTCTCATTTTTTTAAGTTTTGAAAAAGGTTGTTATGATGCACACCAAATCAAAGAGGATAAAATTACAAACAAATTGTGATTGATTTCAGGGTTTTAAGTTGTATAGTTCTGGATTTAGAGTTACTAGATGTTTTAAAATGCAGGAAAAACAACTTTACAAAAGTTCTTTTGACATTAAAAAATTATTACAACCAAAAGAGGGATGATGGAAGATTGAAACTTGGAACATTACATATATAAATACATTAGTTCCTCATAAAAAATCCTGAACAAAATGTGAGGGTTTAATCTTTGGTTTTTTACTTGTTTTGTAAAAAAAAACTTTAAGGCTTTTGCTGCACGAGTTAAAATTTTTTGATTGAGCTAAAGTTTTGCAAAAACCATTTATTTGTATGATGGAACAAATTGGAGAGGCGTCGCATAAAATTACTCAAACTTTAAAAAATAAGGACCACCCATACTAGGGTGTCATGAAAAATTGTATCTCTTCTAAAGATGCTGCCTTTTGTGCATTAGGTTAAGTAGTTATTACTCACTTTATTAGGTTATTACTTGTGTATTAGGTCGTTCCTCAACTCCTGCGGAATTCCTTAGTAAAGTCGCTTTTTTTTTCTTAAAATGCGAAAGAAATTATCTCAATTTTTGCAAAAATATGTAAAAAATTAACTTATTTTTTGTAAGTTCAATATTTTTAATGACAAAGTGTCATGTATTTTAAAATTGTCAAGGGTGTTAATAACAAAAAAAACCTTCTTATATATCTGTAAGGAATTTTCTGATTTTTTTTTTATTTTAAGGAATGGCCTACTATACATGATGCATTAAATTAAAATGTTTATCAAAAATTAGTGCAGAAAATATTATCTTCTTAAAAGTATTGAGAATTCTTACAAGTTGGGAAAAGTTGTAATAAAATAAAAAAAAGTCCTACTGCTTTTTAAAATTGGCAATTCTAATCAACATTTTTATCGTGAAGTTCTTCCATTTTACTTTCTTGATAGTAAATAATTTAATACCACGTTTAAACACCACTTTTAAGGTCTGATTATGTTCACTAATTCTATGTTTTTAAGTTAATTGATTTTCTACTATGCCTTGTGTTCATTAATACTTTTTCAAGTTTCTTAAAACCAAGCTGACGATAATTTTTAGTTGTAATTAAAAAATTTAGCATCTTGCTTCATCCTTTTCGTCGATTTTCGAACTTTTTTCTCTAGCTTAAGCCCTGTTAATTATTACCTGAGCGACACAGACGCGACAAACGAATTTGACCTTCAATTGTGCGACAATTTATGCTGACAAGTTTCTTTGAAGCGATTGCACAGGGTCGGGGCAACGTTTTATCGAAATCAAAGTAAATATTCGGCTTTATTAACTATATAGCACCTGCCGCCTGGACAATTTTCGGACGTCGATTTAAAGAAGGACACGTCGCTTAAACGATGACTAAAAAGTATTCTCCATATACCTTCTGTCGTTCTTGAACCTTATAGGATGAGTAACTGCTCGTCCCATCTTGCAGTAGTACTGATGCTGTTGGCTGAAAAAACATAAGATTAAATGGGGGTGTCATCCAACAGTTCGCCCTTCACTTGATAATCAGGGTGTTATTTCAGTGGCACCAAGCCTCCGTCCTTCATATATGAAATAATATTTTGTTAACTTGATTACAGAAAGTTAAATCAAGGATTTTTTTTTTTTAATTTCTCAAATGTTTTTCTTATGATGGGAAAAATTAACACTTTTAGCTTTTAGGCTTGGATTGGATTGGATACTTAATTATTATCATCATCATCAAGGGCGTCATTTTAGTTTTTTCTTGGCGGCGGGCGGCAAATTTGTTTCAAGGATTTTAGTTTTAGAATTTGGGTGTTACGTACTCAAGGTCTTTTTATCATGTTCGTTTGATATTGGTAATTTATGCAATTAATTAGTTTTTGAATTATATCTTTCATATTTGAATTCCATTGATTAATAATATAATTAATAAGTATGACGGTGTCTTTTATGACATTAATTTCTAACAAAGGTTTTTGAAAATGTTGATAATTAATTTTTCATTACCAAAATTAGATTAATTGTCACTGTCAAATTAAAAAATATATATATTCTATGCTAATTTTTTTTAAAGTTTAATTAAATATTGAACTTAATTAACTGAAACCTGCCTTAAAGTTGCAAGAACCCAGTTTTAAAAACATCGTATCAGTAGAATATTTTGTGCACTTCGTGCATGCGAAAAATACTATTAAAATATCTATACCTAATACTGATAAATATTTGAGTTCGCTGATATCCTAACCTTTTTGATAAAGCTTCAATGCGGTGTTAAAACATTTTACTCATTCTTTGGATATCAATTAAAAATCTGATGAAAACGTTGTTTTGGTCATGGGCGCTATGAAATCATCTGTGATTTTCTCCGCCTTATTCATACTTTTTATCATTTATTACTGTAATTGATTCGTTGTTTATTTACAATAACAAATTGGCGCATCACATTTTTAACGGAATTATTTTTAAGCATCGTCAATGTGGTATTTTTAAACTTAAAAACAACATAATCCACTTCCGATTCCAATCAAACGTAAAAAAATAGTTTGGGGGTGCAAATCTATTAATAGAATTCGGCTCCTAAAAGATTAGATTAGGTCTCAAAATGAAATCTAGACAAAACCATTTTAAATTATCCATTTAATTTATTTACCATTTATTTAATTACATTAGAGGTCCCTTCAGTTGAAGACTATTTTCGTGTGTGGTCTCCTGCCTTTAAAAAAAAGTTCTTCCTGTCCTTTTGGAAATTTAAAATTAATTACTCAAAACGACGCCATGTGTTGACAGGAATGTACTTTAGAGGACATTAAAAATAGGTTATTAAACGATGATTAAAAATAATTATTAAATTATAATTATAAACTGCTTACTCCTGACAACCTATTTCATCGTACGACCATTGAACTCCAAATAGAAAAAGAAATACCTACTCTTTTGTATTATGGGCTGAAGTATGATTGCAAATACGTAAGGTATAAAGCTAGGGAAAAAGTTTCTTTAAAAAAAAAACAAATAAAATAGAGAGAAAAGCTTTTGCTAAATACATTTTACCCCTTCCATATTTTATTACAAGTTGACATTTTTAAATTTTAATGTCTTGTTGAATGTGAATTTTGAATTTTTAAATGTAAATGACCCCTAACTGAAAAGAAACAATGTGTTTAAAAATGTTGAATAATTAATTATTCGTTCGTTGCATCGTTTAATTAATTATTCGAATGCGTAAATAAATAAACTTATTGTAGTAACCAAATAATAACGTTTATAAATTTAAATTATCTTTTCCCGTACATCGTGGACAGAATCGATAAATTTACGGGTCTGAGAGATAAAACGTTTGTTCCCAAAGATTAGCGAGAGAGAAGAGAGATTTCCAAGAATTCTCCTCCGGACCTCCTCTGACAATAAATAACAAGCAGAAAGGGGAATCCCCTTTTTCCCGCTCGCTCGTTTATTCTTTGCTCGTTTGCCGCTCTATGCTCGAACGTACACTGCGCTGCCGATGGTTTAATTTTAAGGTTTTACAAAAGGTAAACGGTGCTCTTTTTGATTTGATTGTTTCTAAGTCATCCAAAAAGGATGGGTGGTCATTGCTTCCTAGGAATCCTATTTTTTTGTTAATAATCCAAAATGTGTTGAAACCCCGTTTTCAAGGTTAAGAATTTTTTTAAAAAATTTCCCCACCTTACTTACGCCATTTTTTCCCATTCTTTAATCAGTAGGAAGAGTTTCTGAAAAATTTCCGCTGTCATCACGCGTTTTGATACTTTTTAGAGTAGGGGCGGGTCGTAGCCAGAGGGGATTGGGAGATATATCCCTCCCGAAAGTCAGAAATTTTCCTTTTTTGACCATAAAAAAGGAAACTGAAGAAAAAAAGATTGGAGGTCAGGTGCATGGATACATTGATTGAGATTCACTAATTTATTCAATCAAAAATAGTTCTTAATCAATTACTAGTTAACTAATTGAAGCATCAATTTTTAACCCAACATGATAAAACAACCCTGAGTTAGACGAATATTTATACTCTCCAAATAAAACCTCATCATCGACGTGATAACACATTCCCTGACACAAAAATGTATCACTCCCTTTTCCTTCTGTGTTTAAGATGAGAAGCATTTTAGTTTATCTTTCCTAAACTACTTGTCATAAGATTTCAATCCGCAAAACGAATTTTGTTGGCCACTGAACATAAACCTTCCTGAGGGAATATATATTAGCCCTTATGAAAATTAGTCTAATATGTACGGCATACCTATCAGCTAATGATAAATTTTTGAAATTTAATTTAAAAAAAATTACTGTCATAATTTATATGTTATTTAACAAGTCTGAATGAATAATTTCGTTATTAAATTCATAATTTTTTGATGGGGTCCATGATTGACTAAACTAGGGTATTATATCAAAATTTATGTTCCAAAACTCGGAAATGTTCTTTTCTTTAAAATTAACCAAAATTACTGAAATTCCCCCTTTAATTCCATTTCTTCGTCTGAAATTGTTGCTGCTGCCCAAATATCACCGTTTCCCAGTCCTAGAAAGAAGTCCCAGCCAAATAATTCAATGTTTCAGCCTTTCATTGATGATTCTCTCCAAGGTCGGGTTCGGAAGAATATTGTACGGCAGAAGAACGAAAAGCGGAACCCAAAATCCGCAAGCGCCCGCCAGATCACTAGTTGTGTTGAAACGTGATTGGCTGTTCGGGAGGATAGGACAGCCAATTGGATGCGATCGCGCTAAAGTTGCGTCATTTTAGTCTCTTTTTGTTTTGTGATGTTTTGTTAATCGTTAAAAACGAAAGTCCCTCCAGTGCTCAAGAGCGATATTATTGTGTGTGAGAAGAATTTTCATTAGTTGATGCTCAGCGGTAGGTGTGAAACGGTCTGAATTAATTGTGTTTCCGCATCGATCAACTAATCAAAGTGAGTGTTTCATTGAACGATGTTGAACGATGATGAACATTTGCAATGCACACTATGTTGTTAAACGATCTTGGATATTATTTTAGTAAGAGAGAGATGAATTTATAAAAACATAAAAACCCATTTAATACTGTTTTAAATTCTGAAAATTGTCTTGATGAATGTCAAATTCAGATCATTTTAAGTTTCATTAGATTCATAATTAGGTTTAAAACTACAGCTTAATTTCATTGTGTTGATTTTCGTTAACTGGTATAGAATTATGGGCAGGATCTGGGATTTTTTTCCTATCCTTTCTTTTTATCTTTTGAAATTTAGGATATTTTATAAATTAATTATATTACTCATATTAAATGTTAGACATCTCCTTAAAGTAAAAAAAAATGTCAAACCAGTTCTTATGTCAAGGAAACTAAAATATTTCCTAATGATGTTATGAAATTCATCTAAAAGAGGTGTCAGTCTCTATACGTTTAGAAAGTGTCTTAAAGGTATTTTTCTGATTTATAAAGTTATTATTAATATGTTACTCACAAATTTAATGAAATTGTTCAATTTTTATTAGGTCTTCTTAAAGTTAAAAATGCCTAAAAGGAAGGTAAGTGGTCAATTGTCAAATAAGTAATTTGTGTTGATTAGGAATTGAATAACATAAACCATAAAACCAAGTTATGGAAAACATTATTTGAGAAATTTCAACTTGGTTTATGGCATAAAATGTTTTATTTAGTCAAAAGCCTAAATCATCTTAATAAGTTGTGTGTTTATTGGAATTTATTTTTGAATTTGTATGCTCTACTTATCATTTATTAGATATTCTGTGAAATAATGGGTAGTAGGAGTCAAAACCTGTAGTATAATAAAACTTCAAAACCTGTGTAAATTATACTTCCCCAAATCATTAAGGAAGGATATTAAATGTTTTGAAATACAATAATAGGGCTGATTGGTTTTGGTATTTTTCTACAAGATTTGTTCATCCTCTGTAAAATTTCTTACTTCATGCTTATAATAATCTAAATTTAGTTTCCTATTTCTTTTATAGTCGAATTCTAACATCTTGAAATGTATTATAAGCTGCTTGGAAGAAGAAAGTTTCCCCCATGTCCTTTACTGGCAGGACCGTTCAAAAATGATATTTGCTGTTTTATTTGTTCATAAAAATAATCCGAATTGGAATGAATCTTACTTAGCTTTGTTCAAGGTAAGAATAATTCATTTTTTAAGGGTGGGGAGGGTGACTGTTAATGAGGAGTACAGTTTATAGTTATGTGATATGGTGTTTTTGTTTTAAAGTGTTATTAAATTTACTTAAATGTTCAATTTATATGATAATTTTTTCTTACTTAATTCCAAACATTAATTACCCTGTTAGAATGTTATATTTTTCCCCATTATCATAGTTCACTACTTTACTTAGTAATTCTTCACTACTAGATTATTTTGTAAAAATGTATTAATCTATTTTTCTATTGTAATGTTTTTATTTATTACATTTTTCTTTAGGCGTTAGATAGTTTATCCCCCAAGAAAAATTATTTTGAAAGACCAGAATACATTAAGGAATGTAAAGTACGATGTAAATCGAATTTAAAAAAACTGTGTAAGGAAGGGACGTTAGTGAAAGGTGAACCAAAGTACTTTGATAAATCAATGTTTTCTGTGTCCTATCAAATCAAGGATCCAAATGGTAAGTTTCATTTCTAAACATTTTTATAGCATAGGTATTTTTACTATATTACAGTTATAAACAAGTAACAATTCATTCAGTTTTCATTACAGTTGTCTTTGGTTTAGTGTAGAAATGAAAGGTGTCGCGAAAAAACCGTTCAATGCAAAAATCGTTCAGACGAAAACCGTTCAACAAAATCAAAAACTCATACCTTTACACATGTAATAAATATGTTTTTTATTGAACGGTTTTCGTCTGAACGATTTTTGTATATCCAAATGAAATACTATTGCTTCAAAATTATAATAGAGTTTTCTTTACTTATTGTTTTGAAAACAGTTTTTATATTTTTTTTTCTCAAATAGGAATCTATCGCAAGTTATTGACTGGAAAAAAAGTAGTGATAAATGCTCATCAGGTAATCACTACTTTTATATTTACTTCTTAAGTAATTCTGTTTAAGTACAGTTAACAGATTTAGGCATAGATTTTTTTCTTTATTCTAAGAAACAATGTCATTTTCTTTCATTTTTCTTTCATCTTTGGTTATTTTTATGAACAAAATAGTATTTTGAAAAAGTAATTAGAGAAATTGTTACTTAAAGGAAATGAAAATGACAAGTGAAGATGCACAAAAGGCTGAAAAATTGGTGGAAATTGATTTTTCACAATCATCACACTACCCATGCCTTTCTTATCAGGTAACAGAAAATATTGAGGATTAAATTAAGTATCTTACCTTATTGATACTCTAAAATTTCCTAAATTTATAAGGAAATAAATAGCACAGTTGTGCTAAAGATGCATTGAAAGAAAATGGTTTTGTTAGATACAATCGTTTTATTTGTTTCCTTTAAATCTTAACATTGTTTCCCCTTTTAAAGAATCAGTTTTTTTTATATTGTTAACTCTATTTGTATGTATATGTATATAAAAAAGTATTTATAAATACAAGTTTCTTCAGGTATTTTTTAATTAAATTATTTGTGTTATACACGTTTTGTAAAAATTTATTGTTTCATTTGGAAAGTCCAGGTCCTTTAGAAAACAATGTTGTGTTCCTAATTTTTGCTGATAATTTATGATTATTTTACTTAGTAGATTTTTAGTAAATATGATTTTTTTTAATGTTAATGAAAATTATAACAAAGGGTAAAACATAAGCATTTTAAATTGATTTCATATAAAAATTCTGCAATTTATGTAGTAAAGCAATCTTGTTCTAATATTTACCTAACTAGTTTTGAAACGAAATAAAATTACTTGAAAATTTATCTGTGGTCTTCTTTCAGTTTTGGCCACCATGTGAAAACTCGGGCAATGGCAACTTTATGGATTATAATGAAGTAATCAACATTCCCTTGGTAATACTTCCCTTTTTTACTGTTATTAATTAAGACATGTGTGAGAAAGTGTATTAATGTATGGAATTACATCTACAATGGTGCTTATACCTTCATTTATACTAAATTATTTATTGCTATGCAATAAGAAATATTTAATATCTTAAGGTATGTGTAGTTTTTGAGACTATTATTTTGTAATTTCTAATCCGGACTTATAATTTTTGTTTGTTTCAGAAATTTATCACTTTGGCACCCACAAGTGGAACTCTCTTAAGATTGGAATCCTCTGACAGTTCAATCCATGGGGATGTAAGCATTTTTACTCAAACAATTTTATTGAAACAAAAGTTTGATCTTTGAGTAATTTGTTTTACTGATGCTTAAACAGGGATTCATAATTCCTTGTGATGTGGAATTATTTACTGAACTTGTTTACTGCTAATATTACTCTGTTGCATTTTTATTACCTCCATATTTTGTGATCCTTTATACTTCCCTGTTTAATGTAATGTTTTGTGGTGGCCATTCTTACCAGTCAAAATAGTCAGTTACTGTATATAAGCCAACTGAGCAGTTATTCCTCCTATCTTATAAATAAAACCTCTGGGTTGTGCTTGTGCAAACCAGTTGAATGGTCCCCACAGCCTTATTCTTTTAACTGAATTGTAATTCAACCTTAATTATTTTATAATGCCATGTGTTAGTTCATTACTACTAATCTATGATCTGACAATGACAATTCTAGATTGTTTTTAGGATATATCTGCATGGTTTTACAGTCGGTTAAAATGCTTTTGAAAATGTTTTGCAGAAATCGAATGTATATGGATGTTGCAAAAATGTATCAGAATCTGGAAGCAAGGAAATAGCTCAGTTGATTATGGATACTGATATTGGTATTCCTGTGAGTGTGAGTTACTCTCTATTCGATTATAATAATAATTTGATAAAAGATTTGATTATTTCTTTCAAGATTAATATTTTAGAGAATCACTGTATTTTTTTAAAAAAAAAATATTTTCCTACTGTTCCACCCAAGATTGTATTAAACTAAACCCAAGAAATCATGCAATTAAATCTCATTGAAGGCAGATATTCTTGGAAATCTGAACCTTAAAAATCCATTACTATTATACAAACACATAAATCATGTGAATAAATCACCAGTTTTTAGGCAGGTATTGGCAGTAATTAAAAAAGTGGTAGTTTGAAACCAAATCTTTATGGTAATTTGAAATAATTAAACCCTTGGAACTTATGGCGCATATTCTTAAATTTTTTTATGTTCAGAGTTCTGTATTCACTCATCTCTCTGTATCTGCCCATATTAATGTACAACCAAGACAAAAGAAACTCTTAGTAAATAAATAATGAATATATTTCATAAAAATCTAGCCACTTTTTACAACATTGTGCTTTTACTTGAAATATGTGAATAAGTTTAATGAATTTCATTCAGAGAAGCAGGATTAAGCTTTAGTTTTTTCTTCCATAAAATTTATGATTCACCTTTCTTAGTTTAAAAGCTCTTTCGGTTATGTTGCCTTAAGCTTATTGTCTTTTTCTTGTAACATTCATATTAGGATAACAGTTTTTGGAATACTTAATAGGTAGAACTATTTGTAGAAAAATGTACTATAATTGGTATTTAAATTTCTAAGCCTTATAATAGTATAAAAATTAACTATGTTGTTCAGTTTATATTTTGGTTAAACTTTCTATGAATTTTTAAAGTATTAAGTTTGATTGGTGAAACAGTTAAGTCATCCAAACCAATTGGTATTTTGCCTCTATTTATTTAATATTCTTGTATTATCCTTTTTATTTTATTCATAAATATATTTTTGAACTTTTTATAAGCTACATTTCTTTTTCATATTGTGTATATATTTACGGTCCAGTATCCTGATAAAACATCTACCCCTGTTGTCGAATCAGTAGAGACATCTCTGTACGCAAGTGATCAAAACTGTTTTGAAGAATCAAATGTAAGTAAAACGAATGCTTAATAAATCATTTGATTTATATATGTGCTAAGATTGGTCCTTCCTTCTCTGAATTACTTTCTTAGGTTTTGAAAAATAAATATAAAATTATATCTATAATTCTATAACATTCAGTAGCCTGAATTTGTCTCAAAACTTAGCCACTTTTTACAGCATAGTGCTTTTACTTGAAACAGAGTTGGGCAAAATTCAATTGTGCAATTAACAATTGATGATTGAATCAATTGCAATTAACCTACGATTAACAATTAAATCAATCGTGAAATGATTCCGCAATTGATTCCACAATTGATTTAATCGTGAAATGATTCCGCAACTGATTCCACAATTGATTCAATCGCGGTTGAATTTAATTGTACGATTGACGATTGAAATTTCAATCGTGTGAATGCCCAACACTGCTTTTGGACCACTTCCGGTGATTTACGAACCACTTCCGGTGATTTACGAACCACTTCCGGTAAGTTTCGGACCACTTCCGGCAAGTTGCGAACCACTTCGGTAAAGTTTTGGACCCTTTCGTACGAACCCTGAGAATTTTCTAAGACCCTTTATAAGTACCTTCTGCAATCAATTTAATTGTCTGGTGAAATTAATTGCAATTAAAAAATTAATCGCCATCCACAATTAAAGTTAATCGCGATTGAATTTTCAATTGCGATTGAAAATTCAATTGTCGGTGACAATTTAACTTTAGTCGCAATTGAAATCAATCGTGAAATGATTCCGCAATTGATTCCACAATTGATTTAATCGCGAAATGATTCCGCAACTGATTCCACAATTGATTCAATCGCGGTTGAATATAATTGTTTGATTGACGATTGAAATTTCAATCGTGTGAATGCCCAACACTGACTTGAAATATGTGAATATTTAATGAGTTTCATGTAGAGAAAGAGAAGGAGGATTAAGCTTAAGTTTTTGCTTTAGCTCAGACACAATTGATCATTGTTGTTTCATTGATATTTTCTGGTATTTCTTTTTATTAAAAAAATTAAATAAGGATTTAATCCTCTTAAATATTGGTAGTCAGTTTTATTTTTAATGAATCTTGTGATTTTGTAGGTGTGCTTAAGTAGTCCAAATAGTGCAAAAAGAACAAGTGGGGATGAGGAAATGGGTATTCTTTATCCTGAAGAAAGTTGTTATATCTTTGTAGTGAGTATTTTACATTCATTTACTTTTTGAAGTTGGATGACAAAAAGTATCTTGTGGGAAATAATAAATATTTTCTTTCCTTTTTAGACTAAAAATGAGAACGTAGAATGCTTTAAAACTGAAACATCCCTTATGAGTGATGATAAAGTGGTTGAAAATGATTCAAACAATTATGTAAGTAGATTATCTTTTAATACTTAAGTCCTGTTTTTTTAAAATTACTCTTAAAGGGTCATATTCTAAAATTTTAAGTTAAAGCGACATAGTTTACATCTTTTAAGTAATAATCCTTAATCATTGGTCCTTTTATATGATAGGTTTAGAACCTAAGGGGCACAAGGTACAGTGTGTTGATTGATATTGGTGTAGTAAGTTTTCAAATCTATGGAGGTTGGCACTTTGTTGGCTACCCTTCTTTGTATCTATTCAAAGTCTAGTTGTTTCTGTACTTCATTATTTCAAGCTCTGAAATATTTATTGTATTTTTTTTTGGTTGAAATTTTTTTATGCGCAATTTTTATGATACATAATGTTTATTAACTACCCAGGAATAATTGAAGTAACATAAGAAATTCAAAATTGTTATCAAAAACATTTGGCAGGACTAGAAGTTTGTCAACAAATTTCATACAGAAGTTAACATGCTATGTCACTTGTATCCCTTAGGTTCCAAACCATTCTTATTTGATCTTGCAATAAGTTATCCAATAGGATCCCAATAAATAAAGTTTTAACATAAAAGTTAAATACTTTTATTTTTAAGTTAAAAACTGGTTAACTATTGTTATATTTACTCTTTCTTCTCTAACTTGTTCCTTTTTTTTCAAAAGGTTTTTGAAATAGTGGTTTTATTTTATTTCTCATGTGACTCTTTTTGTAGGGGCTTCAGTCTGAAGCAAATAAATTTCTTCTTCTTTCTTCTTCTTCTTATTATTATTATTTCTCAGTAAATTTGTCTTCTTATCCACTGTCAACTACCCATGTATAAACTTTATGTAAAACAATTCAAATATTTAGTCCATTATTAATTTATTTTCTCTTTGTTCAGAGACTCAAAATATTGATGGTCAAGCATTTCTCAAATGTATCTTTACTTCACTGTTTTTATTGCTGTTTATTTGTTTGGAAACTATTTCATGTTATACACTAGGTATAAATGATGAACACAATTATTAATATGTAATTTTGTTGCAAACATAGAAATATGTTAAATAACAAAATAGAACTTTCACTAACAACTAACACATTTTTCATGGTTCAAATTCTCTATAATGTAGTTTTGATTCAAAACCACTACCCTCAAAATTAGTACTAATTCATTATTCTCCTATAAATAAATCATCTGTTATTTTCTACATGCTCTTTATTTTAGTTTATTTAAAATTGGTGGCTAAAAAAATTGTACTTCTTTCCTATTCTTTTTTTTTTCTTTTTTACTTTTTTAAATATCATCTCTCTATGGATGCTTTCTATAATAAATTCAGGTTGGCTTTCAACTTTTCTAGCTTTTCATATCTTGCCCTATTTTGTACCTTTAACAACATAACTTCAAAAGCAATCAATGAACCTTCCTCTTGTAATTTTTAAAATAAATAGTGATGGCTTGATTGCCATGTTTTTCATTTTATTCCAAATCCATATTTTCTGCTTTTAATATTCAGAGAAGATATATTCATGATCTTTCAAAATTTTTGTTTAGCAAACTCTTTAACCATTGGCTGAAGATATCAATTCACAGTTTGACAAAGGTGTAAACCAATAAACATATACTACTGGATATATTTCTGAAGCCTATTGTGTTAAAGTTAGTTTGGTTGACAATCAATTTGGATTATCATGACCTTTTCTGCTAAAATACTTCGATTTAAGTGCAAAAACTTATATTCCATTTGGTTTTGTTTTAGTTTTTCTTCCTAAAGCTCTTACATTGTGCTAAGCAGTTCAAAATAAAATGACTTAGGACTGACTCAAGCCCCTATACAAACCTGCTTACCCTTCTTGCATTTCCAAAACTCAAGTTCTATACCTTATCTTTGGGAGGTATAGTGAGGAAACTGAAGTACAGTATTACAAATCAATTTCACCATTCTGTGTTCAGCTTTTAATCACTTAATTTTTCAAGTAGCACTCCAGTCTGTTTTGCACTTTTTTTATTTTGCATTCAATAAAAAATTCAACAACTTCATTATATTTTATTCTAATATTTTTAAGTGATTGTGTTAGAGAATTTTGAATTTTATGTTGGTAAGAAAGCTTTTAAACTAAGTAAATATTTTAATACCTGGATTTGAATAAATAAATATTATTTAGATGTAGTGTATAAAGTATAAAAACAGCTTTCTCCTATTTTGTAAAAGTTGTTTGCTTTAAAAAGTGTACAAATACATACTAAAGATAATCTACTAATGACACAATTTGTAAAAGTTACAATATTGTCAAGTTACATACAATTGAAACATAATATACTGTCTTTGTTTGAATACTTATCCTTTGTCACCAACAGAACATGTGTTTCCACACTTACGTTTTGGCTAAATTTCAAACTAAACTTTCTTAACAAATGAAATAAAAAGGTTTTTAAAATATGTATAACTGTAAAATTCACCCTTGAAGCCTTACTCAAAATACCAATTGTTTTAATAACAGGTGGGTGGGTGTGTATTTTCATGATTGTTAAAGTCTAATTATTATTTTTTTTTTTCAGAATTTAGATGAAATTCAACCTTCCCTAGGCCTTTTGGAAGTTAGCACAGATCCTTTCATGGGTTATGAATCCCCCGCTATTTTTCAATGAGCCAAACAAAAAAGTAAGCAACAGTTCAACTTCTGAGTTAACAAATTCATGACCTGGAAATGTTGAGTCTGAAACTGACACAGCCAGGATTGGTTATTCATTACAGTAGTAGGTGTTATTTTTTACTATTTAAGCATGCAAAGCCAAAGTATGGTTTTTAAACCGAAGGCAAAGGTATAGCCAAAATTCAGTGTACAAATTTAAGTACTGCAGATTCAAGGTATTTATTTCCTTTTAAACATTTTGAATTAAAAGTGAGGTTTAAAGTCAGTAACAACTTGAGTATTCATGAAAAGAAAATTACTTATTTTTTATTTCCTTTTTAGATCTTTCTGAAGAACTTAATCCTGGAGAATCCTAAATGCATATTTTTAAAAAATTAAGATTATATGCCTTTTTGAATAAAAGTAATAATTTCTGTATTGATAGTGTTTTTGAATAAAAATTACACTTTTTGTTTTGATTCATGTTAATTTGAACTTTGTATTTATAATTTTGCTTGAGATTTCAACATGGTTCTTTAACTTGCTTTATAATTTAAAATTGAATTTAATATCCATTAATTGTTTATGTTTCACATCATGTTGATGTGTGATGTGCATTTAAATCATTAATATCCTTATATATGTTTTAAAAAGAATTTCTTATTATATGAAAGATTTTAACTGAAAGTAGATGCTTGATTGTAGAAAACAAATAAATGTTTTACAGAAAATTTCTTCAGTTCTTAATTAAACTATATTAACACTTCAATTTCCCCAAACCTCATTGTCCTGTATAGGTGCTGACTTTTTGTAAATAATTTAAGGGTGGAAATACTAGACCAAAGAAAATATAAAATTTTTTAAAAAAGGTGTCCAATGTAAAACTGTTGGAGTTAGCTCCTTGTTGCTGAAAACTTTTATGGAGTGAACTAAATTTTTTGGCTGCATTGAGTATTGAGTAATATGTTTAAAATTTGACTGATAATTGCTAGAAATAAAGTTTTGGTAAAACAAAATCCTCTCAGACTGGTTAGTATTATTTGAGAGAAAAGGTCAAGATGCACACTTAAAATTACCATTTGCTAATGAATACCCATATTTAATTGCTTTATTTTTTTATTTTGACCAGTGATTTGTGTTAGAAAATATCGTGTGGGTTGTAGTTTAGGGATTGTCCACTAAGTAATATTCTTGAAAGGAAGAGAGGTTTATCAATCCATAAGAAGAGTAGAAAGTGGATTGCACACTGCTTATAAACACAGTACCAATCAATAGAAAAGAAAACCAAAACACACGATCTTGATTGTACCAAAACTATTACCTATCCCTGGGGAGGACTCTCCTAATTATCATAAAGCTACGTAGGTCCAAAACAAGAGAAAATGCATTTTACTTTTTTACCCTGAAATTAAGACATAATTTGGTTGAATAAGTACAGAGCATGACATTTAGACATAGAGTATATGATTAAATTTTTTATGAACAAATATAAGAAATTTTAATATGTGTAATTATATTAGTTCTTAAATGAAGTGTTATAAGCAAATGTGTATTTTTCTCTGATAATAGCTGGTTTTGAAGTTTAAGAAATTGGTATGCACCTTGACGGGAATATCTCTTACTATTGTGAAATCCTGTTTATCTGGCTCAAAACAGGTAAGATAAGAGGAAATTGGTTAAAAATAGCCTTTTAAATAATGTGTTGAAATTTAAAAACAAAAGAATTCTTTATCAAACTATTAACAAGCAAAAGAAAAAATGTTAAAAACCGAAAGTTTCTATGCTTTAGCCTGCTAAGGTTCATCCTCATCAAGCTTGCTTCAATGGCAAAGAATCATCAGTCTGTATTCACATTCTTTAATAAATTAAAGAAAGTGGGCATCAAAATAACACTAATATATAGTCTATTAATATGAGTTTAAAAATAGTTGTTTTTCCTTTATGAGAGTACATTCAATAGCTCAAATTGTAAGTTCTCAATCCCACATGCGTTGTGAGGAATGCAGATGGGAGGATCTCTGACAGAAGAGAGGCAGAGCTGCAAAGACGTGTAATGGTGTTTAGGATTCAAAAGTTAGTTACATCAGTATGAAATATGTTAAAATTGGCAGTTTGGATAATCAACTTAAAATTTAAGTCAACCTTAAAAAGGTATACAGTCGTTTCCGCTTATGATCACGGTTAATGTTATCAATCGGGTAATGTTATCAAAATTGACCGGTCCCGATCACTCCTATTTAACTTAAAGCAAACTGTATCGTTTTATGGGATCAATATATCGCCTAATGTTATCAAATTCTGGTGAAATCGCCTAAAAACCTCCTTTTTTCCCATTTGAAGGCCAATTTCGCTTACTATAATCGGATATTGTTATCATTCTACTCTTGGACAAAAGTGATCCTATTAGGCAGAGTCGATTGTAATATTATTGAAACATTTAAAAAGTAGGTAAGATTTGTCATACAAGTAAAATAATCCTTACATTGTATTTAAACTTTACATGTAGTATAAGAATGAATATATGGACCTTAAAGTTTTTTAAAATTTAAAACATTTTGGTGCTCAGGAAAAAACTTTTTTTGAGAGTGAGCCCTTGTTTTAAAATTAAATCCTACAGAAAATAATAGCTGCTCCGAAATTCATTATTGCCAATTTTCCTAGAGCCTATATTCATCTTCCCCTAAGGCGGGTAATATTTGGGAAAACTGCGCTATCATTTTTTTCAAGAATAATTTTTAAAAATCCAAAAAATGAGTTTAAAAAACATAGGGAAGCAGTGAAGTCCCGTGTCTGATTCAGAGCCCTGCACGCGCTCGCTATAGCGCGTCTAACTCGCCATTTAAAAAAAAAACGCGTCCTTAAGATTTTGCGCGTACGATTTTGATCAAGTCGTGAAAAAATCGGCAGGCTTCTGTTTACGCGGCGATTTTCTTTAGAATCGCGCGCGCTGGTGAAAAAGCGGCGCGCTTGTAAAAAAGCGCCGCGCTGAGAAAAATTCGGCGCGCTATGAAAAGCGCGGCGACTTTTTCTTGAATCGTCAACGTGCAGTAAATGTTAGCTCTCAATAGTCAGATATTTAACTCGAAATGATTTTACACCAGTGTATCTAATATTTTATGTTAATTTGGGATTGAAGTGGTCAAAGGATTGATGAAGGGTTCCACTCTAATTTCTTAGTCAAAGTAAACACTAATATAAATTTTTACAAACTTAATTATGCGCATATATTTAACATTTTTAAAGGATATGTAAGCTAGTACTGTTTAGAATGTTTTAACAGGTAAAAATAGTTTCTCTATGGAAAATTCTGAGATAATCAAACAGAAGATCATGCTCAATTAAGGATCTGGATTAATAGACGATTATGGTATCATATATTAACCACTTGTCTTCAACCAAATTATATAATAACCTATAGGGGTTTTGCCGAACGTTTTGTAAATAGTATTTTTCTCCATAAGTCACGGACGTAGCTATAGATTTTATAAGGGGGGTGTTCAAGAAACTTAGGGTCACAGTGGACACTGAAAGTTTAACTAAAACAGGGTTTTCCAACTGGCGGGACGAATGAGGCCCGCGAAGCTCCCTGAAACCCCACTAAAAAGTAGCTTTAGAAGACATTTTAGCATACTAAAATTTAAACATTTTTGGGGGAGGACCCCCGAACCCCCCTATATACCTTATTAAATTAAGGAGTAGCTTTGCTTTGGTCGGTCGTTTTCTATGAGAAAAGTTGAGGTTTCGAAAGAGAGGTTGTATGCCTTGAATTTCCCTCTGAGCGTAGCAAGGGGTTATAAAGGCTTAGGTTAACCTTTATCATGAGGAGGGACAAAATATAATATCATAGGCATAGGTTCAACTTTTGACTAGGAGGGGGCAGAACCTGTAAGACCTCAGGACCAAAGGAGCCGTTACTAGACTGTTTCGAAGGGGTTCTGCCCCCCCCCCCCAAATGTTTCTAATAGTTTCCCATTCTGAGTAAAATGTACGGCAAATGTGAATTTTTGTGGTTAATACATGCCCTCAAGGAAAACAGGGGGGTCTGGGAAATTTTCCCCCAGAAAATTTTTTGAAATTGGACCCGAAAAAGTTGTATTTTCACTCATTCTTTTAATATTTGGGACAGGAACCTTTCTGTTTGGCTGACATTAGGTCTAGGCTAAGGGGGGTGTCTGGACCCCCTAACCCCCCCCCTTATATACGTCCATGCTATAAGTTGAAGCCAAACCACGTTCCTTCAATTAAGTATCAATATCTGGGGATATCATTGTTCACATGTAAATTGTATCCCCGTTTTAGCTAAGTTTTGGTAAAAGTTGATCCACGGCGAAAATTATCCCTCACGATAGTATATGTAGTCCTAATTTTTGGACCTGTATAGATAACCCTCATTTATTTACATCAGAATTTGGTATAGACTTGATCACTTTCATTCTAAGCACAAGTCCAATCATATTTAAGTTAAAAGTTATGAAATATTTCAATGTGTAGAAATGATAAAAAAAAAAGTTAGAAAATACAACTTTAATGTTAGAAAGGAATACTATATTTACGAAACAACACAGCTTGACTGAGCTGATACAACTGGCTATATAAATCTTAATTCAAAGTTCATTTATCCTTATAAACCAAAGTAACAGCTACAGAAGAGGAGAAAAAACTATTTACAAAGATTATTACAACTTAAAAGGATTTAAATTTAATTTAAGGGATGCACTTTTTTATAAATTTTTTAATTAATTCTTATTCTAAGATTTATTCAAGATCAAGAAACTTCTCAATCTGAAGAATCTGGAAATGTATACTTAATCTATAAATTAGTGATAATTTTATCAAAATGATCTTCAAATATTTTCTCGTTTCATGAAGGTGTAATGCAATGATATCATGCGATTCCTACTTGAAGCGCGCAAGCTTCAAATCGGCGGGTTATGTGGAGAGCGTCGCGTTTTTGATTGCGCGGCGTGTTTTTCATAGCGCGGGGCGTTTTTTTCAAATCGGCGATTTGTTTCAAATCGGCACGATCTCAAGGAGAGCGTGTTGCCTCGGCGCGCTGAAAGTTTGTATGACGATCTGATTTTAAAGAGACGCGCTTGGCGCGCTAAATCGAGCGCATGCAGGGCTCTGGTCTGATTTAGAGGAAGATAATGGCACTGCTGATCTTCTGTGCTGCTGCTATCTAGCGGAGAAAATGTAAACTATAAACTAACCCCACTTTTCTGTCATTAAGTCCTGTTTAATGGAATATTGGTACGAATTTCGGAATACATTAAAGACCTAAGCATAGTTAATTTTTTTTTCTACTGGCGAATTCTTCTGCAAATTTATCAAATATTTCTAAAGAAAAATGTACTTTCTTTAACTAAATTTCCTGAATCACTTAAATTTGTAGAATCATCCCAAATTTTATCGGACCCCATGTATCGCAACTACTTGATACTTGAGGGAGTACCTAGGTCTTTAGATCTCCAAACTCCAGTATAACCAGCCTCACTGGGTGAAGCCATAAGCATAGCTGTTACACAGAACGTGTGACTGAAACTGAAAACTTAAACTGAAAACTGAAAACTTCAGTTGAAAAATCTGTTGTTTCTGGTTATCGGACAATAGGAAAACCGCAAAGAACCCCATTCAATGGCCCCTTCTACAAAAGGGAGGAGGGAGAAGTCAATCGGGGGTCTGCTAATTAGGTGACTTCTTTCTCCTCTCGGGCCATTGAGTGGGGTTGTTTGCGGTTTTCCTATTGTCCGATAACCAGAAACAGCAGATTTTTTCAACTGATACCATCCTGAAAAACAGGGTGACCGTACCCGATGACTTAACTAGCTGAGTGGCCCCCTGTTTCCCCAAGCAAACTTGGCCCTCATTTTATCGACCCCGGAGAGATGAAAGACTGCCTTGCCCAAACCGGGCCTGTACCAGAACGCCACTGAGCTTTTACATGCACCTAACCACCCGCCGATGTTAGTGAATCCACGGCCAGTACGCATCAACAACAACAGGCACGTGTTGGTAACAAAGAGACTGTCGCCTCTCTCGCATATCCCGAATGTAAAACAACGTTGATAAGTGGCAGAGAAAGCGGCGACGGTTGTCATTCTCGAGGGAAAATGTCTCCTTTGCTTCCACTTGTCTCGCCTCATGCATGCCTAATTTTCGAATTCTCTTTAGCTCCAGTCACGCTGCATTTTCATCACTTCTTTTGCTTTATTCGGGTACGGGAAGAAGTGCTCGTAAAAAAACAGAGGCCTTCGCTGGCTCTGGAAAAGAGGGTTTTTAGGTACGGCAAATTCTCTGTTATCGGAGGTTTTCCCCCTGGATAAAGAATACAATGAGTTTGTTTTGTGTAAAAATGTTTTAAATTGCCAACTTTTATCGGAAAAGGGAGTTTTTTGTATTTTATATGGACGTTTTTAAAGGTAGAAGCAGAAAAAGCTATCGTATGTTTTGGTTTTGTAAACTACCTCTTTTCGCTATTTTTACAACATTTTTATCATGCAAATTGACTCTTACAAATGCTTAATGAAATTATGTAAAATATTCTATTTTAAACCTGCCAAAATGAAGCTCTTATACTTATTTTTATTTTTAGCCGCATCCCAGTGAATTCTTCAATGCGAACCAAAATGAACCAC
Source organism: Tetragnatha montana (assembly GCA_963680715.1). NCBI lineage: Eukaryota > Metazoa > Arthropoda > Arachnida > Araneae > Tetragnathidae > Tetragnatha > Tetragnatha montana. The sequence goes on along the minus strand of OY796683.1, from coordinate 2,621,236 downwards.
AATCCGAAAATTGTAGCAAATAAATTGTATTCAGCTCACGTCTGAATTAGAAACGTCTCCTTGTGTTAACTTCCTCTAAATCAAACGATTCTCTTCTCCATCATGCATTCCTGACATAATTTCCCATTCACGAAGAACAAGCTAGTTCTGGAATATTTTCCATTGTTCGCGTTTCTCAATCACAAGTCTGATTCCTATTATACTGATGATACGGGAATCGAAGCTCGGAACAAAATGGGCTCGCGTCCCGTGTTGTTTACGACTCACGTTCAATCAGAGATTAGTTGTTGACAAAATCGCTATCATTCTTGAGCGGAAATTCGCTGAGAGTTTTACGGTTATTATGGGATATTATTTTGAGGGTTTATATTCTCTTTTTCTCATATATGTAGTATTTGGATTTCTTTGTTTTTGATGATGGATGTGTCTCTTCGTCACTTTAAAAAAAAGTAAACGTTCTTCCGTTGAATAAACTGTTTATAGCTACTTAGAGCCACGACAAACAACACTTTTGCAATTGTAGTAAGGAAAGAGGGTTTAACACTAAAAACTTTAAAGAGACTCTTTAGAAAGAAACGTTTCGCGAAAGGTTCGTAAAAAGTTATGGTATTTGTTTATTTCTTTTGAATTAAGTTTTCCAATGTTTATTTAGCAGTTTATGAAGGGCAGATTTACAGAAGAGGGTAGGATGTTGGCCCCTTTCCGGATGTTCTACTATAAACCTTAATGGTAAAGTATTTTTCGCAACACATCAGGGTCAACCATATGGCTCATTCGTTCAAATCTTTTTAATGTACTCAATATGCAGGGTGTTTCAACATGTCCATCACCCAAACTTCTGCACAGAAAGATTCCTTTCTTTGAGTCTAGATGAAATTTGCTCACAAAACTATACCTCTACTACGACATTTATTTTTTGAAAAATGTGACGATATATATGTTATGGGCAAAGTGATTAATCGGGCATTATTAATAATGCCCGAAGTGGAGGCGGGCAAAGTGATAAATTTCATTCATAAATTCCACTGAATTAATCACATTGCCCGTAACATATATATTCGATAAAAACTTAATTATCTCATTTCACGGTGGGCGCATGCATTCGCAATGGATTTTCTTAGTGTGCAAACATCCAAATAACCGTGTTAACGCTTTCCATAAAACTTTTTTTTAGCTCAAATTGGATGTGATGTAAATTTAATACCTTTTTATGTCACGATTTTTTCAAAACTTTGGGTCGTAGAGGTTCTTAGGGCTTTTTTAATCATACAAGGAATATGGCTGTGCAGAGTTTGGGCAGACTTGTTTAAAAATTATTGTATGTTTTAAACGATCTGGATCCGTCTGGCAAAAAATAATTTTACTTTTGTAATTTTAGGACATTTTTGAAGAACCAAAATAAAAAGCTTAAAACTCATATGGGTCTTAAAACCCGCAGAAGTCTCTCCATGTTTCAGTGAGAGACTACTTGAAAGATTTATTAAACCTTCAGACCTAACCTTGTTTTGTTTCAAGTTAGCACTTGGAAATATCGGTTGGAAATTTACAATCGTTCGATCGAATTTTATTCCTCTACCTTCTCAAACTTTTTTTTACTCCTGTTTTGACAGGTTTACGGATGCTAGAAAATACAACAGGAGAATGGGAACAATATCGATGCATGTAGTTCAAGATTACAAGTCAGCCATTTCATTTTTAAGTCTGAAGACAAATATATAGGAAGATTGATAAACAATCCAAGGACTTTATATTCGATTCTGAGGTGGAAAAGCCTCAAGAAATTATTATATTTTGCAGGAGAAGAATATCGTCATATGCCCCAGGCTGGGCCCCTCCCTCCTGGGTGTTTACATACATTTTCAAAGGAATCTGTGTTATTTGTTTAAAGGATGCTTTTAGAGAATGTTATAGATGTTTTAGTAAAAATGTATTAACTCTAGCTTGGAGAAAACTTTTACAAATGGCAGATGAAGTAATGATGACGACTAATAAATAAAGATGTTCAAACAAGACCTCACTATCATGTACAATAATTGTTACATTAAAAGTATACCAATATATTGTAGTATAAATACTACCTGATAGTGCTCTAAAAAGCAACTTTTACTTTATAATGTATGCGTAAGGGGGGGATCAGAAAAAAACAATGTGGATCCAGAATGAACTTTATTAAAATTTATTCCGTGGAATTTTATTAAAATGTTTGCTTTATCTTTATACCACTCGTAAATGTTTTCATTCAAAAAAGTAACCAAAAAAGCCTGCACTCAAAATCAAGATACAAAATTGCACATTCTACCTTTAAAAACATAACATTTAGCTCTGAATTTCACTCAACGATACAGATGAAAGATTTAAGTTATACAGATTGTTAAACCCAGAGAAAAAAACACAGCAGCCGCTCGGAGCATTCACAATATAATTCTGCAAATTAGATTCGCACTACAAGACAATGAGTGACAGCAGGCAATCTAAAGCGAAGACAAAGGACGAGTGGTTTTATTTCAAGTTTTTTCGAAGGCTGTGTTCACACAATGCCGGATTTATCTAATTTTGTCGCTTCGAGTGGAAAGGTTTTCTTTTCCTGCTGTCAGTGATGGCTTTCCAAGGGAAGCTCAAGATTTACGCTCTCTTGTGGGACTTCCTCCGCCGTCTGCCATGATGGATTGGTCTGTACTGGGAAAATGTCCGAAGGAATGGCGATTGTGGCAACGATTAACAGATCTTTGTCACTGCGGGACGTTTAACGGAATAATTTTAATTTGAGAAAAAGTATTTTTTCTATCACCTTTTATATTTATTACAATCCCAAACTTAGCTATAAATACGTTAAGATCTTCAGCATGAAATTTTTTTTGGGGGAATATTATTCTTAAAAACTTATTTTTGATCACCTCAATAGCTAAATTAACATACAACCGAAGTCAAAAGAGTTGTGTCAAATGTTTAAATAACCTTGGAAAAGTGCCCCTCTGGACTAAAAGAAGGGGAGAGGAGAGAAGGGTGTAAGAAGAGAAAAAATAGAAAAAGAAAGTATATTTTGAAATACGAAAAATGTTTGAATAACCCGGTAGAAGTTCCCCCAAAAGTATAAAGAAAGAAAAAGGTTAGAAAAGGGGAAAAGAAATATCTAACATAAGTACATTTTGAATGATGGAAAAATATTTTAGTCATTCAAAATGTACTTTGTTAACCTTTTTACTCTCTTTTTCTCCTTTCTTTCCCCATTTCTTTGGTCCAAGGGGGGGGGAGTAGGGGGGAGGCACTTTCCAGAGTGTTTGCTTTGGATCCGCGCCTGCACTGGTAGCACAAAAACAACGGCCAGTATTGTTCGGTCAATATTGGTCATTTTCAAACGACCGCCTCTATATAATATCGGCTGATATCTTGAAGGCCCTGGCACATAAAACGCTGAGCTCAATTTAGCAACTCTTGAACTATAAAACTAGTACCTATTCTTTCTTATTTAAAATTTTTATACCCAACCTTAACACCTAACTCTGGAAAAAGGATGGGAAAAAAGTAATAAAATGGGAGAGAATCAGTGAGAGAGAAAGAGTAAGATGGTAAGAAATTCTTATTTAAACACTTGAGATTATATTTTACAATTGTTTAAATATAAGTTAAATTACAAAAAAAAGTTTCCAGAGATATATGTAAGTAAAAATTTTTACAAATTTACAATTTAAAAAATTCACAAATTTTTCGCATTCAATGAAGCTTTACGCTTTTTTTCGAAGGTTTGATAGTTTGAAGTACTTGTTTTATTCATATTTAAGCGTGTAGATAAAATATTTATGAAGTCGTAGCTTAAAATTCAAAAAATTTACGCATCAGTAAATTTTAAATAGAAGAAAATCCGGAGGTAAATTTTGCAGAAAACTAATATAAAGGGGCACACTTAAATTTCAGTTTTGGTTCTGGGAGCGGTTTTTCTTTGTTGCTATCCACACAAGATTACTCATTCTTTCTTGGAAAGGGTCAACATACAACAACTTTATTTGAGGCTGGCCTCCAAATTACATAAAAGAAAAGTCTTCAATGAATCTTCAACAATAGACTGCAAACTTAAAAATAAAATCTAATTAAACTCACCCAAAAGCATTGTTCATCTTCCCGTTCGAAATCCCATTAGACTAACCAATTTTAAATAACGGAGAATTTCTCATATTTTACTGAATCGTGACAAAGTTGCACTTGGAGCAAATGGATTTCTCACGAAAAGTCTATAAAAGAGATGCCGACGACGAGAATACGCGTTTTGTATAGGTATTTTGGAAAACATTAGGTCGTAAAATTTTATAGAGCTCACTGGGAAAATTTACAAAATGGAACCATGTTGGAATGCTTGCAAAATGGAACCCTTGCAATGGGGCCATTCAAATATTACGTAAGCATGGTTTTGGTCATTTTTTGAACATCCCTCCCCCTTTGTCAGCAAAAATAAGCAAACCGCAACCCCCCCTCTCATAATTACGTAACAAAACTGTCCGACCCCCCCTTGATCTTTTTTTTTGTACAAAATCTTTAGTAATGCTTAGATTTCTGAAATTAATTGTTCTCCATGAACAGCCTATCATTAAAACTTTCCTTGTAAAAAATGTAATCAACTTTATTTTTGGTTGAATTTTGAAATTATTTATGCAAGAAACAAGAGATTTTCGAAAATGCTGTGTTGTAACATCTTACGTAAGCATCACTCATACTCCCCCTCCCGCCTTGTCAAGAAAAATAAGCGAATAGCAAACCCCCTCCCCCTTAGGTGCTTACGTAATATTTGAACGGCCCCTATCACAGTTGGTGTGATATCCAAGTCTATTGCAGTTTCTACATTCATAAGACCCCATTAGGACACAATAGAATTTATTAACAGTTCTCAAAACTCTAGTACAGGGATTCTCAAACTTTTAGGCATCGCGACCCACTTTTTATTAACAAAATCTAACGCGACTCACCCCATGTCCAGTTAATTTTACCATGCCCTCTAGAAGACTTTATCTTCGTCTTTCTTAATAGAAAGGATTTGAATCAGAACGCAGGGGCGTAGCCAGAGGGGGGGGGATTTGGGGATATATCTTTTTTTTGCCACAGAAAACCACTAAAATTTTACCCCATATCCCCTCCCGAAATATCAATATCCCCCCGAAATTTTTTTCTGGCTACACGCCACTGCCAGAACTTACCAAATTGTATAATTTCGGGTGAAATAATGATCTCTACAATAAAAAGGAGAGTCTGGGGGTCTTCCCCCATAAAATTTTGTGAAATTTGACCCGAAAAAGTTGTATTTTCACTTATTTTTTGGATATTTGGGACAGGAACCTTTCTATTTGGCTGTCCTAAGGTTTAGGCTAAGGGGGGTTCTGGACCCCCTAAACCCCCCTTATATACGTCCATGCTTCACGGTGTCAGATATATCGGTTAACATCATGTGTTACAACTAGGAAGGGCACTTGCTGATTCTATTCTGCATTCGTAGCTGAAGAGAAAAGTAACAAACGACCATTACTCTAAGCTTTTCACATTTCAACTGCTCAAAAAACCAACCCGTTGAGTTGAGCAATGATCATCTATCTCCAAAGGTTATTCGCCTGACAAAATCCATAACTACTCCTTAATCCCGAAACCTCCACCAGACACGCATATTTCCCAATTCCACTTCGCAAGATTCCCACTCGAACCAATCACAGCGAACGGTAATCCCATATTCGGAACGAAAACCATCTCGCAGACCAATCAAAGCGCTCGCTCGCATCTTACGAAGTGTAATCGGTAAATATGCATAATCAACGAATGAATGAATGAACGAATGCCTCCAGATGACGCAACGGGTCCCCTCCATCCTTGGCAAGGGAAAAATCCGCCGAATAATTTACAACAGCGACGGCAGAAGCAACCAAGCATCGAATTATTCGGTCGAATCTTCGAAAATAAATTGATAACCTTGTGTAATGTTGGACTCGTCGTTGACAATACGACACCAAGGCCGGGCGAAGACAATGCCTTAATGGGACAGCTCCCCTTTTTTACGCGAGAAATTGCCATAAAGCACCCCGAAACGGGTCAAAAGAATTCCTACGGGCGGGTACGAGAATGAGGCGTGTTTATACACGTATATAAGGTCCTCTGGTACCTCCTGCAATCTGTCGTTTTTGTGGGTTGTGAAGGGTGATAGTCGATTGGATTTGTGTTCCAGAACACCTCTCTCTATAAGCATGGCTAGATTGGTAAGTGCATCAACAAACCGGTTGCCGGTTTGCTTCAAAATATCGAAATAGTAGACATGTTTGTAACATTTTAGTTGAATGGTCTCCACCAAGCCTTGTTTTGAGACATCTTAACAATTCCATCAAACGATTATTTGTAAGCTTTTGTATTATCAAAAATTTTTTTTTGTTTTGCTCTCTTGAGATCATATTGGATATAACCCTCATTGATGGTATGTTCTGCTAGTTTTTTTCCCACAACTCTCCCAATATTCTAAGGTAGTAACTTAAAGTGACCGCATTTTTGATAAATTTGAAATGTCCATTATGTGTTTATTATAATAACTGTCCCCTCTTTTGAAATGCTTATGTATGCTCTTCGTTAGATCTTCACAAAAGATCTCGAGTTAAACGTATGGCATCTAGTATAAGGAATGAAAGTTATTTTTTTCTGATACCCTCTCTAAAACTTACTTCATCATCAACTGTATAGAGTGGAGGAGACCCTTTTTGTATACAGTATTACCACCAACCCACCCTCTTTTCTTATTTCTTTCTAATCATCTTCTTAAAAGACATGACATGATCTTCGAAGTCTTCGGGTTTTCATTGAATTCTCTAGCCCAGTTCTTACACTATGACTAAACTATTTACTATTTGGCTTGTATGATAAAACTGGCTTTGCCTTCAATACTTTGAACCTTTTGTTAAAACTATCTAAATAATCTATTTGTATGTAAAATATCCATTTGTATCTTAATTTTTCTCAACAGTTTAGGTATATGGTTTAATACTTCACTGAGATTAGGTATTTACGTTCAGGCATTTGCCTAGAAAAAGTTCCAAAAGCTAAAAGTTCAGTTAGCAAGGGCAAGGCGTGTTCTGTCACGAGGCCTAAAGTAGATTTAAGTAGACTTGTTTTGGGAGTAGTCTCACCACACTTTTTCTAAGGCTTCCCTAATTCTCCCTTCACTAAAATATTATAGATTAAATTTGAACCGTTGTGCAATTATGTCAACGTTTTATGGATAAAATCTTTTCCCAAGTAAAGAGGAATTAGCTGCCTTTTTTTTTGTTGGATATATTTGAAACCTTTTGGGTGAGTTCCGAAAAAGGATCCCTCATGGTATTCCGTAGAATTTCCAATAAAAAAATACAGATATAAATAATTAGGAAATTTTCGTGGGGGGGGGGGGGATTGGACCCTCTTGGATCCTTGGTTGGACCAAAGGACCACTCCTATGGTATTGGTATGTGACCCTGTTTTAGCTACTATGCGTTTAACTTTAATAACATTCACTAGTTCAATCCTGCCCCTTCGTACTGCCCCATATAGTTATATAAAAATAACGAAATCTTCGTCAAAATTCCTTTTCAGTCCCAAGGAATGTTTTAACGATAGGTTAAGTGTTAATGGAGAACAATGAATTTCAGAAATCCAAGTATTACAAAAGATTTTGTACAAAAAGAAAAGAACAAGGGGGTCGGGTAGTTTTCTTACGTAATTATGAGAGGGGGGTTTGCGGTTTGCTTATTTTTGATGACAAGGGGGGGAGGGTGGTCAGAAATGACCATCAAAAACTTGCTTACGTAATATTTGAACGGCCCCTTACTTAACCATTGAAGCAATAAAAAAATCCATCAGTTAAAGACTAATAAATTCAAATAAAAATACGTCAAGAGTTTAGTTAAAATACTATATATACCAAAACATTTCAAAGCCATATACGAAACGTCGGACGTCATCTGCAACACAAAACGAACAATGGAAGGTATAAAACTCCCTCCGCGAGTGCTGAAGATTTTAGAGGCAGTAAAAACGTGTTCATTCTTTATATACAATTTTCTTCGAGACCGTTTCATTTGTTTCATTCGTACTGTCATTGTCTCCACCGCCGTGCGGTGAGCTGATGCATCCGAATTCATTTAGATGCATTACTTATACTATTGTTCTGACTTTGTTTCTGAAGCATTCACGATTTCTGTTTTAGTTAAGAGACGTTAGTCCGTAACTAGAATTTATGCTCCTGGGACCAGAGCCAAACATTTTTAAACTCTAATGCCATCGCGCACACATTTTAGAGCTTAAAGGAGAACGATGAACGATATTAGGAGTCTCGCCATAATCAATTTAGAGGGCATTAAAAAAGGGAAGTTCTTGAAGCCATCCCCCGTAGCATTTTTTGAAATTTTGAAACAGTGTTTGAACTCATATTTGGCATTAGGAATTCTTGCGGATGTACACTGGAGATCTTCTTGATTCGTCACCAATATTATTTCAAAGAAGTACTACTATTTATGATTCATCAAATTTCAAATGATTAATTTGATTCAAAATCATCAAAATTCAGGCAGGGGGGCTAGCTCTAAGTCTTTTATTAGCTGGTAAATGTCATAGAGTCTTTAGTTATACTATTTTTGGACTAAAATATCCCATAAAAAGCTACAATCAATATTTATTAATAAATAGCATAATTAAGTTGCTTTCGTAGCCTCTTCAAAAACCCATTTATTATTTTTCTAAAGTAACCTCAAGTTTTGGTGAACTAAAATTTTTACTGTATGATATATCATAAAAATTGTCGTTTAAAGTGTCCTTACTCTTTACATTTTCCCACGCGATGTGCATTGTGACTTTTATTTCCAAAACTATACATCGCTATTAGTTTGCGTAACACTTTTTTGTTGTTAGTGTTGTCTCACAGTAGATCCTACTTCCTTGTTTGTTATCAGTTTTGACATTCAGTGGACACTTTCTTGTTTTTAATTTTTCCTAACAGTAGACACTAATTCGCTTTTATTTAATTTTGCCTTACAGTAGACACTTTCTCTCTTATTAGCGACTGTCCATAATAATATCACATTTGGAGGTGGCTTTTCAATCTGTAACACTTTCTACCAAGGGAAAGAGGGTGCGGTTATAACAATTGTGACATCCCTCACTAAAAATCAACAAAAAACAAAGACAACACGTTTTTAAAGGAGAGTGTAGTTTTCACATAAGTATAAAAATATTTTCATAAAAAATTATAATGACAATGAAATTTCACTTTGAAATTATAAGATGAGATAGTTCTTCCCCTTGAATAAAAATGATGAGCCCCCAGTTTTTTCCAAACTTGTGCAACATTACAGATCTTTTCGTTATTAGTTTTGATATACAATGGAAACTATCTTGTTGTTTGATGGGACTGCCCATAAATGTCTCGCTAAAGAAGCGAAGGAGGGGGTTTACCGATCTGTGGTACTTTGTGAGATGGTTTTGTTGTTGATATATCAACAACAAAACCAAAGCAACAATTTCGTTTAAATTATCTTGCTCACTTCATTAAAAAGGCAACTTTGCGTAAACAACATTATTTAAAAACCATACTATTAAAATAAGTAAATCCTCAAACCTTAATTTATTTATATGATTTATTTCATTATTTGGCTATTAATTGAATTGTTTTTTTTTTCAAGCTGCTCAAGCGATGGAATTAGATTAATCTATTTTTTGACATAATTTTGAATCTAAAAAATCTCAAACTAATTAAAAAAATTTCTTGCATCTATCAAAATAAGTGTTACCTTTGATATTATAAGCTAGGATACACTTTCGCTTGAATATGAATGTGGAATCCTAAGTTTTACCAACATTTTGTTTGACATTTTTGGTAATAGAGTGACATGTGACATACAGCAGAGAGAGAGGGGTGTAATATTTTGTGTCATACTGAGAGGAGGGTTAAAAGCATGTAGATAAAGTGTAACATCATATATGATGGTCAGCCCATTTGTTACAAGTTTGTTTTTCCTGTAACGCATTGTGTGTTTGTTACCATCTACTAAAGTGCAGCAAGGAGATTTTGTCTCTTGACCTCCCCTGACCCCCGGGAGAGCCCACACCGATTTGGGGACCGCGCGTGGAGCATTTCGGTTCGGGGTTCCTAGAAAGATCCCTTTTGCGCTTTTCTTGGCAAGATAGGGGGGATTTTATTACGTCGGAGTTTTCCAAGGGCTATGCGTGTTTCGCGGAGAATGGACGTTTTTCTTTCGTTTAAAGGGCCTCTTAAAAATAAAATTTTTCGTTTAGGTGAATACGGACCTCTATGTGTTTATGGGGGAGGGGGCCTTCACTGTTGCCGTAAAGTTTCAAATTTTAAAAGAGTTAACAAAATATATTTTTTTAACTGACATAAGCTCTTTAACATCATTAACATTAACTTTTAATTGATTTTTTTTTTCAATTTAAAAAGAATATTCGTATTTCGCTCTGAAAAATAGCTTTTAAACATGTATCATACGCCTCGATTACTACTAATTGGTAATTTTAGTTCATTTTTTAATAAAAAAATTAAACATCCCTTTAAACGAGTGGGACTATTTATTAAAAGGCAATGATATTTCCGGATTAATTTTGTTTTTGTCCTATTTCCGTGAATTCATAACATCAATGCAATTGAAAGATTAAGTAATGAACTTCTCTAATAAAAAAAAAGCTGATATGTTGTGGTTTGGTTAGTAATCATTAAAATCGTACTTTATAAGAAAATGTTCTCAATGTAAAACGAAAGAATTAAAAAAAAATATAAGATGTGCAACGAAAAGTAATCATTCTTTAACCCTTTATCTAAGGACGTTTACTTATGATGACACTTTGTTTAGGAAAATTGTTTTTTTTTTTTTAATTATTGATTGTCTGCCAAATTGTAACCAGAGTTGGAATTAAAAGTACTAGGCACTAAAATGTTGGGAAGGATGAGCCGTTACAACACTATTTTTTTATTTAATTATATTTTAAAAAAACTTTTATGAAGGAAAATAAAAAAGTGTTTTTTTTCTTTTAAAGACAACACTATTTAATGATATATCCTATCACAAGTAGAAAAGACGATTGAACTTATTTTTAATGGAAATAATTATTAAATATAACATGCATACAGTCGCTTAACAGTTTTAAGTTTAACCTCTAATGAAATTAAGTTACACGACACCACCAAGACAGGTCTCAAAGAAAAGAACGCGAAACCCGCAATTCTTTGGAACATCAACTTTGGCATAGTTTCTGGAGGGAGGAATAAGTTGGCGGGCGTGCGTAGGCCAATCCCACTTCCCACCACCCCCCAAAAAAGTACAGAGTCCCGTTTCTCCTAGGGCTGCCAAGCGACAAAATCTCGTTGCAGACCTTTACCATTGCAATAACCCCACTCATTCTCTCCCCTACTCGCAGTCTCTCCTGGTGAGCGCGTGCGTGCTGCTGTGCATGCTGGAAGCGGCCTGCAGCATGGGCACCTACTACACCTACTACCCAGGGGAGAGCGCTGGCTACCAACTGCAGCAATACTCGCCCTACATGTACGCCGCCCCCTACGCCATCCCTGCGCCCCTGGCAGCAGACTGCGACAAGAAGAAGGAGGAGGGAAGCAGTGAGAGCAGTTCTTCTTCTTCCTCCTCCTCCAGCGAGAGCAGCGAAGGAGAGAGCAAGGAGGAAGGCGAGAGCAAGGAAGAGGGAGGTGAGACATGATCATCTTCTTTATCCCTCTTATACTATCTTTCTTTTAATATCTTTTGTTCTATCGTATTACAGTGCAAAAAAATCCTGGAAATCCAGCTGGGTTGCCCATTTTATCCTGTAAAATAACAGGAACGTTGCGATAAACTCAATAGAGCATTTTCAATCACATGACTCGGACCTAACAACGGCCTTAGCAGCAGAAGATGTTACAGTTTTTTGCCCTACAGAGGTTAACAGTTACAGAAAATGACTAGCCGTGGAATTCTTCTATTGGAGCATTTGCAATCACGTGATCCCATACTTTAAAACCGCCTTAGCAACAGATAAACAACGGCCTTAGCAACAGTTAAAAGCCCTACAGAAGGTACACAGTTAAAAGAAAATAACCGGTTGTGACGTCACCGTAAAATACTCTATCAGAAATACCAGTACCAGTATTTTATGGTAATGTTCCTGTTATTTTTTAAGAACATTACTTGGAAAAAATGGTCAATCCAGCTGCCAAGTTTTTCCACGGAACGTTCCAGGATATTTTTTACAGTGTAACATATTTCGCTCCCGTTGATCTCTCTCTCTCTCTCTCTCTCCCATTATCTTTCCTTCTTAAAATCTCTCTCCAGTATTCTCTCTCTCTCCCCCCATATCTCTCTCTTAATATAATCACCCATATACTTCTCTCTAATTCCATATCTACTCCATATTTCTTAGCAAATTTATCCATTCTTTCCTTTATTTCTCTCTCAGCCATACCTATCTATCTTTCTATTTGTCTCTCTGAACATGTAGAATTTTTTTTAAAATTTCCCAATACTTCTCATTTAATATATCCTTCTTTAGTATTTAATTATTATATCTCTCTCAACAAATCAATCCATTATTATCTATCTCTCTTAACACACTCTCTTTCAATCTCTCCTCTTCCTATAATTCTATCTTTCATAACATATCTGTTCATTTTATTCTTTCTCCTAATATTTTATTCTATTGTTACTCGCCTACTCCTAAATAATATAATTTTTATTTATAAAAATTTGTGAAATTTCGTTGAAAAATGCTTCATTTTAATATGATTAGCAATTTATCTAAAAAATTTAATAGAGCATTTTCAATCACATGACTCGGACCTAACAACGGCCTTAGCAACAGAAGATGTTACAGTTTTTTGCCCTACAGAGGTTAACAGTTACAGAAAATGACTAGCCGTGGAATTCTTCTATTGGAGGATTTGCAATCACGTGATCCCATACCTAAAAACCGCCTTAGCAACAGATAAACAACGGCCTTAGAAACAGTTAAAAGCCCTACAGTAGATACACATTTAAAAGAAAATAACCGGTTGTGTTGTGACGTCACCTGAAAACACTCTATTATTAATTTTCTATAATTAGTTTTGAAAATAATTTTATGTTTAAAATCGATCTTTTTGACGACCTTGTTGGTCAGATAAATCAGATTTTCTTTTACTAGTGTTTTTTTTTTTACGTTTTAACAATGATTTTTCTGCAGAGGGTGGCAGCAGTAGCGAGGAAGGAGAGAGCAAGGAAGAAGGAAGCAGCAGCGAAGAGGGAGAAAGCAAGGAAGAAGAGAAGGAAGAGAAGAAAGAAAGTAAGAAAACTTTTCCTTAGACAATGTAACAAAATCACATAAATTTCCGAACGTATACTAAGGTCAGTTCATCACATATCAGGAAGGTTTAAATTTGCAACATAGGATTTATTTCAAGAACTTACGGAATATAAATCAAGTAGAATCGATAAGATAAAGTCACCAGTGGTGTAAAGGCAAAAAAATTCAAGAAGTGATATTGGAATATTTTTGGGAATATGATGTAGAGTAAATTTTGTCCTAATGTCTTATGGTCTAAATGTCTAAAAGAAAAGTCTGATTTCAAGGGGAGGAGGTATATCCTATACACTACACTCTAAAAGTCACAACAAGCTATTTTCCATGTCCTAAGCACCTAAAGTTTATAGTTTTCTGACAAGGGGGAAATATATTAAATAATGTTTTTATAAACAGGGGCTATGTTTCAGAGCTGTTCATTAAAACTTTTTTATGATATAAAAGTAAGTTATTTTGAGGTACAGAAATCTGTCTTTTTATTTTCAAAATGTCTGTAACAGTAGTAATAGGCATCTTTTAATAATAAGATGTTCCGTATCTATGACCAAAAATATTTATCAAAATAATTTACACAGAAAAACAGAGTTGCTTGTTGTGTTGATTATTTGGCTACTGATGATGAATCTTATGGTGGATTTACACCATCGCGACAAAAGTGGCGATAGCGGCGAACAGCGTTCGTTTTCGAGGCTTCTTCGAGGCTTCCTATTGGTTCTTTTAAATCGCTGTTTGCCGCTATCGCCGCTTTTGTCGCGGTGTGGTAAATCCACCATTAGTCTTGGATATGAGAACCGTAGTCTTGGAGATGGTATGATACTATTCCTCTGCATGAGGGATCAACATCAGCAGGGTAAAAAATTACACTATTTGAAGACTGTGACGGATATTCTTGAAAGGATGATGCCTAAAAGTTGAGGTGATAATGACGTCAAAAATTGGATGATACCTCAAATTTTAAGTATACCTAATCATTTCAAGAATACTCAAACAGTATAATTTTTTACCTCCTGATGTTTGTTTTCTCCTGAATTTTTTACCTGATGGCTGATGATAACCTCTCCAAGGTGAAGATTGAAAAACGTACAGTTTTATCACATCTCCAAGACCACAAACCTCCACTCGTATTCCGATTGTGTTATTAATTGTTTTGATTCTTTGTTTTTCAACTGTATCTGCATTCTGTAAATCTGTCACTTTGCACGTCTCTTACAGAAAAAGAAAAGAAAGAAGAGAAGGAAGAGAAATCGCTCTTCCCCCCAAGAGGACCAGTCCAATACATCTACTCTGCCCCTATGGCCTACCCCTACAGCGCCCCCTACTCCGCCCCCTACAAATCCTACACAGTCCTCCAACAGCCCCTGAGAACCAGCTACCCCTACTACGCATATTCCGCCCCTACAGCCAGAGTGGTGTCCAGTCCAGTCAGCAAGATCATATCCCCCGCTGCATACTCCGTCCCCACTGTGGGGAAATCCGTCGGATACGCCCCCGTCGCCGCCTCGGGATACGCCCCCGTCGCTGCCTCGGGAGCCTATTGGGCCCCCTCAGCTAATATGGCGTACTACAAGGCCTAGGGCTTGGCCGAGTGCTTCTGGTTGGTGAACTCTGGAACAGGATCATCCTGATTCGCTGCTTGTCATTTGAACGGGACTATAGCTCCTCTCATCGTCGGTTGGTTTTTAAATGTCGAACGCACTGCCTTGTTTTAGAAATTTAAGTATCAATGCTTCAGATAAATTTTTGTCCATTTAAGCTCTTGTAATAGAGCTAACCTAAAAAAATTACACAGCTGCAAGAGAATTTAGTCTCTTGAAGTTTTAACTCTTGTCTACTGCCATTTTATATTTTTTCTATACCTTCGTCTTCTACAAATAAATCCCTTTTTTATTTTGGTGTCGAAGTCGAAAAATATTACATGTTTTGTTCCATTTCGAGACCTACAATATCGAATACATACCGCAAGCTTTACCAGCGGTCTTATACTATTTTCTTTGTATGAAATGTAAAACAATACATTGCATAAAAATTTTTCAATGTCGGTTTTGTATTTATTACAATGCATTTTGTATGTGAAAGAGAAATATTTTCCTTAGAAAATAAAACACTTCATTCGAACTTTCATTTGTGATTATTTTATTACTATACCACCTCCTCAATTGCATCTTGCACCATCCTCTTCTGGTTCTTAAAACATTAGGATAGAAACCAAATATGCTAAAATAAATTTTGTTTAAGGATTATAAAAACCTGTATAAAACAAAATCGATTTTTATATCCAGGAAACACATATGAATACCGAAATAAAATTTTAATTGGATCAGGATTCCAGGAGCTAAACTAAGAAAATAAACTAGGGTAAAATAACGAGGGAAATATTAGATATACCTAAACACACCATGGATAGTCTTAAAAATTGCAAGATAAAAAAGGAGAGAAATATTTTACATGAATTTATGAAAAACGATCCTGCTTTTTAGGGATATCGGATATTTTTTCTCAATCGCTTTTAGTCGTAAAAAACGTAACTTTTCTCCAGTTTAAGATGTCAGCATCGTTTAATTAATCTTATTTATCTTTTTTTGTAAAAGATAGGTCATTGATGATTCATATTAATATCAGTACTAACATCAACATAATTTCTCTCTCTTCGTAAAGAGAAACACCGTTTATGTTTATGCTCTTCTTGCATTGTAATTCTAATAGGTGAAGGAATATCCCCTATACTATATACGCGGAAGGAGAAACTGCGTAAACAGAAAGCCTGTTGGGTTGCTATAGAAGGAGCTTCGGAACGCAAATCGTGATAAAAAAGACGCTGTATATATGTTACGGGCAAAGTGATAAATCGGGCATTATTAATAATGCCCGTAGTGGAGTCGTGCAAAGTGATAAATTTCATTGATAAATTCCATTGAATTTATCACATTGCCTGGGCATTATTAATAATGCCCGGATTTATCACATTGCCCGTAACATATACAAGGGTTTAAAAACTAATCATATTTTTAAATTGACATTCTTAATTTCACTCAAAAATTTCTGACACCACACTGGGAACTTCCTTTTTTTTTTGTTACTCCAGGGTCAAGTAACGTTGCAGTCTACAGTTCATGCCAAATATGTAAAATATTATTTTTTTGTGTTTTATAAAAGAAGTACTTAAAAATGTATTCTTGACTAATTAAAATAATTTCAATACTCAGTTCTTTCCATAATATATGCAATTTGAATTTCTATTTACATAGAAAACCTAAAACTACTACTTCGAATAAACCTTACTATGGATATCTGTGCCAAGCTTAGATTATTTCACACGATTTATGTGTTTTTAATCATATCAAGATTAATTAATTTTCGATTTTTTTTTTTGCACACATATTTATTTTTTAAAAGAAAATGTTTATCGTGATATTAGAGTCACGACTCATCAGTGAATAATATTCTATTTCCTTTTTCTATTTTAAACTTATTAAAACTTTAATTAGAGAAGATGCAACGAAATTTGTAAGAGCACATAATTTTATTTGTCTAGTCTTTCTATTTTTCACTTTTGTGCTGTGAAATAAGCAGAAATATAATTATGTTGTCGATTTAAGTGGTTTTTAATATTTTTTTTTCATCTGAAATTTCATAAGGTTGAGAAAAAGGGAATAGTCCATAAACCTTTTTCAACTATAAAATATCATTGAATATACTTACTCTTGTCATATGCAAATTATGTTGTGTTCAATCAGACCAGTAATTATGTTTTTATGCTTTGGCATCGTTCAAGTAGAACGTTCGAGAACATTCCTACTGTTTATATAAGTGTGGGTTGTTCCCGTGTATTTAAGGATTTGCCATCATGATCTAGTGCTCAATAAACGCTATTACTTTTTACTCTGCTGGTTGGTTTACTTTTATAAGCACTCTGCAACACTTACATTTTTTTTCCGATGATTATTCTGCACTCTATAAGTAGGGTCCAGAATATCCAGTACAAATTTTGTGGTTATACAAGAAAAATTCAATTACTTACACACAGTTTTTTTTTTACGATTTTCTCAAAACTTAGTTTTTGGACTTTTATTCCCTTTTTCAAACTGAGGAGGATTCATTTCATTCACTCGCGGAGTTATAATAATTAGACGATTTTTCAAAGACACAGAGCTCGGGAATAAGCAAGATCGCATAAAAAAATTTATTTCTTTTGTTTCGCTCGAACTTCCAAACACAAAAGAGCGAAATTTATACGGTTAACTCGAAGATGTGAGACTGAAAGGTTCTGAAATCTTCGGTCGTAAATGTTCCGGAGCTTTGTTTTTCAGAGAGACGCGGTACGAATCATTCATGGGCGTCATTTAGGGGGGGCAGGGGGGGGCAATTGCCCCCCCCAAGGTTTCCACTCTTAAGTGAAAAATTGCTGAGAGTCCCTGGAAAATTTTGTAACTTCCACAAGGAGCAACAGATTTAACTCAAAACATCCCAAAAGCAGTTAAAGCACTACTTTTGAGGGTCTAATTTCAAAATTTTCTGGGGGAGAACCCCCAATCCTCCTCCTAACCTTTGATGTCTGTTATACAATTTGTCTCCCTTGAAAATTCTGCCGCTTACAAGAAGCAGTTCCCTTTGGGAACCAAAGAGTTTGAAGCCCCTAGGAGTCTGGTTTAAAGGGGAATTTTCAAAAATTTTTACTAGGGGAGGATCTCCGCCCGCCTTGAAAATTTTACGTTTATTTATAACTTTTTTTCCCCTAGAAAATTCTATGCTTTACAAGGAACTGTTCTTTTTGAATGTAACCCAAAGGACCTCAAAATGAGCTGAAACACTACTTTAAAGCTGGCAAATTTCAAAAAATTTTCTGGGGGAGGACCCCCAGACCCCCCTTTAGAATTTTTAAATATATATTATGTTATACAGTATATTTTCCTTGAAAATTCTGCCACTCACAACAAGCAGTTCCTTCTGGGTGCTCCCCAACGAGGTTGCAAGGGAGATAAAACCCTAGTTTAAAGGGAAATTTTCAAAAAAATTCTGAGGGAGGACCTCCGGCTCCCCTTGAAACTTTGACGTTTATTTGTAACTTTTTTCTCTAGAAATTATGTGGTTTACAAGGGGCTGTTCTCTTCGGATGTAACTTAAATGTTGTAAAAATGAAGCAAAATTTAAAAATTTTTCTGGGGGTGACCCCCAGACCCCCCATTTTTACTTAGAACTTATGATGTTGAGTCACCCCCCCCCCCAAAAAAAACAAGTCTGGTTACGGCGTGGCTCAGCCCCACTTAAAAAAAAAATCCTTGCCCCCCCCAACCAAAAACTGAAATGACGCCCCTGGAATCATTCGTTCCTTTCATTTGAAGTTGTATGACAAAATGCAGGGAATATATAGAACCCACAAAAACCATTGGGTATTTTATAAGAAGAAGGGAATGATTTATTTGACGCTTTAAAAAATAAACTTTTCTTTTTATAGATGATCTGATACAAAAGAGGGAACATTTAAGAGCATTATTTCTTACTGTTTCACTGTGACTTTAAAATCCAAAGCTTAGGGGTTTTTTTACTCTCGCTACATGTAAAAGGATATTTCTCTCCCTTAACCAAACCTTTAAATACTTTCAACACTGATTTGAAGAAGTAATATCCATTCAATACCTACTTATAACACTCACTAGAAATTTTAAATGATCTAATTATACACAGTTTATAAAGTTGCACTAAGAATATACACGCAGAGCTTTTTTCCGTGTGTTTTCACTACAATGCGACACGTGCAAATTATTTGAATGCATACCATTTACTAACGATACTACAAGTAAAAATGACATATCAACATAACCTAAAATAATTTTTAATTAAAACTAAGGAGATAAGATAATGAAGAAATACTCTATTTTAATACTGTATCTCTTAAGTACATATACTTTACGATGTTTACTTAATTAATCAAAACAAATACATTCTTTTAACATCAAAGGTTGTATCTTGTATAGACTAAAGTAAAATATCAAAATAAAAGCATAGATCAAACTCTATGTACCATTTACAAGCGTCAGGAAGATTCCCACGTTTTCACACTGAATACTCACATAATAATTTCGCAGAGGTTTTCACATCAATAATAGAATGCAAGTAAATTTATGCGAAATTCCAGACAATGCTGCATTATGCACCCTAGCACCACCCTGATTCCCACCTATTGACCCCTAGTAGATTCATGTGAATTTTTGAATTGGAATTCCAAAAGGATGTAAATCAAAGCGTTCTTACTTTGAGAATTTCCCTTACCTTGAATTTACACTCTGCACTGTTGTCTTTATTTGACAGAAAATGTGAGAAATTTTAGTTTTACGCTTTCAATATTTTTTCTACTCTTCATATAATGGAATACGGTATCATTTTCGAGTATGTCCTTCGAGTTTAATTTTGAGAAAGTATATTAGTACAACTCCTTAAATAAAAGTCTACCTACTGCATCATATGACCTGGATTTCCGGGGTATGACCGTATCTCCCTTGGCTAACCCTCTATTCCAGTAACATTTTATTTTCACAGAAGGGTGAAATATTTCACATACAAAATACGGCCTTACATATATTTTTAATTCATTACTCGGTTAAAATTTCAAATATCCTATAATTGTAAAGGAGGGGTAAGAGTACGCACAAAAATTATTTTGAGCTATAAAATTGAGAACAATAAAGCCAGTGCCACAAAAATTTAGAGATTGAAAGTTTACTGACTCAAGAACCAATCTAAAAAAATGGAAGGTCTTAGCAATGTGTATAAAGTTTCAGGGCCCTGATGGAATATCAGGAAATGCCTGAAAATAATCGAGTTATAAGATCCCACCCGCCGTGAAACGCGGCTCAGAGCAAGTCTAATAAAAGCGTTTGAAAATGCCCCAATTTCTTTTTAATTGGAATATTCTTCCCTCATGTCACCTCTTTTTAACTATAATCCACACACAATTCAATCTGCTTGAATCCACGAAAATCACACTTTGTTAATTTTCCGGGATTTCACATGAGCTAGTTTTAAACTCAGCTCAGATGGGTTTTAAGCTTTCGAAGGGAAAAATAAAAATTTATTCATCATTTTTAGCACATAACTCTCATGTAGTGAAGAGTAAGTTGATTTATATGCTTCTCTCTGCAAAAATCTCAACTATTTTGTCTCTATAGGCACCAATGTATTAATTCTCTTTTTGGTCCTTGAATCAACCCTAAATTGCACTACAATTAAATTCTAACGATACATACGTTGTTGAGAAGGAAGTATACCTCCCATTGGTGTTCACTTTGAAAGAAATAATTTAGTTCTTTATTTATTAATTCTTTTGCAGAAAAATTAGAAATTAACTCAAATAAGAGACCATATTTTACTTGATATAAAATGCAGAATGTATGAAAATAAAAATGACAGTCTTTTAGGATAGTTTATATACATGTGTCCATGTGAGCATTCTTGCTCCTCCTTATACTATTATTGCCAACAGGGGAAAAACCGCTGCTTGTTTTTACCCGACTTCGCTTTTGGATTCATGTGGGGATTGTCTAGCCCTACTAGACGATTCCGAAATTAGTAATAACAACTTGACAGCGCATTTTTATCCACCTTTCCCCTATTGTTTATCTCTAACTTGTATTCAATTCAAAGGAGATCCTGGTTCAAATATTCAATTTCCTTAATTTAGTGTAGTATTTGTAATCCCATCAGCAAAACAATCAAAATTCCACAAACACAAAAAACAAGTATTGCACAGCAAAACGACGACTTTCAATCAAATCTCCCTATATACCGAGACTCACGACTTGCATTCTCCAAAAAAAAAAAAAAAACCTCTTTATTAATTGTCAACCGTTTTCGTGACAATTGGAATTACGTCACCGGTCGTGAGGGGTGGGAGGATCCGTTCGTTTTCCTCCTTTTAGCCACATTGCATCGTTTGGTATAACATCTGTCGGGTGGGACATTGTTAGAGGTAATGCGTGAGCCATTGTGTCCTTCAGCTATGGACATGACGCAGCCGCCACGAACGGCATATAAGATACCGCACTTCCATTACGATACATCAGTTGGCTTATAGGGAGGTATACAATGAACAAACTTGTGGTGAGTATATGCGATTTCAATAATGCTTTTGACATCCTTGGGTCTAAATTCCTATGTGGTGTGTTTAACTTTCCTAAAAGTTACATATTATCTGGCTGCACATGTTAACATATACGGCCAGCCAGTCCTCTTTTTGAGGCTCAAAAAGTTCGAATGATTTTAAAATCTCAAATTATTCTGGAAAATTTATCTTAAAAGATTAGTTTTTGTAAAGTTTTCAAAATAATTCGCCAGAAAAAATATTGATAGGTTTTTCTACCAATTAAAATTAAGAGATGGGTTTTAAAAAGTTTAATGAAAACCTGAAAAAAAAAGTCAATAATAATAAAGAAATTTTGTTAAAATTACAATGTAAAAGCTTTAAGTATGATGTTTAGAACACACATTATAAGTGATCCTCTGTTCCCTGTTTAACCATTTGTGATTCATCTCAATGTCAAGTTCAAGCAATAGAAATTTTCCAGATTGAATTTTAGTCCCGCAAAAAGTTAAGAAAATAAAATTTGACCTGCATGGCAGTTACAATTAATTGTGCGGTATCTAATGAACCCCAAATGTAAAATTACTTCAATTATTACAAATGTACTTCGAAAAAACATATTTCAATACGATTTTTAAAAACTTTTTTTGTAGCTTTCTCCGTTTTGGTCTTTTTCATTTAAATTTATTTTAGAGAAAATGTTTCATAATTATACTGCTTACAGAAAATATTGATTCAATATGTTATTAGCTCTGGGAACTCGGTTAAATAATCGCGTTTATTTCACTACAATCATAACACATTTATAAGAAATCATAACATAAGGTGTTTAGTAATAGTTTAAGTATTTATGCTCTTTTAGTTAATAGCTCTTTTGAAATTTATACTTTAATTTGGCTTTTAATGTAACCGGGCAGGAGATGACGCTCAATTGGGCTTTTTCCGTCAGCCCAAATGGGCCCGAATGTTTATTTTCTATAATTTCAACTTCTTAAATCAACCACCTATTAAAGTTTTATGAATGCATTCTCAGCAGCTTTTTAGAAATTTTTAAAGAAAAAAAAAGTCAGGGTTATCTTTATAAATTTGTTCGTTTTAAGTTTGAAAAATTTGTTTGCCCTTTAGCATTTTTATGTAATAGCATTTTTATGTTAGATATTGTATCCTTTGTGCTTCATTAGATACAAAAATATCTAATCTAATGGACTCTAACCGTCTGACGTCACACGGAACCAACACGTGACCTACTGAGCTTGCGATTGGTTACCACAGATACTACACTAGTAGATCTACTAGTGTAGTATCTGATCTGTGGTAACCAATTGCAAGCTCAGTTGTAGGTCACGTGTTGGTTCCGTGAAGTCTCGAACCAGATAGGCGGTTAGAGTCCATTGTAAAATTTTCATTTTCCCTCGGTTTTATGGCCCACGAGACAATACGGTAAATAGCAAAACCCAAAGGAAAGAGTGAGGAGCTCTTTGTGTGGTTTGGGGGTTTCCCCTCGCACTCCCTTGGAGGAGGGCCTTCCTTATCTGCGCTAATTGGTCCAGATATACCCCAGGGGTGCTTTTGACCAATAAAACCAAAGTCTAAACCAACCCTATGGGTCACCGTAGAGTTTTCCACTGGCTGTAAAATAAAACACTTATCTCCAGGAAGAAACCTCAGTATATGGCGCCGGTTTCCTTGTGTGGTCAATTACTGACCCCTCCTTGGGTGCGAGTGCGAGGGGATATACAAAGAGATTGGGGGAGATAAGTGTGACCGCGACTGCTGGAGGCCCGGCCATAATTGTTTTATTACAGCGAGTGGAAAACTTTACGGTGGCCCTATGAATCGGTTAGAATTTTACAGCTTCCGGTTTTATGGCTCAAAAGTCTGCCTGAGGGCACAAGGGGTCAATTAGCACACATAAGGAAGGCCCTCCTCCAAGGGAATGAGTTCCTCCTCCTCCTCCTCCTCGAAGGGTGAGAGGGGAAACCCTCAAACCACACAGAACTCCTCACTCTTTCCTTTGTGTCCTGCTATATATTGTCTTGTCTCGAGGGCCATAAAACCGAGGGCTGTAAATGTAAAACCCTAAACCGACCCTATGAAGCACCCTGTATAACTCTACCTTCTTCCACAGTTGCTATCTCTGGTGGTGGCAGGAATCTGCCTCATCAGCCTCCCTCTATCCCACGGCCAGGGGGAAGACGAGGAATACGAGGAGGGGGGAGACATGCCCCCGCCCCCACCACCCCGCGGGGGAGGAGGAGGTGGAAGGAGGGGAGGAGGAGGACCCAGAGGAGGTGGCAGGAGAGGCGGTGGCAGCAGCGACGAAAGTGGATCCGATGAACAAGGTGGTGGACGTCAGCAAGGCGGCGGTGGAAGGAACAGGAATGGTGGAGGACCTGGATCAGGAAACGGTGGAGGACCAGGTTCAGGAAGACAGCAGGGTGGAGGTAGAAATGGCGGAGGACCTGGTTCATCAGGAAGACAGCAGGGTGGAGGCAGAAATGGTGGACGTCAAGGTGGAAACTACCGGGGGTATTGGCTTGATGATTATTGAGCAAGAACGAGCTTTATGTTATTTTGTCGAAAATAAATGTCTACCATACCAGAGTGTCTTGTTTTTAAATGCATCTTTTTAAAGAATTAGATAAATTTGATCTTTGGTGTACCTACTTGAACCCTCGAACTATTTCAGAACTTTAACCAATCTTAAAGTTTGAACTATTTTCTTGTTTATGTGGCAACATCTGAAAACTCTGTATTTAAGCCACCGACTAGATTGTTTCGTTCTCTTCTCTTTTTCTCTGCTGCAACGAGTATTAAGCTTTTTTGACTTTTGTTTGTTATATTTTAAACTTGTTAAGTTTTCAATAAATTATGTTTTTTTAATTCTACTTTATTTACTCATGAAACTGATGATCTCTGAAAGTGTCCACTTAAGATCTTTAGTAATAAGTTTTATTCTTTAACACTAAATTAAAATCAAAATTTCTTTAAATGGAATTTTCCCAAATTATACCATAAAAATATTGTAATAAATATTTTTGTATGAAAAATCAAAATCCAAGTCAAAAAAGTACATAATTTAAACCCAAAATTAAATACTTTTTGAGCAGTTTTTTTTGTGGGTTTTCGTTCAAATTTTTAACTGTAAGAAATTAATTTAATTAAAGGTTTTAAGTTTGCCAATAAATTATTTTAAAATTCTTATTTTTTAAATGTCATAATATTTTTAGAAAAAGTAGTGTTTTAAAAAATTTCCAAAACCATCTGAATTAGCGAGAGGCCAAATTAACATAACAATGGCAACGCTCCCTTTTTTGCTAACACATATTTTAAAAATTAATTTAAAAAAAATCTCAAAAAAATAAAAATTTCGTTTTGAGAACCTCCTTAATTATTTCTATTACTTGAAATCCCTAGTTTATTAAATCATTTACTTCCCAATTTAACCTGAAAGCTTTTTAATTCAGTGTCTTTTTGAGTAGAGATGGCAGCACCTACAAACTGATCAATATCCAGAATAAGGATAAAATTTGTGTTGGAATTCAGCCACAGGAAAAGAGTCTAGATTTACGTATTCGCAAACTGTGACCGTAGCGTTAATGCATTGTTTGTTGTTTGTTTTGTTTTCAATGAATGAAGGGGAGTCTGAAAATTTACTAAATTAGAAAAGCGATCCCTTGCACAGTATTGTCAGACGCATATAAGTAATAATCAGTTATCACAGGTGAGATGATTAGATTTATTTTGATAACTGAGAATTGACAAATACTTTAAAAAAAGGTATAAATATTCGTTAGCAGCTCTGTGTCGTTTCTTTTTTTGTTTGTTTGGGTACTGCCCGTAGCGTCTGTCCGAGAAAGAATTGAGAATATGATAGTTGTAGGTAGCGTTTCTTAAATAGAGATAAAAGCATCAGGGGGTTAACGCTGACTGAGATAGTTAATTCTTGATGCACTTTACTTTTTCCTTCACGCCTGTGTATCCTCAAAAGAGGAATAAATAAATTTTCATCTTAAGGAAGAAATATCCATCCTGTTTTCTAATAAAAACATATATTATCATTTAAGGTACAAAACAAGATTTAAAGTACTAATTTAATTTTTTTTTGAAAAATTACAAAAAGTTAAAAGAAAAAATGAGTTAATTTAAAGAAACCAGGGGCACACGCACAGGTTCAATTAGACTCCTCCATTTAGCGATTGCTACACACCTGGCAAGTTTGTGCTGACCCATTGGCTGGTCGCCGTTTCCGGTCACAATGTTTTACCACAGTTCAAATTATAACATTTAAGGGTTCAATTCCGTTAGAGTCCCTCTAAATATCGCCCGGTTCTTTTAGACAACAAAAAGTACAAATATTCATGAATAATTTCAAACTCCTGAATTAAAATTAGATCAATAACTATTCAGTTTATTAATAAAATCAGAAAAATTTGTTAATATTTGGATATATTTAGCAATTTGGATATTGGCGATATTTAGCGGGGACTAATGGAATTGTACCCATTTAAGTATGTAATGACGGCTTCGTTTAAAGTGATAATAAATAACTAAAAATGCAATAAACTCATAAACAAGATTTTCACAAAATGCTTAAAGCATGTTAAAGGTACCAAAGCAATAAATAAACATTTTAGTAATATCTTATAGAATGAATCGTTTTTTAAAATGACTTAAGTAAAATAACATGCAATAACAAGTAAGTACAATTTTTTACAAGCACATAAATAGATCTTAATCATATTATAGCAAGAAAAAACTGGTGAACCATGAAAATCAGAGAAATAACGTATCACTCACCCTTCTCTACACTGCTCACTTAATTCCGTATAATTTACACAATCTACTGCACAGGTTGTTGTCACTATTCTGGGGTGATTAAAATAAAAGAAAGACTAAAATGGGCATTTATAAATTTACAAAGGCAATTTTTATACTTTTTAAGTCTAAATTCATATAATAAAGTATACATTAATTTATGCACTTACTTAAGCAGGCAGTTTTTGGGCTGCAAATTCCCTGAACTGTTATTGGTTTTCAATTAAAACTTATAATATTTAGCTAATTTTCATTTAATTTTAAATAAATTATATTATTAAAAATTATATTGTTTGTTATTTGTTCTTTCTTAATGTAAATTCCGTCAAAATGTGAAATTCTTACCTCTTTTGCAATTTTTTTTTCATGACTTAATTCTGAACTCATTGTGCTCATAATATGTGTATGATAAGGATAATTTTTCATGTTACCTCCTTATTTTTTGTAATTTATTCCTGAAAGACTCCTGAATAAACACAATAATAATAGAAAATAGAATAAATAGAGTATGAACCTTGCTTTTAGATGTAAATTAAAAAAAGAATTACTTTTGGTGTAGAAAAACACATTTAGTACTTCATTTTATACAAGCATGGAAGCTGATGCTAATGAACGCAATTTGTTGAATAGGCTAGGTACTTATCTTCTGGGTGAAATATCAAACTGTTAAAGTAAAGTTAAGATGTGAAAAATTTAGTTGTCCCATTCATCCCCACTCTTCCCTATTCTGAATGCTAAAATTCAAAGTTATTTATGACAAAAAATTAACAAAAATATTTTTACTTTTCATTAAAATGGATTGTAACCTATGATCTTATAAATTAGGAAAACTAATATTTATATTCCATTTTCAGGCATGTAAAGACATTCTTGTACTTCCCTGCTCTTAACCATGGCTTTTGACTACAGCAGCACTGGAGGTTCTTTCACCATCTTGGAGAACAAAATCAAAGTCCTTCCCCATTCCTGCTTCATCTGCAGCAAGGCATTTGTGCGGAAGAACACGCTCCTCAAGCACTACAGGGAGCACACGAAAGAGCTGGGCGAGAACTTGGAGCGGTTGGAAGAGGAACGGGCCAAGTACCTGCTCAAAAAGTACCCCAACGGTGCACCTCAGGACCTTACTGACACCCCTCAATCTGCTGGGTACAGGCCGGGGGGTCATTCCACCGAGAAGTTTGTTAACGATGTGTACCCACTGGATGTGGTGTACCAAGTGGAGCCGACTGAGGTCGATCAAAACGGTGACCGGAGTGTCATTCAGAACCTCGATTCTAACGACATTATCATCACCAACATGGAGGCCAGTAATGTCATGGTTCAGAATCTGGACCCCAACAGCATCGTTGTGGAGCATTTGGAACCGCAGTCTTTTGCGTCCGACAACTATTCTGCTTCCTTGGCCCTGCCTGGGACCAAAGAGAGATATGGTTGTACTATATGTGGGAACGTCTTTATGGCATCAGGGAGCTTGAGTGCCCATATGCACATGGTTCATGAGAAAAGTAGGACTGATGTGAACATACATAAGTGTGAGGTTTGTTTTCAAGGATTTGTGCAAATGAGCTCACTGAAGAATCATTATCGTACTCATAAGGGCTTAGAACCACATGCGTGCAAGTCTTGCGATGAGAAATTCTTTTCCAAGTCCGACCTCAACACCCATCGGATCCACGTTCACAATCTGAAACCCAAGAAGGTCAGGAACTTCCGTTACGGATGCCAGTTTTGTGACGCTGATTTTTTTAAGAAAAGTGCTCTTAAGATGCATTATTTGAGTCATCCGAATGAGCGACCTTATGTCTGTGATGTTTGCAACGAAAGCTATTCTGAAGAGAGCAAGCTGGTGGCTCACAAGGTGATACACCAAGAGGAAGATCAAGCGTATTTGATGTGTGATGCGTGTGACAAAGGATTTGCTCGCAAAAGTGACCTCCTGAGGCACAAGAATCAAGCCCACGGCACAAAACAACCTTTGGCTTCCAAGGACGTAAACAAGAAATCCAAATCAAAGACCGAGGATGCTCCACAAACCACTACGAAGAAAAAACTCTATGTCTGCAGTGTGTGCAGTAATGCTTTCAAAGATAAGGAGGAGTTCGAAACTCACAAAAAGACTCATATCAAGAAAAGCGTGACTTGCGAAATTTGCGACAAAAGTGTCTTTCAGGATGCTTACGAAGACCACATGTTGATGCACAACGAGGGAAGGACCCACACTTGCCGAGTGTGCAGCGAAAGCTTCACCTTCAAGGAAGATTTGGCTGCTCACACTGAAAGTGCACACAAGGACGACAACCCCTTCAAG
Source organism: Tetragnatha montana (assembly GCA_963680715.1). Classification (NCBI taxonomy): domain Eukaryota; kingdom Metazoa; phylum Arthropoda; class Arachnida; order Araneae; family Tetragnathidae; genus Tetragnatha; species Tetragnatha montana. The sequence goes on along the minus strand of OY796683.1, from coordinate 2,592,710 downwards.
TGCAGCGAATGTCCAGAAAGCTTCAAGTTCAAGAGTGATTTAAGGGAGCACAAGCAAATCCACAATCAAAAGAACAGCCTGAAGAAAGCCCACACCTGCAAAACCTGCCACGAGAGCTTCAGTCTGAAAGCTGAGCTCACCCGACATAACAAAACCCCTTGCAAGAAAGTGCACCTGTGCAAGACCTGTGGGGAGAAATGCGCCACCAAGAAAGAGCTGAAAGAACACGAAGATTCGCACATGGTGTTCGAGATCGTCGTTCCAGAAGAAGAAGACGATGAGGAGGAGGAGGACTATAACTGCAAGTTCTGTTCTTCCTCCTTCAGTTCCAAATCTCGGTTATCAGAGCACGTCCCTTCGTGTTCGAAGAAGAGACCTCACCACTGCAAAAACTGCAACCAGAGGTTCAAGACTAAAGCTGAACTCCTGGAACACAAAAAGGTGCACAGCCGTCGGCAGCCGTTCATCTGCAAGGTTTGCAACGAGGGCTTCAAGAACAAGGAAATGCTGGAGGACCACAAGAAAATCCATAACACTAACCCTACTTATCCGTGCAACATATGCGATAAGATTTTCATGCAGAAAGAGAACCTGAGGGAGCACAAACTGACCCACACGGACGAGATCGCCTACATTTGCAGTGTGTGCGAGGCTGTTTTTGACGACAAGATGGATTTCAAGGCCCATCGAGAGACTCATGACGTCATAATTCATCAATGCAAAGTGTGTAGTGAGACTTTTAGCATCAGGAAGGACCTGAAGAAACACTATTTGAAACATATTTTAGAGAGACCGAATATGTGTAGGATCTGTAATGCAAGTTTTGAACAGTGGGGAGCTCTAAGAAGCCACTACTTAAGCCATACACGGAATTGAACTTGTTCCTAACTGATTTTATTCATTCATTTGTAACATTTGCATTTGCTTTCAAACTTTTTGAAGCTGTTGTTCCTTTTATAGTTATGTTATCCATTTCTTCTTATTATTGAATTTAATAATCACACTTCACTTAATTTTTAAATTTAATTTTAGAGTTTAGAACATGAACTTGTTTTCTCTTATTTTTTTTTGCTCAAAATATTGTTTACCTTGACTGATATGAACAATGCAGTGCATTTACTACATCGTTTTACAATAAATTCAATAATAACTCAAAGGTTCTATCAGGCTTCAAAATGATGCTTCCACGCTTCTAAAATTAACAGCTCATCCCATTGCCTCATTTTTATTGTTTGTCAAAATTTTAGCATCATTTGCAATGATTTTTTTATTATTGAAAATTAGTGTTCGGCACTAGTTAACTAGAACTAGTTGCAACTAGTAGTTAACTACCGATCAACTAGTAGTTAACTAGTAGTTTAACTACTTTTGGTTTAAACTAGTTTAACTAGTAGTTGAACTACTTTTTTTAATAACTACTAGTTAAAACTACTTTCAAATTTTCAACTACTTCAAAAAAATTTTGTTTAAAATTTCAAAAATATTTAAAATGTTTATCAAAATATAAAAAAAATTACACTGCTATTTATAACTGCAATGTCATGGTAGAGTACTCAAATACCATAACCAGAAATAAAGCGCCGTTTTGAGCGAAGCATTAAGTTTTTTGTGATATAGATAAGAAAGATGTATTAGAATTTGGGCAAAAAATAGGTTATGAAATTAAATAGACTAGTTAACTAGTAGTTAACTACTTTGGGAAATAGTTAACTACTAGTTGCAACTAGTCCCAGGAAAAAATAGTTAACTACTAGTTGCAACTAGATTTTCCCAGACTAGTTAGTAGTTGGTAGTTAACTACTTTTTGACCACTAGTTGCCGAACACTATTGAAAATATTATTGCATTTAATTTTTTTTTTCATTCCAGGCCTAAAAAACCAAATTTTTTAAAAATTCTGTCTTGTCAAATAGTATTAAAAAATAATTTTTGTAGGTACCTCTAATTTTATGTTCCTTATGTTCTTATCATATAAATTATCCTGAACCTATTTTTCTTTGGTTAAAATAGAGGTCCTATAATATTATTTTACTAATATTTAAAACTTAATGCTATCTTAGAAATTTTATTTGGTATTTCCATATTTAGAAAATGATCATTTCACCTACCCCAAAGTGCAGTAAAAGCTTCAGTATGGCAATGATGTTACTTTTGAGCTAAGTGGAATGGTCAATAGCTTAATATATAACCTTTAATCTTTGATTCATGTTATTTTTAACACATATATACCTTTTATTAAAAGTTTGAAAGAAATATTGAAATTAATACTTTCAGTCCCAGACACTCCATAAGATCCAATGGTAATCTTGGGCGCCTTAGGATCAAAAGGGTTAAAGGAAAAATATGTATCAGAATAACTTAATAACTTTGCTTTTATTTTAGGGATTATCACAAGAGTTTTAAAAGTCAACCATACATGTGTGGAAGGATTGAGTGGAAGAAGGAGGTTCGTGACATTTTCAAGAAACACGAGCTATTGGAGTGGATGGATAGTGTAAGTTTAGATGACCTACCATTTTAGTACAAACACCATCTCTCTGGGACCGTTATTAACTCAGTGGCGGATCCACGGGGGGGGGGGGTGATTGGGGTGATAACCCCCCCCCCCCCCAACAAAGTGACCTCGCCGAATTTCCGGCCGAAAATCATATCCCCTATAACATAGCGATAAACTTGTCTTGTGAATAATCTCTACTGAGAAGCCGCTGTCACTATCTGAGCGAGTATTTCTTCCGGTTTCTCGCAGTGCCCCTTTTCGGCAATAGTAGCAACTCGTTAAATGATAACTTCAATGCATCGATCACTTTTCAGAGGAGCTCCCTTCCCTAGCCCTGATAAAAGGGTTGACAGAGGGTCCGCTCTAATGACCACTTTTTCTGGCTTTTTCCTCTCCTGGGGTTCGGTACTCTTTGGTCACCGGAAATTTCAGCCGGTGTTACAGAAATCTGTATCCGGGTGAATTGGACCTCATATCGAGGCTGATTACTGGTATAATTGCACACAAAAACCAGAGCGGGCGGCTTGTTTGTATATTTTCTAATCTCACTGTTTCTCAACATCTATTTAAGGGCTAATCAAAGCTTTTTCAGAGCGATTGACAATCCCATATTGGGAGGGGATAACAGCTATTTGTTGGCAGTGAGATAGTCAAAACTTGTGGGCGGAGCATGTCGTACATATCCAAGCTGTACTAGTAAAAAATTTAGTTGATTTTCTTTCCAACGTTTGACTTGTCTCGTTTTTTTACACTGATTTGCTGTTTTATTAAAACTTGGCGTTTTACTATCACAAAAAATGGATTCCGGAAATAGTGAACATGGTCGTGCTCAGAAACGAACAGGCTTTGGCTTTGCGGTAATTTTACTTTTAGTTTCTTTTCTGTCTCTCTAATTTTTCTTTATTTTGGTCTGTCTTGTTATATATTAGTGTATACTTTATGCATTTAAGTTGAAGTTCCATTTTAAAAAGGGAAAATGAATTAATTGCATTTAATGGTTTACAATTAAATCAGTAGAAAGTGAAACTTTCCACCAAATATATTTTATGTGTCTTCCTCTTACGAATTGAATGTAAAAGTGAAAATTGATTGTAATGTCGAATGCGCATATAGGTAAAATCACCCCCCCCAAACCAAGTCTCTGGATCCGCCACTGTATTAACTACAATATGGGTCTCATGAAAGAGGTATTAGACACACAAAAGAAACTTCAAAGAAAGCGAAGTACCTCAAAACAAGCTTTTTGTTACATACATACCTCCTTTTTTCACTCACTCCTCAAACTAAAATTACAATTTCTTTTTATTCCACATATTTATGGATATGATCCATGTTTATTGTGGCATTATAATATTACATTGAAATCAGAGTTCTTATGTTTCCTGTTATAATTCATGAGTTATTGTTTTTATACAAACATAACTGTATAACCTAAGTTTAAACATATTTATTTGTAATGTAAGCTTGGTATATTTTAAAAACACAATTGAGCAATTGGAGGAACAAAGAGCTAACTCCAATGTAAAACTGTCTTAGTTAGCTCTTTGTTGTAGGAAGTGCCTCAATTTGTGGTTATGCTCGACAGCAACGTTTCTTGAACCCAGTACGTCACAAATGCGGAAGGAGAAATCGGTACACACAAAGCCTGTTGGGTTGCTAGGAGGAGTTTCGGTATGCAAATCGTGATTGAAAAGGGCTATACATACATGGGTTTAACAAAATAATCATATTTTTAAACTGACGTTCTTCATTTCACTCAAAATTCAGACACCGTGATGGGAACTACTTTGTTTGTTAGTGATGTCATAGGGTCAACTTAAGTTGCTGTCTAGTATAGTAAAAAATCCTCCCAAATTTTCTGAAGCATTGACTGCATTTCAAGTCTTTCCAGAATCCTTACAACTATTTTAATCATTTATTAATTATTTAAGAATTGTACCAGAAAAATATATTTTATAAAAAAACAAATTTAAAACATTTATCAAGAGAAAGTTATTTTTATCTTGAGTAGAGTTTAAGTAAATTGCAAAGTAGGCAACTTATTCTTAAATATCCATTGACTCCTTAACCCATAGTATTTTTCCTTGGAAATCCCTGGCCAAAAGAATGCTATTAAAAAGTTTCTTTAAAAAAATATATATTAAAAATTATAAAATATTTTATTATTATTTAAATTATAAAATATTAAATATTATAATAAAATTAAAAATATATTTTAAATCAAGGGTTGAAAATATAATGCCCATTGATCTAGTAACTTTATTTTATAAGTGCCGTAAATCTTTTTAAGTGAAGTTAATTTAGTTAAGGGCATTTTTTTTTTGTTTAAATACTTTAAACATTCATTGGTATTTATTTTTGTGCCATACTTTTACCTTCATTATATTTTTTTTATTTTGTTGGTGTTCTTGGTTATAAAACTGATTGTTTTCAAGATTATTAAGTTTTGTTTTAACATTTTTAAAACTGTTTTTTCTGTTAAACATTAAAATTTGGTAATGAATAGTTTTTAATTAATTATTTCCACCTAATATTGTTTTTTAAATAATTGTGATATATTTATTTAATATCATATTATTAATTGGTTTCTACTGACAGAAGAAAGCAAAAAGTAAATTGTTTAAAAATTTTTGTTGGTTGAAAACTTCAGCTTTTCTGGATCAGGATTACATGTGTTGTCTTACTTGTTCCATTTGAAAAAGAGCACTTTTTTCTTTGTTCTTACTTAGTTTTAAATTCTAAATGTTGAAGTTTTTCTTAACCATGAACCTCATTTTATGTGTTACAACTGTTTATTATTTCTTTTAAAAGTTTATGCTTTATTATTTTTTGTAAGGAATTTTATTTTTGATATTTTTACTAAGTATACTCTTATTTTAAATATCTGATTATTCTAAAGTATACTGTCTTATTATAAGTCTTATTTATGTTTCTAGTATGATGAAAAAAATTATAATATAAAAATATTAGACTCATGAAAGGAAATTTTATTCATGATCAAAGTATTGAGTGTAAATTGTATATGTGAATTAAATTGTTCAGTAAGGGTAAAATCTAAGGGCTATACTATGCAACCTTATTAATTTTAGATGGAAGATCACTTAATTGGTTAGTATTTTTGAAAACCGTAACAAACTAAATGGAATACTTTCTAGTTTTCTTTAGTTACATCTCAATACATGTTTACATGTTGTTTGTAACGTTATATCAGCTGTTTGTATGTAGTTACTTTGTAGGCTTACCACTTTTTTTTTAGTCTAATCTAGGATATCTTTTTGAAATAACTTATAAGTAGTTAACCGCTTGCCTGTTTTGCCCGAGCACCGCTCGGGCACTCGCAAGAGGTACTTCTCTGATTATCCCGAACGGTGCTCGGGCAAGGTCCAACGGCGCTCCGTCTGTTGATTCTCGTTTTGTATGCTAAGTTTTTTCCAGATTTTTTCATGGTTTTAGTTTCTCTTTTTCTACATAGATGTCTCTACTTGTCCATAGGAGTCTTTTTTACTCTTATCAGTTTTAAAATTAACCGTGAAGGACAAATTGGTCAAGCATTCCTTTATGCTTTGGTTGGCCCTTCCTTTCTAAGAAAAAGGGGTCGGGGCAGCATGTTTCTACACCAGTTTCTTGCCATCATGGGGTGCAATTTCCACTGCAGCTGTTTTATTGCTCGAAAACCAGCTAGTACAAACATTCTTTTATTTTCAATATCCACAAACCGAGCCGAGCCACAACACGTGGATGTTGGAACGTTTTGCTTATTAAAATGAGATTGATAGGTTGCGATTGATATCTGATCACATAAAAGTGTATTTTTTGAATAAAACATAAAGAATTCACTTCATAAAACATTTTATTTACCATCCTTTCCTGTAAAATCTGCTTTCCGGTTGAAAACGATGCTCGGAAAAAAGCCAACTTTAAGTAAAAGTGCCGCATTTTCGCTAAGTTTTAAAACGGAAATATAATGTTAAATTCATAATTTATATGAGTTTTGATTATGTTTTTGGTTTGAGTTAATTAATCTAAGTTCGAATATTGTTTTGAAAAATATGCTTTTTTTTAGACCTATTACGCCAAAATAAAGTAACAGTTAAGTGGTTAAACTGGTTGCTGAAAATTGTTCATTCTTATTATTATTTAAAAAATTTGTAAGAGGACAAGGATTTTAACTGCTTAGCAACCTGGTAACATGTAAAATTAGAACTTACGGTAAATGATTGTATCTCTTAAGAATTTTTGCTGGTTTATTTTTGGTTTACTTTGCTGGTTTTAAAAAAAGTTCAAAAAAATCATTAGGAAAGCTCTCTCTAGTAGAAATTTTCATGTTACATTGGGGAACCAGAGGGACGTAATTTTAATTTCATACAAATACAACTCACATTATCACCAAATAATCATCTGAAACTGTCCATGAGTATGTCTGAATAGTAGTGAAAACACTTTTCCACTTTTTAATTGATGGGATTATTTTTCTATATTTTTAATTAACTATATATCTTTTTTTGTACATTAAATAAGTTACAAATATAATGAAAACAAAATAAAAAACATGAACTAAAACAAAAGAAAATTTAAATCTTCAAATGATTTTAAGGTTTTAAGTTATTTTTCATTTAACAAGATTTTAAAATGTATGAGAATATTAGGAAAAATATCAGATTTTTACACTGGTAGTACAAGAATTTTTTACTGAAAATTTTCTGTGTACTCTCTGATGTAGAATGTTTTGAAAAAAAAAAAAAGTTTAATCCATCTTAAATAGTGCTTATGCTGTACCTAATGCCTGTTCTGAAAAGTAATTGATCAATTTTTGTATCTTGAATATAGGTATAGCCTAGTATTTTTTAATAAAATATGTTTCTACCTTACTTTATTGTTCTCTTTCAGTTTTTTTTAATTTGGAAAACTATCTTTTGAACAAGATACCTATTTTGAGTAAATAATACCCCTGTGTACAAGGTTTTTGTTACTAGGGCCCTGATTACAGTATGTATCAGTGAACTGAGTACTTACTGAGTACAGTTTTTAATGCTGATTTCTTAATCTGCTGCCATTAACCCACCAGTTTTCAGCTATGCCATTTTCTATTGGTGTAGATTAAGGGTAACAATTTTTAATTATCTGTAGGGTCACTTGGGGTAAGTGGGTCACCCCCCTCAAACTAAACTATGTAAAGGACATTTCACACTTATTCACATTGATCATGTTACATTTTGTCACACTAATGGATTTTGCATATATTACAGTTTTGTGTCATTTCTTTTTAAGATTATAGAACTATTGTAAAAAAATTTCCATAATTTTTTTTTGGAGAGTTCAAGATGCATTTTTCCAAGAAGTGTTTCCAGGAAAGTTGTCACTATATTTTAATGTTTTTTCAAATGTTGTGCCAGGTTTGACTTAAAATACTTACTGCAATTTGAATTTTCACAAAATCTCTTATTTAAAAATTTTTAAGAGGGGGGTCCCACTTACCCCGTAATTTAAGCATAGTAGGGGTAAGTGGGTCCCCTCATTATGGGGTAAGTGGGACACCCTAGACTCACCATTTTGATGTTTATTGAAACATTTACAAGTAATTTATTGAAACTTTATATTAATTTTGCGTTCTCCCGAACCATTCGAACCTGAAGTTACTTATAACAGTGGCAACAATACTCTCACAGAGATGTTTGCTCTATCTCCTTTAGTTTCCTAATTAATTTTTTTATTTTGCCGCTAGGAGCGCTGTAATCCTTCTCAATGGATTCTCCAGGGTCACTTACCTAGAGGTAGACCTTACTGCCAGGACCCTAGAAGACGTTGGTTCCAAATAAAAGCCGTGAAACGAACTTTTGAAACACCCTACCAAAGAAGGGAATGTTTTGATCTTTGTAAGCAAAAATTCTTGAATGAAAATTGCGAAATGAATTGTTTTTGTTAAGTGCAACATATCATGCGTTTCGAAATTTTAAAAATTCGTATTCCCAACATTACTGGGTAACCTCCTCCTCAAATACTACTTGATAAAATCGATTAATCTGATCAATCAAACTGATTTTCATCTGAAATTTCTCGCTGATTCTGGATATTTTTTTTTCTAAATAATTGTATCATTGTATCGTTCATTCTTTTTGAGTAATGCGTGTTTGAAGTTATGAAAAAGCTTAAATAAAGACGACTTAAATATGGACGACATAAAGACGACTTAAATATGGACGACTTAAATATGGACGACTTAAATATGGACGAGCTATGAGCTCTTTTGGTACTCATAACTATTTTTTTTTGTATGTATGTCTGTGTTTGTCTCCCCATTTTTGTCTTTTGTTCTTTATGTATCTTTGTGTTAATAAATTCTATTCTATTCTATAATCTAAAAAAGATTTGCCTAGAAATTACTGTAAAAAATCACCATATATTTTAAGGAATAGGTCTTTCAGAGGACAGGGAATAATGGAAGGATTATTTTAGAGGAAGACCCTTGGTGGAAGGTGAACTGAAGACTGGGTTTGGGGTTATCGATTACTCTGGAAACAATTTAACTTTAGTGGAATATTCTAAAATTTTAATGGGCATGACCCCCTTGAACCCACCCAGGAAAATTAGTGTTTTCCCCCAAATTTTAAACGCATGTTACAGACAAAAACTAGTATTAAGGTAAACTATGGTAATATTTCAATAACAGCAATCAAATATGGCCGGATCAATTGGAAAAAATTCCTACGGATTTAATAGGTGATGATTTTCTACGCTATAACTACTAATGACTAAAATTAAAATAGTATCAGTATTACCTATCACCCACTTGTGGTTTTTTCTATTGCGAGACTTCTTGCGTTAGACAGCTCAACAAACCAACTTGTAGTTTTGCAACAACTGATTCGAGCTCTGATATTTATAAAAAAAAAGTGAAATTCAATACCCACGATAAAGCTGAAACTGAACAACAGCACAAGGAAAAAGTGATTCATCCAAACATGAACGAAGAACTCCCGTGATAAGCGTAACACAAACGAAAATTCCCGTCTTGTGTCAAGAACAAGTGTAATAATCCCCGATCACATACCTCACGTGAAGCATCGGAATCACACCTTCCCTTTCATGAATGATATCTCACTCGGACACCCTTATCACTCACCTGAGCGATAACTCGCACGGCCACTTCTTATCTTCCCAATATAAAGGCAAGACCTGTTCGGTTGAACTCGAGAAGTAGCATAGAGGTCAGTATATCAACATGAAGTCGCTGGTGCTGTTGGTTGTCGCGTTCTTCGCGACATTCGTCTCTTGTCGTTCGTCTCCCCTTCTGACCATCCCCAAGTTCTTCCAGTCCCCGGAGGAGAAGTCGTGGGCTGTGTTGGTGGCTGGATCGCACGGATGGTTGAACTACAGACATCAGGTGAGTGGGTCTATTATTGTAAAAGTACCAGGGTAATGTCGTAACCTCCGTGAGAATATGGCACTGAAACGTCGGTGCGAACTGATGAGACCAAATTGCGATTCAAGATCAGCTTTGATATTAGTTGAAGGACGCTCGATCACACACAGAGACCCCTTCAACGGATTTAGGTGATCGAGAATTTAAGCTCTTACAACAACAACAACGACCTAACTCCAACAGCTTTACTTTAGAGTTAGCTCGTTGCTGCAGCAAGCGTCCCAAATTGTAAAATAATGATCTTCCTCCAGGAGCTTTCAATGGCGTAGTATACTACTTTATTCATTTAGATTTAGATGGTCGTGGTAATATTTAGCCAGTACTGGCCTTTAATATTTAGCCAGTACTGGCCTTTTGCGGGGCTGTATGAAAATCGATGCCTTATGTATATAGGATCAGGTTGGGAAAAATGGATACAGAGATTTTAACAGTTTATATTTATAAAATTTAATGTTTTTTGTTCTGCTGATTTTTATTGAGGTTCAAGAAAATCAGCATGCCAGAAAAACATATTTTATAAATATTATAGCTGTCCTTTAAAAACAATCCACTCCAAATTGTACCCTAAAAACAACCCATTGAGATTTTTTAATTACATAATTAAAATAATTTTACCATCTCATGTACCCTTTCAGTGTCAGGAATGTAAAAACTGGTCAAAGAACGGTTTATTTATTAATTTTTTAAACAAGCTGAGATAATGTAGATTTTTGGCAAAAAATGTGCTTCAGATTTACAGATTTTGTAAAAATGTATGTTATAAAGACTTTAGAGAATTTTTCGCGCGTTTTTATGTTATCCCATTACTATGAGAATAAAATATTAAAGTTTTAGCTCAGTCCGCCAATTAGAGTCCTTCTAGGAAAAAGTTTTTTTTTTTCAAATTCTTACACTTAATTGACTGCCAATTTGTAATTGGAATTAAACATGCTAAGCACTAAAATGTTAAGGAGGATGAGCCGTTACAACAGTTTTTGTTCGATTTAATTATCCTTTTTATTAAGCTTTTAATGGAGAAAATATTAAACAGTGGGTTGTTTTTAAAGGACAGCACTATAAACTGTTAAAATCTCTATATCCATTTTACCCCACCTGATCTTATATAGTAAAACCTAGCCAATGAAAGATTGTTGGAGGGGGACATAATTTAGAGATCCTTGGTACGAAAGTTTACTCTTTACAAGAGACGTGGGGTCTCATTTACCGTTATCCCAGTTATTGGCGTGGATTGGCTATCATTTAGTGTCCCTGATTTTGCACCAAATTTTAACGGACTTTAATGGTGGCAGTTTTATCAATTTCGCGATTGAACCATCAGCAACGTAAAAGAGTTGAGATAACTGGTGAGGGCAGGCGAAAATACTTATTTTTGATCTATATGTTGATCTCATGTTTTGAGGGATCAATCCTGGCGAATTTGACCGCTAAGAGAAGACAATGATAACTGAATGATAGTTGTTGTAGATGAGTTATTGGAGAATTTATATTCAGATGATTAATATTCAATCGGACAATAACCTTAATTGATTTAAAACACTGGCAATCTCTAACAAGCATAAATGAAAACACATAGCGAGGAGAAAAAAACATAAAAATAATTATTTATTGATCAGTACGTAAATGGTTAAATTAACCAAAAGCTCATTTTCAAGAATTTTACTATATCCAAGATTTTTAAGAACATTAGCACTTATATATCCCTATTTAAATTGACCACACAGTTTTGAGGTCCTTAATGATTTATTAATATTAGCAAATCTTGTTTTAGCTACTTTAAAGATGCTAAACCAGATAATACATGAATAGGTTTCCCGAAATAGATCATGCCATAGGATTAGTATAATATGTAAAAGGGTCAAATTTTATAATCTTCATGTAAGATATCTTTGAGAAACTCTTAATTCTTACTCTGTTTTAGGTTAATAACCCTAACATCTTGGTGCTTAATTAAGCTCACTTCATGATTATATGCTTTCTGTGAATAAAAATAAAATATATGAAAGTTACCTGTACCTAAGTACTCAAAAAGTTCCTTTCACGCACGGATACTTCTCTCTTTTAAATTTTGAAAGGAAAGAGGATTTTTGTAGAAGAGCTAGCAATAATAAAATGGCTCAACAATTGCACGATAAATTCTACACGAAATTTCCACTTCCTTGGATACCATGAAGAACCTGAAAGTATAAGTATATGATATGGAACGGAACATTCTTAAATAATAAACCGATATTGTACGTCCTGGAATTTTGAAAAGGTTCTTGAAAGATAGAACCACAATTTCTGATGTATTTTTGAACTCAAAGGGATGGCTATCGAAAATCTAAGCAACAATAATGGAAACATAAAAAATGTAAGAGGACCATGAATGAACAAGTGTTCAGAAGTTTTATTCCTGAATTGTTACGAAAGGTAAAATATGTAATAAACGTTCTTTGCCATTTTTTTTTAAATAAATAAATACAATTTGGTAAATTGCTTAAAATATATTCTCAATACAACCCACCTTCTATTAGTACCGAATATAATCATAAATTATTATGAAAATAGCCCACCTGCAATAATTAAAGGTTGTTACAATCACTTAAATGTTTTGAGAGTAATTAAATATTAAATAAAAAAAACTTTTTAAAAACCACGTTTTTAAAATGCACTAAAAAGTATAAAATAATTTGCTTCTAACTCCTTGTAAAACGAAAAACGTGGGGCTCATGCATTAGATATTTAATTTAACAGCTTCTCTCCGTACTCTTTATGTTTCTTATTTTTTTATTTATTGTGGATATATTAGTAAATAGAGTGGCCAATAGAGTACTAGCTGTAAATATTATTGCATGAGCCCCACGTTTTTCGTTTTACAAGGAGTTAGAAGCAAATTATTTTATACTTTTTAGTGCATTTTAAAAACGTGGTTTTTAAAAAGTTTTTTTTATTTAATAAATTATTTTATGCTTTTTAGTTCTGTGTTCAAAATTTCAAGTCTCCACCTCATCGGGAAGTTAGTTCAAAATCGATTTCTAAATCAGCCCCCCCTGGGGGTTCAGGGGAAGCAAATTTAACCGAAACAACGGCATAGTATCGCATTGTCATCCAGATATGAACTGTGTTCCAAATTTCAAGTCTCTACCTCATCGGGAAAATCGATTTCTAAATAAGCCCCCCCTGGGGGTTCAGGGGAAGCAAATTTAACCGAAACAACGGCATAGTATCGCATTGTCATCCAGATATGAACTGTGTTCCAAATTTCAAGTCTCTACCTCATCGGGAAAATTGATTTCTAAATAAGCCCCCCTGGGGGTTCAGGGGAAGCAAATTTAACCAAAACAACGGCATAATATCGCATTGTCATCCAGATATGAACTGTGTTCCAAATTTCAAGTCTCTACCTCATCGGGAAAATCGATTTCTAAATAAGCCCCCCTGGGGGTTCAGGGGAAGCAAATTTAACCGAAACAACGGCATAATATCGCATTGTCATCCAGATATGAACTGTGTTCCAAATTTCAAGTCTCCACCTCATCGGGAAGTTAATTCAAAATCGATTTCTAAATTCCACCCGAAAGCCCCCCTGGGGGTTCAGGGGAAGCAAAGGTAACCAAAACAACGAGATAATATCGCATTGTCATCCAGATCTGAACTGTGTTCAAAATTTCAAGTCTCCACCTAATCGGGAAGTTAATTCAAAATCGATTTCTAAATTCCACCCGAAAGCCCCCCTGGGGGTTCAGGGGAAGCAAAGGTAACCGAAACAACGAGATAATATCGCATTGTCATCCAGATCTGAACTATGTTCAAAATTTCAAGTCTCTACCTCTTCGGGAAGTTAGTTAAAAATCGATTTCTAAATTCCACCCGAACAGACAGACAGACAGACAGACAGACAGATAGACAGACAGACAGACAACAAAGCGACCTAATAAAAACGTGGTAATAAAAAAGAGCAACTTTCTCTTCAAAGAAAAGTAATTAAAATTTTATCGACTGCTCCCCACACATACAGTAATTACTTTTGAGCTTCAAATGAACTGGAAAAGTATTTTAAGTGGCGTGGCGTGTCTTCACACATCAAATAATTAATAATACATAACATCAAAGAAAACTTACATCTGCTTAAGAATAAAAATTTCCTTAATCCACTTAACACAGTAAAGAGATCTTTAATTAACTTTAGTATTAACTACTAAACGATTCTAATTCCCCAAAAGGTTTTTTATAAGTAATAAATTCTGAGATTTTTCAAAAAGTATTAATATATAGAATTATAGTAGAAGTTTGAGTTTGTTTCCTACCTATTATAACACATCCTCCTTGTATTAGATAATAGGGAAAACAGAGAAATGGTATAAACTTTATGAAAGTTAGGAATTTGAATGCTAGACTTTTCAACCAAGGTGACGTACTTCATGCGATCTCTATATAAACTGTGAACCGCACTCATTTAGTATTTGAAATATAATATGCATTATATTTGGCAGTGGTTCTCAACCTCTCTCTTTATGAACCCCTATAAAATACGATAGAAATTGACAAAGCTTAAAGTTGTGTTGTCATATAAGGATTTTGTTTTTGAACCATTTAGCAATGTAGTTAAAATATAAGTAGTAAGTAAATTCATCATTTCGTTACATGTTTTGTATCAATTTTTTAAATCTACCATTACATATTATTTTTGTGAATCCCTTTTTAAACCTCATCAACCCCTTGGGAGTTTATGGACCACTGGTTCGAAAACAGTGCTCTAGAAAATATATTTTTTGTATGTATCCCAATGTAAAGAAATGAATAAGATTTTATTGTTTTAATAATTGTTATAATGCATGAAGTAAGGTAGGATATGGACAAATAAGAAGAAACTTGTTTTTAATACTTAAATCATTCGTGTAACTTCTCAAATTGTATTATAGAAATAGGTGATCGGGGAAAGCAATTTGTTCAAGTTAATGAGGTTTTTCCAGAACTAAAGACAAGGAACTATGAGAAATTGTTAAGACACAAGGCAAATTTTTTTATGTTAACAAGTCTATAAAATCTGAGTTATTTTGCTTCTCTGTCTAGAACACTTTCCTTCATAAAAATAGCAGTAAAGAGCCATTACCTCACTTTTATCGAAAACAAGAAAATCAAATTACCCACTAAAGAAAGCAGTTATTTTACGAATGATAAGGAGATTTCTTCTCTGTATTTTCTTTCGAGTAGTTTTGCTTGAAGCGTTATCTTTCCTCACGTGAAAGTTTTTATCGTCAGTTGATCTATATCTCGTCTAGCATTTTCGCGGGATTTTTTTTCTTATCTAATTTCGCAATCTTGTTGATTAGTCCGGATGACGCTCAAAATAGTTTTGGTGATGGGAAAACTATTACTTCCTCTTGTTTAGTTGTCTTTCTTGCTGCTCTTAGAACATTTGGCACTCGTTTAATATATTTTTGAACATATATTATACGAGTTCATTAGACGCTTAAGTATACAGGGTGTTTCAAAAGTCCGTTTCACGGCTTTTATTTGGAACCAACGTATTCTAGGGTCCTGGAAGTAAGGTCTACCCCTAGGTAAGTGACCCTGGAGAATACATTGAAAGTACTTACAGCGCCCCTAGCGGCTAAATAAAAAAGTTAAAAAAATTAATTAAAAAACTAAAGGAGATAGAGCAAACTTCTCAGTGAGAATATTGTTGCCACTGTTATAAGTAACTCACTGAAAAAAATGTCATGAAAATAACTTGAATATTCGCGGAGATATTAGCATGTGAAAATAGCCGTTTTTTGGCTTCAAAAAAGGAAAAGTTCGGAAATTTGCATGTTTTTCAGAGTTATTATGTAGTTTTGTATGTTTTTAGATAAATGAAGTAAAATTTTAATCAAAAAATCAAAAAAACTTGCAAATTTTTGAACTTTTTCCTTTTTGATGACTGAAAAAGTGATATTTTCACATGCTAATATCTCCGCGAATATTCAAGTTATTTTCATGAAATTTTTTATAGTGAGTTACTTATAACAGTGGCAACAATATTCTCACTGAGAAGTTTGCTCTATCTCCTTCAGTTTTTTAATTAATTTTTTTAACTTTTTCATTTTGCCACTAGAGGCGCTGTAAGTCCTCTCAATGGATTCTCCAGGGTCACTTACCTAGGGGTAGACCTTACTTCTAGGACCCTAGGAGACGTTGGTTCCAAATAAAAGCCGTGAAACGGACTTTTGAAACACCCTGTATAGATGAAGATGGTTAAAGAATTTACTAATAAGTAGAATAATAATAAAGGAGGAATTCAATTTTATGATTGACTAAAGGGGGATAACATTTTTTAAGATCTGGATTTATCTACAATACTTTAGTTTCAGGTAGACCAGGGGGGGTTAAGGACCATTCGGAAATCATGTCACAAAACCTTTCAGGGTCCTTCACTCCTCCATATCACAAGTTGTCCCACTTCAATGACCTTCCCCTTCTGGGATTAAGCAGTATGGTGGCTTTTCTCCCCCGCAAAATGCGAAAGAAAATTTTAGTATCAGCATTTTGCAAAAATATTTATTTTTACCTTTTTCTCAATTTTATTCCTCCAGGAATTTTTTAATCTAGCATAAACTCTACCCCCTTTGTAATATCAAACTTAATTAAATTTAAATTTAGCGCATTTCTAATACTCATTTTCTTTACATGTGAAAATTAGTAATTAGTTGTTCCACTAAAATAACGTCCCCGATATCATCTTTTGATGAACGAGATTTCTACTCGAGATAAAAAATCGAGGGATATTCCTATAATTGTTAAATTGCGTGAACATTCTCATTTTCTTTGCAGGCGGATGTCTGCCATGCTTATCAAGTCCTGAAGAACCATGGAATACCCGACGAAAGGATCATAGTTATGATGGTCGACGACATCGCCTATTTCAGACAGTAAGTCTCATTTTATATGCACTGGAGGAAAAAAATTTAAATACTTGAAATTTCAGTTAAAGATGTCTCACTATTACGCTTATCTCACCACTATAAAGGGAAAAAACACAATCGACAAGTAGGAACTTTTTACAAACAATTGATTTATACTTTAGTTAGTCTATTCCTTTCACAATTTCACGAAAACATTTAGTTTAACATTGTATGACCAATAGCGTAATGTGTTTGAGAATATTTTACGTTTAAGTATCAATTTATTATTAATTCGTTATGCATAGATTTTTTTAAAGATGATATCTTTCGCTTGCAGTAATCCCACACAAGGAGTGATAATTAACCATCCTAATGGCTCCGATGTTTACAAAGGGGTTCCCAAGGATTATACTGATGAAGTAAGTAGAAATTGTATTATACACAGCTTAATCTTTTACATAATAGGCATTTCAATAAGTGCTTAGTAAGCATGTATTAAAGAGTTGAATATTCAAGTAAATTATTTTAAGAGATCGAGTCTTATAAATAATTCAAAAGATTTTACATTAAGTTCTAGAACGCATATTTGTATGTTAATATTTTAGTATTTTTACAGAGCTGTTTTTAAGCATGTGAGTGTATTATAATAAAAATGTACTAAATTTTTAGGCTGTGACGCCCGAAAACTTCCTGGCCATTTTAAGAGGAGACAAGGAAGCTTTGAATGGCATTGGAAGTGGAAAACTTTTAGAAAGGTACGAAAGAATAGATTACCTACCCGAGAAGGAAAAACTATATTTTCAAATTTTTATGAAGTCATTAAAACACGTTTTTATTTTTGATTAAAAAATGGCTAGTTAGTACATTAGGGTGTATCGAAAAAAACTTTTTTTCAATTTTCATCACGTCTTGGCAAAAAAAGTTGTCTAAGGTGGCAGAGAGTACCTGTGAATTTTTTCAGAACTTTCGGATAATATCTTGAGGTGCCGCAAAGGCCCTGAAGGTTCCCCTTGTTAATTCTATACGGAGTGGAGCGCGCAAGCCAAAAAGGCCGAAAATTGGTTTTTCGCCCCTCATTTCTACCCTAATCACACGACGAATGTCTTCACTCGAGTTATAGACCCTATATGATCTAGGTTATCCGACAAAACTTGAATAACTGCCTAAATATCTATATTACGTTTTTTGTGTGCTCAAATTTCGTTTAAAATCGCACATTTCCTTGTTCAAATAATCAATGAAATATAGATATTTAGGCTATTATTCAAGTTTTGTCGGATAGCCTAGATCATATAGGGTCTATAACTCGAGTGAAGACATTCGTCGTGTGATTAAGGTAGAAATGAGGGGCGAAAAACCAATTTTCGGCCTTTTTGGCTTGCGCGCTCCACTCCGTATAGGATTAACATGGGGAACCTTCAGGGCCTTTGCGGCACCTCAAGTGCCTCAAGATATTATCCGAAAATTCTGAAAAAATTCACAGGTACTCTTTGCCACCTTAGACAACTTATTTTTGCCAAGACGTGATGAAAATTGAAAACAAAAATTTCGATACACCCTAGTACATAGTTTAATAGTTATGTTATGAATATCGAATAATTTTTAATTTTTATTTATTATTCTAAAATTTTTACTTTTTATTAAAATGGGAATCAATGATTTTAAAATGTGTAAATACATTAATTTAATGGTATCATTATGAGCAAACTATTAGAAATTTTTATCTGTGTTTGTGAACTTTTGTATTAAGATTAATGTAATTTAATTTGACTGCTTATATTTGAATCAAAAATTTAAGTTCATTGATAAATAAAAATAAAAGTGATAAAACGACCTATTCAACCATTTTCCTAATTTTTGGACGTATATAGTTTATCAATGCACATAATTAATATAAAATATGAATGAATTCGGTTAACATCAGGTAAAAAAAGTTTTACATTGCTTACAATCTATACAGTCTATCAATCTATACTTACAATCATATGTACTTTCAAAATGTTAATCAAAAATGTAAACTATATTGCACAAAAAGTAAAGTATTCTATTAAAAAAATGGAAGTTGGAAATGTTTTTTTTTTAGTCTTTAGAGTCAAACTTTATCAAACAAATATAAAATAAAAAGAGTAGATAACATGACTATTGCTTCGTTAAAGTTTGCCAATGTAAACACAATGTAATTTAAGGTATATTTTTTATATTTTTGTATTTTAGTGGACCAAATGACAACGTTTTTATCTACTTTGCGGACCACGGAGCTCCGGGACTTATTTGTTTCCCTCATGCGGTGAGTTTAAACCCTTTCAGTCCTGAACGCTTTAAACTTTCTTTAAGATTTAATAGAAATCTCGGTCAGACTAGGTTTGGAAAACGATAAAGTATGAATTTTTTTTAGTGGGAATGTGTTAAATCATTTGAAGTGAAATAAATATTGTATATTTGTTAAGAGTCAGGTTTTGTGTGAAGTACAATTTGATGGAAGAATAGTTTGAAAGCCATTTCGTAATCGTAGGTAGAAAATTGCTGGTTCTATATTTGCTTTTTATATAAATAACGGTTTGCAATTTTCTTCACTCATTAAAGAGAAAAAACTTAATAGTTCCCGTTTAAATAAATTTTAAAAATAGGGTGAGTTTTACTTTTTGGTGATATCTCTTATCTGAATATTTAACTACTATAAAACCATCATATTAAAATCATTCTGTAAATTTGATTGAAAAATAACATTTTTACTAGCTTAAAGACATTCTGAGATTTTTACTTTTTGATATGAATAAGCTAATAGCTTCATTTAGCATAATCAGTTTAAAATGTTACTTTATAGTTTATATAAATTTGTCAGTTTTTTATTACTTATACAAGCAATATTATATAGGATCTCACTGCCAGGGACTTGAACAAGACAATTGAATATATGCGTGAAAACAAGAAATATGGAAAAGTAAGTGTTTATTGTTATTTTTATGCTCAGAAGTGGTGGTATTGAAAAATGTGTACTTTTCACCTATACTTGGTAGTAAAATTCATATAAATTTATAAGTAAATTAATTTAAATTAACACTCAAGTTTCAGGTTATTGTTTTACGTGTTTATAAGATTGGTCATTTGTTGCTTAATTTCAGTTTTATGTGTCAACTCAAGATGTGTTAAAGGATTCTTATATTTTTTCGGGTTGAATTCACGCTCTAAAACCTAAATACAACGTGGAAAATAAAAATAATATCTACTTTATATTGAAACAACAGTATTGAAAAACATATGCATTTTCTTTCAACCCCTCGGATTTGATACATGTACCTGGAGTTGAATATTTATGCTGTGTAGAGTTTTTCTCTTCACACAGAGTTGAAAAATTCCAGTGTGTGTGCCTAAAGAAATTGTTTCCCTAAAAATATTCTTTCTTTTTCAGATGCTTATCTACGTTGAAGCCTGTGAATCTGGATCCATGTTTAAAAACATATTACCCGATAACATTGACGGTAATTTCAATTTAAAAGCTTTTGATACTCGAATAATTTCTCAAGTAATTATTTAAACCACAGGGTGTTTGGAAAGTCCGTTTCAAACCCTTTCAAAGGTTTAAAACAATGTCTCATATAGTCATGGGTGTTGATGTGACTATGCTGAATGCATTTTGAACAGCGGTACAAGAGGAGAAATCAGAAAGTTAAATAATTGATGGTTTAAGGAATTTAAAACGATAAATCTAATTAAGAAATGTTAAAATATCATAATAAAAGTACAGAAAGACGTTTAATGAAAATAATGTGTAATATTGATAAAGTTTCAACCTGAAGTTTTTTACGCGATTTAAGTTTCTATTTTTCTGAGCCTTGAGAAGGGATAATGATCAAACTTTAAAACTTCTTTGGTGTTATGATAAGGAATTTTAAATATAAATAATAAAAGAAACTGTGAACGATAATACAGGAGAAGTTTCTTATTTCACTTCTAGAAGTCATTTCAACGGATTTAGCAAGTCACTATACCACACATTACTTCTCTGATGACTCTTATATCTTAGAGACGTTGTTTTAAATTTGTAGCATGGTAGACAACTGGTTTTAATTTTCTTGAATCTTTTAGTTTTCGCCACAACTGCTGCCAACAGCACGCAGTCCTCGTATGCCTGTTACTATGATGATGCCAGAGAAGTTTATTTGGGAGACGTCTACAGCGTGAATTGGATTCAAGACTCAGAGTCGGTTCGTGTCAAATCATTTGATGTTTATTTTTCAAGAACTAGCTGAATGACACAATTTTTACTCAAAAAATTACTTAAAACAATTATATATATACGTCCTTAAGAGTTTAGTAGCACTTAAAATATACATGAGGTTGAGGGGTTGTATAAATGGAAAAACGAGAAGAGTTTAGTTGGCTACGCATGGCCAACTAAACTCGTAAGTAAGGTCAGAGAAGCTCGAAATTGTGACGTGTGATAGAAGTCATGAGGTCAGCTTCACTCTGGATTAAATTAATGGATTAAGATCAACTTTAAAGAATTTTTAAGCATTTCCAATAATATTAGAAGGGGGATTTTTAATTAAATTGTTACCAACTAACAAATTTCAAACAAAATTAGTAGTGATTATTTATTATTTTTTAGTTAAAAATCTCCCTGGAAATATTATTTGAAATGTCCCAAAAGTTTCATTAGAATGAATTTTATTAATTGAATTTGATTAAGAGTGAGATTGAGGTTGAGTTTTGCCAAAGAACAATTAAAAGAGACTCCAGAATTTCTACCACACGTCACAATTTCGATCTTTTCTGAATTTCTGAGTCTAGTTGGTCATGGAAAACCCCTCAGTGACCGTTAACAATTAAAAGATAAATTTATACAGAAATTCTACAGCCTTTTAAAATTCATTTATTTATTTTAAAAGAGTTATGAACTGTGAAATTTGCTAAGGGGCCGTTCAAATATTACGTAAGCACCTAAGTGGGAAGGGGGTTTGCTATTTGCTTATTTTTCCTGACAAGGGGGAGGGGAAGTATGAGTGATGCTTACGTAAGATGTTGCTTACAAACACTGCATTTTCGAAAATCTCTAGTTTCTAGCATAGATAGTTTCAAAATTCAACCAAAAGTGAGTTTCACAAAAAAAAACAACAACCAGAAAAAAAATATTTAAACATTTTTCCACAAGGAAAAGGGAACGATAGGTTAAGTGTTCATGGAGAATTCATGGAGAAGTGTTCAATGAATTTCAGATATCTAAGCTTTCTACAAAAAAAGAACAAAGGGTGGAGGGTCGGGCAGTTTTCTTACGTAATTATGAGAGGGGGTTCGTGGCTTATTTTTGCTGACAAAGGGAGGTGGGTCAAAAATCCCCAAAAAGTTTCTTGGGAAATATTTGAACAGTCCCTACTGATATGATTTCCATCTTATTCGTGTTTTATAATAGTTGATTTTTTTCGTGTCTGTAGGCAGTATTGTCAAAGGAAACCATTTTAGAACAGTACGAGAAAGTGAAGCAAGAGACAAACGGGAGTCACGTTCAGGAATTCGGAGATACAGTAAGATACAATTCTTATTCATTCAGGTTTCATAAATTTAAACCTCAAAATAAATTATTTCAAAACGAATTGTATAAAAAACATTTTTTTTAATACTTGAAAGTGCTTCAGAAAAGACTTAAATATAAAGAACTTTTGAACCATCTCTCTGATTAAACAAATTTTAGTAATTTCATTTAATTCAGATATTTGAAATATCTTATCCAGGTGTTATGAATAAAAATTAAATTTAATTATTTATCATCGCACGGGCATAGTGTCTTGAATGCTTGAATATGCATTTTAATGATAAGTCTTATTTAAAATTCATTCAGTTAACTTTTGAGTTTTAATTTTCATTTTCTTATACAACCTTCCAGTTGAAAAGATGAAAACCCGGCTTATAGAACTAATATAAAAGGCATGCTTTTTGGATTTTAATTACCATTCATTAATTATTATCAAAACAGAATGAGTGATTTTTATTATTCTTTGAATGGTCTTTTAAAATTTGAAAATCCATATACCTACCTAAAAATTCAATCCTGAAAATTCCTTGTGAGTGACGTCATAGGGTCAACTTAAGTTGCTGTCTTGTATAGTTGAGACTAATGTATGTTAACGTAAACCCTTACAAACGCAAAATCAGCATGTTTTCTAAAACAAAAGTGGCTACCATCGAAATTTTAAAAAAATATCTAAAAAGTTAATTTGTTTTAGGACTGTTTAAAATAGAACAAACGAAAAATGATAATTTGATTTTTAAAATGGTAAAGAAACCAATTTTTTTCTGGATCACTTGATATGGATTGACCCTTTTTTGCAGAGGATAGCAAAGATGCCACTCAGCGAATTTCAAGGAAAGAAACAATCTGGTCTTAAGACTTCCCCCGAATTTCGAGTGAGTTCAAATTGGAGATAATTTTTAAAAAAAAATAGTAATATAGAGAAAGACTAAAAAATCTCAATAACGGCATTGATGTCTGTTTCAGGGTACTGTCCCACACGGCGACAGGGTTCGAAGTCGGGACGTTCACATCGAGACCCTGAAAAGGAAGTTAAAAAGGACTAACTCGGCTCAGCAGCAGAGTGATCTTCTCAAGGAGCTCAACAAAGCTCTGAGGGTTAGTTTGTTTGCCAAATTTTCTATTTTTGCTAGTTTGTTATGTTTTGCTATGTTTGCAGTGTTCTGTGGATGTGTTAAATTTTTCCAATTTTCATAATACTTTAATGTTTCGTGAAAGTAGTGTTATTCCTAGGATTTTTTGGAGGAGTAAAAATACTCCATGACTTTTTTAGGAGGAGTGAAATTCAATATGAGGAGTGAAATACGGAATTAGCATAAACATAAACTACACAGAGACAAAATTTGTATGAAAAACGCTTACTTTTTAATGGACACAATGAAATTGAAAAAAAAAAAAAATGAGGATGCTATTTTTGGTTTCAATCAATCAAGCTACCTAAGCATCAGAACTATAAATGAAAAAAAATATTATGACTTAAAAAAAAGGTGATAATTAGGATGCCGTGGCTGAAGGTTTAAGTTAAACCTTTGTGAAAAATTCAAAGAGTGAAAATACTCCTGTCGAGTTTTTTAAAGAGTAACCCCGATTTTCAAGGAGTGAAATACTCTCTCAAAGGAGTTAAAAATATCTCTGCGTGAAAGGAATAAAGTAAATAAAAAAAATGCTTTTCTGTAGAATAACGTTATAATAAGGAAGAATTTATTATTTAAAAAGGGTTGTCGTTTAATAAAATTGAGGTAGACGGTAGAGGAAACGTCTTTTACATCAACTATTATTTGTTTGGATTTTCTAAAAATCCAGCATAGCAAGCTTGGTTGATAGATTTATGCATATTTTCTAATCCCACTTCGTAAGATATGAGCTAGAGCTTTTATTGGTTTGTCAGATTGCTCTGCGAATGGTCTGATTGGTCCTTCAATTGGGTTGAATTAGAGAATATGCTACTTGAATTTAGTTGTTTTGAATGTTTCTGAGTGGTCAAGGTCAGGGCCGCCGAGAGCCAAGTCGGGCCCCGGGTATAAGGTTGAGAAGCGGGCCCCCAATGACATTCTCATTTCGAGGTAGGGGGGCGAAATTTTCTGAAGTAGGGTCACTTGGGGTAAGTGGGTCACCCCCCTCAAACTAAACTATGTAAAGGACATTTCACACTTATTCACATTGATCATGTTACATTTTGTCACACTGATGGATTTTGCATATATTAGAGTTTTGTGTCATTTCTTTTTAAGATTATAGAACTATTGTAAAAAAATTTCCATAATTTTTTTTTTGGAGAGTTCAAGATGCATTTTTCCAAGAAGTGTTTCCACGAAAGTTTTCACTATATTTTAATGTTTTTTCAACTCTTGTGCCAGGTTTGACTTAAAATACATACTGCAATTTGAATTTTCACAAAATCTCTTATTTAAAAATTTTTAAGAGGGGGGTCCCACTTACCCCGTAATTTAAGCATAGTAGGGGTAAGTGGGTCCCCTCATTATGGGGTAAGTGGGACACCCTAGACTCACCATTTTAATGTTTATGGAAACATTTATAAGTAATTTATTGAAATTTTATATTAATTTTGCGTTTTAATATAAGCTGTGGTAAGTTAAGTAAACTATTAAATTGGGTTTTTTTTTATTCACGTTTCCAAGAAATTAATTAAAACACACAGTGGGGTGGGGGAATAGTTTCGAGGGTTTCTTTATAAGTCTCCCGAACCATTCGAACCTGAAGAAAACATTCTGTAATTGTAGTGTTCCAAAAAGGGGTCCCACTTACCCCAACCAACCCTATTAATTTAAATGTGAGTAGATATCTCGTACATGGATTAAGTTACAATAAAATATTTTGTACCTAAAACTTCTATACTTTATCAAGTAAGACCCACTTACTCCCTCTTAAGTTTTACTTGCTTTCAATCAAAATAAAGAGGGGGTGACCCACTTACCCCTTCCTATGGGGTAAGTGGGACCCCCTTCTCATTTTTTACAAAAAGACCTGTTAAGAAAAATGTAGAACATTATTTTAGAACCTAATTATAAATTTTTGTTTATTAATAATGTCTTAAATAAAATATGTCATTAAGTTCAATTTGAACCTCTTCAAAAAAATTTTATGAAGCTTCAAAAATGTACTGTTCCAAAAAGGGGTCCCACTTACCCCAAGTGACCCTACCTCCAGCCATGCATTCATAGGCTTAATGTAATTTTTATAATATTTCTAGGCAAGATCTGAATTTCACTCAACTTAAAAGTATCGTTTTCTTGATAATACGATGAGTATTAAGTAATAAAGGGGGTCTTCCCCCAGAAATTTTTTGAAAATATGCCCTAGAAAACTGGGAATTTACTCATTTTTGGACCTTTATGTGAACAAATTAATTTCCAAAATATTCAAAATGATACCCGTCTTAGTACTCAATATGAAAAGCTTTGGGTACCGGGCCCCCTACCGGCCCGGGGGTATCGTACCCCCTCACCCCCCTCCCTCGTCAGGCCTGGTCAAGGTTCATAAAGTTAACTTCCAATGTTTCTTTTTTAAAGAATCGCAGGTTTCTGACCAGGAAAGTGAAGGAGATCGTCGCTAAAGCCGTTCGATCTCAATTCGACGCGGAAACCATCTTGAACAGCCGTTTCGAACTGACCGAGTGGGATTGCTACGACGAAGTGAGAGCATACTTCAGCAGCGAATGCTTCAACTTGTCCAAGGTAAAAAAAAGAGACAGATTTCTTTTCTTTTTCTTAATTTTAAGGTATGAAGAAGAAAATTTCCTAGAAATGATGAGTTTAACTACGATCGATGTTGTAAAAATATGTATTTTTGCGAAGCTGCTGGTGAGTTGCCTTTTCTAACACTTCATCTACGAAAGGATGTCTTAATAATAAGGATCTGGAATATGCTTTGATTTAATCGACTTAGATATCAGCTCATAAAGTTTGCAGTAATTAAAAAAAATTGTAATAAAAGTAACTATGATGATCTTCGTGATATTTTCATACATATTTTATAAATTTTTTTTTCATTATATATGAGATATATAGTGGGTTTTCTAACTTCATTTCGTGTGCTTTTTCGTGATTATGCTTAGTGAATAGAGCCATTTTGTTCCTTAGAATATGTAGTTTACGAATCGCGATGGTGGACACTTCGGGTCTGCGACTGGGGATTGCGAGAGGCGCAGAAGTAGAAAATCGACCAGTTTCAATTTTGCGTTATTTGTAGTCAAAATGGTTCCTTTTATTTTTTCAATTCGGTTAAACGCCCCATAACACAAAAGAGGTGAAGGAGGAGTATCCGATCCTAGAGTTTGGAAAGAATCCATTCACCCCAGCCGGGGGAGTAGAAGGATAAAGTCGAATGTAAATATTTGTTTACCTATTTTCTCTGAGGTTCGTGTTAATAATCACAAATAAACGTAATGAAAGGTGTCATTCTTTTCCTTACCTTTGGGCAAGAAAGAATTGCGATAGTAGAAATCTGGCAACACTCACTAGGGATAGGGAGAGGGGCAGAGAAAAAACACGAAAATCAGCAATATCTAATCAAAAACAATTTCTTTTCTGCACCAACTGGGGTTGAATGTTTTCTAAATTGTCCCCAAAGATGGGCAAAATGCATAAAACCGAATTTCGAACGGTTCTTCTACTTCAAATAGGGTCGAAAAGATGTAGAAAAAAATAAAGGGAAATTCTTAACTTTTAGGTCGTTTAAAAACTTATTTTTCCTCATGAAGGAGCACACATTTCAGGCTAATTTTTACCTTCATACACTTAACAATACGAAATACCATGGTAGATATCTGGTACCTGCGATTAGGGAGGGTGAGAGGGACAGAAAAAAATATACCAGTTTTGATACTGTTCGTAGAAGTAGAAATTCATAATTTTCTAATTTGAGTAGAGTCAAATGCGGTGCAAATAAAGGAGATCGATGGTTGACATACAGAAAACCCATTTAGAAAAGCGTTCATCACATTGGAAGGTGAAATGGAAGGGTTAAATGGAATTTTAGGAGTTATTTTAAATGTTTTTCGACAAAACAGTGCGTCTACTTTAGTGAAATAACGGAGAAATCAGTGTGAATCGGTCTTATGTAGACTGTAGAACTAGAAATGCAACAGTAACTAATTTTCATTCTAGATAGGGGGTAATGTGTGGGGCAGAAAAAAGTTTAAATTATATTTTATTGAGAAAAAAGTAATTATTTAGTTTAAAAGCTTTTCAGAACTGAAAAATGTGAATGGGGACGCTCTTGGTGCCTATCTTGGGAAGCATAACTCAGCTTTGGGGGTTCGAAGGATGAAATAGAATACAAGGGGGAAATCGTTTATTTTTTGACTAACAGCATGCATTTGTTTGAAAGAGCTAGATTAAACAATGTCAAATTCCCACTCCAACTCTCTAGAATCGGTTATCCGACAATGGAATGTAAGACCCAAGACAAGGGAAGGTGATCGGGGCAGAAAAATACGAAACATTTTATTTTAGTTCGTATAATAATCTTATTAAGACTAAATACCCCTAAATTGAGAAAATTCATAGCAGATATGAAAGAGACCCATCCTGAAATGTGTTTCTTAGAGGATAGGAGGATAAAATCGATTATTAGGGGGTAATATATTTTACTTTTTTACTGAAGAGTTGGAATTTCTCTGAAAACTGCATAAAAAGATTTGATTTTCCCTTTTTACTCCATGGAATATATGACACGTATAGGTGCACTCTGTATTGTGAGACAGGGGAAGGTGAGGGAGCAAAAAAATACATATATGTATTCTATTTCTTTTAAATATGATAAATTTAAAAAAAATGATAGAAGACATACATAAAACACACTTTCCCAAGCGTCCCTTCACTTGTATGAGGGGTATAAGGACAAAATAGAAGAAATTTATCCTATTAATTTGTGAGTTTAAGTTACGCTAGAAATTGCTTGAAAATAGTTATAATGCATATATTTTTTTCAATGTACTAAATTATAAGAAATAAGTTTTAGGAAACGTTTAATGACATTGGAATAACATATATTTTCTAATTTTCTTTTTAAATTTAAGACATTTAATCATACTTAAAAGAAATAGAATATATGTATTTTTTTGCCCCACTCACCTTCCCCTGTCTCACAATACAGAGTGCACCTATACGTGTCATATATTCCATGGAGTAAAAAGGGAAAATCAAATCTTTTTATGCAGTTTTCAGAGAAATTCCAACTCTTTAGTAAAAAAGTAAAATATATTACCCCCTAATAATCGATTTTATCCTCCTATCC
Organism: Tetragnatha montana; assembly: GCA_963680715.1. NCBI lineage: Eukaryota > Metazoa > Arthropoda > Arachnida > Araneae > Tetragnathidae > Tetragnatha > Tetragnatha montana. The sequence goes on along the minus strand of OY796683.1, from coordinate 2,564,146 downwards.
TCTAAGAAACACATTTCAGGATGGGTCTCTTTCATATCTGCTATGAATTTTCTCAATTTAGGGGTATTTAGTCTTAATAAGATTATTATACGAACTAAAATAAAATGTTTCGTATTTTTCTGCCCCGATCACCTTCCCTTGTCTTGGGTCTTACATTCCATTGTCGGATAACCGATTCTAGAGAGTTGGAGTGGGAATTTGACATTGTTTAATCTAGCTCTTTCAAACAAATGCATGCTGTTAGTCAAAAAATAAACGATTTCCCCCTTGTATTCTATTTCATCCTTCGAACCCCCAAAGCTGAGTTATGCTTCCCAAGATAGGCACCAAGAGCGTCCCCATTCACATTTTTCAGTTCTGAAAAGCTTTTAAACTAAATAATTACTTTTTTCTCAATAAAATATAATTTAAACTTTTTTCTGCCCCACACATTACCCCCTATCTAGAATGAAAATTAGTTACTGTTGCATTTCTAGTTCTACAGTCTACATAAGACCGATTCACACTGATTTCTCCGTTATTTCACTAAAGTAGACGCACTGTTTTGTCGAAAAACATTTAAAATAACTCCTAAAATTCCATTTAACCCTTCCATTTCACCTTCCAATGTGATGAACGCTTTTCTAAATGGGTTTTCTGTATGTCAACCATCGATCTCCTTTATTTGCACCGCATTTGACTCTACTCAAATTAGAAAATTATGAATTTCTACTTCTACGAACAGTATCAAAACTGGTATATTTTTTTCTGTCCCTCTCACCCTCCCTAATCGCAGGTACCAGATATCTACCATGGTATTTCGTATTGTTAAGTGTATAAAGGTAAAAATTAGCCTGAAATGTGTGCTCCTTCATGAGGAAAAATAAGTTTTTAAACGACCTAAAAGTTAAGAATTTCCCTTTATTTTTTTCTACATCTTTTCGACCCTATTTGAAGTAGAAGAACCGTTCGAAATTCGGTTTTATGCATTTTGCCCATCTTTGGGGACAATTTAGAAAACATTCAACCCCAGTTGGTGCAGAAAAGAAATTGTTTTTGATTAGATATTGCTGATTTTCATGTTTTTTCTCTGCCCCTCTCCCTATCCCTAGTGAGTGTTGCCAGATTTCTACTATCGCAATTCTTTCTTGCCCAAAGGTAAGGAAAAGAATGACACCTTTCATTACGTTTATTTGTGATTATTAACACGAACCTCAGAGAAAATAGGTAAACAAATATTTACATTCGACTTTATCCTTCTACTCCCCCGGCTGGGGTGAATGGATTCTTTCCAAACTCTAGGATCGGATACTCCTCCTTCACCTCTTTTGTGTTATGGGGCGTTTAACCGAATTGAAAAAATAAAAGGAACCATTTTGACTACAAATAACGCAAAATTGAAACTGGTCGATTTTCTACTTCTGCGCCTCTCGCAATCCCCAGTCGCAGACCCGAAGTGTCCACCATCGCGATTCGTAAACTACAGATTCTAAGGAACAAAATGGCTCTATTCACTAAGCATAATCACGAAAAAGCACACGAAGCCCATTTTTGTGAAGTTAGAAAACTGACTAATAGCTATAATCATGTATGTTGAATCAAATATTAAATTTAATAATCAGAATATTTCTTAAAAAAATTGTACTATAATATGCCGTATTCAATATTTAAGGTGATAAATAGGGTTTTCAACAAACACGTATGGGTAACATTTAATAAAAATTTTACTATTACTAAGGTTTTGCTGTATAATATGGAGTTAAATAAATTTTCTGCATCCATTGTCAAAACATTTTGCAGTTATTTTACTTCGATACAATAGCATTTTAGTCAATATCAAGTTATATAATATGCTCTGTTTATACTAATTTTCATTTATGCTTTTTTAGAACCCATATTCCCTTGAATCTCTGTACGTTTTGGTCAACTTATGCGAAAAGAAAATTCCTTCTGAAGTAGTAAAGAGGGCCATGGATACGGTTTGCGTGCACCCACCCGTTTATGACATTCTGTGATTTGTATTTTAGTCGTGTTCAAAAAGTGTTAAACTTTTATTCATATTCATTCATTCTGTTATACTTACTCGTGTAAGTTTTTGTCTGCATTGAATAAGTGAGAAACGCAATATAAATATATTCGCCCTAACATTTTTATTGGTTATTAAACGTTAACGTATTAAAAGTAAATAAGAAAAGAGAATACTAAACTGAAATTAGTTAAGTTTATTAAATCAGTGCTTAACATAACCTTAAGAAAATCTATGAGTTGCTAAGAACTTTGGAATGTTTTTTTGTAACTGTCCTTCCCTTTTAATGTGAAGATTGATATGTCTTTTTGTACAAAGTAGTACTTTTATTTATTGTCATGTTATTTATTTTGTGTACATTTCTGTAAATTATTACTTTTTGCAAAGTTTCACATTAAGTTCTCTATTTGAGAGAAATAAATCATCATTTTTAAAAAAAAATGCCTCTCGTTAATGACTCTCTCAAAAATAAAAGAGACACATAAAAAAATGAAAATTTATATTCAAATATTATTATACTTAGTTTACATGGAACATATAAAATATAAATTAAAAAAGTAATTTTAATTAATTAAATTTGCAAAAAATATACTTAAACTACGTATATCAAATTAATCAAATACCTTTAAATTTTTTTCGAAAGTTTAAGAATATATTAAAAGTTCCAAGTCTTTTAAATCTGAGTATTTTACTAAAAAATAAATGAGAAAAGAGTTGCGTATCTACTTACGCTACTTACGTTACTACTTAGACGGGAAACATAACTTATAAAAAATTTATAAAAACTAATTGAGATAAACGTTCTAACCAATAAATCTCTAACCTTCTAACTATAAATTTATTTTTAACTTATGATTAATGCTTTGAATTTCTCCCATTCCAGTTGAAATAGCTTCATTAAAAAATGAGAGTTACAGCTTCATAAAAAGTTTTTCCTTCTGTTCAAAGTAATGAATAATGAGTCTGGCGTAATTGTGGTGTAATTCTCTTTAATAATAACTTAATTATTAAAATTGAACACGTATTGAATAAAACAGTGAAAATAAGTATTTAACATTATTTTAGAAAGATTAGAAATTATATTATTAACCCACAGTAGTTTATTCTTCTAAAAAAAATATAAACCAATTAACTTAAATAAATACAAATTGATTCAAACTCAAATTGATAGACTTTTGTTTAATTTTAGATGAAGCTATTTATAACAGTGAAGTGTTTCCCTAACTTTCAGAAATAGTATTACTTTTTTCCTTTTTAAACGGGTGCTTTTCATTTTTAACCTATAACTTTCCATTTGATAGTTTTGGGAAAGTCAAAGTTCTTTTACAGGATTTTCTAATAAGTTTTGGAATTGTTCAGTTGAACTTTAGGTGTAATTTGTTTTCTGTCAAGTTATTTTAACTTAGAGATGGATGGTTAAGGAGAGTTCTTTCAAGTTATTTTGAAATCATACGAATGTTAAGGTTGATCGTAAAAAAGAAAAAGTCATCCTATCAGAAAGTACTTTTTAGAAAATTGCCGTGTATGGACTAATATATCATGTCTGATTTTTTTTCTTATTTTGTCTTCATTTCCCACATGAGCCTTTAATTTTGAGTTTTTTGTAACTTTTTTTGTGCAAAAAACGAAAAAAAAAAGTTCTTGCACGTAGTTCATTATTTTTCCCCGATGAACTTCTTTTATATGATTTAGTTTTCATTTTTTATTAATCATCAACTGTTTAGGAGTAATAGTTTTAACATTAAACAACTATCCTAAAGTTTTTCCCCCTTCACGTCTTTTCAAACAGGTATAAATTTTGTTTGTCGTTTCCATGTTAAGTTATAACTAGCTGACTTAATAATCTTCTTTATTAATAACTTAAGTACAAGAAATTTAGAGTTTGAGAATTTTTACTTAAATATACTTGTTTTTATTTGTATGATCACAAACAATTTATTTCCATTAAAATGTCAAAATTTGGAAAATTATAAATAAATTACAAAGCAATAAATTAGAAATTTTATCAGACTAAAAAATAATCGTATTTTAGCTAAATTTCAAATTGCAACTCCCATGAAACTGTATGATAAAAAAATACCCATTAAAATGTTTGCCTTTTTTACAAATAGCGTATAGAAGTCTGAAATGATGATTGTTAGTCCTGAAGCATTGGTGCCATTTGCCCAAATTATCATTATACTATTATTCTTATTATCATTGTATTATTATAATGCATTATTTATAATACATTTCAATAGAAAAGAATTGCGTGAAAGTAACCTCCGTAGAACAGACTCACTCACTTAAAAAGTTAATTCTTAAGTTGTATTTCTTTCCCTAAAAGAGTATATTTTCTGCCTTAAATCGAGCTCTGAATGCAACCAAAAAAACCTTTGTATCCTCCTCATGCCAAAATGGATCTGGGACATCAAGTTAACTAGATCCTGCAAGAATTCTTCCTTCAGATTGATCCCCTTATTGACACATGCCATCACATTTGAAATTCAAACAGGGGGCAACAATGCTCCAACTGGAAGAACGTTTTTCTTTTTTCTTCTCCTTTTCGAGCTTCCTCTCAACACCTCTGGGAACGGGAATATGTCCTGGACAATTTTCGGAGGCACAAAGAAGATTCGGGGGGAAACGCAAACTGAAGTTCCAGTCGAGGCGAGAGAGTGTATATGGGTCCATTGTGCTTTGTGGTGTGTGAGGATAGATACAGTAGGTTATACCGATAAATTAATCGTGTACCGTTGTACCGTGAAATTAAAAATTTTAAAAATGAGTGTTGAGAAGTAGCCAGGACTAACGATAAGGAAATAAATGTTTGGGGTTATTAAAATTTGTATTACCTACTATTTAAAATATTTTATTAATATTGGAATTGTTGAAGGTAAGTAATAAGATTCATTTCCAATGTTACATTTAAGCATGTTTTAAATTATTTTTGACTCCCCCCATGCAAATCCACTCTTATAATTATGCAAGAAAACTGCCTCCCCACTGTTTTATTATTTCTGAATAAAACCTTGTTCGCGCGTTCAAAACAAAAATTTTCAACAAAATTTTTCGTTCAAAACAATTGTTCATTAAACAATCATTCGATATGAACGAGTTCAACAGGGGGAACTCTTTGTGAACAGTGTGCTGCCACAACGCGAATTTCGCGCTGTGGTCGCTTTGAAAATGCTCACAGAACGCGTAGTGGCTGGTTTTTATAAAATAGCCACAACAAGAAATAGTCATTTTGAAAAGACAGGATGCGTTTTAAACCTTATTTAATGCAACCACAATGCAATGGATGAGTTTTGAACATATTTTCCAGATGTTAGGTGTTTAATAATGGGTAGATTTGAAAAAAATATCTTTATTTTTTAACTTTTATATTTTACCCTTTTTTCCATCTTTGCTTCCTTTTACTGTTTTCTCAGATTTGTTTTATTAATTTTTTTTCTTTTCTTTCTTTTTTACTTTTCTACGTTTGTCTCTTTATCTTTTTTGTGTTTTCTTTTTCTTCATTTATCTATTTTTATTTTCCTTTAATCTTTTTTTCTGTCCCTATCTCTCTGATCTTTCTCTTATTTTTAATTCTTATATAGATTTACATAGACAGATCTAAATATATAGATTTAGTGCTTTGTCAGATGTTAGCTAGTGCAATCTATCGCTTTAATGATTTCTCTATCTAGGCTAGCCTGTATACTACCCAATCAGCCGTGGATGGAGCAACACAATATCGCTTGTCTCCAGCCAAGCATGCTGTGTTGTAAAATCTACGCCTAGTAATAACACGGTGAATTTCATTTGGAATAAAATAAAGTAACATTGCATGTAGCAGCTGTTATTAAATTACTTTCTACTCCATTTGAAAACAACTGCAATATTCACTGAGAGGGAGCACGAATGAATATTCGTCCCCTTCCCTCGTAATATCTCATAAGTGCCTTTTTCTGTTTTTATGGTGCGTACTTGTTATGAGGCTTCTACCTCTCACAAATGATATTTTATGGTTTTGTTATCCTGCAAGAAAGCATTAGTATCCTAGTAATAGGTTTTCTAGCTTAGATTTTAGTGCGTTCTTCTGAATGTTAAAACCAGTGAATATTTTATTGAATTGCTGGAAATAGCAGTACATATACGTATAGGTATACACAAAAGGAAGCTTTTAGAGTCTATAGGAAAGGGAAAATAACAAAAAAAGGGAGAAAGGTATTTTGATTAATTAATATTTTAGAAATCTTCAACAGTTTTAATTTTATTTAAAAAAGCCCGTTTTTTATCAATTGATAAAAACGGTTTCCCCGAATCGTACCAATGTTTATTTCAATTTTGGATGAAATGTGTTAAAATTTCTTAAGAATCTCATACGAATTGCCAAGGAAAAGAGGAAGTAACGCATATCTTTATTACCCTGTCATTCTCTTTTTTACAGAGTCATTAAGTTTTAGTGGTTTTAACAATTAATATGCAATGAGACAGTAAAAGTTTATTTTAGCGATGCTGTACCCACGGCTTACTAGATACTTACACAGGCTAGTCGAGTTTTAAACAATGAAAACCATTTGACAACTTTTCCCGCTTGGAGCGCTACAAGACCTACCTATATCACCCACCGCCTTCAACACTGTGAATATGCTTTGCCAGTTTGTCCAATAATGCCATCTGGATTTGCAATGATTTCCGTACTCGACTAGCCTGTATAAGTATCTAGTAAGCCGTGCTGTACCATAATGGACTCTAACCGCCTATCTGGTTCGAGACTTCACGGAACCAACACGTGACCTAAAACTGAGCTTGCAATTGGTTACCACAGATACTACACTAGTAGATCTACTAGTATAGTATCTGTGGTAACCAATCGCAAGCTCAGTAGGTCACGTGTTGGTTCCGTGTGACGTCAGACGGTTAGAGTCCATTGTTTTAAAGTTTTTAAAAATGTTGACATTCAGTTGTCAAAATATTGTCAGTGGTTAATCCCCTCTTTGCAAAACATGAGAGAAACATTTTCCATAGTTTCAAATTAATGATTATAAACACTTTAACTTTAATTATGAATCTTTAATAATTCATAATCAAATCCTAGGGCAAAACATAAAAATGTCCCATTCCTTTTACCACTCTCTTAAAACAATAAACTAACAATTACTTAATAGAGCATTCGCACATGACGTCACAGGCTTGTGACGTCAGAGGCTTGGATGACAGACAGTATGATGGAAAACTATAGGATGCACATCGTTTATTTGTTTACTTTTGATGTGAATTTTGAAAAATAAGGATGTTTTATGTTTTTCTCCAAAGTTTACTTTAAAGTAACCTTTATTTACTCTAAAATGGCATCTCTGCATATTATAAGTCATTCAATAATACTACATTTTATATTTAGCAGTGTTCTAATTGCTGAAACCATTTCTGCCAGTGTTCTAATTGGAAGTACCATTCGCAATGCTACTAACATATTTTAAAATTCTTAATTATTTATTAATTATTCAATATTTAGTTTCAGTAGCATATTATAAGTATTTTACAGATGTATCGGACTCGCATATTGTTCTAACAAATGTAAACAAAAACATGTCACCTCGTAATAAGTCTTTTTCTAAATTTAGCTTACCATTAAAACACAAAAACTTATGCACTTACCTTCAATAACTATTATTCTTTCGTTCCGGTCTTTAACCGAGCCTAAAGAATCTTTTTAAATGAACATTTTTTATAAAAATAGTTATTGAAGGTAAGTAAATATAAAATAGTTATTGAAGGTAAGTGCATAAGTTTTTGTGTTTTAGTGGTAAGCTAAATTTAGAAAAATACTTATTACGAGGTGACAAGTTTTTGTTTACATTTGTTAGAACAATATGCGAGTCCGATACATCTGTAAAATACTTATAATATGCTACTGAAACTAAATATTGAATAATTAATAAATAATTAAGAATTTTAAAATATGTTAGTAGCATTACGAATGGTACTTGCAATTAGAACACTGGCAGAAATGGTTTCAGCAATTAGAACACTGCTAAATATAAAATGTAGTATTATTGAATGACTTATAATATGCAGAGATGCCATTTTAGAGTAAATAAAAGTTACTTTAAAGTAAACTTTGGAGAAAAACATAAAACATCCTTATTTTTCAAAATTCACATCAAAAGTAAACAAATAAACGATGTGCATCCTATAGTTTTCCATCATACTGTCTGTCATCCAAGCCTCTGACGTCACAAGCCTGTGACGTCATGTGCGAATGCTCTATAGAAATATTGTCTTATGTTTTTGTGACTTAACTGTTGGTAAATTTTAAATTATATACTATATTTTTTGTCCAGTCACGTATAATAAATAGAATGAAAGAACTAATTTTCCCATTTTTTCACATCGAACTACAGACTATACATGAATCTACAAGAAAGCCATTTTGTGTTTAACTCTTTTTTTGTGTTCCATTTTGTTTACGCACGTAAGTCTTATCGTGAAGAAAGTGCTATCCCTTGAACTTGCCGGTCCCCATGGCAACGGGAGGTTTACGGCTTCGCTATCAATCTGTGCTGACGATGTCGCTCTTGGAGGAGATGGTTTTACGAGCGAATGAACGACTCTTTTTTTATTTATGAGACCACTTGAATCAAGATCTATCATGCGATGGAGGTACAAAGAAACGCTTTCTTTTAATCTTGGAGCAACATTTAAACATCAAGTTGATCACAATGGTGGATCTTAGAACTTAAATAAGGAGTTTTAGAGATACCTCATTGATCAGCTTTATTTTGGATAATATGGGACATTTAGACATAGAATATCGGCAAGTGTCCTTCCTCAGAAGTTACATAGTGAAAAGTTTGAGGAATTTGAATTCACTCAAGCATATCCTAAGTTTTTTTATGCGGAAACCGGAAATTAGAATCAAGATTTTTCTTACTCATAACTGTCAGATGGGTCTGAGCACTTGATTGAGAATAAAATGCCACGTCATCTATAATTTTTCCGAAAAATAAAACTGAATAAAAGCTCAAGATCCTTAAACTAATAACAACAATAACAATTATAACAAACTATAACAATTATAACAACTATAACAATTATAATTATAATAATTTTAATAAATATAATTATAATAGTAATAGTAGTAATAGTAATAATAGTAATAATAATAGTAATAGTAATAGTAATAATAGTAATAGTAGTAATAGTAATATTAATAATAATAATAATATTAATAGATAAAACAATAAGTAGTGTGATGGTCATAACCCCAAAAAAAAGTAATAACTTTTGAAATCCCTGATTTATAAAGTTAAATGATATAGACAGAAAGCTCATGATTCCCCAAAAACACATTATTAAACCCCTAATCAATAAATATTTAAAATAACTATCAGACAAAACTTAAAGAAAACTTAGAATACAGGTTTTACCATCCATCCCGATCATTTTTTTTTTCGTCTTGACGGGGGATCCATAAAATACCGATTTCCCCGATCTATCAGCGCATTAGGCGGAGTTGGCGATTTTCCCCATCCTCTGAGGCCCATTGGCAATGACATCAGCATTCAGGAAAGTCTGAGAATCAAAATAGATGAGAGGACTGCTATTGATGGCTATTTTCTGAAAGCGAAATAATGGATTGTTTGCTCAGGAAGTTTTACACTAAATTAATAAATAAAGAAGTGTTTATGTTATTTTTATGCTATTCTCTTTATACCGTTAAAAACGCCAAGCTGTTATGGACGCTATATAGAGAAATATCACCAAAATGGAAAACCAAACGATTAAAATTTACAGTTATATTTACATCAATGGACAAATTTTGTGACAATTTAGAATAAATTTGGTGTTTAAAATATATTTTGGTGAATTTTAACGGTATAAACAACGAAATTGTACTTAATTTTTATAAATAAGTTATAACTATATCTATAACTTTCTTTAATCCCTTCCATTATATTATATAAGAATAACAATTAGAACAGAGTTGTCAGTTTTATAAAGTACGGGGATTGATTACATCATTTGGTGACTGATTGTATGTGTGTGCTTTCCCTAAGAATTCTGAGTAAACATGCCATCAGTTTCATATAATATTTGGGAAAAACAACCTGAAATGCATTTGTCAAAACACATTGCAGCACAGAAAACATTCACCTTATGTTTCGTTTAATCAGCAACTTGAAACCTTTAATAAACCTTGCTTGCCTAAAATAAAGAACTATATAAATTAAGGATAATTAAAGAAAAAACAATGGTATATTACAAAACAAGGGACAGTAATGAAAAATAATCTCACTTGAAAAATAGAACTGAAATAATATAATACCAGATGAAAATGGATAGAAATAAGCTTCTTTACCAAGAATATAGGCATCATTAAGTTTGTTTTGTTAAGCATCTATTTAGAGTTCATTCTTAAGAGATGGGGACAGGGTTTATTTTCATCACATTGTTCATTATAAAGTCATAACCTTTCTTTAGATCACCAATTATTGTATTAATAATACTTGGGGATCGTTCAAATATTCGTAGGAATGTTTTTGGTATTTTTTGACCCCCTCCCCCCTTGTTGGCAGAGATAAGCAAACCACCTACCCCCTCATAATTACGTAAGAAAACTGCCTGACCCCCTCCCCTTTGTTCTTTTTTTTGTACAAAATATTTAGCAGTGCCTAAAAAAATTAAAATTTATTTTTGGTTGAATTTGAAATTATTTATGCAAGAAATTTGTACTTGTTAGTCGCCGACTTCGCACAACTTTTACTCTGATTAATGTAGAAAATGGGAGCAACTTTTTGGGATACCCTTTATTTAGTTTTCAGTAAAGATCGATTATTATTGATTGATTACAACAGAAAGACATGAGAAACGAAAAGAAGTTATAATAATATGATATGAATTTATAAAGCTTAAGTAAAGCATGAACATAAAGAAATAATACTAATGGAAAAATTTCTCCAATCTGTATCAAAATAAATCGATAACCTGGGTAACAAGAATAGCTCTCGATAATTTTTGTGAGATAATAATTTTTACACATAATGAGAATGAACAAAGGGGTTTACATTCAAAACTGCACAATGTTTTCTCATTCACATTTATGACATTACTGTATTAAAAACATTGATTGGGTAAAGTTATGCTATGTATGGATAGTGTAAGTAGTTTCAGACAAACAGGAACATACAGGAAAGAGCATTTTTCATACTATGGGTTATGTGAAACAATATTTACATTCACAAATGGGATTGAATAAATTCCATTTCCATATAATGACAGTTTCTAAATTCCCTTAAGTGTCTTTCTATGCTAATGTTTCTCATTGATCTGAGTATTCATTTAAAAAAAAAGAGATTGTATAATAATCTACAATTTACTGATCAAAACGTTTGTTCAATACATTACAATTTAAACTTGCGATGGTTCTAAGAAGAACAAAACAAATTTAACAAAATCAAGCAATAAGGTAGAAAAAGTACAATAATTTATCTAACACTTTAAAATTAGTAGTTACTGAACCTCAATTAACTTTTGTTAGACGTCATTAAAAAAAAAGTAAATTTGAGGCTTAATGATAAAATCGATACCAAAAAAAAATGAAAGTGAACATTTTATTTTAAATATTGAAATAAGTTTTTATCTTATTTTACGTATTTATTTTCCCCCACTTTCAAGTTGATAAAAATATTGTAGATATTAAGGGTTTTACGTACACAGAATATAATCCAAAATGAACTTTTATGTAGCTTTTATGTGTAATTATCATGGGTTGTAGATATATTTTCGTTGTGTCATAACTTTGGAGAACAGAGAGAGGAAAATCAATTTTCAAAATTATTTGTTATTAACATCAGAAACATTTTGAAAAGAGTTTACAAATTTATTTAAAATTAAGACACGAAAATTACACGTTACGATGCTCTTCCTGTATCCAAATCTGACATGTAGTACGTACCGTGAAATGACACTAATGCGAAGTAAGAGAAAAAAAATAGAGACATTTAAATTTCTCTTCTACTTAAAGTTTTCTAAAGAGGAAGAGAAACCAAGGTAGAACTTTAATTCAAAGTGAGAGAAGAAATAGAAAAGTAGAAAAGAGGGAACGAAGAGATAATTGAACACAATCTACCACATTATTTAGACAATTTAAAACCTCCCATAAAATTCTGTTCTTTTCCCTCCCTTCTCCTAAGCTTCTTCACTCGCGTCACAAAAGGGGCAGTAACAAAGACCCAAGGGTTTTGTCATCATCAATCATCAAAGTGTCCGAAAAAGTATTTCCCGAGAAACCTGAAAAGTATATTAAAATATGCAAAAGACTGATCTTCCGGGATTACGTTACTACCCTTCGCCTTTACTAAAACCTCAAAATTAAAGTTTACAACCACTAAAAGTTTCTTTTAGTGCTTGTTAAACCACCGGCCGAAATTGCTTTTAGTAGCTCGGACGCCCTAACAACTCAAAACCATGAAATATAAAGTGCTCTGGCGTGTTGTACTATTGGAGAAGGCAGTCAGTTTAAAATCTTCGTTGTTAAAATTCACGTGCTCATTTTGGTGGACGAAAATATTTTTCTTTTACCAGGAAGAAGACGTTAAGCTCTGCTCTAAATTAAAAGGAGGGATGGGGTTCCGTTTTTAAAATGTTATAGCAGGTAGTTAATTTGTGTAGTTTTTTTAGTTGTGGGAAGTTAGGTATGTTATGCGAGTTAAAGTTTTTAGCATTAATTTAACATGCAATTACGTATTTACAAATTACATTTGATAAGGTAATGAGTTTTTTTTTATTTACGGCGTAGATATTCTAACTAATATCTTGTTAATTAGAAGCTTTTGTATTTTTGCTAGTATGTAATTTCCTAATTCATAAATTCATATTTCATAAATTTCATAATTGCCATAGCTTTTATGAAATTTATGTTCTGCAATCATACCGAAACGTTTCGAAACTGGAGATTCTTATCATTATCTAACTAAAAGATAAAACTAATAAAAAAAGATAAAAAAGATAAAACTAATAAAATTTTAAAAGGTGTTTCGACACTGAATAGCTTTTATTTACCTGTTTTATGAAAACTTAGTTGCCCTTTTCATTCTTTATTCGAATTATTTCTTCAATTCGGTTTTATTTATTACAATAAAACCGAATTACTTTCGAAAACCAATTACTTTTTCACGAATAAAAAAGTTGATTACATATTTTTATTTGATTTTTATAAAAAATTAGAATAGCTTATTAATTGTGACGCGTTTTTCGACTATTCTATGTTTGTATATTCTATTAAAACGCAGATGCATTAAGTGCCTCTTCCCTTACATGCTTAAAGTAAATTTTATGTCTCCACTTCATACTTCCAAATCTAAATAATAAAAATAAGCCATCTAAAGCACCAGGGCCAGATGATATTTATCCTAAAGTTCTGGTGGAATGCGCAGAAGAATTGGGGGACATAATTCTGATAATCTTTAAATCAACATACGATTCGGGTTTGGTACCAAATGATTGGAAAATAGCGAATGTAACACCAATATTTAAAAAGGGACCAAAATGCGATCCAGGCAATTATAGACCAGTGAGTTTAATGTCAGTCATCTGTAAGATTTTCGAGACCGTACTAAAAAAACACTAATGCTGTACTTAGAAGGTGTTAACATTCTTTCAGACTATCAGTTTGGATTCAGAAAGGGAAAGTCGTGTCAAACAAACCTGTTAAAGTTCTATGACGAAGTAACAAAGGAGTTAGATAAGAAAAATAGTGTAGATATATTTTACATAGATTTTCAAAAGGCCTTCGATAAAGTTCCACATGAGGCACTGCTCTTAAAATTGGAAAAAATGGGTATCAGGGGTAAAACATTATTGTGGATTAGGAACTGGTTGATAGGTAGGAAGCAGAGGGTGCAAGTCAAGGGTAATTATTCTCAGTGGGCAGAGGTCAAGAGTGGGGTACCTCAGGGGTCAGTATTGGTACCGATTCTCTAATTTTCGTCAACGATATTAGTCAGGATATCAAGAACAAAATTAGCATCTTTGCTGACGACTTAAAAATTTGGGGGAGGGTAGATACTCAGGAGCAGGTTCAAAATTTACAAAGCGATCTAGGTATTATATCGGTATGGGCAGAAAAATGGGGTATGTCCTTTAACATAGGTAAATGTCAGGTATTGCAAATGGGTTGTATTAGCAATAGTAGGGCTGAATTTTTTCTGCAAGGGGATAAAATAAAAGATGGTGATAGTATCAGAGATCTAGGGGTGATAGTAAATGAAGACTTTAAAATGAAACATCAGTGTTCAGCTGCAAGTAAAAAAGCTAATAGGATATTGGGATACATTAAAAAAACTGTTTCTTCAAGGTCCGGAAACATTATTTTGTCATTATATAGAGGCTTGGTAAGGCCTCATCTCGAATATGCTGTTCAGTTCTGGTCTCCATACTTAAAAAAAGATATAGATTTAGTTGAAAGGGTTCAGCATAGGGCTACTAAATTGGTCAAGGGTATATCTAGTTTTAGTTACGAGGAAAGACTTAAGAAGTTAAATATGTTCACTTTAGAGAAAAGAAGGGCTAGAGGGGATTTGATTCAACTTTTTAAAATGTTAAAACAAGGGGACACAGAGGGACTAGATTTCTGTACGGGTAATAGAACGAGGGGTCACAGTTTAAAATTGAATAAGGCAAGTTTTAAACGGGATTGTAGGAAGCATTATTTTTTTAATAGAGTAGTGGATAAATGGAATGCATTACCTGAATCGATAGTTAACTCAAGTGGGGTGGACGAGTTTAAAAGAAAAGTAGACGAATACTGGAAATCGGGGGGATTGAATTGAATAGACTGGATCAACCTTGCTGGGCTTTTAGCCTGTAGTTGATCGACTATATTTGTATTTGTATTTGTATTTTTATTCCAGGCATTTGAGATTTTCCAATGTCCATGCTGTAGGTCAAAATATCAGCAAGCTGAATACTTTTCCATATTTGGATTTTATAATGGATTAGATTTGAATTAGATAAGCGTACATAACATTAAAACCACTCTTTAAACACGTGTGATCGGGCTCCTTTTGTTAGTAGTTTTATTCTCTTTATATTGATGGGCATTATGACCAACTTTCTTTTTAAAAAAAAAATCAAAAATTTTGAAAAAAAGTGAAAAAATATAAAAAATTAAAAAATATATAAAAGTTTTGGAAAAAGATGTACAAAGAAAAACAATAAGATTAACCAAGGTTAAGGTGTTAGTCAAGTAGACCACGGTTAAAAAGCGAACGAAAAAGGGATGCAAGCAAAATAAACCGAAAACGCCAATAAACCGATTTTGTGGCAAATCTGGGTTACATTCGAGGGAAGTTTGGGTGGTATGGGTTAATTAAAAATTGACACGCTCAGTACACTGGAGCAGATGTTCAACGCTATCTCTATCTGTGTCACCTCTGTGTTACCAAGGAAAAACAGTACCATAATAAATTTAAATTCAAGGAGGTTAAGACATTTTCATTTTCATTTAGTGATTCTTCCGAAGATGGTAACTCTTTGATGGTCTCTTCCACTTTGATGGTAACTCGACCTTCCTTGGAGGACCACTCCTTGTAAGTTACATAATGTTCAAGGAAAAAGACAGTAAAAAAAATAATGGCAAAATTTTGAGGGGGGTTGAACCCCTAACCCCCTTGGTTACGACGCTTCTTGGATATGACTACATAGAATGATTTTTGTCAGTGGGATATTCCAAACGCGCAACAGGAAGGCATCCACAGGTAGCGTCGACCCCCGCTCGGGTCCCCTAGTGGTCAGCGCCCGAACTTGCCCGTCAGTCGGCTGCTCCCTTCACTCGCTCTCTCGCCGCCGTCGCCGCATCCACCTGTTCTCCCCGCGGCAGGTGAGCAAATCTCTCCCTCTCGGTCTGCTGCTTCGCGGAAGAACATGGCCTGAAGGACCAACTCACCAAGAAAGTTTTCTTTTGTTGTTTTTTGAGAAGAAGAAGGATGCGGGAAGTAAGGTTTGTGGCTGTTTGGTGAAGATTTATTATAGAAAGAATAAGGTTTTGTTGTTGTGATGAGCCTGTGATCAAAATTCGTTGAACTGAAGTGACTTAACGAACTTTAGAAGTTACCTGCACTAGTGGCTGCATTTAATTAACTTCTAGTTTTCGAGTCAGCAATAAATTAGTACTGATTAACGATGTGGAAGCAGGTAGTTTTTGTTGTGAAGTTTTTGATTTAGATAAGTAAAGGTATGCATGAAGATTGAGATTGAGTTGAGTTGTGAGTAAGAATTTTGAGGTGGAAAAATTTGCTGCCAAGAATCAGTAATTCAAAAACCTAAAAATTAATTTCAGTTTGGAAATTCTTTCATTGTAGTTTTAGGTGATAAACTTATTTGTGTGAAACACTTAAAAAAGTTGATGAAAATTTCCTGTTGCAGTTGTTAAAAAGTGTTTTGTGTATAAGAGAAATATCTGGGAATTTAAATTCTACTAGCAAGATTTTTTTTTTCTAAAGAATACTTGCATTCGGGTATTTGAAGTTCATTTAGTGTGGAAGAACTTAATGAGAAAGTTTACAGGTTAACAGTCAGCGAAGAAATACAATTATTTTGAGAAATATTAATGAGCCTTTATGGATAATAATTTTAAAAGTGTATTTTAGCATCAAAAATTCGATCCAAAGATAGACAGAGAAATATAAATTCGAATTATATTTTTAGTAAAAAGCATGCTTTAATAGAAATTTGAATTAAAAATTGGTGGTTCAATAATAAACCAGGATACTTTTTATGAAGAGCCTAGAGTTTATTTTAGAAAAAAAAAAGGAAATTTAACGTTGAATAAGTACTTCACTTTAATTTAAAATAAAAGAAATAATTCTTAAGATAAAATCAAAATATACTGAACTTTATTGGTTCTTCCAAAGTGATATACAACATAATACATATCAGTGTGTGTGATACATTATCGTGTTTATCAACAAAAGTGTATTACAAAGGAAATTTCGTTACATTAGTGTGCAATACAAAAGTCATATAAATAAAACTATTTTCAAAAAAGCATTTACTAAAACCAATATACATACAGAACAGATATATTTCTTACAATTTATGTCTTGGAAGAATCTTGGGCAATAAATGGAAGATATTTATTAGAGCCGTATTATACTAAGGATATCTATCATAGAGCAGACCGAATAAATCTTCGTTTCATTGTGATAAAAAGGCAGAAACAAGTCCTTATTTCCATAGAAACCAGAGATATAGGAAAGAGTTAATAAAACAGATCGTAGAAGGAATCATCCCAATTACGATATATGTGGAAGATTATTAAACCAGTGTATATTATAGTGTGGGTGATACTCAAGAGATTCATATCCGTGTGTAAGTCAAAAAGAAATCTGTTCTAGTGAATATCTGCTAGTGTGTATGGTGATATAATATTGGAAGACAGTACTGATTCTGAATTTCAAAGAATTGTGAAGTTCCCTTTCCAGTGAAGCCTTCCTCGTGCCGTCTCTTCTTATTTAGAGAGAAGCCTTTTCTGAAGTATATGCAAATGGAGGGGCTCAAGTCTCCTATGCGCTCCCCCGCTCGCTCGCCGGCTCTGTCCCCGGCCCGCTCACCCAACATCTCCCCCAAGCGCTCCCCGAACATCTCTCCCGGCCGCAGCCCCAGCCGCGCCTCCAGCTACGGCTCCCCGCCGCACGCGCGCCACCGCTCCGCCTCCATCCCCGTGACGCCCGAGGCGCTGAAGGGCGTCCGCACGCGCTTCCTGGCGGCGCCGGCGCCCATGGGTATGTCGTCCGACGGCCGCCTGCCCCGCTCGGCGCCCGAGCTGACGGTGGACGAGGCGAGCCCCGGCTCGCTCAGCCCGTGGAACGACGACCCGCGCGACTACGCGACGGCGCTCGCGGCCACGCAGAGCCGCGCGCCCGAGCTGCTGCTCTCGCGCCGCTGCTCCGAGACGCTCGCGGTCACGCGGCGTCGCTCGCAGCGCCGCCCGCGCGGCAACAGCGTGCCTGGCGCGCCCCGCGCAGGCGGCGTGGTCGCGAGGCGCGACCGCTCCGTCTCGCCGCGCCCCTCGCTCCCCCTCGACGACGACAAGCACTACATGCTGCGCCAGTTCTGCATCACTGCCAAGGGGAGCGTCGTCAACAAGGGCGACCTGTACCGCGAGCGGTCGCGCAGCAACAACAGCGTCGCCTCGACCGGCTCCAACGTCACCGGGTGCGCCTCCTCGTGCTCGTCCGGCCCTCCCAGCAACCAGCCTCCGAAGAAGGTGCTCATGATGGGCACGGTAGGCGTGGGCAAGACCTCCCTCGTCACCCAGTTCATGTCGTCCGAGTACATGAATGCCTACGATGGATCTTTGGGTGAGTTTCCTTCCATTCACCATGCTGCATGACAATCTGGGTGGGTGTTTTAGGAAATAAGCTACCTCTTCTTTTTAAACATGTACACATACGGGAACGGCAGCCTACGACAAAAATGATGTCGTCTGAACATTAAGCTTATGTTAGACTTTTAGGACCACCTTTTAGAAACCCACAAACCACACAAAGTGCTCCCCACCCTTCCTTTTGTGAATTGAAATTCCCCGTCATTTTCATATTACAGTCCTCACCCGTAGTAAGGGTAGCTACACTTTGAGCTCAAATTCTACCAGTTCCAGTATCGGAGGTAATGTGAATGCTTGGAGAAGTGGAAGTCGATGGTTATTCCCAAATAGTCGCTTCAAAAACATCACTCCCTGTATATCCACGAGCCCTGTATATCCACCATAAATATTTAACATTAGCCTCTTAAGTTTGTCCACTCTACAATCTACTTTGGCCTGGGATGATAATAAAGAAGCCTTGAGGGGTCGTACTACAAGGACTAGTGGCTACAGATAGCGTGGTTTCAAAATCGCCTAGGACTATTTTGAATACGACCAATTTGGTTCTGAGGTCAAAAACCAGAAAAAACGTCCCATACTGGCCACCTCCTGAACCTCCCGTCCAATTTCGGGGGTGTGGCGAAATTCGGCTGCAATATGATAGCACCTTTATGATCTCTTTTTTCCAAAACAGATCTAGAAGCATGACCACCTCGACTTATAGGGTGGAAGGGCATGACGTCACTTGTGTCGACATTTGACAGACACACCCTTAGAGGGTTAGAGGGGAGAAGGTCTTTACACCAATCAGAGTGAACCAATCAAAGCCCTCACCAACATTTTTTTTCAAATAGGATTTGTAAGTAGGCGAGTGGCTTACAATATTTCAGTGTTGAATTGAGCTGTTGTCAAAAAAACAGTAAAAAGTGACGTCATGGTTTTTTGAGCTTCTCTGGCCTTAGGAGTCAAGGTATCATACCTTATGAGTATAGTATAGGTATGATAAAAGCAAGGACTAAATCTTTCTCCATTACATCACTCTTTTTTCTTTGCCGAGCTGATACATCCAAGTAAGTGTGTCCCACATGACCATAAGCACATTACAGGTGCTTTTCAGTCGGTTTTTTTTTCGGACTTTTTTCCAACCTTGTATTACACCAGGCATGTCTAGACGTTATATCATTGATTCTGATTTTGCTCCTAGAGGGAATCTAAGAATGATATATCGCATATCCTCTTCAAAGTATATCAACTATCTTTTCCTATAAACATTGAGTCTATTTTCTAATAAAAAGGCAGACCTACAGAACTTCAATTATGGCGGGGGCCATATATCATGTTAGAAAAATTACATTTTGGTTCGGAAATTCACTATACCGCTGATTCATGAAACATAGAGAAATACCAGATACTAATGGAATAATAGATTTGTGCTCATGTGTACATGTTCTACACACTAAATGTATTTAAATTGCAAATTCTTTGAGGATTTTATATTTTTAAATTCTAAGGGAAAAAACTCTTCGGACTGAATTTACGATTTTTGGTTAAAAAATGAACACCGTAATTCAGTATTTTCCCGTTTGCAAACTAATGCGCAAATCTTTTAAATCCGCAGAAAACAGATTTTATTTTGACAAACAGACATTATTAGATTTACATTGGTTTTCCTCTCTATTTCTTTCCGTTGAATTTTACAAGAGTTGTTGCGAGAGGGTAATGGGAATTCGCAAGCGGGTCGTATGTTATGCATGCACAGAATAGAATAGGGACCTATAACTTAAACTCAGATCACTTCAAAAGGATGAAGGTCATAAATAATCATCATCCATTCATCCATAACCATTGGTTAAGATTTAAGTTGAAGGGTGGAGTTACTATTGTCTGCTAAGGAATAACATGATTTATATTTGGGTAATAAAGTGTCCATTATAAAGAACCTTATGTTTGATTCGGATCTAAAAAAATACTGGTAATATTTGACAAAGTTAAAAGTTTCATACATTTCCAAAGTTTGAGATTCAGACACTTATAGGAAATTGCATGTTTTGAATATTACGTTTAGCACTAATGACTAACCAAGAAAAATTTGGTTAATTTTGTTTAAAAAACGAACGCCTGGTTTGAAACCACAGAAGCGTAAAAGAAAATATTTACATTTAATTTATCACTAAGATTGCGATTTTAAAATTTCTGATCTAGCAATCTTTTTCTGGGCTAAAGAAACTGTGAAATATGCATAGATAAAAGGAATCAGACTATGGAAAAATAAATATCTTAACCCACAGGGAGGCATATCATTGGGGAAATTTTTCGTTCATTTGATCTGAAATCAATGCTCTGATGTGTTTTTTGATGAAAGTAGAACTAAGCATAAAAACACTTGAAAATTAATTCCTATATTAGTCACGGAAGTTTAAAGGATATCTTACATTTATATAAAAAAGTTTTTTGTTTTGTATGGAAACCTGAGCTAATTTTAAGCAATTAGCATTTAAGTGCTGCAGAATTGGGTGTATTGGGTTTTATAAAAGAGGTTTAATATTTTTCACATTAGTTTGTTAAAAGATATCTAATATATTTCAGTTCTAAAAACCATATAAAAACCTTTATTGGTACTCTTTATACTTTTATCGAATAAATAACTTCCTTTATAATGTTCGAAAGATATAAAGTTATGTCCGTTTTGAAAACAGCTTATGGGTATATATTTAGAAAAAGGTAAAACCCTTTATCTAGTACAAATCCATATATCCCTTAAACAGTTCTTTAAAACCCAGTATTGGAAATTTTACCTACATGTGTTATAGATTTTGTTCTTTACAATTTGAAAAGTATTGCCCATCATGAAACTCAAACTGTAATAGATGCACCAGAACATTTTTATTACCTTGAAAAAGACAGTCATGACACTGGAACTTTTCATACACAAGAGAATTCTGTATCCTTAACTGCAAAATTAAATGTAATGTCGTGCATTTTAATAAATCTTTTCGAATTTCCACGAAACTGTAAAATGTCATTACAGCAGACAAGAACCACCTTCTGCTATTTTGAATCGAACACGAAACAGTCCTCACACGCATCTCGACACGGAAACAATCATTTCTACTAACAAAAATATATAATAATGACTTGACTGAATGTTTCAAAAAACTTGCCAGGAACGAAGACCCAAATGTGTTTGTATTGTTGTGTATTGTTAGAACCATTCTAAGCATAAATTATTCAGAATTCAGGGTATAAATAAGGCCACTAATTTCTTGAATAAGAGTAAATAACCGATAGCCTACCCTGCTCCAGTAACAGACCATTTGTACTTATAAAAAACTTACATAAATTGTATATTTGCATGCCCATAAACTTTACTATGGATATATAAAAATATCAAAACATTTTAGATAATTTATAGATTTTCAAGATCGTAAAATTGAAGTGTTCGGAAACTAACTCACATTAGGGCGCTTACCCTACCTCCTGAAAAATTAGGACTATACTCGACAGCCCCTTCCAACGTGTCCTGAACCCGGTTCGTTATTATGCGGAAGGAGAAAATGGGTAAACACAAAGCTTGTTGGGTTGCTAGGTGGAGTATCGGTACTCAAACCGTGATAAACAGGCACTATAATACATAGGTTTAACAAAATAATCTTATTTTTAAATTGATGTTCTTCATTTCACTCATAATTCAGGTACCACGATTGTAACTTCTTTGTTAGTGACGTCATAGGGTCAACTAATGTTGCTGTCTAGAATAGAAGGATATTAGTTCGTTATAGGATGGTATGCAGGATATTTGCTAAAATAAATGCACAATCAGATCAATATTTATCTCGTAAAATAAAAGATAAAATATTTTAATTTTCTTTTGCGGTTTTTGACCTTCATCTTTAACGCATTACAATTTTTATCTCCTTCAGAGTATGGCTTCAATGCTTCAGTGGATTTCGGTACTAAGTCAAAACGTAATTTCCTAGTTCATTTCGAGAGAAAGGACCCGAACTTTCTCATAAAACATTAATAACTGTCTTAAAAAAAACAGTAGAAGTATTCTTAGCTCTCTTTGAACTTTTTTTCCCAGAAAAATTCAGGGAAATTAATTACTCCAGCAAAAAGCTCTATTGCACAGAAAGTTCGACATAATCATCTCGTACAGAAACACAAAATAATACTGTTCTCCTTTTAATAATTAATCAATGATAAGGATCGGACGAAATAGGGCTGAGATGAGACTGGAGTACAAAATAAAATGCGGGGGCACAAGATTAAAGTTGAAAATCTTTTGAAAGCTCCAGGCAACATAAAGAAGCTTATCAAAGAATAATTATATTCTTTTGATTAGCTATTCCACCATACTCTTCTTCAGAGAAAAAAAAAACTACTAATTAATTAATAGCGTCTTCTTCGGAAAAATACTATTCATAAGTTAGTATCTTTGAGAGCATAAAACAGTTATAAACTTATTAAGAGAAACAACAAAAACAAATTTGTAGTAAGGACTTAGTAAAGTTACAAGGTTTTACTAAAGTATAAAAAGACAAAAATTAAAATATCAACGAATTTCATGTAATGAAAAGTATAATTAAGATATTGTTAAGTAATTTGGAATTATATTTCAAAATTTTACACTTTCTTTCTCAAATAAAATGGCAAAGTTATTGAAGACAAATATTATTTATATTCACAATTTTTTCAGTTTTATTTTGCTGAACTTCAAAATTATGTTACAACTACTTTTGAATTTCTAAATTTTAAATTAATACCACATTTTTAGAAATTTTTTGTGTAAAATCACTTTTATATCAAGAATATTTAGTTTTATTTTCCGGGTGTTACAGATTTTGCCTTCTTAAATTCATTATTAGATTTACTTTCCGATTAGAAATATTTTACCAAGAAGCGTAAACGCAACGAATTTTGTTCCATTAACTGGTTTTACAAAGTAGGCTTCAAAAGTAAGGTTGAATTTCATTGAAACCAGGAATAAAAAGAATCACTATGTAACATCTTTGAGTTTGAGATCTATTGGTATTTTTTTAGCAATTTAGTGATCCGTTTATTGATTTTGACACCGTTGGGTTTAGAATTCATGACTTATCTCTAATTTAGTCAAAATAAATGTACAATCGTATTAACTTGAAATATTTCTAAGGAATTTTAACCTAGAAAATCGGTTTAAAATAGGGAAAAATAGCGTTCTCTACATTTTTACTATGCTAGATTACCCCACCTACGTTTTCCACAACAGTCAAATCAAATTATCGATAAAAGCAAAACATTGTTTCGAACACAATTCTATTACGATTCCACTTCCCCAATCCTAAAAATGCTAATTATCTCATATAAAAACAACTTCAATTTATTTCTGCAGATGGACATAAACGAGGAAAAGTAGATTAACTGCCTGGAAATCGTTTTACGCTGGGTTAAAGCGCAAGAAAATCTTAAATCTTACTCTCAATAAAAGAAAAGGGATTTAGAATTATCACAAACACAAATGTATGACGTTTTAAAAAAGAAAATATCTAGCCGCCAGCACAACTGTAAGTTAATTACATTCGTCATAATAGTGAAAAGCTTTTCGAAGTTTTTTCTCTCTTAAAGAAATTGTGGAAATTTATCTTGGTGATGAGGATATTAGCTTTTATTCTTAGATTAATCCTGTGTTTACTCGTGAAATAAGATAAGTGTATTTAGTTTATTGACGTTGCTGAAAAGTTTAAGAATTATTGTTTTATGAGACTGAAATTGACTGTGATTAGCAGTATAATATTTACGTTATGAGGATTAAATATATCTGAAAATTATATGTTATTAGAGACACATAAATATGTTTTATTATTATTTGAGATTGGGTTTTGCTAAATGATCCGGTTTTTTACATCCTATTTGTCATATTTCTCCAAAGCATAGAAGATGAGATATTTTGTGAATCTGAGTTTTCAAAAAAAATTCAGCAACATCAAAATGCTAATTTTAGCCTCGGATGCTCGTAGTAAGTAGTAAGAAGTAAAAAGCTAA
Source organism: Tetragnatha montana (assembly GCA_963680715.1). Lineage (NCBI taxonomy): Eukaryota > Metazoa > Arthropoda > Arachnida > Araneae > Tetragnathidae > Tetragnatha > Tetragnatha montana. The sequence continues at coordinate 2,539,784 of OY796683.1, read as the reverse complement.
TTTAATTACCTATATAATTGTTTGTCTAAACTGTTACCTAATCAAAGTAATCATTAGCTTCAGCATGAGCCCCATCAAAACCTTTATAAAAGCAACTTTGTTACCTAGCAAGGTAAGGAAAACAAAATATTTCCTAATCCATAAGCAAATTTATGACCCACAAAAGAAGGCTCTTCCAATAAAAAATTAAAGAATCTGACGCGTCAGAAAAGAGCTAATTGACTCGTAACGGTGAATGTTCTAGAAATTAAACTTTCGATATTCCATCCAATACAATATTTCACTCGATTTTTCGCCTTGACATTCATGGGTTGATTGACACGCAGATATTCCTGTCAATCGATATCCGCACGTCAAGAGAGACTCCCGCGCAAAAGTGGGTCAGAGGCACGTGAACTTGTACTTGTTTAAGAATCCATGTGTTCTGGAATGGAAAATGTTGAATAAAGAGATTGAATGCGAAGAATTGTGCAACTAATTATGATAGATTTTTACTAACACACACATAATCTTTCTAGGACTATTATTCACTGTCATGAGGGAGGTATGTGTGACCACAAAAGATGTAGACAAAAACTTATAGGCCAAATACCTCGAAACAACCATTTTGTTACATACCTTCTTCTTCCAGTCACCCCTTCATTTTAAACAAAGAGCCTATAGCACTTATGAGCAAAATGTACTATGATATTTTATTTGATTTTAAACTTCAAATGAATACATGTTAATTGAAGTTTATTAAACCACGAGGGGAACGTCTAATTTTAGCATATTTTAGTTTGAGTTTGTATTAATAATTAAATTAGAAATCAGTAGGCAGACAAGAAAACGAAACTATTACTCTAATTATTTTATTAACTTTAAAAAACTTTGAAACTACTTTAGTAAAAAGACTTTCCTTTTTATGTATTAATTTTTAAAAAAGTTATGAGAGTATTCAAAAAGTACCATTTTTTTGTAAATATGAATACACATTAAGAGAAAATATAGATTTTATTTATCATACACCTTTCGAGAGTCAATCGCTTTTTGTACGGCCTAAAGCAGTTTTTTAAAATGTATGAATAAGAGACATATAACAGGAAAAATATGTCGAAAAGTATAAAGGTTTAGTATATTTTTACACTTCAAAGCTGGATATTTATCTCTTTAAGTGCTCTATAGGAAAACCTTTTCATTCGTTTCTTTTGATAGTTTTTAGTGTTAATGATAAATTAGATCTCTAAAAAATGAAATCTCATTGATTTTCATTTACCTCTTAACATTAACTAGTTATAACGGTACTTCTATAGTTTTGAAATAGTTTCCTGCATTACTATAACGCTCCATCTGAATATCAGCCAAAAAAAAGAATGAAAAAATATCCTTTACATACCTTTTTGGAATTTGTTTCTTTAGTGTGCTCTAGATTCTACTCAAGGAGATGAACTACCTTTTACTAAGACATAAAAACCCAAGTTCGCTTGGAATTCCACCGACCCTATGTTGTAGAGTTCTTTTTTATTCCTCGTTTTACGACTGGGTCAGAAGAACGTTTTCTAAAGATCCTTCCCTTAGAGTTACTTTAAAATTGGAAAGGAAAAACCTATTGAACTTTTAGAATTGAATCGAAATTATATTGGGAGGAAAAATAATTCCAAAATCATGCATTCTAGCAAGATCAAAGTATTCATTCGGACAATGTAGGGAACATTGGGCAGAATGGGATATCAGATGAAGAAAAAATGGTTTATAAGTACAAAAGGATTGATTGAGGGTTCTACCATACGGTTTACGAACACTTTTGGTCCTTAATACCAAAAATATTAAGTAATATTGCAAGAAAATAAAAATAATAATTTTAAATAATTTAATAAACATATTAATATTATTAAAAATATTATTTTCGATAAACCATTTTATTTTGTAATTTGAAAGAACTTATTCAGCTATACCCCAAGAAATGAAAATTAAAAGGAATTTAGGTTATGGAAACACCAGCTGAACCGTTTCAAAACTTAAAACAGGAATTGATTCTTTCCATTCAGGCGAAAACGCCTTAAAATGCATTTATTGAAATGATACACAGTTTCTAAACATACACCCCTCTTATTTTCACTTCCCCTCTAGAAATGATACAACACTTATTCAATTGCGTCAGGGAAAGGACGGTGTCACAACTGCATTGTAATTTATTTAAAGATGGAGCACCCAATACATTCCGTGAAAATAAGAAATGCTCATTTTTTTTCAGAATTAAATTCCCTGTTTATTTCAATACCTAGGGCGTTCCTTTCGTGCTATAATACAATAAATAAGATATGAGTAGCTCAGGATGATAGTGGGATAGGTCTTCAGAATATAGTTTTGAGTAGGGGGTTTGAATTCGATGATCACGTCTGATCATCACTAAGGTCAAGTTTGATTATTAAATTTTCAGTAATGTTTTGAAAATAAGGCTAGGTTTGGGGGTAAAAAAAATCAGATTTTATCTTAATTTTATTGGTTTTGATTAAAAATCATGATCACTTTTGAGTGATACAATTTTACTAATTAGGCATACTAATTTTTGATTAAAAATATTTTGATCAAAAAATAAATTGTTCCCACCTTGCTAAAACAGCCAGAGTTTGCAGAATAATAGAAGAACCTCTTCGTTGGCTATCTTTCACGTGTCAAAAATGATGTTTTTTTAGCACAAAAAATTAATACTCTGAAAATAAAGATCATTAAAATGAGAATCACCATTAATGATTTTTCTTTTCTGATCACGAAACGATGATCCGTGTTTAATGAAAAACTGATCTCAGTTTCCGTAATTATCAATTTCAAACGCTGGTCTTGAGTAATTGAAAGTTTTTTGTAACTGTTCCAGTGTTGTTCTAACGGAAAAGGCATTTTTGGGTTGGCTCTTACAGCCCGTTAATACATTATTTCACGGCTGTAACATGGCTCTTATAGGCCGATCATACAACATATGACTTAGACGACAGTAACACTAAATGAAATAATCTAAATATAAACCCAAATCCATGTTCTTGTACTCATGCCCCTATCGTTCTGATCAGCTGATATCTCCGAACGAAATTGATATCTAGTATCAGAAACGGTGTAAACTCATAAATTCATTCTATCGGGTAAGAATTTATTACCTTAGAAACTAAACGTGATTTATTGGTTTGTCGAGCGGACGCAAATGTGGGGAACAACCAATTCGTGTGTTGAGGAAAATAATTTTCGCTCTATTAGCCTGTGAGAGTGGTTTCGAGTACGGGGACACCACAGTGTATTTAATAAATCGCCATTTTGTTCTTTTTCGAACTCTCAAAAGATAGGAATTCCGCCATTTTTTGCTCGCCTTTGGAAACTCAATTTAGGTGTAAAATTGAACACAAATTGCTCAGCGGCTAAATGTTCCGCCGAAATTGAAATATTCTTTGGAAGTTTTGAAAGGTGGAGAAAGAATGTTGGCTTTTTTTATTAAAAAAAAAGAGAGAATTCATTCTCCATCGCAATATTGCATAGTGTTGCATATGTAACCTTTGGAAGTTTGTTTTTGCTTTTGTTCGCTTGGATGCACCGACGTCTTTTCCTTTTGGTTTATTCGTTGAAAAAGGTTTATGAAAAGGAAGTTTGTGATATGCTGGTAGTTTCAAAATATTTTATGCGGGATTAACATTTAATAAAATGAAAATTTTATTTGATAAATCTCCCTATTCTAAAAAAAGGTTTTAGGGTGAAGGTTACTGGGCAGTTTTGACACATTTTTGGTATCAAAATGTTCGGGTTGTTTTGAGGACACACAAGTCTACTTTTATAGTAAAAAAAATCATTCTCAATTTTATAATATTTTGTTATATTACGGATATGATTACAGTTCTGGAAGCCCGGTGGCGTAGAGGAAGCGCTTTGCGCTCCCACACCACAGGCCCGGGGTTCAAATCCCGGTCCACGGGCAAGGCAGACTCAGCCCTTTATCCCTCCGGGGTCGATAAAATGAGTACCAAGGTTACTTGGGGAAATCAAGAGGGGGTTAGCATCAAGCTAGCCACTCCTCAGCTGACTGTGACTTTCAAGTCACACGTTCTGTAACTGTTCAGCTCAAGCCTCACCCAGTGAGGCTAGTTATACTGGAGTTTGAAGGTCCAACGACCTAGGTACTCCCTCAACCCCCCTTGATTTGATTACAGTTCTAAGATGCAAACAGTCTTATAAAACTTATTCTCCTTTCTATCAATGCTACAATGATGGGGTTCAAGTTTTACTATGAAATTTAAGTTATTTTATATTTCATGTTAAAAATGTGTACTTGTAAAATTTCTAGATTAAAAATCTTTTAATATAGCTGGTTTGGGTAATGGTTGTATTTTTAGGTTTTTTTTTATATTTTCAGAAGACGGGGTTTTTAATTTAATAATTTTATGCGTCATTTATAGCTTGAACAGTTGGTTTTCTCCAATAGAACTGACTGAAAAGTGTGTGGAGCACTAAGCATAATATTGGAACCTTTACGGACCACCCTATATAACAGTCTGAACTTTAATAGGGCTTCCTCCTATGTTCTACTAAAATTCCCATGCCCACCACAGAAGCTAATTTAACTTTATAGTGTAGAAAACAAAGTGTAGAATTTGAACTGCCGACCAGGTCTTCGGCTGTGTAGGGGAATCCCCACGATTTGGTGATTATAAGCCTCAATTTGCTTTCAAGTTCCAAGTCAATATTTGTAAATGATATGTAGACAATATAATGCACAATTTTCCAATAAAAGTTTTAGAAACGAAAATATAACTAAAATGGAGTTAGTGAGTGTGTTAATAATTAAATATCATACAATTAATAGAAGAAGTATTTGTTTAAAAAAAAGATACGGTGAAAAATATAAAACCACAGTTCATAGCTAAACATAATCTCACCTTAAACTACGTACTATATAAATAGAAGTAGCACTTAACTATACTGTGATTTCCACCCACATGTTACGCTACCTACCCAATGTATGTAAATTTAACCCACAAAAGAAGCCAATGTCTCAAACAACGCATGAAAGTCACGTAGTTCCAAGAAAAGTTCGATTTTCACCCATTGATCTGCAGGAGCTTTTTCAAAAGCCAGGACGAACTTTATAAACTTCCTGACGGAGTGGAAAATGCCTTCACCTCTCTTGCATTAAGGGAGCAAAAGCCAATACTTCTCTATCTCGCCGCTTCATAGCCATGGTTGGATTTTTTTTTTTACAAACCGCAGTCTTATAGTTTGAATCTATTGCTTGAAGTAAACAGTAAAACGGGTTGAAATGAAGGTATCAACGAGAGTATCACATTATAAAGATTTCACGTAGCACAAAAAAATATCGTTCTATTAGTATTGACCTTTTCCAAAACGAACCCTGGCGAAATATCACCCAATATCGACGATATTGCAGAGTATCGTTTTTTGCTGGCCAATGTAGTTTCAGAAAGTTAGTTATCAGAAAGATAAAAAAAAATCAAATTTTCAGAATGCTTTTTGAACTTTTTTTTATTAATTAGAAATTCTGCAGAATGCTCGACATTTATCGGTATTCGCGAGGTTGGCCAACATTGGTACTACATTGAACAATATTTCTCTATCTCATCAGAGAAAATTTTTAAAAGTTAATTGGAGAATTCCTTACTGTTTTCACTTACTTTAAGATAGTTAATTTTGTTTGCATGAATACGATATAGTGAGGAAAAGTTTTTTTTATAGATTGCTTTATTTTATTTTTTACGTTTAACGAGTCTGAAACAGATTAGGTAATACAATAGTTGATAATTACACAGATTTTTATTATTAATCTATTTATAAACTTATATGCGTATTTTTTAAATTATTCATAGCCTAAATACCATCCACACCGGATTATTGACTCATTACAGCAAAGAAAAAACTTTGAGCGATTGTAAAGTATATTTTAAAACTGTTTAAGTGACCTTTTTAAAGTTGTATCGCAAAAGAAGAACTATTTTGTAAACCTTTGATAAGCAAATATGTTTGCTCTTACAATGTAAATATGCTCCTACATAAAGTCACTTTTATGTAATCTGAAAAATAACATTTGCTTTAAAGTCCTTATACAAACCATTCTTAGGTATGATGTTTATCCTTCTTTCACGTCTATTTGTTCAGAAGAAGAAAACAATGGAGGTATAAGCAAACACAAAATGGGACAAGGACTATCTTCTTAGCTTCTTCCAATGAAGTAATGGCCCGATCCAATATACCCACCGTTAAAGTGCAGAACTCAAATAACACCTAAGTACATTACTGACGCAACTACCTTGTAAAGAGGGGGAGGGGAAAGACACATCCCTATCTGCTACATATAGAAAGAGACGTTTTTTTGTGTTGTAGATATAAATATTATCAGACAAATGTCACATCCAGTAACGTCTAGTAAACAGTGCTCCCATAGAAACGCTATCAAACATTTTGGGAAGTGGCTTTTTGTATGCGCTCTGCGTCGTCTTTGCTTTGAACCACTTTGATTGATCACAGGGCATCTCAATCGAATGAATTAGTTTGAAAAAGCATTAGGGAAACTTCTTTAGTTAAAATTAACTCATGCATCCTTTATAACGGTTAATACACAATTAATATTTTTCATATTAGAATAAGTCTAGTAATATCTACCCATATGCTTCAGTTTCTAACCAAAACAATTTTACCAGCTTGAAGTACAAAACTGTAGGAATAAGGAATAAGGTTAAGGGGAGGTAATATATCACACCTGGTATTAATTAAAACTTAACATAAATGGCAACGAATATTAACCTCTGAGATATTTTTAGAAACATTGGGTTGTGGTAAAGGGTATTTTGTGTACATTAATTACTGGAATTATTTTAACTCACTTTTAACTTAGTAAGGAATAAGGAATAAGGTTAAGGGGAGGTAATATATCACACCTGGTATTAATTAAAACTTAACATAAATGGCAACGAATATTAACCTCTGAGATATTTTTAGAAACATTGGGTTGTGGTAAAGGGTATTTTGTGTACATTAATTACTGGAATTATTTTAACTGGTAAATAAGTTTAATTATATTAACATGCAAGGCCTTATATGCCTCTGGGCATGAAAAGAAGTGGTGATGATGATGATGATATTAATATGATAAACCTACCCTATCTTGAGTTATCCACGTCTGGTTAATTTGTCTAGAAAACAGTTTTTATTATTAGATAACTATTTTGTCAAATGTGAGGTATCAAGTAAAAGTAGTTAAACAATTTTATAGGTTTTCGTGCGATATGTAGTCTAGAAAAATCCAAACACGCGTCTAATGCGGAAGATTATTTTATTCTACCGCAAATATACATCGAATGTCAAAGGAAAGCGTGTTTTATGTAAGAACCTAATATTTGAACAACTGTCATAAATTAAATAACAAACATATCAATAAGTTACACGAGATGTAATATTTTCCAATTCTTTTAATTTCTGAATGTTAAGAAACTTAAGCGTATTTTCCTTTAAAAAAAATTTCTATCTTTCCTAGCAAAATTTTAAGCTGATCGCTTTGCTCTTTTTTTTAAACCAAACTATTTAACATCCCTAATCTATATTACAGTCAACTCAGTACCTATTGTTTGAAAAACTAAAAGTAAACTCATGGATCTAGCAATCTTTAACTCGTCTTCATCTGGTCCTTTCGTAAGTAACGTTTTTAGTCAGATTACTTCCGATTGCAGCGGTTTCCCTCCCAAAATAAACAGCATCAATGATCAGTTTTCCTCGTGTGCGTGACTTCTGGCTGGTTTCGGATCGGTTTTTAAATCGCCTCATCCTTGCTAGATATATGCTCTCGATTTGTTACCTAATTCAAGAGGTTCGTTCGGCTTAAATGGCCACTCGAATATCAACTTTTTTCCCTAAGCATTTATTGGTTCTACTCCATCTTACTGCACGCGATGTATCCTTGCATAAACTCCTTTACTTCTAGGGTTATGTATGGTTCGGTGATTAAAACTTTATCCTATACTATGTCTTTATTTTTTTTATAGGGATGGCATTTCTTTTTAAGAACTAACCGCGAGGTATACCGAGTTGAATTTCGTACATTTTATATATTTAAAAGTTAAAATAATATTTGAATAAATTGAAAATAATCTACTTTTACTCGTAGGCTTGATTTAAAATTAAAAAGTGTGGTGTGGATTTTTAAATAAATTATATATAAATCGAGGGTAAACCTGAGGAATTATTCCCTAACATAGTATGAGGGAAATATGTATTTTAAACATAGTTAAAAATCTCAGCTTTGTTTTTTAAAAAAGAGGGAAATAACAAGAACACAAAAATCAGGATGGCTAGATTGAAAGTGAAAAACTACGATACAAGTATTTTAATTTTGTATTAAATGAGGAAGAACCAACCTTATTAGAGCTTCCCAGAAAAAAAATTGAGGGAGATAACTTTATCATTTTTAAATAAAGAATTATCTCAGCTTTTTTTTCTTGAAAGAGGAGAAGAAAAACCACAAAAAACTGCAAATTATGAGTGCATCTGAGCAACTTTCATAACGTCTCTAAATTTTTCAAAACCACTTACCTACATGTCCAACTGTTATGGAATATTAAGCTTTAGAAAAAAAACATTTAAACATCATTTAAAGAAAGGGACATCTTTCAAATAAAAGAATAGATTCTAATGAGGTATTATTTCTTAACAAAAGGGGAATTCAACGGAGCGTTTCTATTCATTGGAATTTTCTGAATCTTTTTCATATTGTTCATTTCGAACTTTGAGAAAGGTCTTTGGAAACTTTTTTCTCTTCTGATCTGTTTCCAATAGAAATAGAAACAGGAATAAGATCATTTTATGAAATTGAAGAAATAAAGAACTTTTTAAAACCCTCTCTGAATGCTTTTTTTCCAGACATTATCTTTTCACAGTATAATTCCTACATTGAAATTTATTGAAATATTTTGTTTCTACAATTTGATATTAATTTTTATAACTTCATCGTAAAATTATTGATTAGTGTTTTTTTTTCATCTCTAGTTTTCCTTTCCGAAGTTATGGTCCAATTTGTATGGTTAAAGATAACTAAGCATAAAAAAGTTACATGAAAAAAAATCCCATTTAAAAAAGTTTAATTCGTACAATTAATTACATTCTGGCATAGACTTTCTAGAGCAAGGTTAGCTTTTGAACCAAGCTATTAGTGAAAACTGAAATCAAATTTAAGAGAAGACCCAATAGAGATTCAAAAGTTTTAACACAATTTAAAAGTAAAAGTTTAAGTAAAAAAAAATAATTTAGTTTTAAATGTACTAAAAACAAAATAGTACTTAACTTCCCTGATCAACTCTAATTTATTTGAAATTTTCTCTTTATAATCTTCATCGTTCAAAAATCGAACTAAATTTTTATTGCGTGTATACTTTGATTTCACATGATCCGCATTAAGTAAATAACAAATTTCATTGAAATCTTTCCAATAGCAAAAGAGCTACGTATATAGGCTCGAAAAGGGTAACTTATTTTATAACCCCCCTTGTATCACACGACCTTCTACAACACGGACCATTATTCACGGTTTATAAGACTCTTCACATCTTTTTCTCTTCTAAAATGAGAAGAACTTCAACTCTTCTTCACGTAAATTCAGCTTTAAAATTTCCCCAATCCATATTTTAAGCTTCATCATACTTCGAAAAAAAAAACTCTTCCTTTTTCTGAAAACAATTCAACAAAGTTCGTGCGGTAAAAGTTCCTTTCAACGGACTTTATTTAAAAAAGAAGGCATTATAAATTCCTTCTAAACTTGGGACTGAAATTTTTACAGCTTCTAATGGTTGGATAGAAAGTTTCAAAAAGAGACACAATTAATGCTACAAGTTTATTTGTGGGGAGTTTGCTGATAACTGTTCAAAGGTGGATGGAGAAAACATACCTTTTCTTTCAACTTTGATTCAAGATTATTCTCGAATGAATCCTGGAATTATTAGTAATGCACAAGAATTACTATAATAATTCCCAGTTTCTTCCCTTTGATAGTAACCCATACTTGCACACCAGTGCTGAAATTGGAGAAAAATATTTGGGGAGACTCACCTTTTTACAGAGTAGATGATTGATGGAGGGTAAAATATGACTAATTTTTGGAAATTATACTCTAAAAACCGGGTTTTAACTCATTTTTTGTGCAGCAAATCGTGAGTAATAGAGATTAAAATACTTAAAGGTGGTCTGGGGGTTCTCCCCAGAAAGTTTTTGGAAATTTGACCCTAAAAATCCGAATACAAATATATTTGCGAATCGGGATAATGGGAGACTGCTGGCACGCTGATAGACGATTCCGAACACTTATTCAAATGAGAATTTAGGTCAGAAAAATTTCTTATTTTTTCTTCTTTTTGCTTTCGTATTTAAATTTTACCTTAAATTTATATTTTTTTTTCGCGGAAGCAAATATTTTAGGGAAAGGGGACGGTAAAAATATTTCGGGGGACGGTCCAATCATTTCGGGGGACGGCGTCCCCCCGCGTCCCCCTCCAATTTCAGCACTGTTGCACACTTTGATCAGTGGTAAGATTTTGTCCTACCCCGATTTAACGTTTTCCCGTATACATGCTAAGTTACTTTTCTTTGGTCCCTTGAAAGACGTTAAATCGGGGTTTCACTATCATGCAACGCTGAACACACAATTCGCGTTATACTCCAGTCTACTGTATCAAAGCCTTCTAGCGTGTCATGTAGTAAATGCAAACGGACCCTAAACACATTCAGCAATGCTCAGCCATATTTTGAGCATCAAATTCAAATCGAAGGTAACCCACCTCTACTGACTTTAATCACCACCTTTGCACTTGGAATCCAAGCATACTTCGTGACGCGATGCTCGGATTATGCAGAACAGGTCGTTTTCTCCATAACGGGGGGGGGGGTCGATTTAAATGGAGGTGAAATTCCTTCAAATAAAGATGACTCCACCTTCGATTGACCACTGAAGCTGGGCAGTTAACACTGGGTCACTTGGAAAGGTGATTTCTAATCTGAAATAAGCCAAAACAAAATTGAAAATTTAATTTGAATAACACGGTGTAAAATTAATACTATCAGGGAGTTAGAATCGTTTAACTGATCCAGTTTTTAAGCATAGAATTTGATTACAGAATTAGTTTTCATTGAAATAATTATCCTATCTTTCTATAATTTATGATCACCGACTTGTGAGCTTTGAAATTTCTATGAATATTCCAAAATTGGAGATTTCTTAAATATTCCATTTTAAGTCTAGAAACAAGGTCAAACGGATATAAAATATTGGGGTCGGGTTATATTGACTGAAAGTAAAAATAAGACTAGAACTCTTATTTTTAGAATAAGGTCAAAATATATTTAGATCCAAGAATAGTGCCTTCAGATAAATTGGATTGAAGATTCATTCGTTTTTATAAACAGGGAATGTAACAGTTTTAAAAATGATTTTCTTGTTTTTACTTAGCATTTGCTTACAATAGCTATAAAGTGATAAAAAATTCAAATGAATGAGAAGGAATCAAATTTCTTCTACTCTTTTTCTTTCTTTTCTCTTATCCCTTTTCTTAAGTAATCCTAAATTCAACAAATTAACAGCCATAAGACAAGTCCCATTCGTCTGATGTATCCAACGATCAGACAAGAATGTTTTTAGGGGAAAATACAGGTGGAAGTCACTGAGAGAAAGATCGAGAGTAAAGTGTGGATGATCAAACAGGTCAGAGCAAATGGAGTGATTTACTGCAGTAATTTCTTCGGTTCTCCATTCTTTGGCCGAACTCTTAATATCGCACTTTTAAAACTCATCCCACGGTTTGAAAATTACTCATCCCACGGTTTGTATGCATACTGCTATACTTTATGCAATGAATCTTTTCATTCAATTGTGTTTTGTTTAGTTGAACAGGCCGTGGGGAAAATCACTTTTTGTAACGCCCACGTACAAAATTAAGTCTAACGGTGCGTCTGCGCCCCCATTCCTATTCGAAATATGCTTGTCTAGGTCCCCTCTATCATTGTGTGCATTTAGTTCTGAAACACGCTGGCAATGATTGAAAGCAAAAATGAAGAGGAATCATAAAATCATAATAAGTCATTTTTAGAATGATATTATCTCACACTTAACTTGCATCAGTTATTAATACATAGAACAAATTACCCCATTAAGGCTTCGCTCATTTTTAACCAAATCTCCGTGCTGGGATTCGCCACTCACCGAGATCGTTCTAAACAGTCTCTTCCACCCCCAAGTCACGCTATATCCCTCGCGTGCGCACTTGCCTTCGATTTTTGGCCTATAGAGAAAGTCGCTTTCGGATTACAAAAATAAAAATTCAAGATCGGGACGTTTTACGATAGACCAGGGTTTTGTCGTTGCTATGGCGATAGATACAAATCGCATTGCTTGTGTACACAGAAGATTGGAATACGATACTTTTGTGTATTGATACATTGATTAGTGTGCGTGTGGGGGGCATGGTGTTAGGCTTTTTTGTTCGATAGTTATAAATGAACGATTCGATTTGTATATGAAAGCAAAAAGTGCTTTGTTTTACAAGGTATCGAGAAGAATTATGATGAATTTGTTGAGTGATAGAAACAAACTATTTTGATACGCACGCAATGCGGTAAAAGTACTTGGAGTTTTCATGATTTTGTGACTATTTCGTAAAAAAAAATATGGATTGTTACTTTTAATTTAGTGAAGAACGCGAAGTTTCCGTGTATGATTAAGAATTCTTGTTTTATAGTTAACTATTGTTGGAGAAATCTAAATTTGTATAAAGATATGAGAATGCTTTTAAAACCTCTCATATAACTAAAAAAATAAATGTTTGTGTATGTGTACTATACGAACTTCTGCCCGTAATGTCTACCCTACTCTGTGAGTAAACAGAAAGGCTTTAAAACTTAACGTACTACTTCATTTTTTAAAATAACTTGCTGACCCTATTTTCACATGCTTCCTTTCCGTTCTCTTAAATTATATAACAAACATCATGAAGCTATATTTCCTTCTCTGTCTGGTCAGGAATTTTTAAGGAAATGCATTTATTTCAACTTACTTTGACTTTTAATTAGAAGATTTAATCATATCGTAATTTTTTTCCCATAATGAAATTTTTATTGGGATTGCATACGTCTAGTAAAATGGTGTTGCCATTCAAATTATATTTATGAAGGTAGGCAAATTATGTTAAGGTAGAATTTAGGGTTTTGATCTTCTTATTCCCTGTTACTTGAACTGCCCTCAAAAGATAATCACATCACTAGTTTCAAAAAGTTGGTCCATACTCTCCACAGAAAGATTCCTTGCTTATTGATGGGGTACATGAAAAATGCCCAAAGAACTAAACAGCTACGATAACTTTCATTTTTCGAAAAATGTGACTCATATCCGATAAAAACTTAATATTTTTTAATTTCACGGTGCGCACATGCATGTGCAATGAATATTTTCAAAAATGTTATCATGTAAACATATCCAAATAACCATGTTCACGACTTCGACCATTTTTAACGTTAACCAGATGAGGCGTCATGCCTTTAACTGATACGATTTTCGTAGCAGTATAGTTAATTGGGCTTTTTTATGTACCCCATGCAAGGACTGTGATGAGTTTGAGCGGAATCGTTGAAACACCCTGTATGAACTGTTTAAAAGGACAATGGCTTAAGTCATAAATTACAAAATTGGAGACATGAGTTTTCTTTTAGATCCTTTAGCTCATAGGTGTCTGAGTCAAAGGTTCAATAATTACCTTGTAAGAGCTACCCCAAAAATATCTTATCCATAGTAACAGCACAAGCACAGTAAGAAAAAACTTTCAATTGAAGGGGCTTGAAGGAGGAAAGAAGGAGGTGACATTTTCAAGAAAATGAGATACTGTAGTGGATGGATAGGGTACCTTAGATGACCTACATTTAAGTACAGACACCATCTCTCTAAGACCGTTATTAACAGAGATACTACCATCAGTGTCATGGAAGAGGTATTAGACACACGAATAAAAAAAAATTTCAAGATCTCGAAACGAAATTTCTGTGACATACCTCCTCCTTTCCCTCACAACTTCAATTACTCAAAACTAATACCGGATGACTTATGCCGCTGTCATTCTGAGCAACTTCTATCATGATCAATCACTCTAAAATATCCTCAATCTAAACCAAGTCGTCAATCCTTCCAAAAAAAAAGTTATAATTCCTGGGCGTCCCTCAACCTCTATCAAATCAGACAACACTCCTACAAGAAACATCCCTCACTTTATTTCAATTATTCTACCGAAAAATACAGTTTCCTTTCCCAACAATCTCATACAGTGAGAAAAAACCTCCGTCCCTGGGGAATAAAACCATCAACTTGTGCATGTATACCCAACAACAATAAAGATACGTATATCCCGACCGGTTCCATTTTTCCGGTATAACTATTTTTCTTGAGCGGAGGATTACGGCGGAGGGGAGAAGCGGGCGAGTATAAATACGCGGGATATGAAAATGATGCATTATTCTTCTTTGGGAATCCCGCTGCTGCCCGGGTGAACTCTGCTATTCGCACGAACGGGCATTTTCAGGGTATGAGAAGAGGAGGGACAGTTAATAAGAGTTGTGGAACAATTCGCGTGGAAGGTTATCTGCATTGCAAATGAGGAGGGGCATTATTTCTTGGGCTGTTTTGCTTGGCAGTGCGACTAGAAACCGCTTTGAGATTGCAGGAATGTTGCGGTGGAAAAAATAATGCCCGGAAGAGGTTACTTGCCAGTCAAAGTTCTTAAAATCCACACTGCTATCTCCCACAACACATTTAAGAACATTTTTGGGTCCTAAACATTCCAACATTTCGGTTCGTGTTGTTAGGTAGAACACTTTAACTCTTTATTGTGTTGTGACAGTGCTCTGAATGTATTTGAAAAGTGTAGCTATCCAGAAATGTGTTCTAAAGATAGTGTAGCTAAAAAAAATTACTGAGATAAATATTGTGTTCCTATTGTGTTTGGATCAAAATTTAAGACCCTATTCAGATTCTAACATTATTTTAAAACACTTTTCTGGATAGAAACCCCTTTTAAATATATTTAGAACACAATCACAACACTTAAAAGGGTTCAAAAGATAGGTTAAAATCACAAAAGAGAAGGGTTTCGATCTAAACGTACTATATCTTCTACAAACGTTAAAAAGCTTATTATGATTACCATACAGATTTATACTGCTTCTCAGTAGTTCGAATCATTCAACATTGCATACATTGAGTACACAGCAATTCCTGTTATTTAAACGCCTATAAGTCTTCGGCTATGATTCTATTTAACTTTTTAAAATTCATAATACCGCTGGTAAGTGCAATGGAAACGCTCCACACAAAATTAAGCGCATTTTAGAATACTTTAAATAAACACTTTAGTTGTGCTAATTGGTAGAACACTTTAGCACTTTATAATATATTGTGTTGTGATAAAGTTCTGATATGCTTGAAAAGATCCTGAAATGTGTTAAAAAAATAGTGTTGGTAAAATATGTTTAAATTCTGAAAGTGCTCTTAACTTTGAATCAAAAACACTGTAAAAATATTTTTTTTCTGTCTCTGAAATAATTAGTAACATATTTACAACACTAGCTTTTTCTTACACATCTCAACATTATAGCAATACAATCAATACACTTTTGGTTTGAAGTGTTTATTATTGTGTTTATTTAGCGTTGCAAAAGTGTTTCAAGAGTTTGCAGTGTGGGCTTTTTGAGAATTTTGGATTTAAAAAGTCCTAATTTAAAATTCTTTTTGAAAATAAATTTTTGAAATCTCCGGCACGTTCTCATGTAACGTGCCTATATATCGGGTGTTTTTAAGCCATATTCATTTCTCTAGGGTCCATCATCATTTCTTCCGCTTATATAAGAGCGGTACTTTATTTTACCATGGTTGAGGGGGGGGGGGAATTCCAGACACATTTAGCCTCTAGCGTTCCAGAAGAAATATTGTGAGGTTCTACCTGAGCTGAAAATAATGTTGCAGTATTAGAGGAACGTGGTTAAGCACATCACGGAAAATTGTTTCCACTTAGGTTATTGAATGAAACCTATATTACCTCATTTTAACTAGATGATGCCCCGAATCCCCAAAGAGAGATACTTAATAGGATCTAATAAGTAAATGGAAGTAATTTTAACTATTACTTATACATAAAAAATGAGGAAAAAATATATTTTTGACCCTGGTAATATCGGTAATTATGTACCTATTACACCTTTTACAAATTTATCCATTTGGTTAAATGAAGAACTGTGTTTTTTAATATTTTAAATATTTGCTGACTTTTCCAGAGGAATACAGATGTGAAAAATCTTGTGAAAGAAAGCAAAGTTGCTAATATAACAGGTTGTTTAAAAATAGTTGTTGCTTGAAATATGTAATAAAATTCTGTACAAACCGCTTTTAAGTGTATTGTATTTTTTAAACGTTCAAAAAAAGTTTCGAACTGAAAAGTAACAAGATCGGCAAAATTAAAGTGCGACAGAGAACGCTAGTGCTAAGGCACGGCTTACAAGATACTTATACAGGCTAGCCGAGTTTTAAACAATGAAAACCATTTGACAACTTTTCCCGCTTGGAGCGCTACAAGACCTACCTATTTCACCCACCGCCTTCAACACTGTGGATATGCTTTGCCAGTTGGTCCAGTATTGCCATCTGGATTTGCAATTATTTCCGTACTCGGCTAGCCTGTATAAGTATCTAGTAAGCCGTGGCTAAAGGAACGTACCCATACTACGTGACCCATTTTTTTTACTATTTTTGACCCCCCTCCCCCCCCATGGTGACCACCCGTAGTATATGCAAAGACCCCCCCCTCCCCGTCTAGTTTTCACGTAGTAATTCATAAATACGGTTTTCAATCATTTTTAGCAAACAGAAAGTTAAAAAAAATTAATTTCGCTTAATTTCTCTTTTTTAATACTGTGCTTCTTGCTGCGTGACGCCAATAGTGCGTGCATACTTATAGTAACAAGGTGAAAATATATCATCAAGATGAAAAAACTTATGTAAAAGTTATTGTAACAGTAACTTAATTTACGAAAGCAAGTCCTTTTTTCTTTATTTTTTGAATACGTGACGAAACCCTAAGCCCCCCCTCCCCCTGTGACCAAGCGTGGCATTTTGAAGACCCTCCCCACCAAACAGGTCACGTAGTATGGGTACGTTCCTAAGCCCTGCACAACGCACTGAGCAATGCATATCCACAATGAACTGAGTCCATTGTGGCTGATAAAAACGTATCATATTAATAATTATAAATTATCATATCTGATAATTTTTTTGTTCCATGGCACGCGCACGAATGTGCAGTGGATATTATTAGCATCTTAGTATGCAAACATATCCAAATAATTATGTTCGCTATCACGTTCCCCATAAACATTTTTAGCTTAGGCCGAATATGACGTCATAGCTCTTTCTGTTGCGATTTTCTCGAAAACTTATAGTATATGTTCTTTGGGCTTTTTTTTAATGTACCCATCGTGGACTGTGAGAGTTTGGGCGGACTTGTTGAGACTCTCTGTATAACAAACTTTAAGCTTGAAATATACTCAATAAACTGTACAATGTACAGAGACATGTATGTTTAAGTTAATATGTAAAATAAGGAAAGAGCTTAAATATATTTATTTAGTTCCTAATATGCTATAACGTTGGTCGCTTTTCTACCCAAATATGGAAGTGAAACTAATGGCTGGAATAACATTTAAATATTATACTAGCATGAGTATTTTGAGTTTTAAATCCTATTTTAAAACTGAATAGGATAAACTTCGCTTCAACCCTAAAGCCTGTTTGCCAGTATATAGCGTAAAGCTCTCTTAACCCGTATTGCATTTAGCTCCATATTTATCAAGCTTTCTAAATTAAGTGCCTCATACAATGAAGCTTATCCAAACAAACACTTTGAATGCAGAATAAGTTTAGGGTCTTTTAAATGCATTTATAAATATTCTATTTCCAAACAAACTTTATATCTATTCCTGTCACAAAAATAGAGGAATATAATAGTTGAGTAAGATCCGAAGTGGCATTTCCTCCATTACTTAATTTATATTACTTAAGTTTCATTTAACAAGAAATGTACATTATTAATTATGTATTATTCTCTATTTATATTTAATTAACTCTTTCCCTGCATTTCATATGATTAACTTCAGTATAATTTTTATCTTTTACCTATACCCCCTCCAGATATATTTAACAAGGTCTTCTCCAGTACCCCTCGTTACTTTTTGAATAAATAACCTATCGAAATATTCAAACTGAATCAAACTCTTGTCACTTCGTAAATATTTTCTAAATCATTAAAGCATTTCTTTTATAACGAAAGGGCCACAGTCTGTGCAAAAACTTATAAGTTTAAAAAGAACAAACGAAAAATATATATGCACATGAATTTATTAAAATTTATTAAAAGCCATACGGCGTTTCGGGGATTCCTAGAACTTTGGAATTAGAACTTTGATATTAGAACTTTTTATATTGGATTTAGAACTTTGGAATCCCCGAAACGCCGTATGGCTTTTAATAAATTTTAATAAATTCATGTGCATATATATTTTTCGTTTGTTCTTTTTAAACTTATACATTTCTTTTATAATATAAATTACATTGACTTTGCAAAAATAAGTCATGTAAATAATTATATGCGATCATTTTCTTTCCCTAGTAATTACTTTAAATAAAGTGGTTTAATTAAGTACATAGACCAATCAAGAAAATCTAATGGACGAGATGTGGCTCCTTTGGGATTCCCTTTGGCTTTACTCTGTTTAGTTTATTGATGAATGTCTGATTGATTCTTGTTAATAAATTTCAATTTCTGCATATTTGGACATCAACCATTTGAGAAAAGGGGATTACAAAGTTTACATATTTCATGAAATTATAACCTTTTCGCCCATTGCCATGTGTTGTCACATTTCAGGAATCTCCATTTGAGTGTGTGTTTAAAAGTTTTAAATTTTTTAAAACTAATAACAGTTTTCAAAGTTTCACAGTTAATTGCTTTAAATTTTTATTTCTACAGTTTTCACATTCGAAATCTTTATAAAGTAAAGTTAATTATAACTAACAATTGCTATTTAATATTTCTAGAAGTTTTAGAGTTGTCATTACAGCTAATTAAAATTTTCGAATTTTTTTTTTTTTTTTAAATCTTGCGCTATCTGTAACTCAAGTTAGTTGGTGCATTACCTTTCTAAGTGATAATGAATATTTTAGGAACCGAGTTTTAAGCAGAAAAGTCTAAAAATAGGAAAGGACGTTCATAATTTCTCCATAACATCCGAACACAACGCACAAAATATGCACAAACGTAATTATTCTACTTCATATTTTGCAGAGCAGTAATTAAAGAGATTTCAATCATTATACCGTTGCCAACTCCCGATTATGGAATTCATGTCCACCACAAGAGTCCATTCGTGGGGATTCCAAAGTTCCAAACGCGGCACTTGAAAGTTTGGGAACTGATTCCTCAAAAGCTTGTTTCCATGGGAACAGTGCAGATGAATTTCAGCAAGTTTGGAGGTGATTAGAGTTGATTTTAATTGAAATTTGGAATTCATGTATGAATTGCATCCTTTGGAGCTTTTATTACTAAGAGGATTAAATCAATTTCTCTTGGACTGCTGTTTCGATGCTGCACTCCTAGTTGGTAATAATGATTCATCAAAAGGGTTTAAGGGTAATTATCAGATTCTTCATTTATATTTCATCTATAAATTTTAAATTATGAATGAGTTTGGAATTATGAATATAAAAGTTTGTAATATGGTGTTTGAAATAAAAAAATTCAACCTAAACTATGCTTGGTAGATAGTACAAGTATTAGGCATTATTAGTCTGTATTGACCATGATTTGTTTTCATTTATAAATTTCCAATTTTAAGGCTTGTATTAATTTGTTGTAGTGAAATGAGTATGTTTTATGAAAAGGAAAAACTTAGTATATTTTAGGAAACAAAGAGTCGCTACTACTTACTCGCTACAGCCTAAAAAACCGCCATAAGCTAATAATCCTAATTGGGTGTAATCAGTGAGTATAATCTCTTATTTGTGTGATGGTAATTTGGGACAGAAATCTAGTTCTTGAACTGCTTTTCCTCAAAGAATTAAGAAAAGACGAATCAGATAAAACTATGTGCAAATCGTAAATTTAATAAAAAGATAATTATCCTAACGGTATAAATGCGATAAAACTAACAACCTAGGTCAAAGAAAGCAAGCGTAAAATATGCACGAAATATCTAAAAAAAGCAGCACTATTTGAAACACCTTTCCCACTTATACCCTGAATTTATTATACAAATTTCAGTGTCTATTCCAAAAATTACGTAAATGATGCTTAGTATGCAATGTAGGCAACTGTCAAAGTTTGTGCCAAAACGGAAACTTGGCTATAAGAATTAAATGAAACGGTAATTCTCTCAAGAAGAAAAACATCAACCGCGTTTATTTTGTTTGGTCTCCAATTTTCATGACCTCTAATCCATAATTTCTAAGGGAAAAATTCAGGGTTCCTAGAAACACTGATATTTTAATACTTTTTCTAAAATTATCCATTTTCTACGTATTTTTTAGTATTTAAAAAAACACTCAATAAAACCCAAAACACATTAATTTTTAAAAAAAAAAACCCTCATTGATTTTTACCAACTCTAATCCACAAACTGGATCCCCTACTATATAAACCAGATATTTAGCAGTTCTTCCTTAACTCGCGATCAGTATTTTAATTGATAGATCAGTCTTAAAAAGACGGCTTTTTGTAAAGCTATATATTCTGAGGGCAAAACCATCTTCGCTGACAGTAAAGAACTGATGAACACGCTTTAATTAAATTTTATTCTGTTTCAAACAAGTGAGCTAACTACAAAATAAAACTAATACTTTGAACAGACAAGCGAAATCATATGCCTTGCACCCCAGGGCCCCACGGTCAAGAGAACGAAGATGGTCATCGTAGGCCTTGGCCCACTAGGGCTGTTTCGCCAATGAGTTTAGTTTAGATGATCGAACAAAGGATAAAAGCTGCAAGTAAGCCTAAATGGATAATCTTCGGTAAGTATGCGTTCTTTGTCTCAGGATATCCAAGCACGGACCTAGAAGCCTCTCGAAGGCCCTTCGATCCAGGAAGGCCAGCTTCGTGTCCTCCACTGCAGTCACAGTTGCACTGCGCTCCTCGTTATTCAAAAGAGCTAACTCTGGAAGGACACAAAGCGATATTGAAGATTATTCCTTAAAAATCAACTTAACATTTAGAATGCCAAATATTTAACCATCGCAAAATTTTTGTTTCTGCCAAAAATGCAGTGGAGTAGACAAGGGAGGATTGGAAAATATTACCTCTCCCGAAAGTCAGAAAATTTCTTTTTTTGACCCTATAAAAAGGCTAAATTTACCCATACCCCCCCCCCGAAATTTCAATATCACCCTTCGAATCAGGGGAGTCATTTAGAGTGAGGGGGTTCTATCTCAATAACTTTTTTCTTAAGGATGTAAAAATATTGTTTTTAATTTATCCAAAATGTGTTAAAGCCTCAATTCTAAGGGTAAGATTTTCAGGAGAAGATCCCCTGACCCCCCTCCTTTGTTCGGGTTTCTAAAATTTAATAATATCACAATGAACTCTGTCTTCGTTCAATTCTTATAAATAGACATCAAAATTTCGTTGGGGGAGTTGAGGGAAATTTTTAGCCAGGGTGACAATTTTGTCAGTCACCGTGACAAAAGTCCCTAGTGCGCGCTTAGCCTTAGGGTTTCCATCCAAAGAGGACCGCTTCCTGTAAGACGCAGATTTTTGAAGAAAAAATCTGAATAGAAATTCGTTTACCAATGGACGAGCTGTGGCTCCTTTGGGGTATTTCTGTATTTTTTTTATTGTTTAGTTTAGATGTTTTTTTTTGTGTTGCGTTAAACAACATAAAAATTGAATCAATTTTTTTTTATAAACTTAATTTGGTTGAACCCCAACCCCCCTTTGAAATTTAATACGATCTTTCCTGATTTTCTGGATACCTTGGATACGGCGGGGAAAGAAACTTCAAAACCAATATTAATACAGTTTGTTTTCTCTTTTACGAGGGTTGGTTTTTTTTTTCAACCTCCGTTTTGCTCCTGAAAAAAAAGTAGTAGGAATTTCGAAATAATTTTGGTATTGGTAGTTAGGTACATCCTTCAGGATCAATTTTCATCTTATCTGGAAAAAATCGGACATTTTTTTTCTGTTCGTTATCGAAGCGCGCTGGTAAATTCGATAACTAATAGAAAAAATGTCTGATTTTTTCCAGATAAGATGAAAATTGATCCTGAAGGATGTACCTAACTACCAATACCAAAATTATTTCGAAATTCCTACTACTTTTTTTTCAGGAGCAAAACTGAGGTTGAAAAAAAAAATAACCCTCGTACCTACAGTCACTCCAGAAAATATTCGTAAACCCAACAAATTTGCACTAGTATACCTATTACGGTTAAATTCCACGTGTAACATCCAAGTAAAAAATTATCCTAACATAGTATGTTCTTCTTCATTATAATCTACCAAAAAAAAAGAGCAAAAAAATATTAGAAGAGTTAGAAAAACATTACTTAAAAAAATTAAGCGATTCGAAAGCCCCAAAAAATATTCACACAGCCATAGACATAACACGGGATCATTGCATTTCTGAAAAGCATATTTTGTTCCTTATCCTAATTTAAAAAGCACGTGCATGCAATTTTTTTCTTGAGGTTCAAAATACAAGTAGGGGCCATTCATTAATTACCTAAGGATGATTTTGGCAATTTTTGACCCCCCTACCCCCATGTAAGGGTACGTAAGATTTTTTAACCCCCATATTCTTACGTAAGATTCCAATTCGTTTTTCAAAATAATAAAATGTTAGAAAAGGATCAGTTACACTAAAAACTCTCAGTTTGACGTGAATCAAAGATTTTTATTTTAATTTTCAACAGATAAGTAATATTCCAGTTTCCAGTTTAATATTCTAAATCTGTAATCAAATTAAATTTTATTAGAATAATTGTAATTTGTTTACATTAACTTGAAAAATCTTACGTAAGAATGGGATACACCCCCACCCCCAAGTAAGGATATGTAGAGATTTTTCCAACCCACCCTCCCCCACGGGACCCTTACGTAATTAATAAATGGCCCCTTAGCTTTCAAATCACTTCATTTTAAGTAACTTTTTTCTAACTTTTCATATATTTTTTGGTAGATACGGAT
The DNA here is from genome assembly GCA_963680715.1 of Tetragnatha montana. Classification (NCBI taxonomy): domain Eukaryota; kingdom Metazoa; phylum Arthropoda; class Arachnida; order Araneae; family Tetragnathidae; genus Tetragnatha; species Tetragnatha montana. The sequence continues at coordinate 2,516,514 of OY796683.1, read as the reverse complement.
ACTTCCTGGAGTGACTGTACCTAAATACTTTAAAAAAAAAATGCTCACCTCCGACGTATCCCTCGGGCCCAACCCTGCTGACCTCCTCCTGTCTCTTGGCGGTGGGGTTGAGCTTGGTGACTTTGAGCAGCCCTTCCTCCACAAAGTACATGCCGTCGCCCTCGTCCCCTTCGTTGAAGAGCACCTCCCCCGCTGCGAGGGAGATGGGAGAGAGCGCGTCCGCCACCTGCATGCGCTCGTACTCGTTCAGCGGCTGGATCTCGGGCACCCCCGACAGAAGGGCCAGGTAGCGACGACGCTTCTCGAACGCACGCTGGATCACCAATTTGCTGCAGCAATTAATTTAGAATTAATTAGAACTGGTGGGACCATTTCTCCAGACAATAAGTACTTAGTGTATTGTTAAAGAAGTTATTTATTTTTATTCCCACCCGCAATCTCTTCTGCCAAACTTTGGTCCTCAGTCCAAACCATGGGCGCCAATATGTTTGAATTCAGGAGGGGAGGTCAAAATTTTTTTTTTTGCAAGTTAGCTAGTCAAGGCCGCTTAAGTTTCTTTTTTATTCAGGGGGTTAGCTCATTATTATTTCTAAGGGGGCCCTCATGCGCTGCTTAATGCAAACGTTTTGTATAAAATACTGGAGTTTCAAGCAAAAAGTCAGTGTCTAAGGGTCCTCCCCCAAAAAAGCTTTGAAATTTTACTCTTAAAAATAGTGTTTTAACTCATTTGGGTGACTGATATTGTTTTAATTTGTCTTGTCTGGCGCATAATCTCCTGATATGAACCATGCGCCATAAAACACCAATCAACCCTTTTGGGTGACATTCTGAATTGCCCTTGGGTATCATATCATATATCAACTCATTCTATCATTTTTGCCTACGAGTTTTGAATCACCCTGCATATCAATATAACCAACCATTCAAACTTAAAATTAAGACTTAAGACCTTGTTTTAAACTTTAAAAACAATCTTCAGATTTTCCAACTCTAAATTTTCAAGACTATTTTACATCCATTCATAAGCATAGATCCATTCATAAGAGCTCAAGTTCCACTAAAGACCGCGACTCCTCTTCTTGAAGTTGGCTTTGCTGCATATTTAGTCTTATAAAGGAAAAACCCGTTCTACAGGTATTCCCTCCACACGAATGCAATGCAGGGAAAATAAAAAAAACACACGCTCTCAGTCAGCTGTTTTTTTGGTGGTGGTGGGCTCTAAATATTGACCTTTGGGTCATACTTTGGGGATATTTGCTTATTATAAACCAAAACTAATTATTTAACAGATTTTCCCGGTACTTTCTGATTACTCGGACTTAAATCTTTTCAATCGGGCTTAATTGGTAAGGTTTTACAAATTACCCAAAACAGAGTAAGAACATTAACATGTATGCCAGTATGTACTAGTATGCTGTTAGTTGAGATATTTTGTAGGATTTGGAGGTACATATGAATATTTTTGTAAACTTAAAAAATTTTATCAATTGCTATGACATTAATTTTTCACCTGAAGATTTTGGCTACCAAGGTTATGTATAGCTGTTGACAAAATTCCGTTTCCTTGAAAAAGAAATATTTAAATCAATTTTTCCTTAATATGTTTTTCTCTGGAAACCGTTCACCAAAATATTTTTTTTTAGAATAGAGAGATTCTAATTGATATTTCCAATGGCGAAGGAACAACTGTTTTAAAATTTAGCAATGCTTCGATTTTGAAAATCCGCTGAGAATGATTAGTGATGAGCGCAATTAGCCAAAATTTGTTTGGAATTGGTTATTATAACCCTAGACGCTAGCACCCGACTAATCGAAAAGTACCCTATACGGACTCCCTTCTAAAAATGCCAAACAGCATCCTACCTGAAGGTTTCCCTGGATACCGCCCATACAGCCCCGTCCTCCAGTGCCTTGACTGTGGCTGACCGGGGCTGGTTGTGAAGCAAGGCCAGTTCACCGAAGTATCCCTCGCCCTTGTATTCAGTCACCGGGTGATCAGGAACCGCTGCGACGTACGCCTCGAAGTGACCAGAGTCTATGACGTAGAAGTAGTCACCGTCGTCCCCCTCTTTGATGATTACCTGGAAGCAGTTTGATGATTGTTTTGAAATTATTTTACGAAAATTCATGACGCCATAATGAATTATCAGGGGCCTATAGAGATGACTATGGGGCATTCTGGTGGAACTTCACCCCTTCTTTTCCTTCAAATTCCCCCGCTGAATCTGATTTGGTGCAATAGGTTAAAAGCTGCCCCTCCTGATCTAAAAGACCTTTATATCACGGTTATCCAAGTTAATAAATCGTAAATTTCAGTTTTTCTATTTCATAAAATATTTTTAAGTGTCACTTTTTTAATAGAAAAAATGCATAGCTACTCGTATTTAAGATAGATGACTGAAATCCTGTTCCCTATAATAAAACGATGGCGTTTTTCCCCAAAACCTGTAAATTCTTCAATAAGTTTTTTATTTTGATGGACGTCTGTGTTTACTATATATCTAAAGACACACGTATTCAACTTTTGAGGCTGCATTTGTATCACAGTTTTGCTATGCAAACTCTTCAAATAGGACGTTCTAATGAGGGGGGGGGGATTACCCTTACTCCCTCGAAAAATTTTAGACTTTAAACATGCAACAAAGTGTTTTTCAGGTACTTTTAAGGGGCATAGGCGCACTCTCCTGAGTAGCCACTGGTAATTCTAACACCTAAAATAGGGTCTCGCCCATAGGAGGTCTGGCTGGACCCGAGCACCTCCCTTGATCTATATTATTTGAGTGAGAATCTCACTCACGTCTCCGGCCTTGACCTTCCTCGGCTCCATGGCCTCTATGACGAGGCCCAAGTCATGCTGGTCGAGCATTTGGAAGAAGAAGATGCCGGTCAAGTGCTCCCGGATTCGCTTCCTTTCGTCGTCTGTCTTGGGGAAGGACTCGAACTCCTGAGTCCCGCCGTCCGCCTCAGGATCGTAGGGCTCGCAGGCGACGGAGCGACGCCGCACTTTGCCCTGAGCGCCCAGGATCGCGGCGATCTCTTCTCTGGAAAAAGGAAGTTTTTAAAGGGACGGGTTACAGAATTGAATATGTTTTGATTAGTTTTTTTTTTAAGGAAAAGGAGTGCTGCCTATACAGTATTAGGTATAGTCTTAGTTTGGCTCACAAGCAGTTTTCATTTGAAATACTATATGAAAAAAGCAGTGGAGCAGCAAAAAAACATTTTTTTTTAGTTTTAAGAAGTTTGGTGTATCTTTACACATGTCCAAGGTGCCCCACTTGACGCTTTGGATATAAAACTTAATTACTGGGACAGATTCCGTAATCGAGGTTTTCGCCAAATGTCGCCAAATTTCGTGTTATATTTATATCGAATGTGTAACCAATTGTTATTTAACATTTATAATGCTTAACGAAGTGTATGGTATATTTTAAAATTACTCTGAGACATACTTTTCGGCTGAGCCTGAAGTCTGAGACTCTTTTGATTCTTTCCTTGCCGTCATAGTAGACTTTGACTCCATGAACGTAAAGCCTCAAAATTCACAAACGTATTGTCAAATTTAAAACGATAATTTGAAAGAACTACCAACAGACTTAAGAAAATAACAAAAGTCGGAAAATATTATAGTTTTAAATTACTTGTAAGGTTTTTTACTTCGATAGTAATCCGCTTTTGTCCGATTGACAACGAATATAATTTATAACAATGAGGTATTTGCACGTTTTTTTTATTATTATTTTTATTATGATAGAGGATGAAAATCCATGAAAAATGACGTAAAAAATTATTGAAATTAGAACACTATTCCCCAAGATATTAATTTTAAAAATTTCGTTTCCGGTATTGGCGGGAAAAACAGTAATTTCGTTATGGCTGCTGTGTGACGTCACAGCGCTTGGACACATTTTTTTGCCATGTTATTGTATGCTTAGCTTGCTTCATTCTGCTATTCTTCATAAAGTATTAACTGTGGCAAAACGGACAATTTCCGTGTAGACTAATGGCTTTTTGGCCAGAAACGGTTCTATTGATTTTTTCACTAATTTTAGTTCATACAATGTGTGAATAATTTTTTGGGTGACATACATCCGAAGAGAACAGTTCCTTGTAAACCACAAAACTTCCAAGGTAAAAAAGTAATAAATAAACGTGGAATTACCTCATTTTGAAACTCTTTGGTTGCAACTTTTGGTGGAAAAACCCAAAGGGTTTTTCAAAGGAAAAGCACTGTATTACAGACATCAAAATTATACAGGGGGGTTTTGGGGGTACTTCCAAAATTTTTGAAATTCTATTCTCAAAATTAGTGTTTTAACTCATTTGAGACCTTGAGACCCTTTGGGTTACACCTGAAATGATTGCTTCTTGTAGGTTGCAGAATTATCAATAGAAAAAAAACAGTATAAAAATTGGTGCCAAAATTTCAAGGTGGTGTTGAACCCCTAACCCCCCTTGGATACGGACATGTCAGAACAGAAGCGGACATGTATTTCCATTCAAGGTCTCAGATGGATTTTAATAATTTTCTAATAAAAATAATTTCAAATAGTGTAATGCAATTCTTACCATCGGCCTTAAGCATCGGCAATCGGCCATTTAAAAACCCATCGGCCATCGGCCTGCCGACGGAAATCTTCAAACAATCGGCATCGGCCCATCGGCCAAAAAAATGCCATCGGTCGATCCCTAGTTAAAACACCACTTCTAGGGGGGAAATTCCAAAAGTTTTTCCTTTAAAATTTTTGCGCTTATCGGGTATCTTTGGGTGTAATCTAACTGGTCTCAAAATGAGCTAAAACACTATTTTGAGGGGCAAATTTCTAAAATTTTTCTGGAGGAGGAACCCCGAACCCCCAATTTTACTTGGGATTCACATTGTTTACACAATTTTGAAATTTAGTGCATCAAAATAAAATTAAAATCCTATTTTAAGTCGTCTAAAACTTAACGTATAAAAGTACTCGTAAGGAGGTACCTCAGAAAAATTTTGAGTAGCTGAACCGCAGAAAGCTTCTTAGGGGTGCCCCGAAATTTTTTTAGCCTGCCAAGGGTGCCGGACCGGAAAAAAATTGAGAACCCCTGATATAAACCATTGTCTCTAAACTTATTATAACATATAATATCCAGTTACTAAAACCTTATTTTTGTAAAGCGAGAGCTTAGAATGTAAAACCTTTGTTTCAAGTACTTTTAGACAGTAGATGCAGTTCCATAACTTAAAAAATAAAAAGCAGATTCCTAATTTTGACCTAGATATATGTATAGTAGGGTGTTTCGAAAGTCTATGGTAAAAATTTTTTTTTCGAATTGCCCAGATGCCCCCCCCTCAAGTTGTTACAAATACTAAAACATTATTACCTGCAAATTTTCAGGTCTCTAGGACGATTTTTGACCCCCGCGCCCTTCAAAAGTAGGTTTCCCATGTTAAAGTATAGGGAAAATATTGAAAATATCGTCATTTTTGGTTCTTTTCAATTTTACGAGCCTGAACGCAGTCAATATAAAATTAAAACCTATACATCATCTTTGGGACATCATTGCCTCAAGATCCTATCGGAATAATATTCCATGGCACCTATTGAGGGGTAGTTACACGGGGGTGAAAAGCGAGCTTTCACCGAAAAACGAGGATGCTTGCCGCGGGTGCTGGTTATGCTCGCTGGCGTTTGCGGAGGGACCTGGATAAAAGCCTATTTAAGTGTTTATTGAACCTTTTTCCTTAGGTACCTGGTCATTTGGAACCCATCTGGCGGGAGTTGTGTCTGGATCCCCTATGAGAGGCCTTCATCCAGCTCCCGCCGCAAGCGCCGGCAAGCATCCTCGTTTTTCGGTGAAAGCTCGCTTTTCACCCCCGTTTAACTACCCCCCAGTAGGTGTCATGGAATATTTTTCCGATAGGATCTTGAGGCAATGATGTCCCAAAGATGATGTATAGGTTTTAATTCGATATTGACTGCGTTCAGGCTCGTAAAATTGAAAAGAACCAAAAGTGACGATATTTTCAATATTTTCCCTATACTTTAACATGGGAAACCTACTTTTGAAGGGCGCGGGGGTCAAAAATCGTCCTAGAGACCTGAAAATTTGCAGGTAATAATGTTTTAGTATTTGTAAAAACTTGAGGGGGGGGCATCTGGGAAATTCAAAAAAAAATTTTTTTGAAACACCCTAATGTATAGTATATAGTATTCTTTACGCATTAGGGTAGAACAGGAATAGATAATTGAGAAAAGTTTAAATTTTATTTATCACCTTAAAACTAAAATATTGATAGCTTTTTCAATTACAGGTTTTGAAATATTTTGACACAAGTAAATAATGAGTAGCATAGGGAAAATTTTTCATTGAAAAATCATCATAATATGCATATTTAAGTATAAATCGAAATTATAAACTAATAATTGATTAGATCAATTAAGAGTTGTAATTATTTCAAAACTGTGAATGCACAATATAATAACTTAACTAAATAAATTAACTTTTTGAGCGCAAAGAAAGTAGTTATGGTTATTACTACTATGTTTTTATTTTATTAAGTGCAGGTGTTCACCATTGAAAAATTACTCAATTAAGCAACCGCACATAATTGAAGCCTTGTTATATGGTGGAATAACTAGCTATTTATCTTCCAGTTAATTGCTGATTTAAATGCTACTTATCATTATGCTTATCAATTCATTCTGATAATATTAGATGAATTACGATCTTGGGTAGATTGCAAAACAATTCGTGTTACTTAATATACGAATTAAAGCTAGTAGATACTATTACGATAAACTAGTTGTCAAATCTGGAATATGAAACTTAAGTTATTTGCTTTCAACCTTACATAATCAGAAATAATTTGTATTCCATAACTAGGTAGAATGATTTAATGTAATTAACTTTTATTTACATAGATTTATTATGATTGGAGTAAAGTTGAACCATTTAAGGTTCAACTAAAACTAATATGTTTAATTTGTTGTTGTTTCTAATTCCACTTGGAATATCCAAGCTCCATCCGCAAAGGCGTACAGTAATAAATTAAGGCAAAGTGGGGAGAAAAATGTTTAATTTACGTACGTCAATAAGATAATTCCTTTTAATATCAAAAGTCCACCTAAATCATATTTTCCCTTTCGAAGTAAATACCATCGATTGAGTATCCACATGGAACCATATATCGCTTTAATGGCAGCTCCTTCGATTCGTAGATTTGAATACATGGATCTCTGTTTGGATTCATCGTGCAAGGAGGGCGTCTCTGCTGTTTTAATTACCTCCTTGGAATGTCAATAGAGGGAGGAGATGGACTCGCTCATGAGAATGGGGCCACCTGAGCTCTTTCCCTTAGAATGTTTGAAATTCTAAGGTAGAGAAAGCTATTTGTTGCCTCTTGAAACCGCCCCTCATTTTAACTCATAGCCTACCACTTTTCATGATTTTAAGAAGCAATATTTTTTCCCATTAATAAGATAATTCCTTTTAATATCAAAAGAGTATTATATAGTATATTTAATATCAAAGAGTTTTTAATATCAAAAGAGTATTTTAATATCAATAGAGTATCCGTATGGATGCAATAAATTTATAAGTTTTAATGAATGTATTTATTTCATGTCCGTCTTCATTCTAAAGCGGATTGATTTCCAACCTTTTAGTTTCCCTTTTTAGAGGATTGTTTTATTACTTAATCCCAATGGGTTCAGCTTACTCGGAATCTTAAAAAGAATTCGAAGTTGATACCGAAAATGTGTTATTCGGATCAGTATTTAAAAAGTTTTTCTCTGGAAACGCTCACCAAAAACTTTTTTTAGAATAGAGAGATATAACTTAGTAAAACCTGCTATAGTAAAAACGACAGGGGTTCAAAAATATATCTCAGAGTTTAAAAATAGTTTGCAAAGAGAAAAGGGTCACTGTTGGTGATGTTTAAACCAGGGATGGTAAAAAATAGGTGCCGTTTGGGCAGTTTTGAAGCCTGGAAGTACGCATATTTTAGATCACCGAGTTTTGCTCCTGATAATAAAATAACCTGATGCGACATATTCTTTTTAAATAAAATTTTGATTTGAATAATTTTCAAAGTATTTTAATTCGTAGCAAATATTTTATCTTTGCTTACCAATCTCATTCATGAATTTTTTAAATAATAATTGTGTGTTTTATGTAGATTTTATTGATTTGGAGAAACGAAAGATAACAGTAAAATTAAATTTATAGAAAATTTCGCAGCTGACATCGATCAATTTAAGACACGGTTTTCCTTCAAACATAGTTATAAAAATCGAAACACACAACCGAATTGTTGAATAACTGCTATTTTGAAAACCGCGACGGATGTATGCAATTCGCACAGATACGAGACTAGAAGAAAATCAAAGGAACCAATTTAGTGCGGGTAAATGCGCGAATTATCTCTTATAATTCTTTTCTAACGCACTTAAGACCCGAGCTTCGATTTGTTGGGGGCGTTTATCCTCCCTTTCCGCAAAGATGTCACGCGGCTTAATAGGATTAGAGGGAGATTTCGGCGGATAAGCTTTGTTTTATTTCGCTCCCCTGTAAACGCTTCGTCTTGTTTCTGCTGTTTAAACAACTTAGTAGGTGTTGCGAAGCAACAAGTTAACGGTTTGTTTAGCCAATCGAAAAAGTGATCGAGTGAAGTTCGTACTACATTTGGATGGAATGTGTTGTGTGTTTTTGTATATAGGGTGTATCTGGAATGGTTTAACAAACATTTTTAGAAGGATGGACAACCTAAAGACTTCGAGGGTAAGAAAACAATAACCTGCATCTTATAAAAATTAACGTTTTCTGTTCTAAAAAGTATATTCCACAAGACCTGTAAGGAGCTATTATACGTATTAAGGGAATATAAGAAAAATCGAACTTTGGTTTACATTTGTTTTACACTGATCCCATTTTTGCCCCATCCTATAATTTTACCAGATTATTTACAATAATACTGCATATTCCTGGAATTAGTTCCAAAATTTTAAAGTGGTATATTTATGAGAGAAATCAAACTTTAATTCTATTTTGTTTTGTAAAATATATAATTTTTTTTTAAAATTCTATATCATATATATGTTACGGGCAATAAAAAAAGCCAATAAAAAGCCAAATATATAAATCGGGTATTATTAATAATGCCCGAAGTAGAGGCGGGCAATGTGATAAATTCAATGAAATTGATGAATGAAATTTATCACTTTACCCGCCTCCACGTTGGGCATTATTAATAATGCCCGGATTTATCACATTGCCCGTAACATATGCACCATTAAAAAGAACATTTAAAATACTTTAAAATGATACCAATTTCACTTATAACCCAATTAGAAGAGCCGCAATAACAATTTAAAGAACTTACGATGGGGCTCGGTTTTGACCTATTTTTGACCACTTTGAGCATTTATATATAATTTCAGAATTTCTTTACATTTTTTCATAACAGTCGATATTTTTTGAAGTCTATACCAATATATTATGTGTACCAAATTTGAAGAAAATCCGAGATTGTGATACCAAAAAGTGTGTTAATTTATCATAGAATGACACTCTTTTCGCACTGTTATTGTTTTACAAAGTTATTTACCTAATAATCGTATAATTATAAATTAAAATACCTAATTTTGTAACCAACTATTATGAGAATTATTTCACTTTTCATAGGGAAAATATTTCCAACTTATAGTTTCAAACGCTTCTTAAACTTAAAAATATCCATCTTATTATAGAATTTATACAATGGAAGCGCTGTTTCGTTTGGGTCCTCAAAATCCATGATAAGTGAAACCCAGCACAACGCATATTTAGAAAAGTCTCATTTCAAGTGGGAGATACTTATTGTTAGCAATTCAAATATACGTTCCGGTCGACAGTTTAGCTTATGTGGAAGTTAAACAAATGCCAAACTGGAACTCTCTCTTTGAGTATCGAAAAAGAACTTTTCCTTTATGGTCCTCGAGGGTCGAATAAAAGTTCGAAGATCTCAGCAGCTGCTTTTTCGAACGGAAGATGAAATATTTTATTTAATGAAACACGCTGTGGAATTTTTTGGAGGGCGTCTTTTCTAATTCAATATTGGCTCGGAAGAAAAGATGGAGATATTCGCTGGGGGAGTTGCCAGAAAAATTGTTCTCATGGTTTTCGGTTATTTAAAGTAGCAAAGGGAGCGATTGAGAGGATGCGACGTTAATAATTCAAGCGATATTGCTTTTGAGATGAATTTATGACAAGCTTGTAAAAACTTTTATGGCATCAATATAAATTTCATAAAGTCGGATTTTGTAGTAGTAAAGTAATAGTAGTAGTTGCAAACTCTGCATCGTAAAATTCAGTATAGAAACCCCTAAGATTAACTTCCCGGTGTGGCAAATTTTTTTAAAGATATCAGACCAAGCTCAGAATTTTGAATTAATATACAGGGTGTTTCAACTCTGTACGTCAGCTAGTAGATTACTTGAGTGGAGTACATAAAAAATGTCTAAAGAACTGAAACCTTCCCAGCGCACATTTTTTTCCGAGGACGTCTTAAAAACAATATGTCATTCCACGACGGGCTCATGCATGTAGTGATCTTGAAGAAAATATAATTTAGAAATAATTTCTTAATTTTAATCAATTACAATTTAAAAGAAATAAAGAGAGCACTTAAATGCACAATAATTGAATAGCTCTTCCTAATATCAAAATATGGCACGATTCTGACTCCTGAAAACTTTGTTATTCTTCCTAGAAAGATACTAACTCTTTCCAGAATAAAGATGTCTAATTTCTGACAAAGTTAAAGGTTTTATGCGAGATTCCATTACTTTTCTTTCTTAAGGAATGCTTGACTAAAAGTTAGACACACGTAAAGTTCCCGAAACCTTCTTTTCCCGAACTGTTGCTGTTGTTTTTAGAACTTCCCTCTTATTTTTATTCCGACCAGCCTAATCTCAATACACCCCCTTAGCTGCAAAAACTCCCATTGTCCATTTTTCCCAATTTCTCCTAAGCCTAATAATTGGAGTTCCCTTTTAAAAGAAAATCCCCACCAATCTGCTTCAACATTTTATTACAGAGCAAAAATAACACTCACTTCACGAGCCCGTGTAAAGAACTGTAATTAATTTCGGTGAGCAGAGAAGGAGGATCTTCACTCGGAAGGTAATACACAGAGACTGCTCTTTGAACATCTGTTCCCGTTGTAAAAAGCGTGGACATTCTATTGGTGAATCAAGTACAAAAACAATGTTTAATCCACAATAAAAATATTTAAAATAGCAGACAATTGTTTCGGGGATCAATTTTATGCTATCATCAATGCTATTTTAAATGTTTTTATTGTGGATTAAACGTTGTTTTTATACTTGATTTGCTCATTTCCACAAGATTTACCTGACTATATCCTATTGGTGGTTTCAAGAATTTACGTCACAATTGGAAAATCTTACATATTCAGTATAGGGGTTCCTCGAGGAATTTATGGAGCTTTGATTTAAATTAAGAAGCAGGAATGGCCAACCCGTGGCACGACTGAGTAAAATCAGTAGCACGTGAAGATATTAAAAACTTAATAATGTGACGTCATCAATAAGGTTTCAGAGTTTCGTCCATCTTTTAATTAAATTTTCTGAGAACTATTTCTTTTTACCATTTCATTAATGAATTTGAATAGAATATTAAATGTAAGAGTTCATGTGGGTCAAATCTTTTTTAGGGCCTGAAAGATAATAGCCTATCCACACCGAATATTCTTTCTAATTTTTTAAAATTAATTTAGAACTAGATTTATTAAGATAAAAACTTGTATAGTTCTTTTCACTGATATCCTATTACCTAAAGTTAACTTTTTTCTGGAATTTGGAAAAAATTTCTGAAGAAACTATTTTTTAAAACTAGTGTTGCAAAATGCGTTAAAAGTATGCTTTATGGCTTCATGGAACAATTTCAAATTTTTTTTTGGAGGGAGGACCCTTTATATTACTTTAAAATATCCACTTTGCAGAAAAATGCTTTATTTGCTTAAAATTCCCACAATCGCTCTACGAGTCAAATTTTAAATTTTTTCATTGTTTTGTTACATTGGAAAAAAATGGAAGTGTCACGCATAATTTTTGTTTCCAAAATAGTGGCATACTTCCGAAAAAGGTTGATCACCCCTAAGTTAAGGTATTGAGATAAACTTTATTTGTTGAATGTAGTGTTCTTAAATAAGAGAGAAAGATGGATTAAATGATAATCCTTTGAGATGCTTTATATTCCAGCAGCCGTTGCTGACTATTTACCTGGTTACGGGAGTTTTAATATCGAGAAAGAGGATTTTCCCCCAGCCTTTACACTTGAATATCAAAAATCTGTGACCTGGTTTTTAAGATACTATAGCAAACGTGACAGGGCGAAGAATTTTGATCATTTTTACTGCCCCAGGCCCTAAAACAGGAAAGCCAGTTAGGCTAACCCTAGGGAGTTCAGGGAAGGAAAAATGTTTTATAAAATAGCTGGATAGCATTTCATTGTCATTTGGATTTGAGCCAAGGTTAGTACAATAAGACAAATTTGAGCTATGTATAAAGCCACAAACTTCTAGCTTCTATCTCTTCAGGAACTCAGTTAAAAATCGATTTCCAGAGCTTACAGACAAGAAAGACAACGAACTAATAAAAAGCAACTTAGTTAGATTGAATCAGTTTTTCCCCACTGATATTTCAATGATATGAATGATTCGTCATTTCTCTCCCTCTTATAATGTCGATTACCTTTCTTTTATAACTTTTCTATCAAAGGAAGCGAAATTTCGAAATCCACCTTAAAAACATAAATCCTAGAATTCATAAAGAGCTTCCTATTTGCAGATTTATTTTTTCGCCATTCAAGATATTGTCACGTAGAGTTTCCCTACTAAGGCTCTCCCTTGATGTAATACCTCCATTGATTTCTAGAATAAAAACACTCTTTTTTCCCCGTTCTACATCAGGTCTCCTCGACATGGAAAGACCAAGTCCAAGATTATATTCTGAGGAAACTGAGGAAACTTCTAAAGAATACGTTTCCTTGAGGAATGTAATTGTTTTTTCCATCCAGAAATTGAATCTTCTGCTCCGAATTTAATTTGGGAGAGAGCGTAAACGGTTAGGCGCCATTTCCATATTCTCATTCTCAGAATTCGAAGGAACAGAGGAATAATGATTGCCGTCGTCGTAATATTTCTGAGTAATTAGAAGTGCTTCGTGCATTAAGATCTCATTCAACCTCTATTTAGTGAATGTCAGGACAGTGCAAAATTGCACGATTCGAACAAAACGACTTTAAAAGTGGTATGTTAAATGAATAATTCAGTAATTATCCCATGAATATTATAATATGTTAACATAACTAGATGCTGATTGTCGTATACAGGCCCTGATTTATCATTAGGCGTGTGAGTATCTAAAACTTTAAAACAAAAAGAATAACTTTTTATAATTTTTGGAATGTGTTTTCGATACTTTTTTCTAAAATGTAAGATAAAATTTTTAACGTAATTGTTTTAACACACTTTTGGGGTGACACGTCAACACGTTAATATATAATTACCAATTGCTGTGTTCTATGAAATTTATTTTTTATTATGCATATAACATATCAAATTTTCTAAATCGGGCCCTCTGGTCGTACTTAATTAAGAAATTCGAAGAAATTTCCATGGTAATAAGTCTAGAAATAATAATGACTATTTCACATTCGAGATTCCAACATCTGAATTGCTTTTATGCTCAAGAGAATTTCAGACAGTTATCAAATTTGTATCACAAAGAGGGTTATGGGAACATTCTCTATTGTTTTAATTTTATTGTTCTGGCTTGCTTGATTATTGTTAGTAGGGCCGTTAAAGGGAAGAATTGTTCAGATTGTGATAAAATCACCAAAATTGCTGGAGGTATAGTTTGAAACATGCTGAATCCAAAATCGACCGGAAGCACTCTGGCGGAAGCGTTGTTTTGGACTTCCGGTCAAAAACAAAATGGCCGCCCGCGGACCTATTTTCGGTTGTTTTAATGATAAAAAGATAATTTTGGTGACGAATATTATGTTTAAAAGGTCAAGGATCATGATTATGATACAAAAATGTGCAATTTATGTATAAAAAATTGATTAAAATTCAATAAAATCTCTTATATAGTGTGATAGAGTCAATCGGTTGGTTTTTTCTCAAAACATTCGTAAAGAAGTTTTTATTTCGACGGTTTTACATGTTATTGAGGTGCTGATTCCGAATATCAAGTTTGCTGTCACGTGGTAGGTCGGCTTTATATAAAAAATTGCAAAACATTTCAAAAAATCTTAAAATGTTTTTCTCTATCTTCAGATTTTTGCTTATATTTCAGAAACTATAACTTATTTGAAGATGATCTCAGTTACAAAGTTAAAGTAAACAAAATTTACAATAAAATTCACTATTAAACTTCCATTTTCTGAAGAATAGTAGTTCAGTTATAGAGTGCTGAAAAGCAGCTATTCTTTTGTTCTTCTGCAAAAAAGTGACAAACGTACGTTTCCACCCGCTAGAAAACAAGTAATATCCACAAATTTTTATGCCACGTGAAAGAGAATTTCATTCCTCACTAAAATAGTGCCCTACATTATCATTTACTAAGAAGGGGGAAGGAGATAAGCGAAAATCGCGAATAAATTTTTTGCGCCTTGCAGCCAAAACGAATCTTCCTAGCTGTTTATCTCCAATTTTCGCTTTACTTTTGGTGTATTAACCATAAGAAAAAATATTTCGTATCAATTGATGACTAAGCATGTTCAAAAATAATTATAAATTATTAAATATTAGATATCAAAAATCGCCTCAAAATTTTTACTTTAATTATTAGTTTTTCGTAATTTTCACAAAACTTATAGTTTCTCAAAAATGTGCAGTACAACAAATTAAATTAGTACTTAAGATGCATTATGGTTAATTTTTATTTTCTGACGAGTTGTTAAGTGTTCATATTAAGCGTTCTGATAAACAGTGATTTTCTCGTTTGTGTGTAGAAACTAAATGTTATTTCATTTGGTATAAAATGTTTGAAAATATTTTTTTCTTTATTTAGAGATTTATTGGCAAAATAGCAAGCATTCTTCACTTTATTGTAAGAAGAAAAATTCACTTTTCTTTAGAAAGCTCTAGCGGCGATACCGCTTGTCAAAAGATAAAAATGAACAAATATGCTTTTTATAAGAAATTTTACGTGCTTAAAATTTGGTGCACTGCACTTTTTTAGAAACATTGGTGGCAATTTTTGATTTGAAGTGACCTTTTAAATAAAAATAAACCTTAAATTCGGATTCAACACCACATAATGAAAACAAATACAATATCAGTACTTTTAAACATTCCTATAATTTAATACATAGATTTAATATTTTGTTGTATTTTCCGAGTAAAATAACTTAAATTTACTTAATTAAGGAAATTAATTAATAAGTAAATAATTTTAATATTTAATATAACGTACGTTTGTCACTTTTTTGCAGAAGAACAAAAGAATAGCTGCTTTTCAGCACTCTATAACTGAACTACTATTCTTCAGGAAGTTTAATAGTGAATTTTATAGTAAATTTTGTTTACTTTAACTTTGTAACTGAGATCATCTTCAAATAAGTTATAGTTTCTGAAATATAAGCAAAAATCTGAAGATAGAGAAAAACATTTTCAAGATTTTTTGAAATGTTTTGCAATTTTTTATATAATGCCGACCTACCTCGTGACAGCAAACTTGATATTCGGAATCAGCACCTCAATAACATGTAAAACCGTCGAAATAAAAACTTCTTTACGAATGTTTTGAGAAAAAACCTACCGATTGACTCTATCACACTATTTAAGAGATTTTATTGAATTTTAATCAATTTTTTATACATAAATTGCACATTTTTGTATCATAATCATGATCCTTGACCTTTAAAACATAATATTCGTCACCAAAATTATCTTTTTATCATTAAAACAACCGAAAATAGGTCCGCGGGTGGCCATTTTGTTTTTGACCGGAAGTCCAAAACAACGCTTCCGCCAGAGTGCTTCCGGTCGATTTTGGATTCAGCATGTTTCAAACTATACCTCCAGCAATTTTGGTGGTTTTATCACAATCTGAACAATTCGGGTGTTTTTTTCCCTTTAACGGCCCTACTATGTTGAATCAGATGGATATTGAGGTGAGAGGGAGTATATGTCGGTTACGGGGTACCAGCAGCGTAAGCTGCTTCTGCCCCGGCAGCTGTCTAGCCTCGGTAGGCCCTCATTGGCTATGACACGCCGACACCCTTCTTGCCTATATTGATATTGAGGTGAAAATATTTTCAACACTATAGTAACATCATATTTAAGTATTTTTACTGGTGACTAAACTAAAACACCTTACAAAGATACTAGATATTATTAGATTACAATCGGGAAAAAATCTTTACCAATTATACGCTTTGCTTTTTGGAAAATGTATGCCTTTCCTTCTAGTAACAGGCTATTTTAGTTTTTTATTTTTTTTAAATTTAATTATTCTTTAGATTTATTACCGAATATTGTTAAAGTGTAATCTGTTACAACTTGATTGAAAGATTTTACTTGTAACTTTAATCTTCCTTTGAATAGCTAAAAAAAGAAACCTATTATGAAATCATTAATTAATTTTTGTTATATTGCTATGTATAACTAAAATATACATGATAAAAGAACCTTGGCAAATGCCACAAACGTTTTTAACAATAATTTTTCTCGAAATGAAACAATTACAATAAATTTTAATTGTTTCGATTTCGAGATTGTTACTTAATTACATTTTCAAAATACAATTGTGCACCCCCTCTCAAACTACCCACGAGCCGCCACTAGGTATGACCTTTTAGCTTAGGGAACATTCACACAAGAAATATCTAAACGAAGTGTCTATTTGAACGGTAAAACCGGCAGTTGGCACTTGTTGGCGGATGCGCCGTAGGTCTCGCGGTTCCAGCGTTCCAATCAGAACAGTTGTCGGGCAAGTGCCGGGTAAACAGGACTAGAGTTAGAGAGTATATCTGCCGGGAAAATAGACAGTGCCATATCTAAATCCATGGTTATCTCATTTTTTTTTACTTTTGGACCTAAGCTACTTCTTTCGTTCTAATTGGACCCTAACAACCCTTCATAGATTTTGAATAAAAGTAATAAAATTAACCACACAGACTCTACTATTCACTAATATGTTTCTTTCCCCTCAGACTACTTTTTATTTATCTGAGTATCTTTTCATCGCCTTCTGGATGTTGAGTTTAATTGTCATCAATGATGAGAAATACCGAGGACAAATATTTGAGCCGAGGATTTAAAATTTATGTCTCCTTATTGAAAGAGAGGAATTCAAAAGCTCGTTTTAAGTGCTTGTTTTAAGTTTTACAAAAGCACTTCGCTGAGTTCCAGATCTCCGAACAAGTGGACAATTAATCGTTCTAGACTAATTATCTTTTAAAATACATTAGAGCCGCTTTCATTATTTCGTTCTCTCCTAGTCAATATCGGAACAATAACTGTTGAACAGTCGAATATTTATCTGCAACCGTCGACCATTTATTATTAGTATCATCAAATCAATTCTTGAATGAATAGATTTGCTGTAGGAGCTTCAAACTGAAAAATGTTATTATGATTTAGGTAAGTTAGAATTAATAATGAATACTAAATGTCGCTTAATTAGAGTAATAATTAATAAGAGTTAATCCCATAGGAAAAGTTCGATATTTATTTAAGGTATATTTTATTTCTTAATGAATAGTTTATCAAAACCATACTTGCGCTAAAAGTGAATCACATTAAAAATTTAGATTTTAATTTATTTACTAGGATGTAAAATATTCGTTGTATAGTCTATTTTGCCAATAATATATTGTGAAAATATAAATAATTTTAAAATTTCAATTTTACATGCATTGCTTTTATTCTCTGCAGCATTAAAACTTGAAATACGCCGCATATTTCAAGATTTGCGTATGAATAATACATTCCATTTGGGCAAACTATTCATTTTTCTCTATTGGGTAGGGAAATTGGGGCACTAGTTTAAATACAAAGATAAAAACATCATTCCCGTCAATACCGGCGCACAAGTGCTACATCATAAGCCCATTTTTACCTGAATTTTGCTTATAATATAAAGAATAAATCCCCATTATAACCTTAAAACAGTAAAACATTACATAAAAAAGTAATATTTTACAGGTACCAAGTTCCTTCAAAGAAAAAAAAAATACGTACTTGTTATTTTGTGTTTTCTGCGCCGAAGTTAACAGTTCCGGAACTTATATTTCTGGAAATCGGGAACAGTTTAAACGTAACAGTCTTCCAAATCCAGTTTGGAATTTAATAAACTGAAAATAGCCATTTTCTGCCGTGCGCCCTTTAGTTTACACTCTTGAGGTATGCATTTCACACCGTTTTCTCCATTGAGGATATCGCGCCGCGTTCAACCCTTGAGAAAGATGGATGACCCAAATCCCGTTCCAGTGACGGGTGGGATCCGGGATATTCATCAAAACCCCTCAGAAATGCTGCTCCTGAAAACCCTTCGTGCACATTGGATTCCTGTGCTCTGCGTATGAGAATTTTACGAAGTATTCAATTTGAGTTCAAAATGGAGAACTGGGTGTATTGGATGAAATGATAAACTGCCTCTTCTCTAGAGAGTTTGATATTATTCTGAACAGCAAAAAAGGAATAGTATGATTTTAAATAGTTTTAATGGGGATTACTTATAAATAAAGGGTTGGATAGGAAATGCATCTGATAAACATTTTTGTTTAGTGTATATTTTAATCTACTGTTTACCACCAACATTTCTGTACCATTACATTTTTACAGTTTATTTTTATTGTCTGCCCATCAACTAATGGCAAAAATGGGGAAGTTAGATAAAAAGTAATTTACTTTTACGTTCAGTTGTTTTTTTTTTCTTGGTGAAGTGGTTTGTCACAGTATTGCAGACTCCTTTCAGACTGCTCCAACAGAAAAATATTCTAGTATAAAGAAACTCAAAGGATGAAAAAAGTTTCTTAAGTAGTACACAATTTATTGAATTCGGTAGATTTTAAAAGTAATTGAACCTAACACATGGAAAGTAAGATGTAATACATAGAAAAAAAAGTACAAATAAAGAACAAACTGTTTCATATCATCAAGAAGTATTTTTTTAATATAGAAATCTTCTGGTTTTGACTCAGAAGTACCGAAAGTTTTGGAATTAATCATTCATGAGATTGACTCCACATTTATATACCTACATCTAGAAAAATTCGAAGAATAAAACCCAAAATTCAATAACCGATTCCAAAGAGTACCTCAAACCAAGAAAGAATTCCTCCCTTGTCTTTGTTTCCGTTTTCGAATGCTAAAATAAAAAAAACCTTCGAAATTCAATTACCATCAAAAATAACGTCAAGAGATAATTCAAATTACCTCTGCGGCCTATGAAAATGAATAATTACTGCGATTCCGATGCTATAAAAGTTTCAAACACACACACTATCTCCCAATAATTAACAGTTGAAAAGAAATACGGATAATCGCATCAACATTCCTTAAATCGCAATATCCCCGGACGGATCATAATTAGGTCCGTTACAAGAGATATTTGAATATGGAAGAATTTACAAAGGAAGGCACTGATTTAGGAAGCAACTCGGTTTTTCATCACCCGCATTCATAACATAATTAACTTTGCGGGAAATCTAATTAGAGGCTTCAAACCGAGGATATTCTTGGAATAAATTGTTGCTAATGTTGTCAGAGATCCTCTGGAGGTGTGTAGATTTTAGCACGCTTGGCGAAGCCATAATAGTCACGTTTGCGAAATTGCCTAAATTAGTTCCCTGGCTAGTTCGTTTGACATTTTTTAAAAATTGTTAATAATTTATCGATATCGTTTGGAGGTTTGTTAGAAATGTGTTGATTGAATTAGGATTAGGGAGAATTTGTCGTCTTGAATTTAATAAAAACGGATTTTTTTTTTCTAAAGGGAAAATTCTGGCTAGCATATTGACTGACGTTTAATAATTTGTTTAAGGTACCAAAAATATTTTCCACACGCTATTTATCATGGGGATTTCTGAGGTTTCTTGAAATGTCTATCAATTTCAATATCAATTAGTTAACTTGATTTCGTGAAGGTAAGATTCCTACTTATAAAGCCATATTCACATCCATCAGAGTCGCGGTTAACCAGCAGCTAAAGAAAGAAAAATTAGCTTTTCGCTGACTCTGATTGGTGGAATCCTTTTTTGACCAAGGACTGATGGCTGTGCATAGGACTGTTAAACATATCGGTAAAAAACTTTAACTACAAGGGTTCTTTTAGGGTGCTTAATGTAATTTATATAATCTTATCAAGAATAACTTACTTACTTCTTTATTACGAGCATCCGAGGCTGTTTGCCTCGATAGCTCGGTGTCCCTGATAGGTCCTAGTGGCCAATGGCCACCAACGACTATCCCTAAGGATGTCCCTCATGGACTGGCCAGCCAGTTTAGAGCAAAAGGTTATCAAGAATAAGAAGCAACTAAAATTTGTTTAAGAACTTTTAAGGCTCATTTCATTCTAAAACTTTTTTAGCTTGTCGCAAACACATAGCACTGAGTTATGTTCCCTTGCTTGTATTATGTAAAAATACATGAATTTTTCATTTGATTTAAATTTACTTTTACTTATTTTATAACGAGTATGATTCTTTCTCTAGGGGGAGGATTCTTTCGGGGAGTTAGCAAAAATATATTTCTTCAAGAAATACTGCGTAGTAAATTAATATTATTCTATGGATTTTTTGTGACTTGATTTACCTTTTTTTTCTCAACGTTTAGAAAAATGAGGAGAGTTCTACTTCCCTGAAATAAAATAAATGAAAATTTCACTCAAATTTAAGTAAAAAAGTAAGTTATAAATAAAAATTCTCCTTCATCTCATTCAAAATCTCCATTTCTTCAAATTCATTCCCGGTCGTAAAGATTTTTCTGTTACACGACATGTCCAACCTTGCAGCGCATTATTTTCGAAGATCCACTAGAAACTTTTAAGGCGTGTAATTACAAAACATGCATTTTCCCTGGAGACTCGAGAGACAAAAGCACTACTGGGTCAGGGTAATTACACTTTGAGATTCTCTTTCTTGTTTATCGTGCTTAGTTTTTACTCATATCACGAAAATTGGTCATTTGTTTTACTTCTGCAAACTCCGGGGGCTTTTTTTTCGAAGTTTCTGATGGATTGCGGTAATGAGCCCTTAGCCTTTATTATTATTTGGAGTGACAATGGGAAGAAATAATTTTAAACTCATTCCTTCGAGACGTGAATCCTAGTTAATCTTAAAGGGGACATTTAAATTAGTGGGGTTGGACAAAATAACGGAAATATCTGCAGTGTGGCATTTTTGAATGGCCTTAGAAAGCATTAAAATATAAGGTTTTTCAAAAGGACTTTGTCAAACTATAAGGGGGCGTAGACTATCCAAAGACAATTTAGAATCACCCTTGAAAATGAAGACGCAATCGTACTCCTTAACTAGAGAGAGAGGAGTGAAATTTTTGCTTTTGCTCTGCTCTCTTTTGAAACCCTTCTCAGCTAATTATTTTTTAAAATAGCAAACTATATATCATAGTAGTATGAGGTATATTTTTAATGAAAATTTATCTGCGTTGGAGTTTTGTTAAGCACACCAAATATTTTATATAGACTTCCTAAGATGTTTAGCTATAAGACCCCAAAACATTATTATGGATATTCAGCAGGAATTTGGCAACCTATTGCAATATTGAGATGGCCCCTCTTCAATTTTCCAGTAAAATGGAGAAGAAAGTCTCGCGTGCAAAATTCATGTTTTCAAACAAAGAACTGTTTAGCGGTTCAGAAACTAATTAAAGAAGCCTTTTCAGAAGGTTTCGGCTATTGGGAAAATGAAGAAGGTAGTTAAAACAAAAATACACAAAAGAAAACGTATGCTTTTAAATTTCGATAGATTTCTTTTTGGTTTGCATTAAAAATTAATGAAAGTGAGTTTGATAGTGCTCATTAAAATGTATTTTGAGATTTGACAATATGTATGCAGGGTGATTATTAATGAAGTTCCGATTTTAAAGGGCTTTAAAAGAATTACTTAAATAATTAGTTAGAATATTTCGAATTGCAGTCTAGAATTTAAAAAATTAAAATCAGTTTACTTAACTCTCTAATATATATGGGAAATTCCTGAGGTAAAATGTTTTGGGAAGTTAAAACAAAACAGACCTACATCATTCTTTTTATAGTAGGGGAGCCCATGATGCTAAAAGTGGATTTACTCGAGCGTGGGCTCAAAAAGAACTATAAAGTGTAACTATAAAGAAGAATATAAAATGATGTAGGTCTGTTTTGTTTGTTTTGTGTATCCCCCTTATGTTCATCTGCCGCACTCGAGTAAATCCCCAAAAAAACTCTGGGCTCCCCTACTAATAATCTTCTTCATTTCTTATATTCATTATACAACTAATACCAAAAAATATAATTACAAATCCTATCGAAATTAAGAATCCCTAAACAGCACAAACGTTCAAGATTCGTTCAATTTTTGTCACGTGTGGCTAAATTTCGTTGCAGCTACGTAAACTTGACATATTTGGTATTGTATGTGTATTGTTTGAGAGAAATAATACAGAGTGAACTAAAACATCATCGTGCACTAGTAAAACTACAGTGAATTACATAACGTTCAATAGCTTCGGTACAATCGTTTCCCGAACGTATTAAAACTCAAACTTGAATTAAACTGCTCGAGCGTGGGTTGTCACAGATGAAATTGGCTCAGAATTTCTGCCCAGGGGATAGGAAAGTAGATGGAATGACCAAGTCGGTCGCATTCGTAACACTTCCCATTCAGGAATTAAACTGATAAGACGGGAGCTTCAGACATTTGGGAACTGATCCAGGTCCTCAGGGGTTTTACCATAAGTGGATCAGGCCACCTATCCAGAATCCCTCAACTTTGATAACTTATTTCTAAACGTCCAATGGAATTCTCAAACTAGTTCTGGGATTTCTATGAAACGAAATTTACGGCTTGGAGTTAATATAGAAGGGGCATGGGGGAATAGAATTTTGTAGAAGCTGTTGGGATTTGTACCATTATAATTTTAAGTAGATACTAGCAAGTAAATTTGAAATTATATCTGTACTTTGGGTGAAATGTGTTCCAACTTTTTTTATTAAGTTATTTTTTCACCCTCTTCCAAAATAGAGATTTAATTATCGTTCATAGAGTCCTATTAAATAAAGAGAGCATTTTCAATCACATGACTCGGACTTAACAGCGGCCTTAGCAACGTTGTTTTTTTCCTCCAGTGACATCATTTGCGAATGCTTCTATTGGATGCTTCTATTTCCCGTACCTAACAACAGCCTTAGCAACGTTGTTTTTGTCCTCCACGTCGTCAAGTGTGACGTCATGTGCAAATGCTCTATTAATTTTATCAGTTGGTTCAATTTCTCCAAAGATTTGGAAACTTTAATTCAGTGCAATTAACTTTTAATTCAGAAAGTGCTATAATACTTGCTTTTTATTATCTGTTTTGTGTGTGTTTTGTGTTTGTATTTTTCTTTGCCTTTTGGCGTTTTTATCTTGTCATGTAAATGGATAGTTTATATCTGTATGACAGTATGTAAATAAATAAATAAACTTTAATTCCACTTAATCATGATTTAGGTTATGCCCAACTTTCCAAACGCAATCGACAAAGCTCATATCTGGTGCCAAGTGAGTCCTTTTTCTATTTTCATGCATCAGATCTTATTTAGTTCTGCAGTTCAATCAAAAATATTTGTTTGACTGATTCACTTTGAGTTAAACAAATTTTAGGATGTCCCTACATAAAACGATATAAAAGTTAAATAGAATAGGGTATCTTCCATGAACATATTTTAAACCCTTAAATATTTTGTCATTAACCTATTGGTGAAAAAACTTTAGGCTCATGAAAAAATTAAGTCATTCAAACGTGATTTTTTTTCCTAATTTTTTGCCGAAGATGCAAAAAAAAATTAAGATTAAGACGGACAATTCTGCAGAAAAATTATACCTCTCTGGGGAGTTTACAACCATAAAAATAGCACACAGGGCACAAAAGAGGTTACATTACATTCAAAAATAGGTCACTGAACATACATTAAATACACAAATTTTTTAAATACCATTTTATTTTTTCTATGCATTTCCCTGCACGAATCTTCTAAGAAAACTTAAATGTGAATCTCAGAAACTGTCATTTCTCAAAAATCTTAGGACGAGGGAGGAAATGAGAAAACTCCTCTCACTAAGCATGATGGATGCTTCCAGAAAGAGTTTTCGAATCTTCTTCTTTCTTTCTGAAGGAATGAACGAATAATATATTTCTCTCTGTTGCAAATACCCCTCATTTCATGCCGTGTGAATTCATAAAGTACACGGGAAGGGAAATTAAAAGTTCATTAGAGATGTTTGGGCAGTTTCTTAAGTATGATGAATGGGTGTAGAGTACGTATTAACTCTTTACCATTAAATACTTGTATAATATTCCGTTTTACATGATTTTTATTTAAAGAGGTAATTTTAGTGATACGACTGGAATATGAATAGTAAAAAGAAGGAAGATGGAGAAAAGAAAAATCAAAATTAAGGGGACTCAGTACCCTCAAATCCGTCAAAGTAACGATTTAGAGATTTTGCTCTCAAAGTGATGTTTTTCTCTTAAATTGATTCTGTAAAGTTTCAGAGTAATGCGCGAATTCTAATTATAATAATTCTTCAATTTTCCTTGAGCTTAGTTACCCAATAATTTTTTAAATAATTTTTTTCCAAAACTACTTTTTTGGCATTTAAAACCCTAAGGCTTTTTTTCTACAGGACAATTTCACTTGAAATTTTGCATATATATTAGATGCAGTGCTTTCAATAAAAGGGGTGCATTCAAATTATGGATTTAGAGTACAGAAAAAAATATAAGTGAAAAAAAGTGTTTATTTTTGTGATTTTTTAGTGATATTTTAGTTGTTTGAGAAAAAATATTTTTTATTAAAAAGTATTATAAGTATCAAAAATCGGAATGCATAGTTCTATAGACAATGACTTAGTATACATTGGGTAAAAATTTCATACCAAAATTATCAAAATTGAATAAGAAGTAGGATTTTAAAAATTGGTTTAAACTTTTGATAATTTTAAAATTTCTCAAAAACTGCTTTTTTAAAAGTAAATTTTTTGCTTGGTTTATGTTTAAATGGTCATTACAAGTGTTTTGACACTAAAGAACTTCAAAAAATTTGTAAATTAAGGAAAATATAAATTTTGGTACTGAGTCCCCTTAAGAACGTTGTTAATTGGTGTATCTTTGGATACCCTTTACTCTACACCTATATTTAACGTAAAAACACATCACTAAATTATTCAAATTATTTTTCTAAGGAATTTAAACTAATTTATTTTTACATCACTGCCTAGTTACTTTTACTCTTTCAATCCTAATTCGCCCGAGATTGCAATCGGATCCTATTGAAAATCTGGTGCGGCTAGGACTGAAAGGGTTAAGTATATTGAAATCATCCAGTTATAGTACTCGGCATAACACTATACGAGAAATTAGGTTTGTTGTTCATTTCTGTATTTTTAAATATCCTTTTTTCTGCACTTTAAATAAAAACAAATTGATTTTTCTTTATATTTTAAGTGGTTTAGTTTTATACCTCTGCATATTTACTATATGAATGTTTTAAAATAGGATTTATATTATTTAGGATATATTTTAAAATTAAATACTTATATATATCTTTTACTACTTTATATTTCCATCTGATTTTTATCTTGATTGTAATTTATTTTTAAGTACTTGATATTGATAATTGAGGCGATTGCAACAGCAACGAGCCAACTCCAACAGTTTTACAATGAAGTTAGCTGGTTTTTGCTCTAAACACCTCAATTTTAAAATAAGTATGATAGATTACAAATTTTATAACAGAAACATACTTTTTCTACCCAAAAAGGATCCCTTTTGTATTTTAGATTCTAGGAAGTTCTTTTTACTGATGAATAGGTTTTAGGCAGTTAAACTTTCAAAAAATAATCAAACAGATTAAAACTATAAATATTAAAAATATCTTCTAAAAAATTTACTGCGAATTCGAGATATGCGACCCAATTTGTAAAAGTTAAAAATGAAGTAGAAAATTAGTATTTTTGCATTTATTTTCAAAGAAAACTTTTAGAAATAAAAACTCACGAAAACAAATATCCTTTTAAACTGAGCACCGTGGGATAGTGTGGCATATAAAAATAACACTAAATTCTTAAGAATAACGCTATAAATATAACGCATTTGAAAAGAGGTTAAAATTAGGTTTCCCGATAAATTTTCTTTTGGATCGTACTGCTGTATGGTATTTCAGGATTGTTTTCAAAAATTTTTTTGTTCAAGTGTTTAAATATTCGAAAAGCTTCATTTGCGACGATAATATTTTTCCGAAATATAGATTTTTCAGAACTGAATTCAAACAGAAGTGTAAAGATAAAGAGAAGGTAAAATAGATACGAGGAAATTCTATTGTTCTTCCAATAGTTAGAACTTTCATTTTTTCCCAATAGTTTTCCCAAATACTCGGTTTTAAAAGTAAGTCAGCATTTGTGCGAAATTCGTATGTTTAAGATACGAGCCTCTCAGGTCAAAAGTGGTCTAAATAGAAAAATCTAAAATTTGAGATATGCATGGATATGGATTTGGATTTCTCTTTCCTTTATCTCTATCTATATTTTCACATCGTTTTTCTAATAAGGGAATATTGAAATTTTCTACATTCATTTAGGCATTTTTATGGCTCTATAAGGCAGATGATTGGTTTTAAAGAAATCCGTAAGCACAAATTATATTAACCGTTTGGGGAAAAAAAACTTTCCATAATTTATCGAAACGTTAAAAGGGAAATCTACATGTAAGGTTGATATAGAGGTATAGGACGCAATGTAGTACGAGAGCATTACAAAAAAAGTGATTTTCCTAAGGC
This sequence comes from Tetragnatha montana, assembly GCA_963680715.1. NCBI lineage: Eukaryota > Metazoa > Arthropoda > Arachnida > Araneae > Tetragnathidae > Tetragnatha > Tetragnatha montana. The sequence goes on along the minus strand of OY796683.1, from coordinate 2,489,491 downwards.
TCGTTCAGCCAAAAAAAAAAACATGATTGAGTGAAAGAATTCATTGCATAAGGTATAGCAGTATGTGTACTACTTTAACCATAAATTTGATCGAAATTGGAACACTTGTCAAGCTGTGGGATGACTTACAGAAAGTGCAATATCAAGCATTCAGCCGAAGAATGGAGTCCCATTTATCTAATGGTATTCCAATGATCAAACAAGAATTTCTTTAAGTGCAAATGTGAGAATGATTAAACAGATCTCTGAGAATGGTAATGATCCACTGCAGATGTTTCCTTGGAACTCCATGCTTTGGCTGAACTTTAATATTGCACTTTTATAAATCATCCCACGGTTTGAGAAGTGTTCCGATTTCGATTAACTTTAAGGTGAAAGTAATATGCATATCTTATGCAATGAATATTTTTACTTAATTGGGTTTTTCTTACTTAGATAAATGGGCGTTGGTAAAATCACTTTTTGTAGTGTCATCGTACTACATTGCGTTCTAGCTCTTTAAAGGTGCAACTGCGTCCCCGTTCCATTTGAAATATGCTTGTCTGGGTCCCCTCTTCCTCTTTTTTTTTACATTTAGTTCTGAAACACCCTGTGTGTATCTTTGGAAAAATACCCATTATATATTAGGGTGTACCGAACAAAAAACTTTTTTTCGATTTTCATCACGCCTTAGCAAACAACAGTTGTCTAAGGTGACACATAATACCTGCGAATTTTTTCAGAATTTTTGGGGGGTGTCTTTAGGCGGCGCCAAGCCCCCGAAGGTTCCCATGTTAATCCTATGGAGCGCGCAAGCCATAAAGGCCGAAAATTGGTTTTTCGCCCCTCATTTCTACCCTAATCACACGACGAATGTCTTCACTCGAGTTATCGACCCTATATATGATCTAGGCTATCCGACAAAACTTGAGTAATAGCCTAAATATCTATATTTCATTGATTATTTGAACAAGGAAATGCGCGATTTTCAACGAAATTTGAGCACACAAAAAAACGTAATATAGATATTTAGGCTGTTAGCATACTTCATATAGGGTCGATAACTCGAGTGAAGATATTTGTCGTGTGATTAGGGTAGAAATGAGGGGCGAAAAACCAATTTTCGGCCTTTATGGCTTGCGCGCTCCATAGGATTCTGAAAAAATTCGCAGGTATTATGTGTCACCTTAGACAACTTTTTTTTTGCTAAGGCGTGATGAAAATCGAAAAAAAGTTTTTTTCGGTACACCCAATTATATATACGTTTTCTCTTTATTTAAAATTATTCATAACCTGTTTTCTCTCTATACATACACAATATTAACTTATATTGCTCCGAGATCAAGCGATTATTATTTCGCTGATCTAATCTCTTCAGATTTTTAATTTGTGATAATTTATAATGTAGTAAAAAGCAATGGAACAAAAACAGCAGTATATTCAAGCCGATAAAATCCCCAACTGCAAACCGAGTCCACAGAATTGGCCCTCAAACAACTTCCAAGTCCGAAGCATTGCATCCACGATAAACAAACACACTTGTAGATTTTAATTTTACTTCTGCTCAGAGTGCAATATTACTCTGTGTATGTGGGGCGGGGAGAAGGAAAATATTTATTCTCTTTCCACAACACCAGCGACCCCCTGCCGTTCTTTCGCTATCAGCAGATCGTTTTTCACCATATCGCAATAACATCAGGAACCTAGGCCAGCGGGTAGCTTACTAATGGACCGTTCTCAGGGCTCAAAAGTGGATTCTATTTTCGTTTCAAACCAAGGCCTTTTTTCTTTCTCTGAAGAAAAAAAATAGAATGATTTGAAAGTTTTATTCTGATTTAAGTGCATGTCGGAGGTTTAAAGGTACAATGAATGGATCGCGTAAATGGATGGTTTTTTGGTGAGGGATGAGTGATCGATGTTTTACAGGTCAAATTTTAGTTGGAGAGAATAGATATTACTTTTCTGGTTGGACGTTAGTTGAAAAATATCGCGAGTTCATATCATTGCTCTTTACAAAAAAAGTTCAAGATACATCATGTAGTTCTTTCTTGCAAAGCACAATTTGCTACCTGTAAAACTAGTTTTTCCTTGATAGAACTTAGTATGCAGAGAAGCAAATATCAATTCTTAATTATTTTTTTTTTCATTACGCTGACTGAAGCTAAAAGCAAATATAAAAAGTAAAACATATTTTACTTATGATATTAACTTAAACATTAAGTAAGTATTACCTTAATTAGGGCTCTGAAAGTGCTTAAGAACAAGTTATTTTAACCGTTGAATTTTATAATTAAGTATGCTTTATTTTAAAAAAAAAATCCACTTGAAATTTGATTTTATAAAGTTACTTTTTAAATTTCAGTAACTTTTAAAAGTTATTTTTGTGAAATAAAATTAAATGATTCACGACTATTTAATATACATGCAAAGAAATAATAAAAGATACATAAATCTACATTAAATACATTTTAAATAAAAAAAACTTATTTAAAAATTTATATTTAAGAAATCTCTCAAGACAAGAAATAAAGACTTTAAACTTGAAGTATAAAAAAACATACACAAAAGTTTTACAAAAATCCATCCTGTTAAAACAATATTTCTTCCTCCAACGTTATGTTCGTTTTTAAAAGTTTTTTTTGTAGCTTTTGTACCCAAGTCTTTTTTATACTGACTGCTATTCAAAAACATTAAGGTAAAAAATTCTAACTTCATTCAAAGTATAAAGTATTTGAAGAAAAGAAATGTATATTAACTGGAAAGTAAATTTTTACCATAGTTCAAAGATAAAGTTGTTTTGTTCAATAAACTTTATTTAAAAAAGAAATTTTATCTAAGAATACATCAACTTCTTTGCCTTTAATATGTGTATTAAAATTTTAAGAATATAATAAAAGTAACGTGGTTTTTTTAATAATATCGGGATGACTGGCAATAATAGTGTCATAAATTTTAGTATATTTAAAATCTAAAAATGTGTTCTATAACATTTCGTATTTCGTAACATTTCTAGACTTACTTATGCCTCAAAAAATTATTTAATACACCGTCTTATAGATCCAATCCAATCATATACAGTCCCTTACTTTACAGAGAGTAATAAAAATACCTAATGTTTTATGATAATAAAATGCTATTATTAAAAATGGTGTTTAAAGTTTACATAATGTTTCCACTCTCTTCTCTTTCTTATATTTGCTTTCTTACAATGCACAACATGGAAGTTTGCTACCTGTAAAACTAGTTTTTCCTTGATAGGACTTAGTATGCAGAGAAGCAAATATCAAATCAATTTAGGAAATAAAGTGGTATGTAGTTACAGTTACTAACTGACCAATAAGTACGTAAAAAGTTAAAATTAATTATGAAATCTTATTTATTTTTATTTAATGCTTCTGAGATTTCTTCAAATGATGATTAATGAAATTATATTACTGTCTTGGAAGGTTAAACTTAAGAAGGAAAATAACAGGAAATTCCTATGTAAAAACAAGACAAGATTGTAAAATAAATTTAAGGTTATACAATTTTTATTACAATTATTTTTCTAGTAATCAAATGTATTTTACAGAGAAATATTTTATCTAAGAATCTAAATCTGTGGATAATGGAACTTTTCAAGTCTCGTTTACCAATAAACGCCCGAATTAAACGACTTTATGAATACAGGCTACCATCCTGAAACAGGAGCTTTATGACTTAACCCAAGCCTTGAGGGGTTTGAGTGGTTCCAATTTCAGCCCACTTAAATGAATAAAAAATGCAGAAGAATTTGCTGTTACCAGAGATACATAACCTGCGTCATCTCATCCCTGATAAATCAAAAGAAATCAATATTTCAAAGTCCCTTGAGGGGAACTAAACAAAAGGCCACTTCAACTCAGCTATTTAAAACGGCTATTTAGATACTAGCTATTGACTTTTAAATAGCTTGATAAAACCTCTAGAATGCAAGTTTTATTTTTCGTCAAACCTTTAAGAATTGCATTAAACTTATAGCGTCGACAATACAAGAAAATCCATACTTTTTGAATTGCTAATAATTTGATTGAATTATTGGTAGAACTATTTTGTGTGATTTCGAATAAGATATTTATAAAGAAAATGGTAATTTATTTTCTAAAATTATAATTTATTTGTGTTGCAAAATAATTGGATGGGGGTCTATAAAACAGTTTTTAATAAAATTGTACTAACATTTACCAAAAAAATTTTTAGTCCTGTCTAGCACGAAGGAAAATTAAGTTAAAATATATAGATGCATATTTTACAGGGTGTTTAAAAAATCCTGTTCAACCCTTTATTTTTTTAGCCCCCCTCAGATAGTTATAAAAGTGGTGTCTTGGTGTAGTAAAGTTCCTACATACCATCCGGCAATCTTAAGAGTTATAATTTTTAATTAAAAAATTATTGTAGATTTGCTAAACCAGAGTTACTAATAAAAATATAGTTTTGAGGGCAGCCTCAAAGCAATCCGATATAAATTCAAATGAAATATCGTGAGACATCTCAAATTCCATATACCTATCAAAAATTATTACAAGAATCGAATTTCTACATTCTTTTCTAGCTTACCCTCAAGGTGACAGATCATTCCCTGTACCCCCAATGCCACAGATGGATGTATTGTTCGATCAGAACACACATGTCACAGTCAAGCGATATTGAAAACGAAAGTTTAGCTCCAACGGAATGGCAGCATGATATTCAGATGGAGATTTCCTGTTAGAATATCAATCGAATTCAAAATAGAGTTCGCAGTGAGGGTAGTCTCGTCAAAAAGAATATAGAGCAGAAGGTGAGATCTTAACCGTGTAAGAGGAAATGAAATTTCCTGTGGTGTTATGCAGCGGGAAATATTCTTTTCACGTTTTGTCACAGGGATGAAAAATGTTTGATACTCGAGAGAAACATGAAAGGCATTGTTAAAAGCTTTCAAATTTCTTGCAAAAATAATTTAGTTTGATTTGCAAAAGTATAAAAATTATCTAAAGTCAGCATCTATATTTTTCTTAGGATTTATTACAAGGCTATTAGGTTTGTATTAAATTCTTAGTTTGAATTTCAGGATAAAAATTATTTTTCGTATATTTTTATAATAACTTTTAATTAAATTAAAACAAAATCTAAACGAGTAAGGGTAATATCTAAAAGTAAATATTAAGTTACAAGGAAGGTTTGAATAGCAATATTATGGTAATTATTTTAGCTTCGACCCTGAAATTTAAACATAAGTCAGCACCATATCCTTGATCCTTTGGTGCTGAAATTTCAAAATTCTTAAGAGCAAAACGGTTAAAGAACCCATCCCCAAACTACAAATTTCTGCAATATTTCAAGAATGAAAGATCGAAATTACACCCTAAATGAAACCAAAATCGAATCATAAGTGTCGTATCTTTGTACCATGCACCTTTTCATTTTAAAGCTGAAAAAAATTAACAATTTTTTATCTAAAAACAAAACTGTCAAAATCCATCCAATGGTCGGGGATGTAAGTTTATACGGATTATATGCATTGTTCTATAGGAAAATACTTAATTCTCCCATTTAATGAAAGAAAATATCTAAATCTAAAATATCTCGGTGTCAAATGAATCTGCATATCCTAATAAAGCGTGCATAAAACAATTGTTAGGAGTACGAACAAAATCAAACGATCTCCATTCATGAACGCAAGATAAATGACACGATATCGGACGCATAATAAATCGATTCTGACATAATAGCAAAAAGTGTCACGAAATAGTAAATGTTTAATGCTGATATGGAACAGTTTGGGATTATTCCCCAACGCCCCCTACATTTTCCCAATACCACACAACACCCCCGTGCTGTTAGATTTATAGCATCGATTTTCTTTTCCCCTCCCCTTTGAAATTCAGGAGACTAGTAGCAACTGCTGACCTCTCACGTTTCTTACACTTACACTTTATGTTTTTCTACAATATATGCAGACATAGAAAATATAAAGCTTCCTTACAATTTTGAAGTAGTATGTAATCAAAGCATAGATTTATTGGGTATAAATATCCTTTGTTCTGAAGGAATATGAATCTATGGCATAAATATAAGGAAAAGAAGCTTTAAATATTGAGTGATGTTTCCTTGGATATAAATAAATATCACTGCAATAGGTTTAAATAAGCTCATTTTGATAATCCAAATCAAAAATGTGATTGGATTAGGTGTGTCTGAGATGCTACTTCATATTTAAAAAAAACTCTTTTTAGAATATTTGGTATTAATTGAAAAAACATTAACTTAGTTTATATACATAAACTTGGCAACTCTCACCCCTGAAAGTATTTGACATTTGCCTCTAAAAGTAGTGTTTCAGCTCATTTTGAGACCTTGAAAACAGAATTTTTTAAGAAACAAAGTATAAGTCGACGTGAAATATTTTTGAAATCTTCTCATTTAAACAAGTGTTTATCTCATTCTGAAATTTTTTTGGGAAACACTTAAAGAGGAGGACTGCTTCTTTTTAGGGGCATAATTTTCAAAAAAAAAAAAAAAAAAAGTACTATTATAACATACGAAAAAATTTTAGAGGGGATTTGGGTTTCTTCCCCAGGAAATATTTTTGACAGTTTACCCTCAAATGTAAATGATTTTTAACTCATATCGAGACCTAACCTACACCTAAAGAAGATCATTCCTTGTAAAGTAAAACATTATTAAATGTATATCAAAATTTCGGAGGTAGATTGAACCTCTAAATTCCCCTCCTTGTATGCGGCCCTGCTTTACTTCATTCCATTGGTGATTTACCCATTTCCCCTTATATATCCCCCTTAGTTATAATAATAATTTCGCGCTTAGTTAACATATGCACCACTTGTCCTTTTGTGTGTAAGAATGGCGAATCACCTTGTAGGTTTTTCGCACTTCTAATTGAAATTCCCTAAATGCCCACTGGATGCATCAATATCGCTTCTTTCCCAAAAGGCCAAATTCCCCTCCTTTGTAGAAGGCACATTTCCCTCCTCTATACTCGTATAATTCAGCTAATGCCCTTCAATCTATCAGCCGTTCACTGGCCGCCCGAAACCATTTACTAAGAGCCATCTATCAACAGAAAGCGCTACACGGCAGGAAAAAACGAGCTACTGAGAAAGCTCTGCATTGCGATGACGTGGCATACAATGGGGGAAGGATATTTTTTCTTTAGCAAAGTAATTACGAAAACATTCATTAAATCGAGAGTTTTTCTCAGGTTTTACCTAATTTTTTATGACTATCGTTAGGTTCTAATTTCGTTTTTCATGAAACATTGAAAAATAGCAAAATAATTCCATTCATGATTTACTCTACTTACTGTATACATTTAAAGACTTTTTTAAAATTTCATGACGGATTTCGGAAAAATATTTTAAGGGTGAAAAAAATTTTTTCTAAATATTGTAGACCTATTGTTTTTCTTAAATTTGGATATTTTTGTTCTTTAATTTAACTGATTGTTTTTTTTAAAGTTATTGTAAAAGTTTGGTATCAAAAAATGTTTTCTTCTAGTTTAAGCATTTAAAAAAGTATAGATTTGTTAAGATTAAAACCAATATTTTAGGTGGACCATATGACTTTAAGAAAGACTTGAAATTTAATGAGATGTACTCTTATACTTTATAACACCTTTATGATATCGAATAACAATACCTTGAGAAGTTGTTTTAAATCTTAAAACTCATCTTTAATTAATGTTAAGTGTTTTGCGAGAAAAAAAATGGCAAGCATGGCTACTTTTTTAGTACAAAAATAAGCTACTGTTAATCAATTTTTAATTATTTCATTTTCATGGATCAATGAACAGTATAAATGGTTTAAAAAATTAAACATTATTCACTAAACAGTCTAAAAACAGTTAATTTTTCTGTCTATTTTAAACAATGCTAAAACTACTATAGATTGATAATATCATCACTTTGTTCATACCTAGTAATTTTATTAATTGTTCTTCTAATAATTATATTATTTTTTATTCAAATCTTTTGTACTCCACACATCAAGTTTTGCAGCAAAAAAGTCCCCAGAAAAGGTTGAGTTAGTACTTTAGAATCCCTCATCGTTATGAAAAATGTCGTAGGTTTCAAAAGAAAGCAGTTTTCCTCCCAAGACATAGAAACCAAACGAGTTGAGATGTTTTTGGAATGGGACAGTAGCTAACGAGAACAATTTGCAGGGAATGGTCCCATTCCAGATTCTCTTAACCGTTCCAAAAATGGTTTCTTCTGTTCGTTACTCGTTTCAGAAGGTTTTGGGGAGAAAAATTGGAATTTTTCTGAATCGGTTCAAATCATTTGCTTCAAGCATAACGATTTCCAGGCAGTGTTCGTCCTTCATTTACGAGCTCGAATTATAATGGAATTTAGTGGCAACAAGTTAAATTGTTTGGAAAAAGTTTTTCCTCCGATAGATTTACAAACTTTTATGAGAAGTGATTTATTGAAAAAATGCTTTTCTCCCCTTATTTGTCTCTTGTTAAATGAGAGAAAAGAGATAAATTTACCCTTTCTAATAATTCTCTTAAGAGTATATTGTGTAGGTTTCCCGGTATTTCCGTACATTTTTTTTTCAATATTGTTAAAATTTAATTGTTTTGAAAAATGTAGATTTAATCTGAGCATTACACATTCCACTTAATTTTCTTCTTCAGCTCAGCTCTTTTTAAAGGTTTATTATGAGGGGGAAATATAATTTAATTAATGTTTATTAAATTAAGTTAGTTAACTAATGTATTTTTTTTTTGCCTTAGCTGTTTGCCAACTTGTATAACTTTAATTTAAATAATTCTGTCTTTTGTAAATTAAATTAATCATTTATTATTGTTATTTGTACTATGTTTTGTTTTTTGCATTTTTGAATATTATTATTGCTATGTAATTTAACCCACCTATCTATTTATTTTATTTTTAAATATCACTCAATGTTCGCACTTTTTTTGGTTACCTGAACGGGACTGTTTCCCCTTGGTAACTCATATTATTTTATATATTTATTTGTAATTTCCATAGTGTTAAATAAAGATTATTATTATTATTATTATTATTATATTATTATATTTTTCAATAATTTATTACCGTCATATTTTACCAATAATATTCAATGATAATGGACTATCAATTACACACTGTAAATAATGTATATCTCATTACTATGTTGCTTAACAGCCCTTTATTATAAATTATTATATACCTTCATAATTTATGTTTTTATGTACTAGGGGGCCTGCCCCCTGCTCGCTATCGCTCACCAACCCCCGTAACTGCTTCGCAGTTCTTTTCAGATCGCTTCGCGATCTTAGCGAGCAGAGCTCGCTTGTTCATCTCAACAATCCAGTCTAACCCTCTTCTCGACTTAATTAAGCCTCTTGTAATACCGAAAATACCTCTCTCTTGCTTATAAATAATTTAATTCGTATCATTCCCCTAAATTAAAAACAAAAATGTTGCTGAAATATATTCCTTTTTTAGCTTATCAATAATAATTTAACCGAAATGTTAAAAAATATCCAGCAAGTCTACTAATAATCATCAACCATTTTGTAGAAAAAACATTATTGAAAATAAAAGAAATCAGACTCGTCATAAAACTCGTCTGTTTCTCTAGTGAACAGCCACAGAAAGAGAAGAAAAAATTAAAACTTTGAATATTAATAACTCCAAAACTAATTAGAATTTTTTGAAAAACAAAACGCCAATCTTTTTATAAAAAATAATTGTATCTGTGCTTAAAATATCATAGTTCTACTGTGATAAGTTTTTCTTTTATAACGAAAAAACCGAAAACCCGTCAAAAATTTCGAAACTTTAAGGCTTAATTACTCCAAAACTAATTCGAAATTCGAAAAAAGGGCGACGAGGTGCAAAAATTCACATCTAAGAGAATGCGGCTGCAAAAAATCATATTTCTGCTGCGAATAAATTTTGCTGGGGGCGAACTCGCAGCAGAAAAAAATAATTTTCGACTTTGACATAAAATAATTCCAGAACTAATTATCTCATTAATTAGATATTGGAACGAAAAGGACCCTCATACATTTGTCTACAAATGGTCAAAATGTCAATAATTTCCATTCTATAGATTTTACGTAGTGACAGTTCAAAATTGTCAAAGTGAAGATTTTCTGAAACAGCGGCGGCAGCGGCGGCGACTGTTACTTTTTTTTAATATAGAGAGATTAAAGGATTTAACCTAAGTAAATAGTCCTTAATTATAATGAAAATGGGAAAGGATGAGGGGCCTAAGGAATGAATAAACATCGGTAGTACTTGTAGCTTATTTTAATAAATAGTTTTACTTAAACTCTCAACCAGCAATTAAAATCCTTTAATTAAAAATCTTTAAAAATGAGATAATGTACAATTATCTCGCCATCTGTAAACTAATGAATATTCAAATTATATAATGCATTGATTCACCTTAACATTTTCCGAAACTCCCGAAACAGTCAGAAATACTGCTTTTAGTTAACCTGCTTAATTAAATAAAATCTGATCCATGGAAACATAAAAAGTAGTCACTTGGTAGAAGATATAAGCTTTGTCTATTGTGTTTGGGTATAACCTAAATAGTGATTAAGGAATTCTTTAAAGGATTCTTTCTTTCTCTCTCTCTCATCCCCTAGTAGCACAGCTCATACCAAATAAGTCAAGTTTACGTAACTGCAACTAGAAGTAAACGAAATTTGGCCCTACGAGACAAAAATTGAACGAATCTCAAACGTTTTTGCTGCTTGGGATTCATTCACAATTTTTTATGTAGTAGGAGATATTAGGTAATACAAAAATAAATTAAACTTTAGTTCTTTTAATATTGTATTCAGTTGCTCATAAATAATAATTAAAACTAAGCAAAAGTCCTGTATCTGTATGGCCCACTCGAAATTAATTCTCCTAAGGTAAATAAATCTATTCTAAATGTCAACAAGAAATGTTAAACTTGAGAGCTTTAGAACGAACCATTCAGAAAGTAATATGTCCATTCAGATATCCCACCTGTTAATGAGCTTGAACATAGACTCAATTAAGGATACAATAGAGCTCCGAAGTTTAGGAAGCTCTAGTGCATCAAGATGGAATGGAATGGCTGGAAGGCTTACAGGCGTATGGTTCACTAATAATCTCGTATTAACGTTATACGCGAGTTTAGATACACGTTTGAATATACAATAGGTACACTGTTTGGAAATTGTCCGCTTTTAGTACGTACATAAATAGGAATTTCAGTGTTATTTTTCCCTGAAAGTTTTAAATATGTATTTACACTTTTATGTCCATCAAATTTTTATACGCTATTTATTTATTGTCTCATTCTACAAGACTAAATTTTCATGTTACAACAAATTCGGTGAATTATTTTTAAAACCTATCTACTCAAAACACCACCAAGGGATACTCTTCCCAATAAGGGAAAAACTGAATTACCCTTCTGCGTGTTTTAGCCCTTTCACACCTATACGCCCGAGTTTACATTAACACCTATAGAAAATTTGGGCAGTCAGGATTGAAAGTTACATATATAGGGTATTCATTCATGTTTTGTCCATAACTTTCAATGGATACAAAATTTAATTTAACCAAATGTTAATATTTCAATTGGGATTTATTTGTTATATGGATACCCCTTCTCTTATAAGAAAAGCTTCCCCGAATATATTCCAGAAATTAAAATTTCCGAGTAAAATATGAACCAAATCGTTTTTTTTAATAAAAAATTTACGTTTAACCATAACTTAACTGTATTTGTAAAATATGAAACTTTCATTTCTAACTCAAAAACCTGCCAACAAAATTGTTAGAGAAATTTTTTTAGTCTAAAAACCCTCTTTTCGCTGTTATAATTTATTTTAATGAACGCAACTGGAATATAATATTTACAAAAACTCCAAAACCAATAAAATGGGTTCTATACAGGCAAAACGCTTCAAATTACTATTTTAACATTTTAGTGACTCTTCATATATCACTTTTTCAATCAAAGTAGATACCATGATCATATTTAAAGATGGTAAAAAAAATCTTAATTTCTAGCAGAAACATGCAACTGAGGTGTTTGCTGAAACAATGAATTAACTCCACTTTCAGAATGGAAGGATGGAATTTCGTGATTAGTGATTTGGTGCCGTTTTACGCGCTATATTATAGAGCATAAAACAGTACCACATTGGCAATTACGCCCCACTTTGGTGACGATCTTACCAAGATTCACTCCTTTTTCTGAAAATGAAGTTAACTCATTGTTACAGCAAACATCTCAGTTGTTGGTGCTAAAAGACAAATTTATTTTACCACCTTTCCACCTTTCTCTTTAAGAATAAAGTTTCCTCCTTGAGTTATCTAGTACCCTTAATGAACTAACATTTACCGCTATAACTGTTACTATTTTCTATCCTTTAATAACTTCGTTAAGCAAACACTTCTGAAAGACCTCGATAATATGCTAATAACACTAATTCTATCTGAAATTTTAAAGAGAAGCCCAAATTTATATTTAAGTGATACCAGCAAAAATGTTTAACATAATACAAGGGTAATTTTAAACCATACTTTTGAGTTTTGTGAGGAAACAGATTAAGTTATTAAAAATTAATTGCCCTTTTCCCGAGTTATGATAAACGTGGATAACGAACCTATTAACCGGAGGATAGGTAGGAGCGAAATATTTTAAGTTCATTATGAGGAATATGCTATTAATAACTGAAGAGAGATTGTATAGTAATTCTATGTTTTATGCAAAGTTTGTCTTATTTAAAACATTAACTCTGTTATGTTTTAATTAACAATTTAATTATGTTTTAATTAATGCTGTTTTCGTTGTTAAATATATTTCGAAACAAAACCACTTAATTAAAATGCAACTCTTTTTAGCATTTAACCCCACCCCATTTTTTTTAAACCCACCTTCCATCTGACGTCCGCTTCCACTTGTTTCATCAACGGAATATTGAAACTTCTATTTGATGTCATGTGAGCCTTCTTACTCATAAAGCTGGCTGTGATATGGGATTCTATGCATTGTCACAGCCACTTTACAAGTGAAGAAAACCAATCTCTTTCTATCCTACGTCCGCTTCCAGTTGTTTCTTCCAAAAAAAAAAAATGGAAACAGGGGGTTATTGTGGGCAAACGGCCACGGTTAGAAATGAAATTTGATTTCCAATTACCATGTTTTAATTTATTTATAAAAAATGTGTAAAGCTTTTTTCCCTAATAGGTCCGTCTTTAGGTTGTAAAACAATAATAACTTTGTTACTGTCGAATTTATTAGTCTACACATCCCATTACTTTCGCCCGTGCGTTTTGAATCCTTTTGTATAAGTACACCTTCCTCTCCTATAGAGTGTTTTCAGGTGACGTCACAACCGGTTATTTTCTTTTAACTGTGTATCTTCTGTAGGGCTTTTAACTGTTGCTAAGGCCGTTGTTTATCTGTTGCTAAGGCGGTTTTTAGGTATGGGATCACGTGATTGCAAATGCTCCAATAGAAGAATTCCACGGCTAGTCATTTTCTGTAACTGTTAACCTCTGTAGGGCAAAAAAACTAACACTTCTGTTGCTAAGGCCGTTGTTAGGTCCGAGTCATGTGATTGAAAATGCTCTATACTAGACAGAAACTTAAGTTGACCCTATGACGTCACTAACAAACACAGTAGTTCCCAGCGCGGTGTCTGAACTTTGAGTGAAATGAAGAACATCAATTTAAAAATGGGATTATTTTGTTACAACCACGTATAGCGTCTTTTTTTATCAAGATTTGCGTACCGAAACTCCTCCTAGCAACCCAACATGCTTTGTGTTTACGCAGTTTCTGCTTCCTCGTTGTGACGTCATAAGGTCAGGAAGCGTTGCTGTCGAGTCTCTCTTATAAAAAAATTAACAAAAATAAGTTATCGGATTATTAGAAAGAATCTTGTCCATCACTGTTAAACAGAAGAAAACAAATGATTAATAAAAATTATTACTTCAGTTGTTCATAAAAAAAATATAGTTAATTTTTGAGTGAAATGTAACCAATTTATTCAAGTGTTATACTTAAGAATTTAAGGGATTGCTCTGAAAGATATTTAAAAAAAAAAGAATCGAAATGATGATAAATAATGCACTCTATCATTTCAAATAGAATGCTTAAAGAGAGTATTATCTTTGTAAAAACTTTCATCTTTTGCTGTCAATGCTAAAAAATATTCAGATTTATTTTGTTTTCAAATTTTGTGTTCTTTGAAACAGTCATTCTTTTCGAACTTTATTTTTAAAATCGGATTGTCATAAATTGTGATAAAGATCTCTTGATCAATCTTTTTTACCTTTTGATCTCAGATCATCAAGAACAGTTACACTTTTAATATTGTTGAACTATTTTGGGTCTTGCTTCAAGAGATCTATTAAAATATAAAAAAGGGATACAAAATAAAAAGAATCGAATAGAATTTTCATTCTTTTCTGAAATATTTTTAAGAAAATGTTTCTTCGTTAAAAGATCAATCAAACTTTCAAATTGTTACCCATTTCTTTCAAAATGCCGTTTCCATAGAACTATTACTCAATGTGAAATGCAGAGTATTTGTTTATATTTACAGAATTTAATACGAAAGCTTTTCTTTCGAAAAAGAAATTGTATTTAATTGAATGAAGTTTCAAAAAAAATTGTCTCTCTTGCGGTTAAGTATTTTTCCCAACTAAACAACCTGCATTCAATTTAATTTGCCTATTCTTTTTATAAATCTAGAACATGTTATTAGACAGGAAAAAATACCCAACTTAAAGCCGAAAAAAAAAATCTGAACATTTATCTAAGTTTGCGCAAACTGAAGAATTCCTTTAAAATGAGTAATATCCATTTATATGCGTATCTTCTTCGTAAACATTGCTAAAATATTCTACGAAATAAACTTTTCCGCTTCGTTTTGGGTACGTGAAAAATAACATAAGAAAAAGTTCATTAACTCAAATATGTATACCCACGAAAAATACATTTTAATTTTAAATTCTCTATGCGACCAGTTCATTTTAGATGAGTCAGGGGGATAGGGGGTAAATGGATAGATATTTTAACAGTTTATATTTATAAAATTTAGTGATTTTTGGCATGCTGGTTTTCATTGAGGCTCAAGAAAAATTAGCATGCCAAAAAACATTAAATTTCATAAATATAAACTGTTAAAATCTCTATCATTAGAAATTATTTTTTAGTAATCTGGTTGATTCATACCATCCTTTTTTTAAATAGAAAGACATTTTATCATAAATTTTAGTTAACTTGATAATGAGACAATACTTGAAACTCTTAAGGAAACATCGCTTTTTCGAAGCAAAAGGTTTTAAATCAGTACAAATAACGGAAATTGACTCGCCAAATGATATTATAGACATTTTTGTGAAAAATTACAACTCCGTCTGTGTAGTATCTCCCACATAAAAAGGTTCAACAGTAAAGTGCTCTTTTTTCTCCTAACCATACAGTTATGTGATCTGTTAAAGCTTTATTATGTGTCTGATAAACGAACAAGAATTTGTATTTTTTTTTTTTCATTATTTGCTTAAAAAAACAGTGCTCTTTAGTTGAAAACAAGTGGAAATACTGTAAAAAAATCTTTTCACTTTTCTGATCAAAGAATTTTACTAAACATTTTATTTCTTGAAAATTGTGGAGGAAAATAAAATTCTAATTTCATTTTAATAAATAAATAATTGCACAATGTTCATCTAAACTCCCATTCCCTAAAATAACTTATATTTTTATTTAAAAAATGTAATCACCATTTAGCTTACAATCTTATTTACTCAGCACTCGAGTTTCAAACTTCCAATAAAATGTTTTAACGCCGACATGCGGGAATTCTATTTGGGAAAGCGAAATACAATTGAATAAAGCGTCTCAATGCTTCAACTAAACTAACGTAAGCGACACAATGTTATTTGATTTCTGAAATTTGGACATAGAAGTATTCTATTTGAATTGTAAAACAGGACAAAGGGCAATCCTACTACACAAAGTACAAAAAGCACTGTCTCCACTATTTTATAAAGCTTAAATAGACATATTCCAGTTTACTCTGTCGTAGCCATTAAAAATTGCATTCATCACTTATGAAAAAAAGATACTGTCTGACTATCACAAGATGAGCTCTGGACCGGTTGCCTGGTTGTGGCAGTTGCTATAAAAACAACACTAAACCAATGGATGTAAGAAATTTAAACGAGAGCTCATCATCTGATAGACAGACAGTATATTTCCCCCAAATTTTGCCTATTTAGGTTCAGTAGAGTCTATTAGGTTATCCAATGTTCACCTAGATATTGCTGAATAAATTTACGTTAGCGGAATTTTAACAAGCATTTGCTGAAATATGGAGTGGATAAGATATCCTTTATCTCACTTAACCTTTCCTCCATTACAGAATTTGAATAACGCTACACACTATTCGACCCCCAATTATTCATAATCAAAACCTACTCTCTCTATGTAAAGCTTCAGTGATTTCAACTCCAAAATTACCCTATCTATATGTGGCTAATGTAAGATAAGGAGGCATTAAATTTTCTACTAGCACACACCAAAATATTAAGTATAATAAGATCCAAATATCAATTTGCTTTGATTACAACACTCCCACTTATAGCAACTTAATTACTTTAACCATCTAAACTACACCCGAAGGAATGAGTAAATATGCTGCTCAAAGGGAAAATTCTAAATATACCTAAAACGCACGAATTTTAATATTTTAATAATGTAATGTTAGATAATTGACACCTTATTGACACCTAATAATAGATAATTGACCAGAGGTTTGAGTTTATTTTTACACCAGTTCAAGATGTTTTTAATAATAAATTCATATAAAGTTAAGGTGGAAATTAATCATAGGATTTTTAAAGATTTACTGTTATGTTCCCAAACATGATAATCTTCCAGATAAATAATACTGTTAGAATTTTCAAGAAAGGTATTGGTCAAAATATTGGAGACAAATTTTATCGCTTATTGTGTTTTCATGATAAAAATATCATTAGAAGAAAAAGACATCTCAAATTCAAAATAGCGTTACCAAATCAACTTTACTTCATAGCTTATTGACAAAAATAACCTTTAAAGCTCCGAATTTTTTTTAGTTTCATATTTATGGAAATTAACTAACATTCATATGTCACACAATTATTTCCAAGTTAAAAATTAGTAATCATTCATTATATATGAATATATTTCATTTCCAAAAGCCAGGTTGTTACTTTAATATATTTTACCTTAGAAGTCGAGGCGGAACCAGGTTCCTCAGATTGGAGGCTCGGATTGGTTCCTCAGGCTGGAGGGCACCTCAGATTTTAAACAACTTTTGCCATAAAATCTGCTATATTTTTGAAGATATTGAAGGGAAATTTAGACTTTTTCAGCCATATATTGCACCATTTCTTAGCTTCCAAGTTATGAGTTATGAAGTTATCTTGAAATATCATTTTATTCAGTGAACTTTTCTTACCCTTCTAGAGGGCCCCCATTCCACCCTCCTGGATCCCCTACTGCCTAAAAAGCTTTGCTTTATAGTTTAATGCATATGCGATCATTAATAGACGTAAAAATTAAACACTTTTGAAAGGCTTCGATAACTAACACCGACTCCATCCAAAATCTTGAATTCTAAATTGATATTAAAGCTAATCACAGCGAACTTTTACGCGAAGATCTCTGTTAATTACTGCTAGTTAAAATTGCAGTTTCTTTCTTTTAATACATGGTTATTTGATTATATATAGACTGACTAGATTGTTGTGTATACTCGAAATATATGTATACTTAAAGTTCGACTAAATAGTTAAAGCTGTAAGAAAGTGTATTTTATGACACAGGAAAATTTATTATAGTTTTGTAAATAACATTAATAATTTTTAAACCTGTTTATATATTTCATAAATTTATATTAAACTTAAAAAATTTAACTGCAACTACATTTGTTATCAGAAAAATGCTTTAAAATATTTGTAGAAAGGCATTCCATAGAGCTGATATATTAATTTTGTATTATTTACATTTATAATTTTAGAACAGTTACAATATTTTACACGTGTATTTGTAATAAAAAAAATTAATTTTGTTTTAAGAAACATTATTCCAGTCTTTGATGTTTACTGACCCAAAAAAGATAAATAAAGACACCAAAAAATGCTAATAATCCTAAATTATTTATTTTAAAGTATTTATCACACACCAACTAATGCATCATTGAAGCATAACGCATATTTTACATCCATTTAACACACTAGACTCTAGACAAACTTTGACATTGTTTTGAAGAAGTTGTTGAACAATCGTGCTGAAAAATAAAAACATCTTCTTTTAGCCATTTTGTTTTTTTGCATCACTATTTTTAAATTATAAATTATACATAAAAATACTTTACAATTAAGTAAAAGTTATTTACCAGGTATAATATCCGAACTTTCCTAGTTATCAAATTTAAACCAAAACCACCACAAACACCAATTTTAATTAAAATTGAGTCAATATAAACTACATGTCTAGAAATAAATTAGAATAAACGAGTGATAAATAACAAAGATGGTAAAAACTGTCTTGTTTGTTTCTTAGTTAAGTAAAATTAGACACAACATGAAAGCATTTGATTAGAAAAAGAAGCATCAAAAGATAGGTTAAAACTCAATTATGTTTACCTTCAGCTCTGAACAAACTTCCCGAATCTTTACTGCAATATTCACCTATTTTCTCTGAAGGTAGAAAAGTTCACCTATATTGGACTGAGGTTGAGGTTCTACAAAACTGGCTACTTAAACACAGTGACTTGGAAAAGAAAAATCAAGAATACACTCTAGGTTTATGTTAAAAAGCACTTCTTCCATAGTTCCATTAAATGATTTATCACATACTAATGTTTAAATGGCAAAAAAAATTTAACGTCCCTCTAAAGTTCGGAACAAGCTTATGTACCGCAACGTTACTTGACCCTGGTGGAACGAAAGCGCGGTGTCTGAATTTCGAGTGAAATTAAGAAAGTTATAAAAATATGATTATAGTCTGTCTGTCCTCGCTTGGCACAAGTGGCAAACCTAAAATCCGTACCCACAGCAGAAAAAACAGTGGTGAAAAAGCCATAAAGATGGTTATCTCACTTCTATTAGATACCCGATACCCTGCACTCGCCACTGCTTTTCCTGCCGTGGGTAGTGATTTTAGGTTTGCCACACGTGCCAAGCGAGGACAGACAGACTTTAGTTTGTTAAACACATTTATGTATAGCGTCTTTTTATCACGATTTGGGCGCCAAAACTCCTCGTAGAAACCCAACAGGCTTTCTGTTCACGCAGTTTTTCTTCCGCGTAGTGACGTCATAGGTTCAGGACACGTTGCAGTCTAGTATAATTAACAAGCATAGCCTACTTGCACCTACCACACCATAGAGAGGACATCAAAAGCACAAATGTCATTCCACGTCAAATCAACACTTTTTGGCATCACTATCTTGAACTTTCTTTAAATTCGGTACACATGTTCTAGTGTGATACAGACTAGAAAAATTATAAATTTCATGGAAAAATATTAAGTTGTTATGGAATTATAAATGGGCAAAGCTGTCAAAAAATAGGGTTGTGCAGATGAAACTGGTGTCATTTTAAAGTATTTTATATTTAATTTAATTATATTTTAATGTATTTTATACTTATTTTACGGTGTGCAACATGTTATAATAACTTGGAATACATATTTTACAAAACAATAGAATTAAAAGTTTGATTTTTCTGAAATGTACCACTTTTAAAATTTTGAAAAACAATTCCAGGAATAGGTAATATTACGGTAAATAATCTGGTTAAATTAAAGGATAGGACAAAAATGGGATCAGTGTCAAAAAAGTTAAAGCTGTAATTTCGGTTTTCTTAATCTCTTTAAAAAAATATAACTTTTTTTTCATTAATTGGATGCGAATTGAATTATATTTAACTGCTATTGACACTCCGTATGTCTGAATTAAATGCGGTTCACCAGTTCGGTCAAAGAATACTTCCCTACCTAAGATACCAGTTTATGAAAAGAAGTTGCACAGACACAGATTCTTTGGCAGAGAAGAAATCCTGGTCTACGCACCGCTCGGTTATGAAGATCCTTACTGGTGATGGGTATGGGTAGAACATAAACAGGCATAGCATATTTGCACCTACCCCACCAGTAGAGAGGACATCAAAAGCACAGGTGTTTAGGTTTAAAGTGCGGTTCACAGTTCCTGTTGCAGGTCAAAGAATGCTTCCCTACCTAAGAAACCAGTTTATGAAAAGTAGTTACACAGACACAGATTCTTTGGCAGAGAAGAAAACCTGGTCTACGCACCGCTCTGTACATAGTAACAACCACTTTGCAAGTGATGAAAACCCACATTCCCATCCATCGTCCGCTATATTAGTCTCTTTTCTTCAGACACCCGAAATTTCCATTCGATGACATGTAAGCCCTCTTCACTTACAAAGGGTTGTCATATGGGAATTGTTACATAATCACAGCCACTTTGCAAGTGAAGAAAACCCACCTTCCCATTCGTCGTCCACTATACTGATCTCTTCTTCGGACACCCAAAATTTCCATTCGATGACATGTAAGCCCTCTTCACTTACGAAGGGCTGTGATATGGGAATTGTTACATAATCACAGCCACTTTGCAAGTAAAGAAAACCCATCTTCCCATCCGTCGTCCACTATACTGATCTCTTCTTCGTACACCCGAAACTTCCATTCGATGACATGTAAGCCCTCTTCACTTACGAAGGGCTGTGATATGGGAATTGTTACATAATCACAGCCACTTTGCAAGTGAAGAAAACCCACCTTCCCATCCGTCGTCCACTATACTGATCTCTTCTTCGGACACCCGAAACTTCCATTCGATGACATGTAAGCCCTCTTCACTTACGAAGGGCTGTGATATGGGAATTGTTACATAATCACAGCCACTTTGCAAGTGAAGAAAACCCACCTTCCCATCCGTCGTCCACTATACTGATCTCTTCTTCGGACACCCGAAACTTCCATTCGATGACATGTAAGCCCTCTTCACTTACGAAGGGCTGTGATATGGGAATTGTTACATAATCACAGCCACTTTGCAAGTGAAGAAAACCCACCTTCCCATCCGTCGTCCACTATACTGATCTCTTCTTCGGACACCCGAAACTTCCATTCGATGACATGTAAGCCCTCTTCACTTACGAAAGGCTGTGATATGGTTTTGTTACATAGTCACAGCCACTTTGCAAGTGAAGAAAACTCACATTTCCTTACGTCGCGTCGTACGCTTATTTAAATATTAAATAGAATAAAAATTTTTAATCGTTTGTGGAGATTGGTCTAATATTATAAAATATTATACAAAATATTACTGTATTTTATATTTGATTTACTACAGTTTTTGTTTAATGCAACCGTTATTTTAAAAGTATCTTTCCGGTATCCCTAAAATACTTTAAGAAATAAAACATAAAATTTGAACAAGCCAAATCAATACATTATTTTTGTGACAGAAAAGTATACTTTGTTCTCAAATACTTTTAGAATTTAGACTTTAATACCAATCGCTACCTTTGAAACCAATGTTATTATGGTTCAATATCTTGTTTAAATATATTGAGGGGTAGATATTCATTTTTATACAGTAACAAAATGCACCCTAACGGCCGGATTTGCAACAAAAAATTTTAAGATTTCCGAAGAATGTCCCCCTTTTTGTTTAACCTCAGACAAAAACAAAATGGCCATTTTCATTTGAAAGCGTTTTTCAAAGCAAGTGAAATCCACAGCTACAATATTAAACAAAACCTCACGGGGAAGAAAAACACGAATAATATTCTAGATTAAACTTTCATACTTACTCAACATAAATAGGAGATCAAACAGCTCAAAGATTACACAACAGTGCGATGGCACGCCGGTTTCCAAACTTTAAGCACTTCTTTAATAACTGAAACATCCCATCTTTGATCTTTCGATGCTTTCACAAGTTCGAAGAGATTAACCTGTCTTATATAACTCCAGCTGTCCATAAAATTCAGAGTTAAAGTTACAGATAACTCTCCTCAAACGTTAATATTTATATAATTTTTTTTTAAATCTTACATTTTCCTTTCTTAAATGGTTTTTGGGGGGTTTTATTCCGCCAATACCACGTCAGATTCATGTTACACACTCATTATGAAAATTCAGGATCTAAATTTGTGAAATATACATGATTGAGATCTTTTTTTTTCTTTTGAGGTTTTTACAGCCAACAAATATTAACCCAAGAGGACACTTCTAGTAACACAGTTCGTACCAAATATGTCAAGTTTACGTAACTGCAACTAGAAGTAAACGAAATTTGGCCATACATGACAAACAAATTGGACGAATCTCGGGCCTTGTATAAATATTCACAGAAACTCCCCTTTTGAAGAGATGAAACTACTTGTAGCTGCTCTTTTACACTAAATAACAACCTAACATTTCATGAAGGATTTTATCTTTTTTCCGAGGTATGCGATTTTGCTCCCGTATTTAAACTTATAGAACTCGGCCCACTTTTTTTTTATTGCCCACTTTTTGACCTCACCAGGCACGTGAATTTGGTTTTACTCCATAATAAATCTACCTTAAAATTTTTAATTTCATGATTCTGACATTTTGTTAGAAATTCTCAAAAAATGCGGTGGAATATTTTCATTATTTATTTGCACCACCGGGCTAATTTTATAAACACCCAGTCTTTAATTGAATGAAGTACCCATCTCAAGTAAAAATACTTAATTGTGTCCAAAAGAAGGAACCAGTTTCTAATCCGAAAAGGGTTCTTTTGCACCCTAAACGACGCTAACACAACATTGATTTCAGCGAATAAGATAAGAGACGAAAAGCTAAATCCAGAGATCAAGAAAGTCAATGGAATACTTAACGCATATTTGCGAATTTTTAAGGTAAGATTCACCTTCAAGAATCAATCAGACCAATCAAAGTTTTCGCAAAGCGACTGCCAATTCCATACTGGGTATAAAATTTTTCAAACCAACCAGAGCTCTGTCCCATATGGTAACCTGTATAATTCGATAATATACTACTTACGGCCTTATTCACTGCCATTTTACCAGTGCTTAACCAGCAGCTATAAAGAAAGAAAATGAGCTTCGCTGGCTCTGATTGGTTGAATCCTTCTTTAACCGATGGTTAACCGCTGGTCAGATAGCAGTGAATAAGGTTATTAATCACTTATCCGATTCGTTGATCTCTCTTCGTATTGTTGCTTTGAAAAATGTTTCATTTTTCACAATGAAGAAGTTGAATACATCATTAAGATTTATTTTAATATTAACACAACCATTTCTAATACTCTTCGCAATTTGTTTACAAGGAAAACCAAACGTTCCTTGAAAAAATAACCCTCATATCTAAAAATGGAGGAGCAATATGTTTCTGAATGTACTAAACACAAAAGAAAAATTCTAAATTCCTTTCGAAACTTTAATCAAGTCTACTCAAACACGACAGATGTTCTGTTAACAAGAAAAACCACCCACATCATAATCTCAGACATTGCTTATTATTCTTGATTTTAAACTGAAGTATACACCGAATACTCTTGAATTTGTTTACAGATGGCCCCTTTGAAAAGAATTCTTCAAAGGAGAGACACTACCTAAACTTTTCTTCTCCAACGTCAGACGACTTTCTATCTCAAAACAAGAATTTCCACTCAGAGATATCGTCTTAAGCTCCGTCAATTCAGACAGACCTTATTATTGGATTACAAAATCTTTCCAAACGCCACTTTCGGCGATACCTACGTAATCAATGGCTATCTTTTTGAATCCCTTTGCGGGGACATCCATAAATTACGTCACAAACGAATTTCAATGTTTTCTCTTTAGTCAAGATTTTTCATACCTTTTATATTTATTTTCAGTGCTTTTTAAATTTGATATCAAATAAAAATTTTAGTAACACTATTAACTTGAATTTTTCAACTTTAGAATAAACATGACTAAAAACAAAATAAAATGTTTCTTAACTTAATACTTTTTTTCTTTTGGTCATAATTTTTTATATTTATATTCCACTATTTCGGAAAAAAAAATATGCCATCCACTTACACCTTTTTTCCACTATACCAAATAATGAAAAAGTTTAAAAATTTCATTCGTAAACTGAATTTAGGAATTTCAAGCAAATGAAACACATTTTTCATGTATGACTGGATAGTGGAGATTCTATAGCTATATATCGGGTACTCCCCCCCCCCCGAAATTTTTCGTAGTTGTCCCATAAAACGGATTTTTCGTGCATTTTGCAACACTAGTTTCACTGGAAACCCAAGTAAAAAAAAAAGTTAACTACTTAACTACAGGTAACAGGAACTCAATGAATAGAATGGTATGATAACATAATCTCAATTATATACAATAGAAACGTTTGCTTATGCGTAGAGCGTAAATTATATTAGTCAGAATTAATTAAATCCAGTAAAAATTTGGTGGTTAACCAGTAAAAATTCCACCTTATGCTGTTTTTGGTTTTCCCTACGATTTTCTCAAAACATGCCCTTTTCAAACTGAAGATTCAATTCCAGACCATTATAATGTTAGATTTAATTTATAACAGACCCCCTGCCCTGTAAAAGTATCTCAAAAGCCCTCGAAATGCTTTGAGGATGCTGTGCGTTTCAATTCATAGTGCGTTCGTGCTTGCATCAAAGGTTGAAATTTGCGTGGGTATTAGAAGCGAAATCTTTCTGTTTAAAAGTATGTTTATCAAATTGTTTACCAGAACCTACAAGGCCCTTAAGAATAATTATTTGATTGAAATAACTTTGTTTAGAGCTTATGACATCACTAGTTGTGAAATAGTTACTTTAAATAGTTCTGAATAGACAGGGGCCGAACAGTTAAATTATTTTATGTAAAATGGGAAAATGACATATACTTATACAGTAACCAGACCATATTTTGACTTGTGTGGATATAGGGTGAATTTTTTTCAGGACCTATTTTTTATTATGTGTTGCCCAGTTTCAAAATCTGCTAGATGTAAAAATGTCTTTTTTACCTTGTTTTGAGAAGTTCAGGAAACCTAATTTTTGAGAGACCCAAAAAAGACAGAAATATGCGATGTTTTCACTCTTATGCTTATATGCAATAGAGGATGCAAAATCGAAAACCAGTGACAGTTAATTTCCTCTTCTTAAAAGTTACTCTTTATAATGTACCTTTCGCAATTTCGATAGTTTTCGAATATTTGTATTGTTACGATTTCTTCGTATTTATGTGATACTCTATATTGAAACTAGCTGCATGCAGGTATATAGAGTTCTGCGAAACAATTCCTTGATGCACGCATTTGGGAGGGAGAGAGAGCAAATATGGGGCAATGCAATATCCATAATTAGGCTTTGCAGGCACAATAGATTCGATCCGGGTCCGATTCAGCACTTTCCATGAGCCCATCGAATAGGTATATCACTCTGTAAGCAGAGTAATTAGAAAACACTGTGTTAAATATAATTAATATCTTTTAAGTAAGTATGAAAATTATATTTCATTCAAATCTTTAGGTGATAAAATAACGATTTTACCTATGTTTCAATGTTTATATATTACCTATAAGTTAAGATATTTAAATAATTTTAGGAAGTGTGGAGCATTTGGAAATGTTAGGTAATAGTATTGTATTATTAAAAGTTATTAAGCATAGCTAGAATACCACAAAGGTATCTATAAAGATATATATTGTATAAATATAAAATAATAATCAATTCTTCAGTGCGTTTTCAATAAAATGAAACTTAAATTGGAGAAACTATTGTATTTGCACTCTATATTAAAAGCCCGATTACTACATCTTTCAAGAAATTCATTTTGATAAACTGAGTCAGATGAAATTTTCCAACTCATGTTCTTAACATCTAAAATAAACGAAGATAGTAAGTCTTTAAAAAAAAGTCTGAAATTCATATGGACTCATTTTAAGTAGTAAAGAACGTAATCAATGAATGGGAACAGAGAAGAGGGGGAGCATCCCTCTTTGTAGCTTGAGACAAATGATTTTCATCTTAATAATGCTTCTGCTTTAATGGGCCACTGAACCCAACATTTTCGAGGCAAACACTTTACGATGTTCAATACGAATCCCTATTGTGCACAAGACATTATCCCCTAAACCCTAAAGGATCCTAAGGATGTTATTCAGCTGAAAATTTAACGATTATGAAACAATGGAATAGGTGCATCGACATTGCTGAAAATTATAAACTCCAGCAATGTTGTTGATGCACTATACTTTCAAACTCATTACTAAATTTAGAGAAAGGCTATGTCAATGAAATATATCAATAAAAACTTTTCAAATCCCGAAATTTAAGTAGTTTCACTTTTTTTCTGTATATTACGTTAACTTTTCTTCTTTTCCTTTGCAATTTTTTATGTAGATTTATATCTTTTCACCTGAGCGAGAATTTCTACATTTCCTCTTGGCAAACATACGTTACTTTTTCCCCATTTGCTAACTTTTGCGTTTGACATAATAAAAATCATTATTATTAATTTTTATAAAAAAAATAATAGTAAATAATATTTCTATACCTTTTGTGAATAACTTAATGAATTACCCTCGTAAATAATAAGATTATAATGCGTACATTGTAAGAAATACATTCCTAACCCTTCCTTACAAAGTCCCATCAAAGCGGAAATGATTGAAAAGGACACAAAAGAGAGATAAATCTAGGCTATGCATTCATCTGTAATGTGTCTCTCCGACATAACAAAAATTGAGTTAGCTTATCATCTCTAGTAAACCGGAATGTGAGAAATTATCCCCATTATCGTAGGACGTATGTATGTTATATGGGTCAAGTTCATCTGTAGAAGGTTGGATGTAATTCTCTACATTCCACCAACATCCTATTATTCGAATGGGGTTTGGTTCAGAAAATTGGGACGGATTATGGCATTAACGGCAATATTGTGTTCTAATGAAGATAAAAATGAGTGTTGCGAATAAATACCTAATAAATTCTGTAAAGGAAAAAATATATTTGATACACAAAGATCCTTTGATTTTACGTTGAAAATTTAAAGTTAGATTTTTGTTGTAATTTCTGTTTAAAAAATTTATTTCCTTTTTGTCTAATTCAACCATCTTAACCAATCTTAAAATTTGACAATTGCATAAAATTTATATCATATTTACTCATTTCAATAAACATTTTAGTTTGTTTGCTGACTCTGTCCCCTTAATAAAATAATTTGAAAAACTTTTTAGATTTTTATTTTTAAGTAATTTTCTAAAACTGATAACATAGATTATTATTTATGATCAAACATTTTAAAAAGGAAAACTATTTAAACTTTTTGCTGCCAACTTTCTGATTTGCGAAATTTTTCTCTATAATTTTATGATATGGTTAAAAAACTTTTCACAAGCATTTTTGACTTTGAAGTTTCTGAATTAAATAATATATTCCATTAAGAAATTCCCTTTTTATGCAAAAAATCAATACATTTGATCTCATCTTGCTAAGTACGTAAATACATAACCATTACCATTTTCAACTACATTAATTGTTAAATTTCTGCGATATAACTTTAAATTTTTATTAATATATTACGATTTTACAAGTAATAATGTTAGGTAACTCATTTTCTTACATAACTTTGTTAGATACGAAAATAAGTAGCCTCAGTTTTGTGGGAAACAAGAATTTTTCAATCTTCCCAGAACCATTTTAGAATGCTAAGCAGAGTGTCTGAAAGTAAAGAATAACTCATCTCGAACAGGAAACTACTAGGAAATAACCATACAACTATTGAATGTAAATGCATGTGTGGCACAACTTTGGGTCCGGGATATTCATGAAGCTTAAGTGGATTTTGCAGTAAATGAATCAATTTCCTTCAAATTATATAGTTTTGTGGAAAGATGTGCTCTTCAAATGCGTTTTTGACAAAAGATGTTATAGTGGAAGACTAAGCTAATTTTTATTTTATCAGATTTTCCTAAATTCTAAAATCCCTTATTATCCCTGTGTTTCTCAATTTAACAGTTTGTGTCGCAATAACTTTCATTTTGTTAAAATAGTAATAACTTTACACGGGATCATTTATAAAATTACGTCACACGTTTGGGGGAGAGGAGGGGGTTCTGCATGTGCTTGAAAAATAAGACCTCTATCTACAACGCCTTTTTTATCGAAAAATGTTGTGAAATCGAAATAAATTATTTCATTCTATGGTGCGTACATACATGCGCAATGGATATTTTTAACTTTGTGTGCAAGTATTCCCAAATAACTGTGTTCATGTTCAAGTCTTGCATAAATATTTTCAGCGTAAACCGGATGTGACGTCATACTTTTTCTGTCGCAATGGACTAACCGTCTGACGTCACACGGAACCAACACCTGACCTACTGAGCTTGCAATTGGTTACCACAGATACTACACTAGTAGATCTACTAGTGTAGTATCTGTGGTAACCATTTGCAAGCTCAGTAGGTCACGTGTTGGTTCCGTGTGAAGTCTCGAACCAGATAGGCGGTTAGAGTCCATTTTCTTGAAAACTATGGGTAGTAGAGGTATAGTTCTCTACGCAAAGAATCTGGCTGTGCAGAGATTTGGCGGACTTGTTAAAGCAATAGAAAATTCTAGAAAAGAACATAATATTACAAGAATAACAAAAATTAGACGTACGAATTACCCAGGAGTCTAAGACCTATATGGGTAACCAAACTCCGTTAATTGAGAGATAATTCTTTTAGCCTGATCCTACAGACCAGTTGAATTATCTTCTCTAAAATCCTTTTTTTTTTTCATGAACAACCGACCACCTTTAGTTTCGAATTCTGGCTTATGTAATGAGTGCCATTAAAAAATAAGGAGTTAAATCCCTATGAAAGTTACAAAATTTCTGATTTTCTAAATACTTAAAGGTTCTAAGTTACCATTGCTGAGTAATAAGTAACACTCACATTTACACAAAATATCTTTCATCTTA
Source organism: Tetragnatha montana (assembly GCA_963680715.1). Classification (NCBI taxonomy): domain Eukaryota; kingdom Metazoa; phylum Arthropoda; class Arachnida; order Araneae; family Tetragnathidae; genus Tetragnatha; species Tetragnatha montana. The sequence goes on along the minus strand of OY796683.1, from coordinate 2,460,503 downwards.
TACAATGCTACATGTTGGTGCATAGCATCAAGCACTCTTCGATAAAACTACTGAAAGGATATTTAAAATCTTAGAATATCAGTTTCCGAATATCATCCCTACTCCTCCACATTTTAACCCTTCTCGAAATAACTTCATTTGAACCCTCGCCTAACTAACTTCGTTAGCTCTTCCTATACTTGGCCTTCAGCAACGATACACTCGCTCGCAAAACACACAAAGTTTAAAACGTGTATCAGCAAATATCGCTGATTGCCTTCAATAGGGAGAATAAACAAAAGAGCCGAAAAGGATGCTGACGGAAGCCCCGGGGTCGTGTGACTAATTTAATAAGCAAAAATATGCGTCAGCACAGTTTCAAGAGAGATTTGGTTGATGATAATGTCATTTTGCGTAATTTTTTAGTTCCTTTAGTCAGCAGTTGGTTTCAATAGCTTTTATAAACAGCTATTGGCTGTGATGTATTTCGGACGTCAAGGGAAGTTTTGATAGGTTGGTTTGTTTGTCGATTATAAATGCTTCAGCGAAGATCAATGCAGTTGGTTGTTTTATTTCGGGCGAAGTTATTCCGGAAAGGTGAACTCATCTTCCTGTTGTAGGTGTATTAAGCGTTTGAAATTTCAGCTGATTTGATTTTGAAAGGAAGCTGGTGTAAAAATGCATTCGGAGTATAATGAATTCTTTGAGATGAGGACTGATTGTTTTATTACAATGGAATCACATGTACGCATTAAAATTTCATTTTCTCTAAAAAGGCTATAATTACGACACTTGGAAAAAAAATTTAAAGCAAAGTTTGCACCTTGATTAAAATGTGTTGATTAGATACCCGTTCAAGTTACTGTAATACGCCCTTTACTGAAGCTCATTCTACATATATACTGTAACACCACATATGTATGTTTTTATTTTTTAATAAGTTTAATAAATATGTTTCTTCTTTTGTAACTTTGTGGGGTTCTGTATCATATATTATTAGCTTGTATTTTTGCTTGTAATTTGCTTCATCATAAAATATGGCATCAATTGGTCGTTGTGATTGGTTGCATTATAAGTTGTTGACAGTACTTGATTTATAACTGCAACCTTACCTGTAATCTAAAAAAATAGAACAATTTTAAAATTGATAATTTTTTTTTAAATTCTAGTGGTTTATTGCATATCCTCAAAAGAATTCGAACAGTTTGATACCAAAAATGTGTTATACAGGTCAGTAATTAAAAAGTTTTTTTTGTCAAAAAAAAATACCACCCTATTACCTCATGTGTAATGTAACCTGCAATTTTTCAGGGGGGGGAGTAATAATTATAACTCCCTCTGTTTTGTGTTTCTCCTTAACACAAAAGAAAATATGATTAGATAAAAATACACCTATCTTCTTCAATTAACTTAGAAAAATAATTACTGGCCCCAGAAAAATACACTTCAATCAAGAATAATGAAAGAATCTTAATTATTCAATTCAAACAAACGTTTAAAAACAGAAATAATGTCAAACTGAGACCACTTGCAGTATGTGGGTGTAACGAACAGTAAACGTGGGAGTAAAATCTGTGGGCCAAAGAAACCTTGTATAAGTATATCAATATTTACCCTGGAGCCTTTTTTCAAACTCACTATTTAAAAACGATGATGCTTAGCTTCTTTAGGGGGGGGTAAGTACTTTATTTAGATGAATATGTTTGCACGCCATTCCTTTCAATTGTTCAAATTTGAGTTTTGTGAGGCATTTTTAAAGACAGAGATTGTGTTACTTTTAACGTGTTTTAAAAAGGTTTTTTTTTAACTTTTCTAAAAATCTTACTCCAAATAAGTTTTAAAACAAAAATTAATCATAAATATAAATAAATGTACGTTTGTTAGTTACAGAAAAGAACAGAATATCCAGTTATTTCATTAAGCCCACGTGTATGTAATTATAAAAATCCCTGGTAAAAGTTGAAAAAAAAATTAAAAGGAACACACTAGTTTTCTATAGGTATTAAAAAACAGCATTACAAAATTTTTTGTTTTGAAAATGTGCAGAGTTAAGTTTAGTGTTGAAAAATGAGGTTACTGTAAAAATAGAACAGAATTCAATGGTTTTATTTTTGAAATTTGGACACATCAGACAGGTTTTTTTTATTGATAGAGTGGTAACAACGTTAACTACTCAAATAAAGCACATTATGCAATCTTCTGAATAATCTACATTAGAAGAAGTTGATTCTGTCTTTATATTGAGCTTTCTTCCAAACAGAGTCCGTTGATCCCTACAGTTAGAACACCTAAATAAAAAAATTGACATGAAACATCAATTCTTTCAAATTTAGAAGTTAGTAATTCCTTTATAAAAGCAATTATGCTTGTTTACAGTTTATAAAAGAAGAATTATTTCATAAAAAATGTATTACTTTAAAAAAAAAAAAACAAGTTTAACACATTCTCGTGAAATTATTACAAACACGTTCCTCTTCAAGAACGTGACCAGACTCAAAGTTTTGAGATAAACACTTCTTATGAAAATATTCTTGACATGTAAATAAGCGCTCGAAGAACACAGTTTATGAATCTCATACCTGTCAAAAAAAAGGGTAATAAGTTTGAAAAAGAGTTTAGCATAAAAGATATCAACCTAAATAAAACTTTTAAAATACTTTATGGCTTGGCAGTTATTCTAAATTTATCGAACAAAAGAAGTAAATGAATGATTAAATGGTTGAGGTTTTTAAAATGTGTCTCACGTCTAGACAAATTTCAATTAATTTTCATCTTTAAATTTCCTCTGATTTGAATATATTTTCATGCTTAGAATTGAAGTTAATTTGACTATTACTTTTAAAAATATGATTCATTACTTTTTATACTAAGTCTGGAAGAATTTTAGTTGTCATTCCCCTTTAGTTGATGTCTACCATTCTTCAAATTAAGTACGTAATTTTATTTTACACCCGAAGAAGTTATAAATTATTTAAATTCTGAAAAAAAGAACTTTTGGAGGAAACTTTCTAACATTAATCTAATTAAGGATAGCTTCGAAGAATTGAATCATATTTGTTGACATCTACCAGTCTGTATTTTTTCTAAATCTTCGTAGAAAAAAAAACTTACAATAGTTTTAAATCTATATTTTTTCTCTTTTATATATACTTTTATAAAATGAAAATCCTAGATTCTTTTCATTAAAAGAGCGATTTTCACATATTAGCTAATAATTTGTACAAAATAATGTATTTTATCATTAGTAATTTCTTTCTCTTTTCACACATTTTGATTTGGCTTTCTAATATTGGAACTCAAACAGGCATCATGTAAATTGGGTCTTAAACTCGTACTACTTACTTCATTTACATAAGGTTCAATGGAGAAGAGTGCATAAAAGTGCCGCTTCCCCACATCGCGATCTAGCCAAATTTGATTCAATCGTAAGACTAATTTTTTAAAACTCTTATTTCGAGTTTTGTACTTTTACACTATATTAGAATTTTTAGGTATGATTTTTTTTTAAATCTTGATTTCTCAAAATTCGAAGGGGGTGAAATTTGGTTCACGTGTTTCTTTAGCATTTCCTCGTGTTTACAACTCACGCTTCAAGGTTGTATTTAAAGCAAATAATTACCATAAAAAGTAACTAATTAAATTTTGAACTTAGAATTAGTTTACTTTTGAGTTTTACTTACTCTGTTTTCTTAAAAATTAATATTCAATCTGGAAATATTTTAAGGTTTAATCTAAAATGTGAAGACTTTAAAAATACATAAATTCAGGGCTTTTCTGAAGGATTTTCTCTACTCTTTAAAACAGATAATTCGTGTTCTACTACCCCATGCAAGAGTTTTTCAATTGTGGACTTACGTACTAACATCCATAAGCTTTATAGGATTAAACCATTTATCCCTTTCTTACTTAACCCTTATAATCCGCTTGCATAACTGAGATTTCACATAATCCTTAAACCCCAGAAACAACAATACATTATTCAGTTCAAAGAGTGTCCTATGCACAAACCATTCTAAAATATTCATCGAGCGAAAATAAAGAAGTGTTGCCACCCTTTTTCTTCTAAAAAGAACAAAAAAAAACAATAATAATCTCCGGTCCGTCTCATTCCGAGCGGATGATCCCCACCAAGGGAATACTTCGAGGAGGATTTCAAACGACTGAATAATGCAGCCGATACTTGCATGAAACTGGGGTCATTAAAATTAATTGTCTCCACACACACGATGGAACGCGCTCACGCACTAGAGCTGTAAAATATGGAACAACAGAAGAGGCACGTAGCGACAACTTTCCGGTGAATCTTTATGGCCCCGGCCAAGACTCAATCTTCGATTCTGAGAACAAAGTGCATAATTAATGGAAGAAACCACGTATAGAATGGTATAAGCCTCTTAAATTCTGAGTGAGGCTGGGATTTTTTTTTTTTATGTTCGTGTCGGAGCTTCTTGTATCAGTGAGGTCCTTACGGACTCTTTTGAGTCGCTGGTGGAGGTTGTTAAGTTTTATGAAAAGGTCTCGGGACGTTTGAATTTACTGTAGGGAAGTTTTTAATTGGAATATGAAATACTGGTTTTATTTTGTTTTTCTTGTAGTTATCTTTATGTAGTCTGCGCTATAAAAAGGTTATTGGGAATTTGAGTTTTTGATAGCCATTGATATATAAAGATTAGAGCTCTTCGGGAGGTATTTAAAGACTAAACACAATTTTCAATCGCATTTGCTGTAGTTAGTTGAGGAGCTACAACAATTTGGTTGTGATGTTTTATAATAAGCATGTTGTACAAAAAACACAATATATTTACTTTAATTAAAAATATCTAGACGCGCATATAATTAAAAATATATGAAATAAGTTTACATATATTTTTAATATAGGATCCATTATTTTGATAACTACTTTTTAGAAAAGTTAAATTAATCATCCTAAAGAAATAATCAAATGCATTGATGTTCATTACGTTACTAAATTAGATATCATTTCAGACCATTACCTAAGACCTACAAAAAACACAATTTCTAAAGGCGGATATTCCTTATAATCTTTCCTTATCCTTCCTTCTGAAAAAAAAACTCATAAACCTTTCAATGTAAAACTTTTCCATTTATCTCTAAAAAAACTTAATCCCCGCTATGAAAAAAGTGCAAAGATCTTAAACGCACCGACAGACGATAAGTCAAAAAATTCCCCAATGAGGAGAAATAAACTTTACAAAATAAAACGGACTTCAAAAAAAAAACCTCTGCTTCTAATCCCCTTTCAAACAAAAACCGTTTTCTCTTTCAATCGGAAAAGAAGCAACAAAAATCTTGGGAAGAAAGACAACTCTCGGATAAAATTGCTTAAGCCTTATAAGACACTCGGAAAGTGATACAGGAGCTAATGTTGCTTAACAAATAATCAAGCAGACCCACACACTGAAAGTGTTGGAAAGAAGGGCAAATTGAAATTGTCTTTACCTCGGTCGCCCCTTATTGGATTAGATCAAGAACGACTTGCCTTTGGAATTATTTTCGTTTTTGTTTGTTCCCTCCAATTGAATCGATACTTTAGGATGCGAAATACAAGTTATCTATACTTGGTTGCAATGTTTCTTGACCCTATGACGTCACTACTCAGATGGGAAAACTGAGTAAACAGGAAGCCTGTTGGGTTGCTAAGAAGAGTTTCGGTAAGCAAATTGTGATAAAAAGACTTTATATTGAGACACCGCGCTGGGAACTACTTTCTTTGTTTTCTCTTAGCTTTTTTCTCCAAAGTCAAGTAACGATGTAGTCTATTATAAGTAGCAATGGGGGAAATGATTGAAAATTTATCTAGATATTGGGTACTTTTAAATATTAGGAACTATAGCTGATCCCGGTCTTGCATCGGTGAATGCATGACATGGTCCCTTACATTTTTTTTTTCAAGATGAATGTCTGAAATCTTTAAAATAATTTTCAATTTCTTCCAGTAACGCCCATTTTAATATCTTCCTATATCTTAAATTAAGTTTGATATATTGAACGTATTAAACAATTTTTGAGGACTTCAAGTACAAATTAATATTGTTTGGTTATTAAAAGGATATGGGGGGATTCCCCTGAATTCATACATAATCAATTTTTTGATACATCAAAAGAGGGAAAATAATCTTTATTTGTAAAAGAATTAATAACCCAATACGAATTTTAGAACAATACTAGCCACATTGAATAGCACGCTGACAGATATCGTATAATTTGGGTCTAATGACACCCTGAGAAGGATTGAAAAGCTAGAAACCAAAACCAACAGAAGCATATTGTAATGGAGATTTTCTTTTCTTTTTAATTAATGTGGTTAGGCTAATCAATAAAACCCCCAGAACTCTTCGGAGCTCGTGGGACACGTATTGATGAAAGCACTTATTTGTGTCCTCTCACATTAACACAGAACACGAGCGTATCAGTGTATAAAAAAATGAACCAAAGCATTTATTTTTGATTTCGTAGCATATTAAATAAATGAAGTCAATATAAAGGCCCTTGAGGATTACAGGAGAAAATTCAATCATCGCAGTTAACGAATCACATTGGAATTCTGTGAAAGAAAAGTTTGGTATAAAAATTAATTATTCATGGGTTTCTTGATCCATACAACTAAAAATGATCGATAAAATACATGAATAATATATTTTTGGAGTTCAGTTTTTATCAATTAAAAAAATATGCATGATATTATGAATATAAAAAACTTAAATTTGATAGCATTTTCAGACTCTAAAAAAATTATCTAGCATGAAAGTTTAGTAGCAATTAGAAAAATCATAGATGTAATTTGTTTTGCATTTTGTGATTAGGGATAAATTTCAACTAAATACTTTCATATATATTTTATATAAAAAACAGTAAACGTCTTAGGGGTGGTTCAAAAATTACGTAAGCACCTAAGGGGGGAGGGGGTTTCCTATTTGTTTATTTTTCCTGACAAGGGGGAGAGAGGAGTATGATTGATGCTTACGTAACATGTTACAAACACTGCATTTTCGAGAATCTCTTGTTTCTTGCATAAATAATTTCAAAATTCAACCAAAAATAAATTTCACAAAAAAAAAAAAAAAACTGAACTAGGAAAAAAATATTTTATGCATTTTTCACAAGGGAAGTTTTAATGATAGATTAAGTGTAAATGAAGAACAATGACTTTCTGAAATTTAAGCATTACTAAAGATTTTGTACAATAAAAGACCAGAGGAGGGAGGGGTCGGGCAGTTGTCTTACGTAATTATGGTAGGGGGGTTGCTGTTTGCTTATTTTTGCTGACAAGGAGGGAGGGGGTCAAAAATGACCAAAAACTTGCTTACGTAATATTTGAACGGTACCTTATATACAAAAACTTTGTTGGTTTAAAAAAAAAGAAAATTTATTAAAGGAATAACTGGACAAAAAAGCGGATAAGGTTTTTACTTATTTTTTTAGAAATAGAGTTTTAATTATTTTCCTTAAAGTACCTGTTTTCTAGGAAACAAATATACGTCCTTACATCTACTCGACAAAAAAAATGTGTTTGTAAATTTGTTTAAAGAACTACTACAAATCTCTTATATAAAATAATAGTTAATTACTTGTTCCTACACAATTTACAAAACAACTCAAAAGCGTGCTTGTGTAAGCTCGAAAATCCATTCTCCTCTAAAATATCTTCTCAGCTCATATCTCGGTCACGCAGCCCAACATAATAAAAAAAAGCAGACGATAATTTGCATTTTTGTTTCAAACACCTCAACTCCTCTCACAAAAGGTATCACGTTAAAAACTCGAGAACTGGAGGAGGGATAAAAAAAACAACCTAGATGCTTTTCCCGGGTTTTTTTCTCGCTTGCAAAAACCGGGAAATTCCGGTAAAAATAATTGCTCCGTTTAGCTCGGAGCAGATCCCGATCTGAAGCCGCCCTTTTGTTCAGAAAGGAAGACCCCTTTTGTGCGGTTGTAGCTATCGACTGCACCCGCCGGGGTTTCACATGTTAATGAATTTCCGAGATAATTTGCCAAAAAAGAAAAGTAGCGTTATTGAAAATTTTTGAAAAGTCGAAAGAATGCACGCTTATTGGTTAAGACATTAATGGGGTGTTGTGTGATTGACAAAGGTTTTGTTGTCGTCGAGAGCGTCTGGAGACTATGCTAATCATTAATGTACTATTTTAAAACATATTCAGTTTCAGTTAATAAGGGGCCGTTCAAATATTATGTAAGCATGTTTTAAGACTTTCACCCAGTGGCGTATATAAGGGGGGGGGCGAGGGGGCCCTGCCCCCCCCCCCGAAATTCGGACTAGGTGTACCAAAACCAGTTAAAACCCTGTATTTTAGGGTCAAAATTCAAAAAAAATTTCTGGGGGGGACACCCAAACCCCCCTTTTGTACTTGGAATTTTATTATTAACAACTTTATTATAATAAGTTCATCAAAATCCAAATTCTACCGAAAAATATATGTCGGACTAAGTGTACCAAAAACAAGATAAAACCCTGTTTTTAGGGGTAAAGTTCCAAAAATTTTCTGGGGAAGAACCCCCAGATCCTTTTTTGTACTTGAAACTCTATTTTAATAACTTTTTAAACATTAAGTTCATAAAAATGTGCATCTAAAATTCGGACGTGTACCAAAACTAGTTAAAAACCTGGTTCTTTTAGTAAATTTCCAAAAATTTTCTGGGGGAGGACCCCCTGACCCCCCTTTGGTACTTGTATTTTTATTAATAACAACTTTTCCTATATTAAGTTTTAAGGACCTAAATTACCACCTAAAAAGCTATATTGGACCTATTAAATGTGTGGGAGAGGGGCTGGGGAGTAATTTTTGGGCCCCTCCCGAAATAAATTCCTATATACGCCACTGCTTTCACCCCTTTTTCAGCAAAAAAAAGCATCGTTAATCCCTTTCTTACAATTACGTAAGCAACTAACCAACCCCTTACCGTTTATTTTGTAAGAAACTTTCTGCAATTATGTAATTTATCTAATTTTTTTAAAAATACATAACTTGATTTTGATAAAAAAAAAAACTAGCCTGGAACAAAAAAGATTGAATGCTTACCTAATTAATTGATAGTTAGTTAACTAATGAAGCTTTCAATTTTTATCATTATTAATTGATATTTTTTAATTTAAACTTTCTTTTACAAAAATTTTTTTAAGTTACCGGAGATTATTGAACATACGAGGTTTTTAATGTCTTACGTAAACATCTCTCACATCTTCTACTTCCTTTACATTAAAAAAGCAAACTGCAACCCTTCCTCTCCCCTTAAGTTCTTAAATATTTGAACCGTCCCAAATTATCAAATCTACTTAACTTTCTGTATAGCCATTAAATCATCTTCATATTTTTATTATTTCCTTTGTATTTGATGAACTCAAAATGATAATGGTTTAATATGTAAGTCCAAAGTACTTAAACTCAAGCAATTCTTTTTGTTACGCCACCAGTGTAGTTTCGTATGGGAAAGGCAGCTCGGTTTGAGACTAATATTAAACTTTTGTCTCAAACAACTGATTACACAAAAGAAAAAATATCAAATGAAACCAAAAACCATGCGTTTCTCTAGTTTTAAAACTTAGATTACTATCTCTCTGTAGAAGCCCATTTGTTGATTTGTCAGCTGCTACATCTAGAGATTGGGAAAACCAATAGTTTTACGGCACAAATACAAATTGTTCAAGAGTTTGCAACATGTCGATTTAAAAAAGATCTGGTTCTGAAAATCCTTCTTACGGGTACAGTGTAGATATTTGAATATGCCGATAAACCAGTGCCAAACCAATAGAGGTAATTAATGCAACTTTATAACCGAATATTTTCAATATTCCACGATAAACTATCATCACTAGTCACTGTTCTAATTTCAAGTACTGTGTAAGAATTAATCAAGGTTTAAGCCTTTTGGAATATGAAATAAGACAAACAAGTGAAGTAAATGGAAAAATTCCGAAGAGAGTTAATAAAACAACTGCATTTTTTAAAGAGAAATTCCGCCTTACCCATGGTTTTATAATCCATTGTTTTTAAATGTAACAATGAAAAAAAATACATTTTTAAATTTTAACTGGTGCCCATTTTGTTTGATATAGTACTAATAATATTAAGAGTTTATTTTAGAAAAATTAGCATCGTTAATACAAATATTAATGTCCCAAATTATAAAAAAAAATTATTCCCTTGTTATGTATATGACCCCCCCCCTGGCATTCTAATCAAACCAATTACTCAAACCAAACCTTCGTTTGTGTTGAAATGGTAATTAAAGGCTTCTAATTGGACGATAGGAAGTATGTTAAATTAATTACTTGCTTTCAGAAGCAAATTTAACTTTTTTTTTCGCATTACCCGACTACGTGAATAATTGCTCCTACCTGTTAAGAATCGATAACTTTCACCAATAGTAAAAATTCAACCTTTGAGTATCGACGAATGAAAAGAACACATTTCGGCAAAATTAATTACCGGTGTAACAACATAGTAATTAGTCAATTTAAGAATTGTCCTATTTAGATTCCTTCCAATGTATAAAAAATAGTCTAGATGTCTTCATCCTCTTTTCATATTCTTCACTGAATTATTTCTTTAAAAAAGACTATTAGATTTAGATAGATAGAGACTAACTGAATGAAACAACTCAAAATGAATGGAAATGAATTGGGTTCAGGAATAATTACCTTCTGTAAAAAGGAAGTTTGTGAGTGTAATTCAAAATGTTTCTTTTTTATGAACCCTCCAAACTTTAATGTTTTAAAGTAGTTTTCGGTGATGTCAAGAAAATAAATAGTAATCCGATGCATTTCCTCAAAGAAAGAAAAAGATAAGACATGTCTGTTCTGATGTTGGAAATAAAAGTTTAATTTCTTCCTATTTCTAAAATCTTGTCTCTTCCTATTAATTACTGCATTCTCCCAAATTTAAATTTGTAATTACTTTAGCCTAAATGAGTGTTTGAATATCTTTTCTCTCTGTTTAATTGGGTAGAAATAAAAATTAATTGAAAGTATGGGGGGTTGGAACTGAATAGTAATGTAATTATAAAGATGCCATAGGCAAAGAGATAAATCCGGTCATTATAAATAATGCCCGAGCCATATCCGGGCATTATTAATAATGACCGCATTTATCACATTGCCCGTAACATATATCAGTAGAAAACTTTTACATGAGTGTTACAAGACCGGCAATATAAAATTGAATGAAAAATACGATAGAATCATATCCGATTAATAAGGAATTCAGATTAAAATATTCGCATAATTTTAAACGGAAAAACCGAGTACTATTGAAAAAATCAATAGAACATGTTTACTTTAAATGTTAAGCTAATTTTAAATGAAAAGTTTTCAAAATGTTACTTAGAATAAATTTTAGTGATGCATCCTTTACCTTATGGAAACAATGTCTTAAGAATTTATATTTAATTTTAAACCAAATTGGGATTCAAGCAATGATGTTTAACCACATTTTAATTCTTGCATGTACCTTCTAAGGAAAATAAATACATTGAATAAAAAAGTTTCAAGTTTTGAAGTAGTTTGGTTATTAGGCTAAATGTTGCTCAATCATTTATGGATTTAGGCGGAAGACTTAGGGAAATTTTCAAATTAAAAAAAAATATTTTTTTATTATCTGTTAATCATAAATACAACTTTCACTTCTTGTACATTTTAATCCATTCTGTGTACTAAAATTTGATCACTCTTCTTTCAGAAGAGGATGCTGAAAAAAACGTCTCTGTCTTACTGGATGGTGAAGAACACGAAATTAGTTTCGTTGACCCTCCAACAATGTCAGATACGCCGGTAGGTAATAAAATTATTTTTATTGCCTGCTTACTTTGCCTCTCAATTTTTACTGTCGACCGGAAAGTTTTAAACTCATGAAGAAGTTTACAGAATGAAAACTTTACAACTCTTTAAAACAAATTATTAACTGTATCAGTTGAACAAAAAGTATAATAATAACAACCCTTTGTTACCATGTTATAAATACTATTTGAAAACTAAGCAAAATAACACTTTCGACCTCAATTTTTTTTTTTTTTGGTTATTTTGATAGAGGTAAAGTATAAAATCAAATTACTTTATTATTATTACGTAAACATTCTAAAATTATCAGACACTCTTAAATGTTCTTTCTTGGATGGTCCTATGTAACCACTTCTTACTACACTTGACATATTTAGACAGAGATATTAAATTACTAATGTTTTTAAGTGTTACTAAAAGAGGTAACTGTCAGTTTTAATGATTAGCATTCATGTTTCCATTCTTAGATACATACAATGAAAGCTTTTTCGAAACAACTTTTCAATAAAGTCATTTTAAAAGCATTTTAAAGCATAAATTTGATTCACTTAACGAAACAAGGCTCTTTTGTTTCAGTTTATGTTCCCTTTTCCTCCCATGCAGTTTTGAAGACATTCCGAGGCTGTGTAAATTGTTCTCGAAATAATTTGATAAAGTATGAAGGAACGAAATAAACTAATTACGAATGCATGTTTTAAGTTTCCCTGTTGGCTACTCTCACAAACGGAACTTGATTAGCTTATTTAATATCACTATGTTTACGAATCAGATGGAAATCGTACATTTGAAGTTTGCTTCTGGGGATTGGTATCTGAATTTTGATACCCTGGCTTTATTAAGTCAATAATTGAGGAGGGAAAACTTTGAAATACAAAAGGGGGAAATCGAATGAAATGTCACTTCAAGAGGAAAATTATTTGTCTTCTGATATTTCATCTATCAAAGTATTGACAAAACTTGGGTATTAGTTTTCTCAAAACAGAAGGGTGGGCTGTATTTCATGAAGATATTAATTTAAAAGATACTTAACATTTACTTGTAGAATTAAAAAAAGGAAATAAAATAAGAAATTTATTATAAAATTTCTACAATTTATTGTGTAACATTTATTAGAATTATTCTTATGTTTTGCAAAAACAATTTAAAAAAATATTGATAGTGCTCAGTTTTTCTAATGATAAGTTTTCTCTGGTGCCATCAAGTCATATTTAGTTACACCTTACTATTATTATGCGAGAAAACATATTGGTTCTTTATAGACTATATTAAATAGTAGTTCAAATGATATTTAAAATTAGATTAAATCCGTAATTATAGAAATCGGAAAATATTTAGCAATTTGTATAATAAGATTCGTACGTTGACCATCGATTCTCCATAAGAGACCCGGTTGTTTGCTTCTCAGCAATAAAACGATACTCAAGGAGAAAACCGTTCTACAGGTCACTATCCCAAATGCTTGACTCTTTTCTGCTTACGTATAACACTGAAGGAAAACATATGTACACAGTGTTGAATATCCTTCTGTAATATTCATTTTAGCCTAATGCTGTGTAACATTTTTACCTATATCAGAGTACACCTATTTAGTTATCCAACAGTTCCTAATCGGGGTTAAGTAAATGATTGTCTTTTTTCACCATCTAAAGTAGAAAACTATTTCTATCTCACACAACAAGATCGATATTTTTCACTATTTGTTTACTTATTGTTAGCATGCAAAAGTGTTTCAGACACTTGTAGTGAGGTTAATTATTTTTAGGGATTTATACCTATTTCCTCCTGTTTACCTTAATCCCATTGGCCCTAAAACATCCCCATTTGCATTTAGGTAGAGGTAAATTCATCCTCATATTATCTGCGGGTGTCACTGAAACCCCTCTCTCACAAATCAGAAATCGAAATTTCGATGAAGGAGGGAAAACCGGGAATTCTCTAGGTTGACAAATAATCTCCCCCGGTCCATACCTCTGAACATAGTTTTCACATTTCTTCGGATTGTCCGCGCCGATGAGTTCATTGACGGGATTCTATTTTCCGGAGAAGTTTATTTGACAGGCTTAACGGAAACTGGGGCGTGAAATGTATAGAGAGAGTGACGGTGCGGAGGGATCGTAATATTTAGAATATTCTTCGAAATGGATGTCATCTTTAGTCTATTTTGTGTTGTGGAAAAGCGTTAGATAAATAATGATATTGAGGAGGAAGTGTAGAATTTTTTCTGCCTGTCATTTTTCTCTGTGATTGTGATTCACCCGTTAACGTAACAAATTTTTTATTTCAGTGCATTCATATTAATAGAAAGCAGCATAGTTTTACATCTGTACCGAACAATAAATCAAAATAAATCAATGTATTATTGATTATTAAATGTAATCAATGGTTGATTTAAAAGTCTTTACTCAGTTTAAACTTTATAATTGTTTTAGAAGGAAGGAGAAGGATTATTTTCAATTCTAAAAAAAATGTCTTGATAAACATATACAGGTTTTTTTTTAATTATTTTCCTATAAATAGGATTTGGGTCACAAAAATTTTTATCCCAAGGACCGCACTTCTACATTTTTAAAACCCAAGGACCGAGATAACAAACAAAATTTATTTATGAACTATGTATGTACTTTGTGGGAAAATTGTGATATCCCATGTCGTTACTTGTTTTAAAATAATTTCAGTTATAATACACTAATATTGAGAAAAACAATTTAAAATATAAAACAACTACATATTTTGATTTTCATTGGCTGTCTACTTATTCCCCAATATTCATCATTACAGTCTGGCTAAGCAATCAATAAAAATAGGAGGCGATAAAAATCATGGCCATCTATACTCATTAGGTCATAGAAGCTCGAAATCGTGTCGCGAAATAGTAGGTAAGACGTCACTTTTCAACAGCGCAGGGTACAAGATTTCAGACTGGATTTGCGCTGTTGTCCAAAAAAAGTCTTGCCTACTATTTCACGCCCTGATTTTGAGCTTTTTTGGCCTTATGAGTCTCGGTGGCCATGTAAAAACCCAGTCAAGCTACATTTTAGGAGCTACTGGGACTATTTTGGGGTCATTATTTAAAAACCAAGGATTTTTCCATATTTAAACTTGACCTTTTCCCATTGCTTCCATAGAGCGAAGAGAAGGTGGAAGCGGACGCCTACATCGTGGTGTACTCCATCACCGACCGAAGCTCTTTCGAGAAGGCCGTCGACCTCCTGTTCAAGCTGAGGGAGCGAGGCTGCACCCTCTCCAAAGCAGTCATCCTGGTGGGCAACAAGTCGGATCTCGTCCGCACCAGAGCCATCGACCCGGACGGTGAGGCCAGCATTACTTACTATGACCCCGCTTACTAGATACCATACAGGCTAGCCGAGTACGGAAATCATTAAAAATCCAAATGGCAATACTGGGCAAACTGGCAAAGCATATCCACAGTGTTGAAGGCGGTGGGTGATATAGGTAGGACTTGTGGTGATCCAAGCGAGAAAAGTTGTTAAATGGTTTTCATTGTTCAAAACTCGGATAGCCTGTATAGTATCTAATAAGCCGTGCTATGACCCACAGAGGAAAGGCAGAACAGAGGATCCAAATATAGCCATCTAGAACAAGCAGGTCAGGACACTTCGCCTCGGTGAGTCATTCTCAGAGGGTAACGATTCTCAAGGTGCTCCTCAACCAAGACTCTGAGAATGAATCATCCTTTTAGTTGTCCCGGCCTGCGTGTCCTAGATGACTACGGTCCAAAACGCTTATTTCAAATCCCATCGTATGGTAGAGAGCAGCAAATGTCAATCATAGCTGTGACTCATAGATGGGAAGGCAGAACCATTTTGGTTGACTAGCTGTAATTGGATTGACGTGTTCATTCAATTGGAGGGCTATTTGAGGATCAAGCTTCTTTTTCGCCGCCTCTCGTAACGTTACGAAAGAGGCCTGTGTTGTATGAGAGTAATGAATGCGATCCCAGCGCCACGAGAGCCTCTATCACGAGGCATACCTATGTTTTTCGATTTCCATAATCGCCTTTGGCATTGAACCCTCTGCTCTGGTACTCTGTAGTCCATAACACTGTTTTCAAAAATGCCATCTTCTGGTAGAGGACAGCACTGCAAATATCCGTGATTTACAGAGGGTTAGTCAGTTCAATTCGGTGGTGACAGCTGTGATTGTCTGTGGGGTATTAAAGGATTCGAGGATTGAGATTCTTTTTCTCCGCCTCTCGTGATCTGACGAAGGAGGCGTGAGTTTAATTAGTAGTTGATGCGATCCCAGCGCTACCAGGTCCCCTTTCACAAGCATACCCAAAGGTTTTTTTTTAACTTCCATAATAGCCTATGGTCATGGCCATAGACTCTCTGTTTTGGTACTCTGTGGTTCAAGGCAAACTGTACAGTGTTTTAACGAGTCCGCCCAAACACTACACAGCCAGATAACTTGAGTGGAATACACAAAAAATGCCCAGAGAACTATCACTTCATTGTTTTCGAGAAATGTGCGACATAAAATGTGTGAAGTCGTTTTAGATTTACGCTAAAAAAGTTTCAGGTAAAACGAGAGCATGGTTATTTTCATATGTTTTCAAATGTTAAGATGTTAAAAATATCCAGTGATCCGGATATGACGTCACATCTTTCGAAAAATAAAAGTCGTCGTAGAGGTGCAGGCCTTTAGGGTATTTTTTATGTACTCAACACATGGAATCTGGCTGTCCGAGTTGGCCGGGACTTATTGAAACATACTGTTTAAGGCCTTACAACGTCCCAATTTTGTGAAGTCATTACTTTCTCATACCTTCGATCGATACCACAAGAAATATTTTAAAGAACCACTAGGAACTCCAGTTTTCCAGTTTAATTGGAGCTGGACGCGACCGGGATGAACAAACATTCGAAAAAAATTAATTGTAATGGATGGAAAAATTTATCTTATCTTGCCGTGTCTTCAGATAACCTCGTATCTTTGATTTGGTACTGTACAAGACTGCGGGATTTGTTTCCTTGCCAAACCGATGAATGACCGATAGAATTTCCTTAATAAGTTGTTAAAGAAAAACAGCAGGTGTTCCAAAGGCGAACAAGAACACCGATATATATCTTTTATTATTTTACTCTTATGCTATCACCTTTGAGAGAAATTTGAGAAGTCCTCCACTCCCTGCTCACAGTCAATTCAACAGGTGTAGTTGTAAAGGCTCATTCACACTGCTTCACAGTTCATCCTGAGTGATTCACTCCTGTGAATCAGTAGTTTGTATATTAAGGAATAAAGAATGAAACGCCAATTAACATTTTTCACTTTGGATGATTCCTACTAAAAGAACACAAAAAGTACTAACTAAGTCTAAATGACACTTTACGGAATATTTTCACTCAATAATGAAATGAATTTAATAATAATGAAATGAATAATGAAAATAATTTTCAATATATAATAAAATAAATTTTCAATAATGAAATGAACTCTGTAGATTCCCTCAAATTGAGATACGAGGTTATCCGATGACCGCCAGCAGTAAATAAAAGTTTATAAGTGTAAAACATAAATCGGGAATGATTTGTAATGTAACAAATTTGCACTGTTTTGCCAATTTTTTTAAAGCGTTCTACAAATAAAAGTGTAAGTAAAAGTGTAAAAAGTTATGTTTGACTTTAACTTTGCATTGGGAAAAAGAGAAAAATAGTAGGTTTAATCTCATAAAAAGTTCATTGAGAAAATAAAGCTATAATCGAAAAACAAACCAAGATATCATTAAAGAGAACTATCTTAACTAGAACTAGACTATCATAAAAATTAGATAAATTACTTAAAACAACAAAGCTGTTATTTTCGTCTGAAGATTTCACATTGTTGTTGGTCAAGAGGGTCTGTTATGAGGGAATGTGTCTTTAATTTAAAATAAAACCCTGCAACTATGTCAAGAAGCAATCATAGAAGTAGAACAAGCACGTTCTTCCATAGAAGAGAAAAATCCGTATGTTCTAAAAAGGCTTTCGATTGATTGGTTCTAAAAAGTACACTGTTGAACGGAGATATATCTGGAACGTGACCGGAAAAGAATTCCATGGTCCCCCATTGAAAGGATAAGCCAAAATTTATTAGTAAATAAACGTTTTCAAAGCGTGTCCGCAAGTAAATAAGACAGTGAATTGGTGTGTGTAAGTGCGATACAGGCAATGACCCCACAATGAACACAGATAATGTGTTAGAAGGGCTAGATAAGTTGCGATGAACATTTCAAATTCCAAAGAGAATCGTTTTCCTTGGTTTTTTTACTGTACTAGGGAGCTACCGCCCCCTACTCGCTATCGCTCACCAACCCCCGTTTTTGTACCCCGTAACTTCTTTTGGATTGCTTTCTCACAAAATGCAGCTCACTGAACTTAACTACTTTATAAAACAATAAAAATAATTAGCAGAAGAAATGTCAACCAACTACTTTCGAAACTTACGTCGTCTTCATTAATAACACTCTCTTAAAAGTTTGAATATTTATCAATCTTAACTTATCAATAGAGCATTTTCAATCACATGACTCGGACCTAACAACGGCCTTAGATACAGAAGGTTATATTTTTTTGCACTACAGATGGTTAACAGTTACAGAAAATGACTGACTGTGGAATTCTTCTATTGGATCATTTGCAATCACGTGACCCCATACCTAAAAACCGCCTTAGCAACAGTTAAAAGCCCTACGAAAGGTTAACAGTTTAAAAAAATAGCTGGTCGTGACGTCACCTGAAAACACTGCTAATTCACAAATCTTGCAAGGTTTTTCTGCTTTGATCCAATGCGCAAGCGTGTGGACAAGGAAAGAATCAGGTCGAAAAAATTACTAACTTACTGTAGCCCCCGTGCAGCAGTGGTAGCGTGCCTGCGTAGCATGCGGCAGTGCGTGGGTTCTATCCCAAGTGATTATTTTATTTAAATTTAAAAAAAAAAACAGCAAATTTCAACTCCACACGCATACGCATTGGAAAGTAGAAAAACCTTGCAGGATTAATGAATATCCGAAAACACACTATAGAGCATTTTCAATCACATGACTCGGACCTAACAACGGCCTTAGCAACAGAAGGGTTATAGTTTTTTACCCTAAAGAAGTTAAAAGTTACAGAAAATGACTAGCCGTGGAATTCTTCTATTGGAGCATTTGCAATCACGTGATCCCATACCTAAAAACCTCCTTAGCAACAGATAAACAACGGCCTAAGCAACAGTTAAAAGCCCTACAGAAGATACACAGTTAAAAGAAAATAACCGGTTGTGACGTCACCTGAAAACACTCTATAGTTCAATCAAAATGTTTTCCTTAAACAATATCCAGCAAGTCTATTAATTTCTACTGATAATCAACATTCATATTTTTTTAAACTTAGACTTGTTAAACAATACCATTGAAAGCCATTGAAAATAATAAGAAACAAATCATACATGACCAAAAATGTTAACTTAATGTTTACAATTAATTTCCGATTTTCGATTATCTACTCAATTCAACTACTTCAAATCATAAATTTCTACACGGTATATTTCAAGAAGTCCACCCAAACTCTGCACAGCCAGATCATTTGCATGGAAAACGAAAAAAAATGTCCAAAGAACTTTCCTGTTAGGTTCATGGTAAAATTGAACATAGATATCTGGATATGTTTGCTGGTTAAGAAGCTAAAAATATCCACTGCTCATGCATGCGCGTAAGGTAGAATGAAGTATCAAAGTTTTATCAAATACAACATTACATTTTTCGAAAAATAAAAGTTTTCGTTCAGATAATGGTTCTTTGGACAAATTTTATCCACTCCACGAAAGAAATCTTTCTTCTGTTAAAACGGACATGTCGAAACACCCTGTATATTTTTGAACTGTATTTAATATCCCTAACACATTTCTGAGAACCATGCCCCCTTTCTAAAAGTTAACCCCATTTTATAAATAAAGATTTTGTTAGCTTTAAAAGATATTGGCTTAGCCATTCTAACTGTAATCGTTTTCCGTTTTATCTACTCAAAGCGATCACTGGAACTCGTTTAAAAGAGACGGATCTTTTGTGTTCTATATTTCATCATATTAGAAGTGCTCTTCATCCAAAATACTTTTTTTTCTTCCCATTGTGTGTTTCTAGTTGTTTGAGGGGCTAAACACTCTCTGTGCTTCTGTTACCCATCTGAATGTCCCAGATTTCTAGAAAACATCTTTTATTTACTTTTCTGCTGAAAGTAGATATGTGACCAGAAAAAGCGAAAAGCATTCCAAGAAATACAGGAGAGGGAGTCTCAAAACAGTTTTTCTTCTATGGTGGAAAGAAATGAAAAAGTTTCGAAAAAAGTACTCTAAGTTGCTTGATAGTTGAGATGTGCACGCACCACCTATTCCAAAAGCGAAAAAAGTCCAAATTATTTATAATCAGATACTTTTTTTTCTATGTAAAAATAAGTCAAAGTACTTAAAAATTAGATATGTTTAGGGTTTTTTATGCAGTTTTAATTTTTAAAATTAAATTTAAACTTACCCAAGCAACACTTGAACTTTTAGGATTTGTTAAAGCTTCTGTAATTCTTCCATTGTTTACTTAAAGACATTTATCCCAAATCTAAATATCATATTAATTACATCCTTAGCAGCTTAAAGTAAAGTAAACAAAATTCTATGAATATTGACCGAATCAACTTACAGCAAAGCTTTTATAGTCCAGCAAAAACAATGATCGTCCCTTTTTTTTTTGACAGAAGTTAAGTTATTGGAAAATTCAGATAGGTATCAAGAACTGATTTAGCGCCATATCAATTTAATTTTTGATGAATAATTTGGTATTATTTTTTTATGCCTGTAGATATTTATCCAGTAGTGGATACAATTAAAGATATCGATTTTAATATTTCAAAGGAAAAACTTTCAAGTAACGCTTTTTATTCCTATTTTTTCAGATAATGCCCATCATTTTATACAAAAAAGTCAGTTGTCATTTTTACGTGATTTTATAATCATGTCTTGTAATGCGTTTAAAAAAATTTTAGTTTACGTCCCTAATTTTCTTATAATAATAACTTCAGAAGGTTTTTTTTCACCTGCTAAATTCTTCCATACTATGGAATTTTACAGCATTACTTTCCTCTTTGCAATGAAAACTTAGACATGAAACAAATCTTCATCTAATATTATAAGAAGAATTTTCTCTGGTAAGCATTTCCAAAATGTTATTTGAAATCGATAGTATAAACTATTACTTGCAAATAAATGCCCAACTAGTTAACTCAAAACCAATTCGAAATTAGCTCGAAAAGTTTATTCTCTCTGAAACTATTCTCAAAAGTCTCCAATTTAAATTCTTGATTTTCTGGTCCTGTAGTGTTCTCCTACCCTTCATTACCCTTTGCCCAAAGACTTGGCGATGCCATTAAAATTGAATTGCTAATGATGCCAAAGGTTTCGGTAGAAACTTCACTTGTCACAATCGTTTGGAAATAAACCGAACTTCCTTTTAAAATATTCTTTTAATTTTTCTCATTTAAGTTACGTTTTTAAGTTTAGTTTAGTAGTTTAGTTAATTGACAAATTACGTTTTAAAATTAAATTTTCAATTCTTTTGTTGGAAAACCAACCATTGACTGAAAAAAATGTGAATAAATAATATTTTGGGCACATTTTCCTACTGCATTTCTCTTCTTGAAGTAGAAACATTTAACAACCTTTATATTTTTGAGTATTGAAAAAAAGCAAAAAGAAAAAAAATTTTAATAATTTTTCCCTAATATAAAATAGGGTAAACGCACCAGTAGCCGACCATTCACAATCATAAAAGATTTTTTGGCTCACATATATTACGACGGTCTTTGTAATGAGAAAAGGGAAGTCACAATCTACATGAAATTATGAGGGGAGGACAGACAAGACAGAACAACACAATGCAAAGAAAGGCTGATGTGAGTAAAATGATAAGGCTAAACACGAACACGCTGATGGGCGAAAAGTTCAAAACGCAACAGTCTCTGAATAAAATCTAAAAAAGGTTCAATTTCGTTATATTTTTCATTAAATATCGCCAAGCTTTTTTGATCACCAAATATGTAAATATCGCTAAATTTTTATGGTTGCCATTAATGTAACTATAGGGTAGACTGTGGTAACTTCGGACACCTCATTTTAAAATTCTGTACCATTTTAAAATTCAGTCCATTTTGTACGGCGTTGCGGAATTATGGATTAGAAGAGGTATTGAAACTATATGAAACCGATGCCGTACACAATCGAATGACCAAATTTACCCTAAAAATCGCCGGAAAATCAAAAAAAAATTCCGACTTGGTGGCGCACTACTTTTGTACGGCACTGCGCGTTTTCCCATTATTTTTCATGGATCTATTGATGGTAAGAATGCCGTACAAAAATACATGACCAAAATGTACTCACTCTACCTGTGCTTTTGAATTCCCACCTGCACTCAGTTGGACAGCTTACAAGTGACGGCATAGTGCTGAATCTTATTATTTTATGCCCTTATATCATTCTATATAGGCCTTCTGGTGGTTCAAATGACCCATCATTTTTCGACATGGGCTTGTAGTCTATAACTGGTGGTTGATATTTATGTCAACAGATGCTATCTAGCTGCTAACGTGAAATCAGTTCTTAGAATAAAAATTTTAATTAAATATAATAAATTTTCTGTTTTCAGATGCTCTAAGTTACTGTTATTGCATCACTACATTAATATTTTTCTTTTTTATAGAATTTTGAATTCCAAAACACCTTAAAGTGTTGTACCTTTGTAGACGTTATTTCTGTTTCTGTAGCTAATCAGAGTTTTAAAATCGGGTTTTGGTAATACATCTTAATGCAAGTTAAATTACTTCTAAATTATGTGTTTGTCGGCGATTTTGATCTAGTAATTTTGGGATGAAAAATCGTAATTTTGTGATCTAAACTACCTTTTTAAATTTTTGATTCTACTTTGCATTTAATGTAAAATACACTTCAAATATGTTGCACCATTATAATACTCCAATATGATGACGACAAAATTAATGCATCTACCGACGAAGATTTACAAAATTCGAGTCTATTTTTTTACAGTTTTTTAAGTTAAGTTTTGCATGTGTGTGCTATTAATTTGGGTAAGTGAAACGATCAAATCAATCAGCATAATAAATTGGATTATTGGCTCCTGGTTGTAAGATAGAATCTCAAACCATTTTCTTCACCACGTTTTACAATGTTTCTGAGGGCTTTATTCTAGCGATATATTTATAATTTTAAAGTCTAATTCATAACAACACAGTAAGAAACCTAAAATATTAAACGTCTTTTAATTTCATTAAAACAGTTCAGTAAGATTTACTTCTTTTATTGTACATTTATTTTCTGTCATACTACTGTGATTAAAACAATTTGGTTAAAATGTCCACTTGAAGAGTTATTTTAATCAAACAAATCTCTCTGTACTACAAGAGCATCTCTTTTCGAAAGTCACTTATCATTTTTTTGCTCCATTTCCTGCTACTCCTGGAAAGACTTTCTTCAGTTCTTCATCCTGATCCATCACGAACACCATGTCCTCTTGTGAAATGCTGTTGCCCCTTCTTTCGGTCGCCCTTTTGCCCGCGAGCTCCAAAACTTCCGCAGTCAAGTATTCCAGAACTGCCGTCATGAAGACTGTGCCCGCTGGAGTAACTCCATTCGGTAAAGCCTCAGCGAGTAATTCGTATACACGTTGAACAGGAAGCTGAAATGTCATTCGCTTTTTATTTTGTGATGACGGTGCCATGTCGCAATAATAGGAGGTGCAGACTCTCAATTTAAAAAGGGAAATAATATTATTGAACTGATTAAAAAAATTTAGCCACTTTTGCCAATGGGCATTTGGTTTCAATGATTTGAAGATATGAAATGCTGTTCTACTTATATAAAACATTTTTACACGAGCTTGCTTCAGATATTTTGTTTTATCAGATCTCCCGATGATTTCCTGGAGTACGGTTTACTAGAGTACGGTTTTTACTACTAGTACGTAAGTTAGGCCACTGAGCTATATTGGGTGTATCTGAAATCGTGCAACAACCTTTGAAGGATAAGACTCATCAAGACGAACAAGAATTGGTATAGGACAATGAGGTCGCAAATGGGATTTAAGGTGTGAAAATCACGAAAATAATTATAGCAGTGAACCCTTACAAATACGTTCAGTAAAAGACATTTCTTAATAATAAAGGTAAGGCTAAAAAACAAGGTAAACGCTCAGTTCCAGCATTTATTTCCCAGAACCAACTGACATGCTAACAATTCCGATTTTGTATAATTTGCATGAATGCACACAGTTCCTGAAACATCCTGAAGCGTATTTTTATCTCTTTTCGTTTATTTATTATAGATTTTTAAAGTTAGGGCTTTTTTTTGGAACACCCTGTATGTGTAAAGATAGTCGTATTATTTTCGAGAGACCGAGAGTGTTCATAGAAATTGTGATAAAAAGCCATAAAGGGTAAAAGAAAATCTCGTGGAAGTTTTTAAATGGGTCAAAAGTCTGTCGTTTTTTGAATAAATTTGTTGAAGGTTCTTAGAACCCCCTTTGGATTGAAAGCCGCAATGTAGTGGACGCCTTCTATCTTGAGTGGATGAGCATGTGACGAATGAGTTGGTTCTTACTACCGAAAGCCTTGTTACAGTGGTCGCACGAGTACTTCCCCGTATGGATGGGAAGGTGACTTCTCAGATTTCTCTGATATTTGTAGGCCTTGTTGCAGAAACTGCATAGAAACGGCTTCTCCTCAGAATGACTGACTTTATGGCGAGAGAGAGCCTCCTTTCTAGCGAAAGCATTGTCGCATTGATTACAAGGGAATGGTTTCTCGTCTGAATGAATGAGTTGATGAGTCTTCAGATTCCCCCTTTGGTTGAAACCCCTGTTGCAGAGGTCGCACTTGAACGGTCGCTCACCAGAATGGATTAGGAGGTGGGTCTTCAGGTTGCTCTTGGTACTCAAATCCTTGCCACAGTGGTTGCACACAAACGGCTTCTCTCCGGAGTGAATGAGCATCTCACGACCGACGTCGTTCTTCTGTAATGGAGGGAGAACCTCGTCGCCCCAGCGGTCCCACTTGAATGGTCCCTCACCCATGGGAGTCCGTTGGATTTTAGTGGTCGTTTTGAGGTTGGAGTCGTTCTTGGTGGAGTAGGTGCATTTGGGACAGTGGTAAGTTTGATCAGCCTGCTTTCTCGGTTGGGTTTTCTGGTTTCCATCCAGAGCATTACTTTTGGAGTTATAACTGCCATCTGCGTACACAAAATATATTAATTTCATTGTTTTAACCCAAAACGAAGGTTTTTTTGAGGAAATAACAAAACATTGACGGGCTGAATTCCGTTATCTCTCCGTTGAATATCAGCCAATCCTAATTTGGTTCCCATTGTAGGCAAATATACTTTTATGGTTTCAGTGATATAACAGAGGGATTTATTCGGATTGTTTGAAAATTTTGGAAATATTTCGAGTTTTCGATTTCAGTTGCACAAATAGATTTGCATAAAAAAAAGTATGGATCAGCTGGAATAAGAGTCCACCATTTGGCGATCGCATCGCGATCGCCAACTATACCACCAACTGTACACTATAACTAATCGTGCCGCTAACTTAGCTACCGCAACGCGAGTCGCCAAACGGAGGACTCTTATTCCAGGTGTGCCAAAAGGATACATTAATTAAACTATTGATAGTAAGATATATAGAAATCCAAGTATTTATTTTAGAATGTTACAAAAAATATGATAAAGATAATTTTAATTTAAAATTGATGCAAAAATAAATCCATTCTAAAAGAGTGAGGGAATGAGGGATTTGCCTAAGTGAGGGATTTGCTAAATTTTACACTTTTTTGATACATTATAGTTTAAAACTCTCAAATATCAGATTTTTAAGTTCAAAAATATTTTTTAAATAACTTAAAATTCAATTTTATTTTTGCCAAAACACTTGTCATCAAAAAACGGGATTTGGCGTCACAGCGCCGTCGAAACTAGTTAATTATTAAAAATAAAAGAAATAG
This sequence comes from Tetragnatha montana, assembly GCA_963680715.1. Classification (NCBI taxonomy): domain Eukaryota; kingdom Metazoa; phylum Arthropoda; class Arachnida; order Araneae; family Tetragnathidae; genus Tetragnatha; species Tetragnatha montana. The sequence goes on along the minus strand of OY796683.1, from coordinate 2,434,679 downwards.
TAGGGGAGCCCATGATGCTAAATGTGGATTTACTCGAGCGCGTCAGATAATCATAGGGGATATACCGTGCATGCTTTTGAGTAATTCCACCAAATATAAGCTCTCTATGTTGGTGGGTTTGTTTAGAACAGCCCGTCAAAATTTGAAAGAAAACTAGTTACATGGACATACTTTAGCGCGCCAGATTGGCTACCAAGACAGTTTACAACTAGTTGAGCCTAGTTTCCTGGCTACTAGTCTATAAACATTTTGTTTCGTACATTTTTCTCAAAAAGAGCGATAGCGTCTTACCGGTCTTGGCTTTACTTAGCAACTTTGTAACCCTTCCGCTCCCTTACCCATCGCTCAAATCAGCAGGTTTTAGAAAATGTACACTTTTTAGCTGGTAACTAACCTACCTTATCATTTACCTGACGCGCTCGAGTATGTCCATTTAACTAATTTTTTTTTACAAATCTGACGGGCTGTTCTAAATTTACCCACCAACATAGAGAGCTTATATTTGGTGGAGTTACTCAAAAGCATGCAAGGTATCCCCCTTATGATTATCTGACGCGCTCGAGTCGACGAACCAAAAACACTCTGGGCTCCCCTACTAAAATCAGACTTATCATTAAACCAAAATACGCATAAAACTCGTCTGTTTATATAGTGAACGGCCAGAAAAAGAAAAAAATTAAACTTTGAATCCTAATAATTCCAAAACCAATTAATATTTTTTGAAAAACAAAACGCCAATCTTTTTATAAAAAATATTTGTATGTGTCTTTAAATTATCATAGTTTTTTAGTTAAAACTTTATGAAGAATAGCAGAATGAAGCAAGCTAAGCATACAATAACAGAGCGGGTCCAAGTGGATCCAAGCGCTGTGACGTCACACAGCAGCCATAACGAAATTACTATTTTTCCCGCCAATACTGGAAACGAAATTTTAAAAATTAATATCTTGAGAAATAGTTTTCCGATTTCAATTATTTTTAAGTCATTTTTCATGGATTTTCATCCTCTATTATAATAAAATTTAAAAAAAAAACGTGCACGTACCTCATTTCTTATTGTAAACGAATTTCCTATAACCTGTACTTTTAGACATTGTTATTAAAGTAGAATTTAAGATTAGTAAGAGAAATAATTTCAAAGGGAGAATACTTCTATAATACTAATTAAATATAAAATTTCTATGCATTAGTAAAAAATAAATTGCTTTTGTTGGACTGATTTGAGCAGTATTTACTCACGCAGGAATGAAGAATTAAATTGATTGTACTTTCTAATCGGGATTTAAACTTACCTTTCGAGTCCAAAACATCATCAGTATAGACGACATTAGTGTGACGTCACTTGCTTGTTTGGAAACGTTGATTCTATCCGTGATTGGTTCCGTGATTGGAGGTAAATCGGTACCAATCCGTACGGAACCAATCACGGATGGAATCTACGTTTCCAAACAAGCAAGTGACGTTTTGACTAATGTCGTCTATTCTGAAAACACCCTGATGTTTGTTTATCTTTATTCAAGAGCTTTGAATCAAGGGGGTCACTTTCGTTTATGTCCAAATAAAAGAAATGATTCGTTTCACACACTTATCTAACAGTATCTGATTTTCAATATAAAACCATTTAATCCTATAAACATAATCCTATACAAATTTGGTTTTATAGTACTAATAAAATCCCAACGGGTGTAGGTAGGTAGGTAGGTTGGTTGGTTGGTTGGTTGGTTGGTGTTACATATATTTTCAGGTATGTGTGCTTGATCTCAAGGATCCGCTTATACACATTCGTCAAGTAAGACAGACACAACAGAATTTTTACTGACAAAGAAGGAAAATACACCCAGGAGCGAGGTGAGAATCGAACTCACGACGGAGCAGTGCGCAGACTGCTGGCGTGAAAGGCAAAGAGCAAACCGAACAGGCCATCCGTCCCCCTCAACGGGTGTATGCCATGACTTTTCGTTTAAATTAAGTTGAGTTGAGATGTTTGAGGTATTTGCTTGCTCTAGGCCAAGGTTTGTAGAGAGATAAGGTTGGCTCATCCGTGACGTCACCAGAGGAAGAGGGTGCTCTCTGCCAATGGCAATGCTCGTATAGAGCTGTACGAGCATTGCCATTGGCAGAGCACCCTCTTCCCATCTGGTGACGTCACGGATGAGCCAACCTTCTCTCTCTACAAACCTTGGCTCAAATTGAAAAAGCATGACATATTGTTTCCGGTTTGGGAGAATTTTGGCGCTGGGATCGCACTAAACTCACTAGCGTCTGGATCCAGTCTGGATCGTTAGCCGGCTGCCTATGGGAGATCGAAAACACCATTAGGCGCATGCCCCGAGTTCTAATTTGGCGAGAGATTTAAGCAGCCGGCATACGTTCCAGACGCTAGTGTGGCGCCCTTATATTATAGCGGCTAGAAATGAAATATTTTGGTCTCGCCATGCGCATGCTTCAAAACAAAGAAGATGCTATAATAAGTTTTAAAGTTATTGAATCTCCGCTGGCCCAGTTTTAGGATGCTTGCGTAGCATGCGGCAGTTCGTGGGTTCTATCTTTAGTTATACGTATTATTAAAATTTCATGGCATGCGCATTGGATCAAAGTTGGTTCAAAGTATTTCCTTAGTAGGCGCTCGTCACATTTGAAAATAGCCTTGCGGACCCTCTGTTAGGATATTTCTCTGTGTCCACGGCCGTAATGGAAATCGAAAAAGCATGGAATATTGTTACAGGTTGGAGGAATTTTGGTGCTGGGATCGCACTACTACGAGTTACAACTCCCGCCCTTTCTTTACGTCACGAGAGGAAGAGAAAATGAAGCCTGATGGGCAGAGCCATAGTATTCTATCGTGAGCATTTTCACCTTCCCACTGAATCTTGAAGGAAATTAAACTGCTAAGTATGTACTCGATCTAGATTGGCAGCTTTTTCTCTGTGATTCGCGGTTGATTTCAGTTTATTCCTCAGAGGTTTTCCTTCTCTCTCCAGCGTTTCTTTTTTCAAATATTTATAATGGTGGTAGGAAGCTATAAGATTATTTACCTTATTTGATTCAAAATTTTGAGACTTCATTTTTTAAAAACAGTCTTAATGAAATATAAAGTCTATTTAATACAGTAGTTCGAGTTTTTTCTGATCGGTCTGAAAGGCTCAAAAAAAAAAAGAAAGTTAGGTGTGATAAAACAGGATTTCCCTAGGAACTATTACTTTCATGTACTTCTAATTAACATAAATATGTATTGCAAAATTAAATCGATGCAAATTTTCAAATTAGGGTCTAATTAGGAATAGAAAAATCCTTTTAATTAATAAAAATTATTATTTTGCTGGAATCTTATCTTAAAATACATCGATTTTTTTTTAATTCACTACATGGTATTCTCAGTTTTGAAAGAATCTTGATTCAAAACTTAGTGTTTTATTGTCTGAAATAAATAATTTTGCGATTGAATATCTGAACTAGATTTTGGTGATCATGCAAGTTTGTCATTAAATTCAAATCCTGGGTTCAGAGAGGACCTACGGGCCATGTCCTTTCTGAAAATTGCATAAAACATTTTTTACGCTAAGACCCAAAAATTATCCGGGGATCCAAGGGAGTATTTTAAATCAAGTCTAAAAAGATTTTTTGTATACCTCCAGAATTAAAACTCTAGTTAATTGCTATTACTCGTCGTAATGACCAGAGTAGAAATGACTCCCTACAATAACACTAGTCAACAAAATTGAACTTTTTTTTCTGGCACAAGAGCATAATGAGGTGATCCTAATAGCACATTTTCCTACAGTATTTCTCTTCTTGAAGAAGAAACATTTAACTACTTTTATATTTTTGAGTATTGAAAAAAGCAAATATAAAAAAACTTTTTAATAATTTTTCCTTAATATGAAATAGGATAAACGCACCAGTAGCCTACCATTCACAATCATAAAAGATTTTTTAGCTCACATATATTACGACGGTCTTCGTAATGAGAAAAGGGAAGTCGTAATCTACGAAATTATGAGGGGAGGACAGAACAATACAATGCAATGCAAAGAAAGGCTGCTGTGAGCAAAATGATAAGGCTAAACGTAAACATGAACAAGCTGATGGGGGAAAAGTTCAACACGCAAGAAAAGGTCTCCTAAATAAAATCTAAAAAAGATTCAATTCCGTAATCCATAATCCATTTCTGAATTATGTGTTTGTCGGAGATTATGATCTAGTAATTTTGGGATGAAAAATAAAAGATTTTGTGATCTAAACTACTTCATAACAACACAGTAAGAAACCTAAAATATTAAACGTATTTTGGTTAATGTTCCGTAATCAGGAACCCTCGCCAAGTAAAGTCGCCAAACTTGGCGTTAATAAAAAATTATTAAATATTATTATTAAATATATATTTATTATTAAAAATATATTATTAAAAAAATTATTAAAAAGGGTTATTAAAAAATATTGCCAAGTTGGCGATGGTTCCCGATTATGGAATCTTAGCCCGTATTTTAATTTCATTAAAACAGTTCAGTAAGATTTACTTCTTTTATTATGTCCATTTAAAATGTCCATTTGAAGAGTTATTATAATCAAACAAATCTCTCTGTACTACAAGAGCATCCCTTTTCGAAAGTCACTTATCATTTTTTTGCTCCATTTCCTGCTACTCCTGGAAAGACTTTCTTCAGCTCTTCATCCTGATCCATCACGAACACCATGTCCTCTTGTGAAATGCTGTTGCCCCTTCTTTCGGTCGCCCTTTTGCCCGCGAGCTCCAAAACTTCCGCAGTTAAGTATTCCAGAACTGCCGTCATGAAGACTGTGCCCGCTGGAGTAACTCCATTCGGTAAAGCCTCAGCGAGTAATTCGTATACACGTTGAACTGGAAGCTGAAATGTCATTCGCTTTTTATTTTGTGATGACGGTGCCATGTCGCAATAATAGGAGGTGCAGACTCTCAATTTAAAAAGGGAAATAATTTTATTGAACTGATTAAAAAAATTTAGCCACTTTTGCCAATGGGCATTTGGTTTCAATGATTTCAAGATATGAAATGCTATTCTTATTTAAAACATTTTTACACGAGCTTGCTTCAGATATTTTGTTTTATCAGATCTCCCGATGATTTCCTCGAGTACGGGTTACTAGAGTACGGTGTTTAATACTAGTACTTAAGTTAGGCCACTGAGCTAAGGGTGTATCTGAAATCGTGCAACAATCTTTGAAGGATAAGACTCATCCAGACGAACAAGAATTGGTATAGGACAGGGGGGTCGCAAATGCGATTTAAGGTGTGAAAATCATGAAAATAATTATAGCAGTGAACCTTTTCAAAAACGTTCAGTTAAAAGACATTTCTTAATAATAAAGGTAAGGCTAAAAAAACAATGTAAACTCTCAGTTCCAGCATTTATTACCCAGAACCAACTGAAATGCTAACAATTCTGATTTTGTATAATTTGCATGAATGCACAGTTCCTGAAGCATCCTGGAGCTTATTTTTATCTCTTTTCCTTTATTTATTATAGATTTTTAAAGTTAGGGGCTTTTTTTGGAACACCCTGTATGTGTACTGTCGTACCGCGAGGAGAAGAGCTTTGAACAGGGTTGCCGTGAGTAGACGAGTTTAAAAGAAGAAGGAAGCTGGTATGAATTGAACGGCAGTATTTGGCTTTTTAAGCGTACATTTGGCGAATGAGAAAACGCGTTTCGCGAATGAAAATAAGATAATCATATTTTATTAAACTGCATTGAAATATAGATTATCTTTGAAATTTCTCGTAATCGAAAATACCTTTAGGCTTGAAACATTTTTGTACTTTTAGTATGCTTTAATATTGCTATTTTGAGTGAATTAGTTATATTTAGTTTTATATAAAATAGCTCATATCACTTAAATTAATAATTTCATAATTTAATCACCATACTCGAAATTTAAATGAAGCTTTAGAAACTTGTAAAGAGACAAAATATAGAAATATTTATTAATTTTTTAAAAATATTTTATAACATTTAAATACAATCTAATGCAATTCATTGTCACTAGAACTGCAGTCACTGTCAGTGTTTGACAAAGATTCGAATCGCTCTCCGACAAATTAATCACTAATTCGTCTATTATATCTTCGATCAACCCATCTTTTTCCAATAATCGCTTCTTATATTTTGTACAGTCGGGCGAATAAAAAAAAAAGTTACAGAGACGATTGTGAACGATCGGATGGGGTTAAAAAGATGAAAGATAATTTAAACGCTAATTTTCATGAATTAACATCTACTTTAAAAGAAGGTATGATCAGATCCAATAAAATTAAAGGTAACTACTTGATAGGATAAATGATAAGCGACTTGAGAGTTCAAAAAGAAGGATTAATGAACATGGTAAAAATTATAAAATATCCAAAATAAAATCAGATAAATTGATGTAAATCGCATAACATTATATCAAATTAAAATAGATCAGATTCGGTGAAACATTTAAGATCAGTTGAAAAAGATCAGATCAGTTAAAATAGATCAGATCAGTTGAAAAAGGTCAGATTAGAAATATTTAATCAAATCAGATGTAATGCGAAAGGAAATTCCAAAATTCGTTACTCTAGAATCGAAAGAAGTACACAGCTGAAAGATACCCACTCAGATTTGGCTCGGAACATTTATTTTAGCGCCAAGTGAATTACCACCACCCCCAAAATTCAGTGGAATAATCCGTTTCTATACCAACCGCAGCATCATCGTATGACGTCAAAAGCTCTTCTCCTCGCGGTACGACAGTATATGTATTGAATTGTAAATTGATTGTAAAGATAGTCGTATTTATTTCGAGAGACCGAGAGTGTTCATAGAAATTGTGATAAAAAGCCATAAAGGGTAAAAAAAAATCTCGTGGAAGTTCTAAAGTGGTTCTAGAGTGGTGAAGTTCTCGTGGAAAAGTCTAACGTTTTTTGAGTAAATTTGTTGAAGGTTAGGTTCTTAGAACCCTTTAGGTTGAAAGCCGCAATGTAGTGGACGCCTTCTAACATGAATGGATGAGCATGTGACGAATGAGTTGGTTCTTACTACCGAAAGCCTTGTTGCAGTGGTCGCACTAGTATTTCCCCGCATGGATGAGAAGGTGTTTCTTCAGATGGCCCCTATTATTGAAGGCCTTGTTGCAGAAACTGGATAGAAACGGCTTCTCCCCAGAATGGACAATTTTGTGTTGACGGAGACAGTCCTTTTTAGCAAAAGTATTGTCGCATTGATTACAAGGGAATCGCTTCTCGTCTGAATGAATGACTTGGTGTTTCTTCAGAATACCCCTTTGGTTGAAAGCCTTGTTGCAGAGGTTGCACTTGAACGGTAGCTCACCAGAATCGATTAGGAGGTGGGCCTTCAGGTTGAACTTTCTTTTGAAATCCATACCGCAATGGTCGCACACAAACGGCTTCTCTCCTCCGGAGTGGACGAGCATCTCACGACCGACATCGTTCTTCTGTAATGGAGGGAGAACCTCGTCGCCGCGGTGGTCGCACTTGAATGGTCCCTCACCCATGCGAGTCCGTTGGATTTTAGTGATCGTTTGAAGGTTGGTGTCGTTCTTGGTGGAGTAGGTGCATTTGGGACAGTGGTAAGTTTGATCACCCTGCTCTCTCGGTTGGGTTTTCTGGTTTCCATCCACAGCAGAGGGTAGAAAGGACAATCCATTACTTTTGGAGCCATAACTGCCATCTGCGTACACAAAATATATTATTTTCATTATTTTAACCCAAAACGAAGATGTTTTTGATGAAATAGCAAAAAATGAGGGACTCAATTCCGTTATCTCTCCGTTGAATATCAGCAAATCCTAATTTGGTTCCCAAATAGGCAAATATCATACTTTTAAGGTTTCAATAATATAAAACGGTGATTTATTCGAATGGTTTGCAAATTTTGGAAATATTTCTAATCACTCGCAACCAAAAAAGATTGTCGGTATTTAACGTGAAAAATAACGAAATGGAACCACTTTTTTTTAATCGAAAATACTTTGTACAAAGAAAAAGTTTAAAAAATCATAGTTTTCTCTTATTTTGAGCAGTATAGTAGATTCATAGAAAATGGATCATCAGTTATCTATGATTAAAGAAATATCTTATAAATTATATAAATTATATCTATATAAATTTTGAATTTAATCATTAAGAGATTGACTTAGATAATTTTTAACTACAGTTAGAAGTATTAATTGTAGGTTTTCCCATGTTTTCACATTTTCTACACGCGAAGCTCAATCATTAGCATAATAAATTTTTCATACTTGGAATACTGTTATTTTTACAGACTGAATAATAAGGATGTTTTTTTGATAGAGCAGAAAAAGATCGCTATTAAACAACAAATATTTTATATATTCAACAGTAGATTTAGTTACACAGAAAACGGATCGTTAGTTATCTTTAATTAAAATTATTCAGTTGCATCAATAGATTTGCATAAAAAAGTATACATTGATTAAACAATTGATAGTAAGGTATATGTATAGAAATCAAAGTATTTATTTTAGAATATTACTAAAAATATGATAAAGATTATTTTAATTTAAAATTGATGCAAAAAATTCCAAAAAAGTGAGGGAATTTCTTATTGTAAACGAATTTCCTATCACCTATACTTTTTAGACATTGTTATTATGGTAAAATTTAAGATTAGTAAGAGAAATAATTTCAAAGGGAAAAAATACTTCTATAATACAAATTAAACATAAATTTTTATGCATTAGTAAAAAAAATAAATAGCTTTTATTTGATTTGAGCAGTATTTACTCACGCAGGAATGAAGGATTAAATTGATTGTACTTTCTTATCGGGATTTAAACTTACCTTTCAAGTCCAAAACATCATCAGTGCTATTCTTAAAACTCCCTGATGTTTGTTTATCTTTATTCAAGAGCTTTGAATCAAGGGGGTCACTTTCGTTCATGTCCAAATAAAAGAAATGATTCGTTTCACACACTTATCTAACAGTATCTGATTTTCAATATAAAATCATTTAATCCTATAAACATATTCCTATACAAAATTTTGTTTTAGTAATAAAATTCCGACGGGTGTATGCCATGACTTTTCGTTTAACTTGAGTTGAATTGAGATGCTTGAGATATTTGCTTGCTCTACAGTGTGGTCATAAAATACTACATACATTTTGTACTTGCAATTAAGCTAGCACCACGCTAGCAGTCTGCGCACTGTATCAGCCGTTGGTTCGATTCCGGCCGTGCCCTGGGTGTATTGTCTCTCTTTGTCAGTGAAAATTCTGTTGTGTCTGTCTTTCTTAACGAAGGTTTTTAAGTGGATCCTTGAGATCAAACACGCAGACCGGAAAATATATGTAACCAATCCACTGTACATTGGTGCAGATTATACTAAGTCAGAATTATTAGCGTTTCCATCGGTTTTGAATAATAAATGCTAGAACCGAGCATTTTACATTGTTTTTTCAGCCTTACCTTAAAGAAATGTTTTTTTTTAACGTAATTGTTCACGCTTACTGCTATAATTATTTTTGGGATTTTCGTCTTTTAAACCCCATTTGCGACCCCCAGTTCTGTATCAATTTCTGTTCGTTTTTATGAGTCCTATCATCCCTCAAAGTTTGTTGCACCATTTCAGATACACCCTGTTTAATAACCTATAATAACAAAATTATTTCACTAAAACTAGGAAATTATCTCACTTAATAAAGTAAACCATTCCAATATGTCTATTTCAAATATTAAATTATATTTATTAAAAAATTTTAAATTTTTATTACAAATAACATTTTTGCAAAATGCTGTAAACAAATACTCCCAACTAATAATCACTCCCGTTGAAATTATGATGCGTGAACAAATAAGCAAAAAATTCCTTAAGTTGTCAACAACTGGTGCTTTTACCTTAATACCCCTATCTATTGCACAAGGATTTAAACAAATATTAAATCCAATAGATTTCGCAGTATTGTCGCTCTAGATTCTAGAATATTACATAAGATGTATCTTTGTTTTATGAAATTTATTTTAATTATAGTAACACGGTGCATGGAATAAAATAACTATCACCTAAAAGAAATTGAAAACTTTCAGCAGCTTAAAGATTAAACAAATCAATTGACATACTTTCAAAAATCTCAAACTGCATTACTCTATCAAACATTCGTACGTTTTTCCAATAACCAATTTGCATCAATCTCTAAAACAAAACTTACTTTTATTTCAATTTCTCCGTCGGCGTTTTATAGAAAATCGATCAAAATCAATGCGCGGGGACTAGTTGGAAGTATTTTATGAGGAAAAACAAATATTTGATTACTTTTTCAACAAACTTTGAACGAAGTAAATTGATGATTGGTCCGTAAAGGTTTCCCACCTTTTCTGTTCGAAGTTAGGCAAAGTGCATTTCAACCGTATATTTGCACTGTAAAGGAATATCAGAAAGTACTTTTAAACAGCCTTTGCTTTTTATGCGAAGGAATTAATAATAAACCAAACTGTATTTTCGTTGGTTTAGAAAGGTAGAACAAGATTTTCGCAGGGAATTTGAGAGATAAAAGGAAAATATGAATTTAAATTATTAATTCCTTTTTATATAAACTATCAAATAATAACCTTAAATATAAACCTTATTACTTTAATAAAGTTTGATCATTAAATACCAAACAAAAGTTAGTTAACTTATCCTGAATGTAACAACTACTGCTATTAAACAATACATTTCAGTGCTTTTCTATCTACTACTTTACTCTAGAAGTCTACCTGATTGAAGATTATATATTGAAGATTATCGTATATTTTCTCAATATTGCTTACTAGCGCTTTCAGCGCTAGACCCGGCGTTGCTCGGGCGCAGTATAACATATATATGTACCTATCTATACGCATTTAAAAGTTAACGTCCTATTCTGGTTGGAAAATTTGTGCAGGCTTCGCCTGCACAACGCATCTGACGAAATCTAAATTTCCCTCTGCCCCCTCTCTTGTGATTGGCACTGCAAGGAAACCCATAAAATGAATTAAGAAACTAACCGCGATAACTTGCTAGTGGAAGAAATGCAAAACTAAGTTCATACAAAAGTAAACAAACTGCATAAGATTGCTGTTAGAGTTATAAATGCAAGCCTGAAGTACTTGGACTCAAAGAATTAAATGAAACTATTTTGATTCGAAGAATTAAAACAAAAATCAGTTAGTGTATGAAAAGTGTACAAATAATACTGAAACCAAAGTAAGCCTGAGCTGCCTCAAAAACCAAACAGTTGAATTGTTATCTGTCCCGTTAAATATTGCCAAGCTGTTTTTAAGTATGGTGACAGTGGTATAGAACCACGTAAAACTAACTCAATAATACCAAAAATCAGTAATTGCAAAAATGCAGCCTTCAGTGCACTAAATAAAATTCACAACCGCAGTGAAAGTGGTATCTAACGACGTAAACAAAGTTATGAATACACAAACAACAGTAAGAGAAACCACGTAAACTCAACTCACTAATAGCGAAAATCAGTAAACGTAAATAAGCAACCTTCGGTGCACTAACTAAAATTCACAACTACAGTGAAGCTCAGGAAGTGTATAAAAAGCCACTGATGTAATATGTAATAACTTAAATTAAATTATGTAACTAAACATAAACAATTCTCAAACAAAAGTAAGACTTACTTCAAAACAAAAGCAAGTAATGTTGAATTTGAAAGTGTGGAAGAAATGCACAACTGTATTAAAACAAAAGTAAACAGCTACATAGATTTTCTTAAGTGTTAAAAATGCACACACAAAAGTAAGACTAAAGTACTAAGATTCAAAGAATGAAATAAAAATCAGTAACAGGATAGCGAAAGCGATAGCATAACACAAAGAAGCGACGAACATCAGCAAGATCATGCACCAGCGCGTCGCAATGCCGTAAATCTAAACAAAGTGAAATATAACATTACAGACGGCGTTAAATAGAATAAATAAAACCTATGAACAAAACCGCAGAATGAAATTATCAATCATTGCAAGAGTAAGAATGAGTAAGAAGCACTCAAACAAAATAAACACGAAATGACGAAATAACACCGTTCGCCGAGTAAACCGGATGTAAACAACAGCCGCTACAGGCAGGATTATTCTTAACATAAGGAAATTCTGAGAGGACAAATCTTTCAAGGAACAACCAATCGCGGGGAGTAGGAAAGAGATCTTTCGACCAATGAAATGCTCAAACGATAGACCACCGTCGTATTTCAAATTTCATTTCCGGTATTTCTATTTTATATATTAAGATTATGATAACTTACGCAAGTTATATTAAGAAAGTTTCTAAACTACTGATAATTTTTTTTTATTTGAATTTGCAAGGAAGATACGAATGCTGTTGCTAATTAACTTAAAAAGATATTCTAAGAAGGACCGCTTATCTGTTACTAATTACATTTTATAAAAGGAATATAGTATATCAAGGTTCCCTTGTAAAGCAGTTAATTTTTACTTTCCGATATATCACGTTCATTCTTTTACATTGCACCAATTAATTTTTTCATAAGCCTTACAAATCCTAAAGCATGGCAGATATCAATGCTTATTTAGTAAGGTAAAGTCATTAGCTCATGATTACTAGATAAAGTTTTTGAACTTCCTTACATTCGGTGGTTATATGCTAATATTACCAAACTCGAGAGAGGAATCATTACTTATTCAATTTAACTGAAACTATTTAGAGTAAATATCTTTAAGCACTATAGTATGAAACACCATAATGTTTTTCCAAAATGTTTCAAGTTTTGAAGTAAGATTCATTATACTGATAGAGTAAGCGATTTTCTCTTCCAAATCACCGAAAACTTATCTGGCCTATTAAATATATTTCCATATTAATCCACCTTCCCTAGAGATTATGATTTGCGTATTATTTTGTTTGTTGTCTTAGTATAATGTTACATTTAGTTTATAAAGGTACTAGATCATTAATGTAACGATTGACCACAAAGATTCAAGTAAGTTGACTTCGATAAAAGTCGTGTATATTTACCGTATTGAGGAAAGGAATAGATACTTGGAATTTAGTTTTCCTTTTTCCGTTTAAATATTTATCACTCTTCTGGTTGTATGTAGTGGTATTTAAAGTAAGTGGGGTGTTTAAGGAAACTTTTATAAAATACTTTTAAGTTAATTGAAGCAATTTCTATTCCAATTACATTTTTTCTCAGGAAATTCTTCATACAGATTTGGCACTACAAGAGAATTTTTTTTATAAATCTGAAATAAATTATTTAAAGTTTGTTAACAGTATAAAATCAAACATTTACACATTTACAGTAAACTGTCCATACAGATTTGACACTAACGTTAGAGATTTAATTTTTTTTAATCTGCAAAAAAAATATTAAAAGTATGTTAACAATATAAAATCAAACATTTACAGTAAAAAATACCACACAAAGTATAGAGCATTCGCACATGACGTCACTGGAAGACAAGAACACGTTGCTAAGGCCGTTGTTAGGTTCAAGTCATGTGATTGAAAATGATCACATGACTCGGACCTAACAACGGCCTTAGCAACAGAAGGTGTTACAGATTTTTGCCCTACAGAGGTTAACAGTTACAAAAAGTGACTAGCCGTGGAATTCTTCTATTGGAGCATTTGCAATCACGTGATCCCATACCTAAAAAACGCCTTAGCAACAGATAAACAACAGCCTTAGCAACAGTTAATAGCCCTACAGAAGGTACACAGTTAAAAGAAAATAACCGGTTGTGACGTCACCTGAAAACACTATATTAAATTTATTGAAATAGTTTTGAATAAATCGATTTCATGAGTGATCAAAATTTGTCAAATAAAATTTTATTGATTTATTTGATCATTTTATTTATGATTTTGATGATAAACGATTTCGTTATGTTTTTTGGTTTAGATTTTATTTCAGTTACATAATTAACACTTCTCCGTGTAAGTTTTTGATCCACTTCATTACTGTGGTTTCGTCATTACATCCTATTGGCGGTGTACTTAATGCAAATAATACAAAACACGCAAGTTCTTACTTGACACCGATTACCGTATAAAATTGTCTCTTTATACATCCTATATAATCATTACACCCAACCAGTTTCTTTCATTTATTACAAACGCTTGGAATCCAACTACAAAGAAACCTGATCCGTGGATGTCCATAACCGAACGGCAATTATGTCTTCAAAAGAAAGCTGGGGGCTCTAAACGAGCCCTCTCATCCACAGGTGGAAACAGCTCCTTTGAAGGTTCTGTCAGAGAGGTGACATCGTTATATCGAAGAAAGAGTGCGAGGACAAGGGTTTTCACCCTTTCCGCTTTACTTGGCCGCATTAAAAGGAAAATTAATGGTTTGGAAGAATTGGAATGGCTGTAGGGGTATTCAAAATATTGTTCAGTTTAATTAACTAAATTGTGTTTATTAAAACTTGTCAATGAGGGATATTTTTTTTACCATTTTAAACACCTCAGTGTTTTACTTACGTTAAATAATTAGGTACTTACGTATTATCCCGTGGACCATTCAGCGGCCGTCTAATTCAGCGGCTCGGTAATAGTAAAGTCAATGGGATCTGATAACGTTTTCGGATTCAGCGTCATGGTCGACGGTATAATACGTAAGTACCAAAAATTATTTAAAATTTAATGGTTTCGTAATCTTTAATTTTAAAGTATAAAGAAGAAGGTAAATTCAGTGTGATGTTTTCAAATGTTATAGACATTAAATCGGAATTCGGTTGTTTTTACTTTAGTATTGCTTTGAACTTTTCACCAACACTCGCTAAAATACTTGTTACATTTAGTTGCATTTTGTACATTTAGAGCTCAAAAAATAAGCAGATGTGTGAAAGTTATTGACTTGTAAAAATATTAAAGTTGTTCGATATTCAAAAAACGAAATTTTAAAGGGATTTTAATACTTAAATTTAAAACCATCATAATTTATGAAATATTTCCAAAATTAATGGAAAGTTTTAAATCATAATATAAGAAAATGTAGATTTCCTTATCCTTTGGAATTCCCTATCGTTTATTCCCTATTCTTTGACATTATATTTCTCAAAAAATATAGTTCGTATCCATTTTCTTACATGCATATGGAATTTAGAGAATTTCGATAGTTTGATGTAATTGATAAACCATTAAAAATTCAGAAACTACCAAGTTTATTTCATCGTAAAAATCCATTAAAATAACCCCTAACCAGCCACAATCTTAAACCTCATCAACTATTGTACGTGTCCAATTTGAATTCAATGGGAAAAAAAGTTAAAATATATTTTAAATCAACATATACGTATCACTTCAGTTTTATAACGGCATCTACACACTATTCCCTTTCTACAGTACATGTTAAATCCAATGCACATGCCTCATCCATAGGGGGTTATCCCTATAATTACTGCAGTGCCCAGTGATTAGGGGTGCGGATTGGAGACAAGTAGCAATCCTGAAACTGTCACTCACCCCAGATCGAGGTGTCATTCCGCTGATTTCCCAAGAGCACTGCTCGAGCTGAACACGCTCTTCGAAGGTTCTAGAGACCTTACTTTGAGGGGGTGAAACGGAGTATGGTGATGCTGTGGGTGGTACGTGTCCAATTTGAACTCCAGTGATCACTTATGTTTCATACTTCAATATGATTAACCCTTAACTACTGCAATGGTCATATTCCTGCCGTGGTGAGCTTCGATTCTATACCTTTTTGTTAGAAGATTAATGTCTTATTTGATTAGTTTTTAAGTTAAGTACAATATCCTTGTGTTGATATAAATTTAAAAAAATTTAAAAATGAGACTTACCTACATTAATCATTTATTAAAATACCAGGTGCCCAAGTATTTTGCTTATTTATCATTGATTTAAAGAAATTTTTTAATTTTATGAAATTTCGAGGAATATCCCTTGCAAATAGTATGTTACATTCATAACACTCTTTTATAGTCATGCTATGTTCCTACATACTACAGATGACACAGAACTGAATTTCATGCGTGGTGTACGGTAAATCCATTACGGTAAATGATACAATACTTCCTTCAATCTCTTATTTTCAAAGGAATGATGACAAAAAAAACTTAACATTTGTAAATGACAAAAAAGAAGATATATATATTCAACGGAATGGCCAGTGCAAGTAGCTGAGAATTGATATTGAAATACAAATTTATATATTAACTCGTAAACATTTTAGCTTCATTCGCATTTTAAACTGGACCTTAGGTAATTGCTAATGAAAGGGAAACATCATGTAGTTTGAATGAATCAAACATGAAGTTTGGCTAACATAATTACACCATTTTAAAATATTTTTCGATTGTACGAACTATTGTAGCATTCCCTATGAGTTCGTAAAAATAGCGTCGACTGTATAAACAGACTTCGTACGGAATAATCAATTCTCAATCTTAATTCGAAATGTCTCTAAAAGCCGAACTCGATATCCAAACTGTCGTCTTCCGAATTGCTATTCCCGAGTGCGACAACAATACCGGGGCTGAATCCTCATTAAAACATCCCTCCCCGTTCTTCCCACCTGTAGCTAATTGGAAAGCTTTCTCCGCTGCGCTCATTTAATCGCGGATCATTTTTGACAGGCCGCCGCAACAATGATTCCGCATTAAAAGCTCGCTTCGTAAGAATAGATCCGCAACAATCCGGATTGTTCAGACAGTAGAGAGGGGTTATGTAGTTGTAGAGTAATTATCTGTTATTCTGTTCTTTTTGGTTTTTCAAAATATACAGGGTTATTCAACAAGTCCCCCAAACTCTAGGTAGAAAGATTTTTTTGTATGGAGTACATAAAAAATACCGAGAACTATGCCTCTAAGATGACTTTTATTTTTCGAAAATGTGACGTAATATTTGATATAATTAATTGTTTCATTCCACGGTGCGCGCATGCATACACAGTGGATACTACTAAAATTTTTGTTCCTAAAAGTATGTAAGTTTCTAAAAGTAAAAGTATAATTTATGTACAATAAATATTTAATTTCCTATCATTCTAATTGTCAGAGCATTTATTCTTATTTTTCGAGTTTAATGCGGAAATCTTTCTAGAGTTTTTTATCCAAAAAAAGTAATAACACATAAATAATTTTAAATAATAGTATAAAGTATTTGACACTGAAAAATAATAGTATAAAGTAAGTTCTACTTGATAAGTTTCTTTTGAATCAAAAATCTCCTCCAAATAATAATTATTTTGCATTATTTTTAACAAGCAACTTTGAAAAAGTTTGCTTCACTGCGTTAAGTGTCATCTAAAGGAAAAACCGGTTTTACAGAGTCTGTTTCATTATATGTATTGTAAAAAAACAAAGGTTACAGTTTCATTTACCATCGTAAAGTTAGTTTCTTTGCATACTTTATACTTTCAAGGAAAAGATAGTTGTACAGATAACTGTAGTATGCTAAGGGGAAAAAAACTTTAAACGTCTTTACAACTTCTTATATTAACTTCACTACAAACTTTATTCTATAAACAAAGGGAAATCATGTTATACAGAAAAATACGCGCTTGCATTGTAAGAGAAAAATCATCCAATCTGTATAATTATTTCATCTAATGATACATATTTACAGAAAAACATTTCCTTTGCAGTACCTTTCTTGACTTCGTTTTACTTGCCATTCTAATAACTTCTCCATACCATTATTTATAATACCCTGGCTCAATTGTTTTACTGAATTCACTGCACCACGTTTATTTACGTACATAATTAAATCAAAACTTTTTCAAACAAAAAAACCCTGCACTTCATCAAAACTGTTAGATAAACAGATTCTTCCGCTAACTCTCTTAAAAAAAAGCGAACTTAGCTCACAAAAACAATTTTTCTAACCTTTTTACTTCCGAGTAAAAAGTATCAGCACGTTTTAATCAGCATCATCGCCAGAGCTCTTTATCTCAAGGATTTTCTTTAATTAAGGAAGGAATGCCGAAGTTGGTTTTTATGTTCAGGTCGGTCCTTCCTTTTTTTTTTACTTCCTTAGTTTTTTTCCGGGCGGCGCTTGATTGATTTAGCAGAAGCTGACAGCTATTCAACCCCCAGTAATCCATGGCTTTTCCAAGTCCTCTCGGTGGCAGGTACAGAAAGGAATTAGATCCG